>JAYESD010000007.1:104475004-105830607 GCA_036927565.1 Tuctoria greenei | reverse complement strand
CTTGTAAAGCAAATCAAGGTTAGCACTCTCGATCTTAGCACGAGCTTCTTCAAGAGCCTTGACCTTACTCTTTTCCCTTTTAATGATAGTGTGGTATTCATTTATCATTGAAGCTAAGTCATCGGGGGAAAGCTCATCATCGCTAGAGTCATCACATAACTTGGTGTTACCTTTTGCCATGAGGCACATGGGAGGTGGACGAAGAGATGAATCATCATTGTTGGCAATGGCAAGGCTGGCCAAGCTCTCTTCTTCAACTTCACTCTCTTCATCACTAGATTCTTCATCGGTGATCCATTCATTTGCCTCACACATGAACACCTTTTGTGGTCCTTTTCTCTTCTTTGGAAAGAGTTTTGCCTTTTTTCTTTTGTCATACTTCTTCTTCCCAAAGAATCTTGGCTTGGGCTTGACCTCTTCTTCATCATCCTCCTCACTATCCTCGAGATTGCGATGCTTGCCCTTGTGGTTCTCTCTTCTTTTGTCCGGTTTTGGACAATCATAGGAGATGTGGCCTTGATCACCACAGTTATAGCAGGTCTTGTTGTCATCTTTCCTTGGTAGAAATGCTTTCTTTTTGGGATCAAAGTTGTATCCCTTCTTGGCAATCTTGGAGTTCAAGCGAGAGAATTTTCTCATCATCAATGCAAGCTCATCATCGTCATCTTCACTTGATGCTTGCTCTTCTTCACTTGAGCTAGGCTCGATCACTTTCTTTTTCTTGAGATTTGTTCTCTTGGTGGAAGCCTTTAGAGCAATTGTCTTTGAAGATGATTCCTCCATCATCCCAAGCACACTCATCTCATGAGCGCGAATCTCTCCAATAAGTTCAGAAACTTCAATGTGATCAAGAGATTCGTTTTGAAGCATGGAGTTGATGATGTTGTACTTTGGCTTAGGAAGGAGCATAAGAATCTTGCGGTTGATGAGTCCCTTGCCAAGAGGAGCAATATCAAGAGCATTAATTTCCTCAACAAGAACATTCAAGCGAGAAAACATTTCATTGACATTCTCATGAGGTAGCATTTTGAACTCATCATATTTGGCCTTAAGCATGTGATACTTTAGTTCTTTAACGCGAGAAGAACCCTCGTGAATTTCAATCAAGCAAGCCCAAATTTCACAAGCTTTTTCTTTGCTAGCAATCCTAGCAAACACATCTTGACTAATGCATTCGTAAATAGCATTTCTAGCCTTAGCATCCCACTTGATTTGATCACCTATGTTGTTATGCTCACCAAACTCCGCATGGGTCGCTTCCCATACCTCGGGAGCAATAGCCTCTAGATAAGCACGCATACGTGCTTTCCAATAGGCAAAGTTCTTGCCCTCAAAGATGGGAACCGAACCCCCAATATTGGCCATTTTGGCTCTCTAGCGGTGAATCTAGAATGATCCAATGAGCAGCCTTGCTCTGATACCAATTGTAAGGATCGAATGCCCAAGAGGGGGGTGAATTGGGCTTTTTTTTTAAACTAAAGCAATAAAAACTCAACTACTAAAAGCCCAATTCCCTATGAAAACAACCTATGCATTCAAGTGAATAATAAGTTTGCGGTATATGAAATGCATAAGTATAACAAGAAAGGAAGAGTATGCAAACTCCCGATAAGACATGAAGACACGGTGATTTATCCCATGGTTTGGCAAGATCATCAAGACCTTCCTACATCCACGTTGTGGCACCCACCAAAGGGTGTAACCACTCCCAAGTCACCAAGACCAGAGATCTCACTAGAAGTCTCCGTTCACCATCTCCGGCAAGGTGGATCCCAAGCCTTGTACAAGTTTGGTCTTCTGGGCTTCTACAACCGACTTGGCAAGCTCCGGAAGGATCTCTCCGATCACAGACTGATACTCGGTGAATGCAATCACCAAGAGACACTCACTTACAGCTCTCACTAGACTAGAGACTCCAATCACAAAGAATGGAAGCACACAAGCATCATCTCTAGTAAGTTCTAGTCTATGTCTTGGTGTACAAGTGGTGTAAATGATGTGGAAATGGTTGTTCAACGTCTTGAATGCTTGATAATGTGTAGAGTAGCTCAGGGCATCATGACTTGTCTAAATGACTGGTTGAAGGGGTACAAATAGCCAGCTTCCACGAGATAGCCGTTGGAAAAGTAGGCTGACATCACTGTTCTGCAAACACCGGATGACCCGATGTTCTCCCTTCAGCTGTCATTGATCGAATACAAATTAGCTGAGGTCACCGTGTCAGATATGACCGTTGATCGATCGATGTTGTATACACCTGTACATCGGATAATCCGGTGACACTTGGTCCAGGATGGTCCAGAAATAATGCTTACTGGAATGATCGACCAATGTGGCATATTTGTACATCGGATGGTCCGGTGTTACTTGGTCTAGGGAAATTGCTTACTGGAATGATCGACCGATGTAACACATCCTTCATCATCGGATGATCCAGTGTATACCCAAGGCTGAGGTCTTTTTCTGCTGCATAGCCAACTCGACCGATGTAGTTTTTTCTGGATACATCGGATGATCCGGTGAGTTGATTTTGTCTGCTTCGAGTTGTTCTAAGTGATTCTTTTGGAATTTGTCTGAGTGACCTCTTAGACATTGGTTTGAAATATTCTTCTGATGACGACTAAGTCTTGTGTGCTGTCAATTTTGATGGAATAATTTTGACATATATGTTTTTTCTTTCAGTCTTCATGAAAATCGATTGACCTCGTAAAATAGTTTGTTGAGGGGTCTCCAATTGTATCCAATGAGCAGTAGATGATATAAATATAGATTCCATTAAGTGTGATGAGTTATATGAGAGATCTTGCATCCACAAATTTATTAGTGATATCCAACGGTTGTCATTAATCACCGAAACCATACCTTATGGGGGCCTTGATGCTTTCATCATGGATCAAAGACTTCTTTGGGCATGATGACATGTGGATTCCTAAATCATACAAGAAATGCTTCATCCACAATGTCACTTGCCCTAGGTTGCACGGCTTGATCGAAGCGTAGGAATCCCAACAAGTGATTTTGGGATATCTTGGATATTGAATGCTCTTTATGTTTATTGTCCTCGGCCAGTGGCATCATGTGGATGTTGTCCTGATTTCTTGCTTGGCCATGGACAAGATACTTCAAGGTAGGCTAGTTGAACTTGAGTCCTTTGGAATTCCATAGCCTCCTTGATTATAAGGGTTGTGTTGACTCCACACTAGACCTCCCTATGGGTGATAGCCATTGGAGTGGTTGTTTGAAAGATCCTCATGGGTCTTAGGGAAATAAATCCCATGTGTCCCATGTTGAGATGGATTTTCACAAATCATGCGAATATCCTTGACTTGGATCATCCCAATCAACTCTCCATTGGATTGATCTTCATGATACTTCAATGGGAGGTGTAGTTCCACAACTAGCATGTCCACCTTGTGCATGACAAGCTAAGGGAACTAGAGCATTCTTCAATCCACCCCTTGAGTAGAGACCAACTTCTCATCTGTGATGAACGAGAATAGGACTCCTTCAGCTCCAGCACGAGTGTGGTCATGGATTGGTGAATCCAACCCATGACATGAGTGTTGGATGAAGGGCCAACTATCCACCCCATGATGGAGGAAAACCAAGAAGAACTATTGGAGCCTCCCCCAAGCTCAGGGATGGATGACTTTGGCTCCTATTGGAAGCTGAAATTCTTATACGAAAGGCAATGGTGTTGCCTAGCGGACATTTGTTGAGGTACGCCTTGAATCATCTTGCAGTTGAGCACTTGCGTCCATGTTGGCCATCCCATAAAATGGGTTAGCCAACACTACCCTGTTTTTACACGAAGGAGAAAACAAGCAAGGGTAATCCTGTCTAATAACTATTAGTACCTATAGCTTAATCACAATGATAGCTATCCTTCACTTCCTTTGCCTTCCCCAACAACAGTGCCAGAATTGCTTGTTGATATTTTTAACACCACAGGTCATCTCCAGTAAGATATGAGATTGCAAGCGCACGGAAGATACCGTTGTAGCATTTCAACCAAGAGTATTCCCAAGGGTATCATATTTGTCCCAAATGAAGGCAATGGAGTAAAGAAAACACTATTCTTATGATCAAGCTATGGAATATTAATCCATTATCAAGGCAGGGTAAGTTGATGATATGGCTAGTGTGACACACACCTAAGCAATCTACTCTAAGGATAAGGTTGTCCTAGCGAGGTTTTGACTACGAGACGGAGCTACTCCTACTGTTCCCTAATTACTCATATACATAGCCTAATAAAGTACATGTGATCATCCTAATGGTGAATACTAGGGCTTAGTGGTCTAACATGTCGGGCACGGGCTTACCCTGGTCTACGGGGCAACTCCCGCCAAGAGCCTACGTCGTAGCCGAACATGGAGGATTACAATGGACAGATGGGGCTGTCACCACCTACCGCCTACCTCTACTAACCATGGACTACGATGCATCCAACATTACTTAACTATATAAGCACCACACTTACATGTCAAGTAAATACCTTAAGAGTCCGGATACAAATATCATCCTAAGGCAATGACTAATTTAAACATCGTGGAACCTATATTGGGACCAAGCACTAACAAATTCATATTAACAGAATCATATTAATACTAATTAGACTATAGTGTTGGTGTATAATGTTTATGATAACAATATATGAACATTATGACTAGATCATAATGACATCTACACCTAGCACATACATGGACTCCACAATCAAACAAGAAATGATTTTCCCAAGTATATGAATAAATAAAGGCTAATAACAATATTATTATAAGGCATAAAGTCACAAATGTAAAGAAAGATACATGAGCCATACCATTACCATGTTGGACGTCGGACTAGAGACTCCTCTCTACATCCTAACCTCCACTAAGGACCTAGGAGAACTAGTGTATAGAAGAGAGAATGCTCAAGTGGTGTGTGTGTGTGTAGTGAGGTGAGGCACCCCCCCTATTTATACACTCACCCAGGTAGTTTCGCGCGTTAGTCTCTCAGGCTTTCACTTACTCCCACGTCAAGGAAGCCACTATTGGTCGACTCGTGCAAGTGGACCGAGTTTGGTGGATAAGAGAGAATGCCCAAGTGGACGGCCGATCCGCCACGAGTAGAGGTGGGCTGGCCCCAGCCACCCTCGGCTTCTTCCCAGTTAGGCTCTTGATCCACAGGGAGACATCGGCCTCAGATTGCTCGGGCACAAACCCTGACTCCGGAGGAACATAGAGAAAATGGCTTGGATCGACTGAGTCCTCTGCTCGACGAACGTGTGGAGAATCAGCACGCCTGTAAGGCCACCTCCTTCAGCATCCTCGCCGCTGTAATGTACCGCTACAGCCCGCATTCATCCGCCATTGTAACACGATGACTCCAAGATTCTAGCACTTTGGGGGTCTCCTAGCGAATGGTGGTACCCTGGGTTTGGATTTCCGGATGTGGATCTTGGGCTGATGCCAACCCTTGAGGTCGCTTGACGCAAAGAGCTCGAAGTAGCACAATTCCCTTGCTGGCCGGAGCTTGAGGCAAGCATCACCCACAGTTGGAAGGAGATCACTCTCCTCGGATGGCTGCACTAGGAAGAGATACCTCTAAAGTAAGGGGTCAGGAAGGATGCCCAGGTAAGCCTCGTACAAGGTGATGAACATGGAGATATGGAGGATGCCAAGAGGCATCAGGTGCTGGATTTCCAGACCTCACTCCTGTAGAAGCGATTAGAAGAATGAGCACGCTGGTAGCCCCAATCCACGCTCGTGGTAGGAATGAACGAGACCACCTCGTCGAGTTCTGGTGTAGACGAGGTCTCTTTGCCAGGGACACGAAAAGTATGATGACTGCACTACTATAGAGCGTGTTTCCTGACAAAAGTGATGACCTGATTTTCCTTCACGCGGGACTTCTTACAATGGCACCATCAGACAAAAGCCGAACTGACGTTGACCGTACCACTTTCTTTTTTCTCCACGAAATGACTAACTCTTTGGTTTTCACACAATGGAAGACTAAGCTCCAATGAGGGAGACGATAAAGGAAACATATAGGAGGAAAGGGGAGATAAACGTTTATACCGCCATTCATGGAGGTTACACAGGAGCCTTGAACCACGCGAAGCGGCGTATCTAATGGCAGTCATTTAGGATGAACCGCCACATCTACCGTGTCGTTGTGTGTCTGCTGGCCGAAATGGCTGTGGGCGCCACGCGTATCTGGCCCCTCGTAACTAGTGCCACCCCAAAATTAGATTCCGTGCGGCATGTCCTCGAAATTCCTGGAAATTGGTGGCAACCTAAAAGCTGTCGTGACAACTTGCCTCCTTCTAATTAGTATAGACGTCGATTCCAAGTTGTGCAGCACCTCCTCACCTCCTAGAAAGCGAGGTCCACTAGCTAGTGAGCATATAAAAGATGGGTAAGTTTCTGACCCACTTTTGGGGTCACGCATAGTTCTAGGTTCGAGTTCGAATTACCTGCCTGTCTAACATGTCGTAATGGCTACCCCGAACGAACAAGAGTGAGAGATGGATAATGTGAGATGGCCTAAGTTGAGCGTACTCGACAGAACGAACCCCCCAACGTCTCCAACTATCCATGTACGAGTCTTAGCTTGGTGGCTCTGTAGTGTCCCTACAAAAGGTTGGCTCCTGAGCCACTTCAGTCCCTCTATGGAGTCGGGAAATATGTGGAGGGCTCCAACATGATTTATGGAATGCGGGAACCATGCCACGATGAGTTGTCATCCCTAACAAACAGCAACGGACCATCTGGTCACCCCAAATGAACTGGCTTGACTGGGTTCCACACGGATTAACCATTAGATAACTCACTGAGCATGGGATTTTTGCCCTACCATTGGGAACTTCCAGTCTGTTCACCCCTTCGAGCTAAGGACGACTCATCAGCAAGGCGCAAACAAACTTGCAAAATATCAACCCGACCTTGCAAGAGGCTCTGAGGCACCACATGATCCGAGCTAACAACGACAGGGCGTCTGGGCCCTGCCAAAAGTAACTCAGGCTCCTAGTGGTCACACTTGTATATTGAATCGATACTAACACATTGTAACACCCTAATTTTCATGCATAATGCATTTGCATACATCCTCATACATATTTCTCATTAAGCCATGTAAAAAGGAACAAGATTAAAATGAATTTAGGCTTAAACTGGAAGTTTCAGTCTGTTAGGGTGCGGACTTGTCCGATCTGAACCCCGGACTAGTTCGGTATTCCCTTTCTATTTCAGATAAAATTCAGTTTTCTTCAGAAGTGTGGACTTGTCCGGCCATAACCCCGGACTAGTCTGGTCTCCCCAATTTCATTCAAAAAAATTCAGTATTCTTCAAAGTCCGAACTTGTGCGGCACAATGTGCGGACTAGTTTGATTTCTTCTCTAATGTTCCCTGGACTTATCCGGTCAGACTTGTCTGTTTTTCTCTGTTGCCAAACGGACTAGTCTGGTCCCTACTGTGGACTAGTCTGGCCTTCAGGAATCAACTCGGATTCCATTATTTCTCCATAAACAGTTTTTTGGTAATTGCCTAATTTGGGCCCAAGAACTTCGTGTCCAACGTCAGAGGAGCCCAAGTGGACCCCACCTCGGCCCCTACACGTCCCCCACTGAATTCTACTTGGAATCCACCCCAAAACCCTAATTCCCCACACCTATATAAACAACCCAACACCTCACACCTCTCCACCCCAATTGAAAACCATTGCTGCCACTTTTGCCTTGTTACTGACGCCAATATCAATTGCAGAAGTAAGGAGAGGGAGGAGAAGAGGGAGATGGGCCAACCAAGATCGATCTTCATCGACTCTTTGACGAATTGACGATTTTTATCACCAAGGCTTCATCAACTCATCTTCATCAAGCCCTAATCGCCAAAATTCAAGTCTCACGCCCAAATCTTGATCTTTGGATCTCTAAACACGTGGTATACCCTCTACATTCAAGTTTTAGTGCAAATTCAACCCCAATTCTCGGAAATTAGAAAAAAAAACCCTAATTTTCAGTATGCGTAGTGTGGACTAGTCCGGTCCTGACCGCGGACTAGTCTGATCTCTAAATTTGTAAAATTCCTGAATTGAACCGAATTAATTCCAAATTGACTCAAATCAATTCCAAACCTGTCCAAACTTGTTAGAAACTATTGTAACTAGTTAGTAAAACCAATTAGCAACTCATTAACAAGTTTTACCACACAATTGCATTAATCATGCATATCATGGCATGTTGAGTACTATATGAGCATTAATTGATTGAATTGTGTGCTTTGCATGTTTGTCGCTCGGAATAGAAGAAATTGCCATAGAGAGTGCTTTCAAGGACCTGTAGAATTGGAGTTTCGAAGCCTTCGATCCAAATCAAGCTCGGGAGCAAGGCAAGTGTCCTTGACCATATGGATCCTATTTCAAAAGTTTTGTTTGCAAAATTGCATGCTTGTTTCGAAATTGATGGGAAAACCAAATTGTAGGAGTTTACTAGTTTTGTATGACCACCCTTGTCGCTTGAACACTATGTAGAGAGTCGGGAAGGGTATTTTGCACTTTTTTCTTCGCAATGCTCAATTGGGTTTGGGAAACAATCAAATGGCTTAATTTTGAACTATCGAACACATAAATGATGAGAATTGATATTAATGACCCTTTAGCAACATGGTGCCTAGGGATCTAAGCAAGTTGGTAATGTGGACTAGGTTGGACTGTTTCGGTGGTTCTGCTTGCTTTAGATCTAAGGACCCGTTCGTGGAGCGACCATCGAGGATTTACAGTGCCACCACAAGGCCAAGTATGAGTGCGGCTTATCTAACTAATTAATGTTTTTCCAGTACTTTTTGGATCATTAAGAATGCTGTGACACCCGGTTCCGAAAAATGAATCAAGTGAACACATATGTGTACCCAGGATGTTCAACACACATACACGAGTGCATTCACAAAAGGATATACAAAAAATTACCATAGAACAAGATTAATTAACCAAATTTTATTACACAAACCATATTATCCTAAAATACAAACTCTAATGAATATTAATGACCAGTTCAACTAATGCAGCGGAAATAGACTAAACTGAGCAACTAAGCAGAAGGGATCGCACAGCTCCAACACTCCACAGGAAAAGCTGGCGGTAGACACGACCTAGAACTTCACATTATCGCCATTTATACTCACAGTCCTGACCTGCAACTATTGGGGGGGGGGGGTTGCAAGAGTGAGTACATGTCGTACTCAGCAAGTGTGGAAAGTATGACCTGTGGCTGATTCAAATGACGAATATAATAATGGATAAGTGCTAAAAAGTACATTAAAACATTTGAAAAGCAATATATTATATGTATATAAAATAAACCCATCATAAGCAATGTAGTTATCACAGTACCAGTCCATATTGCACATCCATCATCATATACCAATATCCATATTCAATACTAGAAATTAATTCATAACTATCCATAACCATAATACCATCCATAACCATCCCAAATACCATCCCAATACCAAGTTCCCTCTAATCATGTGAGGGTCCAGGTTGCTCATAACCGGGAGCACGGCTATCATGATAGTTTTAGACACACTCTGCAGAGGTTGTACCACTTTACCCACGTGTTTGTGATTTCATCACCTTTCGATGACTATAGAATCTCAATTATGTCGTCTCACACTTCCTTAGGTGTGTGGCCAAGAGATCACAAAATAGCCTTTACAAAGGGATTACTAGCCTATTTAGACCCCACTGAGGTTTCACCAGTGACGATGTCTCCCACTGAGCACATCTTCAACCAGGGGCCCCCTCTTGAGCCATTCGGATCCCAGGGTAGTCCCACCAATCATCAACAAACCCAATCCGACTACCCCTTCCCCGAGCATCCTTAATGATCCCAATAGCACTGTCAAAGCCCTAATTAATCAGCTACAGCGCACCCATACTTGGCCTCGTGGTGGCACTGTAAATCCTGGATGGTCGCTCCACGAACCGGTCCTTAGATCTAAAGCAAGTAATCCACCATAACATCTAACCCATCCACATACCAGGCTTGCTTAGATCACCCATTACCATATCATATTGACCAGTTCACATTAACTAGAATATCATTAATACATAATTAAATGTGTAGTGTTGTTTTCCCATCCTAATTAATTAAGCGAAGCAAAAAGGTAAAAAGCCTATCCTGACTCTCTACCATAATTCCAGACGACAAGGGTGGTTAAACAAAGCTAGTCAACTTCCTATCATGGGATTACCATTAAATTGACACAAGCATGCAATTTTGCAAACAAAACATTTATTTTAAAACAGGATCCATATGCTTCAAGGACACTTGCCTTGCCCCGGGGGATAGGGTTGCTCAAGCGCTTTGAAGTCTTGGTTCTCGAAATCCTCGTACACGACTTCTTGAGCACTTCCCTCTACTCACGATCACACATACAAGAAAATACATATCAACATGGTGCACACAAACTAATCAACATGCAATGACATGCATGCATGCAAAGTTCAATATTTAGTTAACTACAGTTGGTTATTAATTAGATGCAACTAGTTCATACGTGTTCATATGAGTTTACGGGGTTTTAGCGAGAATTAGTGCTGCTGAAAATAAAAAGACGATGCAACTAAATCAATTTATGTCTATTAGATCTAATACGTCGCTAAAATTTGCATCAGAAAAACGAACCCTACCATAGATACGACGGCTCCGAAGATCGCGGGACGATGGCGACACGTAGACAAAGTAGATGTCGCAACGGTCCTCCGGCGGCATGACGACGACGACGACGATCTCCAGCGGATGACGGCACCCTCCTCTTTTTCTTCCTCTTCCTCCCTCTTTTCCTCTCTTTTTCTTCCTGGCGGCGCCTCTGGCGGCGCTGCGGTTTTTCAACGTCTTTGGTGTCGGGAAACATGAGGGCCTCGATCCCTTTTATAGACGCGAGGACGCGCTTAGGGGCCAGGCGCTAGGGTGGCTCGGGCAGGAGCGCTCGGGGTCGCACGCTGGGTGGGGTCGGGCACGTGCTGTGGGGCTCGAGCGGTCGCGCGGGGTGTCGGGCGCTGGCGCGCGCTGGCTGGGCCGTCAGCCTGGCCGGCAGTTGCCTCTTTTTTTTCTTTTTTTATGTTATTATTATTTATTTATTCTTTACATTATTATTATTATATATATATTTTTTCTTTGCATATATAAGTATTATTATATATATTATTTATATATATTATTATTTATATTATTTATTTATATATATATTATTTTTATATTTATTCCCTAATACATGTTTTACGCTATTATTTTCTTTTTCTTCTTCTGCTACACATATTTGTATATGTATATTTTATGTTTTATTATTTTTCTTTTATTATACTAATGTTTAATGCCTGAACATGTATGCAATGCATGATGCAAAAATCTAGGGTGTTACAAACCTACCCCTCTTAAAGTGAATCTCGCCCTCGAGATTCGATAGCGTGGAGAAAAGATGAGGGAATTCTGCCTTTGGGTCTTCTTCACGTTCCCACGTAGCTTCAGCTTCCGTATGGTGGTTCCATTGCACTTTGCACCAACAGACTCTCTTATTCCTCGTGACCCTTTCCTTCACGTCCAAGATCTTGATAGGTTGCTCGACATAGGACAAATCCTCCTGAAGTTCTAACCCCTCCATCGGCACCTGTTCTTCCGGCACCCTGAGACACTTCTTGAGTTGAGACACGTGAAACACGTCGTGTACATCGGAGAGATACGCCGGCAGCTCAAGTCGATATGCTACTTCTCCTTGTTTGACCAAATTTTTGAATGGTCTGATGTAACGTGGTGCCAGTTTTCCTTTGACGTTAAACCATCACTGACCTCAGATAGGTGACACCTTGAGGTATACAAAATATCCAACTTCGAACGTCAGACTCCTTCGCCTGTTATCCGCATAGCCTTACTGTTGAGAATGGGCAGCCTTTAAATTTTCGCGTATTATTTGAACTTGTCTTTCAGCATCCTGTAACACATCAGGACCAAATACTTTATTCTCTCCAGTTTAATTCCAAAACAAGGGTGTCCTACACCTCCTTTCGTATAGTGCTTCATAGGGTGACATTTTCAAACTGGCTTGATAGCTATTGTTGTACGAGAATTCAGCATATGGCAAACTTTTATCCCAACTTTTCCCATGCTTCAAAGCACAAGCTCTTAACATGTCTTCCAAAATTTGATTGGTCCTCTCGGTTTGTCCATCCATTTGAGGGTGATATGCTGAACTGAAGTTCAACCTTGTTTCCCAAGCTTCATGCAATTTCTGCCAAAATCTGGAGGTAAACTAAGAACCTCTATCTGAGACTATCTTCTTCGGAACTCCATGCAAACATACTATTCTTCCCATATACAGTTCCGCCAATGTCACTCCATTATAGATGGTCTTGACGGGAATGAAGTGAGCTGACATAGTTAATCGATCCACAATTACCCAAATCGAGTCATATCCGGACTGTGTACGTGGTAATCCAACTATAAAGTCCATACCAATCTCTTCCCACTTCCACTCCAGAATCTTTAATGGCTGCAATAATCCTGCTGGCCTTTGATGTTTAGCTTTAACTCATTGGCACACATCACACAATGCAACATATTCGGCTATGTCCTTTTTCATGATGGCCCACCAATAGCATGTCTTCAATTCCTTGTACATCCTTGTACATCCAGGATGAATGGAGTACGGCGAGTCATGTGCCTCTTTTAATATTGTCTCCCGAATATGCTTTACATTAGGCACAACGATTCTCTTTCCGAGCCATAAGGTACCATATTCGTCTTCCTCAAATCTGAATTCTCTCCCTTCTTTGGTCATTTCCTTGATTTCCTTGATCTCCTCATCCGTGGTTTGTGCATCTCGAATTTATTGCTCCAAGGTTGGGTTTAAGTCCATTATTCTCATCTCATTCACAAATCCAAGATTCAACCGTTCAAACTCCTTACATAACTCGGATGGTAACTCTCGAACCGTGAGTTGATTACTTACTCCTTTCCGACTCAAGGCATCGGCCACTACATTAGCCTTTCCTAGATGATAGTTGATCCCCTCATCATAGTCCTTGATGAGCTCCAACCATCTTCGTTGCCTCAAATTAAGATCCGTTTGTGTGAAAATATACTTAAGACTCTTGGGATCTGTATAAATTTCACACCTATGTCCAAGGATGTAGTGTCTCCAAATCTTCAATGCATGTACCACAACTGCTAGTTCAATATCATGTTTAGGATAATTCTGCTTATGTTTCTTCAATTGTCTCGATGCATATGCAACCACTTGACCTTCTTGCATAAGCACGCATCCGAGTCCTAGTCTTGATGTGTCACAATAAATATCAAACTCTTGCTCACGTCTGACAATATTAAGACTGGGGCTGTTGTTAACCTTTTCTTCAACTCCTGAAAACTCTCTTGATAAGCTTGAGTCCATTGGAAAGCCTTCCCCTTCATTAGCAATTCCGTCATGGGCTTGGCTATCTTGGAAAAGTCCTTGATGAATCGACGGTAATATCCAGCCATTCCAAGAAAACTCCTTATTTCCTTTACGTTTTGCGGAGGCTCCTACTTCAACACGTCTCTCACTTTTCTGGGATCAACCGATACTCCTCCTCCAGAGATGATATGACTCAAAAACGACACCTCTTTCAACCAAAACTGACACTTGTTGAACTTGACATACAATTGATGCTCCCTCAATTTCTGCAATGTAAGCCTCAAGTGTTCCTCATGTTCCTTTTCATCCTTCGAGTAGATCATAATGTCATCAATAAACACCACAAAAAATCTATCAAAGTACTCCATGAAGACCTTATTAATGAGGTACATAAAATAGGCAGGTGCATTTTTCAATCCAAAAGACATCACGGTGTACTCATAAGATCCATACCGTGTCCTAAAAGCTGTCTTGGGTATGTCCGACGGTCTAATCTTCATTTGAAAGTATCCCGACCTCAAATCAATCTTAGAGAAGACACAAGAACCCTTCATCTGATCAAACAAGTCTTCTATGCGTGGCAAGGTGTACTTGTTCTTGATGGTCACCTCGATGAGAGCTCGGTAATCCACACACATCCTTTGTGTTCCATCCTTCTGTTCCACAAATAGAACGGGCGCTCCCCAAGGTGTAGAGCTGGGCCGAATGAAACCCTTCTCTAGTTACTCTTGAATTTGCTTCTTGAGCTCCGCTAATTCCACAGGAGGCATCCTATACGGCCTCTTAGCCATAGGTGCAGTTCTAGGTATCAATAACAAACTCAATGTCTCGATCAGATGGCATACCTGGCAACTCATCCGAAAAAACATCCAAAAATTCACACACCACCGAAATCTCCTCAATTGCGGCACCGTCCATATGATTCAGCTCCAATCGCTTCGGTGCAGTTTGAGACGCTTCAAATTCTACGGTGATCCCCTCCTCATTGGTCAACTTTACCGTTTTTGTGGCACACTCAATAACTCCATTGTGCTTCCTCAACCAGTCCATACCAAGTATAATGTCCAATCCTTGAGAATCCAAAACAATGAGGTTGGCAGAGAAGTCCACCCCCCTTATTCTAAGGCTTACTTTTGGACATACTATATTTGTCCTCATCTCTCCTCTAGGAGACTTAACCAATAGAGTAAACTTCATATGAGAGATAGGAAAACTATACTTGGCAACATACTTCGATGCAATGAATGAATGCGATGCTCCAGAATCAAATAACATAGTCGTGGGGTTGGAATTGGCGAGAAACATACCAATGACCATGTCGTCCGCTTGTTGAGCATCCTCCGTAGAGACATGGTTGATGTTGCCACGAGCAAAATTCTGCTGTCCATGATTCCCTTGCAGCTGTCCTCCATTGACTCTTGGGTTTTGCCTCGGCGCATTGCTTCCTTGACCTAGGCCTGACTTAGGATATTGATGCGCAAAGTGTCCAGATTCTCCACAAGTATAGCACTTCTTAACTCCACCAAATTATTGGGGTGAGCTTGGTTGTGAACATTTATACCAGGAAAATTAGCAAGGGGTGCATAAGGCATTGGAGGCCTAGGTGCTTGCATGATAGGGCGTTGCTGCACAAATTGAGCTGGGTGCGGTGCATAATCAAGGCGCTATACAGGAGCAGAGGAGTTGTAGTATGGCGCATTAGGAGGCGCAAAGCGAGGGCGCACATTGCTTCCTTGTTACTGTCCTTGATATGATGCCTTCCTCTTATTGTCTTGCTCCATCTCACAGAGCTTATTCTCCACCACAATTGCTTTGTCCACAAGCTTCTGAAAATTGGCATAATCACAGTTGAGCAATTGCACTTGGATCTCATTGTTGAGGCCTCTCATGAACAAATATTGCTTCCGGCTGTCCCGACTAACATCCTCAGGCGCATATCTTGAGAGTTGAGTGAATTTATTGAGATATTCACCCGCACTCGATCTTCCTTGCCTCAAGTTCTCAAATTCTTGCCTCTTCAAAATCATAACGCCTTCCGACACATAATGAGAACGGAAGTTCTCCTTGAATTCCGCCCAAAAGATCCTCTCTTGATTCTCATGAGCATTGCAATAAGCATCCCACCAATCTGCAGCTGCTCCAACGAGTTGATGAAAAGCAAATAGCACCTTCTCCCGGTCACTGCATTGGACAATAGCAAGTTTCTTCTCCACAGACTTGAGCCAATCATCCGCGTCCATAGGGTCGGCAGCTTGAGCAAATGTTGGTGGCCTAGTCCTCATAAACTCTCCCAATCGGTTATGAGGAGGCGGAGGTGATGGTGGAGGCATGTGGGGCTGATTGTTGATGTTGCCAGCCTACAGCTGTCCCATAGTTTGTATCATGGTCTGCATGAGCTGGTTCTGCATAGCCATTAGCCGCTCAATATTAATAGCTCCTTGGGCAGGTCCTTGTCAATTGTTGTTCTGAGGTCCTCCATGGTTCTCCTCCTCATCATTAGCATCCCTCTAGTTGCGAGTCCTCACCATCTGAAGGAAAGCAATAGGTAAGAATTAGAAACGTCCCTAACTATATGCATCAAGGGATTTGAAACTAGACAACTAACTATACTAGCATACCACACCTCCGGATATCTGGTGCCAAATCGTCGCCCCTTTCCACTCAGGTGGACATTACAGTGCTAAAGCATCCCAAAATCCTCTATTAAGCACATAGTCAAACAATATATAGCAAACAGCACACCAAATAAAAACACATTGATTCATGAGTGCTCCTATGTGCTCTAAAGTGTCCATTCTATCTAGGCTGCATCCTACGGTCAACTTGTGGCTCTAATACCAATATGTGACACCCGATTCCAAAAAATGAACCAAGTGAACGCATATGTATGCCCAGGATGTTCAACACACATACACGAGTGCATTCACAAAATGATATACAGAAAATTACCACAGAACAAGATTAATTAACCAAATTTTATTACACAAACCATATTATCCTCGAATACAAACACTAATGAATATTAAGGACCAATTCAACTAATGTAGCAGAAATAGACTAAACTGAGCAACTAAGCAAAAGGGATCGCGCAGCTCCAACACTCCATAGGCAAAGCTGATGGTAGACACGACCTAGAACTCTGCATTATCGCCATTAATACTCACAGTCCTGACCTACAACTGTTGGGGGGGGGGATTGCAAGAGTGAGTACATGTCATACTCAGCAAGTGTGGAAAGTATGACATGTGGCTGATTCAAATGATGAATATAATAATGACTAAGTGCTGAAAAGTACTTTAAAACATTTGAAAAGCAATATATTATATGTATATGAAATAAACCCATCATAAGCAATGTAGTTATCACATTACTAGTCCATATTCCACATCCATCATCATATACCTATATCCATATTCAATACCAGAAATTAATTCATAACTATCCATAACCATAATACCAACCATAACCATCCCAAATACCATCCCAAATAACATCCCAATACAGAGTTCCCTCTAATCATGGGAGGGTCCAGGTTGCTCATAACCGGGAGCACGGCTATCATGATAGTTTTAGACACACTCTGTAGAGGTTGTACCGCTTTACCCACGTGTTTGTGATTTCATCACCTTTCGATGACTATAGAATCTCAATTATGCCGTCTCCCACTTCCTTAGGTGTGTGGCCAAGAGATCACAAAATAGCCTTTACAAAGGGATTACTAGCCTATTTAGACCCCACTGAGGTTTCATCGGTGGCAATGTCTCCCACTGAGCACATCTTCAACAAAGGGCCCCCTCTTGAGCCATTTGGATCCCACGATAGTCCCACCAATCATCAACAAACCAATCCGACTACCCCTTCCCTGATCATCCTTAATGGTCCAAATAACATTGGCAAAGCCCTAATTAATCAGCTACGCTGCCCCCATACTTGGCCTCGTGGTGGCACCGTAAATCCTGGATGGTCGCTCCACGAACCGGTCCTTAGATCTAAAGCAAGTAATCCACTATAACATCCAACCTATCCACATACCAGGCTTGCTTAGATCACCCATTACCATATCATATTGACCAGTTCACATTAACCATAATATCATTAATGCATAATTAAATGTGTAGTGTTGTTTTCCCATCCTAATTAATTAAGCGAAGCAAAAAGGTAAAAATCCCATCCTGACTCTCTACCATAATTCCAGGTGACAAGGGTGGTTAAACAAAGCTAGTCAACTTCCTATCATTGGATTCCCATCAAATTGACACAAGCATGCCATTTTGCAAACAAAATATTTATTTTAAAATAGGATCAATATGCTTCAAGGACACTTGCCTTGCTCTGGCGGATAGGGTTGCTCAAGCGCTTCGAAGTCTTGGTTCTCGAAATCCTTGTACATGACTTCTTGAGCACATGCCTCTACTCGCGACCACACATACAAGAAAATACATACAAATCAACATGGTGCACACAAACTAATCAACATGCAATGACATGCATGCATGCAAAGTTCAATAATTAATTAACTATGGTTGTTTATTAATTAGATGCAACTAGTTAATTCGTGTTCATATGAGTTTATGGGGTTTTAGCGAGAATTAGTGCTGCTGAAAATAAAAAGATGATGCAACTAAAATCAATTTAAGTCTATTAGATTTAATACGTCGCTGAAATTCGCATCGGTAAAACAAACCCTACCATAGATACGACGGCTCTGAAGATCGCGGGACGATGGAGACACGTAGATGAAATAGATGGCGCAACGGTCCTCCGGCGGCACGACGACGACGATCTCCGGTGGACGACAACACCCTCCTCTTTTTCTTCCTCTTCCTCCCTCTTTTTCCTCTCTTTTTCTTCCTGGCCGCGCCTCTGGCGGCACTGCGGTTTTTCAGCATCTCTGGCGTCGGGAAACACGAGGGCCTCGATCCCTTTTATAGACGCGAGGACGCGCTTAGGGCTGGCGCAGTCGGGCGCTTGCTGGGGCATCGGTGTGGGGTCGCGCGAGGTGCCAGGCGCTAGGGTGGCTCGGGCGAGAGCGCTCGGGGTCGCGCGCTGGGTGGGGCCGGACGCGTGCTGCGGGGCTCGCGCGGTCGCGCGGGGCGTCGGGCGCTAGCGCGCACTGCCTGAGCTATCAGCCTGGCCGGCGGTTGCCACTTTTTTTTCTTTTTTTATATTATTATTTAATTATTTATTTATTCTTTATATTATTATTATTATTAGACTTTTTATATATTTTTTCTTTACATATATAAGTATTATTATATATATTATTATTTATATTATTTATTTATTTATATATTATTATTATTTTTATTTTTGTTCCCTAATACATGTTTTACGCTATTATTTTTTTCTTTTGCTACACATATTTGTATATGTATATTTTATGTTTTATTATTTTTATTTTATTATACTAATGTTTAATGCCTGAACATGTATGCAATGCATGATGCAAAAGTTTAGGGTGTTAAAAATGCTTAGGGAAGGGGTTGTCGGATTGGGTTTGGAGAGATTGGTTGGACTACCCTGGGATCCGAATGGCTCAAGAGGGGGCCCTTGGTTTAATATGCTCAGTTGGATACATCACCACCGGTGAAACCTTAGTGGGGTCTAAATATGCTAGTAATCACTTTGTAAAGGCTATTTTGTGATCTCTTGGCCACACACCTAAGGAAGTGTGAGATGGCACAATTGAGATTCCATAGTCATCGAAAAGTGATGAAATCACGAACTTGTGGGTAAAGTGGTACAACCTCTGCAGAGTGTGTTTAAAACTATCATGATAGTTGTGCTTCCGATCATGAGCAACCTGGACCATCACATGATTAGAATTTGGACTTTAACTTGGTTTAATGGCTGGAATTGGATTGGGAGTTGGTATTGGTAAATTAATTGACTTTGGTATATGTAGTTGATGAAATCGAGACAGAATGAGCAGTTATGAGTTGATTATGGATTATTATTGTTGGTATTGGCAATTTAAGTTGAAATTGATGTCATGTGGGTTATTTTGGGAAGGACCTCACTTAATGATGATATAATTGCGTTTTCAACTGTTTTGAATGTACTTTTATGCAATTAGCCCATTTTATTATCATACCTTGTTTAAGCTACATGTCATACTTTCCCACACTTGCTGAGTATGACATCTGCTCACCCTTGCTATTCGCCCACAAAAATCCAGACGTAGGCAACCAGGTGGAGTACCAGGAGGTCTTTGAGGAGTTCTAGGTATGTGTTTTGCCGTCAAGCTTGCCTGTGGAGTTTGAAGTCATTAGTGTTTAGTTTTTCCGCTGTAGTTACATTAGAGCTTGTATTCGAGACTATTTGGTTTGTAATAGGTACTATTATTAGTGTTAGTATTCGAGACATGGTTTATAATATGTTTATTAATTGTGAATCACTTGTGTATGTGTGTTAAACATCCTGAGCACATATATGCATCACGCTTGGTTCATTTTCAGAACCTGGTGTCACACACGTCTTATTGAACTCTTGTTTTTCAAGTCCCCGACACGAGCGCAAGTTCATCCAAACACCAACTCCACAAAGACTGGCTAAAAGCTCGAGGGGCTATTGAAGGGGTATTATATTTGGGGTATCAAAGACACAAGACCTTGTGATGGTACACGACCACTATGCGACTACGAACCGTATCTACCTTCCGGCATAAGGATAGGCCCGCCATCGACACCCCGGCCTGCTGAGGTCGGAGTACCTAGCCCGCCCAAGTCTCGGTCTGAGAGGTCGGTCGAACGATTCCTCCAAGGCTTGGGCCCAAGAGAGGAGGGTAGTTGGTGGCATTTAAGGCACATGGTGGGTGCCGTAACTTCTATAGAAGAGATAACGCGCGATGTGACCCTTTGCATTATAAATTTGTCATCCATTCCATATGTTATAGAGGAATGAGTACTTCGCACGTACGATGCAATCTTTGTGATAAGGAAGAAGTTAAGACAGTGAAGCTTCCACACCACAGGAAGCTCGGGCGACTAGAACTAAACACTAACAAACCTAACCCCACTAATTGGAAAGTCGTTTATATAGGACCGCCTAGACCCTCTATTAAAGGAGCTCCAAGGCCTCCTTCGAGAGAGACAAATTGACATCGTACTCGCTTTATTACACATTACTCTATGCATTTCCTTAAGCATTTAAATATGCGCTTTACTTATGCACTTACATATGCGTTTTGCTTAAGCATTCCCTATATTAGAGTTTACATACTCGAGCAAGGCCCATTTGTTATATATTCTCTATGCCTCTTGAGCAAACAAAGTTCACGAATTGACTCCCGCAGGACATATTATCTTTTTTGCCTGAACCAGGACAAATCACTTGTCTTTTCCAGCTAGCCATACGGAGATGAACATGTTTCAATACGATTTACTAGTCAGTATACGAAACACCAACATTTGGTGCTCCCTAAAGGGGAATGCAATTGCACATTCGTCATCACTGTTGCCATGTCTTCATCGACTTCGACCTTCATCCCCGGCGATGAGGTTTGCACCGGCGACTTTGAGTTCCCCGTCGACAGCAATAGGGGCTCAAGGCCGACCCAACCTTCGCCCCATGTCAAACTTTGAGCTCTGGAAGTCTTGTCTTCATTATCGAAGAGACCGACATCCTTTGTAGAGTTTGAGACGCCGAGCTACAACGAGCCAGAGGTTTCATTCGTTGGGGTGATTGACCCGCCAAGGATGCCGCTAAGCAGGCTGACCCTCCAACAACACAAGGCACCACGACCGATGTCGGACCCTAATGGACAGGCATGGAAAAGACCACATGTAAACCTGCGATCTACCGGGCCTAGATCGAGACACGACACGATGTCGGGCATTTCACATCCTTGCCAGCATCCTCACCAGTGTGGGCGATCCTCCACGCTTCGAGCGGGCGAGCCAGAATGTGGCAGCAGCCCCCGCCATACTGTGTGGTGTGCCTAAACCTTCTGAACTGAGTTTCTATGAGCCTATCGAAACCTCCAGTCCCTATTGGATCAGGCTGCCCACCAACACATGGAAAGCTTCCTCGCTCGACAGCAAAAGACTTCAGACTGGGGTGGGAGCCAGGGACGCACCAGAGGGGAAGCAGGACCATCAAGGCCTCGCATCCTGGCCAAGGTAAGCAAAGTCGGAGGAACTGGGTCATCAGCTCCGACACAAGTCTCCACCTATGGGTAGACTTGCAACTCTGACTCCCGCCGAACCTCTAGGGCATGACGTAGAGCCTAGGAATTCAACATGAAGCCCCGGTGAGATTCCCACACCATCAGAACCACCCAGTACACTAGCACAATAGCGACAATTTTTGGAGCCCAAGTCCCAAGGCTCCTGGGCCGGAGGCCTCTGGCGAAAGAGTGCAAAACGTGGCGTTCTCACCTTGTTTCCGCGCACCGAACAACATTGCCAAATACAACAGTGCATCGAACCCCAACGTATTGTTGGAAGACTAGTCATTGAACAAACTACTAACTTGCACATGTGGGGTTCCATCTCCTTTTGTTTGTCTTATTGTCTCGCCACTGCCAACATGGATTTTGTGTCGCCCCCTCATGCATACAGTTTGCCTCCCAATTGTTGATACGCCACATGTTGTTATGTTCACTAATTGATGTTTCCTACTGACGAAGTTCTGTATCTGGGGTACAAAACATACGAGACCTGATGGTACGTGACCACTACGCGACTATGGACTGAAGCTACCCTCTCTTTGATGAGGGGCCTGCCATCAAGGCCACGACCATCTGAGGTTGGGTTATCCAGCCTACCAGAGTCCCAACCGAGAGATCGGGCTAACAATTCCTCCCGAGCTCGAGTTCGAGAGAGATTGGTAGTTGGGGGCATTTATGATAGACGATGGGCGTGTTACCTTTGGCAGGGGGGATGAACCCACAATGTGACCCATTGCAGGATAAGCCTGCCATTTATCCCATCCATCTTCAGAAGGGCAGTAACCTCACCCACAAGATGGTGCCTTGGAGACCAAGAATAAGTCAAGACAGAAGCTTCCTCTCACCAGACAGACTAGATGCATAGAACGAACATGGTAAAACCAGCCGATGTCGAATAGATAGGACCACCTCGCCACCCTATAAATGGACCCCAAGGCCTTCTGTAAGGAGGGAAAATTCACTCTGTATTTGTGGTTACTATATGTATTTACTTACGCACTTACCTTATGTACTTTTCCATTGGTTCTCTTGCACCTATTTCCTTTGGTGCTCTTGCCCCCTTTTTCCTTTGAAACACTTCTGTTCGTGCATTACTTTTCATATACCCGTGTGTGTTTACGCTTACGCATTACTTTCATAGAAGTTCTGGTTCCGGCTCCCAGCGAGACCATTCTCCTTCAAACCTCCGTGAAACTTCTCTCCTCCTCGAGCTTCCGTGCAAGACCTTAGAATTAGAGGAGGAGTAGGGGAAGAGGGGGGAGGAGGGACCATCGAAGGTGAATGTCTAAGGCGATGGGGAAGAGGGGAGTCGCACTTGGCTATTTATAGCCTCACCGAAGGAGTGTAAGGGATAAGAATGACATTGATGATGCACGGTGTCTTGTGACTGACGCAGCAGTAAAGGCTCGCAGCGACCCAAATGTTCCCGAGGCACTCTCTGCAAGACGTGCCATGTTGAAGGACGACTAGATTTATTGCCGCCACGTCGCACCTCACTCCCCCACCTCGCGACATGTCCAATTGTGTGTCCTGCCACGATGCCCGTGGGGGATCAAGGGCTATCGCCTCACCTTACAAAAGACACCTGACTAGCGCCTGCTGGGGTGAACACCGCATCGGGTCCATCATCCATAGTCTGTACTTGTCCATTTTCGCCTCTGTTGATCTTTGGACTAGTCCGACCCTTTTCGGACTTGTCTGGTAAATTGCGATTCCGAGTTGATTTTGTTTCACGACTTGTTTTTGGGTTTTGCCTTAAGTGGGCTTAAGGACGTCGTGTCTAACTCTTTTTGAAGCCCATGTGACCCCATACCGGCCTCAACCCACCCCAAACTCGAATCCATTGAAACTCTAGCCCTCCACCTCTATATAAACAACCCCACCCCTTGACTTGACATCCTTTTGCCTTAATTGAAATTCCACCCAAACCCTAGTTCGTGGAGAGCCGCCATCAAGGAGGGAGAAGGAGATCCCTAGCAAGAAGAAGAAGAGAAGGAAATGAAAGAGGATCAAGATCTTCATCAAGTTTTGTTCTTCATCAACAATCCTCCATCATGTTCTTCATCAAACCTAGATTGTAAAGATCCAAGTTTTGCCTCCAAAACCCTTGATTCATTGGAGTTCTAAATGCCTGGTATACCTTCTATTTCATATTTCTCACGTGAATTTAACCCTGTTTCTCCAAATTCATGTCGATCTAGAAAATCCAAGTTCGTTGTTCCTGCGACGAGTGGACTAGTCTGGTCCCAAGCGGACTAGTCCGATTTTGCAATCTATTTCCCGTTGAATTAAATCTAAATTGATTTGAATAAATTCCAAACCTGTTCAAACTTGTTAAAAACTATTAGAACTAGTTAGTAAACATCATTAACAACTCATTAACTAGTTTTGCTTTGCATTTGCATTAATCATGCATGTCATGACATGTTGACTAATATTTGTGCACTTATTGATTGTGATTCTTGTCTTGTATGTTTGTTGTGCGGATTAGACGCATTTGCGCTAGAGAGTGCTGCAGAGGACCTCCAGCACCAGGAGTTTGAAGTCTTTGATCCGAATCAAGCCTAGGAGCAAGGCAAGTGTCCTTAAACATATTGATCCTATTTCTAAAATAAATGTTTGTTTGCAATATTGCATGCTTGTGTCAATTTGATGAGAATCCTATGATAGGAAGTTTTCTAGCTTTGTTTAACCACCCTTGTCACCTGGAATATATGTTAGAGAGTCGGGAAAGGGCTTTTTACCTTTTTGCTTCCCTTAGTTAATTGGGATGGGAAAACAACATTACACATATAATTATGCATTAATAAGATTATGATTAATATGGACTGGTTAATATGATATGGTAATGGGTGATCTAAGCAAGCATGGTATGTGGATTCGGTTAGATGTCATGGTGGTTTCGCTTGCTTTAGATCTAAGGACCGGTTCATGCGAGAATAAGACAGGACAACAGTACCACCACGAGGCCAAGTATTGGTGCGGCGTAGCTGATTAATTAGGGTATTGCTAGTATTGCATGAATCATTTGGCGCACCGGGGAAGGGGAGTCGGATTGGGTTTGGATATGGTTGGCGGGACTCCCTGGGATCTGAATGGCACAAGAGGGGGGCCTTGGTTGAAGATGTGCCCAGTTGGAGACATCGCCACTGGTGAAACCTTAGTGGGGTCCGTACATGCTAATAGTCCCTTTGTAAAGGCTAGTTTGTGATCTCTTGGCCATACACCTATAGTAGTGTTTTGGTATAAGGGAGGTTTTCTTTAGTCGCCGACGAGTGACAAAATCATAAACACGTGGGTAAAGTGGTACAACCTCTGTAGAGTGTTAAAAACTATCATGATAGCCGTGCTCCCGGTTATGAGCACCTGGACAACTTCCATGATTAGAGGAAACTTGGGATATGGAATGGTTCTGGTTATGGTTATGGTTGATAATATGGTTGGTACCAGTTATGGGATGGTATTATGTATCTAATTATGGTATTAGATATGGTTAATGGTAATGGTGAAATCTGGTATAAAGGTGATGGATATGGAATATGGACTGGTACTATGTTATTACTTATGGTTTATGATGGTTTACTTCACATACATATAATATATTGCTTTTCAAATGTTTTAATGTACTTTTAGAACTTAGCCTTTATTATATTCGTCATTTGAATCAGCTACATGTCATACTTTCCACACTTGCTGGGTACGACATGTACTCACCCTTTCAATTCTTGCACCAACAGTTGCAGGTCTTATTTGGGAGTATAACGTTGATAATGCGGAGTTCTAGGCCGTGTCTGCTGTCAGCTTTGCCTGTGGTGTTGTTTGGACCTGCGCTACCCTATTTTCTTAGTTGCATAGTTGCTCATTTAGTTTATTTCCGCTGCATTAGTTAACCTTGTCATTAATATTCATTAGAGCTTGTATTTGAGGATATTATGAATTGTGAAATAAAAGTGGTTAATTAATCTTGTTATGTGGTAATTTTCTGTATATCCTTTTGTGAATGCACTCGTGTATGTGTGTTGAATGTCCTGGGCACACATATACGTCCACTTGGTTCCTTTTTCGGGACCGGGTGTCACATGGTTAAGGAAGCACAATGGAGTCATTAAATGAGCCACGAAAACGGTGAAGTTGACCAATGAGGAAGGGATCACCATAGAATTTGAAGCATATCAACATGCACCGAAGCAATTGGAGCTGAATTACATGGACGGTGCCGCAATTGAGGAGATTCCAGTGGTGTTCGAATTTTTGGATGTGTTTCCGGATGAGTTGTCAGGTATGCCACCTGATCGAGACATTGAGTTTGTTATTGATTTCATACCTGGAACTGCACCTATAGCTAAGATGCCATATAGGATGCCTCTTAAGAAGTTAGCAGAGCTCAAGAAGCATATTCAAGAGCAATTAGAGAAGGGTTTTATTCACCCAAGCTCTTCCCCTTGGGGAGCGCCCGTTCTTTTCATGGATAAGAAGGATGGATCACAAAGGATGTGTGTGGATTACCGAGCTCTCAATGAGGTGACCATCAAGAAAAAGTATACCCTGCCACGCATAGAAGACTTGTTTGATCAGATGAAGGGTGCTTGTGTCTTCTCCAAGATTGATTTGAGGTCGAGATACTTTCAAATGAAGATTAGACCATCAGACATACCCAAGACAACCTTTCGGACACGGTATGGATCTTATGAGTACACCATTCTGTCCTTTGGATTGACAAATGCTCCTGCCTATTTAATGTACCTCATGAATAAGGTTTTCATGGAGTACTTGGATAAGTTTGTAGTGGTGTTCATTGATGACATTATGATCTACTCAAAGGATGAGAAGGAACATGAGGAACACTTAAGGCTTATGTTGCAGAAATTGAGGGAGCACCAATTGTACGCCAAATTCAGCAATTGCCAGTTTTGGTTAAAAGAGGTGTCGTTCTTGGGTCATATCATCTTGGGAGGAGGAGTATCGATTGAACCAGGAAAAGTGATCGATGTCCTAAAGTGGGAGCCACCGCAAAATGTAAAGAAAATAAGGAGTTTTCTAGAATGGCTGGATATTACCAACGATTTATCAATGACTTCTCCAAGATTGCCAAGCCAATGACGGAGCTTTTAATGAAGGGGAAAGCTTTCCAATGGACTCAAGCTTGTCAAGAAAGTTTTGAGGAGTTGAAGAAAAGGTTAACAACAGCCCCAGTCTTGATATTGCCGGATGTGAGCAAAAGTTCCCATATTTATTGTCATGCATCGAGACAAGGACTTGGATGTGTGCTCATGCAAGAAGGTCAAGTGGTTGCAAGCATTGAGATAATTGAAGAAACATGAGCAGAATTATCCAACACATGATTTGGAACTTGCAGCTGTGGTACATGCATTGAAGATTTGGAGACACTATATCCTTGGGCATAGGTGTGAAATTTATACGGGTCATAAGAGTCTCAAGTACATAATCACACAAAAGGACCTGAATTTGAGGCAACAAAGATGGCTGGAGCTCATCAAGGATTATGATGTGGGAATCAACTATCATCCAGGGAAGGCCAATGTAGTAACTGATGCTTTGAGTAGGAAAGGAGTAAGCCACCAGCTCACAGTTCGAGGGTTGCCATCCAAGTTATGTAAGAAGTTTGAACGGTTGAATCTTGGATTTGTGAGTGAGATGGGAATAATGAAATTAAATCTGACCTTAGAGCAAGAGATTCGAGAAGCCCAAACAAAGGCCCAAACAAAGGACGAGGAGATCCGAGAGATCAAGGAAAGGACCCAAGAGGAAAGAGAATTCAGGTTTGATGAGGATGAACATGGTACCTTATGGCTTGGAAAAAGGATTGTCGTGCCTACTGTGAAGCATATTCAGGAGACAATATTAAAGGAGGCACATGACTCGTCATACTCAATTCACCCCGGTTGTATGAAGATGTACAAGGACTTAAAGACTTGTTATTGGTGGGCCAACATGAAAAAGGATATAGCTGAATATGTAGCTTTGGGTGATGTGTGCCAACGAGTCAAGGCAGAACACCAAAGACCAGCTGGATTATTGCAACCATTGAAGATTCTGGAGTGGAAGTGGGAAGAGATCCGTATGGACTTCATAGTTACCGCGTACCCAGTCTAGTTATGACTCAATTTGGGTTATTGTGGATAGGTTAACTAAGTCAGCTCATTTTGTTCCTGTCAAGACCATCTATACCACCGTGAAGCTGGCAGAGCTATATATGAAGCATATTGTGTGCCGACATGGAGTACTAAAGAACATAGTCTCAGATAGAGGTTCTCAATTTACCTCTAGGTTCTAGGAGAAATTGCATGAAACATTGGGAACAAGATTGAATTTCAGCTCAACATATCACCCTCAAATGGATGGACAAACTGAGAGGACCAATCAAATTTTAGAGGACATGTTAAGAGCTTGTTCGTTGAAGCATGGAAAAAGTTGGGACAAAATCTTGCCATATGCAGAATTCTCATACAACAATAGTTACCAAGCAAGCTTGAAAATGTCACCCTATGAAGCATTATATGGGAGGAAGTGTAGAACACATTTGTTCTGGAATGAGACATGAGAAAATCAGGTGTTTGGACCTGACATGCCGCAGGAAGCTGAGAAACAAGTCCAGATTATTCGTGAAAACTTGAGGGCTGCCCAATCAAGGCAAAAAGGTTACGCGAACAATAGGAGAAGGAAACTAGCCTTTGAAGTGGGAGATTTATTTTACCTCAAGGTGTCACCAATGAGAGGTCATATGAGGTTTAACATAAGAGGCAAGCTAGCACCTCAGTATATTGGACCATTCAAGATTTTGGACAAAAGAGGAGAAGTAGCATATAAGTTGGAGATGCCAGCTTACTTATCAGATGTTCATGATGTCTTTCATGTTTCCCAGCTCAAGAAGTGCTTGAGGGTACCGGAAGAACAAGTGCCAATGGAAGAATTGGAGCTAGAGACAGATTTGACTTATGTCAAGCAACCGGTCAAAATCTTGGATACCAAGGAGAGAGTCACAAGGAACAAGGTTATTCGATGGTGCAAAGTACAATTGAAGCATCATACAGAATTGGAAGCAACATGGGAGCTGGAGGATGACCTCAAGAAGGAATTTCCCTATCTCTTTTCTTCTGCGTCGAATCTCGAGGGTGAGACTCATTTTAAGGTCGGTAGGTTTGTAACACCCTCATTTTCATGCATCATGCATTGCATAAGTTCATATACATATTTAACATTAATCCACATAAAAAGGAATGAGTTTAAAATGAATTTAAACCAAAACCGCAGTCAAAAGTTCTGAGGAGTGCGGACTAGTCTGGTTTTTAGTACGGACTAGTCCGATTTCTCTCTGCCTCGCTCGGACATGTCCGTTTTTGTGCGGACTATACCGGTTTTTGCCTCTGTACACTTTCGGACTTGTCTGGTCCCATAGCGGACTAGTCCAATCATCCCAATCTTGAGAAATTTCGCCAAGTCCCTGGACTTGTCTGATGTCTAGTGGTCTTGTCAGTTTTCCTTCTAAGTAAAATCAGACTTGTCTGGTTTTGGCCGGACTTGTCTGATTTTCCTCTGACCAAGTTTGGACTTGTCCGATATAGTCCGGACTTGTCCGTTTTCGCCTTTGTAAATCTTCAGACTAGTGTGTCCCTTTTTGGACTTGTCTGGTAAATCGCGATTCTGAGTTGACCTTCAGTTCCACAACTTGTTTCTGGGTTTTACCTTAAGTGGGCCTAAGGAAGTCATGTCTAACTCTTTTTGGAGCCCATGTGGGACCCCACACCGGCCTCCACCCACCCCAAACTCAAAATACGTCAAACCCTAACTCTCCACCTCTATACAAACAACCCACCCCTTGACTTTACATCCTTTTACCTCAATTGAAAGATCACAAACCCTAGTTCGTGGGTAGCTGCCACTAAGGAGGGAGAAGGAGATCCCGAGCAATAAGAAGAAGAGGAGGAAACGAAAGAGGATCAAGATCTCCATCAAGTTTTTGTTCTTCATCCACCAAGTTCTTCATCAACCCTAGATCGTCAAGATCCAAGTGTTGCCTCCAAAATCCTTGATCCATTGGAGTTCTAAACACCTGGTACACCTTCTACTTCCTCTTTCTCACATGAATTCAACACTATTTCTCCAAATTCACGTTGATCTAGAAAACTCTAATCCGCTGTTTCTGCGAAGGGCAGACTAGTCTTGCCCTACAGCGGACTAGTCTGATTTTGCTGATTGTTTTCTGCTCAATTAATTCTAAATTGATTTGAATCAATTCCAACTCTATCCCAACATGTTAAAAGCTAATAGAACTATTTAATAAATATCATTAACAACCCATTAACTAGTTTTGCTTCGCAATTGCATTAATCATGCATGTCATGACATATTGAGTAATATATGTGCACTCATTTATTGTAATTCTTATCTTGTATGTTTATTGCGCGGTTTAGACGGATTTGCGCTATAGAGTGCTGCGGAGGACTTCCAACACCAGGAATTTGAAGACTTTGACCCGAACCAAGCCCAAGAGCAAGACAAGTGTCCTTGAACATATTGATCCTGTTTTACAATAAATATTTTGTTTTCAAAACTGCATGCTTGCGTCAGTCTGATGGGAATCCCTATGATAGGAAATTTACTAGCTTTGTTTAACCACCCTTTTCACTTGGAATACATGGTAGAGAGTCGGGAAGGGCTATTTACCTTTTTGCTTCGCTTAATTAATTGGGAAGGGAAAACAACTATACTATTTAATTATACATTAATGAGATTATGGTTAATATGAACTGGTTGATATGATATGGTAATGGGTGATCTAAGCATGCCTGGTATGTGGATGGGTTGAATGCTATGGTGGTTCTGCTTGCTTTAGATCTAAGAACCGGTTCATGTGAGAATAAGCCAGGACAACAGTGCCACCACGAGGCCAAGTATGTGTGCAGCGTAGCTGATGAATTAGGGTATTGCTAGTTTTGCATGGATCATTTGGCGCACCGAGGAAGAGGAGTTGGATTGGGTTTGGATATGGTTGGCAGGACTCCCTGAGATCCGAATGGAACAAGAGGGGACCCTTGGTTGAAGATGAGCTCAGTTGGAGACATCGCCACCGGTGAAACCTCAGTGGGTCCGTACAAGCTAGTAGTCTCTTTATAAAGGCTATTTTGTGATCTCTTGGCCATACACCTATGGTAGTGTTTTGGCATAAAGGAGGTTTTCTTTAGTTGCCGACGAGTGATGAAATGACAAACACGTGGGTAAAGTGGTACAAACTCTGCAGAGTATTAAAACTATCATGATAGCTGTGCTCCCGGTTAAGAGCACCTGGATGACGTACATGATTAAAAGGAAACCTAGGATTGGGATGGTTTGGTACTGTTTATGGAATGGTATTATGGTTTATGGTAATGGATATGGTCAAGGTAATGAGAAATCTGGTATGTGGATGATGGTAATGGAATTTGGACTGGTATTATGATAACTAAATGGTTTATGATGGGTTTACTTTACATACATATAATGTATTGCTTTTCAAATGTTTTAATGTACTTTTCAGCACTTAGCCATTATTATATTCATCATTTGTATCAGCTACATGTCATACTTTCCACACTTGCTGAGTACGACATGTACTCACCCTTGCAATTCTCCCACCAACAGTTGCAGGTCAGCATTGGGAGTATAACGGTGATAATGCAGAGTTCTAGGCCGTGTCTGCCATCAGCTTTGCCTGTGGTGTTGATTGGAGCTGCGCTACCCTTTTGCTTAGGTGTCTAGTTGCTTTATTTAGTTTATTTCTGTTGCATTAGATCAAACTTGTCATTAATATTCATTAGAACTTGTATTCGAGGATATTCTGAATTGTGTAATAAAAGTGCTTAATTAATCTTGTCTTGTGGTAATTATCTATATATCTTTTGTGAATGCACTCGTGTATGTGTGTTGAACGTCCTGGGCACACATATGCGTCCACTTGATTCATTTTCGGAACCGAGTGTCACACTGAATTCCATAAAATCCTAAAACTTTCCCAGTTTTTCGAGAAATGACCTGAAACTTACTAAACCGCGTAAAACATAATTGTTCCTAGTTAGTAAGCAATAGTAGTAACTTAGCAACATTATTTACACCATAATTGCATCATTCACGCTTATTCAAAGTGTTAGAAAGGATTAATGATAATGCATATAAACTCGAGTTGCCTGCGGATTTTGGGATTAGTCCCACATTTAACATTGCAGATTGGAAGACATATTTGGGAGAAGAAGATGATCTTGAGTCGCGGACGACTTAAATGCAAGAAGGGGAGGATGATGAGGACATCAACACCCTCGATACATCCACACCAACTTAGCTACCGGTTTCTGGTCCAATCACTGGCGCTCGTGCACGTAAACTAAACTATGAGGTGAACTCGTTCTTGGACTTATGTCAATCTTATCTAGACCGTGGAACTACGTGCTTTATTGTTTTGCTTAGGAACAATGGAGAGGAGCCAATGGGAAGAAAATTCTCGCGGACGGGATTTGGACAGCAGAACAACACCAACTTGTGACGGCCACCACGACTTCATACGGACTCCGATCTGGGCGTTCAAGTACTTCCTAGAAATATTATCAAGTCTACTTTCAAACAGATCTGGCCACATGTCCATATCTATTCGGAGTCGGCCGCAATTGTTATTTTAATACCAAGACCTTTTGTGTCCATGGTGCTGCATCACCAAAATTGGGCCCATGGCTCATGTATCGTTTGGAGTCCATTAGGGACTCGTGATTAGGGTTTCTCACGGTGCTAGGGAGGTAATAAATAGTAGTCGCCGCCCTCATTAGCTGGTGGGTTTTGTTTATTTGTAAGTTAGCTTCTACTGCTTCCTTGTACACGTGTGTGTCGACTAAATCGCCCGTCTACTTGTATCCAGAACCCCACTTCAAATTGATTCAACTAATAAGTGCTTGTTCTTCTTGTTCTTGCATGTTCTTCGATTGCTTGCAGGAACAAAGGCCCTTGTGGTCAGGTTGATTGTGCGCCAGCAAGATCAATACAACTTCGGAGTCGGTGTACCGATCACTAAGGCGCATCGTCTTGGGGACGGTGTAGTCGGATCGCCAACGTCTTCTCCTCCACAAATTGAACCCTCCTATTCTCATCAAAAGATCGGGATCCAAGATCCTATCAGGAAGGCTCAATTCACTATTCTTGCTAAGGACGTTGTGATAGCCCGTCAATTTGCACCCACATGGAGATCCATCAGGGAGCAAGCTATTGATGGTGTTGCTTGGGATGCACTCACAAGATTGTGTTACTCCTACTGTGAGCAGCTTGGAGGTACTAGGTTTGTGTTACACCCGCGTTGCAAGAGTGGAATGATGGGAATCATGGGACCACTTTAGCTCAGTCCAACCCTCACGCCATCGATTGGTCTCAGAGGATGCTTGTGAATCTGGGAAATCGCTAAGCCGACACCCTGGAAGAGATACACTACCTGCGCAAGAGACTATACATCATGAAAAGGAAAGAGGGGGTCTGTTCCAACATGGAGGCCAATAGTGTGGCAAGATCACTTGCGCCTACATGGATGGCCAACTCGCCTTGGCGTGCGTTGACGGCTGTTATATACCAATTTCACCTGTCAATATAACTCAATTATGTGATGGATATGTCATTTCTTGCACACATCACCTTTCTACTTAACCTTTTTCCACTTGTCTTTGGAAAAATAGTGCATACGGACTTCTTATGCAGGAATTGAGGTGAAAGAGGAGCAATCCTAAAAATTACCATCCCAACCAATCAAGCGACGACACGTGGAATCACATGGATCAAATGGCCCACAAACAGACGTATCCAATGAGATCCAATGGTGTATCACCCACATCAATCAAGGGGACCCACTAGTCAATGACCTGGAGAAAGCACACGAGAAATGGGGCACTGACCAAGTCAGCCGAATCCCCTGTTTGGCCGACCACTTCTTCGCGCCAAACCCGGTCTTCTTCCATGTCTTGAATCCTTGTGGTGTCCTGATAATGAGGAAGACTGATTCACACACTAATTCTGCGAGAACCGATGCTTCTCTAGCTATAAATAGGACACTGTACCCCTCACTTCAACACACACCACTTGAGCATCATTCTAGTGTATACACTACTTTTCTTAGTCCTTAGCGGAGTTAGGCTGTAGAGAGGGGAGTCTGTAGTCCCAAGTACAAACTGGGAAAGGATTAGAGGGAGTCTCTCTTCCCAATACCATATTTGGAAAGGTATGTGTTGGTACCCGGCATATCGGGTACCCTCGCGCACATGCTAAAGCCGCCTATGTGTCCTTCCTTCCTGTCATGGCAGGGTCCTAGGACACCACGTGTGCAGAAGGCTCAGACCCCTCTACCTCAGATATGGGGTACGGAGTATCCACATGGACCTCAAGGAAGAGTCCAGCTCCCCCGTGGAGATGAGCTCCCAACCGGCCACATGTCCAGTAGGACGGGATCTCACTCCCCCATGGGAGAGGGCTCCGCTTCTGCCATGTGGTTCGAGACACCAAAAATGCCACCTCCCGTAGAGGTGGGCTCCGGTTCTGCTATATGTCCTACGTCCCTGGATCCTCTGCCCTGCTTAGGAACGGGCTCCGAGGCTGCCACGTGGTCTGCGGGTCAGGACCCGGCCTCCCGCGCAGAGGCTAGCTCCTGAGCTGCCACGTACCCTGCAACTTGCCCTAGACGGTTGGTTGCAGGGGTTAAGAGGGCATTGCGATTTGTCTAAGTCAAGCATTGAAGACTCGCGTCTTCCCCAGGCGCATGACGCAGCACATGCCTACTGTCAGGTACTGCAGCGCCCAATCGCATCACAGTTAAGATGTCATAGGCCTACCCCACTCCGCCAAGTGGGTAGCTTACGACGATAGGGACAGTTGGACGGGACATTCCCTGCCATCATCAACGACTACGCATGGGCCATTGATGACTAAGGCAGCAAGACGTCAAGTCTTCAGGCCACGGTCAGAGGAATCTTATGCGCGAAGCCATAGATCTTTAGGATAAGATCGCCCTAGGGCCACCTGTCGGGTCCCAGACCCCACTTGTAAGGCATCTAGCCTTGTCTATAAAAGGACCAGACCACCACCATTACAAGGCATCCCCCAATCTACGCATTCACACACTACACACCAGTAATACGACCTCACTGTGGAGTAGGTTATTACGCTCTTGCGGTCCGAACCACGTAGAAACCACTGTCTCACCAGTCTCATACGTACAATCCCTCAGTAGAGCACTAAGCTCTACCGATCAAGAACCTCCGCGGGCTGCTCTCATAGCAGGTCCTGGGGAAGTGTCGCAAGAACACTTTGACATTTGGCGTGCTAGGTAGGGGTTTTTTCCTCAAAAAAATGGTTGCGCTTTCACCGCAATGGTGTTCATCAAGCTTGTGGATGGAAGTTTCTGAGGCCGCTGTCCGATGACCAGATCCATCGCCCGAGCAGCACATGCTGGTCCATCATGCCCCTGCACAGATGCACCTGGCTAGGGCGGCACATCTAGGCACATCTCAATCCAGTCAGGGGCCCTTCTACACCACCCACCGTCCTTGAATGCTTCCCAGAGAGCGGCTCAGCAGTGGGTCCAAGTCATCGACCACCTCGTCGTTGCAGCCATAAACTCTCCCAATAGAGGGAGGTGTCACGTGTCGCTATCGCGCATGACATCCATTGACCATCGCACCTTCGACTACCATTCCACCAGGCTTGCTAGTGCTGGTCGGATCCCCATGGAGGACATGAGGGCCGAGCTTGACTATCGTCAAGCTTGGATAGATGGCTGAGTCATCATCTAGCGGCAGCAAGAGAGAAACTGCAATCTTGATGCCGAGTACGGCCCTCAAGGGCCTGAGCAGGAGGCGTCCTCCGTCCGAGGAGCACCACAGGTAAACCCTCCATCGCCACCTCCTCAGGATTATGTAGGGTTGACTGCCCCCTGCAGCACTCTGTGCAGCAGGTGCCGTAGCAGCAGTACCTGGCTCATCCAGCACCATAGCAGCAGGCTCTGCAACAGCCGCATGCTACGCAGCAAACCCCTCTGGGGTATGCTATTCCATACGCCTCTCCGGTGAAGTCCATCGGAGGGTGCACGGCCTTGGAAACATACCACCGCCTGACGACGTGGACGCGCAAGTTCCGGCCACAACTGCCAGAGAAGTTTCACGAAAGCGTCAACCCAGCCGAGTTCCTGCAGATCTACACCACGACACTCCTTGCTGCAGGAGCATATGAGTCCATCCTGGCGAACTACTTCCCCGTCGCCCTGATCGGCTTGGCCCGATCATGGTTGATGAACCTGCCCGAGGTGTCCATAACCTCTTGGGATGTGCTCTACCAGCAGTTCACAGTGAACTTCGGCAGCTCCTACATGCGTCAGGCACCGAGCTCGACCTCCACACTGTGCGCCAACAACCCAAGCAAACGCTACGATCATTCATCCAGCGTTTCTCTATGGTACTCAACTCCAACCCCAACATCCCGAATGCTTCTGTCATAGTGGCATTCCGGCAGGCAATGTGTGACAATAAGATGCTCGAGAAGCTAGCTCTTCAACATCGCCGACCGATGCACCAGACCGGCGAAGGCGCCATTACCTCGGGTAGCAGCAAAAAGAAGAACAAGAACTGGGGCGGCTGCAAGAACAAGCCGCTGCATGGGTCACCTGTGACACTCGGTTCTGAAAATGAACCAAGTGAGCACATATGTCTGCCCAAGACATTCAACACACATACACGAGTGCATTCACAAAAGGATATACTGAAAATTACCACATAACAAGATTAATTAACCACTTTTATTACATAATTCAAAATATCCTCGAATACATTTTCTAATGATTATTAATGACAAGTTTGAACTAATGCAGTGGAAATAACTAAATTGAGCAACTAAGCATATAGGGTAGCGCGACTCCAAGCAACACCACAGGCAAAGCTGACGACAGGCACGACCTAGAACTCCTCATTAACATTGTGATACTACCAATCCTGACCTGCAACTGTTGGTAGGGGAAGCGCAAGGCGGAGTACATGTCGTACTTAGCAAGTTTGGAAAGTATGACATGTAGCTTAAACAAAGGACGAATATAATAATGGCTAAGTGCTGAATAGTACTGTAAAACATGTAGAAAATCATTATACTATGTCTATGTGAAGTAATCCCATGATATCCCACATAATTTGCAGAACACAAAACCATATTTGATATCCATTACCATTATTCCAGATTATTACCATCACCATCATCTATGTTCATTTATTATAGCTTGATCCATAACCATAACCATAACCATCCCAAATCCCATGTTTTCCTCTAATCATGTAGGTCATCCAAGTGCTCTTAATCGGGAGCACGGCTATTATGATAGTTTTAATACTCTGCAGAGTTTGTACCACTTTACCCACTTGTTTGTGATTTCATCACCTTCGGTGACTAAGAACCTCCCTTATACCCTGACCCGTCGGTCACATTACACACTTCCGTGGTGTGTGGCCAAGAGATCATAGAATAGCCTTTACAAAGGGACTACTAGCATGTACAGACCCACTGAGGTTTCACCGGTGGCGATGCCTCCAACTAAGCACATCTTCAACCAAGGGCTCCCTCTTGTGCCATTAGAATCCTAGGAAGTCCCGCCACAAATCCAAACCCATCTGACTCCCCTTCCCCGGTGTGCCAAATGATCCGCGCAGTACTAGCAATACCCTAATTATTCAGCTACGCCGCACCCATACTTGGCCTCGTGGTGGCACTGTAGTCCTGGCCTATTCTCGTATGAACCGGTCCTTAGATCCAAGGCAAGCAAACCACCATAACATTCACCCAATTAATTAAGCAAAGATCACCCATTACCATATCATATTAACCAGTTCATATTAAGCATAATCTCATTAATGCATAATTAAATAGTATAGTTGTTTTACATCCCAATTAATTAAGCAAAGAAAAGGTAAAAAGCCCTTCCCGACTCTCTACCATGTATTTCAGGTGACAAGGGTGGTTAAACAAAGCTAGGAAACATCCTATCATAGGAATTCCCATCAAGTTGACACAAGCATGCATTTTCACAAACAAAACATTTAAAAACGGGACCAATATGATCAAGGACACTTGCCTTGCTCCTGAGCTTGGTTAGGGTCAAAGACTTCAAAATTCTGGTACTAGAGGTCCCCCGCAGCACTCTCTAGCAAAACCTTCTATTCCGAGCGACAAACATGCAAAACATATAATTCAATCAAATAATGCTCATATAGCACTCAATATGACATGACATTCATGATTAATGTGATTATGAAGTAAAACTTGTTAATGAGTTGCTATTAATGTTCACTAGCTGGTTCTAATAGTTTTTAACAAGTTTGGACAGGTTTGGAATTGATTCGAGTCAATTTGTAATTAATTCAGCATAATTCATATTCAAAGACCGAACAAGTCCATTACTAGGGTTGGACTAGTCCGCCCTACGCAGAACCAGCGAGTTAGGGATTTTCTTGATCTACGAGAATTTGGAGAATTGGGGTGGAATTCACATGGGAATAAGAAAGTAGAAGGTGTACCATGTGTTTAGAACTCTAAAGATCAACAATTGAAGAAGAAACTTGAATCTTGACGACCTAGGGTTGATGATGAAGAGTTGAAGGTGAATTGGCGATGAAGAACGCAAGGTTGATGAAGATCTTGATTACTTGATCCACTTTCATTTCCGCCTCTTCTTATTCTTGCTCAGGATCTCCTTCTTCCTCCTTGGCGGCGGCTATCCACGAACTAGGGTTTGGTGTTCCTTCAATTGTGGCAAAGAGGTGAAAATTTTGGGGTGTTGGGTTGCTTATATAGAGGTGGAGGTGGTAGGGTTTGATGGAATTCGAGTCTAAGGTGGGTGGAGTCCGTGTAGGGGTCCCACATGGGCTCTACAGGGGTTAAGCACGACGTTCTTGGGCCCAATTAAGGTAAATACCCAAACAAAAGTCATGGAGGAAAAGATTGAATCCGAGTCGGGCACACTGGACAAGTCCGCTAGGGGACCGGACTAGTCCGATATTGGAGAGAGACAAAAACAGATAAGTCTGGTATGAGGTTCGGACAAGTCAGGTCCTATCCAGAGAGGAAAATGGACAAGTCCGGCAAAGATCAGACAAGTCCATGGATTTGACAACTTATTCGAAAATCGGACCAAATATCGGACTAGTCCGCACTGACTCATAGACAAGTCCGGAACAAAACAAAGGCTCAATCGGTCTAGTCCGCAGCTAAGACGGACAAGTCCAGAGGGCAACAGAGGGGGAAATCGGACTAGTCCGGGGTGCAAACTGGACAAGTTCGTACTATACAGACTTCTAAGTGTTGTTTTGCTTCTAATTCATTTAAAACTTGTTCCTTTTTATGTTGCTTAATATTAAACATATTTAAGAATGTATGCAATGCATGATGGATGAAAATAAGGGTGTTACATCACCCGTCGCCGCCGCAGTGACGACAGGTGCTGACAGATCTCCACGCCCAGATAAACGCCCACGTCAGCCACCTGCTACTGACGACGGCATCGAGCCCTGCCCAGTGCACAAGACTCGCGACCACACTGCGAGCAAGTGCCAGGAGATCAAGAGATGCATCGAGCGATACAAGAGCAGGTGCAGCAGCGTTCTGACTATGCCCCCTTCCGCCAGCAGGAGGGCAGGCAGAAGGTCGACCTTAATGTCGATGTCGACAAGGAGATGGAGTACCAGAAGTAGGAACGGGCCATCAAGGTTATCCAACGAGGACTCCGACGCCAACAGCAACCACAAGCATCACAAGACTCTCAACGTAATCTTCAGGGGGTCTTGGGATCCTGCGTCTCGGAATGCGGTCAAGACCCTGCACCGAGTAGTGGCTTTGATAGCCCCGACTCCCGCTCCGGCGCTGCACCACAAGTAGAAGGAGATGCTGATCAGCTTCGACGCCTCCGCCCGCCCTGAGAACATGGCAAGAGTCGGGATCCTGCCTCTTCTGGTCGCCCCCACCAATGCCAACTTCAAGCTCCACTATATCTTGATAGATGGTGGGGCCAGCCTCAACCTCATCAGACAGCGGCCTTTGACTAGCTGCAGATCCTGGTGTCCAAGCTCACCCCTCGAGCCTGTTCTCGGGGGTGGGGCCAGGGAACATCATTCCGTACGACAACATCAACCTCCGGGTGACCTTTGGGACACCTGACAACTACAGGACAGAGAGCATCCTATTCGACGTTGCAGACGTCAGCCTCCCCTTCAACGCCATCATGAGCAGGCCTGCCCTGTACTGATTCATGGTTGTAGCCCACTACGGCTACCTTGTCCTGAAGATGTTGACCCCCTCCAACGTTCTTAGGATCCACGGAGACCGCACTGCTGCGATGTTAGCCTTGGAGAAGCTCCAAGCCCTCACAGCAGACCTAGCACCTACCCAGCGCGACGCTGGACCAAGTTAGCCTCCACCAGTGCAGCTCACCCGCTGCACCCCGTCTGCAGCCTTCTGGCAGCACCGACGCTCCCGTCAAAGCTGTCAAGATTAGTTCTGGCTCTGCTCAGACCACCCGTAAGGCGGGGTACCAGGGCAGAAAGTAGGGACCTCCGCTCAACGCCCCACTGGTAGCTACCGATGATAAGTTGCCCGACAACCATCACAAGCTATCCTTGGAGCTTTCGGCACCCCTATATGTTAATATTAACTTAGTAAGACAGTGTGGAGGTTTTAATATAGTCTAGGAGCGGCATTTAGGACAACCAAGCTCCGGGAGGGTCAGGTCCAGAGAGTCCAATCAGCTTATCCTGGTCCTGAACCCTAAGCCTGTGCACCTTGCCTCCCTCAGCATCCCGAAGCAAGCAGTTGCCTTCTTTTGTAAAAGTCTATCTCCTGCAATGAATACCGATATAAAAGAATCACTGTCTTACTCCAAGTTCCACTAACAATGTTCATTTAATTACGCATTAATTTTATGATAAACCATGCTAGACTAGTTTATTGTATATTGTCTTCATATACACGGTAATGCATTCTATATCTCACCATTGCTGGAGTTGTGCAAACCTACTACAGGTGGGCCTGCTTGAGGTACCTGCAATGTGTGAGGAGTTCTCTTGGCTGCACCCATCCTTGGAGTCATGTGACGCCGGTTGGCCTCCCAGGAAAGGTCTACGCCAAGCCGGAGGTCCAAGGTGTGTGAACTTCTTAGTCTAGTCCTGTACCCTAAGCACGCACACCGTGCGTCTCAACGCTATGACCAAGTACCGGGGGCCGGAAAGTTTGCACCTAAGGATGGAGGGAGCCGGACCCTGAAGCACTAACCCATTGAATTACCCAAGCCCTGTGTGTCGGCTCATGACAGTAAGACATGACAAAGATAAGGAAGAGGAACAGATGTAACCGACAAGCAAACTAGTCTCTCCTTTACCATGTGTGCAGTACAGCCAACTCTGACACCTCCCAGGGGACCCGCCGTCGACATCTCAACCCGTCGAAGACAGCAACAAGCGTTGATTCGTGAGTACACTCCCCTGTCCCGCTCTTGTTGCTAATAGGGTTCTCTTGTGGTAACCTGTACACTAGGGCCCTCCGTCGAAGTTCTACACATCGGTGGTGGATGACGCCAGAGCATACAACTCTGCACCTCCCAGGGGGCCGCCGTCGATGTCTCAACACGTCCAAGAGTAACAAGCGATGGTTCGTTAGTATACTCTCCCGTCCCTCTCTTGTTGCTAATAGGGTTTTCTTGTGGTAACCCGTACACCCGGGGCTGCCATCGAAGTTCCACACGGCAGTGGTGGACGACGCCTGAGGATCCAGCTCCAGCACCTCCCATGGGGCCCGCCATCGATGTCTCAGCACGTCAAAGATTGTAACAAGCGCTGATTAGTGATTATACTCTCCCGTCCCGCTATTGTTACTAAAAGGGTTCTCTTGTGGTGACCTGTACACCAGGGGCCTGCCGTCGAAGTTCTACACAGAGGTGGTGGACGATGCTGGAGAATCCAGCTCCAGCACCTCCCAGGGGGGCAGCCATCGATGTCTTAGCACGTCGAAGATAGTATCAAGTGCTGATTCATGAGTATACTCTCCCGCCCCTCTCTTGATGCTAATAGGGTTCTCTTGTGGTAACCTGTACACCAGGGCCCTTCCGTCGAAGTTCTACATATCGATGGTGGATGACGCAGGAGCATCCAACTCCCACACCTCCCAGGAGACTTGCTGTCGGCGGCTCCACGACGATGGTGGGCGACGCCAGAGCAGCCAGCTCCGGCACAACCCAGGGGCCTGCCGTCGACGACTCTGCGGTGATGGTGGGCAACGCTGGAGCAGCCATCTCCGGCACCACCCAAGGGGCCTGCCGTCGACGTCTTTGCGATGATGGTGGGCGACGCCAGAACATCCAGCTCTAGCACCACACAAGGGGCCTGCCATTGATGTCTAAGCGAAAATGGTGGGCGAAGCTAGATTAGCCAGCTCCGGCACCACCCAAGGGGCCTACCAGTTTTACACATCGGCGCTGGACGACGCCAGAGCATCTAGCTCCGGCACCTCCTAGGGGGCCCGGCGTCAGCGTCTCAGCACGTCGAAGATAGTAAAACAAGCGCTGATTCATGAGAATACTCTCCTGTCCCACTCTTGTTACTGATAGGTTTCTCTTGTGGTAACCTGTACACCAGGGGCCCACTGTCGAAGTTCTACACGGCGGTGGTGGACGATGTTGGAGCATCCAGCTCCGGCACCTCCCAGAGGGCCCGCCGTCGACGTCTCAACATGTCGAAGACAGTAACAAGCTGATAGGATCTTGGTTCCCGATTTTTCGATGAGAATAGGAGGTTTCGATTTGTGGAGGAGAGGACGTTGGCGATCCAACTACACCGTCCCCAAGACGATGCGCCTTAGCGATTGGTACACCGACTCCGAAGTTGTATTGATCTTGCTGGCGCACAATCAACCTGACCACGAGGGCCTTTGTTCCTGCAAGGAATCGAAGAACATGCAAGAACAAGAAGAACAAGCACTTATCTGTTGAATCAATCTAAAGAGGGGTTCTGGATACAAGTAGACGGGCGATCTAGTCGACACGCGCGTGTACAAGGAAGCAGCAGAAGCTAACTTACGAATAAACAAAACCCACCAGCTAATGAGGGTGGATGCTACTATTTATTACCTCCCTAGGGTCGTGAGAAACCCTAATCACGAGTCCCTAATGGACTCCAAACGATACATGGGCCATGGGCCCAATTTTGGTGATGCAGCACCCTAGATAGAAAAAGGTCTTGGTATTAAAATAACTATTGCGGCCGACTCCAAATAGATATGGACATGAGGCCAGATTCGTTTGAAAGTAGACTTGATAATCTTTCCAGGAAGTACTTGAATGCCCAGATCGGAGTCCGTATGAAATCGTGGTGGCCGTCACAAGTTGGTGCTGTTCTGCTGTCCAAATCCCGTCCGCGCGATTTCCCTTCCCATTGGCTCCTCTCCATTGTTCCTGAGCAAAACAAGAAAGCACGTAGTTCCACAGTCTAGATAAGATGGACATAAGGCCAAGAACGAGTTCACCTCATAGTTTAGTAGATGTGCACGAGCGCGAGTGATCGGACCAGAAACCGGTAGCTGAGTTGGTGTGGATGTATCGAGGGTGTTGATGTCCTCATCATCCTCCCCTTCTTGCATTTGAGTCGTCCGCGACTCAAGCTCATATTCTTCTCCTAAATATATGGCTTCAAATCTGCAATGTTAAATGTGGGACTAACCCCAAAATTCGCAGGCAACTCGAGTTTATATGCATTATCATTAATTCTTTCTAACACTTTGAATGGACCATCAGCTCGAGGTAACAATTTAGACTTTCTCAAATCAGGAAACCTATCCTTTCGCAAATGTAACCAAACTAAATCACCAGGTTCAAAAGTGATAGTTTTCTTTCCCCTACTACCAGCAAGTTTATACTTGGCATTCATGCACTCTATATTCTTCTTAGTGGTTTCATGCAATTTTATGATCAATTCAGCACGATTTTTAGCATCAAAATTCACTCGTTCCATTGAAGGAAGAGGTAATAAATCAATAGGAGCACGGGGTACAAATCCATAAACAATCTCAAAAGGGCATTTCTTAGCTCTAGAATGTAGGGAACGATTATAAGCAAACTCAACATGAGGCAAACACTCTTCCCACATTTTTATATTCTTTTTCAAAACAGCCCTAAGCATGGTAGATAAACTTCTATTTACAACCTCAGTTTGACCATCAGTTTGGGGATGACAAGTAGTTGAAAATAAAAGCTTAGTCCCCAATTTTGCCCATAACGTTCTCCAAAAATGGCTAAGAAACTTAGCATCACGATCTGAAACTATTGTGTTTGGCACACCATGCAATCTAACAATATCTCAGAAAAACAAATCAGCAACATGTGTAGCATCATCACTTTTACGACAAGGTATGAAGTGTGCCATTTTAGAAAATCTATCCACAACAACAAAGATGCTATCCCTCCTCTTCTTTGTTCTAGGCAGTCCTAAAACAAAGTCCATAGAAATATCCTTCCAAGGCATGCTAGGAACAGGAAGAGGCATGTACAAACCATGTGGATTAAGTCGTGACTTAGCTTTTTGACATGTCGTGCAGCGAGCAACAAAGCGCTCCACGTCTCGCCTCATCCTTGGCCAAAAGAAATGACCAGCAAGTATGTCATCCGTCTTTTTCACTCCAAAGTGCCCCATCAGCCCGCCTCCATGCGCTTCCTGTAACAACAACAAACGAACGGAGCTAGCTGTAATGCATAACTTGTTAGCTCTAAACACATAGCCATCATTGAGGACAAATTTATTCAATGTTTTTCCGTCTTTACATTTCAGCAATACATCTTTGAAATCAGCATCATGTTCATATTGATCTTTAATCATTTCTAATCCAAAAAATTTAAAGTCAAGTTCAGATAGAAGAGTATAATGTCTAGATAAAGCATCGGCAATAACATTATCCTTTCCCTTTTTGTGTTTAATGACATAAGGAAAAGACTCAATAAATTCCATCCACTTAGCATGCCTACGGTTTAGTTTCCCTTGACTCCTAATATGCTTTAGTGATTCATGATCAGAATGGATAACAAATTCTTTGGGCCACAAATAATGCTGCCATGTTTCTAAAGTTCGTACAAGAGCATATAATTCCTTATCATAGGTAGAATAATTTAGAACAGGCCCACTCATTTTCTCACTAAAATATGCAACACGTTTTCCTTCTTGTAACAAAACACCACCCAATCCAATCCCACTAGCATCACATTCAAGCTCAAAAGTCTTAGAAAAATCAGGAAGTTGGAGAAGAGGTGCATGCGTCAACTTATCTTTCAGTATGGTAAAGGCGTTATCTTGTGTGGTGCCCCAAGAAAAAGGCACCCCTTCTTTGTAAGGTCATTCAATGGAGCAGCAATGGTGCTGAAATCCTTCACAAAGCGACGATAGAACCCAGCCAGCCCTAGAAAGCTCCACACCTGTGTGATGGTCTTTGGTACAGGCCACCCCTGAATAGCCTCTACCTTGGCTTGATCAACTTCAATTCCCTGTGGAGTAACAACATAGCCAAGGAAAGAGACTCGATCCGTGCAAAAGGTGCACTTCTCAAGATTACCAAATAATCGTGCCTCACGCAAAGCATTAAAAACAGCACGTAAGTGATCAAGATGTTAATCCATGGATTTGCTATAAATCAATATATCATCAAAATACACAACAACAAATTTTCAATGAATGCACGCAAAACCTCGTTCATTAATCTCATAAAGGTGCTAGGTGCATTAGTTAACCCAAAAGGCATGACTAACCACTCATATAAACCGAACTTAGTTTTGAAAGCAGTTTTCCATTCATCTCCTAGTTTCATGCGAATTTGGTGATAACCACTACGCAAATCAACTTTTGAGAACACAACAGCACCACTCAATTCATCAAGCATATCATATAAGCGTGGAATAGGATGACGATATCGAATGGTTATATTGTTGATTGCTCTACAATCCACACACATACGCCATGATCCATCCTTTTTAGGTACTAGAATAACTGGAAAAGCACAAGGACTAAGAGACTCACGTACATAACCTTTGTCAAGTAGTTCTTGTACTTGGCGCTGAATCTCCTTTGTTTCTTCTAGATTTGTCCTATATGGTGCACGGTTGGGCAATGAAGCACCGGGAATGAGGTCAATCTGGTGCTCAATCCCTCGAAGTGGTGGTAGTCCTGGTGGTATTTCACTTGGAAACACATCAGAATATTCCTGCAAAATGTTAGCAACAGCAGGAGGCAAAGAATGTTGCACATCGTAAAGGGAAATCAAAGCATCTTTGCATACCAAAGCATAGGCAACAGAGGTGGAAGCAATCAGTTCATTAATATCAGATTTCGTAGCAAACAAGCATTTTCCCTTCAGAGATATCTCATTTCTTATCAAACACAGATTTGGTATTGTTATTGTTCTCAATGTTAGCATGGTCTTGATATTTAGTTTTCCTAGCTCTAGCAACATCATCTTGCACAATAGCTTCAGGAGACATAGGATGCAACACAATTTTTTTATCGTGGTAAAGAAAAGAATACTGATTTGATCTACCATGATGCATAGAATCTCTATCAAATTGCCAAGGTCTTCCTAGCAGAATATTACAAGCTTGCATAGGCACAACATCACATTCAACGACATCCTTATATGATCCAATAGTAAAATTGATTTGCACAAGTCTAGTTACCTTTGCCTTACCGCTGTTGTTTAACCATTGAATGTAATAGGGATGTGGGTGCGGTTTGGTGCTTAGTGCCAGCTTGGTCACTGCTGGCCAAGTTGTTGCAACTACCTCCATCAATGATCATGCGGCAAGATCGCTCTTTGACGACACACTTTGTTTGGAATAATGTGTGCCTTTGATTTTGTTCCGCTTTCTCCATTTGTGCACTAAGCACACGCTGCACAATGAGACTATCATTGCGCGCTGCATCTTCTGCACCAATATGCTCTTCTTGATGTTCATCGCTACCTGCATAGTCAGCTGCAAGCAAAACACATGTATCATCATCAAAATCGCTAGCAGATGAGTACTCACCGTCATCTTTAACAATTAGAACACGTTTGCTTGGGCAGTCACGCTGCACATGGCCAAAACCCTTGCACTTGTGACATTGAACGTCTCTAGATCGTCCGGTAGATGCTACAGAAGAAGCACTCTCAGTGGGCTTTTGGGTGGTCTTTACTGCTGAGCTAGTGGAAGAAGCACGTGGCTTGTTGCTGGAAGAAGAAGGTGCTGCCCGACTTTGTGAAGAAGATGGCGGAGAAGCACGTCCGGTCGAAGGAGTAGTCGTGCGTGGTTGCCATGAGCTAGTCTTTCCTGCAGAAATATTAGTTCTAGAGCTAGCTCGTCGTCCCTGCACTTCCCTTTCTGCTTTACAAGCAAGATGAAACAAACGGGTAACATTATTGTAATCTTTATAAGCAAGTATGTCCTGAATTTCACGGTTTAAACCACCCAAAAATCTAGCCATAGCTGGTTCCTCATCCTCGTCTAAATTACAACGCAACATACCCATTTGTAATTCCTGAAAATACTCTTCTACACTTTTAGCTCCCTGTCTCAATTGTTGTAACTTATTTAACAGATCACGTGCATAGTAAGAAGGAACAAATCTAGCCCGCATGAGCCGTTTCAAAGCATCCCAAGTTTGTGGTATGTTATTAGGATTTTTCTTGCCATGTTCTATCCACCAAACAGAAGCAAAATCAGTAAACTCACTAGTGGCTGCTCTAACTCTTGCATTTTCAGGAAACTCATGACATGCAAATTTTTGATCAACAGAAATCTCCCAAGTAATATATGCATCAGGGTCATATTTACCATCAAAATGAGGTATCTTAAATTTGATCTTGTTAAAAGTATCTTCATGATTGCGTACCTCACATCGACGATGTCCACCTATGCCTTGACGGTTGCGTTGTAGCCGGCGCCGTGGCCTAGCTTCCTCATCTTCCCCAATCTCCGTATCTGCAGAATAGTCATCTTCATTGTCACGTACAATACTAGGAGCATTGCTCACCTGTCCATCTTCGGTGCGTCCACGATCCCTCTCCTCAAGGCGCTGCAGGATGGCTCCAATAGAGGTGTTCAATGTTTGAATGGAACTCTCCAACTTGCTGATTTTGGTGTTGGTGTCGATCTGCATATTTTCCAATTGACCAAGGCGGTCACTGGTAACTCGAAAATCCTCATCAAGCGCTTCTGTATGTAGCCGCACTTGGCGTTCGAAGTGTTGTATAATTCCCCGTGTGCGAGGTGAATGCACGTCTTCATTTGTATTTGCTCCTCCTGCCATGGTTAGTAGAAAAAAAATCCAATATGAAAGGGTAACGTTATCCCTAGCTACAAAGGTGCTGGTGGAGATAACTCGCTCACTCTCAACCTATTCAATCAAGCTCTTACCTGTTCTTACAAAGCTCAGCAAGAAGGTGATGGCAACTAGCAAGTACTGAACAACTTCAAGAGCAGGTGTCAATCTATGGCTTTAGGTGGCTGAACTAGCACAAGGAGCAAACTTTCACCACGTTAATCACAACAAGCTGAATAAATATTCTACGACAGTACTGTGCTGATCTTAGTCTAGACCGTACTAGAGACGCGAGCCGAGACACCAATGTCGTCACCAAAAACACCCCAAACAACAATCTGATTTTTTTTCGTTTTTTTTTTGTTGGGGTGGTCACCCAAACTCCCTCTAGATGGAATCGGGAGACCCTAGAACAAAATTTGCACATGTGGCTTTTGATCTTGCACTTGCCTTTTTTTCTTCTCTAATTGCTTGTGGCTTTCGTGCGGCTTTTGATTTTGCACTTGCCTTTTTTTTTCTTCTCTAATTGCTTGTGGCTTTTGTGCGGCTTTTGATTTTGCACTTACCTTTTTCTTGTTGTCAAACTCAAATTACTAATCTGACTCAAACTCAAAGTAGCAATCTGATTCAAACTCGAACTAGTAATCAGACTCAAACTCGAACTAGCAATCCGACTCAAACTCGAAGTAGCAATCTGATTTGAACTCGTAATCTGACTTAAACTCGAACTAGCAATACGACTCAAACTCAAAGTAGAAATATGATTTGAACTTGTAATCCGACTCAAACTCGAACTAGTAATCCGACTCAAACTCGAAGTAGCAATCTGATTCAAACTCAAACTAGTAATCCGACTCAAACTCGAACTACGAATCTGACTCGAACTAGGTGACCGAATGTGACACGAACTCGAAACTCTAGTGGTGCAAAACTAAAGACCAGCAACTTGACTCGTCGAAGCAACCATGAACTCAACAAGTCTTGACTAAGTGGAGAAAGTAAAAGGCACAATGGTCTAGGAATAATGGAAAAAAACAGATCTGGTATTTTTTTGGGCTTTTTCTGGACTATAGGATGATAACAGCGGAAAGAAAAGTAATGGTAGCACTCTCACCAATTAACCTTGCTCTGATTACCACTTGATAGGATCTTGGTTCCCGATCTTTCGATGAGAATAGGAGGTTTCGATTTGTGGAGGAGAGGACGTTGGCGATCCGACTACACCGTCCCCAAGACGATGCGCCTTAGCGATCGGTACACCGACTCCGAAGTTGTATTGATCTTGCTGGCGCACGATCAACCTGACCACGAGGGCCTTTGTTCCTGCAAGCAATCGAAGAACATGCAAGAACAAGAAGAACAAGCACTTATCTATTGAATTAATCTAAAGAGGGGTTCTGGATATAAGTAGACGGGCGATCTAGTCGACACGCGCGTGTACAAGGAAGCAGCAGAAGCTAACTTACGAATAAACAAAACCCACCAGCTAATGAGGGCGGCTGCTACTATTTATTACCTCCCTAGGGTCGTGAGAAACCCTAATCACGTGTCCCTAATGGACTCCAAACGATACATGGGCCATGGGTCCAATTTTGGTGATGCAGCACCCTAGACAGAAAAGGTCTTGGTATTAAAATAACTATTGCGGCCGACTCCGAATAGATATGGACATGAGGCCAGATCCGTTTGAAATTAGACTTGATAATCTTTCCAGGAAGTACTTGAACGCCCAGATCGGAGTCCGTATGAAATCGTGGTGGCCATCACAAGTTGGTGTTATTCTGCTGTCCAAATCCCGTCCGCGCGATTTCCCTTCCCATTGGCTCCTCTCCATTGTTCCTAAGCAAAACAAGAAAGCACGTAGTTCCACGGTCTAGATAAGATGGACATAAGGCCAAGAACGAGTTCACCTCATAGTTTAGTAGACGTGCACGAGCGCGAGTGATCGGACCAGAAACCGGTAGCTGAGTTGGTGTGGATGTATCGAGGGTGTTGATGTCCTCATCACAAGCACTTATTCGTGAGTATACTCTCCCGTCCCACTCCTGTTGCTAATAGGGTTCTCTTGTGGTAACCTGTACATCAAGGCCTGCCATCGAAGTTCTACACATCGGTGGTGGACGGTGTTGACGGTCCTTAAGTACCATATTTTGACTGTCAATTCACCTCATAATGTGAATAAAAGAAACACCAAACATAGTGGTAGGGTTATACAATAACCCAATTCCACAAGTGTTGGTGTCTATTTGTATGCAGGTGAATTATTAGCCAAAATACCAAAACATGCAGGAATGAATCCATGAAAATGGATTTCAACGAATCAGGCAATGACACGTGGCAACACATGGATCAAATAGTCCATAAACAGAAGAATACGAGGAGATCCAACGATGTTGCACCCATATATATCAAGGGGGCCCACCTGGAAGCCACCAGGAGGAAGCACTCCCCAAGGGGAGCCTTGACCAGGTCAGCCAAACCAGGGGTTCGACCGACAAACTTGGTCAAACGACACGTGTTGGCTCCTCCCGGGTCCCTGGAGTCAATGGTGACTGATTCGCGCGTAAATTGTGGCGGGAATCGAACCTTCTCTACCTATAAATAGACCCCCTCACCTCACTTCTCACACATACCAAAAGTTGAGAATAGTGCTACACTCCAAAGGTTTAGAGTAGTCCTAGAGGCTACCAAAGTAGAAGGAGAGTGTGGTGAAGAGTCTAGGAGAAGGAGGCTTGGGCTTGTCAAGTCCCTCTTTTACACTTGTACCCCTACAATGATTTTAATCAATCAAGTAAGCTTTTGAGAATTCAATACAAGTTTGATCTTTTATTCTTAGTAGTTTGCACAAGTAGTTACTTGTGGATTCACTGCTTTAATTCATTAAAGGCTCTAGTTGTAGCTTTGTGTTCGAAACAACTAGAGTAGTGATTTAGAATGTAAATGTGGTGCATAGGTTATAAATCATCAGTGGATATCTCGTAGATTCACAGATTGAAGAGGTAGGCAGTAGGTTGTGACAACCTTATCTGTCCTTCGTAATCCTCCACGTTCGGCTATGCCATAGGCTCTTGGAGGGAGTCATCCTAGTATTGCTAGGAGTAAGCCCTTGCCCGAAGCAAGCATCGACTGCAAACTACATTAAATTAGGATCAATACTTTGAATTCCTCTCTGTTCCTTGCCTACCAAACAACTTTGTGTCCTTGGGTGAGCTAGTTCGAAAGATTAGCACACACGCTCTTTGGATTTGATACCCTTGGGAATACTCCTTAAGGGGAAGTGCTACAACGGTATTTCCGTGCGCTTGCGGATAACTCTGTGGTGTTAAGAAATACCAACAAGCATTTGTCCCCGGTAATGGTGCCAGAAATGCTTGTTGGTATTTCTTAACACCACAGAGTTATCCGCAAGCGCACGGAAATACCGTTGTAGCACTTCCCCTTAAGGAGTATTCCCAAGGGTATCGAATCCAAAGAACGTGTGTGCTAATCTTTCGAACTAGCTCACTCAAGGACACAAAGTTGTTTGGTAGGCAAGGAACAAAGAGGAATTCAAAGTATTGATCCTAATTCAAGGTAATTTGCAGTAGATGCTTGCTTCGTGCACTGGCTTACTCCTAGCAATACTAGGACGACTCCCGCCAAGAGCCTATAGCATAGCCGAACGTGGAGGATTACAAAGGACAGATAGGGTTGTCACCATCTATTGCCTACCTCTTCAATCCGTGGGTCTACGAGATATCCACTGATGATTTATAACCTAAGCACCACGCTCACGTTCTAAATCACTACTCTAGTTGTTTCGAACACAAAGCTACAACTAGAGCCTCTAATGAATTAAAGTAGTGAACCCACAAGTAACTACTTGTGCAAACTACTAAGAATAAAAGATCAAACTTGTATTGAATTCTCAAAAGCTTACTTGATTGAGTAAAAACTTTGTAGGGGTACAAGTGTAAAAGAGGGACTTGACGAGCCCAAGTCTCCTTCTCCTAGACTCTTCACCACACTCTCCTTCTACTTTAGTAGCCTCTAGGACTACTCTAAACCTTTGGAGTGTAGCACTATTCTCAACTTTTGGTGTGTGTGATAATGAGGTGAGGGAGTCTATTTATAGGTGGAGAAGGGTCGGTTCCCGCCACAATTTATGCGCGAATCAATCACCATTGACTCCAGGGAGCCGGGAGGAGCCAACACATGTCGTTTGACCGAGTTTAGCGCTAGGAAGAGGTCGGTCGAACCCCTGGTTCGGCCGACCTGGTCAAGGCTCCCCTCGGGGAGTGCTTCCTACAGGTGGTTTCCAGGTGGGCCCCCTTGATATATATGGGTGCAACACTGTTGGATCTCCTCATATTCTTCTGTTTATGGTCCATTTGATCCAGTGTTGCCACGTGTCATCGCCTGATTTGTTGAAACCCATTTTCATGGATTCATCCCTGCATGTTTTGGTATTTTGGGTAATAATTTACCTGCATACAAATAGACAGCAACACTTGTGGAATTGGGTTAGTGTATAACCCTACCACTATGTTTGGTGTTTCTTTTATGCAAATTATGAGGTGAATTGACGGTCAAAATATGGTACTTAAGGACCGCCAACAAACTCCCCCACACTTAGTCCTTTGCTCGTCCTCGAGTGAAGGCAAGAAGAACTAGAGTGTTGTCATGAATTTGCTATAAGGTAGAAAATAAGGATACTAGATATTTAAACTTATACCTTAATTCATGGATCCCCTTTATGTATGTGGCTACCACATCAATCTTGGGTGTTTGAAAAGTGGAACGGTTAGAATGAAGTTCCCTTGGATCGTTCCCTGCTGAAATGATTAGGCAATTGCTATATTTGAAAGTCATAGGAACTTTTGCCCTTGCCTTCTCGATTGGAATCTCTCAAAGTGTTTAAGTCCTCACCGTGGCATGTTTTGCCAATTCTTGTCCATATACTCAAAGTGGCTATATCTGGAGCTTGGTAGGGATGAATGTTGCACACATTTGCAATTCATATGTTACTATGTCAAAAACTTGATCCTATGAGAGACTTATGCAATGAACAAAAAGAAGAGAAAATTCCTGTGCACATGAATGGAATGGAGGGGCGAGGTGATAACTCCCATGAATTTGCTCTCTCTTAAGGATGAAACATGGCTACTACTTTTTTTTCTTTTTCTTGTAGCCATGTCTTCTACTCCTTTTTATTTTTTTAGAGAGGCTTTCATTTGTATTGTATGGAGTTTCTTTTTGGCGGATGGGTAATCGATGGATGCAAACTCTCAATGTGAGAAATTTTGCATGAGTGGAGTGCACAAGAGTTTTCAATTCAAAAAGTTTATGCATGTCACTCAATTGGGTCACGAGTTTGACAAAGTTCAATGAAAAGCAAAGTGGCATATGCTTGTGGTTTTCAATGAATGTATCATATGGCCTTGGTAGGTATATAAATTTCCAATGAGAGGTTTAGGCAAAGTTCAAGACTTCAAATAGTTACAAATGTCAAAATCAATTTCAAGCAAAAGGATGATTTCTAAAGAATTCATTTACCATATCACACTAGTCAAATACCTAGATGATGTGTTTTTCCTATTTAATTATGGGAATCATAAACAAGGTAATGAATTGAAATATAAAGTATTCAAATTTTCAGCTTAAACAAATTCTTGACTACCAAATTTTATTTCAATTTGTTGAGTTGATTCATTTTAGTTATGCAACGGAAATAAGAAATCAACTCAAACAGCAGGGTAGCGCATAAAAGTGGGGAAAGGAAATCCAAACTGATTTTCTGGAGCAAAACGGAGTCGTACGGAGCAGAGAACAGGTCGACCGACTAGGGGGTTCGACCGACCTCCTGTTGGCTTTTCTATGGCTCTGTTTCGTCGGGTCGTTTTGCTCATTTGGTCGCGACGTGTTTTGATATGCAACGTTAATTTTTCACGTCGGGATTTCATGACTTGGGGACATGTTTCCCCCACACTTGTTTCTTGAATTCTTTATTCAACAAAATAAACTAAAGGGGGAACTTTACCGGTGTTAGATTAACCGGTAAGTTCACTTTATTGAAATAAAAATATGGGGATGCTTACATTATTTAACCTAGCTTTAAAAAACAAATGTTTATTTAAAAAAATAAAATCCTAAGTAGTAAGCATCTTATGCTGTCAGGCGAGGGAAGATTTGTCGTTGGCCGGCGTAATGTCCCCGCTCAGTTGAAGGTTGAGCTGGAGGAGGCATGAGGCACAATCTTCTTGTCGGCCATGACGAGGACGGGAGGAAGATGGTGATTCAATGAGGTGTATAACTTTCCTCTCTGTTTTCGTCCTGTAAATAGGTGGGTAACGACGTATTTCACCGAGGATTTTGTGGAGGATATCGAGGAGGATCAACATGAGAAAACAGAACACGAATCGCGCGAGGGAGAGTCGACCGACCCTAGGGTTCGGCCGACCCTCTTTTGGCTCCGTTCGGGCCACATTTTCTCGGGTCGATTAAATGGGCCTCATAGAAGAAGAATTGGATGGGCCCATTAGTTGGACGTGGAGAATTTATACAGAATTGAAAGAAATGGCATGGAAATCGATTAGATTTACCACGTCAAATTCTTTTTCTGTATCCTTTTGGGAATCGAGGAATAATTTGAGTGGGTGCCCATTCACTTTGAATAGTTGACCGTCATCACCTTGGAGTGTGATTGCTCCATGGGATGAAGTCTCTACTATAGTGAAGGGTCCTTCCCATTTACTTCTAAGCTTCCCATGTCCAAAGAGTTTAACCCTAGAGTAAAAGAGTAAAACTTTATCTCCAGGTTTGAACTCTTTCGGTGTAATCCTCTTATCGTGCCATCTTTTGGTTCTCTCTTTATAAATTCTGGCACTGTGGTACGCCTTATCTCTCCATTCCTCCAACTCAGAGATTTTCTTTAATCGGTGATTTCCAGCTTCGTTAAGATTCATGTTCCACCGCTTGATGGCCCAATATGCTCTATGTTCCAATTCTACGGGAAGATGGCAAGTCTTCCCATAGACAAGTTGGAAAGGAGACATGCCAATAGGTGTCTTGTAGGCAGTACGATATGCCCATAATGCGTCGGGTAGCTTTTCCTTCCATCCCGTTTCCATTTCCAAGACAGTCTTTTGCAGAATATTCTTAATTTGTTTATTAGATGTTTCTGCTTGACCACTTGTCTGTGGGTGGTATGGGGTAGCAATGTTATGCTGGACTCTAAGTTCCCTTAAAAAGTTTCGGAAGGTCTTATCTATGAAATGTGACCCTCCATCACTTATGACCATACGGGGAGTTCCAAAGCGTGGGAAAATGATCTCATGTAACATTTTCCTTGCTTGCTTAGAATCAGCATATTTGCATGGCAATGCTTCTACCATTTTGACACATAATCGACGGCAACCAGAATATACTCGCAATCATAAGACCTAGGAAAAGGTCCCATGAAATCAATACCCCATACATCAAATAATTCCACTTGGAGATTTTATGTTAGGGGCATCGCATCGCGAGCAGAGATTCCTCCATGCTTCTGGCATTTCCAACATCTGCAAATGAATTCCTTGGTATCTTCATACATTGAAGGCCAATAGAATTCACTCTGTCAGATCTTTGCCTGAGTACGATAAACACCGTAATGACTACCATAGGGGCCAGCATGGCATTTCTCTATGATTTTGGTGCCTTCGATTGATGGGACGCACCTTCTAAGAAGGCCATCGGCACATACTCGATAGAGGTAAGGGTCATCCCAAAGGTGTCTACGACTCTCATAAATGAGTTTCTTTTTGTTCTCCTCTGGTGGTATGTATCCCGTGACCATAAAGTTCACGATATCCGCATACCAAGGATGAGAGTCTGTCACCTTGAGGAGCATATCGTCTCATAGGAAGTCATTGATAGGTATGTCTATGGTTTGTGTGACTTCCATACGTGAAAGATGATCTGCTACTGAATTCTATACTCCTTTCTTATCTCTTATTTCCAAATCAAATTCTTGGAGTAGAAGAATCCATCGAATTAGCCTAGGTTTAGCATCCTTTTTGGTAAGCAGATATTTCAAAGCAGCATGGTCTGTGTAGACTATGACCTTTGCTCCAACCAAATAGGATCTAAACTTGTCGATAGCAAAAACTACTGCTAGGAGCTCTTTCTCAGTTGTGTCATAATTGAGTTGGACTCCTGTCAGAGTTTTGCTAGCGTCGGCTATTGCGTGATGCTTTTTATTTTTGGTTTGGCCTAAGACTGCACCAACAGCAAAGTCACTGGCATCACACATGATTTCGAATGGCAGTGTCCAATCAGGAGGTTGGATAATTGGAGCTGAGATGAGTGCCTTTTTGAGTATATCAAATGATTTAAGACATTAATCATCGAAATCAAAGGGAGCTTCTTTAGCTAATAGGTTGGTGAGGGGTCTAGCGGTTTTGGAGAAATCCTTGATAAATCGTCGGTAGAACCCCGCATGACCTAAAAAGTTGCGGATTCCCTTAACTTTGATAGGAGGTGGAAGTTTTTCAATAACTTCAATTTTAGATTTGTCCACCTCTATCACTCTCTCAGACACCAAGTGTCTAAGAACGATGCCTTCCCGGACCATGAAATGCCACTTTTCCCAATTAAGCACAAGGTCCTTCTCCTGACATCTTTGTAAGACCCTGTCTAAATTTTCTAGACAATGATCAAAAGTTTTTCCATAGACGGAGAAATCGTCCATGAAAACTTCCATGATATCCTCGATCATGTCTGAAAATATAGACATCATGCACCTCTGGAAAGAGGCAGGAGCGTTACACAGTCCCAAGGACATACGATGGTAGGCATAGGTCCCGTAAGGACATGTGAACATGGTCTTACTTTGATCATCGGGATGGATAGGAATTTGATGATATCCCAAATTTCCATCAAGGAAACAGAAGTAGGAGTGTTTTGCTGTAGGATCAAAGAGCATGTGAAAAGCTACCAGAGGGGGGGTGAATGGTAGATTTGAAAATCTTACGCAGTGGAAACAATTAAATCCCAACCCCTTTGGCAGAAAAATGATCTATTAAAGAAATCATGTGTGAGACTAATCTAAACGTGTTTCACGAGGACAAAAGTGATATATATCAGAGAGAATCAAGTCACGAAGAAAACACAAGAAGAATCACTCAAATCTGTCGAGAGAAACTCAAGTTATGATCGAAAGATCGAACAAAGGTCAATCTATCCTACCCGAGAAAAACAGTTCTGGAATGCTGCAAAGAAACTCGTGTAGATCAGAAACCACAAATCCAATGACCGTGAAATTTTTAAATATGATAGATAATCAAGTTGTGAAGACAACCGTAAAAGAATCACATCAATTGCATCTGGAAAACTCGAGTTATGATAAAATCACCGACAAAAGGTAGTGCTGTCCAGAAACTCGACGAATAAAACTTGTCTGGAACAAGTCGGACGAACAAGGCACAAAAGTTCCTTCAAACTACAAATTTTATTCAATAGAAAACAAGAGGACCAGCCCCAAAGTCGTGCACCACGAGTTTTGGTCTCCCTTGCTTATATAACCAGCCCTTAGGCCAACTCAAACTGAACTAGGACTCTAATCCTACTCAGATCACAAATCGAAACTTTCCATAACTGCTTAGGACTCTTCTATACGCAGATATAAGCAATCTTAAGACTTCAAACACCTTAGGAACGTATCCCACATTCCTAAAACAACTCAAAATCGTGACCCACACAAAATCCTAACATAACCAACTCGATACTTTCCATACCAAGCCATAACCGACTCCGCCGCAGCCAAAGTCATCAATCGATGCGATCCGATCCTTCCAACCAGATCTTCTAATCCATAAACCATCTTCGGAACCATTTTGCCACGTCATGAACCACATGCATACGTGCAAACACCGTCCTTCGACGTCCAGTAACATTCATATGAATTGCCCTTGATTCAATCATCCTGCGCAACCTCCTGACCAGCTCAACCACAGTTCCTCCCAAACTTGGTTGTTGGAACCTCATCTCCTCCCTGAGACTAGTCCAATGGATCCCGTCACTAGCCATGACTTGAACAAGCAACACCTGCACATGAACAAACAACCAATCCGTATGAGCCCAAGTCCGCGACTTGACTCGAGTCAGTTTCGAACACAACACCTTACGTGACTGCATCACATAAGCATGTTGCAAAGCATAGCAAAATGAAATCAGCTATAACCACCAAAACGCACCAAAAACTTAGCAAATGAATACTAAGCAGTCTTTCTAAGAATATAAAGCAAATTCGAAACTTTGCAAGATAAAAGCAGGAACATTGCGATCAAGCTTCGTACCTAGCCAAAGCTAACCGGAGCTTGAGTTGGAGCTTACCAAAGCTAGTACAACCTAGCGCCGGAGCTTACCAAAGCTAGTTGGACCTAGCGCCGGAGCTGACCAAAACTAGTCGGAACTAGTCGACCCAAAAGCCAGAGCTAGAAAAAGATATTGGTGCTAACCACCATAAGTCGGACCTAGCAAAATATATCGGAGCTTAACAAAGACATGCCGGAGCTATCAAAGACAAAGCTCACCGGAGCTACCCAAACACATGGCGGATCTAGAAAAAGAAAGTCAGACCTATTGTCGGACCTTGCAGAAGCTCGGAGCTAGAGTCGGACCTTGCCAAAAAGATGTTATGGTAGCATTCAAAACTTTTATCATCAAAGGCAATGTATTCAGCACACATAGGTCTCACAATCTCCCCCTTGATGAATGCATTGGCAACACCACTTAAAATCCGAACATTTGCTTATTCACATTGAAAGTTTTGAAAACAATTTCTCCCCCTTTTGTAAATCAGAAATAAAGTGTGAAGAAAAACAAATACAAATTCTCCCCCTTGCATACTTATCTTTGAAAAATTCACATATTATCTCTCCCCCTTTGACAATGTATTCAGCAAGGTTCAAAAGAGAAATTTTAATTGTTATGAGCATATTATAACATATACATATAAAACAAAGCTCATCCAAGTCATACTATAAAGTAACTTACACTATCACTACAATGAGATACATAAAGTAGTGTAAGCCATGCTAGAGATCAAATGTAATTTTCAATTTAAGCAAGTCATGATCTCACAAACTTAACTATTTCAATACCTGAAAGCATGACACTTGTTGCTGCATTTTATTATTTTTCAAGGCACAAGTTTAGATCATATGATATTTGCAAGAGATTATATGCGCATCTGCCTTATTCTAACCAACCAAGCCAAGCCTATGTCATTTGACAATCAGAAGCTTAAGGACATGGTTTTAGTCATACACAACTTCTTCCAAGTTCATATCTAAGTGCAATGATAAGCCATCTCAAAAGAAGAAGTGCGATGCATGCATATTCTCTTGATCTTTTCTCAACTTATGTTTATTTATAAAAACTCAACATGTGAGTTGATTACTTGATTAATTCTTTATGATTGAAAATACTTGTGAGCATGCAACAAGTTCCAAACAGCAAGAAAGTTTGACCATGACCAGATATAGTGTAAGTAATTATTCCAATTACTAGACATGGCAAAAACTACAAAATGTATAGCACGAGTAATGTAGTAAGAACTTTCAGCATGTAAAAGGAATCCCTAAGTCATATATGTATGAAATACTATGCTCATATTATTTTAATTTCAGATTCACACATAGACTTCCCAAGTTTCAAAACTCCTCCTCAATGTAAGCCATAAGGATGCATAACCCCTATTTCACAACGAATGGAACAAAAATGAGTGAAATCCAAAGGTTTTGTAAAAATGTCAGCCAATTGTTGTTTGGTATCTACATGGTGAAGCATAATGTTTCCTTTTTCAACATTATCACGGAGAAAGTGATACCTAATATCAATGTGCTTAGTTCTAGAATGTTGCACAGGGTTTTTAGCAATGCAAATGGCACTAGTGTTATCACAAAACAGTGGAACCTATGTAGATCAACCCCATAATCCTTAAGTGTTTGAACAATCCAGAGAATTTGTGAACAAGCGCTAGCAGTAGGTACATATTCAGATTCGACGGTGGACTGTGCAACTGAACTTTGCTTTCTAGAGGACCATGCAACAAGTGAATTACCAAGAAAATGACAAGCACCGGAAGTACTTTTCCTATCAATTCTACAACCTCCAAAATCAGCATCGGAAAAAGCTTTCAAAGTAACGGTTGAGGAAGAAGGAAGAAAAATGTCAAATTCTTGAGTTCCATGTAAGTACGTGAGAATCCTTTTGACGACTTGACGATGTGAAGCACGTGGAGAGGCTTGAAACTATGCACAAAGACATACGCTGAATTGTATGTCCGGTATTGATGCCGTGAGATACAAAAGTGATCCGATCATGCTTCTATATTCTTTTTAATCCACGGGTTCACCATCTTCATCAAGTTCAAGTGTTGTTGTTGTTCCCATTGGTGTCCGAAGAGGCTTTCTTTTGTCCATGTTGAAGCACCTTAGGAGGTCTTTTGTATACTTCGTTTGATGCACAAAGGTACCCTCCTTGGTTTGCTTGATTTGCAGCCCCAAAAAGTACGTGAGTTCTCCCATCATACTCATCTCAAATTCTAAACTCCTCATAGATGAAAACTTGGACACAAGATCATGAGAAGCACAACCAAAGATAATATCATCCACATATACTTGAACGAATAATGAGTCATTGCCATGCTTAAGCACAAAAAGAGTTTTATCAACCTTGCCCATGATAAACCCCTTTTCAAGTAAGAATGTTTTTAACCTATCATAACATGCTCTTGGGGCTTGTTTGAGACCGTACAAGGCTTTGGACAGTTTGTAAACATGATTAGGAAAATCTGAATTTTCAAAACCCGGTGGTTGTTTGACATAAACCTCCTCATCTATGTAGCCATTAAGAAAAGCACTTTTAACATCCATTTAATATAGCTTAAAACCTTTAGATGCAGCAAAAGCTAACAAAATTCTTATGGCTTCTAGTCTAGCAACAGGAGCAAAAGTTTCATCAAAATCTAGACCTTCAACTTGAGTGAAACCTTGAGCAACCAACCTAGCCTTATTCCTAACCACAACCCCATCCTCACTTTGTTTTTTTTAAACACCCATTTAGTTCCAATTAAAGTGTGACCTTGGGGTGGAGGTACAAGTTTCCAAACATTATTTCTTTCAAAATTTTCTAACTCTTCTTGCATGGCAATAATCCAAGATTCATTACTGAGTGCGTGTGATATATCTTTGGGTTCAAAAGAAGCAACAAAAGCAGAATGAGCATGCGAGTTTGGATCGCAAAACCTGGACCGTGTAAATCGTTCGTGCAAGCTTCCAATAATCTGTTGTGGAGGATGAATTTTGAGAACCCGGAGGGGAGTGGACACTTCACAAGCTTCTTCTTCTTCATGTTCATCACAAATCGATGAGCTTTTGACTTGAGGAGGATCTGGACCAGCAATGGTGGTCGATGGTGTTGGCTATGAATCAAAATCAGGAGCTCGAACAATGTCATTAGCTGCTGAATTTTCGAGCAGCAACTCCATCTCTTCCTCGTCTTCAACAAAAATGCCCCCCCCTGCGGATATGGATCTGGACCTGTAATGTTTGAGCTAGTACCTGGGCTAGCTTCATCAAAAGACACTTCACAGGTCTCGAAAATTTTGTTAGTGTCAAGTAAAAGCACACGGTAGCCTCTAGTATGAGATGGATAACCAAGAAACATGCCATCAATGGATCTAGGTTCAAATTTATCAAGATTACCATGTTTCTTAACAAAGCATTTGCAACCAAAGACACGAAAGTATGTAACACTAGGCCTATGTCCAAACCAGAGCTCATATGGGGTTTTGCCTAGCTTAGCGCGCAAGAAAACATGATTTGAGATATAATAAGCGGTTGCAATCGCATCAACCCAAAATTTCCTAGGAGTTTGATATTCATCAAGCATAGTCCTAGCCATCTCAACTAAGGTTCTGTTCTTTGTTTCTACAACACTGTTTTGTTGAGGTACATATGGTGAAGAAAATTGATGATCTATTCCATTTTCAGCACAAAAGTGATCAAAATATTGATTTTTAAATTCAGTTCCGTTATCACTTCTAATTGCTTTTAAAGATCATGGATGATCAATTGATAATCTAAGAAATAAAGTTCTAAAGTGACCAACAGCTTCATTCTTAGACTCCATAAAGTAAACCCAAGAGTATCTAGAATAATCATCAACAATAACAAGTACATACCATTTACCTCCGAAGGATTGAACACGTGAAGGTCCTACAGTGTCAAGGTGCAAAAGTTGACCCGGTTCAGTTGTCATGATCATTGTGAGAGGAGTATGTGAACCTGCAACCATCTTAGCATGTCTACAAGAAGAGCACACAATTTCTTTGTCCCCTTTAAGCTTAGGCAGCCCACGTATGCGATCAAGTGCACTAACACGTGTGAGATAATCAAAGCCTACGTGACCAAGTCTACGATGCCAAAAATATAGATCTTTGGAATCATTAGCAACTAGACACCTATGCTTAGAGGAAGACATATCAAAATCAGCTTTAAAAACACTTCCGAATCATGACATGTTAAAAATAAGCTCATTGTTTCAATTTACAACTTTGCAGTAGTTTTTATTGAAAATAATTTCTAGATTTTCATCTAGCAATTGTGAAACTGAAAGCAAGTTGTATTTCGAATTTTTGACAAGTGCCACATCTTTCAAAGTGTAGTGATCATTTACTCTAACCGAACCTTTAGCAATTATAGGAGTTGAAGAATTATTGGCAAAAGTAACATTGTCTACACGTGACACAAAATAGAGGAAGGAGAACCAATCTTTGTTACCGGTCATGTGGTATGAGCAACCTGAATCCACAATCCAAATGTTCTCCTTCCTCAAACGTGTAACCTACATAGAAGCACAATACGTCAATGACTCAATACTGGGGTTAGTCAAAAGGCATTTAGGAATCCAGTACTGAGTCACACGACGTGCAGCAGGAAAAACACTCAAAAGCTGAGATAAAACAGCAGGTGTATGAGTCAAAGTTTGAAGTTTTTTACTCTTAACTATTGACCTATAAGATGTCACTTGAGTAACACAAAAATCAGTAGCTCCGGAGGCAAAAACAGAAGGTCTGGAGGTAAACTTTGAATGTTTTTGACTCATAATAGCAGGTTGCATGTTACTGACATTCGGTTTAATATGTGCAGCAAATTTTGCATGGAAGTTATGAGATCTAGCAATCATTCTTTCCCTTTTCTGTTATTTAGCTAGTCTATAACAAAAAAATCTATGACATGTCCATCTCTACCACAGTAGGTACAATGAAATTTAACTTTGGGTTCATATCTAGATGAGCAAACAACATTTTTATTTGAAACCGAATGAGACAACACCCCTGCAGATTTGAAAACCACTTCTTTTTGTTTAGGAACTGTTTGAATCAAACCACTTCCTAATGACTTTACAATTTTAGGTGGATGTGCCTTAGCATGAGCATGAGAATCAAAACCTAAACCAGTTTTATCTTTGCAAGACTTGGAAGAATTCAGCAGCAAGTTTAGGTTCTTATTCCCATTACAAAACTGATCTAATGTCCTATGCATGTTATCAAGTTTATCGCACAAATCAAGGCAATTTTCACATGAAGTTTTTCCTTTTAATTTGCAATTGAACAATATTTAACTTGATGAGAATGTAAAGTATTATTCAATAGTGAAATTTCATGCATCGCACCTTTTAGTTTTTTTTTTCAAGATTATCACAACTAGAACAATGCAAATCAATTGTAGAACAAGAAGCATCTTTTAAGTTTCCAATGTCGAGTGCAGCAAGCTTTTTGTTCTTTTCAATTTCAAGTTCAAGTCTATCTAGAGTAGAGGAATGTGCAGTTCTTAATGTGTACAACTGTTCATAGATTAAATCACATGAGGGACAAGATTCATCACAAGGAATCAAGGTTTTTGTAACACCCACTATTTTAGAGAGGAAAAAAAATTGTAAAATGAATTTTTCAAGAAGTAAAATCATTTTCTTGGGAATAAAATTTATATAAGGCAAGTTGCATCATGTTTGATTGTTTGTGTGAATTTTTGAAAATACAAGTTTGCTAGAAATTCAAATTACAAATTCATATCATAAAAGAGGAGAAAAAGAAAACAGAAAAGAAAAAGAAAAAGAAAAGAAAAAGGAAAAATCGCCCCTGGGCCGAATTCCCCAATCCGGCCCAACTCTCTCCACCCCCCCCCCCCCCCCCCCGCGCCGGCCCGCGCCTCCTCTCCCCTCCCTCTCTCTCTGTCAGCCGGGCCCTGCACGCCAGCCTCTCCCTGCGCTGCACCCTCCCTCTTCTCTCGCTGCAAGCCAGCCCCACTCCCTATTCGTCTACCTCGCGCCCACGCCGTAACGCCCGCATGCGATAATACCGCGCCGCCCACTCATTTTCCCCCTCTTCATTCCCGGTCGTTTCACCCTAATCAAGTGTCGCGTCGTGCCCATGATGGCCGCCGACCGTTTATACTAAGAAACCCCTATAAAAACCCGGCCAATCCCTCCCCAATCCCCTCACCCGACGATCGAAACCCTAGCTTTGGCAAGCTTGGTAATGGCGCCGATGTTCCAATCGATTCACCCACTGACTCACCCCGAAACCTTGCCTAACACCTTTGTCGTGTCCTCAGGAGACCGCCGGACATCTTCAATGGTGGTTGTCGCCTCTGCATCGCCGATTACGTCGGGCGCCGAGGAGTTCCGCCGCCGTTCACCGTCGCCGACCCCGAGACACAGTTTGGAGGCAAGTTCCTTGACCATCTTGCACCCTTTTTGCTAAGTTTTAGTTAGTTGCATGCTAAATTAAAATATGAATCCTATATTATGTTCTCTTAGAATTTCCACAATATTCCTTGTCAACATGGTTTGGGTGCCTTATAATTGTTTAGAATATGCTTAGCCACGCTTAATTGAAATATGATCTATATATTTACAAGTTTACATTTTAAGTACTTTGATTCATGAATCGATGGCTATAATGGAAATTAGTAGATAGGAATCTGATAGGGGGTTTTTGTATGGATTGATGCATGTGTGCACAAGACCTTGGTTTGGGGCTTGACACCTATCGGATTCTAAGGACCGGTTTATGGAAGAAGTTGTTAAGCCATTTAGTATCACCACATAATTGTATATAGGACAACTTGGTTTAGTAATTTGGTTTCTCCCGATGTAGCATAGGTAATTGATCGGGCGGGGAATGGGCTTTGCCTTGGGATCCGCATGGCTCAAGAGGGGGCTTCTCCTGGCGGAGGGAAAATAGACTCCAGGTGCCGGAGCGATGAAACCTTAGAGTACCCATTGCAAGTCGGGAGGACCATAAGAAACACCTCGTAGTGATCTCCTGGCCACACACCTACGGAAGTGTGTATTGTGGTTAGCTACCACGGGCATCAGGGAGGTTTACCTTAGTCCACCTGGCAACAGGGGACGAAATCACGAACTGTGGGTAATGGATACTCACTCTGCAGAGTTTTGTCAAACTGTCTAGACAGCCGTGCTCACAGACACGAGTGGCTTGGAAACCAAATTCATAATTAGCACATGGTATTATATTTGGTATTTCACTTTCGTCTACACATGTATGAGTTGAACTGATCCTGGCATACATGTGGAAAGCATCTGGTTGTCTTCTTATTACCAGGTGTAACAAAGTGATATCAAAGCCGTGTTGCCCGTAGGACGCAAGCCTAGATAGAAAAGGACGATTTAAGGACTTTACTATTTTCAAATATTATTAATTGAAAAATTTCTTTGTATTCTTTACCTTGCACTTATTTCACTTACTCTTTAATTTGTTTTATTACTGACACTCTCCTGTTTCAAAATCTTAGATGGCCAACGTCAGGAGAACCGCTCACATGTCAACTGGAGGCTATGTTCCGAACCGAAGGATTGCTGCCTGCCGTACCCCACTCAATGATCCTTGACGTGCGGTGGTGATTCGTACTGATGGAAGAGCTGCATAACGACTTCGATGTCGACTTCAAGCCATATTGCTCGACGCCGGCTACAGACACGAGAGACTGGCACTCACCTACCACTCTATTGTGATGCAGCGTCCCTACCAGATCGAGTGGTCATGCAAGCTATTTGTCTACTATGGGGATGAACTACTCAAGGTGCACCGTACCCCTGCTGCAAGGAGCTACCAACGACATGCTGAGCAGGATGTCAGCTGGGAGGCCATCACCTATTGGAGCCACACTTACCGCTACCAGCTGTGGAACTCGATGCACGCCTACACTCCCCAGTGTCCCAGCGGCACTGGCAACTTCGTCACCAGGTACGTGGAGGGGCCCCTGACCCTTCCACAGACTCACCAGACAGTTGATGACGTGGAGCGCCTCAGCATTCGCCTCCACAAGGCTCAGCAAGAAATTCAGGATATTCATGACCAGCAGCACATTATGAAAGGCAAGTGAGGAGGTACCGTCGGATCACCGACGAGGACCCAGATGGGTATGCTTCAGACACCTCCACATGGATCTCGGACTCTCCTGACCGCCGCGTTGGTCTGGTGACACCGACTCGATGGACTACTCTTCAGACGAGGAGCCAGACTCAGGGGAGCCTTCTGTGCCGCAACAGCTAGCCAACTCTCCTCCGCATGGCAACGAGTCTCGTGGCAGTAACTCGGGATATGATGGAGATGACGATGAAGACCCAGACGAGGAGGAGGACCCCGAGGAGCGAGAGTAGACTCTGGCCTGCCCTACAACTCAAGATTAGGACACTTACCCATGAGTTGTAAGAAGAGCGATGTAGTAACGATTTGTGTAATCTTGAGTTGTATGATTTTGCTTTGAGAACTTAATTATCCATGTTTGCGTTTATTTAATGAAAGTGATCTTTATTTATTTATCTCCTTATTGATGCATATAGTGGAAAAGACGTATAGAATAGTTTCTCTCTTATCTTTTTATTCTAAGGCAACACCCCAATCTTAGATGGCAGGTAGAGGGAGAGGACGTGGACGTGGTGTGCCACCCAATCAGGAAAATGAAGTCCCACTACCTCAATGGAATGGAAGAGGTGCTCGTGGGGCACCCGCTGCAAACCAAATGCAGCATATGATGGCTATGCAACTTCAAATGATGCAAAACTTGACACAAATTGTGAACAATATGCAACAGGCTCATCAAGCACCACCACCCCCTCCACCACCACCACCCCCACCTCCAAGGTTTTGCTTAAGAGACTTCATGAACACTCAACCCCCACGCTTCTCCAACGCCACGGAACCCATGGATGCAGATGATTGGATCAATACTATTGAAAGTAAACTAAGGATTGTACAATGTGAAGGAAGGGAAAGGGTATTATTGGCATCACACCAACTCCATGGACCTGCAGCTGATTGGTGGACCGCTTTTACTGCGGCTCATGGCAACCCAGACAACATTACCTGGGAAGAGTTTAGAGAAAACTTCCGCAATCATCATGTACCCGCAGGAGAAATTCAAGCCAAGCGTATAGAGTTCCTAGCACTGAAGCAGGGGAACATGAACATAAGGGGGTATTTGAACAAGTTTACACAATTATCTCGGTACGCCCCTGGAGATGTTGACACTGATGCCAAGAAACAATTCTGTTTCAAAGAGGGACTGGACAAAGAGATACAGTTGATGATGTCTTCCAGTGACTATGCTAGTTTCCAACATCTGGTGGATAAAGCTTTCACGATAGAAAGAAAGAAGAAGGAGTGCGAAGGAGAAGACCGCAAAAGGAAGATGATGATGGGGCAGTCTTCAAGTAGAAATCGTCCTCGCTTTAACCCACGGCAATCGGGACACCTGATTCGTCCCATGGGCAATAATCAAGGTCAGTGGTACACTAACAACTCTTCATTCAGACCTCAATCTCAGTATGCACGCCCACAGTACCAGCAGATGCCACCACAATGCCCTCAAATGTATCAACAACGTCCTATGACTTCAAACCCTCGACCAACTGGGCAACCACAACAAAATCAATAAAGAAACAAGGCTCAAGACACCAGTACTCGGGGAGCTTGCTATATATGTGGTGACAAGGGACACTACTACAACAACTGCCCAAAAAAGCATTCGCAGCAGAACCAGTCCAGAGGAAGGGTCAATCATGTTGTTCTGGAGGAAGCTCAAGACACATCAGATGTGGTGATTGGTACGTTCCCTGTTGATTCCCATCCTTCTACAGTATTGTTTGATTCTGGTGCAACACATTCGTTCATAGCAAAAGAATTCATAAGAAGACATGGAATGAATGTTACATTAATGAATCAAGTATTAGTAGTCAACTCTCCTGGAGGAGAGATGCTGACAAGGCAAGTATGCCCTAATGTAAGCATAAGCATTAGGGGGGTAGCATTCTTAGCAAATCTTATAGTGCTGGAGTCACAAGGAATAGAAATTATTCTCAGAATGGATTGGTTAACCAAGTATAAAGGAGTGATCCACTGTGCCACGAGAACAGTATGTCTGACTCATATGGATGGCACAAACGTGAAGTTTCGTCCTGATCAAACACTAGTTTAGAAAATACGACTCAACCAGGTTGAAGGAGTACAAGAGATCAAAGTTGTTTGTGACTTTCCGGATGTGTTTCCTGATGAACTACCGGGTATGCCCCCTGACAGAGAAATTGAATTCATCATTGAATTAGTACCTGGTACAGCACCAATTTACAAGCGACCATACAGGATGGATGCTAAACAATTGGCAGAATTGAAAGATCATATCAATGAGTTGTTAGAAAAAGGATACATTCATCCTAGTTCCTCACCTTGGGGAGCTCCAGTGATATTTGTGCCTAAGAAAGATGGCACACAGAGGTTATGTGTGGATTATCGCGCACTCAATGCAGTAACTATCAAGAACAAATATCCTTTACCAAGGATTGAGGATTTGTTTGACCAGTTGAGAGGTGCATGTGTGTTCTCGAAGATTGATCTGCGATCAGGGTATCACCAATTGAAGATACGACCCTCGGATATACCAAAGACGGCATTTGTTTCAAGATATGGATTATATGAGTATACAGTCATGTCTTTTGGCTTAACTAATACCCCGGCTTATTTCATGTACCTTATGAATAAGGTATTTATGGAGTATCTGGATAAGTTTGTCGTGGTGTTTATTGACGACATTTTGATATTCTCCAAAAGTGAAGAGGAACATGAGGAGCACCTAAGATTGGCTTTACAGAAACTTCGGGAGCATCAGTTGTATGCAAAGCTAAGTAAATGTGAGTTCTGGTTAAAGGAAGTATCATTTTTGGGACATGTTATATCACAGGGAGGAATAGCAGTAGACCCCAATAAAGTGAAAAATGTTCTGAATTGGAAAACACCAGAAAATGTTGGGGAAATCAGGAGTTTCGTGGGCATGGCTGGCTATTATCGTCGGTTTATCGAAGGATTCTCAAAAATATGTCGTCCGTTAACCAAGTTACTTGAGAAGGGAGTTGCGTAAAAATGGACACCAGAGTGTGAAGCTAGTTTTACAGAGCTAAAGAAAAGGTTGACTACTGCTCCAGTGTTGATTATGCCGGATATGCAGAAAGAATTTGCAGTTTACTGTGATGCATCCGGACAAGGACTGGGATGTGTATTAATGCAAGAGGGACATGTAGTGGCTTATGCTTCACGTCAACTCAGAAAGCATGAAAGAAAATACCCTACTCATGACTTGGAGTTAGCAGCAGTGGTTCATGCATTGAAGTTATGGAGACATTATCTTATAGGAAAAAGAACTGAAATTTATACGGACCACAAAAGTTGAAGTATATCTTCACCCAACCAGATCTAAATCTCAGACAGCGCAGATGGTTGGAACTTATCAATGATTTTGATGTCAGAATCAACTATCATCCTGGGAAAGCTAATGTGGTCGCAGATGCATTAAGCAGATCAGCTCAATGCAATAGCTTCGCACTGCAAGGTCAACAACCGCAGTTATGTGAGGAATTAGCATGGCTAAACCTTAGTATCGTAACTAATACTGAGGTAGTGTCTATGGAAGTAGATTCTACTTTGGAAAAGGATATTCGTGAAGGGCAAAAGAATGATAAGTGGATCCAGAAGACTAAGCAACTAATGAAAGAAGAAAAAGCACCGGAATTTAGAGAAGATGAACAGGGAACTCTATGGCTAGGGAAGAAAATATGTGTACCTGATATCCAGGAGATTCGAGAGCTGATACTGAGAGAAGCCCATGATTCGTCATATTCTATTCATCCGGGGAGCACAAAGATGTATCGGATCTAAAGGATCGATATTGGTGGCATGGAATGAAACGAGATGTGGCGGAGTATGTAGCTCTGTGTGACACGTGTCAGAAGGTTAAAGCAGAACATCAAAGACCCGCAGGGTTACTTCAACCCATTAAAATTCCTGAATGGAAATGGGAAGAAATAATTATGGACTTTATTGTGGGATTGTCGAGAACTCAGTCAGGATACGACTCTATATGGGTCATAGTGGATCGTTTGACCAAAGTGGCTCACTTTATCCCAGTAAAAGAAAGCTATTCTGGTTCAAGGTTGGCAGAACTATATATGGCAAGAATTGTATGCCTGCATGGAGTGCCGAAGAAGATAATATCATATAGAGGTACTCAGTTCACTTCCAGATTTTGGCAAAAGTTGCATGAGTCTATGGATACCCGACTCAATTTCAGCTCGGCATATCATCCGCAAACTGACGGTCAAACAGAGCGTACTAACCGAATTCTTGAAGACATGTTGAGAGCATGTGCTTTGAAAAACAGTAGGAGTTGGGATAAGAACCTACCATATGCTGAGTTTTCCTATAACAATAGTTATCAAGCCAGTTTGAAGATGTCTCCGTTTGAAGCTTTGTATGGACGGAAGTGCAGAACACCATTGCTTTGGAATCAAACTGGGGAAAGCCAAATATTTGGGCCTGAAGTGTTAAGAGAAGCTGAGAGACAAGTACAAGAAATCTGGAAGAATTTGAAGACGGCTCAGTCAAGGCAGAAGAGTTATGCTGATACTCGACGTCGTGATCTAACCTTTGAGATTGGTGATTTTGTGTATCTCAAGGTGTCACCCGTGAGAGGGTTAAGACGATTCAAGGTGAAGGGCAAGTTATCACCCCGATATATTGGTCCCTTCAAAATACTGGAGAAAAGAGGAGAAGTAGCCTACCGGCTCGAGCTACCATCTCATTTATCAGATGTGCACAATGTATTCCACGTATTACAATTAAAGAAATGCTTAAGAGTACCAGAAGAACAATTGCCATTGGAAGCAGTAGACATGCAAGAAGACTTGACCTATGCAGAACAACCTGTTAAGATTCTCGAGACATCAGAACGAGTTATGAGGAATAAAGTTACTCGGATGTGCAAAGTCCAATGGAAACATCACTCAGAAGAAGAGGCAACATGGGAAAGAGAGGAAGACCTCAAGGCGGAGTTTCCCAGTCTATTCTCTTAGGACGTCCAAATCTCGAGGGCGAGATTTCTTTTTAGGGGGGTAGAATTGTAACACCCACTATTTTAGAGAGGAAAAAAATTGTAAAATGAATTTTTCAAGAAGTAAAATCATTTTCTTGGGAATAAAATTTATATAAGGCAAGTTGCACCATGTTTGATTGTTTGTGTGAATTTTTTAAAATACAAATTTGCTAGAAATTCAAATTACAAATTCATATCATAAAAGAGGAGAAAAAGAAAACAGAAAAGAAAAAGAAAAAGAAAAGAAAAAGGAAAAATCGCCCCTGGGCCGAATTCCCCAATCCGGCCCAACTCTCTCCACCCTCCCGTGCCGGCCCGCGGCTCCTCTCCCCTCCCTCTCTCTCTCTCTCTGTCAGTCGGGCCCCGCGCGCCAGCCTCTCCCTGCACCGCACCCTCCCTCTTCTCTCGCTGCAAGTCAGCCCCACTCCCTCTTCGTCTACCTCGCGCCCGCGCCGTAACGCCCGCGTGCGATAATACTGCGCCGCCCACTCATTTTCCCCCTCTTCATTCCTGGCCGTTTCACCATATAAAGTGTCGCATCGTGCCCATGATGGCCACCAACAGTTTCTACTCCGAAACCCCTATAAAAACCCGGCCAATCCCTGCCCAATCCCCTCACCCAACGATCGAAACCCTAGCTTCGGCAAGCTTGGTAATGGCGTCGATGTTCCCATCGATTCACCCACTGACTCACCCCAAAACCTTGCCTAACATCTTTGTCGTGTCCTCAGGATACCGCCGGACATCTTCAACGGTGGTTGTCGCCTCTGCGTCGCCGACTACGTCGGGCGCCGAGGAGTACCGCCGCCGTTCACCGTCGCCGACCCCGAGACACAGTTTGGAGGCAAGTTCCTTGACCATCTTGCACCCTTTTTGCTAAGTTTTAGTTAGTTGCATGCTAAATTAAAATATGAATCCTATGTTATGTTCTCTTAGAATTTCCACAATATTCCTTGTCAACATGGTTTGGGTGCCTTATAATTGTTTAGAATACGCTTAGCCATGCTTAATTGAAATATGATCTATATATTTACAAGTTTACATTTGAAGTACTTTGATTCATGAATTGATGGCTATAATGGAAATTAGTAGATAGGAATCTGATAGGGGGGTTGTGTATGGATTGGTGCATGCGTGCACAAGACCTTGGTTTGGGGCTTGACACCTATCGGATTCTAAGGACCAGTTTATGGAAGAAGTTGCTAAGCCATTTAGTATCACCACAGAATTGTATATGGGACAACTTGGTTTAGTAATTTGGTTTCTCCCGATGTAGCATAGGTAATTGATCGGGCGGGGAATGGGCTTTGCCTTGGGATCTGCATGGCTCAAGAGGGGGCTTCTCCTGGCAGAGGGAAAATAGACTCCAGGTGCCGAAGCCCCATTACAAGTCGGGAGGACCATCGGAAACACCTCGTAGTGATCTCCTGGCCACACACCTATGGAAGTGTGTATTGTGGTTATCTACCACGGGCATCAGGGAGGTTTACCTTAGTCCACCTGGCAACAGGGGACGAAATCACGAACTATGGGTAAAGGATACACACTCTGCAGAGTTTTGTCAAACTGTCTAGACAGCCGTGCTCACGGACACGAGCGACTTGGAAACCAAATTCATAATTAGCACATGGTATTATATTTGGTATTTCACTTTCGTCTACACATGTATGAGTTGAACTGATCCTGGCATACATGTGGAAAGCATCTGGTTGTCTTCTTATTACCAGGTGTGACAAAGTGGTATCAAAGTCATGTTGCTCGTAGGACGCAAGCCTAGATAGAAAAGGACGATTTAAGGACTTTACTATTCTCAAATATTATTAATTGAAAATTTTCTTTGTATTCTTTACCTTGCACTTATTTCACTTACTCTTTAATTTGTTTTATTACTGACACTCTCCTGTTTCAAAATCTTAGATGGCCAACGTCAGGAGAACTGCTCGCATGTCAACTGGAGGCTATGTTCCCAACCGAAGGATTGCTGCCCGCCGTACCCCACTCAATGATCCTCGACGTGTGGTGGTGATTCGTACTGATGGAAGAGCTGCAGGACCACTTCGACGTCGACTTCAAGCCATACTGCTCGACGCCGGCTACAGACACGAGAGACTGGCACTCACCTACCACTCTATTGGGATGCAGCGTCCCTACCGGATCGAGTGGTCATGCAAGCTATTTGTCTACTATGTGGATGAACTACTCAAGGTGCACCGTACCCCTGCTGCAAGGAGCTACCGACGACATGCTGAGCAGGATGTCAGCTGGGAGGTCATCACCTATTGGAGCCACACTTACCGCTACCAGCTGAGGAACTCGGTGCACGCCTACACTCCCCAGCATCCCAACGGCACTGGCAACTTCGTCACCAGGTACGTGGAGGGGCCCCTGACCCTTCCACAGACTCACCAGACAGTTGATGATGTGGAGCGCCTCAGCATTCGCCTCCACAAGGCTCAGCAAGAAATTCAAGATGTTCGTGACCTGTCAGCACATTATGAAAGGCAAGTGAGGAGGTACCGTCGGATCACCGACGAGGACCCAGATGGGTATGCTTCAGACACCTCCACTTGGATCCCGGACCCAGATGTGCAACGCGGTTGAAGTCGCTCTGAGTAAGCCCTTGGATGATCAAGTTTTGGGCTTTGTTGTTGTTGTCAACGTCTCGTAGGTTTGTAGCCGTAACTTGATCGTTAGGTGGCACATCGTAAGGCTTGTACACCTTCTCCCATATTGCGAAGCCTTGTGCCTGGATGAAAGCCTCCATGCGTGCCTTCCAAATCTTAAAATCAATACCAGCAAACACACAAGGTTTGATGGAGTATTTCTCCATGATGATTAGTAAAAAATACGTGCAAATCATAATGATTGGAGCACCGTGGCTTTGATACCAATTGTAGGATTGAAGAGCACGTGAAAAGCTACCAGAGGGGGGTGAATGATAAAAATCTTACGCAGCGGAAACAATTAAATCCTAACCCCTTCGACAGAAAAACGATCTGTTAAAGAAATCATGTGTGAGACTAATCTAAACGTGTTTCACCAGGACAAAAGTGATATATATCAGAGAGAATCAAGTCACGAATAAAACACATGAAGAATCACTCAAATGTGTCAAGAGAAACTCAAGTTATGATCGAAAGATCGAACAAAGGTCAATCTGTCCTACCCGAGAAAAAACAGTTCTGGAACGCTGCAAAGAAACTCGTGTAGATCAGGAACCAAAAATCCAATGACCGTGAAATTTTTACATATGATAGATAATCAAGTTGTGAAGACAACACAAAAAGAATCACGTCAATTGATCTGTAAAACTCGATTTATGATAAAACCACCGACAAAAGGTAGTGCTGTCCAGAAACTCGACGAGTAAAACTTGTCTGGAACAAGTCAGACGAACAAGGCACAAAAGTTCCTTCAAACTACGAATTTTATTCAATAGAACACAAGAGGAACAACCCCAAAGTCGTGCACCACGAGCTTTGGCCTCCCTTGCTTATATAACCAGCCCTTAGGCCAACCAAAACTCAACTAGGACTCTAATCCTACTCAGATCACGAATCAAAACTTTCCATAACTGCTTAGGACTCTTCTATACGCAGATAAAAGCAATCTTAAGACTTCAAACACCTTAGGAACGTATCCCACATTCCTAAAACAACTCAAATTTGTGACCCACACGAAATCCTAACATAACCAACTCGACACTTTCCATAACGAGCCATAACCGACTTTGCTGCAGCCAAAGTCATCAATCGATACGATCCGATCCTTCCAACCAGATCTTCCCATCCATAAACCATCTTCGGAACCATGTTGCCATGTCATGCACCGCATGCATACGTGCAAACACCTTCCTTCGATGTCCAGTAACCCTCATATGCACTGCTCTTGATTCAATCATCTTGTGTGACCTCCTGACCAACTCAACCACAGTTCCTCCCGAACTTGGTTGTTGGAACCTCATCTCCTCTCTGAGACTAGTCCAATGGATCCCGTCACCATCCATGAATTGAACTCAAGCAACACCTGCACATGAACAAACAACCAATCCGTACGAGCCCAAGTCCGCGACTTGACTCAAGTCAGTTCCGAACACAACACCTTACGTGACCGCATCACATAAGCATGTTGCAAAGCATAGCAAAATTAAATCAGCTATAACCACCAAAACACACCAAAAACTTAGCAAATGAATACTAAGCAATCTTTCTAAGAATATAAAGCAAGTTCAAAACATTGCAAGATAAAAGCAGGAACATTGCAATCAAGCTCCGAACCTAGCCAAAGCTAACCGGAGCTTGAACCGGAGCTTACCAAAGCTAGTACAACCTAGTGCCGAAGCTTACCAAAGCTAGTCGGATCTAGCACCGGAGCTGACCAAAACTAGTCGAAACTAGTCAACCCAAAAGCCGGAGCTAGAAAAACATGTCGGAGCTAACCAACATAAGTCGAACCTAGCAAAACATATCGGAGCTTAACAAAGACATGCCGGAGCTATCAAAGACAAAGCTTACCGGAGCTACCCAAAAACATGTTGGATCTAGACAAAGGAAGTCGGACCTATTGTCGGACCTTGCAGAAGCTCGGAGCTAGAGTCAGACCTTGCCAAAAAGATGTTATGGCAACATTCAAAACTTTTATCGTCAAATCAGTATTCAGCACACATAGGTCTCACATTTGCTAATCGCTCTAACATCTCATCGATGAAGGGCAATGGAAAATGGTCTTTCCTTGTTGCCTTGTTAAGTTTTCGGTAGTCAATGCACATCCTCCATCCCGTGACAGTCCGTTGAGGAATTAATTCATTCCTCTCATTTTGAACGACCGTCATACCTCCCTTCTTAGGCACTACTTGAACTGGACTTACCCATTCAATATGAGGAACAGGGTAAATAATCCCGGCATGTAGAAGTTTCAAGACTTCTTTCTTGACAACTTCCCGCATCGCATTATTCAATCGCCTTTGAGGTTCCCTTGAGGGGACACTCTCAGGGTCAATAGGAATATGATGGGTGCATAACGCTGGACTAATTCCCTTGAGATCCTGAAGTGAATATCCAAAAACAGCTTTATGCCTTTCTAACATGGCTATGAGTTTGAGCGTTTCATCATCTGAAAGCTTGTCACTTATGATGATAGGGGCTTCCAAATCTCCATTTAGAAAGGCATAACGTAGGCCTGGAGGTAGAATCTGCTCAACAGGAGGTTTTAGGGAGGGCTCTTCTTTTGGCAATTCAATTTCCTCCTGGAATTCATCCTCCTCTTGCACGAAGTCTTCTTCTCCTTCAATTTTAGGGGGTTCTAAAAATTGAAGAGTCCTAACCTCCTCCATTGGCTCATCTGATGGGAGATTCTGCAGATGTGTTCTTTGAACGCAGAACAGGCATGGAGAAATTTCTCCCTCCAAGATTGATATTGAGGCTTCCTTCAAAAGGAACTTCCATGAGAAATTTCTCTATGGGAATCCCTATCATAATGTCGAAATCTTCGATTTTGAACACGTGAAAGTCTAGGAGAGCCTCAACATCTTTGTGTCTAAAAGACACTTGTTGCAAAACCCCACATCCTTCAAGAATGGTTCCGAATGAATCTCGGAAGGATTTGCGTGTTTGTGCCAATGGCACATCGCCAAGAATGGCGAGAGCACAAGAATCGGAAATGAGATTTGCTCCAACAGTAGGGTTGTATAGAATTCTCATTGGTGTCCCTCTAATAGAACATAAAATGGTAGCCAAAGGTGAGGTCATCCAAAGAATTTCGGGTGAATTCTTGACTTCAGCTGTCCATTCTCTACTCAGGATAGAGGTCAACTCCTTGATCGTCTGACGAACGAACACCCCGTCAAGTGGTTTAGGTGGAGTTGGTGGCAATGAAGCTTTCCTGTAGCAACAATACTTCGAGGTATTTCCATAATCTTCAAAAAGCTCTTCCTCGAAGTAAAATGGAAACTGCGAAGGTTGAATTTCTTCTACCTTCGTAGTCTCAGATTCGGGAGAGGATTCCTCTGGCATGGCTTGGGGTAAACAAGAAATAGGTTCATCCTTGTCCAAGAGTGTATCCTCCATTCTTGACACGACTTCCTCTTGGGGAGGCTCATTAAGACCCATAATGAAAGAAGAATTTTCTAGAATTCTGTCCAGAAGATCCTTGCCTTCTTTTGGAGTCTTGTGGAGGAAAGCTCCTCCGCTCATAATGTCAAGATATAGGGCAGACTCTTTGTTTAATCCCATGAAGAAATGTTGCAAAAGCATTGGATCAGGGATTAACAAATCTGGGCCAAATTTTTACAAAAGAGAAAATCTGTCCTAAGCTGCACCTATGGATTCCTTCTCCATCTGCTGGAAGCATAGTACTTCCTTTCATAATTAAAAAATTCGGGCAATGGTAAAGAAAGCAAGACAAAATTTGTCTCATAATTCACTCCAAACACCATTTGTCTTCCCAACGTAGTGGTTGTACCATTGTTTGGCTTTTTCCTTGAGGGAAAAAGGAAACAACTTCCATTTGAGAGTTTCCTATGCCATACCTTTGATTAGAAGGCATGAACACAATTGTTCAAACTCTCGTAGATGGTGGTAAGGGTTTTCACAATCCATTCCTGAGAAGGATTGTTCCCGAACCATGGCTATAAAGCCAGGGCGAAGTTCATAGCTGATTGAACAAATAGGTTCCGCCGAAGGCGGTGGCTCACAGAACATGCCCTTCGGAGCAGAGTAAGAAAGAATGGTGGGTTGCTCCATATATATGGTGGTGGTAAGGTAAGAATAAGAAAGGTAAGATGATAGATAAGGGGGATATGATACGAGGGTGATCTTGGTTCGAAGATTAACATCAACCGTTCTCCGGCTACAGCGCAAGAAATGCTTGTTGGTATTTCTTAACACCACAGAGTTATCCGCAAGCACACGGAAATACTGTTGTAGCTACAACTAGAGCCTCTAATGAATTAAAGCAATGAACCCACAAGTAACTACTTGTGCAAACTACTATGAATAAAAGATCAAACTTGTATTGAATTCTCAAAAGCTTACTTGATTGAGTAAAACCTTTGTAGGGGTACAAGTGTAAAAGAGGGACTTGACAAGCCCAAGCCTCCTTCTCCTAGACTCTTCACCACACTCTCCTTCTACTTTGGTATCCTCTAGGACTACTCTAAACATTTGGAGTGTAGCACTATTCTCAACTTTTGGTGTGTGTGAGAAGTGAGGTGAGGGGGGTCTATTTATAGGTGGAGAAGGGTCGGTTCCCGCCACAATTTACACACGAATCAGTCACCATTGACTCCAAGGAGCCGGGAGGAGCCAACACGTGTTGTTTTATCGAGTTTGGCGCCAGGAAGAGGTCGGTCGAACCCCTGGTTCGACCAACCTGGTCAAGGCTCCCCTTGGGGAGTGCTTCCTCCAGGTGGCTTCCAGGTGGGCCCCCTTGATATATACGGGTGCAACACCATTGGATCTCCTTGTATTCTTCTGTTTATGGGCCATTTGATCCATGTGTTGCGACGTGTCATCGCCTGATTCGTTGAAATCCATTTTCATGGATTCATCCCTGCATGTTTTTTTATTTTGGGTAATAATTCACGTGCATACAAATAGACACCAACAATTGTGGAATTGGGTTAGTTTATAACCATACCACTATGTTTGGTGTTTCTTTTATGCACATTATGAGGTGAATTGCCGGTCAAAATATGGTACTTAAGGACCGTCAATAGACGGCACTGGAGCATCCAGCTTCGGCACCTCCCACGGGGCCAGCCATTGACAGCTACGCGATGATGGCGGGCAACGCTGGAGCAGCCAACTTCGGCGCCACCCAGGGGGCCTGCAGTCGACGGCACTGCAATGATGGTGGGTGACACCAGAGCAGCCAGCTCTGGCACCACCCAGGAGTCCGAGACCACCCAAGCAGTCCTGTTGTCGACTCTCTGCAACGATGGTTGGTGACGTTGGAGCAGCCAGCTCCGAGACCACCCAAGGGGCCTGCCGTCGAGGTCTAAGCGATGGTGGTGGGCGACAACGGAGAAACCAGCTCCAGCACGACCCAAGGTGCCTGCTGTCGAAGTTCTACACATCGGTTATGGACGATGCCGGAGCATGCAGCATCGGCACCTCCTAGGGGGCCTGCTGTCGATGACTCCGCAATGATGGTGGGCGATGCTAGAGCAGCCAGCTCCGGCACTACCCTGGGAGCTTGCCGTCGACGACTCTATGACGATGGTGGGCGATGCTGAAGCAGCCATCTCCGGCACCACCCAAGGGGCCTCCCATCGATGTCTCTACGATGATGGTGCTGGAGCAGCCAGCTCCGGCACCACCCAAGGGGCCTGCCTTCGATGACTCTGCAATGATGGTGAGAGACGCTGAAGTAGCTAGCTCCGGCACCATCCAAGGGGCCTGTCGTCGATGTCTAAGCGATGATGGTGGGCGACACCGGAGCAGCTAGCTCCGGCACCACCCAAGGGGCCTGCTGTCGACGTCTCTGCGATGATGATGGGCGATGCGAAGCAGCCAACTCCGGCACCACCCAGGGGGCCTACCGTTGACGTTCTTGGCGCCCATGGAGGGACCCCACCGAGGTCACCTACTCAAACTCCCCCGCTCTGCTGGGGGCCCGTTGAAGACATCCTGCGATCAAGTGGTAGGTGCGTCCAGCAACCTAGCCATATCAACCAGGGGGCCTCTAAGGGGGTTCCATAGGCAGGATGTCAACCACGACAAATCGACCATGTCAACTGTGCGATTGGTGGTCCCTCAAAAATTAATGAACTCGACAAAAGTTCTTCAAGCCCTTATGCATCTAAGGACTCGGAGCAACAGTTTGCGAAGCACAAGGTAAGCCAAGAAACCAAACACAAAGTCAAATTCATTGAAATATATTTACAAAGCAGCGAACCCCGAATACAAAGATGGGTCGTCGGCCTCAGTCCCTGGCCAATTGCGTGACGACATATTTGGCAGCATTCTTAACCTCTGCGACTGTTGTCTCCTCGCGCTCCTCGATGGGGCCCTCGAAAACTGGGTCCAACGGTATCTCATGGTACCAACTCTGGTAGCACACCAAAACGTGGGATGCCACATTCTCTGCCACCGCACTACCCTCGACTTCTAGACGACTGGCCAGCTGCCGCTCTTTCAGATTGAGCTCCCGAGCCCGGCGCTCCTAAGTCTGCTCCCGAGCCCGAATATCAAGCTCCAGGAGGAGGAGTTCTTGGCGCTCGGCTAGTTGCTGCTTCCGATCCCGCGCCAGATTGCTCTCCGAAAGCTCAAGGTCTTCTATGCGAGATTGCAACCTATCCCAGATCCACCTTAGCCCGAGTCATCATCGCCTAGGTCGCCGCCTCTTTCTCGGCAATAGCAGCCTCACGGCGACCCAAGGCCTCTCGACCCTCTTCAAGGGCACGCAGGCAGGCGTCAGTCGTGTCATTGGTTACTATCAAAGTGTTTTTGTGACACTTCCCCTGGATATTCTAAGGAGCAGCCCATGGAGGTTCTTGATTGGCGGGGCTTAAGCCTCAATCAGGTGTACGCGCATATGAGAGTGTATGAGACGGTGGTTTTTACGTGGTTTGGGGCGCAAGGAGCATAACACCCTACTCCACGATGGATTGTATTGCTAGTGTGTGTGTATCGGGGATTGGATTCTTGTCGCGGTCCCTTGTAACGGTAGCAGTTCGATCCTTTTATAGATAAAGCCAGACGCCTTACAAGTGGGGTCCAGGGCCCAACAGGTGGTCGCGGGGTGATCTTATCCTAAAGATCTAAGGATTCTCGCATAAACTTCCTCTTACCATGGCTTTGAAGACTCGCCGTCTTCCCGCCTGAGCCGTCAGTAGCCCATGCGCCGTTGCTCACAACTGTCCTGTCCAACTGTCTTTGTCACCGTAAGCTACCCACTTGGCGGAGTGGGATAGGCTTGTGGCATCTTCACTGCGATTTGATTGGTCGTAGCGGTACCTGACATTAGGCGTGCGCCACGCCGTGTGTCTACGAAAGACATGTATCTTCAATCCTTGACAGGGACAAGGCGCACCGCCCTCTTAAATCCCGCAACTCTCTGTCGAGGCCAAGTGGCTAGACCACGTGGCAGCTCGGGAGCTCACCTCCATGGAGGAGGTCAGGTCCCATCTTATGGACCACGTGGCAGCCCTGGAACCCGTTCCTGAGTAGAGCGGGGACTCTAGAGCTATGAGACACGTGGTAGCGCCGAAGCCCGCCTATACTAGAGGTGGCCTATCTAATGCCTCGGACCACGTGGAAGCACCGGAGCCCTGTCTCAAGGGGGAGAGAGATCCTTAACTGCTGGACATGTGGCTAGTTGGGAGCTCGTCTCCAAGGGGGAGATGAACTCTTCTTCGGGGTCTCTTGTGGGTACCCTAGACCCCTCTTCGGGGTCTCTCCAAGGGGGAGCAGATTGGTCCATGCCTTCTGAACACGTGGCGCCCTCAATCCCTGCCTCTGTTGGAAGGCAGGGCACCTTTAGGCAGCTGTAGCTTGTGCACGAGGGTACCCGAAATGCTGGGTACCGACCGTGGCCCCAGGGTCCACCATAGGGGGAGGCGACGAGCCCAAGGGTGGAGCCCTATCTCTACTTCCCCGTGCTGCCTTTTAATTTTGTCTTGATCAGCTGAAGCGGTGCGCGGCTCTGCTGTTGTGGCCACGCGTCCCTCTCTAGTTGAGGGTTCATGGCAACGGGATCATTGCTCGCTGCGACATTATTGCGACGGTTCCCAATGCACCTGTTACACTTCTGCTGCTTTCACTCCAGTCTTTATGGGAACTGCCATGTTGCCTTCTCAGGCGGGGAACTGCCTGGGCCAGTTTTTCTGACGGGGGACCTGGGCCTGCTTTTCGTGGACGCAGTGGCATGAGCCGCTGATTCCGAGCCCGCCCAAATTTGCACGATGCACTTCGTATGTCGACGCCTGGCCCCCCTCCAGCACCGTTGCCGTCCTGCATGGCTCTACTTCGGCTTCAGAATGGCACCAGGTTGCTGGGGGGGGGGGGGGGTTGTGACATGAATACGACCCCGTGAGAGGTGTTTAACGTAATGTCCAAGGCGTGCGACGACCCGTTGTCGCACAACGTCTTCATCTTCCCGCGGTCTTGCCCACCAATTTGCACGGATCGGGACCTTCGGGCGAAGATTATGAAGGAGATGACAAACCTAGACGCGCTCAATCTTGCGCCGTGGCAGGTTGGTGGCGAGAGCCGTGGGCTCGCCATCGTCGATCCTCCATAGAAGTATGCACCTGCTTGAGGCTCCAAAGCTTCAAGGGCGAAGGACACACCCTCTATCGGAGGGAAAGGCAAGGCGCCAGTCCCTGACGTAGGCAAGGGGAAGTCACCAGTCCCCGACAGGGGGAAGGGGAAGATGCTGGTAGTTGAGGTTGTGAAGGAGGAGCACCATTGGTCACCGCCGCAGGCGGCCTTTGCTCCAAGTCAACGTCCTCCGACGCGCCCCTCCCCAGCATTGGGTGTCGATGGTTCTTCGGGGGGAGGCTCAATCCATCAAGCAGTGGCTCCGCCAAGATCTGTGGTCAGCACATCATTCAGCATCCCTGCCGCCAGCGTAGTCCAAGGTGCCACAGGGACTCCAGAAGCATTATGCCTACGGAGTGTTGACGGCTTTTATATACCAATTTCATCCGTCAATTTAACTCAATTATGTGAAGGATTTGTCATTTCTTGCACACATCACATTTCTATCTAACCCAATTCCACTTGGACTTGGAGAAATATGTGTATGCAGCATTTTATGCAGGAAATGAGGAAATGTAGAGGGATCAATCCTATAAAATATCATCCTAGCCAATCAGGCGACGACATGTGGCATCCCATGGAACAAATGGCCCACAAAAAGAAGTATTCGAGGAGATCCAACGGTGTATCACCCATATACATCAATGGGACCCACCTGGAGAAAGCACACGAGAAACGATGCAATGACCAGGTCGGCCAAACCAGGGGGTCGGCCGACCTGGTCTTTGCACCAAACTCGGTCAGCCTCCACGTGTTGGCTCCTCCCGACTCTCTGGAGTCAATGGTGACTGATTCGAGCGCTTTTGGTAGCGGGAACTGACCTCAACACTAGTATAAATAGGACCCCCTACCCCTCACTTCAACACACACCACTTGGGCATCATTCTATTGTATACACTATCTTCCATAGTCCTTAGAGGAGTTAGGATGTAGAGAGAAGAGCCTCTAGTCCCAAGTCCAAATTGGGAAAGGAGTAGGAGTATCTCTTCCCAATTCCACATTGGAAAAGGTATGACTTATGTATTCCTTCTTGTATTTGTGACTTTGTGCACAGTAAAGATATTATCTTTAGTCTTATTTTATACGTATACTTGGACAAATCGTTTCTTGTTTGATTGTGGAGTCCATGTATGTGAAAGGTATAGTCTTTATGATTTCACTCTCATGATCACATATTATGGTCATAAACACTATAGACCCCCACTATAGTCTATGTAGTTATGATATGATTATGTTAATATGAATGACTTATGCTATGCTTCAACATTGGTTTAACGATGTTTAGGTTAGTCATTGCCTTAGGATGGCTTGTGCCATGGCTCCTAAGGTATTTGCTCAGTATGCTAGCATGGTGCTAGGGTATTTAAGTAGCGTTGGATGTCTCGTAGACCCACAGATTGAAGAGGTAGGCAGTAGGTGGTGACAGCCCTATCTGTCCTTTGTAATCCTCCACGTTCGGCTATGCCATAGGCTCTTGGCGGGAGTCGCCCTAGTATTTCTAGGGGTAAGCCCGTGCCCGATGTGTTGAATAGCATTGCATAGGAATTCATCATTGACATGACCATTAGTATCTACCTTAGGCTATGTATATGTATTAGGAGCATTATAGGAGCAACTCTCTAACTCTCAATTTAATCTCCCTCTAGGACCCATTTTACCCTTTAGAATAGATCGCCTAGGTGTGTGTCACACTACGCCTATTATCAGTTGACCCCTGTCCGAATAATGGATTAGTATCCCATAGCTTGACCATAAGAGTAGCATATACTTTACTCCATTGCCTTCCTTTGGGATAAATACAATACCCTTGGGAATACTCATGGGTGAAACGCTACAATGGTATCTTCCGTGCGCTTACGGATCTCATCTCTTTACCGGAGTTGATATGTGGTGTTAAGAAATACCAATAAGCATTTCTAGCATCGTTGCGGGGGATGATTTGTTAGTATATCTTAGGAGCCGTCAACAAGCATTTATGGCGCCGTTGCCGGGGAAGGCAAAGGAAGTGAAGGATAGCTATCACTTGTGATTAAGCTATAGGTATTAATAGTTATTAGACATGATTACCCTTGTTTGTTTTCTCCTTTGTGTGAAAACAGAGTGGTGTTGGCCAACCCATTGTATGGGATGGCCAACGAGGACACAAGTGCTAAACTGCAAAATTATTTAAGGCGTACCTCAACAAATGTTCGCTAGGCTACACCATTGCCTTTTTGCAGGAGAATTTCAGCTTTCAGTAGGAGCCAAAGTCATCCATACCCAAGCTTGGGGAAGGCTCCAAGAAGTTCTTCTTGGTTTGCCTCCACCATGGGATGGATAGTTGGCTCTTCATCCAACACTCATGTCATGGGTTGGCTCCACCAGTCCATGACCACATTCATGCTGGAGCTGAAGGAGTCCTATTCTCATTCATCATGGATGAGAAGAAGGTCTCCACTCAAGGGGTGGATTGAAGAATGCTCGAGTTCTCATAGCTTGTCATGCACTCCACTTCACAAGTTGGATATGCTAGTTATGGAACTACACCTCCCATTGAAGTGTCATGGATATCCAAGTCGTTGGAGATCTGTTTGGATAATCCAAGTCGTGGATATTCACATGATTTTTGAAAATCCATGTCATCATGGGACGCGTGGGAATTAATTCCCTAAGACCCATGATGACCTTTTTCAAACAACAACTCTAATGGCTACCATTCACAAGGAGGTCAAGGGTGGAATTAACATCACCCTTGTATTCAAGGAGGCTATGGCTTTCCAAGGGATTTAAGTTCAACTAGCCTACCTTGAAGTATCTTGGCCAAGCAGAAATCAAGACAATGGCCAAGGATAAGAACTTAAGGAGCATTCAAAGTCCAAGATTTCCCACATCACTTGTTGGGATTCCCACACTTCGACCAAACCCATTCAACCTAGGGCAAGTGACATTGTGGATGAAGTGTTTCTTTTTTGATTGTGGAGTCCACATGTCATCATGCCCAAGGAAGCCTTTGACCCATGATCAAGGAATACATTCAAGAGGGAGAACCCGTTGCTACAACAACATGTCTATATCAATACAACGGGGAGAGGCTAGGGCCACCATGTGGCCCACATTTCCAAATGATAGACAAATGAGTTTGGCATGTCAAAACAGAAGAAACCGTCCACATCTTCAACTTTGGGATTGGACAACAAATTATCGCGCTGAACAGAACGGAGGTAAGTTTTACTCATCAGACTTCAAAAATTTGGTGAGTCCTTGCCAATAGGTTAATTGGTAGTTATCACTCACCGGACTTCAAAAATTCGGTGAGTCCTTGCCAATAGGTTAATTGGTAGTTATCTCATATTTGTTTTCCGAATTGCATCAACCCTTGCATTTGCATGTTTGAAATTCCACACTTGCATGTTGGAAAGTAAAATTTCCAACCATCATAAAACTAAAAATTGTAATTAGGGGAGAAATTTAATTGGATATGAACTACGTACATGACCACTTGAATTTATCTTCCTAGTTCAAACCAAAAAGTTTTGCTTTGACCCTCATTGCATTTACAAGTTATTTCAAGCTGGGCAAGACAATTTGAAAATTGGGTTCAATTTGCTTTTGGCTAACGTAACCCGTTTTTGAGTTGTTTTGTGTGTTCTTGATTAAAGTGCAGCTAGGTCAAAATCGTGAAGAGGTGGTATGGCAAGAAAGTGGAAGGTTTCATCAAGCTCAAGTCACCATTAGGAGGATTTGAGAACACTTCTCTCTTTCAAACTCATTTTGAGTTTGAGGAAGAGAAATGTTCAAGATGATGACCCAATGGAGGAGCCAGAACAAAATCCATTGCCAAATCCAACCTCAACTTGGCATTTGACATCAACCATCAAGCCTACGCCGAAAATCAAGGTTGTGAGTTTCTCACACAAAGACCTTCGTCACCAACTGCTCTTCAAATGAGGTATGAGTTTAGAATTTTCCATTGTTTGGTTTGCCATAGAATCGAATGCAATTGTTTGCATTTGTGAGAAAGGTTAACACTTCCTCATCATTCAATTCTCAAGCATCCTCACAAGAGTAAGCGTGGGTATTGACTTTTGGATCTCCAAAAAGAAATCCCACCTTACATGGAAAAATCTAAAACAAGTACCTAGAATCCTTTAAGAATCGTTTTGTAAACTTAGTCATTTTGGTCGAGGTTTAGAAAATAAAACTTTTGGGCATGACTTAATTGGTGAATTGGCATATAGAAACTTGGGCATAGTGACGCCACAATTTTCAATTGAGCTTCATGCATAGATGGTGTCACAAGATTTCAAACTCCTAGGAATAAGTGATATCCTTGCTCTAAAATTGAATTGCATTTTTTGAGGAGTCACTAAATTTTAAATTCCTAGTGAAGTTCAGGAGGTTAAAATTGAGAATCTTGTTTGTAATGGTCTAAATGATAAAATTTGCTCTTGAAAGCTAAGATGGTTAGAAACTTTAAAAGGTGTAGGGATCCATATAGTGTATTTCTATCACATGCATTGATATGAGTAGGAGCTTTAGAAAATATGCAACATGAATTATCCATGAAGCTCCACTCTTATCAATGAACAACACATTGATCATAGATACACTTGACATTGGATCCAATGCGAATTTGATTTTGTTCTGCCCCGTATGTACAAATGAAAGTTCGGTTACCTAACTCGAACGTTCATTTGTACAAGTCTTGGGAGCTAACCATCTCTCTCCATTCAAGAGAGAAAGTTTGCAGGAGTAATATTACTATGCAGGCATTCAAGAAGCTGATTGTTGGGATCCCTAGAGGATCCCATTTAAACATCTCTTGGCCAAGGAGTAAATGAGGATGGTTGCTACCTAACGGAAATTATGCCCGAAGGTCAATCATAACTATACGAGGCTAGAGATTTGAAATTTGAACCCTCCATGAGCAACCAATGAGCTGCCACGAATGGGTGAGAGCATTATGCTCTCAGCTATTTTAAGCACTCATTCAAGCTCAAGGGATTTGCCACCATCATTGGATACAAGTTATTCCTATGTGGCTAAGAGTTATGATGTACCATGACCAAGGAATGACAAGATCACACTCAATTTATATTGGGTGCAAGTTGTTCCTATGTGGCTAGAAGGTATGTCATGCCTTAGCCAAGGAACAACAGATCACACTCAACCCTTGTTGAGTGCATGTCAATCCTTTGTGGTTCTAGGTATGTTGTACCTTACCCAAGGAACAACTGATCATACCCAATGCATGTTAGGCACATGTCACTCCCTTATGGCAAAAAGATATGATACACCTTAGCCAAAGAATGACGAAACATACTCAATGTATGTTGAGTGCACGTCATTCCTTTGGATCTAAAGGTTATCATTATCCTAGCAAAGGAATGACAAATCACACCCAACACATGGAGACCCTGATGTGCGGACAGTCAACATCGAAAACACTCTATTCAACCACACTCATGGTGTCCATGGGAGGCAACACAACAATCAACACTCAACCCTCCATTGTCAAAGCCATGCTGCAACAAGGATAGGCCAACTCATGGCTACCTCCGTCGTAAGGGTTTCAACCCCTATCACGGACCTTGATCAAGAATAAGCTTGGGGGAGGACCCCCACTTGAGGTAACTTGTATCACACCCACTACATTTTTATTTCAAATCATCCATTGCATATTTATTTTCCATCCATCCATCATCCACCTTGCATTTAAAAAAATATATATAAAAATAGGTTAGATTTGCTTTCATCAAATAAAGATGTGCGGTAAGAATGATTTAAAATTCACATAGATGAAATGATGAATAGTTGCTCTGTTTTATTTTCCTAAAGTCTCTAGTTTACAACTTGCTACTCTCCGAATATTGCTTTCATTGGTTTGAATTACTTTTACCTTAATTTGGAAGTTGTGGGTAGCAAAAGCTTAATCTAATTCTAGGTTGTTGCAAGACTAGAATTGGTAATAGGCCTGCTAGTCCTAGTTTGAAAGTAAAACTTAGATTTCCGAAGAAATTCTAAAAAGATTTAAGTTTCAATACCTACCAAAACCATATGATGTTCATACATAGACAAAACCTTATGCATATGCTATTTGCTTTCACATTGAGCCTAGTCAAACTAGTATAGACCTATGTGAGAAATCATTCAACTCTTTTTGAATTCAAGACTTCACTTGCACATGCTATACTTCTACACTAGAAGTAAGCAAAATGTCCATCATATCCACCATACCACAACAAAAAGAGAAACTCCGTGTTATTCATGTTTAACACTCTCTTCAAAATTCATTGCAAAGAAAGGGAGTAGAAGACATGGCTACAAAAAAAGCATGCTTACATCATAAGCATGAGAAAAAAAAAGAGAAAAGAAAAGTAGCCATGTTTCATCCCTGCAAAAGAAAGAGAGATTACACCAAAAAGGAGTTATCTCAAGTATCCACATCCACTTCCACTCCATCACACATGCACTAGTCTTGAATCAAAAAGTTTTGATTTGAATTCTCGTAAGGCTTACTCTTCTGACTTAGCAATATATGTGATACAAATATGCCTACTTACTTTCCTTACCAAGCTCCACATACAAGCCATATTCAATGAGTAGAAATAGTAGAGGAACAATGCTTTGGTGAGGAAATATTTCCACTGTCCACAAAGGAGTGACTGAGAGAATCAAATTGAGGTACTTAATATCTAAATTGAATTCTCCTGGATTTAAGTGGAACTTGATTTCTAGGTTATGTTTACTCCATTTGCTATTCTACCTTTCAACTACTCATGAATATGAAAAAGCATAAGCCCCATGATAACTTAAGAAAGGTATGGTATCATAACCAATTTCTGCAATACTAGGTAAAGTATCTTGTTGTGCATTAGATACTTTTGAAAATTAGATTGTAGCAACTCCTGATCATCAACCTAAGGTCTTGACTTTGCTCGGGACGAGCAAAGGATAAGCTTGGGGGAGTTTGTTGACAACTGTTATATACCAATTTCATCCGTCAATTTAACTCAATTATGTGAAGGATTTGTCATTTCTTGCACACATCACCTTTCTATCTAACCCAATTCCACTTGGTCTTGGAGAAATATGTGTGTGCAACATTTTATGCAGGAAATGAGGAAATGTAGACGGACCAATCCTATAAAATATCATCCCAGCCAATCAGGCGACGACACGTGGCATCCCATGGATCAAATGGCTCACAAACAGAAGTATCCGAGGATATCCAACGGTGTATCACCCATATACAACAATGGGACCCACCTGGCAGCCACCTGGAGAAAGCACACGAGAAACGGTGCAATGACCAGGTCGGCCGAACCAGGGGGTCGGCCGGTCTTGTCTTTGCACCAAACTCGGTCAGCCTCCACGTGTTGGCTCCTCTTGGCTCCCTGGAGTCAATGGTGACTGATTTGTGCGCTTTTGGTGGCGGGAACCGACCTCGACACTAGAATAAATAGGATCCCCTACCCCTCACTTCAACACACACCACTTGGGCATCATTCTATTGTATACACTATCTTCCATATTCCTTAGAGGAGTTAGGATGTAGAGAGGAGAGCCTCTAGTCCCAATTCCAAATTGGGAAAGGAGTAGAAAGAGTCTCTCTTCCCAATTCCACATTGGGAAAGGTATGACTTATGTATTCATTCTTGTATTTGTGACTTTGTGCTCAATAAAGATATTATATTTAATCTTCTTTTATAAGTATACTTGGACAAAGTGTTTCTTGTTTGATTGTGGAGTCCATGTATGTGGAAGGTATAGTCTTTATGGTTTCACTCTCATGATCACATCTTATGGTCATAAACACATAGTTTATGTAGTTATGATATGATTATGTTAATATGAATAACTTATGCTATGCTTCAACATTGGTTCAACGATGTTTAGGTTAGTCATTGCCTTAGGATGGCTTGTGTCATGGCTCCTAAGGTATTTGCGCAGTATGCTAGCAGGGTGCTAGGGTATTTAAGTAGCGTTGGATGTCTCGTAGACCAACGGATTGAAGAGGTAAGCAGTAGGTGGTGACATCCCTATCTGTCCTTTGTAATCCTCCACGTCTGGCTATGCCACAGGCTCTTGGCGGGAGTCGCCCTAGTATTGCTAGGGGTAAGCCCGTGCACGATGTGTTGAATAACATTGCATAGGAATTCATCATTGAAATGACCATTAGTATCTACCTTAGGCTATGTATATGTATTAGGAGCATTGTAGGAGCAACTCTCTAACTCTCAATCCAATCTCCCTCTAGGACCCATTTTACCCTTTAGAATAGATCGCCTAGGTGTGTGTCACACTACCCCTATTATCAGCTGACCCCTGTCCGGATAATGGATTAGTGTCCCATAGCTTGACCATAAGAGTTGTATATACTTTACTCCATTGTCTTCCATTGGGATAAATACGATACCCTTGGGAATAATCATGGGTGAAATGCTACAACGGTATCTTCTGTGCGCTTGCGGATCTCATCTTTTTACCGGAGATGATTTCTGGTGTTAAGAAATACCAACAAGCATTTCTGGCGCTGTTGCCGGAGATGATTTGTTAGTATATATTAGGAGCTGTCAACAAGGAGCCTCTCACTTAGAGGCCTCGAGCCGACGTCGGTGGCAGCTCGGGAGGAGGCTCCGGAAGTGGCTCCTTTGGAGTCGGTGGTGATACGCTGACGCAGGGTGGCAGCATCACTGGTGGTTTTGGTGGAGGCCCGGCCGGGACGATCTCACCTGCCACGCCATCGTTAGGGCCCGCGGCTTCATGGCCGCCGAAGGTGGAGGCCCGCTGGAGCTTCCGGGAACGTTGGTAAGGCATTCTTACCAATGCTTGCTTCATTATCTTGCCTGCTTTATTAATTGATCAAGCCTTGGTTTTGATTTGCAGGGCCACATCAGCTGTTGTGACAGCCTTACCGCTGGGGGTAGTGTCCCAGAGTGCTTCGAAGACGGCCCAAGGGGCTACGGCTGCACCGGCGAAACAGAACGCCGAGCCGGTTCAGGGGAGTGTTTCTTCGGCGCCAACACCTGGCGCAAGTAGCAAAGCTTCTCTGGTCGCCGTCCCAGAGGCACAGCCGACTGCTGCACCGGAGGCGATGTCAGAGCCGACTTAGGGTGCTGAGGGCCCAGCCTCCAAGGTTGTTGATCGGTAGGTGGCTCCTTGGGCAATGGTGGTGTTGCTGCTTCGAACAGCGCCACAACTTCCGTTCAGTCCTTGGAGAGGAGGACCCAGTACTAGTGGTCTCGCCTTCATCGGCCGAAAAGGGAGAGGTTCTCGAGATGGTTACCAGGCGACCTTTGTTGACTTCGGCAGAGCCAGAGTGTCTCTCCGATGCCATGGCTTCGGCGCAGTCCAGCATTGACCTGGTGCAATCCAACCTCCGCCGGGCGCAGAGGGCCCTTGCTGCAGACTGGGAGAGGCTGCAAGCGGAGGATGATTTCCTCCGGTCTTGGTAGGACCTCTTGAGGTCCACGATTGCCGATGCAAAGGTGAAGCACCAGTGGGACGAAGAAGAGTTGGAGCTGAGGCGCTGCCTGGTGAAGGCCACAGATGCCATGTCCAAGAGGATTGTGGACGACGCCAAGGCATCTAGCGAGGAGGCTAATGCTTGTCTGTGCACCCTCAAAGCAGGTCGAGAGGCCCACAATCACTGAGAGGCCACCATTGCTAAGAGGGAGGCCGCCATTGATGAGCAAGAGGCGGCAACCCAGGCAATGATGGCTCAAGTCGAGGCAGAGTGGGTCAGGCTGCAGTCTAACACCAAAGACCTTGAACTTTGGGAGAGCAACATGGCGCGGGATCGGGAGCAGTGCCTAGCTGAGTGCCAGGAACTCCTCCTTCTAGATCTTGAAGTCCGGAAATGGGACCGGACTTCAGAGCGTCGTGCCCAAGAGCTCGATCAGTAGGAGCATCAGTTGGCCCAGCGTCTTGAAGCTGAGGGCAGAGCAGTGGCGGCGACAGTGGCGTCCCACATCTTGGGGTGCTACCGGAGTCGGTACCCTGAGTTGCCGCTGGAGCCGGTTTTCGAAGGCCCTGTCGAGGAGCGCGAGGAGACAGTAGCGGCAGAGGTTAAGGATGCCACCAAACATGTCGTAGCACAATTTGCCAGGGTCTGAGGCTCGCAGCCCATCTTTGTATCTGGGGTTCGCCTCTTTGTAAATATTCCTTAATGAATTTGAATTTGTGTTTGACTTCTTGGCTTGTCTTTGCGCTTCTCAGTTGTTGCTCTGAGTCCTTAGTTGCATAAGGGTTTGCAGAACCTTTGCCGAGTTTGTTAATTTTTGAGGACCAACGATTTCTGGCATCGCCCACCATCATCACTGAAACGTCGACGGCAGGCCCCTTGGGAGGTGCTAGAGCTAGCTGCAATGGCGTCGCCCACCATCGTCGTAGAAACGTCGGCAGCAGGCCCCTGGTGTACAGGCTATCACAAGAGAACCCTGTTAGCAACAAGAGCGAGGCAGGTGAGTTTACTCACATATCCGAGCTTGTTGCTATCGTTGACGAGCTGAGACATCGACGGCGGGCCCCTTGGGTGGTGCCGGAGCTGGATGCTTAGGCGTCGTCCACCATCTTCGCAGAAGCATCGACGGCAGGGCCCTTGGGAGGTGCCAGAGCTGGCTGATCCGGCATTGCCTACCATCGTTGTAAAGACATCGACGGCAAGCCCCCTGGGAGGTGCCAGAGCTAACTGCTCTGACGTCGCCCACCATTGTCATAGAAACGTCGACAACAGGCCCCTTAGGAGGTGCCAGAGTTGGATGCTCTGGTATCGCCCATCATCATCGCAGAGAACGTCAACGACATGTGCCTTGGAAAGTGCCAGAGTTGGATGCTCTGGCGTTGTCCACCATCGTCGTTGAAACGTCGATGGCAGGCCCCTTGGGAGGTGCCAGAGCTGGATGCTCTGGCATCACCCACCATCGTCACGGAGACATCAACAATAGGACCCTGGTGTAGAGGCTATCACAAGAGAACCCTGTTAGCAACAAGGGCAAGGCAAGAGAGTTTACTCCCTTATTCGCGCTTGTTGCTGTCATTGACGTGCTGAGACGTTGACGGCGGGACCCTTGGGAGGTGCCAAAGCTGGCTGCTCTGGCGTCGCCTACCATCATCGTGGAAACATCAAGGACAGTCCCCTTTGGAGGTGCCAGAGATGGATGCTCCGACGTCGCCCACCATCATCGTAGAGACGTCGACGGCAGGCCCCTTGGGAGGTGCTGAGGGTAGATGCTCCAGCATCGCCCACCATCGTCGCAGAGACATTGACGGCAGGCCCCTTGGGAAGTGCCGGAGTAGGATGCTCCAGCATTGTCCACCATCGTCCTAGAAACGTTGACGGCGGGCCCCTTGGGAGGTGCTGGAGCTAGATGCTCTGGCGTTGGCCAACATCGTCACAGAGATGTCGACGGTAGGCCCCTTGGAAGGTGCCAAAGCTGGATGCCCCGGCGTCGCCCAACATTGTTGTGGAGATGTCAACGGCAGGCCCCTTGGGAGGTGCCGGAGTTGGATGCTCCGGCGTCACCCACCATCGCCACAAACACGTCGATAGTAGGCCCCTTGGGAGGTGCCGAAGCTGGTTGCTCCGGCGTCGCCCACCATCGTTGTAGATACGTTGACAGCAGGCCCCTTGGGAAGTGCGAGAGCTAGATGCTCTGGCATCGTCCACCATCTTCATAGATACATCAAAGGCAGACCCCTGGTATACAGGCTATCACAAGAGAACCCCGTTAGAAACTAGGATGAGGCAGGAGAGTTTACTAACTTATCCGCGCTTGCTGCTTTCGTTGACTTGCTGAGACGTCGACGGCGAGCCCCTTGGGAGGTGCCGGAGCTGGCTGTCCTGCACATATGATAAAGGGGGGGGGGACTAGTCTACTTGCCAGATTACCTATTCCACTCTCTTAGCTCTATCATTTCTTACTTTCTTGTACTAACGCACAGTGCTTGGGTAATTTGATGCGTTGGTACTCCGGGGTCCGGCTCCCGCTGTCCTCTGGGTGTGAGCTTTCTGGCCCCAGTACTCGGCTGTAGCGCTGGGAGGCAGGGCGTGTATGCTTAGGGTACAGGACCAGGCTGAGCAGTTTAAACCCCCTGGACCTCTTGCTCGACATACGACTTTCTTAGGAAGCCTTCTAGCGCCACAGGACCCCAATGACGAACCTGCCTGCAGGTAGGACTGCACGACTTCAGCATGGGTGAGTTACAGAGTGTACAACCGTGCATATAAAGGTAATATACAATAAACGAGTCTTAGCATAGCATGATCATAAAATTAACATGTAATTAAATGAACAATGTTTTTAAGAAATCGTGAAGTAAGACAATGATTCTTTTTATCGGCGTTCATAGGAGGAGACGGGCTTTTTACAAAAGAGGGCAACAGCTTGCTTCCGAGTCATCAGGGAGGCAGGGTGTACAGGCTCAGGGTTCGTGATGAGGACATCACTCCTATGGATCTACACAACACTACATTGAACATACAAGATGCAATCAATAGAATTCACACACAACAATTAATTTCATAGGTGAGCTCGTTCTTATATGTTTCCTTATATATTTTTGAGAATAGATTGTTATCTAATAATTTAATTGTGATTAGGATACATGGAGTGATTCAAGGAGTAATTGGAGGAGGGTTTAGGGGCGTGGAGGACCAGAGAATATGTTCAAAGGAGATGGAAACCGACCCCAACTCAAAATCGTGTCCAACTCGGAGTCCGGGAGAAGTACACACTAAAATGGACGCCCAGGATGCATACGAACTCCGTTTTTGACGTTCTATATATGCACGGAAAGGGGAGAGGATATCCTTTACAATGGCGCTTATCCCATGTCAAAACTCGCTCGGAGTCGACGGGAATCGTCGAAACAAAATCGAGTTCAGAATCTGTCAGGGTGCTGCGCTACCGTATTGGGCCATTGGGCCCTCTATCAAGTCTAACTCCATTATTTTCGTATTTTAGGGTTAGGTCACGACCCCAACACCCCCTTGGACGTTCTCCCACCTATATGTACTCCATAGTAGCCGCCATGAACAATTGGGTTTTGCTTACATTAATAATATTGCTGTTCTACGGTTTGTGAAACCCCAACTTCGCAATTTCAGATCGCGTCTTATACGTTCTTGCTTGTGTTCTCAGTTGCACTTGCAGGGATTAGCCTTCTTAGCGAGTTCAATCGTGTGAAGCACGGTTGATAACCAACAAAGCGGTGATGTAGTGATTGCAGGGGCTGCTCGTGTTCTACTCGAGAGCTTCGGATCATCAACGTCGAGATCTCCATCAATCGACTTATCCATTACCTTTTGGAAGATCGGGCCTAAACCCACTCATCAATTGGTATCAGATTTACAGGTTTCCTGTTAGGTAATTCATCTATCCATTACATTTGTTTTGTTTTTGATACCTAGAGTCCACAAAAAGGCCACAAAAAAACTTGAAGTTTAGTAGATCTGTTCATTACTTTGTCCAAACCACATTGAGCCTTTGCAACTTTGTTATTCAGTTTGGTTTTGTTGAGTTTGTGTCCTGTTCATTACTTTGTCCAAACCACATTGAGCCTTTGCAACTTTGTTATTCAGTTTGGTTTTGTTGAGTTTGTGTCCGTGGTTGAGTCATATTGATGGTTTAGAAGTATTCTTTTGTCTTAGTTTGAGTTTTGCATTCTGTTGATTCATCCTTTTGAATCACGTCATCATGTCCAGATTAGATTCATCTCTGTCCAATTCAATATTTTCATCATATCTCTCTCATATGAACTCGGATTTTTGTTTTCTTGTACTTCCTGGAAATCTTAAGAAGTTCTCCATATCTTTTGTATTCATCAGTTTCCCAGGAAATAGAGTTATCAAGGTCGAAATTGCATTAGCTCCGAATCTGTTCTCGACCTAGAATTTCTGAATAGTTGGCATTTCAGAGGAAATATCTCCTATTATTCTTGTCCAAAAATAGGTCTTCCATATAATGAAATTAAATAGGAGAGATATATCTACAATCTTGTTGTTTTAAGTGTTTCTATTTTTAGCTTCTAAGTGTGCATAATTCTCCTTGGAAGATTGAGCAGAAAATCTGTGACAGACCTACGAGATATCTTTGATTGTCTTGCATTGTGTTCTTCTTTTGCAGCACATTCTAAAAAAAAGACAATAGAAAAGGCAACTACAAAAATAAAAAGATACAAAAGCCGCACAAAAAAAAAGAGAAAAAAGAAAAAAACAGAAGTGCTTGCACCCTTTGTGTCCTATAGTTTTTGTTTCATTTCTTGCTAGCTTGAACTACTAGGAACATATTTAGGCCAGTAACTTTGACAAGTACTTTGGAGACTTATTCAACTTTACTATTTGATTGCATTGTTGCTAATCCTTGCTACATCTAAAGTGCCATCCAAGCTACACTTTACTCTTGAGAAGAATCGATACATCTTTGCAATCATCCCACGCTGTAGTGTCGGTATGAACACTTGTAAGAGCGTGGTAAGACATTTGAGAGTGTGTGATTCCACTTCCACATTGCCATTATCCTTTGTAGTTGATAGGGATAACATTATTTTACTTCTGTTTGCTACTAACAATGTCAGGTACAAGCAAGAATCATGCATTATATGCTGAGATGATTGACATGATGAAGATGGCGATGAAGTTGCTCGCTAAGAATCAAACATCAACCAATGTTTCACATGACATTCAAACCGCCTTTACAACTCCTTCCACAAAAAGTAATTACATTCTCCCATATCTTCCTTGGACCCGCTGCTGGGCCGCTCCCTGGGAAGCGTCGCTGGTAGCAAGCCCAGAGAGCGCTATGGCAGCGGCCAGGGCTCTTGTCCACCACCCACCATTCGTTTGATGAGAAATAAAAAGGAATATCGAGAATTCGCGTGGCTGAAGCTGAAGCAGCTACTTTCGAAGTAACAGAAAGAAAAGCAACGACTGGAGTGGGGGAGTCAGAGTCGAAAAGAGGATTCCTCGCTTCTTTCTCTCATGCAAAACCGTGCATGAGACTTTCATCTCGCACGGCTCCTAAGTGATAAAAGAAAGAAGAACTCGTCTTCTTTCTTTTTTGATTACCTTCCTCGCGTATGTATAAGACCGAATCCATTCTTTTTCGAAATGGATTGCGAAAAAGAACTACTAATCCTTAACTTTTCGAGGAATCCTTCATCAGTGGTTGTGAATGAAAAGTGAAAGTAGTAGAAGCACAGCAGCCGCATTGGGAACCATCACGATAAAGAAGCTGCAGCAAGCAAAGATCCCATTGCATCGAGCCCTCAACCAGAGGGGACGCGTGGCCGCGATTGCAGAGGCGCACACCGCTTCAACTGATTAAGGTGAAATCAAACAACAACGTGGGAATGAAGGGATAGCGCTCCACCCTTGGGCTCATCACCTCCCCCCAGGGTGGACCCAAAAACCACTATTGGTACCCGACATACCGGGTACCCTCACGCACATGCTAAAACCGCCTAGGTGTCCTACCTTCCTGCCAAGGCAGGGTCTGAGGGTTCCATGTGTCCAGAAGGCCCGGGCCCCTGTACCTCAGATATGGGGTCTGGAGTATCCACATGGACCTCATGAAAGAGTTCATCTCTCCTTTGGAGACGAGCTCCCAAGCGGCCACGTGTCCAGCAGAATGAGATCTCACTCCCCCATGGGAGAGGGCTCCGGTGCTGCCACGTGGTTCGAGACACCAGACAGGCCACCTCCCGTAGAGGCGGGCTCCAGTCCTGCCACGTATCCCACAGCCCTGGATCCCCCGCCCTTCTCAGGAATGGGCTCCGGGGCTGCAATGTGGTCCGCTAGTCGGGACCTGGCCTCCCCCATAGAGGCTAGCTCCCGAGCCGCCACGTAGTCTGCAACTTTGTCCTGGACAGTTGGTTACGAGGGTTAAGAGGGCATTGCGCCTTGTCTAAATAAAGCATTGAAGACTCCCGCCTTCCCTAGGCACATGACGCAGCGTACGCCTACTGTCAGGTACCGCTGCACCCAATCGCATCACAGTGAAGACACCGAAGGCCTTACTCCACTCTGCCAAGTGGGTAGCTTACAACGATAGGGACAGTTGGATGGGACATTCCCTGCTTATCATCAATGACTACGCATGGTCCACTGGTGACTGAGGCGGCAAGACGGCGAGTCTTCAAACCATAATCAGAGGAAGCTTATGCACGAAGCCATAGATCTTTAGGACAAGATCGCCCTTGGGCCACCTGTCCGGTCCCGGACCCCACTTGTAAGGCGTCTGGCCTTGTCTATAAAAGGAACAGACCGCCACCGTTACAAGAGATCCCCCAATCTATGCATTCACACACTACACATCAGCCATACAACCTCACCGTGGAGTAGGGTATTATGCTATTGCGGCCCGAACATCATATAAACCACTGTCTCACCAATCTTATACGCCCAATCCCTTGACAGTGGACCAAGCCCTACCGATCAAGAACCTTCGCAGGCTGCTCTCATAGCAGGTCCGGGGGAAGTGTCGCAAGAACACTTTGACAGTATGGCTCATGTATTCTTTCTTGTATTTGTGACTTTTTGCATAATAAAGATATTATCTTTAGTGTTCCATTATACATTCTTGGATGAAGCGTTTCTTGTTTGATTGTGGATGCCATGTATGTGGTAGTAATAGTCTTTATGATCATGCCTTAATGTTAATATATTGCCATCATAAACACTATAAACCCCCCACTATAGTCTGTGTAGTTATGATATGATCATGTTAATATGAATAAATATGCTATGTATCAACATTGGTTCCAGCGATGATTTAGTTCATTGCTTTAGGATGGCTTGTACCGCATCTCCTAAAGTATTTGCTTAGTATGCTAGCTTGGTGTAAGGATAGTTAAGTAGCATTGAATTTCTTGTGGGCCCATAGATTGAAGAGGTAGGCTATGCCACACGCTCTTGGCGGGAGTCGTCCTAGTATTGCTAGGGGTAAACCCATGCTCGATGTGTTGAAGAACTTTGCATTAGGATTCACCATTGACATGTTCATTAGTACCTAACTTAGGCTATGTATATCTATACTAGAAGCATTATAGGAGCAACTCATCAACTCTTAGTCTAATCTTCACTAGGACCTATTTACCCTTTTAGAATAGATTGCATAGGTGTGTGTCACACTAACCATATTATCAACTTACCCCTGTCATTATAACTATTTGGTATCCCATAGCCTGATCATAAGAGTAGTGTGTACTTTACTCTATCGCCTTCCTTTGGGATAAATATGATACCCTTGAGAATTCTCATGGATGAAATGCTACAACGGTATCTTGCGTGCGCTTACGAACCTCATCTCTTACTAGAGATGATATGTGGTGTTAAGAAATACCAACAAGCATTTCTGGCGCCATTGCCCGACAAGGCAAAGGAAATGAAGGATAGCTATCACTTGTGATTAAGCTATAGGTACTAATACTTACTAGACAGGATTACCCTTGCTTGTTTTCTCCTTTTGTGTGAAAACAGGGTAGTATTGGCTAACCCATTTTATGGGATGACCAACGAGGACGCAAGTGCTCAACTGCAAGATGATTCAAGGCATACCTCAACAAATGTCCTCTAGGCAACACCATTGCCCTTTGCGGAAGAATAGTTGGCTCTTCATCCAACACTCATGTCATGGGTTGTGTCGGTATCGGGCATACTGGGTACCCTCGCGCACAAGCTAGAGCCGCCTAGGTACCTCGCCTCCCAGCAGGGACAGGATCCGAGGGCGCCACGTGTTCAAGAAATCCGGACCGCCGACCTCAGATGGGATGTCCGGGGTGCCCACAAGACATCCCGAAGGGGGAGCTCAGCTCCACTTTGACGACAAGCTCCCAGGCAGTCACATGTCTAGCAGGACTGGACCCGACCTCCTCCGCGGAGGTGAGCTCCCAAGCTGCCACATGGCCCATGAAGTCGAGAACCGATCTCCCCCGCGGAGGCGAGCACCCGAGCTACCACGTGGCCCGTGGGGCGAGACCTGGCCTCCCTCATGGAGGTGATCTCCCGAGCTGCCACATGGCCCGCGAGACGGGCGTGGCCTCCACCATGGCGGAGAGCTCCCCAGCGGCCGCATGGTCAGTCCACTTGCCCTGAGTGGATAGTGAGAAAGTTAAGAGGGTGGTGTGCCTTGTCTCTGTTAAGCCTTGAAGATACGTGGCTTACCCAAACGAATGGCACGACACACGCCTAATGTCAGGTACTGCTACGACTAATCGCATCGTAGTGAAGACGTCGCAGGCCTATCTCACTCCGCCAAGTGGGTAGCTTACGGCGCTAGAGACAAATGGATGAGACATTCCCTACCAATGTCGGCAACGGCGCGTGGGCAACTAACAACACAGGTGGCGAGACAACGAGTCCTCAAATCCGCTGTCAGAGCAAGCTTACAGAAGAAGTCTTAGATCTTTAGGATAAGATCTCCCCGGGACCACATATCAGGCCTCGGGACCCCACTTGTAAGGCATCTGACCTTGATTATAAAAGGCCCAGACCGCCACCGATACAAGGACCAAACTCAGAATCCCCAATACACACACACACACACACACACACACACACACACACACACATACACACTCACCAGCAATACAATCCACCGTGGAGTAGGATGTTACGCTCCTTGCGGCCTGAACTACGTATAAACCATCGTGTCACATACTCAGAACACTAGTTTGAGGCTTAAGCCCCGCCGAACAAGAACCTCCGCGGGCTGCTCCTTAGGAGATCCGGGGGAAGTGTCGCATTTACACTTCGACATTTGGCGCGCCAGGTAGGTGCTTTTTCCCTAAAAAAAGTGGTAGCGCTTTCACCACCATGGTGTTCATCAGGCCCGTGGAAGGCGATTTTCGCGGCTGTCGTCCGGTGACCAGATCCGTCGCTCGAGCGGCACTCTCTGGTCCGTCTCGCCCCTGTGCAGGTATGGCTGGCCAAAATGGCACGTCGGGACACGCCCCAGCACCCACAACAATGAGCCCGGAGAGCACTTTGGCGGCGGCCAGAGCTCTCCTCCACCACCCACCATCGCTGAATGCCTCTCAGGGGGCGGCTCAGCAGTGGGTCCAAGACATCGACCACCTTGTTGTCGCAGCCATCAACTCCCCCAACAGGGGAAGGCACCTCGTGTCGCTGTCACGCATGTCATCCATCGACCGTCACACCACCAACTCCCGCTCCTCCAAGCCTACGAGCATTGGCCGGCTCCCCACGGAGGACCTCAGGGCTGAGCTTGACCATAGTCAAGCTCACATGGACAGGCGTGTGATCATCGAGTGGCAGCGAGAGAGGCAGCGCAACCTCGACACTGAATATGGCCCTCAATGGCCTGCTCACAACGCGTCCTCCGTCCAAGGTGCGCCGCAGGTAAACCCTCCGCCACTTGACCAAGAGTATGTTGGCTCAACAGCTCCCCGGCAGTACTCGGTGCAACAGGATATGCAACAACAGTAGTTAGCATAGCCAGTACCATTGCAGCAAGGCATGGCACAACCAGTGCCACAACCGCAGGTCTAGCAAGTGTCGCACATTGTGCAGCAGACCCCCTTGGGCTATGCTGTCCCATCTACCTCTCCGATGAAGCCCGTGGGAGGCTGCTCGGCGTTGGCTCTGCACCTTCACTTCGCAATGTGGCCACACAAGTTCCGGCCACATATCCTAGAGAGATTCGAAGGAAGCATCAACCCAGCGGAGTTTGTACAGATCTACACTATGACGCTCCTTGCTGCAGGAGCGAATGAGACCACCCTGACGAACTACTTCCCAGTCGCCCTGACTGGATCAGCCAGATCGTGGCTGATGAATCTTCCCGAGGGGTCTATAACCTCTTGGGATGAGTTATGCCTGCAGTTCACTGAGAAATTCGACATCTCCTACACGCGCCCCGACACCAAGCTCAACCTCCACACCGTGCGACAGCAACCCAAGGAGAGGCTACGATCATTCATCCAGCGTTTCTCCCAGTACGTAACACCATTCCCAAAATCCCAAATGCCTCTGTCATAGTGGCATTTTGTCAGGGAGTGCGTGACCGCAAGATGCTCAAGAAGTTAGCCACGCATTGTACAAGACATCTCCGAGCTCTTCTCCATCGCCGATCAGTGCGCCAGGGCGGCGGAAGGCCGCGGCTGGCACGCTCAGCCTACCCCCGGAGTGGGCGGGGCCGACCAGACTGGAGAAGGAGCTGCCACCCCTGGTAGCGGCAAAAAGAAGAACAAGAACCGGGGTGGCGGCCAGAACAAGCCGCTCTCCATGGATCCCCCATCGCGGCAGCAGCCGCAACCGGAGGAGGCAAACCCCCACGCCTGGAGAAACGCCCTCGTCAGGAACCTACCACTGATGAAGACGTCGAGCCCTGCCTGGTGCACAAGACCCGCAAACACACTGCGAGCGAGTGCTGGGAAATAAAAATGTGCACCGAACACTACCAAGAGCGGGCACAGCAGCGCCCGTACGGCGTCCCCTTCCGCCAATGGGAGGGCAAACAGAAGGTCGAACCCAAGGTCGACAATGATGAGGAGCTGGAGTACCAGAAGCAAGAGCAGGCAGTCAATGTGGTCCACCAAAATGAGGACTCCGACGCCAGCAGCAACAACGAGCATCGCAAGACCATCTACGTCATCTTCGAAGGGTCTTGGGATCCCGCGTCCCGGAACTCGATCAAGACCCTTTGTCGTGTGGTGGCTTCGATAGCCCCTATACCCACTACAGCGCAGCACCACCGCTGGAAGGAGATGCCGATCAGCTTTGATGCCTCTGATTGCCACAAGAACATGGCTGGGACAGGGGTCCTACCTCTTCTAGTCGCCCCCACCATAGCCAACGTCAAGCTCCATTACGTCTTGATGGATGGCAGGGCCGGCCTCAACCTCCTCAACCGTGCAGCCTTCAAACAGCTCCAGACCCGGGTGTCCAAGCTGGCCCCCTCAAGCCCATTCTCGGGGGTGGGACCTGGGAGCATTATCCCGTACGGCAACATCCACTTGTGGGTGACCTTTGGGACACCTGACAACTACAGGACGGAGAGCATCCTTTTCGACGTCGCCGATGTTAGCCCCCTTCAACGCCATCATCAGCAGGCCTGCCCTGTACCAGTTCGTGGCTGTAGCCCACTACGACAGCGGGCCTCTGCCAAGCTCACGACAGCGCAGAGCACCCGCCGCGCCTCAGCTGCAGCCCTCCGGCAGCATCGACACCTCCGTCAAAGCTGCCAAGCTCAGTCCCGGCTCTGCTCGGACCACTCGCAAAACGGGCGGTCAAGGCAGGAAATAGGGATGCTCGCTCATCGCCCCTCTAGGTAGTTGTTGACTGCAAGGTTGCCCGCCAACCATGGAGCTTTGGGCACCCCTGTTGTAAATAATAGTCTTAGTAGAACAATATAAAGGATTTTGTAGGGCTAGGAGCAGCACTAAGGACAACCAAGCACCGGGAGGGTCAGGTCTAGAGTGTGCAGCCAGCTTAGCTTGGTTCCAAACTCTAAGCCTGTGCACCCTACCTCCCTCATCATCCGGAGGCAAGCCATTGCCCTCTTTTGTAAAAGCATGTCTCTCCCTATGAACTCCTATCAAAAAATCATTGTTTTACTTAAAGGCTTCTTAAAAACTTTGTCCATTTACTTACGCATTAAGTTTATGAACATGCAACACTAAGACTCGTTTATTGCATATTATTTTATATGCGCAATTGTACACTCTGTAACTCACCCATGCAGGAGTCATGTAGTCCTAATGCAGACGGGTCTGCTTGAGTTGCCTGCGGTGTATGAGGGGTTCTTCTGGCCCCTCTCATCATTAGGGCCCTATGACGCTAGAAGGTTCCCCAGGAAAGGCATGTGCCGAGCAGAAGGTCCAGGGTATAAACTGCTTAGCCTGGTCCTATACCCTAAGCGTACACACCCTGCCTCCCAGCGCTACAACCAAGTATTGAGAGCCAAAAAGCTCATACCCTGAGGACGAAAGGAGCCGGGCCCTGGAGCACCAACGCACTGAATTACTTAGGCCTCGTGAGTTAGCCCAAGATAGTAACGCTTGACAGAGCTAAGGGAGAGCTACAGGTAAATCAACGAGCAAACTAGTCCACCTTGCTTCTATAATATGTGCAGAACAACCCGCCCCAGATCCTGCCGTCGACGACTCTACGACGATGGTGGATGACGCCGGAGCATCCAGCTTCGGCACCTCCCAAGGGGCCTGCCATCGACGACTCTACAAAGATGGTGGACAACACCAGAGCATCCAGCTCCGGCACCTCCCAAGGGGCCTGCCGTTGACGACTCTACAATGATGGTGGACGACGCCGAAGCATCCAACTCCGCCACCTCCCAAGGGGCCCGCCGTTGACGTCTCCATGACAATGGTGGACGACACCGGAGCATCCTGCTCCAGCACCTCCCAAGGGGCCCGTCATTGACGTCCCAAAATGTCAACGACAACAACAAGCACGGATAAGTGTCTCAGAACGTCAATGACAGCACTAAGCATGGATAAGTGAGTAAAGTTTCCTGCCCTGCTCTTGTTGCTAATAGGGTTCCCTTGCGATAGCCTGAAACAGGAGCCTGCCGTCGATGACTCTACGATGATGCTGGACGACGCTGGAGCATCCAGCTCTGGCACCTCCCAAGGGGCCTGCTGTCGACGTCTCCACGACGATGGTGGAAGACGTCAGAGCACCTAGCTCCGGCACCTCCCAAGGGGCCTGTCATCGACGTCTCCATGATGATGGTGGATGTCGTCGGAGCATCCAGCTTCGACACCCTCCAAGGGGCCTGCCGTCGACGTCCCAGAACGTCAACGACAGCGACAAGCGTGGAAAAGTGAGTAAACTCTGCTGCCCCGCCCTGGTTGCTAACAGGGTTCCCTTGCGATAGCCTAAAAAAATAGGGGCCTGTCATCGACGACTCTATGATGATGGTGGACGATGCCGGAGCATCTAGCTTCAGCACCTCCCAAGGGGCTTTCTGTCGACGACTCTACGACGATGGTGGATGACGTTGGAGCATCCAACTCCCCCCCCATGGGGCCTGCCATCGACGTCTCCACGACGATGGTGGACGATGCCAGAGCACCTAGCTCTGACACTTCCCAAGTGGCCTGCCGTCGACGTCTCCATGACGATGGTGGACGACGCCAGAGCATCCAGCTCCGACACATCCCAAGGGGCCTGTCGTCGACATCTCCACGATGATGATGGACGACGTCAGAGCATCCAGCTCCAGCACCCCCCAAGGGGCCTACCGTCAACATCCGAGAATGTCAATGACAGCACCAAGTGCGGATAAGTGAGTATACTCTCCTGCCCCACACTTGTTGCTAACAGGATTCCCTTGTGATAGCCTGTAAACCAGGGGCCTGCCATCGATGACTCTATGATGATGGTGGACGACGCCGGAGCATCCAACTATGGCACCTCCCAAGGGGCCTGCCGTCGACGTCGCCACGATGATGATGGACGACGCTGGAGCATCCAGCTCCAGCACCCCCCAAGGGGCATGCGGTCAACATCCCAAAACGTCAAGGACAACACCAAGCGCGGATAAGTGAGTAAACTCTCCTGCCCCGCGTTGTTGCTAATAGAGTTCCCTTACGATAGCCAATAAACCAGGGGCCTGCCATCGATGACTCTACGACGATGATGGATGACGGCGGAGCATCCAGCTCCAGCACCTCCTAAGGGGCTTGCCATCGATGTCTCCACGACGATGGTGGAAGACGCCAGATCACCCAGCTCCGGCACCTCCCAAGGGGCCTGCCGTCGACGTCTCCACGACGATGGTGGACAAAGCTGGAGCATCCAGCTCCGGCACCCCCAAAGGGGCCTGCCGTCGAAGTCCTAGAATGTCAACGACAACAACAATTGCGGATAAGTGAGTAAACTCTCATGCCCTGCTCTTGTTGCTAACAGGGTTCCCTTGCTATAGCCTTTAAACTAGAGACCTGCCGTTGACGAATCTACTACGATGGTGGACAACGCCGAAGCATCTCGCTTCGGCACCTCCGAAGGGGCCTGCTGTCGATGTCTCCACGACGATGGTGGACGACGCCGGAGCATCCAGCTCCGGCACCTCCCAACGGGCCTATCGTTGACATCTCCACGACGATGATGGACGACGCTGGAGCATCCAACTTCGTCACCTCACAAGGGTTGCTTATTAACATCACGAAAATATTCTGCCTGCCGTGCACGACTCAACGACGACGGTGGGCGATGCCGGAGCACCCAGCTCTGGCACATCCTAAGGGGACTGCCGTCGACAACTCTACGACAATGGTGGACGACGCCAGAGCATCCAGCTCTGGCAAATGGTGGCGCTACGACACTCCAACTCCCCACTCCACTGGGGGCCAGTTCAAGACATTATGCGATCAAGTGGTACATTTTCTTAGCCAACTAACCACATCTACCAAGGGGCCTCTAAGAGGATCCACATGCAGAAAATCAACGGACGACACTTCAGTCATATCAATTGTGTAAACTGTTGGCCCTGAGAAGCCAACGAGGTCAACAAAGTTTCTGCAAACCCTTACACAGCCAAGGACTCAGAGCAACAGTTGAGAAGCATAGTGACAATGCAAGAACACAAACATAAATTCAAAATCATTAAGGAAATCTTTACAAGGGGGGGGGGGGGGGGGTGAACCCCAAATACAAAAAACAAGCTACCAGCCTCAGCCCCGACTGAACTATGCTATGACATGTTTGGCGGCTTCCTTAACCTCCACCGCTGTTGTCGCCTCGCGTTCGTCAACAAGGCCTTTAAAAACTGGCTCCAGTGGCAGATCAGGGTACCAGCTCCGGTAGCACACCAAAACATGGGATGCCACCGTCTTGGCCGCCGCCCTACCCTCGGCTTCCAGACGCTGAGCCAGCTGATGCTCCCACAGATCAAGCTCCCGTCCACGGCACTCTAATGCATGCTCCCAGGCTTGGACGTCAAGATCGTGCAGGAGGAGTTCCTGAAAGTGCATCTAGGAATCCCTTGTGGGTTTTGGATGATTTATGACAAGCAAATGAGATCCTAACCACTTTGTTGAGATGAGCACATGTTTTAAATGAGAAAATGAGCAAAGAGACAAAAAGAAAGGAGAATGAGGAGCAAGGTGGAAAAGAGCTCAAGGAACAAGTGTAGTAGATCATTGTGTGTGGAGGGTGTTAAGGAAACACACCCCAAGAGCTCAAGCACAATAATCACACACATTGCACAAGTTTATACAGGACCAGACTAGTCCGACTAACACCGGACTAGTCTGTTATCTTTCTGCACAAGATCGAACTAGTCCGATATCTCTCTGACTAGAATCGGACTAGTCCTCCCCAGTGCGGACTAGTCCTCAACACACTTCACAAGTTGCACAAAATCAGACAAGTCCGATCACACAACGGACTAGTCCGTCATTCTGATAAAAATCGGACAAGTCCGATATTGGCATGGACTAGTCCGAAAACCCTCTGACCTAAATCGGACAAGTCCTCCAAGTGCGGACTTGTCACCCAATTCACTCAGGGTTTCACCGATCCGGACAAGTCTGATGATTATCGGACTAGTCCGAAGATTTCCAGAAGCGAATCGGAGAAGTCCTCTCCTAGCCAGACAAGTCCGATATTTCGGGACACCTAGGGTTTGCTACACACAGCACACCGGACTAGTCCGGTGTCCACCACAGACTTGTCCGATATTCCTAAACCCTAATGGTCACTTTAAGAAACCCCATATAAATAGATGTGCACGGCCCAACTTTTATCGCTCTTGACCACCTGCGCCGTCACACCTCCCAAGAGCCTCAAAAACACATCTCTCCACGAAATCAAACGCAACAAAGATCAATCCCTTGAGGATACACTTTGGATCATTGGAGAGACACGATCCATCACTCATTGAGCTCTTGGTTTGATTCCCTAACACACTCCTGTGATTTTCATTGTAATCTTTCGAGTGTTTTCTTGGTGGAGTTCTGTTGTAATCTTGGGGAGCCCACAACGTGTGAGAAGGCCCCTTGAATTTGGTTATTTACCCTTTGTGATAAGTGAAGAGGATTGGTCTTCGTGGCGATCCGACGAGGGTAGGGTTGGAGAACACCCGATCCTTTTGTGTACTCCTCAACGTGGATGTAGGTTGCCTCTGTGGGAACCAAACCATAGGATAAATTTCTTGTGTTCTTACTTTGCGTTCATCATTCTTATACATCATATCAATCTAGGGTTTCAATCAATCTTGCTTACTTTACATTAAAATATTAAATATAAGATTGACTTGTGGTATACCCTAGTTCATAATCATGTAACACTTCAATTACCAATATATTTCCGTTGCATACATCCTAGAATCAAATTAATCGATCAAACTTGATTAACCTAGTCGGTACACACCGGACTAGTCCACACTTGACCGGACTAGTCCGATATCTCGAGTTTTGATCTGGTTGTTAAGTGTTGCAGGTTCTGACAAAATTCAAAAAGGCCTATCCACCCACCCCTCTAGGCCACATTCAATTGGTATCAGAGCGAGTTCTTAATGAAGGAGACTAATCGCTCGAAGAGATCATGTTGGACGTGAAGGACGTACACAAGAGCAACAACCAAGAGAAGGTTGATGAAGACAAGAACCAGAAATTGGAGAAGCTCCTCAAAGCCATTCAAGACTTCGAGGATGATGATGAGGAGACGCTGGAACTCAAGGCACTCCTAAGGAAGAAAACCCTTTCCAAGGGAAAGGTGAAGATCGAAGATGAGAAGAGAAAGAAGGGGAGTAGTCACACCGACTACTCCCGATATCCTTTTAACAATGATCGCCTAAATACTAACAACAACCATTATCTATCTATTCCACTTGGAAAAGCCCCACACTTTGACGGCAATGACTACTCAATGTGGAGGCAAAACATGAAAATGCATCTGATTTCTCTCAATCCAAGTTTATTGCACATAGTATGTACAGGAATAGATATCCCGGATGATGATGAGGAGCTCACACCTAGCCAAGAGCAAGCAATCCATCGAAATGCCCAAGCTGCTGCAGTCATCACTTCATCGCTCAGCTAGGATGAGTTTACAAAGGTGGATTGACTCGAAATCGCGAAGGAGATATGGGATACATTGCAAACCACACATGAAGGCGATTGTCATGTGCGAGAAGCGAAGATCGAGATGATTGAAGGCGAGCTAGGAAGGTTCGCAATCGAAGAAGATGAGTCGCCACAAGACATGTACAACCGTTTAAAGACGCTCATCAACAAGGTGCGAGGATACGAAAGCAAGAAGTAGAACAACCACGAGGTAGTGAAGCTCATCCTTAGAGCCTTCATGCCTCGCAATGTCACCTTATGCTCAATGATACGAGAAATCCCCGGATACAAGAAGATGACCCCGGATGAGCTACTTGGAAAAATCATCAACTTTGAGATGATGGAAAAACAAGCTAAACATGTTAAGGAAATTGCCGACCTCACCTCGGCAAAGAAGAAAGGGGTCGCTCTAAAGTCCACCCTTAAGCCCTTGTCTAAAGAAGCTCGATAAGCTCAGCTAGAAGAAGATGGTGATGATGAAAGCAGTGACCTGGATGAAGTTGACATGATACTATTCATGAAGAAATTCAAGAAGATGATGAAGAAGAGAGAAGACGCTAAATCAAGTGAAGGAAAGTACAAGGAAAGATCAAAGACAAAGTTGAGGGGGGCATGCTATAATTGTGGTGAGTATAGCCACTTTATAGTTGATTGCCCATATGAAGAGGACAAGAAGAAGACCAAAGAAGCAAAGCCTCAACTCAAGAAATTCTTCAAGAAGAAGAAACAAGCCCAACAAGCGCATATAGGAAAAGAGTGGGACTCAAATGATGAGTCCTCATCATCATCAGAAGAAGAGATGGCTAGAATAGCCATCGAGAAGACATCCAGGAAGTCCACTCTCTTCCCTACTCTCGGCGCATGGAAGGGGAACAACACTCGCCTCATGGCAAAGGAAGGTGAACGGAAGGTAACAACAAAACCCTCTCTGTGCATTCCCATTCTAGTGATAGTGAAATTAATAGTGATAATGAAGATATGCTCATTGGGTTAGATAAGAAAACAGTCACAAAAATGAAATTCTTACTTGATCAACTTGTTGAGAAGGAGAAATTGATACATCGTCAAGAAGACATGATTATCTCCCAAAAGGAGGAATATGTTGAACTTGACAAACTTCTAGAGCTTGAAAAGGAGCGAAACAAGTCACTGGAGCTTGAGTTAGCTTCAAGCAAGGAAGCTTGCTTGGAGTTAAGCAACTCAAATGCTACAATCAAGGACGAACTTGCTAACCTAATCAAGGTTAACAAGATCCTTGAAGTGCAAGTTGAGTCACTCGAGCAAGGTGACCCTTCATCCTCTTCAAGTTCACCTTCTCAACCCATTAAAACTGAAGTTGCTTCTACTTGTACATGTGGTAAAGTTGACACCAGTTTGAAAGACAAGTCAACCTCTACCAAGGACAAGCATCCTTCACAAAATGGCATATTTGACAAGGAGAAGAACAAATATGCACATAGTGCATACTTGTTCACAAGACCTCCAAATGTCAAATATGGCATTGGTTACTCTTATGGTGAAAAGTAACATGCTAGAAGCCATAAGAATAACAAGGAGAGCAATGTCTTTGTAAAGGGAAGACCCTCTCAAACTGGAAAATCCAAAATTAATGAATCCAACACGCATGATCACCGGACTAGTCCGGTCGGGATCTGGACAAGTCCGGTCCTCCGGACAAGTCCGGTCTCCCAGACTAGTCCTGTGTATAAAAAACAACAATTACTATTTAGAACTTTTGATGCATCTTATGTCTTAATGAGAAGTAATTATGGAAAAGTTTATACTCATTATGTTGGGTCAGGCCATGAGAACACCAAACCTCATGTGTGGGTGCCCAAATCTGATGAGGACATCAACACCCTCGATACATCCACACCAACTCAGCTACCGATTTCTGGTCCGATCACTCACGCTCGTGCACGTCAACTAAACTATGAGGTGAACTCGTGCTTGGCCTTATGTCCATCTTATCTAGACCGTGGAACTACGTGCTTTCTTGTTTTGCTTAGGAACAATGGAGAGGAGCCAATGGGAAGGGAATTCGTGCGGACGGGATTTGGACAGCAGAACAGCACCAACTTTTGACGGCCACCACGATTTCATACGGACTCCGATCTGGGCGTTCAAGTACTTCCTGGAAAGATTATCAAGTCTACTTTCAAATGGATCTGGCCTCATGTCCATATCTATTCGGAGTCGGCCGCAATAGTTATTTTAATACCAAGACCTTTTTCTGTCCAGGGTGCTGCATCACCCAAATTGGGCCCATGGCCCATGTATCGTTTGGAGTCCATTAGGGACTCGTGATTAGGGTTTCTCACGACCCTAGGGTGGTAATAAATAGTAGCAGCCGCCCTCATTAGCTGGTGGGTTTTTGTTTATTCGTAAGTTAGCTTCTGCTGCTTCCTTGTACACGCGCGTGTTGACTAGATCGCCCGTCTACTTGTATCCAGAACCCCACTTTAGATTGATTCAACAGATAAGTGCTTGTTCTTCTTGTTCTTGCGTGTTCTTCGATTGCTTGCAGGAACAAAGGCCCTCGTGGTCAGGTTGATTGTGCGCCAGCAAGATCAATACAACTCCGGAGTCGGTGTACCGATTGCTAAGGCGCATCGTCTTGGGGACGGTGTAGTCGGATCGCCAACGTCTTCTCCTCCACAAATCGAACCCTCCTATTCTCATCGAAAGATCAGGAACCAAGATCCTATCAAGTGGTAATCAGATCAAGGTTAATCGGTGAGAGTGCTACCATTACTTTTCTTTCCACTGTTATCATCCTATAGTCCAGAAAAAGCCCAAAAAAAAACCAGATCTGTTTTTTTTCCATCGTTCCTAGACCATTGTGCCTTTTACTTTCTCCACTTAGTCAAGACTTGTTGATTTCATGGTTGCTTCGACGAGTCAAGTTGCTGGTCTTTAGTTTTGCACCACTAGAGTTTCGAGTTCGTGTCACATTCGGTCACCTAGTTCGAGTCAGATTCGTAGTTCGAGTTTGAGTCGGATTACTAGTTTGAGTTTGAATCAGATTGCTAGTTCGAGTTTGAGTCAGATTACGAGTTCAAATCAGATTGCTACTTCGAGTTTGAGTCGGATTGCTAGTTCGAGTTTGAGTCTGATTACTAGTTCGAGTTCGAATCAGATTGCTACTTCGAGTTTGAGTCAGATTAGTAATTTGAGTTTGACAACAAGAAAAAGGCAAGTGCAAAATCAAAAGCCGCACAAAAGCCACAAGCAATTAGAGAAGAAAAAAAAAGGCAAGTGCAAAATCAAAAGCCGCACAAAAGCCACAAGCAATTAGAGAAGAAAAAAAAAGGCAAGTGCAAGATCAAAAGCTGCATGTGCAAATTTTGTTCTAGGGTCTCCTGATTCCATCTAGAGAGAGTTTGGGTGACCACCCCAACAAAAAAAAAGAAAAAAAATCAGATTGTTGTTTGGGGTGTTTTTGGTGACGACATTGGTGTCTCGGCTCGCGTCTCTAGTACGGTCTAGACTAAGATCAGCACAGTACTGGCGTAGAATATTTATTCAGCTTGTTGTGATTAACGTGGTGAAAGTTTGCCCCTTGTGCTAGTTCAGCCACCTAAAGCCATAGATTGACACCTGCTCTTGAAGTTGTTCATTACTTGCTGGTTGCCATCACCTTCTTGTTGAGCTTTGTAAGAACAGGTAAGAGCTTGATTGAATAGGTTGAGAGTGAGCGAGTTATCTCCACCAGCACCTTTGTAGCTAGGGATAACGTTACCCTTTCATATTGGACTTTTTTTCTACTAACCATGGCAGGAGGAGCAAATACAACTGAAGACGTGCATTCACCACGCACACGGGGAATTATACAACACTTCGAACGCCAAGTGCGGCTACACACAGAAGCGCTTGATGAGGATTTTCGAGTTACCAGTGACCGCCTTGGTCAATTGGAAAATATGCAGATCGACAGCAACAACAAAATCAGCACGTTGGAGAGTTCCATTCAAACATTGAACACCTCTATTGGAGCCATTCTGCAGTGCCTTGAGGAGAGGGATCGTGGACGCACCGCAGATGGACAGGTGAGCAATGCTCCTAGTATTGTACGTGACAATGAAGATGACTATTCTGCAGATACGGAGATTGGGGAAGATGAGGAAGCTAGTTCACGGCGCCGGCTACAACGCAACCGTCAAGGCATAGGTGGACATCATCGGCGTGAGGTACGCAATCATGAAGATACTTTTAACAAGATCAAATTTAAGATACCTCATTTTGATGGTAAATATGACCCTGATGCATATATTACTTGGGAGATTTCTGTTGATAAAAAATTTGCATGTCATGAGTTTCCTGAAAACGCAAGAGTTAGAGCAGCCACTAGTGAGTTTACTGATTTTGCTTCTGTTTGGTGGATAGAACATGGCAAGAAAAATCCTAATAACATACCACAAACTTGGGATGCGTTGAAACGGCTCATGAGGGCTAGATTTGTTCCTTCTTACTATGCACGTGATCTGTTAAATAAGTTACAACAATTGAGACAGGGAGCTAAAAGTGTAGAAGAGTATTTTCAGGAATTACAAATGGGTATGTTGCGTTGTAATTTAGATGAGGATGAGGAACCAGCTATGGCTAGATTTTTGGGTGGTTTAAACCGTGAAATTCAGGACATACTTGCTTATAAAGATTACAATAATGTTACCCGTTTGTTTCATCTTGCTTGTAAAGCTGAAAGGGAAGTGCAGGGACGACGAGCTAGCTCTAGAACTAATATTTCTGCAGGAAAGACTAGCTCATGGAAACCACGCACGACTACTCCTTCGACCGGGCGTGCTTCTCCGCCATCTTCTTCACAAAGTCGGGCAGCACCTTCTTCTTCCAGCAACAAGCCACGTGCTTCTTCCACTAGCTCAGCAGTAAAGACCACCCAAAAGCCCACCGAGAGTGCTTCTTCCGTAGCATCTACCAGACGATCTAGAGACGTTCAATGTCACAAGTGCAAGGGTTTTGGCCATGTGCAGCGTGACTGCCCAAGCAAACGTGTTCTAATTGTTAAAGATGACGGTGAGTACTCATCTGCTAGCGATTTTGATGACGATACATGTGTTTTGCTTGCAGCTGACTATGCAGGTAGCGATGGACATCAAGAAGAGCATATTGGTGCAGAAGATGCAGCGCGCTATGATAGTCTCATTGTGCAGCGTGTGCTTAGTGCACAAATGAAGAAAGCGGAACAAAATCAAAGGCACACATTATTCCAAACAAAGTGTGTCGTCAAAGAGCGATCTTGCCGCATGATCATTGATGGAGGTAGCTGCAACAACTTGGCCAGCAGTGACATGGTGACCAAGCTGGCACTAAGCACCAAACCGCACCCACATCCCTATTACATTAAATGGTTAAACAACAGCGGTAAGGCAAAGGTAACTAGACTTGTGCGAATCAATTTTACTATTTGATCATATAAGGATGTCGTTGAATGTGATGTTGTGCATATGCAAGCTTGTAATATTCTGCTAGGAAGACCTTGGCAATTTGATAGAGATTCTATGCATCATGGTAGATCAAATCAGTATTCTTTTCTTTACCACGATAAAAAAATTGTGTTGCATCCTATGTCTCCTGAAGCTATTGTGCAAGATGATGTTGCTAGAGCTAGGAAAACTAAATATCAGGACCATGCTAACATTGAGAACAATAACAATGCCAAATCTGTGTTTGATAAGAAAAATGAGATATCTCTGAAGGGAAAATGCTTGTTTGCTACGAAATCTGATATTAATGAACTGATTGCTTCCACCTCTGTTGCCTATGCCTTGGTATGCAAAGATGCTTTGGTTTCCCTTTACGATGTGCAACATTCTTTGCCTCCTGCTGTTGCTAACATTTTGCAGGAATATTCTGATGTGTTTCCAAGTGAAGTACCACCAGGACTACCACCACTTCGAGGGATTGAGCACCAGATTGACCTCATTCCCGGTGCTTCATTGCCCAACCGTGCACCATATAGGACAAATCCAGAAGAAACAAAGGAGATTCAGCGCCAAGTACAAGAACTACTTGACAAAGGTTATGTACGTGAGTCTCTTAGTCCTTGTGCTGCTCCAGTTATTCTAGTACCTAAAAAGGATGGATCATGGCGTATGTGTGTGGATTGTAGAGCAATCAACAATATAACCATTCGATATCGTCATCCTATTTCACGCTTAGATGATATGCTTGATGAATTGAGTGGTGCTGTTGTGTTCTCAAAAGTTGATTTGCGTAGTGGTTATCACCAAATTCGCATGAAACTAGGAGATGAATGGAAAACTGCTTTCAAAACTAAGTTCGGTTTATATGAGTGGTTAGTCATGCCTTTTGGGTTAACTAATGCACCTAGCACCTTCATGAGATTAATGAACGAGGTTTTGCGTGCATTCATTGGAAAATTTGTTGTTGTGTATTTTGATGATATATTGATTTATAGTAAATCCATTGATGAACATCTTGATCACTTACGTGCTGTTTTTAATGCTTTGCGTGAGGCACGATTATTTGGTAATCTTGAGAAGTGCACCTTTTGCACGGATCGAGTCTCTTTCCTTGGCTATGTTGTTACTCCACAGGGAATTGAAGTTGATCAAGCCAAGGTAGAGGCTATTCAGGGGTGGCCTGTACCAAAGACCATCACACAGGTGCGGAGCTTTCTAGGGCTGGCTGGGTTCTATCGTCGCTTTGTGAAGGATTTCAGCACCATTCCTGCTCCATTGAATGACCTTACGAAGAAGGGGGTGCCTTTTTCTTGGGGCACCACACAAGATAACGCCTTTACCATACTGAAAGATAAGTTGACACATGCACCTCTTCTCCAACTTCCTGATTTTTCTAAGACTTTTGAGCTTGAATGTGATGCTAGTGGGATTGGATTGGGTGGTGTTTTGTTACAAGAAGTAAAACCTGTTGCATATTTTAGTGATAAAATGAGTGGGTCTGTTCTAAATTATTCTACCTATGATAAGGAATTATATGCTCTTGTACGAACTTTAGAAACATGGCAGCATTATTTGTGGCCCAAAGAATTTGTTATCCATTCTGATCATGAATCACTAAAGCATATTAGGAGTCAAGGGAAACTAAACCGTAGGCATGCTAAGTGGATGGAATTTATTGAGTCTTTTCCTTATGTCATTAAACACAAAAAGGGAAAGGATAATGTTATTGCTGATGCTTTATCTAGACGTTATACTCTTCTATCTCAACTTGACTTTAAAATTTTTGGATTAGAAACGATTAAAGATCAATATGAACATGATGCTGATTTCAAAGATGTATTGCTGAAATGTAAAGACGGAAAAACATTGAATAAATTTGTCCTCAATGATGGCTATGTGTTTAGAGCTAACAAGTTATGCATTCCAGCTAGCTCCGTTCGTTTGTTGTTGTTACAGGAAGCGCATGGAGGCGGGCTGATGGGGCACTTTGGAGTGAAAAAGACGGAGGACATACTTGCTGGTCATTTCTTTTGGCCAAGGATGAGGCGAGACGTGGAGCGCTTTGTTGCTCGCTGTACGACATGTCAAAAAGCTAAGTCACGACTTAATCCACATGGTTTGTACATGCCTCTTCCTGTTCCTAGCATGCCTTGGGAGGATATTTCTATGGACTTTGTTTTAGGACTGCCTAGAACAAAGAAGGGGAGGGATAGCATCTTTGTTGTTGTGGATAGATTTTCTAAAATGGCACACTTCATACCTTGTCGTAAAAGTGATGATGCTACACATGTTGCTGATTTGTTTTTCCGAGATATTGTTAGATTGCATGGTGTGCCAAACACAATAGTTTCAGATCGTGATGCTAAGTTTCTTAGCCATTTTTGGAGAACGTTATGGGCAAAATTGGGGACTAAGCTTTTATTTTCAACTACTTGTCATCCCCAAACTGATGGTCAAACTGAGGTTGTGAATAGAAGTTTATCTACCATGCTTAGGGCTGTTTTGAAAAAGAATATAAAAATGTGGGAAGAGTGTTTGCCTCATGTTGAGTTTGCTTATAATCGTTCCCTACATTCTAGTACTAAGAAATGCCCTTTTGAGATTGCTTATGGATTTGTACCCCGTGCTCCTATTGATTTATTACCTCTTCCTTCAATGGAACGAGTGAATTTTGATGCTAAACATCGTGCTGAATTGATCTTAAAATTGCATGAAACCACTAAGAAGAATATAGAGTGCATGAATGCCAAGTATAAACTTGCTGGTAGTAGGGGAAAGAAAACTATCACTTTTGAACCTGGTGATTTAGTTTGGTTACATTTGCGAAAGGATAGGTTTCCTGATTTGAGAAAGTCTAAATTGTTACCTCGAGCTGATGGTCCATTCAAAGTGTTAGAAAGAATTAATGATAATGCATATAAACTTGAGTTGCTTGCGAATTTTGGGGTTAGTCCCACATTTAACATTGCAGATTTGAAGCCATATTTGGGAGAAGAAGATGAGCTTGAGTCGCGGACGACTCAAATGCAAGAAGGGGAGGATGATGAGGACATCAACACCCTCGATACATCCACACCAACTCACCTACCGGTTTCTGGTCCGATCACTCGCGCTCGTGCACGTCAACTAAACTATGAGGTGAACTCGTGCTTGGCCTTATGTCCATATTATCTAGACTGTGGATCTACGTGCTTTCTTGTTTTGCTTAGGAACAATGGAGAGGAGCCAATGGGAAGGGAATTCGTGCGGACGGGATTTGGACAGCAGAACAGCACCAACTTTTGACGGCCACCACGATTTCATACGGACTCCGATCTGGGCGTTCAAGTACTTCCTGGAAAGATTATCAAGTCTACTTTCAAACGGATCTGGCCTCATGTCCATATCTATTCGGAGTCGGCCGCAATAGTTATTTTAATACCAAGACCTTTTTCTGTCCAGGGTGCTGCATCACCAAAATTGGGCCCATAGCCCATGTATCGTTTGGAGTCCATTAGGGACTCGTGATTAGGGTTTCTCATGACTCTAGGGAGGTAATAAATAGTAGCAGCCGCCCTCATTAGCTGGTGGGTTTTTGTTTATTCGTAAGTTAGCTTCTGCTGCTTCCTTGTACACGCGCGTGTCGACTAGATCGCCCGTCTACTTGTATCCAGAACCCCACTTTAGATTGATTCAATAGATAAGTGATTGTTCTTCTTGTTCTTGCGTGTTCTTCGATTGCTTGCAGGAACAAAGGCCCTCGTGGTCAGGTTGATTGTGCGCCAGCAAGATCAATACAACTTCGGAGTCGGTGTACCGATCGCTAAGGCTCATCGTCTTGGGGACGGTGTAGTCGGATCGCCAACGTCTTCTCCTCCACAAATCAAACCCTCCTATTATCATCGAAAGATCAGGAACCAATATCCTATCAAAATCCCTTGTGACTAACCTAAAAGGACCAAAGCAAGCTTGGGTACCTAAAACCAAGGCATAATTTGTTTTTGCAGGCATATTCCTCCGGTTGGATCCAAATGGGTGCTAGACAGTGGCTGCACCAACTATATGACCGGAGAAAGAAGAATGTTCGTTGAGTATGAAGAAAATGAGGATCCAAACGAGGGCATCTATTTTGGAGACAATAGTTAAGGAAAGGTGCTCGGTACCGGTAAAATTGCCATATCATCTAAACACACTCTTTCTCACGTATTACATGTTGATATCTTAGATTATAACCTGCTGTCCATATCTCAATTATGTGATAAAAGTTATAATTGCTTGTTCACTAACGAGGGTGTGACCGTCTCTAGGAGGAGTGATGGTTCCATTGCCTTCAAGGGTATGTTAAAGGGAAATCTTTATCTTGTTGACTTCAACAAGGATAAAGCCGAACTTGACACATGCTTGATTGCAAAGACCAACATGGGTTGGCTGTGGCATAGACAGCTAGCACATGTTGGTATGAGGAATCTTCAAAAACTCCTCAAGGGCGATCACATCCGAGGTTTGAAGGATGTTGTTTTTGAGAAAGACATGCCTTGTAGCGCGTGCCAAGCCAGGAAGCAAGTTGGAGCACCTCATCCCACGAAGAACATCATGACTACAACAAGACCGCTCGAGCTACTTCACATGGACTTATTCGGTCCAATTGCCTATATAAGCATCGGCGGTAACAAATATGGTTTAGTAGTTATTGATGATTTTTCTCGCTTCACTTGGGTTTTCTCTTTACATGATAAGTCAGAAACACAAGGAATACTCATGAAGTTCTTCAAGAGAGCTCAAAATGAATTCTCATTGACAATCAAGAACATTCGAAGTGACAACGACACAAAGTTCAAGAACACACAAGTGGAGGAGCACCTAGATGAAGAAGGCATAAAGCACGAGTTCTCAACTCCTTACTCCCCTCAAAAAACGGAATTTCTGAAAGGAAGAACCGAACCCTCATAGAGATGGCGAGAACAATGCTCGATGAGTACAAGACCTCAGATCGATTTTGGGTAGAAGCGGTCAACACCGCTTGCCACGCCATAAATCGACTTTATCTTCATCGACTACTCAAGAAGACATCCTATGAGCTACTCACCGGTAACAAGCCTAATATTTCATATTTTCGAGTTTTCGGTTCCAAATGCTATATTTTGAACAAGAAGCCTAGGACTTCAAAGTTCGCTTCGAAGTCCGATGAAGGTTTCTTGCTTGGTTATGATTCGAACACTTACGCCTATCATGTCTACAACAAGACCTCCCGACTTGTTGAAGTAGCACGTGACGTATTGTTCGATGAAACTAATGGCTCCCAAAAGGAGCAAGTTGATCCATGTGTGCTAGATAAAGAAGAAGCTCCTTGTCAAGCATTGAGAAGAATGACGTTAGGTGAAGTTCGACCACAAGAGCCACCTCTACATATGCATGAGGAAAACGAACCACAAGAGGAGACCAATGATCAAGGGGGAGCTTCCATACAAGATCAACCTCAAGAAAGTGAAGATGATCAACAAGTCAATGAGGACAACCATTTAGGGGGATAAGAGGATGATCATGAAGATTCAAGACAGCAAGTACCACACCCAAGAGTACACCAATGCGTCCAAAGGGATCACCCAATCGACAACATCATTGGTGACATCCAAAAGGGAGTAACTACTAGATCTCGCATAGCTAATTTTTGTGAGCATTACTCGTTTGCGTCCTTTTTGGAACCACGCAGGGTTGAGGATGCATTGAAGGATCCGGATCGGGTAGTGGGCATGTAAGAAGAACTCAACAATTTCAAAAGGAACTAGGTTTGGGAACTAGTCAAAAGACCAAAATCCAACGCAGTCGGCACCAAATGGGTCTTCCGCAACAAACAAGATGAACACAGGGTGGTGACAAGGAACAAGGCATGACTTGTGGCCAAAGGGTATTCACAAGTCGAAGGTTTGGATTTCGATGAGACCTTTGCTCCCGTAGCTAGACTTGAATCTATTAGAATATTACTTGCATATGCTACTCACCATGATTTCAAGCTCTATCAAATGGATGTGAAAAGTGTTTTCCTCAATGAACCAATCAAGGAGGAGGTGTATGTGGAGCAACCCCCCGGGTTTGAAGATGAAGAGTTCCCCGACCACGTATTTAAATTGCGTAAGGAGCTCAAAGAAGCTCCTAGAGCTTGGTATGAGTGTCTTAGAGATTTCTTAATTGAAAATGGCTTTAAGATCGGTAAAGTAGATTATACATTATTTACAAAGAATTTTTACAATGATCTCTTTGTTTGTCAAATCTATGTTGATGATATAATCTTTGGGTCAACTAACAAATCTTTTTGTGAGGAGTTTAGTAAAATTATGACAAACAGGTTTGAGATGTCTATGATGGGAGAGCTAAAGTACTTCTTGGGATTCCAAGTGAGGCAACAAAAGGAAGGTACGTTCATAAGTCAAACTAAGTACACTCAAGACATACTCATGAAGTTTGGAATGGATAAGGCGAAGCCCATAAAGACTCCCATGGCAACGAATGGCCACTTGGATAAGATGGACCTAGCGTCGATCAAAAGGTATATCGCTCCATGATTGGATCTATACTCTATTTATGTGCATCTAGGCCAGACATTATGTTGAGTGTATGTTTGTGTGCAAGATTTCAAGCCAATCCTAAGGACTGTCACTTGACAGCCGTAAAAAGGATCTTGAGATATTTAGTTCATACACCCAACCTTGGTCTTTGGTATCCAAAAGGTTCCAAATTCAATCTCATTGGTTACTCTGATGCAGATTATGCCAGATGCAAAGTAGATAAAAAAGTACCACAAGTATATGCCAATTCCTAGGTAGATCCCTAGTTTCTTGGTCCTCCAAGAAACAAAACTCCATTGCCCTATCCACAGCTGAAGCGGAGTATGTTGCAGCTGGGAGTTGTTGTGCACAATTCCTCTGGATGCGACAAACTCTAAGAGATTACGGTTACAATATGAACCGTATTCCACTCCTTTGTGATAATGAGAGTGCCATTAAAATTGCCCATAATCCAGTTGAGCACTCTAGAACCAAAACACATCCGACATCACTTCTTGAGAGACCACTCCATGAAAGGAGATATAGCCATTTCCCATGTCAACACCGAAAAGCAATTAGGCGACATATTCACCAAGCCACTTGATGAAAAACGCTTTTGCGAGCTTCAAAATGAACTAAATGTCCTTGATGCTCGGAATGTGGCTTGAAAATTTGCATACATGTATGAATTCTTCAAAATATGTTGATTGGACTGTGAAAATCATCTCTCTCAATTTTCTATGAAAACTATGTCAATTACTAGATCTTGGTGAATTATGGTCATTGCTTGATTGTTGTATGCTCACTGATCATATTCATCAAGATTATTTGATTTTATTTGCCTCCCTATTTTTCTAAATAAGTACCTTCGAATATATACGAATGGGCTAGGCATTTCTTCCCTGGTGACCACAGACTAGTCCGATATAGCCTTTGGAAAAGTTAGGACTAGTCTGATCATTTTCGGACTTGTCCGATTTTTCATGTCCATAACTCTAGCCGCCGCCAAACCCTAATTTCCTCACCCCCCACACTTGCCTCAAGCTTTCCCTCTCCACGCTCGAGCTCCCCAAGGCGATTTGACAACTCCTCCATCAAAAAGCTCCAAGTTTGGGTGGAAATCAAGCTTTTTTGCTTTGGGATTGAAGTCCACGGACTTGTCCGCCCTTCAACACCCTCCTCTTCGAGATTCAAGCGACTTTTTGGTAATTCTTCCTCCAAACCCTAGAAATCTCCATGTTCTTCATTGTTGATCGAATAGCCTAGCTTCTTTCACCTAATACTAGTGTCCTTGATGTATTACATTGCTGTTAGGCAAGTTTTGCATTGAGCAACTCCATTTGTCTCATAGTTAGGGTTCTTGAGGATGAATATCGGACTAGTCTGGTCCATACACGGACAAGTCTGGTCACCCGGACTAGTCCGTGTCTGTACACCGGACTTGTCCGATTTTTCTGAACTCAAACCTAACCTTTCAGTTCCTCAATGCAATTCCTTGTCATCTATTCTCATCAATACCTTGTACAATCCATTCTCAGGGCATGTCGAACTCTCACGACGAAGTTTCCGACTTTGAAGTCGAGATGGACCAAGAAGCCCTGCTTCGGTCCTCGACAAACCAAAGCAAGAAGCGCCTCTCCGAGCCAGCCCTCTCTCCTCCTCAGTCTCAAAAGAGGGTGGCTCGATGTAAGGTGCCTACTTCCAGGGCTTCCGCTGGTGGTGGCCCTAGCTCTGCAAGTGCCCGCCAAGCCAAGGGCAAGGGCAAAGGGATCGCAACGGGCCCAATTGGCCCTCTAAGATGTCAGATCCGAAGCAAGGGGCTCGGGATCCCACAAAGGAAAGGTTCAACGGGAAGGGCAGTGACTCAGTGGCTAAGTTTCGAAATGTTGATTGCTACAGCCGTCCGAAACAAGCTGCTGACGGAAGATTTTGGAGCAATTTTCATGCAGATTTCTACAAGTCTATATACCTCCCAATGCAGACACCTGTAGTGCGCAGCCAATGGATCGATTGGGCGCATTTTTGAGAAGAAGGGCTGCTCATCATTTGTTGAAGTGGTGGAGGCAGTTGAGAGGTGTAACACCCTCATTTTAATGCATCATGCCTTGCATACCCTCATATACATGTTTAACATTAACCAACATAAAGAGGAACGAGTTTAAAATTTATTTGGAGCATTTAAAATTCATTTGGAGCAAAACCGCACTTAAAACGCAGGAAAGTGCGGACTAGTCTGATTTTACTGAGGACTAGTCTGATTTCTCTCTGACTAAAAACGGACTTGTCCGTTTTTGCTGCGGACTAGTCCGATTTTTCCTCTGGAAACTTTTGGACTTGTCCGATTTTGGGCGGACTAGTCCGATATTCCAAGAATCCTTGAAAATTTGCTAAGTCGTTGGACTTTTCTGGACTAGTCCGGTGTTCCAGCGGACTTTTCCGATTTCCTCTCTGTTTAAAGTCGTACTTGTCCGATTTTTTGCCAGACTTGTCCAATTTTCTCTCTGGACAACTTTGGACTAGTCTGGTCCTTTCCAGACTTGTCCGATATTTCGCGACTCCAAATTGATCTTTTGTTTTACGACTTGAATCTTGGGTTTCATGTTAAGTGGTCCTAGGGACATCGTGCCTAACTCTTTTAGAGCCCATGTGGGACTTTAAACCGGCCTCTACTCATCCCAAACTCGAAATCCATCTAACCCTAGCCTCCACCTCTATATAAACAACCCCACCCCTTGGTTTGACATCTATTTGCCACTTTTCCACCCCACCCAAGCCCTAGTTCGTGGAGAGCCACCATCAAGGAGGGAGGAGAAGATCCCAAGCAAGGAGAAGAAGAGGAGGAAACGAAAGAGGATCAAGATCTCCACCAAGTTTCGTTCTTTATCACCAATTCATCTCAAAGTTCATCACCAACCCTAGATCATCAAGATCCAAGTGCTACCTCCAAGTTTATTGATTCATTGGAGTTCCAAACACCTGGTATACCTTCTATTCTCTTTTCCTTACGTGAATTCAACCCCTAATCTCCAAATTTACATCGATCTAGGAAACCCTAATCTGCTGATCTCGTGAAGTGTGGACTTGTCCGGTCCCTAGCGGACTAGTCCGATCTTCCTGGTTATATTGTGTTGAATTGATTCTAAAATTTGATCTAATCAACTCCAAACTTGTATAAACATTTTAAAATCTATTAGAACTAGTTAGTGATCATTAAAGGCAATCCATTGACAAGTTCTACCTTGCATTTGCATTAATCATGCATGTCATGTCATATTGAGTAATATTTGTGCACTCTTTGATTGTGTTTCTTGTCTTGTATGATTATTGTGTGGATTAGACAGATTTGCACTAGAGAGTGCCGCGGAGGATCTACAGCACCAAGAGTTTGAAGGCTTTGACCCTAATCAACCGCAAGAGCAAGGCAAGTGTCCTTGAAGCATATTGATCCTGTTTTAAAGTAAATGTTTTGTTTGCAAAATTGCATGCTTATGTCAATTTGATGGGAGTCCTATGATAGGAAGTTTACTAGCTTTGTTTAATCACCCTTGTCACCTGGATTTATGATAGAGAGTCGAGAAGGGCTTTTTACTTTTTTTTTTGCTTCACTTAATCAACTGGGATGGAAAACAACTATACCACTCAATTTAATTATGCATGGATGAGATTATGGTTAACATGAACTGATCAATATGATATGATAATGGGTAATCTAAGCAAGCCCGGTACGTGGATGGGTTGGATGTCATGGTGGTTTGCTTGCTTTAGATCTAAGGACCGGTTCATGCGAGAATAAGCCAGTATTACAGTGCCACCACGAGGCCAAGTATGGGTGCGGCGTAGCTGATTAATTAGGGCTTTGCTAGTGCTGTTTGGACCATTGTGGATGCTCGGGGAAGGGGTAGTCGGATTGGGTTTGTTGATGATTGGTGGGACTACCTTGGGATCCGAATGGCTCAAGAGGGGGCCCTTGGTTGAAGATGTGCTCTATGGGAGACATCGCCACCGGTGAAACCTCAGTGGGGTCTAAATAGGCTAGTAATCCCTTTGTAAAGGATATTTTGTGATCTCTTGGCCACACACCAGCGGAAGTGTGTAATGTGACTGACGGGTCATGGGCATAAGGGAGGTTCTTAGTCACCGAAATGTGATGAAATCACAAACACGTGGGTAAAGCGGTACAAACTCTGCAGAGTCTAATAAAACTATCATGATAGCTGTGCTCCCGGTTATGAGCATCTGGACAACTTCCATGATTAGAGGGAAATTGGGATTTGGGATGGTTATGGCTGGTTATGGATTAATTTCTGGTATTGAATATGGTTATTGGCAAATGGGGAAATTTGGAATTATTGATGAAGGTAGTGAATTCAGACTGGTATTATGATATTACTTATGATTATGATGAGTTTATTTCACATTCATATAATATATTGCTTTTCAAACGTTTTAATGTACTTTTCAGCACTTAGCCATTATTATTGTCGTCATTTGAATCAGCCACATGTCATACTTTCCACACTTGCTGAGTATGACATGTACTCACTCTTGCAATCCCCTCCACAACAGTTGCAGGTCAGGATTAGGAGTTTAATGGTGAGGATGCGGAGTTCTAGGCCGTGTCTACCGTCAGCTTTGCCTGTGGTGTTGATTGGAGCTGCGCTATTCCCTATGCTTAGTTTGCTTAATTAGTTTATTTCCACTACATCAGTTGAACCTTTCATAAAATTTCATTAGAGGTTGTATTCGAGGATAATATGGTTTGTGTAATAAAATTTGGTTAATTAATCTTGTTCTATGGTAATTTTCTGTATACTCTTTTGTGATTGCACTCGTGTATGTGTGATGAACATCCTGGGCACACATATGCGTTAGCTTGGTTCTCGGAACCGGGCATCACAGATTGGTATCAGAGCCACAGGTTGACCGTAGGACACAGCCTAGATAGAATGGACACTTTAGAGCACATAGAAGCACTCAGGAATCGATATATTTTGGTTGGTGTGATGTTTGCTATATATTGGTTGCTTGTGTGCTTAATAGAGGATTTTGGGATGCTTTAGCATTGCTATGTCCACCTAGGCTAGTGTAGCTAGCTATTTAGTTTCATATCCCTTGATGCATATAGTTGGGGACATTTTCTAATTCTTACCTATTGCTTTTCTTCAGATGGTGAGGACTCGCAACCAGAGAGATGGCAATAATGAGGAGGAGAACAATGGAGTACCTCAGAACAACAATGGGCAAGGACCTGCTCATGGAGCTATCAACATTGAGCAGCTTTTGGCTATGCAAAACTAGCTCATGCAGACCATGATACAGACTATGGGACAGCTGCAGGCTGGCAACATCAACAATCAGCCCCACATGCCTCCACCGCCACCCCCACCTCCTCATAACCGATTGGGAGAGTTTATGAGGACTAGGCCGCCGACCTTTGCTCAAGCTGCTGACCCTATGGATGCGGATGATTGGCTCAAGTCTGTGGAAAAGAAACTAGCTATTGTCCAATGCAATGACCGAGAGAAGGTGCTATTTGCTTCTCATCAACTAGTTGGAGCAGCTGCGGATTGGTGGGATTCTTTATGCAATGCTCATGAGAACCAAGAGAGAATTACTTGGGCCAACTTCAAAGAGAGCTTCCGTTCTCATTATGTGTCTGAGGGTGTTATGATCTTGAAGAGGCAAGAATTTGAGAACTTGAGGCAAGGAAGATCGAGCGTGAGTGAATATCTCAATAAATTAACTCAACTCTCAAGGTACGCACCTAAGAATGTTAGTCGGGACAGCCGGAAGCAATATTTGTTCATGAGGGGCTTGAAAAATGAGATCCAAGTGCAGTTGCTCAATTGCGACTATGCCAACTTCCAGAAGCTTGTGGACAAACCAATTGTTGTTGAGAACAAGATCTGTGAGATGGAGCAAGACAACAAGAGGAAGGCGCCATATCAAGGACAGCAACAAGTAAGTATTGTGCGCCTTCGCCTTGCACCACCCAATGCGCCCTATTACAGCTCCTCTATTCCTGCTCAACGCCCTAGTTATACACCACGCCCAACTCAGTTTGTGCAGCAGCGCCCTGTCATGCAAGCACCTAGGCCTCCAATGCCTTATGCGCCTCATGCTAATTTTCCTGCTGCAAGTGTTCAAAACCAAGCTCGTCCCAATAATTCTGGTGGAGTTAAGAAGTGCTATACTTGTGGAGAAGCTGGACACTTTGCGCATCAATGTCCTAAGGCAGGCCTTGGTCAAGGAAGCAATGCACCGAGGCAAAACCCAAGACCCAATGGAGGACAACCACAAGGGAACCGTGGACAGCAGAATTTTGCTCGTGGCAATGTGAACCATGTCTCTACGGAGGATGCTCAACAAGCGGATGACGTGGTCATTGGTATGTTTCTCGCCAACTCCAACCCCGCGACTATGTTATTTGATTCTGGAGCATCGCATTCATTCATTACATCAAAGTATGTTGTCGAGTATAGTTTGCCTATCTCTCATATGAAGTTTACTCTATTGGTTAAGTCTCCTGGAGGAGAGATGAGGACAAATATAGTATGTCCAAAAGTAAGCCTTAGAATAAGGGGGATAGACTTCTCCGCCAACCTCATTATTTTGGATTCTCAAGGATTGGACATTATACTTGGTATGGACTGGTTGAGGAAGCACAATGGAGCTATTGAGTGTGCCACAAAGACGGTGAAGTTGACCAATGAGGAAGGGATCACCGTAGAATTTGAAGCATCTCAAACCGCACCGAAGCAATTGGAGCTAAATCATATGGACGGTGCCGCAATTGAGAAGATTCCGGTGATGTGTGAATTTTTGGATGTTTTTCCGGACGAGTTGCCAGGTACGCCACCTAATCGAGACATTGAGTTTGTTATTGATTTAATACCTGGAACTGCACCTATAGCTAAGAGGCCGTATTGGATGCCTCCTATGGAATTAGTGGAGCTCAAGAAGCAAATTCAAGAGCAACTAGAGAAGGGTTTTATTCGCCCTAGCTCTTCGCCTTGGGGAGCGCCCGTTCTATTTGTGGACAAGAAGGATGGATGCCAAAGGATGTGCGTAGGTTACCGAGCTCTCAACGAGGTGACAATCAAGAACAAGTACACCTTGCCACGCATATAAGACTTGTTTGATCAGATGAAGGGTGCTTGTATCTTCTCTAAGATTGATTTGAGGTCAGGATACTTTCAAAATAAAATTAGACCATCGGACGTACCCAAGACAGCTTTTAGAACACAGTATGGATCTTATGAGTACACCGTGATGTCATTTGGATTGACAAATGCACCTGCCTACTTTATGTACCTCATGAATAAGGTCTTCATGGAGTACTTGGACAAGTTCGTTGTGGTATTTATTGATGACATTATGATCTACTCGAAAGATGAGAAGGAACATGAGGAACACTTGAGTCTTACATTGCAGAAATTGAGGGAGCATCAATTGTATGCCAAGTTCAACAAGTGTCAGTTTTGGTTGAAAGAGGTCATTTTTGGGTCATATCATCTAAGGAGGAGGAGTATCGGTTGACCCCGGAAAAGTGAGAGACGTGTTGAAATGGGAGCCGCCGCAAAATGTCAAGGAAATAAGAAGTTTTCTTGGGATGGCTGGATATTACCGTCGATTCATCAAGGACTTTTCCAAGATAGCCAAGCCAATGACGGAGTTGCTAATGAAGAGAAAGGCTTTCCAATGGACTCAAGCTTGTTAAAACGGTTTTGAGGAGTTGAAGAAGAGGTTGACAACAGCCCCGGTTTTGGTATTGCCGGATGTAAGCAAGAGTTTTGATATTTATTGCGACGCATCAAGGCAAGGACTTGGATGTGTGCTCATGCAAGAAGGTCAAGTGGTCGCATATGCATCAAGGCAATTGAAGAAACATGAGCAGAATTACTCAACGCATGATTTGGAACTTGCAGCCGTGGTACATGCATTGAAAATTTGGAGACACTACATTTTTGGACATAGGTGTGAAATTTATACGGATCATAAGAGTTTGAAGTATATTTTCACACAGACGGATCTGAATTTGAGGCAACGGAGATGGTTGGAGCTCATCAAAGATTATGATTTGGGAATCAACTATCATCCAGGAAAAGCCAATATAGTGGCCGATGCTTTGAGTAGAAAAGGAGTAAGTCATCAACTCACAGTTCGAGAGTTACCATCCAAGTTATGTAAGGAGTTTGAAAGGTTGAACCTAGGATTTGTAAATGAGATGGAGATGATGGAGTTAAACCCAACCTTGGAGCAAGAAATTCGAGAGGCACAAACCACAAATGAAGAGATCAAGGAAATCAAGGACAGGACCGAAGAAGGGAGAGAATTCAGATTTGATGAAGACGAACATGGTACCTTATGGCTTGGAAAGAGAATTGTTGTGCCTAATGTAAAGCACATCCGGGACACAATATTAAGGGAGGCACATGACTCACCTTACTCAATTCATCCTGGTTGTACAAAGATGTACACAGACTTGAAGGCTTGCTATTGGTGGGATAGCATGAAGAAGGACATAGCTGAATATGTGGCATTGTGTGATGTGTGTCAACGAGTCAAGGCAGAACATCAAACCAGCTGGATTATTGCAACCATTGAAGATCCCGGAATGGAAGTGGGAAGAAATTGGAATGGACTTCATAGTTGGGTTACCACGTACTCAGTTCTGGTATGACTCAATTTGGGTAATTGTGGATCGTTTAACCAAGTCAGCTCATTTTGTCCCTGTGAAGACCAAATATACAGCTGCACGATTGGCCGAAATATACATGGAGCATATTGTGTGTCAACATGGAGTCCCTAAGAAGATAGTCTCGGATAGGGGTTCTCAATTTACCTCCAGATTTTGGCAAAAATTGCATGAAGCTTTGGGAATGAGGTTGAATTTTAGTTCAGCATATCATTCTCAAACGGATGGACAAACCAAGAGGACCAATCAAATTTTGGAGGACATGTTAAGAGCTTGCGCTTTAAAGCATGGGAAGACTTGGGACAAAAGCTTGCCATACGCAGAATTTTCATACAACAATAGTTACCAAGCAAGCTTGAAAATGTCACCGTATGAAGCACTTTATGGGAAGAAGTGTAGGACACCTTTGTTCTGGAATGAGGCAGGAGAAACTCAAATATTTGGTCTGGATGTGTTGCAAGAAGCCGAAAAGCAAGTCCAAATAATTCTTGAAAACTTGAGGGCTGCCCAATCAAGGCAAAAAAGGATATGCGGACAATAGGAGAAGGAAATTAGCCTTTGAAATAGGAGATTTTGTTTACCTCAAGGTGTCACCAATGAGAGGTCATAAGAGGTTTAACATAAGGGGCAAGCTCGCACCTCGTTATATTGGACCATTCAAGATTTTGGACAAAAGAGGAGAAGTAGCGTATAAGTTGGAGATGCCAGCTCATCTTTCAATTGTCCATAATGTCTTTCACGTTTCCCAGCTCAAGAAGTGTTTGAGAGTAAGTGCCAATGGAAGAATTGGAACTAGAGGAAGATTTGACTTATGCCGAACAACCGATCAAAATCTTGGAAACTAAGGAGAGGGTCACAAGGAACAAGGTTATTAGATGGTGTAAACTTCAATGGAAGCACCACATAGAAAAAGAAGTGACGTGGGAATTGGAGGATGATCTCAAGAAGGAATTTCCCTATCTTTTCTCTTCCGCGTTAAATCTCGAGGGCGAGATTAATTTTAAGGGGGGTAGGTTTGTAACACCCTCATTTTAATGCATCATGCCTTGCATACCCTCATATACATGTTTAACATTAACCAACATAAAGAGGAACGAGTTTAAAATTGATTTGGAGCATTTAAAATTGATTTGGAGCAAAACCGCACTTAAAACGCAAGAATGTGTGGACTAGTCCGATTTTACTGAGGACTAGTCCGATTCCTCTCTGACTAAAAACGGACTTGTCCGTTTTTGCTGCGGACTAATCCGATTTTGCCTCTGTAAACTTTCAGACTTGTCCGATTTTGTGCAGACTAGTCCGATGTTCCAAGAATCTTTGAAAAATTGCTATGTCCTTGGACTTTTCCGGACTAGTCCAGTGTTCCATCGGACTTGTTCGATTTCCTCTCTGTTTAAAGTCGGACTTGTCCGATTTTTTGCCAGACTTGCCCGATTTTTCTTTGGACGACTTCAGACTAGTCCGGTCCTTTCCGGACTTGTCCGATATTTCGCGACTCCGAGTTGATCTTTTGTTTTACAACTTGAATCTTGGGTTTCATGTTAAGTGGGCCTAGGGACGTTGTACCTAACTCTTTTAGAGCCCATGTCGGACTTTAAACCGGCCTCTACTCATCCCAAACTTGAAATCCATCTAAACCTAGCCTCCACCTCTATATAAACAACCCCACCCCTTGGTTTGACATCTATTTGCCACTTTTCCACCCCACCCAAGCCCTAGTTCGTGGAGAGCCACCATCAAGGAGGGAGGAGAAGATCCCAAACAAGGAGAAGAAGAGGAGGAAACGAAAGAGGATCAAGATCTCCACCAAGTTTCGTTCTTCATCACCAATTCACCTCAAAGTTCATCACCAATCCTAGATCATCAAGATCCAAGTGCTACCTCCAAGTTTCTTGATTCATTGGAGTTCTAAACACCTGGTATACCTTCTATTCTCTTTTCCTTACATGAATTCAACCCCTAATCTCCAAATTTACGTTGATCTAGGAAACCCTAATCTGCTGATCTCGCGAAGTGCGGACTTGTCCGGTCCCTAGCGGACTAGTCCGATCTTCCTGGTTATATTGTGTTGAATTGATTCTAAAATTTGATCTAATCAACTCCAAACCTGTATAAACTTGTTAAAATCTATTAGTTAGTGATCATTAAAGACAATCCATTGACAAGTTCTACCTTGCATTTGCATTAATCATGCATGTCATGTCATATTGAGTAATATTTGTGCACTCTTTGATTGTGTTTCTTGTCTTGTATGTTTATTGTGTGAATTTGACGGATTTGCACTAGAGAGTGCTGCGGAGGATCTAAAGCACCAAGAGTTTGAAGGCTTTGACCCTAATCAACTGCAAGAGCAAGGCAAGTGTACTTGAAGCATATTGATCTTGTTTTAAAGTAAATGTTTTGTTTGCAAAATTGCATGCTTATGTAAATTTGATGGGAATCCTATGATAGGAAGTTTACTAGCTTTGTTTAACCACCCTTGTCACCTGGATTTATGATAGAGAGTCGGGAAGGGCTTTTACTTTTTTTTTTGCTTCGCTTAATCAACTGGGATGGAAAACAACTGTACCACTCAATTTAATTATGCATGGATGAGATTATGGTTAACATGAACTGATCAATATGATATGGTAATGGGTGATCTAAGCAAGCCCGGTACGTGGATGGATTGGATGTCATGGTGCTTTGCTTGCTTTAGATCTAAGGACCGGTTCATGCGAGAATAAGCCAGGATTACAGTGCCACCACGAGGCCAAGTATGGGTGCGGCGTAGCTGATTAATTAGGGCTTTGCTAGTGTTGTTTGGACCATTGTGGATGCTCGGGGAAGGGGTAGTTGGATTGGGTTTGTTGATGATTGGTGGGACTTCCTTGGGATCCGAATGGCTCAAGAGGGGGCCCTTGGTTGAAGATGTGCTCTGTGGGAGACATCACCACTGGTGAAACCTCAATGGAGTCTAAATAGGCTAGTAATCCCTTTGTAAAGGCTATTTTGTGATCTCTTGGCCACACACCAACGGAAGTGTGTAACGTGACCGACGGGTCATGGGCATAAGGGAGGTTCTTAGTCACCGAAATGTGATGAAATCACAAACACGTGGGTAAAGTGGTACAAACTCTGCAAAGTCTGATAAAACTATCATGATAGCTGTGCTCCCGGTTATGAGCACCTAGACAACTTCCATGATTAGAGGGAAATTGGGATTTGGGATGGTTATGGCTGGTTATGGATTAATTTCTAGTATTGAATATGGTTATTGGCAAATGGGGAAATTTGGAATTATTGATGAAGGTAGTGAATTCAGACTGGTATTATGATATTACTTATGATTATGATGGGTTTATTTCACATACATATAATATATTGCTTTTCAAACGTTTTAATGTACTTTTTAGCACTTAGCCATTATTATTGTCGTCATTTGAATCAGCCACATGTCATACTTTCCACACTTGTTGAGTACGATATGTACTCACTCTTGCAACCCCCCCCCCCCCCAACAGTTGCAGGTCAGGATTGGGAGTTTAATGGTGAGGATGCGGAGTTCTAGGCTGTGTCTACCGTCAGCTTTGCCTGTGGTGTTGATTGGAGCTGCGCTATTCCCTATGCTTAGTTTGCTTAATTAGTTTATTTCCATTGCATTAGTTGAACCTTTCATAGAATTTCATTAGAGGTTGTATTCGAGGATAATATGGTTCGTGTAATAAAATTTGGTTAATTAATCTTGTTCTGTGGTAATTTTCTGTATACTCTTTTGTGATTGCACTCGTGTATGTGTGATGAACATCCTGGGCACACATATGCGTTAGCTTGGTTCATTTTTTGGAACCGGGCGTCACAAGAGGCATGGCCTGAAGGATCTCTTTGCCTTCAGGAACAATTGGAATAATGAGGTCACCACGCAGTTCTTTGCGACCTGCCATTTCTCAAGTGACGAAGAAGAGAGTGTGACTTGGATGACTCACGGATCCAAGTACAGTATAACTTATGAACAATTTGCAAGACTGCTACACCTTGACACCTCAAGCAATGGCAACTTGATCATCCACAACATAGGTGTCATTGAGAAGGACAAGATGAAGTTCCTTTATGAGCCCAACTCCAAGTGTAACCCCCCTTTTACAAAGAACATAAATCCTTTCTTTGTGGTCTTGAACAGAGTCCTGAGGAAGAAAATTGCCCCCAAGGATGGGGATGTTGGGAGTGTGCAGGGCTATCTCCGGACCTTGATGAAGGTCATAAGCAAGGACCGCAAGTTTGATGTGGTTGACTATATCTGGAACGATATGGTCAACATCTTGCACACCCAACAGGTCATATGGCTATGCTCCTTATCTGATGTTCATGACTGAGAAGGTCACTGGCATCGAATTCATCAAAGATGTAGAGCACCTTCCCTTGAGGCCCCAGATGCCTCAAAAGCCAAGCGTACAAGCTAGCCTCCAGCCCTGAGGCTCCAGCGACAGCCAGTGACGGTGCTAGAGATGCCCCTGCCACTAGGGCAGCTCCTCAAAAGGGATCTACAAGTGGAATCTTCAAGTACCTGGCTGTTATCTTTGCCTCCTGCAAAAAGGCCGAGGTGAAGGCCCAACAGCCTAACACGAGAATAAAGGCTGACATGAAGTATGTCAAGGAAAATGTGAAGCAAATTTGTCAAAAACTGGAGATCGAGCCTATTGGATCTCCAGTCATCTCTGAAGATTCTGATTCTGACTACACCGAGCTCGGGCCCTTGACTCCCTCCGAGCTTACCTATTTTGGCATTGGGGGCTCGAGTGGCTCTGTTCCTCCTCCTCCTCCTCATCAGCCCGAAGATGAAGATGAAGACGATGAGAGGACCCACAGCGAGGCTTGAAGACTTTAGGTCCCTCCTCTCCTTCTTTTTGGTGTCTTGATGCCAAAGGGGGAGAGATTGAGGGTGAGTCTTAGGTTTTAGCTGTAGGATGCGAGGAGAGCTTCTTTTTGTGTCCTTTCTCTATTTTGTGGGTTGTAAAACGTTTAATATGCTCTTATGATACTTATGGTTTTTTGATGCAATGTTTTGAACTACTTATGAAGTAATTGATGAAATCAGTGATTTTGCTCCTAAAATGACATATATGCTTGTTGTTGGTGTGTTAATGTCAATTATGTCATTCTCATTGTTTCAATGCACTTAGTTATACATCCCACCATAAAGAATCCTCATATGGATCATGTTTTCGTTGCTTAATGTATTTTAAACTCATATGTGCATACTCTATGAAAATCTCAACTTTTTATCATATTTTGTGAAATTTCAATTGGTTGTCATCAATCACCAAAAAGGGGGAGATTGAAAGTGCATCTAGGAATCCCTTGTGGGTTTTGGATGATTTATGACAACCAAATGAGATCCTAACCACTTTGTTTAGATGAGCACATGTTTTAAATGAGAAAATGAGCAAAGAGCCAAAAAGAAAGGAGAATGAGGAGCAAGGTGGAAAAGAGCTTGTCGGTACCCCGCAGACCGGGTACCCCCGCGCACAAGGAGAAAACGACTAAGGACTCGGCCTCTACTTAAGAGGCCAAATCTGAGGCTGCCACGTCGTGGAGGGAAGGACCGGATCCTACCTCTCCACCAGGACAGGCTCCTGGGCTGCCACGTGGCTGGCAGAACTGGACCCTTGCCCCCTCGCTGAGGCGGGCTCTGGGGCTGCCACGTGGCCAATCGGGACCTCGGGACCAGGCCCGCTTCCTCGTGGGGAAAGATACTGGAACTACCACATGGCCCGCAGGGCTGAGCATCCACCCCTCCGCAGGGGTGGGCTCCGAATGCGCCACGTGGCCTGTACCATCGAGTGCTCAACTCCCCGCGGAGGCAGGCTCCGGCGCGACCACGTGGCATGCGGCCAACTCAGCACGGTAGGAGGCCGCAGTAAAGAGAGGTGTGCGCTGCTCCAACAGGCATTATGTACGCGCGCCTTCCCCAGGCGAAGCGGAGTCGCGCAGGAGTAAGTCAAGGCTCCAGTGTCCTGTCTTGTCCAAGTAGCCGGTACAGACCCACACCGCAAGGCGGACGAATGGGTCGCAGGGACAAGACGGACGAGACGTGCACCGCCATCATCACCAACTATGTGTAGCCCTGGCGCACGACGCGGCGGAATGGCGCATTGACGCTCCTGACAAAGGGAAGTAGATAGCATTTAATCCTAGATCTTGTATAGGATTCGGCTCTCCCCAGGTCCACCTGTCGGGGCCTGGGCCCCACCTTGTGACCGCAGAGTCCTTGGACTATAAAAGGACTCTGCAGACGACCTCCATGGGGGGATGACATTCAGTCCGATTGAAACCCACACACGTTTAAGCAAGGCAATACACAAACACTCCCGTGGACGTAGGGTGTTACGCTCCAGCGGCCCGAACCACGTAAACCCACTGTGTTCACCATCTCGCTGCGCTCAATCTCCTGGGACTAGCCCTCGTGAATCCAAAGAACCTCCGTGGGCTGCTCTCTAAGCAGGTTCGGGGGAAGTGTCGTTTAAGACCTTCGACATTTGGCGCGCCAGGTAGGGGGCTTTTTCCCGTGAAGATTTCCACCAGCAGCAATGGTGAACAGCCATTCCAACGCTGGTACATCCAGGCCACAGTCACGGTGATAGGCAGCAGCTGAGGACGAGGCATCATCTCGCTCTAGAGCGGGATCCCGCTATAGAGCAGCGAGGCCGGGACCTTCACGTCGCCCTGCTGTCACCTCGCCGGTTGCAGGTCAGCACGCCACACCATGGCGTACTCCAGCTGTGACGGCAGCTACTGCGCCGCCAGCAGCAAGCCCGGAGAGTGCGCTCGCAGCAGCGCGCGCACTACTCCACAACCCACCTGCTGGAGATGCTCCACAGGGAGCAGCTCAGTAGTGGATCAACGATGTCGACCACCTCGCCACCACTGCGCTCCATGCACCTCCACCAAGGGAGACACATGCCCACCCGATGCATGTGTCATTGTCGCAAACTCCAACCATCGACCGATGGACAGCAGACTCGCGCTCGACCAGCGTCTCGGCAACAGACCTGAGAACTGGGCTGCAGCGCCGCAGGTCGGGAGAAGACTGCCGAGTTACCATCGAGCGACAGAGGGAGCGGCGGCGTAACCTTGAGGCGGACTACAGTGCGACGGGACCTGTTCCCCAGGCTCACGCCGTGCCACCACCGAATCCGGCGTATGTTACGCCACCTCCATACCAGGCGTACGTCGTGCCCCCACCTCCACGGGCGTATGCTGCACCACCCCAGCCTCAGGTGTACGCAGGTCCACCTGTACACCAGGGGTATGCAGCGCCACAACCGGCGCCAGCCAGTCCCACCCAAGGGTGTGCGACTCTGGAACCTCACCTCCGTTTCGTGGTCTGGCCACGAAAGTTCCGGCCACACATGCCGGAGAAGTACGACGGGAGTGTCAACCCGAGTGAGTTCCTGCAAATCTACTCCACCGCGATACTAGCTGTAGGAGGCGACGAGGCCGTCATGGCCAACTACTTCCCCGTCGTCCTAACTAGCCCAACCCGGACATGGCTCATGAACCTGCCCCAGGGGTCCATAACCTCCTGGGATGAACTATGCCGACAGTTTGTGGCGAACTTCGGCAGTTCCTACAAGCGCCCCGACACAGAGCTTGACCTCCACGCCGCCAGATAGCGCGCTGAAGAGAAGCTGCGATCATTCATCCAGCGGTTCTCTCAGGTACGGAACACAATCCCTCATATCGCTAGCACATCAGTTATTATAGCGTTCAGGCAGGGTGTGAGGGACAAGAAAATGCTGGAGAAGCTAGCCACGTACGAAGTGCATGATGTCTCCGAGCTGTTTGTCCTAGCCGACAGATGTGCTAGGGCAGCTGAGGGACGCAACTGGCACTCCCAACCTTCTTCAGAGGCAAGGCAAGCCACGCCGACTGAGGAAGGAGCCTCAGCAAAAAGCAGTGGCAAGAAGAAGAAGAAGGGCAATGGCAAGAACAAGCCAAAGCCTGGAGCCCATGCAGTGGCAGCCGCGGCTCCCGGCGGAGCTCGGCCGCCGCGCCGAGACAAGCGCCCTCGGCAGTCACCTGAACCCGAGGAGCCTGACTTCAAGTGCCCGGTGCACCGCACAAATAGCCATAGCGCTAGCGAGTGCCGGGAAGTGAAGAAGTTCGTGGAGCGCTACCGTGAACAGAAGCAGAAGCAACAGCGCCAGGAGGGCGCACCTTCCCGCCAGAGGGAGGGCAAGGAGAAGGTCGATCCCGAAAAGGAGGATGACAACGAGATGGGATTCCAGGAACCCCAGAGGGCGGTGAAGGCCGTCTTCGAGGGCAGCGACTCCGACTCCAGCAGTGATAAGGAGCACCACAAGACTCTTCACATCATCTACGGGGGAGCCACAGATCCCACGTCCCAGAATGCAGTGAAGACTCTGCGATGGGCAGTGGCCGCGGTGGCCCCCGCTCCGAGCCCGGCTCCCCACCACAAGTGGATGAGCACGGCAATCAGCTTCGACACCTCTGACTGCCCGAAGAACATGGCAGGAGCAGGGGTACTCCCGCTTCTGGTGTCCCCGACCATCACCAACGTGAAGGTCTTCCACGTGCTGATTGATGGCGGGGCAGGCCTCAACCTCATCTCCACGGCGGCCTTCCGGAAGCTGCAGCTGCCAATGTCCCGTCTCACACCTTCGAGCCCGTTCTCGGGTGTCGGACCTGGGCAAATCCTCCCGTACGGTAACATACACCTCCCGATGACCTTCGGGACCCCAGAAAACTAACGTACGGAGAGCGTTTTGTTCGACATAGCAGACGTCGACCTCCCCTTCAATGCAATCATCGGAAGACCGGCGCTCTACCGGTTCATGGCCGTAGCCCACTACGGCTATCTTGTCCTGAAGATGCCGACTCCTTCCGGTGTCCTCAGAATCAGAGGGGACCGCTCTGCTGCAGTGTCGGCCTGGGAGCAGCTCCAGGCACTTGTAGCGGGGAGAGCACCGGCTCCGGGAGGCTCGAAGGAGAGTCGACCAGAACAGGTCCGACGCAGCGGGCCTCCACTTCTGCACCCCGTGTGCAACCAGTCAGTGACGACGTCCCAGTAAAGGTCATCAGGATTGGTTCCGAGGCTCCCAGACAACCCGCATCACAAGGAACCTGGACAACAAATAGGAACTCGCGCTCGTCACCTTCCTCCAGAACAATGTCGATGTGTTTGCATGGCAACCATCATAAATGCCCGGGATCCCTAGGGAGGTGATTGAGCACCATCTGAAGATCTACCCTGACGCCCGACCGGTGCAACAGAAGCCCAGGAAACAGTCCATCGAGCGGCAGAACTTCATTCGTGAAGAAATTAAGAAGCTGCTCGATGCTGGTTTCATCCGGGAGGTCCACCACCCACGGTGGTTGGCCAATCCTGTTGTCATCCCCAAGGCTGGTGGGAAACATCGGATGTGCATCGACTACACCAACCTGAATAAGGCATGCCCAAAGGATCCATTCCCTCTTCCTAGGATAGATCAAATAGTAGACTCATCATCAGGCTGTGATCTTCTGTGTTTCCTAGATGCGTATTCTGGTTTCCACCAAATACCGATGTCTAGGGGAGATGAGGAACACACTGCTTTCATAACAGTAGATGGTCTGTATTGTTATGTCTCCATGCCTTATAGACTCAAGAATGCACTCCACACCTTTGTACGTGCAATGCATAAGACATTTGGGGACCTCATTAGAGATCTGGTAGAAGTGTATGTCGATGACATCGTGGTAAAAATTAGAACCCGCACATCCTTTTAGACAGCCTGGCCCAGGTCTTCAGCAAGCTGCGCACGACGCACACGATGCTGAACCCATACAAGTGCATCTTTGGGGTTTCAACAGGGAAGCTCCTGGGTTTCTTGGTCTCACACCGAGGAATTGAAGCTAACCCACAGAAGATCAGGGCGATATAGCTGATGCGGCCGCCGGCCCGCATCAAGGATGTGCAGAAGCCTGCAGGGTGTTTGGCGGCCCTCGGCCGGTTCATCTCAAGACTGGCTGAGCGAGCGCTCCCCTTCTTCAAGATTCTACAAAGGTCGGGTCCCTCTGTGTGGACCGAGGAAGCGGAAGCGGCATTCCAGGAGCTCAAGAAGAACCTGACAATGCTCCCCATCATGGTGGCGCCAGAGCCCGGCGAACCACTCCCGCTCTACATCACTGCAACAACGGAGGTGGTCAGCATGGTCTTGGTTGCGGAGCGGCCGGAACTGCTGCCGCAGCAAGCACACGAGGGAGCCCCCGGAGAGGAAGCTGAGCCTCAGGACCTGCATCCAGCGGAGGACCCCCTTGTTGTGTGCTCCAGTGACCAAGAGCCCTCCGGGTCCCAGCCCCCGGAGGTCCGACCAGATCCTGGGGGCCACATTCCCCAGGATGCAGACACATCGCAAGGAGCTCAGAACCCCCCAGGGAGGGTTTGGACCTCCCAACGGCCTGTCTACTACATCAGTGAGGTCCTCCATGAAGCAAAAATAAGGTATTTGGAGGTACATAAACTGCTGTATGCAGTTCTCATAGCGTCAAGGAAGCTCCGGCATTACTTCCAGGCTCACCGAGTTTCAGTGGTGACCTCCTTCCCACTAAAAACCGTGCTCCACAGCCCCAATTCAACTGGCAACATTGCCAAATGGGCAGCGGAGCTGGCGGAGTTCGAGCTGGAGTTCCTACCTCAACAAGCAGTCAAGAGCCAAGCACTGGCGGACTTCTTGGCAGAATGGACTCCATCGCCAAGCAGCCCAGGGGGCTCGGACAACGGAGAAACGGTGCCCAAGGCTCCAGTTTTCATCAAGCCCCCCTGGACACTCTACTTCGACGGCTCCTTGCGGAAGCAGGGGGCCAGGGCCGAGGTCCTGCTCCTCACCCCGACTGGGGAGCAGTTCAAGTACATGGTGCGCCTCAACTTCAAGGCGACAAACAACATGGCAGAATACGAAGCCCTAATCTTTGGGCTAAAGACTGCCCTGACTCTCAATGTCCGTCAGCTTCTGGCTAAAGGTGATTCCCAGCTGATCATCAAGCAAGCCAAAGGGGAGTGCAGCTGCAACAACACACAACTAGCAGCATACTTACTGCATGTCCGGAAGCTTGAAAAGGACTTTGAAGTCTTGGACTTGTGCCATGTACCCCGAGCCAACAACTCAGTCGCAGACGACCTGTCAACGAAGGCCTCCACAGGGGCCCCAGTGCCTGAAAGAGTCTTTGCAAGGACGTTACCGCGACCAACCGTCCGAGCAGCCGAACCATGCAAAGGGGGCGAGCCCAGAACCTCGAAGCTGGCAGTCCCGGCGGCCCTGCTACCATGGAGCCCGCCAAGGATCGTATGCGCCACCGGGAGCTCCGAGCTACCGAGCGCCCAAGATCCAGAGGCTCAAGTAAGTCACGATGCATGGATCTCGGAGGTCCGGGTTTATTTGAAAGACAACATCCTTCCCGAAGAACATGCCCTGGCAAAAAGGATAGTCCGCATAGCTAAGAGGTACACGCTGGCGGAAGGGGATCTCTACCGGCGTGGCGCCAATGACATCCTGCTGCATTGCATTACCCGGGAGGAGGGCTACGACTTGCTCGCAGAGATCCATGGAGGCGAGTGTGGGAACCACGCGTCATCCCGCACGCTGGTCAGAAAAGCCTTTCGGCACGGCATTTACTGGCTGACAGCACTCCAGGATGCCGCTGAGATGGTCACGAGATGCAAGGTGTGCCAGTTCCATGCTAAGCAGATCCACACACCAGCCCAGGCGTTGCAGATGATCCCACCCTCATGGCCATTCGCTGTATGGGGGTTGGACATCTTGGGACCCTTTCCCAGAGCCGTCGGAGGATTCCGGCACCTCTACATCGCCGTAGACAAGTTCACCAAGTGGCCAGAAGCCGCCCCAGTCGTCACCATCAACAAGCAGTCAGCAGTCAAATTCATCAAGTCGATCGTCTGGCGGTTCGGGGTCCCGAACAGAATCATCACTGATAACAGGACCCAGTTCACAAGTGCAGCGTTCCAGGAATACTGCGAGGACCTTGGGATCCAAGTTTGTTATGCATCTGTCGCTCATCTAGAGAGCAATGGACAGGTTGAGAGGGCCAATGCAGAGATCCTCAAGGGCCTCAAGACTCGCACATTCTCACACCTTGAGAAGCATGGTGCAAACTGGGTAGACGAGCTTCCCTGTGTATTGTGGGCTAGCCGGATATCAACCAGTCAGGCCACTGGGGAAACGCCTTTCTTCCTGGTGTACGGGGCAGAGGCCGTCCTCCCTCCAGAAATTACCAGGGGCCCCCCCGTGTCCAAGTGTACGACGAAGCCGCGCAAGACCAGCTCCGGTGTGAAGACGTGGACCTCGTCAACGAGGGACGAGTAAGAGCGGCTCTCCAGAATGCACGGTACAGGCAGACGCTCCGGCGCTACCACCAAAGGACCGTGCGGAGTAGGGAGCTAAAGGTAGACGACCTGGTGCTGCATCGCATACTCTCCTGGGAAGGGGCTAACAAACTCTACCCCAGTTGGGAGGGCCCTTTCCGGGTTACGGAGGTATGCTGCCCTGGGTGCGTCCGCCTAGCTACGGAGGATGGAGAGCGACTACCCAATCCCTAGAACATCGAGCACCTCCGTAAGTTCTACCCCTAGACCAGTGTCAGGACAGTTTTCTTTCATTGTAAAAGGTACATGGTGCCTAGGAACGGTACTTAGGGCAACTAAGGCTCCGCGCGCGAGGCTCTGAGTGCATATTTCGCTTAGCCTGGTCCAGAACCCTAAGTAGGTGCACTCGATTTCCTTTGCCGCCCGAGCCGGGTCGTTCCCTTGTAAAACCTGTCCCATCTTATGGGAGACCGCAATGAAAGATTGTTGTCCTACCCTGTATAGGGTCCCTCATTCAAAAAATTATCTTTAATTTTTTATGTTATGGCTATGCGTTCGCTGTAGCTCATGATCTATCATGGGCGCTGTCATTCTTCCCTGCTCTAGCAATAGTGGGAGCCTTGCTGTCTGGTTGCAGGTGGGGTTGCTTGAGGTACCTGCAATGTGCCTGGGGCCTTGGATGTTCCCATACTCGGGGGTCTGTGTCTCCAAATGGTATCCCTCGGGAAAATCTTACGCCGAGCGGGAAGTCCAGGAGCACAGCCTGCTTAGCCTGGTCCTGTACCCTAAGCCTGTGTGCCCTGCCTCCCCAGCACTACAGCTGAGTAGCTGGGGGCCAGATGGACCACCCTTAAGTAGTATGGATAGCGAGCCCTAGGTGCAGACACACTAAATTACCCAAGCCCCATGAGTCAGCCCAAGATCGTAAGTCAAGCAACACTAAAAAGGAGTAGGGAAACAATGACCAGTGGACAGAATTACTTCTCCTGTTTTTTGATCTATACGCAGGTCTTCAAGGAGTTATCCCGGTGATAACCATCAAAGTACCCACGAAGATGGTGGCCACTGCCGGACCGAGGCTCCGGTGGCACCCCCGGGGGCCCGCTGTCGACCTTTCATTGGAGATGGTGGGCACCGCCGAACCGGAGCTCCGGCGGTACCCCCAGGTGGCCTGCCGTCGACATTTCACAGAAGATGGTGGGCACCGCCGGACCGAAGCTCCGGCGGCACCCCCAGGGAGCCCGCCGTTAACGTCCCTGCATACTCAGGTACGACAACGCTACCTACGCATCCTAGGCTCCCCTGCAACTGTCCGTCCTAAGTCCCAAGTGTTGACGGGTGTGCCCACAACAACTGGCCACACCTGTCAGGGGGCCACACTTCGGGGGACGGCAGGTCCTGGAAGCTAAGGAACAACAAGCAACCAGAAGATATTGCTGGAAATAAAAGCATGCTGAGTATAAGGGGCACCATAGGCAGATTTTTTGTTCCAAAATAAAAAGTTTGCCACCACAACCAGCCATAGACAAAAGCTGAAAGAAACACAAAACATAAACAGCGCACGGGGATGAGCGCCACCGCATCCGAGACTTCAGACTTGGCAGCCTCTTCCCTCTCGGCGATGGGCCCCTCGAGGACCGGCTGCAGAGAGACCTCGGGGTACCAGCTCCGGAAGCAGGACAGGATGTGCGTCGCCACCTCCTTCACCAGCATCCTTCCCTCTGCCTCCAGCTGGTTGTCGATGATGACCCCCAGCGAACGCATCCTCGAGCTGGTGGAGTCTAGTGTCGGGAACACCTGGCTCACCTCCTGCGCCGGTTCCCCCACGCGCACTGGGCTGAAGCCGAGCAGCACCAGAGCCGAGTCAGTGCCACCAAGGAACTCCCAGACCTTCTGGGCCTCAGCAGAGCGCGACGCCCGGAGCTCCTGCACCTCCTATTGGGCCGCCGCCAACGCCCGGGGGCCGCCGTCCAGGAACCGCTTCTCCTTGGCCGCCAGGGCCCTCTCGCGCTTGCTGACCTCCTGCTCGCGGTGGCTCAAGTCGCCCTCCTTGAGGGCAACGTTGAACTCGCGCTCTAGGAAGGTCTGGCGTTCGGCGAGCTGGGCTTGCTCCACTTCAGCCAAGGCGGCGTCCCGGCGGTCTAGCTCGGTGGCGCGGACCCTCGCCCCCTCCTGCTGGAGGACGAGCCAGCGGGAGGTCGCCTCCACCTTAGCCTGCTTCGCCGCCAGCTCTTGCTCCCGTTTGGCAAGAGCAGCTTCCCGGCGAGACAACAGTTGTTGGAGGTCCTCACAGGACTAGAAGCGAGAGCTAGCCTCAGCGTGGATAGCCGTGGCGTCCGCCTTCAGCTTCTGGGTGACGGCGTCCAGTTGAGCGATGAGCTCGCACTCCTGCTCGAGGATCTTAATCTCCTCCCGAACAACGGCCTCCCGCTGAGCCGCTCGGCTCTTCGCCAGCCGGGTCTGGGCCTCTAGGGTCCTCGCCCATTCCTGGAGCCGGTCATCCTCGTCTTCAAGCCGCCCTTTCTCCCGTGCGAGGGCCGCCTAAGCCTGCCGGAAGCCGGAGTAGGCCACGACCATGGCCTCAGACAAGGGGAGGGGCTCCACTGTAGCAGCGGGTCCCTGCCTCCCCACTTCTTCAATATCATCCTCCATTTGGAGGACCATTGGGGAGACGGGGACCAGAGCTCCCCCAATCGGAGAAGGCAGGGGGGGATCACCGCCAGAAGCCAGCGCGTCGCCCCAAGGGCCTCCTTCCTGGCGACGGCACCCGGGGCGGCGGCACCAGCCGACATAGCGGTGTCGGATGGCACGGTGGCGTCGGCAGCACGGAGTAGCCGGTGGACACGGAGTCGTTGGCAGGCGCGGCAGCAGTCGCCGGCGCGTGCGGCTGAGATTCAGCAGCCGCTGTAGGGGCCTCAGGCACGGAGGCCCAGGACACCCCGGCGGCAGCAGCCCAGTGCGTCGGAGCGGGGCCCGAGGCTGCGGAAGAGCACCTCGAGCCGGCTGGAGCGGCATACCGCCCAGCAAAAAGTCCAGCGGGTGGAGGAGTTGCAGTAGTGGTGCTGAAATCAAGCAAACCCAGATCATAAGGAAATGACAGGATAAGCACATATCAAGGAGCATCCAAGATAAAATCTATGCAGGCTTACCGGGGGACGTTGAAGTTCCACCCCTTCCCGAAAGGGTTGGGGGGGGGGGGTTCGGACCCCCCGAACCCACGGCGGGGGCCGCTGAGTGTGCTAGGGGCCCCTGTGGTGGAGGAGTGGGCGGCACCCTCGAAGTCTGGCGCTCCTCCGAACGGCGAGGAAATGCAGGGGTCCCGTCGGCGTTGAGGAGCCTCCCCCTCTTGCGTGTCAAGGACTCGGGCGGCAGAGTGGTGCCATCAGCGCCCCCTGACAACAAATGCAACAGGGCTCTGGCGTCCAAACGAGGTGCGGAGGGGGCCGGCGGCGGCGACCGAGCGCGCTTCTTGGGGGTCGGGTCCGACACCGGAACCAGTGCTTTCCCTTTCCCCTTGTCAACAGAGGCGTCGCCGCCTCCCCATTAACGATGTTGGGTCCCGCTTGAGGTGTCGTCGCTTGAGGCATCTTTGCCGCTTGGGGGAGCCCAGCCTCCCTCAGCGTCGTCGATGATGTTGACCCCCCGGAATGGGTCCCTGATCTGGCGCTGTGCCAGCCCGGACTCGTCGAGTGTCGGCATCATCTTCAGCAGCTGCCTCCTTAGCTCAGAGTCTGAGCACAAGGGGCGGTAGGCCATCGGAAGAGCCAGCTCCTCGGGGGAAATGTCATCGGGGCAGACCCGGGTCAGCATGTCGTGCAGCTGCTGCTCGTCCAGGTCGGAGTTGGGGCTGGTCTCGAGCCGGGTGCAGTCCGACAGGCTGGTGAACATCCACGCCGGGTGGGTGTGGCGCTGGAGCAGAGCTATGTGGCGAGACATGAAGTCCCTCAGCACCATGGCAGCCGACAGCCTGTGGTCCGCCAGCATCTGGATCCTCTCCAACACCGGGTTGAACGCCTCCTCCAGCTCTGGGTGCTCCTCCCAGAATGACCGCTCGGAGTAGGGGATCCCGGTGGGGAGGCACATCCGGTCATGGGCTTCGATCTTGGCGATCATCCACTCTTCGCGCCACTGCTCCCATCGTGCAGAGTTGAAGGAAGCAATGTACCTTGAAGGGACCTTGGTCCGGCGCTGGAAGTAGTAGGCGCCGAGATGCTCCTTCGAGCTTCTGCCGGTAGCCCTCAGTACAAAAAAGTACCTGAAGAGCTTCACCGACGGCATCACCCCCACGAACATCTCGCACAGGTGAGTGAAGACTGCCAACATGGTGATTGAGTTCGGCGCGAGGTGGTGGAGTTGGAGGTCGAAGGTCTCCAAGAGCATGACCAGGAAGGCGGACGCAGGCAGGACGAAGCCGGCCAGCACGTACGATGAAACTAGCACCATCTCCCCGGCGGAGAGGCTCAGCGGCAGCCTCCCGGGGCGGAGCCACTTCTCCTGCTCAGGAGCATGCCAGCCAAGAAGCCGGCGCATGGGGGCCAGGTCAGCGGACCTGGACAGACGGGACTTGGGTAGGATGCTCGCCATGAGGATCAGAGGAGGAGGCACTGGAAGGGGAGATCGGGAGCTAGAGCGCAAGAACTGGGCTTGGGGCAAGAAGGCACGAGCGCAAGGATGCAGAGGTAGAAGAAAGGACCCTCAGGGGGAAAGGTCTCTTTTTATTCACCTCTGCAAGCCAACAGACGCAACGTGTGAATCGCTGCGGCCTCAATAGAAGAGCAACCGACCCGCATAGGCAATGACATGAGGGCCCGAACCGCTCGGCAGAGAAGGCGAGCTGGGTGGCTAACTATGCGGGAGGTAACTCGGCGGTTTCTGAAAAGGCAAAAGCAGTGGAAGTGCAGGAGCCACCTCGGGAACCACCGCAGTTAAAGGCGGAAGTCATGTCGCGCGGCTCCTATCCAGTGCCTCCGCTTACCCGGGGGAGGCACGTCGCCACAACGGCAGGGACGTGTTGCACGGGGAACTGCCCTGAATTGGAATCGAAAGGGTTGCGCGGGAAGATGAAGAAGAAGACCCCACCCGCGGTATCGACGACTCTCCCGAGGTGGGCTCTGGGGCCACTGTCGCTACCCCGCAGACAGGGTACCCTCGCGCACAAGGAGAAAACGGCTAAGGACTCTGCCTCTACTTAAGAGGCCGAATCCGAGGCTGCCACGTCGTGGAGGGAAGGACCAGATCCTACCTCTCCACCGGGACAGGCTCCCGGGCTGCCACGTGGCTGGCAGAACTGGACCCTTGCCCCATCGCTGAGGCGGACTCCGGGGCTTCCACGTGGCCAATCGGGACCTCGGGACCAGGCCCGTTTCCTCGTGGGGAAAGGCACCGGAACTACCACGTGGCCCGCAGGGCTGAGCCTCCACCCCTCCGCAGGGGTGGGCTCCGAATGCGCCACGTGGCCTGTACCATCGAGTGCTCAACTCCCCGTGGAGGCAGGCTCCGGCGCGACCATGTGGCATGCGGCCAACTCAGCGCGGTAGGAGGCCGCAGTAAAGGGAGGCGTGCGCTGCTCCAACAGGCATTAAAGTACGCGCGCCTTCCCCAGACGAAGCGGAGTCGCGCAGGAGTAAGTCAAGGCTCCAGTGTCCTGTCTTGTCCAAGTAGCTGGTACAGACCCACACCGCAAGGCGGACGAATGGGTCACAGGGACAAGACGGACGGGACGTGCACCGCCATCATCACCAACTATGTGTAGCCCTGGCGCACGACGTGGCGGAACGGCACATTGACACTCCTGACAAAGGGAAGTAGATAGCATTTAATCCTAGATCTTGTATATGATTCGGCTCTCCCCAGGTCCACCTGTCGAGGCCTGGGCCCCATCTTGTGACCACAGAGTCCTTGGACTATAAAAGCACTCTGCAGACGACCTCCATGGGGGGACGGCATTCAGACCGATTGAAACCCACACACGTTTAAGCAAGGCAATACACAAACACTCCCGTGGACATAGGGTGTTACGCTCCGGCGGCCCGAACCACGTAAACCCACTGTGTTCACCATCTCGCTGCGCTCAATCTCCTGGGACTAGCCCTCGTGAATCCAAAGAACCTCCGTGGGCTGCTCTCTAAGCAGATCCGGGGGAAGTGTCGTTTAAGACCTTCGACAGAGCTCAAGGAACAAGTGTAGTAGATCATTGTGTGTGGAGGGTGTTAAGGAAACACACACCAAGAGCTCAAGCACAATAATCACACATATTGCACAAATTTATAAAGGACCGGACTAGTCCGACTGACACCGGACTAGTCCGATATCTTTCTGACTTGATGAGTCCGATATCACAACACACTAGTCCCATATCTCTCTGACTAGAATCGGACTAGTCCTCCCCAGTGCGGACTAGTCCTCAAAACACTTCACAAGTTGCACAAAATCGGACAAGTCCGATCACACAACGGACTAGTCCGATATCATTCTGATAAAAATCAGACAAGTCTGATATTGGCACGGACTAGTCCGAAAACCCTCTGACCTAAATCAGACAAGTCCTCCAAGTGCGGACTTGTCACCTAATTCACTTAGGGTTTCACATATACGAACAAGTCCGATGATTATCGGACTAGTCCGAAGATTTCCATAAGCGAAATCAGACAAGTCCGCTCCTAGCCGGACTAGTCCGATATTTCAGGACACCTAGGGTTTGCTACACACAGCACACCAGACTAGTCCGGTGTCCACCACAGACTAGTCCGATATTCCTAAACCCTAACGATCACTTTTAGAAACCCCACATAAATAGATGTGCACGACCCAACTTTTATCGCTCTCGACCCCCTGCGCCGTCACACCTTCCAAGAGCCTCAAAAACACATCTCTCCACAAAATCAAACGCACTAAAGATCAATCCCGTGAGGATACACTTTGGATCATTGGAGAGACATGATCCATCACTCATTGAGCTCTTGGTTTGATTCCCTAACACACTCCTGTGATTTTCATTGTAATCTTTCGAGTGTGTTCTTGGTGGAGTTCTTGTTGTAATCTTGGGGAGCCCTCAACGTGTGAGAAGGCCCCTTGAATTTGGTTATTTACCCTTTCTGATAAGTGAAGAGGATTGGCCTTCGTGGCGATCCGACGAGGGTAGGGTTGGAGAAGACCCGGTCCTTTTGTGGACTCCTCAACGTGGATGTAGGTTGCCTCTGTGGGAACCGAACCACGAGATAAATTGCTTGTGTTCTTACTTTGCGTTCATTGTTCTTATACATCATATCAATCTAGGGTTTCAATCAATCTTGCTTACTTTATGTTGAAACATTAAATATAAGATTGACTTGTGGTATACCCTAGTTCATAATCGTGTAACACTTCAATTACCAATATATTTCCGCTGCATATATCCTAGAATTAAATTAATCGATCAAACTTGATTAAGCTAGTCAGTATACACCGGACTAGTCTGCACTTGAACGGACTAGTCCGATATCTCGAGTTTTGATCTTGTTGTTAAGTGTTGCAGGCTCTGACAAAATTCAAAAAGTCCTATTCACCCCCTCTAGGCCACATTTTGTTCCTGATGCTCAGCTAGGTGTTGCGCCTGATTGCGCGCCAAATTGCTCTCCCGGAGCTCAAGGTCTCTGAGGTGGGACTGCAGCTTGTCCCGATCAGCTCAGGCCATCATCGCCCTGCCTCGGAGGCGCTCGCCCTCGGCACGTAGCTTCTCCCACTCTGTGGCAAGAGCCTCCTGCGCCCGATGGAGGTTGGATTGCACCTGAAGCATACTGGATTGCGTCAAGTCCATGACGTCGGAGAGGCGCTCCAGCTCTGCAAAAGTTAGGTAGGCCGTCCGGTGATCATCTCGGGGACCTCTTCCTCCCGTAGCGGTGAAGGCGAGGCCACCAACACTAGGGATCTAGCCCTCGAAGACTGAGCAAGAGTTGCGGTGCCACCTGAAGCAGCAGAGCCACCATCGCTCAGAGAGCCGCCTGCCAAATCAGCAACAGTGGAGGTCAGACCTTCAGCCCCTGGAGTCGGCTCCAACATGGCCTCTGCCACGATGGCCGGAGGTGCCTCTGCCACGACGGTCGAAGGTGCCTCTGGTGCGATGACTGGAGGTGCCTCTAACGCGACAGTTGGAGATGCAGCTGGAGATGCTTCACCACCCACGCCGGGCACAGACGCCGGAGCAGTGCTCCCGTAGACAAGCATGGCAGGCTGCCCTGCCAGCACAACTGTAGCATCCTCGGCCGCCTTGAAAATGCTCCCAGGCACTACCCCTGACGGTAAGGGCCTCACAACAGCTGACAGTGGATCAAGATCAAGCCCTGACCAATCAACAAAGGCAGGTGAGATAATAGAGCAAGTGTTGGCAAGAATGCCTTACCGACGTCCCCAGAAGCTCCAGTGAACCTCCACTTTCGGCGACCCTGAAGCCGCGGGCCCTGGCGACTGCGTAACACGCGATGCCATCCCGGTAGGGCCTCCACCAAAACCACCAGTAGTGCCACCGCACTGCGCCGGTGTGCTTCCACCAACCCCGACATAGCCACCTCCTGAGCTGCCGACGATGATGGCCCGAGGCCTTTTTGCCTGAGGCTCCGTAGGTGTGATGCTGTCGGAGTCCCCTGTGGCACCCTGGACCGCGCAAGTGACGGGGATGCTGGCTGACGTGCCGACCGCCGACATCGGAGGAGCTGCTGCTTGATGGACCGAACCTCCCCCCAAAGAACCGCTGACGCCAAGTACTGAAGACGGGCGCGCTAGTGGATGCTGACTTGGAGCGAAGGCCACCTGTGGCGGCGCCCTCGGTGGAGACCGAGGGTGTTTCTCCTTCATGACCTCGACCACCAGGGCCTTCCCCTTGCCTATATCGGGGACCGGTGCCTTCCCCTTACCTACGTCAGGGACCGGCGCCTTGCCCTTCCCCCCAACAGCATGTGCCTCCTCCGCTCTGGAGGCTTCCGAGCCTGAAGAAGGCTTTAAACACCTCCTGCGGGGTCGTCTCCGTGTCGCGACCCCTCAGCAACCTGCTACCATCTTGGAGCCTGAAATAGAGCCATGCAGGGCGGCAACAATGTTGGAAAGGGGCCAGATAGCGATGAACGAAGCCGGCCATCACCGACAGCTCTGACAGGCCGTGGTTCGCCAGGAATCGGATCCTCTCCATCTCTAGCGTGTACGCCACCTCAAGCTCCGGGCGTTCCTCCCAGGCCGGCATCCTAATCACCGGCCAGCCAGTGGGAAAGACCATGCGATCGTGGGCGTCGGCATGTACGGCCACCCAGTCGCTCCTCCAGTCGGGTCACTTCGCCGAGGAGAGCGGAGTAATGTACTTGAAGGGGTTGTTGGCCCGATGCTAGAAGCAGAAGCCGCAGAGGAAGTTGGCTTTGTTCTTCTTCCCGGTCTTCCTCAACACGAAGAACTGTCAGAACACCGACATGCATGGGCACACCCCGATGAACATCTTGCAGAAATGCGAGAACATCGTCACCACCACTAGAGAGTTCGGCGACAGGTGATGAAGCTAGAGCCCAAGGACTTCCAGGAGTGTCACCAGGAAGGATGAAATAGGAGGGACGAACCCGGAGTATGTGTACACCTAAAAGAAGACGATCTCTTTCTCCCCCAACTCCATTGGCAAGGAGCCGGGACGGATCATATCCCATCGTTCATTGTCCTCCCAGCAAAAAGCCGCCTCACGGGTGAGACATCCTCCATCCAGGACGGAGGCAGAGCTGAGTCCATTGGAGCAGGGGTCAAGAACCTCAAGGACGGGTAGGCACACAAGGAGGGAGTCCAAGGCTCGAATGCTTGGAGCGTGCGGAAGAAATGAACCTCCATTGCCCACAAAGGTACCTTTTTAAAGTACCCTAGTGGGGTTTGGGTGCACTGTGCAAATTTGAGCGAGCTCCAAATTAACGGCTCGTTCCACGACGTCCATGACAAGTGGGCCCAAGTCCCATGTCAGAAAAGCCGGCCTCAGCAGTTCCCCGCTAGGTAAGGCAATCCGGCGGTTCCCATAAAGACAGAAGTGAAAGCAGCAGAAGTGCAGCAGACGCCTTGGGAACCATCGTGATAAGGTCGCGGCAAGCAAAGATCCCGTTGCCACGACCCCTCAACCAGGGAGGGATGCGTGGTCACAACAGCAAAAGAGGGCACCGCTTCGACTGATCAAGACAAAATTAAAAGACCGCGCGGGAAAGCAGGATAAGGCCCCACCCTCGGGCTCGTCGCCTCACCCCAAGGTGGACACAGAGGCCACTGTCGGTACCCGACATATCGAGTACCCTCGCGCACAAGCTAGAGGCGCCTAGGTACCTCGCCTCCCAGTAGGGATAGGGTCCGAGGGCGCCACGTGTTCAAGAAACTCGGACCCGCCGGCCATAGATGGGAAGTCCGAGGTGCCCACAAGACATCCCGAAGGTGGAGCTCAACTCCACCTTGACGACAAGCTCCCATACAACCACGTGTCCAGAAGGACGGGACCCGACCTCCTCTGCGGAGGTGAGATCCCAAGCTGCCACATGGCCCATGAAGTCGAGACCCGATCTCCCCCACGGAGGCGAGCACCCGAGCTGCCACGTGGCCCGCGGGGCGAGACCTGGCCTCCCCCACGGAGGTGAGCTCCCGAGCTGCCACATGGCCCGCGAGATGGGCGTGGCCTCCACCATGGCAGAGAGCTCCCCAGCGGCCGCATGATCAGTCCACTTGCCCTGAGCAGATAGCGAGGAAGTTAAGAGGGTGGTGCGCATTGTCTCCGTCAAGCCTTGAAGATACGCGGCTTCCCCAGACGCATGGCGCAGCGCACGCCTAATGTCAGGTATCGCTACGACTAATCACATCGCAGTGAAGACGCCGCAGGCCTATCCCACTCTGCCAAGTGGGTAGCTTACGGCGCCAGAGACAGTTGCATGGGACATTCTCTGCCAATGTCAGCAACGGTGCGTGGGCTACTAACAACACGGGCGGCGAGACGGCGAGTCCTCAAGTCCACAGTTAGAGCAAGCTTACAGAAGAAGTCTTAGATCTTTAGGATAAGATCTCCCCGGGACCACCTGTCGGGCCCCAGGACCCCACTTGTAAGGCGTCTGACCTTGACTATAAAAGGCATGAACTGCCACCGATACAAGGACCAGACTCAGAATCCCCGATACTCACACACACACGCATACATACTCACCAGCAGTACAATCCATCGTGGAGTAGGGTGTTACGCTCCTTGCGGCCCGAACCACGTAAAAACCACCGTGTCACATACTCTTCCGCTAGAACACTAGTTTGAGGCCTAAGCCCCGCCGAACAAGAACCTCCGCGGGCTACTCCTTAGCAGATATGGGGCAAGTGTCGCATTAACACTTCAACAGGTTGGCTCTACAAATCCATGACTACATTCATGTTGATGCTAAAGGAGCCCCATTCTCATTCATCATAGATGAGAACATGGTATCCATTCAAGGGGTGTATTAAAGAATGCTCTAGTTCCCTTAGCTTGGCATGCACACCACTTAACAATGTGAACATGCTAGTTATGGAACTATACCTCCCATTGAAGTAACATGAAGATCAAGCCAACGGAGAAGTGTTTGGATGATCCAAGCCATGGATATTCACATGATTTGTGAAAACCCATGTCCACATGGGACACTTGGGGAATTATTTCCCTAAGACCCATAGATATTCTTCATTTCAAACAACAACTCCAATGGCTACCATTCACAAGGAGGTCAAGGGTGGAATCAACATCACCCTTGCAATCAAGGAGGCTATGGGGATTTCAAGGGATTTAAATTCAACTAGCGTACCTTGAAGTATTTTATCCATGGCGAAGCAGAAATCAAAACAACATTCAAATGAAGCTCTTGGCCAAGGACAAGAAATTGAAAGAGCATTCAAGATCCAAACTATCCCACAATTACTTGTTGGGATCCCACACTTCGACCATGCCCGTACAACCTTGGGAAAGTGACATTGTGGATGAAGTGTTTCTTGTTAGACTATGGAGTCCACATGTCATCATGCCCAAGGAAGCCTTTGATCTATGATCAAACTATGGGTTAACTCCAAGGAATATCAAGAAGGTCGAAGTGGCACCCCTAAAAAAAGGACAAGCCTCACCATGCTCATAAGAGAATATCTTCAAGAGGAAAAAACCGTCACAACGTCAACAAGTCATCATCAAGTCGACGAAGAGGCTAGGGCCACATGGTGGCCCATATGTACGAATGACAGCCAAAGCAATTTTGGCATGTCAAGCAGGAGAAGTTGTCCACATATTTTTCTTTGGGATTGAACAACGAATTATCGCACTAAATAGGACGTAGGTAAGTCTCAATCATCGAACTTCAAAAATTCGGTGAGTCCTTGCCAATAGGTTAATTGGTAGTTATATCATATTTGTTTCTCAATTGTATATTTGAATTTCTTATCATTTGCATTTAGCATGTTTAAATTTCTACACTTGCATGCTGGGAGGTAAAATTTCCAACCATCATAAAACTAAACATTTGAATTAGGGAAGAAATTTAATTGGATATGAACTCTTAGTATGACAACTTAAATTTATTTTTCTAATACAACCCAAAAAGATTTGCTTTATGCCTCATTGCATTCACAAGTTGTTTCATGTTGGGCAAGACAATTTAATAATAGGTTCAAGATGATGACCCAAGGAGGAGCGAGAAGAAGCCTCAACCAAATCCATCACCAAATGCAACCTCAACTTGGCATTTGACATCAAACATTAAGTCTACGCCAAAATCCAAGGCTGTGAGTTTCTCACAAAGAGGCCTTAATCACCAACTGCCCTTTAAAAGAGGTATGAGTTTAACATTTTTTATTGTTTGTTTTGCCTTAGAATTGAATATCCTTGCTTGCATTTATGAGGAAGGTTGTCACTTCCTCATCATTCAATTTTGATGCATCCTCATAAGAGTAAGTGTCGGTATTGCCTTTTGGATCTCCAAAAGGAAATACCAACTTACTTGGAAAAAGCTAAATCAAGTATCTAGAATCTCTTAAGTATTGTTTTATAGACTTAGTCATTTTTTCCTAGGTTTAGAAAACCAAATTTTTTTGGTATAACTTCATGGGTGAATTGGTATGTAGCATTGTAGGCATAGTGATAATAAGGGGTTTAGTCCTGATCTTCTGAAAGGTAACTCAATTGAAGTGGAGAACTCGACGTTGATGATCCCCGGCACTTGAGCAGCTCAAATACCCCTGCAATCACTACACCACTGCTCTGTTGCTTATCAAACGTGCTGAACACGCTTGATCTCACCAAGAAGGCTAATCCCTACAAGTTCAACCGAGAACACAAGCTAGAACATAGAAGGCAAGATCTGAAATCACGAAGTTGGCGTTTAACAAACCGTAGAATGGCGATATTATTAATCTAAGCAAAAATCCTTGAGTATGGCTGGCGGCTGCAGTATTTAAAGGCTAGGTTTCAGCCAAAAAGACTCTTAGGTGCGTCCCTAATGGACTCTTACAGGATACAAGGCCCCAAGGCCCAATTACGATGGCGCAGCACCGGACAGAAATCTGGACTCGAGTTTTTTCGATGATTCCTGATGACTCTTTAGGAATTTTGGTGTGGGAGCAGAGCCATTGGAAAGATTATATTCGGCTCTTTCCATTCATATGTAGAACAACAAAAGCAGAGTTTGTATGCATCCTAGACATCCGTCTTAAGGTAGACTGCTTATGGACTCCAAGTTGAACTCGAGTCCGAGTTTTAAACTGTTTCGATCAACTTGTGGACGTCCCAGCTGGTTCTCCACGTTCCCAAGCCCTCCTCCCTTCACCTTTTGATCTTCCTCATTGTTCTTAATAACAATTAAGTAATTGCATAGCAATCTATTCTCAAACTCACATGAAAAGGAAGTTAGGAATGAGTTCACCTGCTGATTTAGTAACCGTGCTCGTACTCTCGTCATTGGTCATTGTAGTTCAATGTGTGTATCCACTGTTGTGATGTACTCATCATCCTCCCCCTCTTGAATCGGAGCCGTCCTCGACTCAAGTTCATCTTCTTCTTCCAAGTATGACCGCAAATCTGAAATGTTAAATGTGAGACTAACCCCGAAATCGGGAGGCAACTCCAGCTTATATGCATTATCTTTTCAACAATCTTAAAAGGAGCAGCAGCTCGGGGCATAAGTTTAGATTCTCTCCAGTTAGCGAATCATTCTTTTCTCAAATGTCAACCAAATCACCCAGTTCAAGTATTACTTCTTTTCTACCTTTACTACCTCCAATCTTATACTTCTCATTCATCCTTTCAATGTTTTTCTTTGTAGTTTCATGCATCTTAAGAATGAATTCAGATCATTGTGTAGCATCTAAATTTATAGTTTCAGATGGAGGAAAATGCAGTAAATCAATAGGAGCACTGAGATTGAAATCATACACTACCTGGATTGGACTTACCTTCATCCTGAAGTGAACGGATCTGTTGTAAGCAAATTCTATATGTGGTAAACACTCCTCCCACAACTTTAAATTTGTTTTCAAGACAGCCCGCAACATAGTGGATAAAGTACTATTAACTACCTCGGTTTGTCCATCTGTTTGTGGGTGACATGTAGTTGAAAACAGCAACTTGGTTCTCAATTTATACCACAGAGTTCTCCAAAAATGACTTAAAAATTTTGCATCACGATCAGAAACAATGGTATTTGGCACACCATCTAAATGAACAATTTCCGTCATAAACAAATCAACAATATGTGAGGCATTATCATTTTTGTGACAAGGTATAAAGTGTGCCATTTTGGAGAAATGATCAACAACCACAAAAATTCTACTGCTCCCCCTCTTAGCCCCAGGCAATCACAAAACAAGGTACACTAGGAATAGGAAGAGGCATATAAAGACCATGTTGGTTAAGGCGAGATTTAGCTTTATTACAAGTATTGCATCGTGATATGTAGCAATCAACATCACACCTCATCTTCGGCCAAAAGATGTTTGTGGACAGCACGTCCTCAGTTTTCTTCACTCGAAATTGTCCCATCAAACATCCTCCATGTGCTTCCTGCAAAAGTAATAGACAAATGGAGCTAGCTGGAACGCATGGCTTGTAAGCACGATAGAGGAGACCCTCTTGCAGCACATTTATTCCAAGTTATTCGATCTCTACAATTTTAAAAACATATATGAAGTCCAAATCAGTAGGATATAATGCTTTTATTGTTTCCAAACCAAAGATTTTATGATCAAGTTGGGACAACATGGTATAACGTCTAGATAACGCATCGGCAATAACATTTTCCTTCCCTTTCTTATGCTTAATGATGTATGGAAATGATTCTATGAACTCAATCCATTTAGCGTGATGTTTATTGAGATTGGTTTGACACTTAAGATACTTAAAAGATTCATGATCGGAATGTATGACAAACTCCTTACACCAAAGATAATGTTACCAAGTTTGTAAAACTCGTATTAAAGGCATACAATTCTTTATCATAAGTAGAATAATTCAGAGAAGGACCATGCAGTTTTTCACCGAAGAAAGCAACAGGTTTTCCTCCTTGTATGAGAACGCCTCCAATACTAGTGCCGCTTGCATCACATTCTAGCTCAAAGGTCTTGTCAAAATTAGGAAGTTGCAATAATGTTCCTTGTGTAAGCTTCAATTTGAGAGCATCAAAAGATTGTTGCTACTGTTCGCTCCACCGAAATGGAACTCCCTTCTTCGTTAGCTCATGTAGAGGTGTTGCAATGGTGCTGAAACCCCGCACAAAGCAGCGATAAAACCTGCAAGACCAAGAAAACTGCGCACCAGTGTGACAGTTGTTGGAGTTGGCCAGCTAGTGATCGCAATAATTTTTGCCTCAGCCATCTCAATTCCCTAAAGGAAACAACATAGCCAAGAAACGAGACTCGATTCGTGCAAAAGACACACTTTTCGAGGTTACCAAACAAACATGCATCTCTCAAAGCAGCAAAAACAGCACGTAAATGGGTGAGAGGTTTATCATATGACATGCTGTAAATGAGGATATCATCGAAGTAAACCACCATAAATTTCCCAATAAAAGCATGTAAAACCTTGTTCATTAATCACATGAAAGTGCTAGGTGCATTAGTTAAACTGAAAGGCATGACTAACCACTCATAAAGTCGAAATTTGGTTTTAAATACAGTTTTCCATTAATCTCCTAGTGCAATTCTAATTTGGTGGTAACCACTACGCAAGTCAATTTTTGTGAAGATGATAGCACCACTCAATTCATCAAGCATGCCATCTAAGCGAGGAATAGGATAACGATATCGAATGGTGATGTTATAGTTGCACGACAATCGACACACATGAGCCAACTACCATCTTTCTTAGGAATTAAAAGAATAGGAACAGAACAAGGGATGAGCCTTTCACGAATGTACCTGTTGGTATCCCGCATACGGGGTACCCTCGCACACAGGCTGAACACGCCTAAGTACATCCAGTGGTGCCATGTGTCCAGAAGGTTCTAGACCCCGACCTTCCTCAAGTGCGGGCCTGGTACTGCCACGTGGACCTCAAAGATGGGACATGGTTCCTCCAGAGACACAGGCTCCCAAGATGCCACGTGTATGGGCGGGACCTCACCCTACTATAGGAGTGAGCTCCGGCACAACCACATGGCTCGAAGCAACCAGGACGGACGCCTCTCACAGAAAAGGGCTCCAGAGCAGCCACGTGCCCTGAAGGACTCCGGAGCTACAACGTGTCTCGAAGAGCTCCGGAGCTGGCTAGTGCCTCGAAGGGCTCCGGGGGCCTCGAAGGACCAGCCTAGCCTCCCCGGCAAAGGCGAGCCCCAAAACTACCACGTGTCCCGCAACTCACCCTAGGCGGTGGGGTGTGGGAGCTAAGGCATAGTGTGCCCCGGATAAATCAAGCATTGAAGACAGGCACCCACCACCGCGGATAACGCAGAGCACGCCAATGGTCTGAGACCACTGCGCCCAATCACATCACAGTGAAGACGTCGCAGGCCTACCCCACTCTGCCAAGTGGGTAGTTTACGGTGACAAGACAGATGGATGGTATGTCTCTTGACACCTTCAGCAACTACGCATAGGCCACTGGCGACTGAGGTTGCAAGACGGCGAGTCTTCAAGCCACAGTCAGAGGAAGCTTATGCGCGAAGCCATAGATCTTTAGGATAAGATCGCCCTAGGACCACCTGTCGGGCCCTGGACCCCACTTGTATGGCGTCTGGCCTTGTTTATAGAAGGACCAGATCGCAACCGTTACAAGGATCCCCAATCTACGCATTCACACATACACACACCAGCAATACAACCTCATCGTGGAGTAGGGTGTTACGCTCTTGCGGCCCAAACCACGTAAATGCCACCATCTCACACTCTCATACGCGCGATCACTCGATAGAGGACTAAGCCCTGCCGATCAAAGAACCTCCGCGGCCTGCTTCTTAGAATATCCGGGGGAAGTGTCACATTAACACTTTGACATTTAGCGCGCCAGGAAGGGGCTCTTTCCTAAAAAAGTGGTTGCGCTTTCATCGCAATGGTAAGCATCAAGCTTGCGAGCAGCAACAAGATCGAGCCGCAAAATGTCGACCACCAGGTCGGTGAAGACGTGGAGATGGAGTTCCAAAAGCCTAAACATGCCGTTGAAACGGTCCACTAGGCTGAGAACCTCGCCCTCAACAGTGACCACGAGCATTGAAAAGCACTCCACGTCATCTGTGGGGGGTCTTGGGAAACCTTGTCCCGAAATGTGGTCATGACCCTGCGCCGAGTGGTAGCTTCGCTAGATCCTACTAACGCCCTTGCGTTGCATCACAGATGGATGGAGACGCCGATCAGCTTTGGTGCCTCCGACTGTCCTGAGAACATGGCGGAAGCTAGGCTTCTACCCCTCCTCATGGCCCCCACCTTCACCAACATTAAGTTCTATCACATCCTGATAGATGGCAGGGTCAGCCTCAACCTCATCACCCTTGCGGCCTTCAATAAGCTGAAGATCCTCGTGTCCAAGCTCGACCCGTCGAGATCATTCTCGGAGGTAGGGCCACAGAAGATTATCCCGTACGGCAACATCCACCTCCGAGTGACCCTCAGGACGCTCGAGAACTTCAGGACATAGAATATCCTATTCGATGTCTTGGAGGTCAGCCTTCCCTACAACACCATCATCGGTAGGCCAGCCCTGTACCGATTCATGGCTATAGTCCACTACGGCTACCTCATCCTCAAGATGTCGACTCCCTCTGGCGTCCTCAAGATCTGTGGAGATCGTGCAGTTGTGGTGTTTGCTTTGAAGGAGATCCAAGCACTAGCAGCAACCCCAGCACCTGCCTCGGGCGATTCTGGACCTAGTCAGCCTTCACCGAGCTCGCCCGAGCGCGACTACATTCTGCACCATGGGTGCAGCCCTTCGACATTGACAACATACCCATCAAGACTATTCAGATCGGCTCTGATGCTGCCTGGATCATCCGCATTAAGGGTACTCTAGACAGCAAGCAGGAATCGGCGCTCATCGCCTTCCTACGAGTTAATGTTGATGTGTTTGCTTGGCAACCGTCTCAGATGCTCAACATCCCCAGGGAGGCGATCGAGCACCACCTGATGATCTGCCCCGATGCCCGGTCGGCACAACAGCGGCCACAAAAGCAGTCCATCAAGCGGCAGAACTTCATCCGCAAATAGATCAAGAAGCTGCTCGATGCTGGCTTCATTCGGGAAGTTCATCATTCCAGGTGGCTGGCCAATCCTGTCATCGTCCACAAAGCTGGCGAAAAGCTTCGGATGTGCATCTACTACACCAACCTCAACAAGGAATGTCCTAAATATCCTTTCCCTCTCCCTAGGATAGATCAAATCGTAGATTCAACCTCAGGATGCGACTTGCTCTGCTTTCTAGACGCTTATTCAGGGTTCCACCAAATCCCCATGTCTAGAGAGGATGAAGAACATACCGCATTTATAACCTAGATGGCCTCTACTGCTATGTCTCCATGCCTTACGGTCTTAAGAATGCCCTCCCTCCTTTTGTATGTGCCATGCATAAAACATTTGGAGACCTCATTCGGGACCTGGTAGAGGTGTACGTTGATGATATCGTTGTCAAAATCCAAACACATACATCATTGTTAGACAAACTCGCCCTAGTTTTTGATAGATTGCGGACCACACGCACAAAGCTCAACCATGACAAGTGCGTGTTCAGAGTCAATGTCGGGAAGTTCCTTGGTTTCTTGGTCTCACACCGAGGGATCAAGGCAAACCCGAAGAAGATCAAGGCGATAGAGCTGATGCGGCCTCCAGCCAGCATCAAGGACGTATAGAAGCTTGCAAGTTGCTTGGCAACGCTCAACCGGTTTATCTCTAGGCTAGCTGAATGGGTCCTCCCGTTCTTCAAACTGTTGCGCCAGTCTGGACCTTCATCTACACTGAGGTGGCAGGAATGGCGTTCCGCAAGCTGAAGCAACAACTTACGTCGCTGCCCATCATGGTGGCTTGGAGCCCAGGTAGCCTCTGTACCTCTACATCACCGCCACGACATAAGTGGTGAGCATAGTCTTGGTGGCGGAGTGACCTAGTACCCAGCAACCTCAAGAGACAGACGGGGCCCCTGCTGCTGATTTTGAGCCCCAGGGCTTGGAGACCGCAGGGGGCCCCGACAACCAAGATGCCTCTGGGTCCCAGCCCCTAAAGGACGTCCCAGGTTCAGGGAACACGGAGTCTCTCAGCCCAAAGCAGATGGAAGAGGATGTGCCAACTTCCCCGAGGAGGGTTCAGACTATCCAGCGCCCGGTCTACATCATCAGCGAAGTCCTACAGGAAGCAAAAACAAGGTACTTTGAAGTGCACAAGTTAATTAATGTAGTGCTAAATGCGTCGAGGAAGCTCTGCCATTACTTTCAGGCACACAGAGTTTCAGTGGTGACCTCGTTCCCATTAGGGGCAGTGCTCCGCAGCCTCAACGCGATTGGCAACATCACCAAATGGTCGGCGGAACTAGCGGAGTTCAAGCTCGACTTCTTGCCGCGGCATGCAATCAAGAGCGAAGCACTAGTAGATTTCGTTGCTGAGTGGACTCCCTCACCAAGCAACCCAGGGGGCTTGGAAGTTAACAAGCTGGAGCCCAGGGCTCCAGTGCTCACCGAACCCCACTAGACACTTTTCTTCGACGGTTCATCGCGGAAGCAAGGGGTTGGAGCCGGTGTACTGCTCACCTCACCAACAGGGGAGCACTCCAAGTACGTGGTGTGCCTTGACTTCAAGGCGACCAACAACATGCCGGAGTATGGAGCCCTCATCTTCGAACTAACAGTTGTGCAGGGTCTCAGTGTCCAGCAGATGCTACTCAAGGGAGACTCCCAGCTGATCATCAAGCAAGTCCTGGGAGAATGCTGCTACAACAACCCTCAGCTCGTGGCGTACCTGCTGCATGTCAAGAAGTTAGATTTTGGTTTCAACGCTTTGGACCTCTGCCACGTGTCGCGCGATGACAACTCCATAGCCGAAGCCTTGTCAACTATGGTGTCCACCGAGGCTCCGGTTCCTGAAGGTGTTTTTGGTAGGAGATCAGTGCGACCAACCGCTAGGCCCGCAGTGCCTAAGAAAGAAGGTGGGCCCAACACCTTGAAGCTGGTGACCTCGGTGGCCTTACAACCATGGGGCCCGTCAAGGTTCTTGTCCATCACCGGGGACCCCAGATCATTCAACGCCCAAGATCCAGAAGCTCAGGAGAGTCCCGATGCATGGATCATAGAGATCCGGGACTACCTGAAAGATGACATCCTTCTAGAGGAACACGTATCCACTGAGCGGATCATAAGGATGGCGAAACGCTACACGCTGGTAGAAGGATACCTCTGTCGGCGTGGCGCCAATGGTGTCCTATTACAGTGCATAACTCGGGAAGAGGGTTGCAACTTGCTCGTAGAGATCCACGAAGGAGAGTGCGGGAATCATGGTTTTTTCCGCACGCTGGTCAATAAAGCCTTCCGACATGGCTTCTACTGGCCAATGGCACTCCAAGACGCCGTGAAGCTGGTCAAAAGGTGCAAGGCATGCCAGTTTCACGCCAAGCAGATTCACACTCCGGCGCAAACACTATAGATGATCACACCCTCCTGGTTGTTCGCGGTGTGGGGGATGGATATCCTAGGACCCTTCCCCAGGGCAGTCGGAGGGTATCGATTCCTCTACGTTGCTGTAGACAAGGGCACCAAGTGGCCTGAGGCAGCCCCAGTGACCAACATCAACAAGGAGTCTGCAGTCAAGTTCATCAAGTCGATTGTCTACAGGTTCGGGGTCCCGAGTAGGATCATCACCGACAACGGGGCCCAAATCACTAGCACAGCGTTCCAATACTACTGCGAAGACCTCAACATCCAAGTTTGTTATGCGTCTGTTGCTCACCCAAAGAGCAACAATCAAGTTGAAAGGGCCAACACTGAGATCCTCAGGGGCCTCAAGACACAGATGTATGACTGCTTGGATAAGCACGATGCCAAGTGGGATGACAAACTCCCATGTGTGTTGTAGGCCAGACGGACGTCGCCCAGTCGGGGCACGGGGGAAACGCCTTTCTTCCTGGTGTATGGGGCTGATGCCGTCCTCACCCCAGAGATTGCAGTGGGCTCCCTCGGAGTCCGAACATTCGATGAGGCCGCACAAGACTAGTTACGACACGAAGATGTCGACCTCGTCGACGAAGCAAGGTGGCATGCTACCATCCGAAACGCACGGCACTGGTAGGCGCTCTGGCACTACCAAGAGCGGTTCGTGCGGAGTAGAGAGCTCCAGATGGGTGATCTGGTGTTGCGGCGAATACTTTCTCGAGAAGGGGCACACAAACTCTCCCCCAGCTGGGAGGGCTCCTTTTCGAGTGACACATGTATCCCGCCCTGGGTGCGTCCGCCTGGCCACGGAAGAATGAGAGCCCCTCCAAACCCATGGAACATAGAGCACCCTATTCATGCATGAACTTTTGACTTAGAAATTCTTGTGCACCCTATTCATGCAAAATTTCTCACATTGAGAATTTGCATCCACCATTCATCCATCCAATAAAAAAACTCAATACATTTTGGTTATCTGATGAGGACATCGCTACTGTTGATACAACCACAACAGCAGCCCATTCACCATTTGTAACTAATCAAGGTCCAATGACACGCGCTCGTGCACGTCAACTTAATTATTAGGTGAACTCATTCCCAGCTGTTCAAAATAATTATCCTTCAATTGGCGAACTATTAAAGCCTTGTGATTACCTTGTTATTATTAGGTGCTTGGAAATTGATCCAGCGAGGAGGAATGGAGGGATTAATGCAATGAAGGCTGCTCCACCTGAGGGGTCCTCATAACTGCAGCAAGTACCAACTTAAAAGGGGCATAACTTTCAACTCCCAAGGTTGTTTAATGCAACTAAGTACTTGCTGGAAAGGTCTCTTCATCTACCTTCCATTGGATCAAGAATCAAAGGTAGATGACGCTTGAGCTGCTCAGGAAAGGCCGGAGAAGACTCGTGACTCCATCCTGAGTTCTAGTCTTCCTCCTCTATATAAACAACTAGCAGCCATAGGAAGAACTTGGGTTTTGTTTTCTGTAAGTTTAGCCATTTATACTTCCTTGTACTGCAAGTGTCGATGAGACCTTTCAATTACTTGAATCAGAACCCCAACTTATCACACCCGTGAGTGTTTGCTTGTTATCTTGTTCTTGCTTGTTCTTCGATTGCTTGCAGGTTCAAGGCTTGTTCTTGGTACGGCAAGAACAGCAACAACAGGAGCTGGTGTAACTATCGCTAAGGCACAGCACCCTTGTGGTTGTTGTAGTCGGGTAGCAGAACGTCGACCTCCACCCAAATTGTAGTTTCCAGGAGACGGTGTAATTGTCGCTCAAGGCGTCACGCCATTCTGGTTGTCGTAGTCAGACAGCCAACGTCGGCCTCCACCAAATTCATTCACCACCACCATCTCTCATCGAAAGATAGGGCATCCCCCGTACCCGTTGCGTTTATCAAGTGCTATCAGATTTCAGGTTGCTCGGTCAGAGATTTCCTTCTCTATGTTCTTCATTTACCTACTGTCCACTTTTGCCTACAAAAGTTTGCTCTAAAAATCTTAAAAACACTTTGAGCCTTTTGCTTTGCTACTAAGCTCTCGACTTGTTGAATTCACGGTTGCCTTTTTGTGTCGAGTTGCTGGTCCTAAGTTTTTCACCGCTAGAGTTTCGAGTTCGTGCCACTTTGTTCTCAGTCCATTTTCATTACCTACCCAAAGTTGAGAAAAAAGGCAAGTGCAAAAGAAAATCCGCACGAATCAGCAAGAAAAAAGGCACGTGCAAAGAAAGAAAAGCTGCACTGATTGAAATTGCTAGAAAAAGTTTCTCAGTACAAAAAAAAAGAAACAGTTTGTGTAACATTTGTTTCAAGTTTCGGAGTTCAACTTGCTGTTTTGAACATTTTGTTAAAACACAACATTCGTACTGTCTGAACCTTTCTACTACAGTAAATTTAATATCACGTAGAGTAACGGCTCGCGTCTCTATCACGGGTTAGACTAGGACCAGCACAGTATCATCGTGGAACGTTTATTCAACTTGTTGTGACTAATGTGGTACTAACTTTTCCTTTGTGCAACTCATTTCTAGCAGCCACCTACAGCTCCACAAAATCATCTACAACACCACAGGATTGTGCTGGCAGCCACCGTTTGTTGTTGTTCTTGATGTTTGCTAGCGCCTCCTGCATCACGTGGTAAGAACTTGTAAGAGTTTGATTTCTTGCTAGTGAGGAAGTGATTGTGTCCTACCACCTCTTGGCAACTGCTAGGATTAACCTGCTTGTTGTTGTATTTCTTTTTTTTACTAACCATGTCAGCTGATGCGAATGAGACATCCCCACATTCACCATGTACGAGGGGCATCATTCAGCATTTTGAATGCCAAGTCAAGCTACACACGGATGCTCTCAACGAGGATATTCAAGTGACCAATGAATGCATTGGTCAATTAGAGTCGACGCAGATTTGCACCAACACCAAGCTGACCACATTAGAAAGCCCTGCTGGGGCTATTAACACTTCTCTTGCAGAAATCATTGAGCGATTGGAGAGGATGGAATAGGATGGGCGCGAAGAGAGGCAAAGATGTGTTGATGATAGCCATGACTCCGTTGGCAGCGCTGCAAGATATGACGAGGCGGAGTATTCAGCAGATACCGAGCTTGATGATGGACCTTTCAGGTATCGACGGCAGCCACGTCGCGACCATCATGGTATGGGTGGTCGAGCCCTACGATGTGAGGTACGGGATAATGACGATTCCCTACAAGCATTAAATTCTTCATACCACCCTTTGATGGTAAATATGATTCGGATGCATATCTGTCTTGGGAATTATCAGTAGATCAAAAATTTGCATGCCATGATTTTCCTGATGATAAAAAGGTTAGAGCTGCCACTAGTGAATTCACTGACTTTGCTTCTGTTTGGTGGCATGAGTATCAAACTAAAAATCCAGCTACTGTACCACAAACTTGGGATGTCTTGAAACAAATCATGCGTCGTCATTTTGTTCCTTCCTATCAGGCAATAAATCTGTTGAGGAATACTATCAAGAACTCCAAATAGGCATGATGCGATGTGGCCTAGTTGAAAATGAAGAGGCTGCAATGGCTAGGTTTATGGGTGGTTTAACAAGAGAAATTCAGGACATATTGGCTTATAAGGAATACACTAATGTCACTCGATTATTCTATCTTGCTTGTAAGGCTGAAAGAGAAGTGTAGGGACGACATAGAAGAACTAACATTTCTGCAGGTCGAACTACCTCATGGCAGTCCCGCTCAAGTGGTGCTGGTCTTAAGCATGATTCTCCGGACGATGCTTACAATCGGTTGCCCAGGACTACCTCAAAATCAGCACCTTCGCGTGCTATCGAGACAACAAAAGGATCCACCCATGTTGCAGCCAACACTTCTTCCATCGCTTCCACCAGGAGAACAAAAGACATTCAATGCCTCCAGTGCATAGGTTTTGGGCACCTACGAAGTGACTGCCCAAGCAAGCGTCTGCTGATTGTACGAGAGAATGGTGAGTTCTCATCTGCTAGTGATTTAGATGATGAAACATATGTCATGCTTGCCGCACAAGATGCAGGAAAGAAGAATGATGATGAAGAGCACATTGGGGCTAATCATGCTGACCACTATGAGAGTCTTGTTGTGTGGCATGTCTTGAGTGCCCAAATGATCAAAGCTGAACAGAACCAGCGACACAATCTATTCCAAACTAAGTGTGTAGTTTTGGAACGATCGTGTCGCATTATTATTGATACAGGAAGCTGCAACAATTTAGCAAGTATTGCCATGGTAGAGAAGCTTGCGATGACAACACTTTCACATCCACATCCTTACTACATCCAATGGTTCAATGACAATGGGAAGCTTAAGGTAACACGTCTGGTTCGTGTCGAATTTGCAATTGGTTCCTACCATGATTACATTGATTGTGATGTGGTACCTATGCAAGCTTGCTCTATGCTATTTGGTCGACCTTGGCAACTTGATAAAGATACATTACATCATGGTAAATCAAATCAATACTTTTTCAGGCATAATGAGAAGAAGCTTGTTTTGCATCCTATTTCTCCTTATGCTATTTTGAAGGATGACATTGCTAGAGCTTGCAAAGAGAAAAATAAGAAATCTACTCAAAATGAAAATTCAAATGTTGTGAAGGAATCGGTACACCCTAAGACTGATAATTCCAAATATGCTCATGTGAAGAAGAATGAAATAAAATTGAAGAGTGATTGTTTTCTTACTTCCAAATTTGATTTGTTTGAATTAAAAAATAATGCTGCAATCTGCTATGTGTTTGCTTGCAAAGAAGCTTTGTTCTCACTTCATGACAAACCATGTGCTTTGCCCCCTGCTGTTACTAAGCTTTTGCAGGAATACGCTGATGTGTTTCCATAAGAAGTACCAGCTAGGCTGCCACCATTGAGAGGGATTGAACATCAGATTGACCTCATCCATGTGGCTTCTTTGCCAAACCGAGCACCATACAGGACCAACCCGGAGGAGACTAAGGAGATTCAGCGACAAGTACAGGAATTACTCGACAAAGGTTATGTGTGTGAGTCCCTTAGTCCTTGCTCTGTTCCTGTTCTTTTGGTTCCAAAGAAAGATTGATCATGGCGCATGTGTGTAGATTGTCGAGCAATTAATAACATTACCATTAGATATCGTCATCCTATTCCTAGGTTAGATGATATGCTTGATGAACTTAGTGGCTCGATGATTTTCTCTAAAATTGACTTGCGTAGTGGATACCATCAAATTCGCATGAAGCTAGGTGATGAATGGAAAACAACATTTAAAACCAAGTTCGATTTGTATGAGTGGTTAGTGATGCCTTTTGGTCTCACGAATGCACCTAGCACTTTGAGGCACATTAAGAGCTAAACTAATCTGAATCGTTGGCATGCCAATTGGGTAGAATTCATTGAGTCCTTTCCTTATGTCATCAAACACAAGAAAAGAAAAGATAATGTCAATGCGGATGCCTTATCTCGTTGTTATAATATGTTGTCCCAACTTGATTTTATGATGGGCAACGACTGTTGTGCAATCTGGACTTCTATGCAAGCATGCAATCTGCAAATCTCAGCCCTTTGATGGACATCCAAGGGTGGCTGCACCTTTTATATATAAATGTGTAAAAAGTGTGCAAGCAGGTGGAGGGATCTATGTGTAAAAATTACGGCACCCTTAGATGTACATTACACGGCTGAGATTCGCGGATTGCACGCTTGCACGGGACCTCAGATTGCACAGCAGTCGTTGCCTTTATGATGTTTGGCTTGGAAGAAATTAAATAACAATATGCTTTTGAGGTTGATTTCAAAGATGTACTGCTGCAATGTAAAGAAGGAAAAACATGGAACAATTTTGTTCTCACGAATGGTTTTGTGTTTTGAGCTAACAAATTGTGCATTCCAGCTGGTTCTTTGCGTATCTTACTATTGCAGGAAGCACATGGTGGAGGGTTGATGGTACACTTGGTGTCAAGAAGATGGAAGACATCCTAGAAAGCCATTTCTTTTGGCCAAAGATGAGAAGAGATATGGAGCGGTTTGTTGCTCGTTGCACCACTTGTCAAAAAGCTAAGTCCCGTCTTAATCCACATTGTTTATACATGTCTCTCCCTATTCCTAGTGCTCCATGGGAGGATGTTTCTATGGATTTTGTTTTAGGATTGCCTAGAACAAAGAAGGGGAGAGATAGCATTTTTGTTGTTGTGGACAGATTTTCTAAAATGGCACACTTCATATCATGCCACAAAACTGATGATGCTACCCATATTGCGGATTTGTTCTTTCGAGAAGTTGTTCGTTTGCATGGGGTTCCAAACACTATTATTTCAGATAGAGATGTCAAATTTCTTAGTCATTTTTGGAAAACCTCATGGGCTAAGTTGGGGACAAAATTGCTCTTTTCTACCACTTGTCACCCTCAAACTGATGGGCAGCCCGAAGTAGTGAATCGTAGTTTATCTACCATGCTTAGGGTTGTTCTGAAACATAACATCAAATTATGTGAAGAATGTTTGCCTCATATTGAATTTGCTTACAATTGTTCGCTGCATTTTACAACTAAATTGTGCCCTTTCAGATTGTATATGGTATTATCCCTCGTGCTCCCATTGATCTTTTGGCTCTGCCACCTTCGGAGAAATTAAATTTTGATGCTCCTCGCCGTGCTGAATTAATTCTTAAAATGCATGAGCAAACTAAAGCAAACATTGAGAGCATGAACGCTAAGTATCAACAAGCCAGTAGCAAGGGTAGAAAGCATGTTACTTTTGAACCTGGTGATTTGGTCTGCGTGCATTTGAGAAAGGATAGATTTCCTGAGTTGAGAAAATCTAAATTGCTACTTAGAGCTACTGGACCCTTCAAAGTGCTTCAAAGTATTAATTATAATGCATATGAAATTGAGTTACCTGCACATTTTGGGGTTACTTCCTCTTTTAATATTGCAGATTTGAAACCATATGTGTGCGAGGAAGACACATTTGAGTCGAGGACGACTCAATTGCAAGAAGGGGAGGATGATGAGGACATCGCTACCGTTGATACAACCACAACAGCAACACATTCACCACTTGCAACTAATCAAGGTCCAATGACACGCGCTCGTGCACGTCAACTTAATTATCAGGTGAACTCATTCCTGGCTGTTCAAAATAATTATCCTTCAAATGGGGAACTATTAAAGCCTTGTGATTACCTTGTTATTATTAGGTGCTTGGGAATTGATCCAGCGACGAGGAATGAAGGGATTAATGCAATGAAGGTTGCTCCACCCGAGGGGTCCTCGTAACTACAGCAAGTACCAACTTAAAATGGGCATAACTTTCAACTCCCAAGGTTGTTTAATGCAAATAAGTACTTGATGGAAAGGTCTCTTCGTCTAATTTCCATTGGATCAAGAATCAAAGGCAGGTGACACTTGAGCTGCTCAGGAAAGGCCGAACAAGACTCGTGACTCCATCTTGAGTTCTAGTCTTCCTCCTCTATATAAAAAACTAGCAGTCATAGGAAGAACTTGGGTTTTGTTTTCTGTAAGTTTAGCCATTGCTACTTCCTCGTAACGCTAGTGTTGATGAGACCTTCCGATTACTTGAATCAGAACCCCAACTTATCACACCCGTGAGTGTTTGCTTGTTATCTTGTTCTTGCTTGTTCTTCGATTGCTTGCAGGTTCAAGGCTGTTCTTGGCACAGCAAGAATAGCAACAACAGGAGCCGGTGTAACTAACGCTAAGGTGCAGCACCCTTGTGGTTGTTATAGTCGGGTAGTACAATGTCAACCTCCACCCAAATCATAGTTATCAGGAGACGGTGTAATCACCGCTCAAGGTGCCACACCATTCCAATTTTGTAGTCGGGCAGCAAACGTCGGCCTCCACCAAATTGATTCACCACCAACATCTCTCATCGAAAGATAGGCCCCCCTACCCATCGGGTTTATCATGTGGTATCAGAGCCAGGTTGTTGGGTGAGAGATTTCGTTCTCCATGTTCTTAATTTACCTACAGTCCACTTTTGTCGACAAAAGTTGCTCTAAAAATCCTAAAAACACTTTGAGCCATTTGCTTGGCTACATAGCTTTCGACTTGTTGAATTCACGGTTGCCTTTTTGTGTCAAGTTGCTGTTCTAAGTTTTCATCGCTAAAGTTTCGAGTTCGTGCCACTTTGTTCTCAGACCATTTTCATTACCTACCCAAAGTTGAGAAAAAAAAGGAAAGTGCAAAAGAAAAGCCGCTCGGATTAGCAAGAAAAAGGCACGTGTAAAGAAAGAAAAGCCGCACTAATTGAAATTGCTAGAAAAAGTTTCTCAGTACAAAAAAAAACAGTTTGTGTAACATTTGTTTCAAGTTTCGGAGTTCAACTTGCTGTTTCGTACATTTTGTTAAAACACAACGTTCGTGCAGTCCGGACCTTTCTACTACAGTAAATTTAACATCATGTGGAGTAACGGCTCGCGTCTCTATCACGGTTTAGACTAGGACCAGCACAGTACCATCATGGGACGTTTATTCAACTTGTTGTGGCTAATGTGGTACTAGCTTTTCCTTTGTGCAACTCATTTCTAGCAGCCACCTACAGCTCCACAAAATCATCTACAACACCACAGGATTGTGCTGGCAGCCACTGTTTGTTGTTGTTCTTGCTGTTTGCCAGCGCCTCCTGCATCGTGTGGTAAAAACTTGTAAGAGCTTGATTTCTTGCTAGTGAGGAAGTGATTGTGTCCTACCACCTCTTGGCAACTGCTAGGATTAATCTGCTTGCTATTGTATTTCGTTTCTTTACTAACCATGTCAGCTGATGCGAATGAGACATCTCCACATTCACCACGTACGAGGGGCATCATTGAGCATTTCGAACGCCAAGTAAAGCTACACACAGATGCTCTCAACGAGGATATTCAAGTGACCAATGAATGCATTGGTCAATTAGAGTCGACGCAGATTTGCAACAACACCAAGCTGACCACATTAGAAAGCATTATTGGGGCTATTAACACTTCTCTCGCAGCAATCATTTAGCGATTGGAGAGGATGGAACAGGTCGGATGTGAAGAGAGGCAAAGACGTGTTGATGACAGCCACGACTCCATTGGCAGCGCTGCAAGATATGACGAGAAGGAGTATTCAGCGGATACCGAGCTTGATGATGAACCTTTCAGGTATCGACAGCAGCCACGTCGCGACCATCATGGTATGGGTGGTTGAGCCCTACAACGTGAGGTACGTGACAATGACGATTCTCTACGCAGCATTAAATTCTCCATACAACCCTTTGATGGTAAATAGGATCCGGATGCATATCTGTTTTGGGAATTATCAGTAGATCAAAAATTTGCATGTCATGATTTCCCTGATGATAAAAAGGTTAGAGCTGCCACTAGTGAATTCACTGACTTTGCTTCTGTTTGGTGGCATGGGTATCAAACTAAAAATCCAGCTATCGTACCATAAACTTGGAATGCCTTGAAATTAATCATGCGTCGTCGTTTTGTTCCTTCCTATCATGCTCGTGACCTGCTGCATAAATTACAACAACTTAGGCAAGGCAACAAATCTGTTGAGGAATACTATCAAGAACTCCAAATAGGCATGATGCGATGTGGCCTAGTTGAAAATGAAGAGGCTGCAATGGTTAGGTTTATGGGTGGTTTAACATGAGAAATTCAGGACATATTGGCTTATAAGGAATACACTAATGTCACTCGATTATTCCATCTTGCTTGTAAGGCTGAAAGAGAAGTGCAGGGACGACGCACAAGAACTAACATTTCTGCAAGTCAAACTACCTAATGGCAGTCCCGCTCAAGTGCTGCTGGCCTTACATCATGGTAAATCAAATCAATACTCTTTCATGCATAATGAGAAGAAGCTTGTTTTGCATCCTATGTCTCTTGATGCTATTTTGAAGGATGACATTGCTAGAGCTTGCAAAGAGAAAATAAGAAATCTACTCAAAATGAAAATTCAAAAGTTGCGAAGGAATCGGTACACCCTTAGAATGACAATTCCAAATCTGCTCATGTGAAGAAGAATGAAATAAAATTGAAGAGTGCTTGTTTTCTTGCTTCCAAATCTGATTTGTTTGAATTAAAAAATAATGCTGCAATCTACTATGTGTTTGCTTGCAAAGAGGCTTTATTCTCACTTCATGACGAACCATGTGTTTTCCCCTCTGCTGCCACTAAGCTTTTGCAGGAATACGCTGATGTGTTTCCACAAGAGGTACCACCCGGGCTGCCACCATTGAGAGGGATTGAACATCAGATTGACCTCATCCCTGGGGCTTCTTTGCCAAACCGAGCACCACACAGGACCAACCCGGAGGAGTCTAAGGAGATTCAGCGACATGTACATGAATTACTCGACAAAGGTTATGTGCATGAGTCCCTTAGTCCTTGCTCTATTCCTGTTCTTTTGGTTCCAAAGAAAGATGGATCATGGCGCATGTGTGTAGATTGTTGAGCAATTAATAACATTACCATTAGATATCGTTATCCTATTCCTAGGTTAGATGATATGTTTGATGAACTTAGTGGCTCGATGATTTTCTCTAAAACTGACTTGCGTAGTGGATACCATCAAATTCGCATGAAGCTAGGCGTTGAATGGAAAACAACGTTTAAAACAAAGTTCGGTTTGTATGAGTGGTTAGTCATGTCTTTTGGCCTCACAAATGCACCTAGCACTTTTATGAGATTAATAAATGAGGTTGTACGTGCTTTAATTGGAAGATTTGTGGTAGTATATTTTGATGACATCTTGATCTATATCACATCTCTAGAAGAGCATATTTATCATCTCCGTGCTATTTTCAATGCTTTACGGATGCACGCTTATTTGGTAACATTGACAAGTGCACCTTTTGCACGGATAGAGTCTCTTTTCTTGGCTATGTTGTGACACCAAAGGGAATTGAAGTCGATCAGGCCAAGGTGGAGGCGATACACAGCTGGCTGACTCCTACCACGGTCACACAAGTACGAAGCTTTTTTGGACTTGCTGGATTCTATCGTCGTTTTGTGAAAGACTTCAACACCATAGCAGGCCCACTGCATGAGCTTACAAAGAAGGGTGCTCCATTCACATGGGGCAAGGCGCAAGAGGCTGCATTTGCAACTTTGAAGAATAGGTTAACTCATACACCCCTTCTCCAATTACCAGATTTCAATAAGACTTTTGAATTGGAATGTGATGCTAGTGGTATTGGATTGGGAGGTGTCTTTGCAAGAGGGGAAACCTATTGCTTATTTTAGTGAGAATCTGAATGGGCCTAGTCTGAACTATTCCACTTACGATAAAGAATTATATGCACTAGTACGAACTTTGTAAACATGGCAACATTATTTATGGCCTAAAGAATTTGTTATACATTCTGATCATGAATCTTTGAAGCACATTAAGAGCCAAACTAATCTGAACCGTAGGCATGCCAAGTGGGTAGAATTTATTGAGTCCTTTCCTTATGTCATCAAACACAAGAAAGGAAAAGATAATGTCATTGCGGATGCCTTATCTCGCCGTTATAATATGTTGTCCCACCTTGATTTTAAGATTTTTTCCTTGGAAACAATTAAAGAACAATATGCTTTTGATGCTGATTTCAAAGATGTGCTGCTGCAATGTAAAGAAGGAAAAACATGGAACAAGTTTGTTCTCACTACTGGTTTTGTGTTTCGAGCTAACAAATTGTGCATTCCAGCTGGTTCTGTGCGTATCTTACTATTGCAGGAAGCACATGGTGGAGGGTTGATGGGATACTTTGGTGTCAAGAAGACAGAAGAAATCCTAGCAAGCCATTTCTTTTGGCCAAAGATGAGAAGATATGTGGAGCGGTTTGTTGCTCGTTGCACCACCTGTTAAAAAGCTAAGTCTCGTCTTAATCCACATGGTTTATACATGCCTCTCCCTGTTCCTGGTGCTCTATGGGAGGATGTTTCTATGGATTTTTTTTAGGATTGCCTAGGATCAAGAAGGAAAGAGATAGTATTTTTGTTGTTGTGATAGATTTTCCAAAATGGCACACTTCATACCATGCCACAAAACTGATGATGCTACCCATATTGCTAATTTGTTCTTTCGAGAAGTTGTTCGTTTGCCTGGGGTTGCAAACACTATTGTTTCAGATAGAGATGCCAAAATTCTTAGTCATTTTTGGAAAACCTTATGGGCTAAGTTGGGGACAAAATTGCTCTTTTCTACAATGTGTCACCCTCAAACTGATGGACAGACCGAAGTAGTGAACTGTAGTTTATCTACCATGCTTAGGGCTGTTCTGAAATATAATATCAAATTATGGGAAGAATGTTTGCCTCATATTGAATTTGCTTACAATCGTTCGCTGTATTCTACTACTAAATTGTGCCCTTGTCAGATTGTATATGGTTTTAGTCCTCGTGCTCACATTGATCTTTTGGCTCTGCCACCTTCAGAGAAATTGAATTTTGATACTTCTCGCCATGCTGAATTAATTCTTAATATGCATGAGCAAACTAAAGCAAACATTGAGAGCATGAACGCTAAGTATCAACAAGCCGGTAGGAAGAGTAGAAAGCATGTTACTTTTGAACCTGGTGATTTGGTTTGGATTCATTTGAGAAAGGATGGATTTCCTGATTTGAGAAATCTAAATTGCTACCTAGAGCTGCTGGACCCTTCAAAGTGCTTCGAAGAATTAATAATAATGCATATGAAATTGAGCTGACTGCACATTTTGGGGTTACTTCCTCTTTTACTGTTGCAGATTTGAAACCATATGTGGGCATGGAAGACACGTTTGAGTCGAGGACGACTCATTCGCAAGAAGGGGAGGATGATGAGGACATCGCTACCATTGATACAACCACAACAGCAGCCCATTCACCACTTGCGGCTAATCAAGGTCCAATGACACGCGCTCGTGCACGTGAACTTAATTATCAGGTGAATTCATTCCTGGCTGTTCAAATTAATTATCCTTCAAATGGAGAACTATTAAAGCCTTGTAATGACCTTGTTATTATTAGGTGCTTGGGAAGTAATCCAGCTTGAAGGAATGGAGGGATTAATGCAATGAAGGTTGCTCCACGCGAGGGGTCCTCGTAACTGCAGCAAGAACCATCTTTAAAGGGGCATAACTTTCAACTCCAAAGGTTATTTAATGCAAATAAGTTCTTGCTGGAAAGTATCTTCGTCTACTTTCCATTGGATCAAGAATCAAAGGCAGATGACGCTTGAGCTGCTCGTAAGTTTAGCCTTTGGTACTTCCTGAGTTCTAGTCTTCCTCCTTGGGAGTTGAAAGTTATGCATTAAAAAATACTTATTTGCATTAAAAAAACCTTGGGAGTTGAAAGTTATGCCCCTTTTAAGATGGTACATGCTGCAGTTACGAGGACCTCTCGGGTGGAGCAGCCTTCATTGCATTAATCCCTCCATTCCTCCAAGCTGGATCAATTCCCAAGCACCTAATAATAACAAGGTCATCACAAGGCTTTAATAGTTCTCCATTTGAAGGATAATTAGTTTGAACAGCCAGGAATGAATTCACCTGATAATTAAGTTCACGTGCATGAGCGCGTGTCATTGGACCTTTGATTAGCCGCAAGTGGTGAATGGGCTGCTGTTGTCCAGCTCCGGCACCACCTAGGGGCCTGTTGTCGACGTCCCAGCACATTGAAGACAACAACAATGCTGATTCGTGAGTACACTCTCCCGTCCCGCTCTTATTGCTAATAGGGTTCTCTTCTGGTACCTATGCACCAGGGGCCTGCCGTCGACGTACTACACATCGGTGGTGGATGACGCCTGAGTATCCAGCTCCGGCACCTCCTAGGGGCCTGCCATCCATGACTCTGCAACGATGGTGGGCGATGTTGGAGCAGCCAGCTTCGGCACCACCCAAGGGGCCCGCCGTCGACGACTCAGACAAGGCTTGGTGCCAGAGGTCCCATTGAAGCCATACACTCAAACTCCACCGCTCCGCTGGGGTTCCGTCAAAGACATCTTGCGATCAAGTTGTAGGTGTGACCAACCACCCGGCCACACCTTCCAGGGGGGCCTCTAAGGGGGTTCCATAGGCAGGACATCAATTCACGACAAGATTAGCCATGTCAAATGTGCTATCGTTGGTTCCTCAAAAACTAACGAACTTGACAAAATTCTCCAAGCCATTACACAACTAAGGACTCAGAGCGACTGATTGAGAAGCACAAGACAAGCTAACAATCGAATCATGAATTCTAATTAATTAACATTTATTTGTACAAAGGGGCCATCCCCGATTAGAAAGGTGCTCTGCCTAGGGGCCGCCGGTCTCAACTCCGCTAGAATGAAGAAGCCACCTGCTTGGAAAGATCCTGGACTTTAGCCCCCGCCTCCTCCTCTCGCTCATCGAAGGGGCCTTTCTCTACCGACTCCAACGGGATCATCGGGTACCAGCTTCGGAAGCACACCAAGACATGGGAGGCCACTTGCTCTGCCAGTTGCCTTCCCTCGACCTCCAACTGCCTCGCAAGAATGATGTTCACCGACCCCAATGTCGAGCAGAAGAAGTCCAAAGCTGGGAGCAGCTCGGCCACCCCATGAGATGGCTCCCCGCGCGGCACGGTACCAAGTCTGAGGGGTTCCAGCACTACCCCGACACAGGCCAAGAAGTCCCGGATCCCTTGCGCCTCGGTCGTGCAAGAAGCCTGGTCTGCCTCTCTCCTCACAGCTTCCTCTCGATCGGCAAGCTCTCGAGCACGATGCTCCAAGTCGTCCTCCCGGCGTTTGATGGTGAGGTCCGAGTCCTGCATGGCTTGGCACCTCTTCTCCACCATGCTGAGGCTCCGGGAGACCTCTTCTTCCCGCACTGCCAAGTCCTGTTCTGCATCAGCAATGACAACCTCGCGGTGGACCAACTCCAGCCACTTATCCTCACACAGCTTCAGGCAGGCTTCAACGACAGCATGGGCCTTCAGGGCCTTCGCCTTGAGCTCCTTATTCTTTGTGTCGACCAGCTTCACCAAGCGCTGCTCCTCAGCAAGCTGATCCCACTCTCGAGCGAAACCAGCCTGTGTCTGGCGCAAGGCGGACTGGGCCGCGGCAACAGCATCAGAGAGGGGAATCGGTGTGGCCGTCACTATAGATGGCTGCCCCTCTGCCTCCTCTGCCGACTCCGCGGTAGACACCAACACATGGGGACCAGATTGATAGGATCTTGGTTCCTGATCTTTCTATGAGAATAGGAGGGTTCGATTTGTGGAGGAGAAGACGTTGGTGATCCAACTACACTGTCCCCAAGGTGATGTGCCTTAGCGATCGGTACACCGACTCTAAAGATGTATTGATCTTGCTGGCGCACAATCAACCTGACCACGAGGGCCTTTGTTTCTCCAAGCAATCGAAGAACATGCAAGAACAAGAAGAACAAGAACTTATCTGTTAAATCAATCTAAAGTGGGGTTCTGGATACAAGTAGATGGCCGATCTAGTCGACATGCGCGTGTACAAGGAAGCAGCAAAAGCTAACTTTCGAATAAACAAAACCCGCCAGCTAATGAGGGCGGTGACTACTATTTGTTACCTCCCTAGGGTTGTGAGAAACCCTAATCACGATTCTCTAATGGACTCCAAACGATACATGGGCCATGGGCCCAATTTTGGTGATGCAGCACCATGGACAGAAAAAGTCTTGGCATTAAAATATCGATTGCGGCCGACTCCGAATAGATATGGACATGAGGCCAGATCCGTCTGAAAGTAGACTTGATAATCTTTCCAGGAAGTACATGAACGCCCAGATCGGAGTTCATATGAAGAGTGGTGGCCATCACAAGTTAGTGCTGTTCTGCTGTCCAAATCCCGTCCACGCGAATTCCCTTCCCATTGGCTCCTCTCCATTTTTCCTAAGCAAAACAGGAAAGCACGTAGTTCCACGGTCTAGATAAGATGGACATGAGGCCAAGAACGAGTTCACATGATAGTTTAGTTGGCGTGCCGAGCGCGAGTGATCGGACCAGGAACCGGTAGCTGAGTTGGTGTGGATGTATCGAGGGTGTTGATGTCCTCATCACAGATGGCTCCCCGGCGGGAGCTCCAGGAATCAGCGCGTCGCTGCCTGGCGCCAAAGCACTCCCCCTACCACAAAGGTATCGCCAGCCACAAGTGGCGAGTTGCCGTCTTGCGCGCCAATAACATCGGGCGCAGGTGTAGTATTAGCGGTGGGCGGGTCCGCTCCACCAGGGGTAGTCGGGACGGCCATGGTGACCACCTCCTCGCCTAGCACCGCCTCAGCCCCATCTGCTCCGACAAACGGAGGAGCAGGAACATCGACATCACTGGAAGCCAGTGCACCTTCAGACATAGGATGCGATGCAGCAGACCCCGTCCCAGTTTTGGGAGGTACGGAAGCTACCAAGCCCACCCCTGGAAGCACCAAGGGAACTATGTCAGCCGACGACGCCCTGAAAAGCCAAAACCAACTTCGTCAGAGCAAAGAAACAACAAAAAAAGAACACGCGGAGGAAGAATTACGCTTACCGGCGGGCTGGGCTACTCCAGAGACCCTGGCCTCCCAGCTCGCAGGGCGGATCAAGGACCCCTGGACCCGACGGCAAGGCCGGCGCCGCAGCCTTTGCCACCTGCTCCTAGACAGCTTGCGTCAACTTGACCATCGGCGTGGACTCCTCCGCGCCTCCTCTGAAATAAGAGTCGCCACTGGAATTAGAGACCAGGTCGACGATGGAGGCTTCGGCCGCTTTGGCTCCCTTGTGACGGGAGATTTGAGAACCAACCCCCCCTGCATCAGCCTCCGCCTCTTCGACACAGGGACGGTGGCACCCGTAACCAGGGTGCTAGCACTAGATGGTTGTTATCCACCCTGTCAGAGGTTGTAGAGGGTTCCACCTCCGCCCTTTCCGAAGGACGGGGGGTAGGCCTCCACCCTTGTTGCACCGCAACATGGCACCGCTCCAAGACCGCTGAAACCCCAACTGTCTTTTCTGGGTGCAGCCAAGCAAGGCTGAACACGTTGACCTTCGGCATCCAGCTTAGCAATTTGCTCCTCAGGCCAGGGGTCATGAAGAGTGCTTGGCAGTTGTCCGGGATGGAGACGTGCTCATCGTCGACCATGTCGCACATCACCACCTTCAACATTTTCTCGAGCATCTGGGGGGTTGGATTGCTCTGATCCAACTGACACTGGTCGTACTCGCCAATGTAGACCCAGCCCTCGTGCATACGCCTATGGACGGGGGCGATGTGGCAGTGCAAGAAGTCTGCTAGCACCATCATGGAGGTCAAGCCCTTGTCCGCGGGGAGCTGGATCCTCTTTAGCACGAGGACGTACACTTCATTAGCTTCTGGTACTCTTCCCAGGTGGTGGGATCAGAGGTTGGGTCTTGTGAGGTCATCTTTAGCAATGGGTGGGCCTCGATCCGCACGATCGCCCAGTCTTCCCTCCAGCTGCTCCACTTGCCCCCCTTGAGAGAAGCGATGTAGACCCGGGAAGTCTTCTCCTAGTGACGGAAGTAGTAGGCAACCACTTGGCTCGTTGCGCTCTTTCCGGTGGTCTTAATCACGAAGAAGAACCAGAACAGCTCAACCATTGTTGGGATGCCCACGAACGCCTCACAAAAGTGGATGAACACAACAACCATGGCGAAGGAGTTGGGCGACAGATGGTGCAACTGCATCATGTATTCCCCTAGCAATGCGGGGAAGAACCTCGACAATGGGAGTCCAAGCCCCATAGAGACGTAGGCGATGAAGAGAACAGTCTCGTCTTCGCGCAGGTTTTGGAGATCGGGAGATCCGCAGCGGATCATCCATCCTTTCTCTACCGCCGCCCAGCCAAGCAGATGCCTCATCGGCATCTAATTCTCGGCTGCCAGGAAACGAGAAGGAGGCAGCGGGGAGGCCATTAGAGCAATCTAGAATTAGAGTTTTGGGAGAGTGGTGAAGGCTTAGGTGCTAAAGGAAGAAGGTGAAGGCTCGAGCAGCAGGATGTGAGTAAGGAAGGAACTATCCCCTCAAACAAAGGTTTCCTTTTTTATCACCCCCGCGACGCCTGAGCACTTCGTGCGAACCATAAAGGCTCAGCCCGCACCAATCAACCCACAGCGTCAATGACAGTGGGGGCTAGGCCCCTTGACGAAAGTGTTGGCCCAAGCGGTTAGCCACATGAGAAGACAGCTGAAGCGGCTCCCATAAAGGCAGACCAAACGTAAGTGCTATAGCTACATTGGGAACTATCGCGATTAAAGGCACCACAGAAGACAAAGATACTACAACAAGCAACGATCTCATCGCCATAGTCCTTCAACCAGGAGCAGATGCGTGGCTATGTTGGAAAAAGTGCCCACCGGTTCGACTAACCAAGACAAAATTCAAAGAGTTGTGCGGGAAAACATAGACCCTCGGGCTCATCACCTCCCCCCAAGGTGGACCTAGGGGCCACTGTTGGTACCCCGCATACGGGGTACCCTCGCACACAGACTGAACATGCCTTGGTACGTCCAGTGACGGCACGTGTCCAGAAGGTTTCAGACCCTGACCTTCCTCAAGTGCGGGACCCAACACTTCCACGTAGACCTAAAGATGGGACCCGGGTCCTTTAGGGAGACGAGCTCCCAAGATGCCACGTGTTTGGGCAGGACCTCACCCTACTATAGGAGTAAGCTCCAGCATAACCACGTGGCTCGAAGCACCGGGACGAACGCCTCTTGCGGAAAAGGGCTCCGGAGTTGCGTGCCCCGAAGGACTCTGGAGCTACCACGTGTGTCGAAGGGCTCCAGGGCTGGCTAGTGCCTCGAAGGGCTCCAGAGCTGCCACGTGCCCTGAAGGACCAGGCCTGGCCTCCCCAGCAGAGGCCAGCCCCGAAGCTGCCACGTGTCCTGCAACTCACCCTGGGCGGTGGGGTGCTGGAGCTAAGGGATGGTGCGCCCCGTCTAAATCAAGCATTGAAGACAGGCACCCACCTCTAGCGGATAACGCGGAGCACGCCAACGGTTAGAGACCACTACGCCCAATCACATCATAGTGAAGACGTCGCGGGCCTACCCCGCTCTGCCAAGTGGGTAGCTTACGGCGACAAGACAGATGGACGGGACGTCCCCTAACACCTTCAGCGACTATGTATGGGCCGTTGGCGACTGAGGCGGCAAGACAACGAGTCTTCAAGCTGCAGTAAGAGGAAGCTTATGCGCAAATCCATAGATCTTTAGGATAAGATCACATCAGGACCACCTGTTGGGCCCGGACCCCACTTGTAAGGCGTCTAGCCTTGTCTATAAAAGGACCAGACTACCACCGTTACAAAGGATCCCCAATCTATGCATTCACACATACACACATTAGCAATACAACCTCATCGTGGAGTAGGGTGTTACGCTCTTGTGGCCCGAACCACGTAAAAACCACCGTCTCACACTCTCACTCGCGCGATCACTCAATAGAGGACTAAGCCATGCCGTTCAAAGAACCTCCGTGGGCTGCTCTTTAGCAGATCTGAGGGAAGTGTCGCATTAACACTTCGACAATACCCGTGTCGGTACCCTGCAGATTGGGTACCTCGCATACAAGCTAAAAGAAGCTCTAGACCCGGCCTCCCCGCTGTGACAGACTCTGGAGCTGCCTCGCGTCCTCCGGCTCTGGGCCCTTCCTCCATCAAGCAGAGCTCCGGAGCTGCCACGCGTCCTCCGGCTCTGGGCCCTTGCTCCCACCGAGGAGGGCTCCAGAGCTGGTAAATGTCCTGTGACTAACAATGGGCCTTGGGCTCCGGAGAGTAAAGGGCGGGGCCTCCTGTCAAATCGTGCATTGAAGGCATGCGCCTTCACCAGGCGCATTAATTGTTATTTTAATTCGGAGACCTTTTCTATCCATGGTGTTGCATCACAAAAGTTGGGCCCATGACCCATGTATCGTTAAGAGCCCATTAGGGACTCATGATTAGGGTTTCTCACGACCCTAAGGAGGTATTAAACAGTAGTCGCCGCCCTCATTAGATGGTGGGTTTTGTTTATTCGAAAGTTAGCTTCTGCTGCTTACTTGTACATGCGTGTGTCGACTAGATCGCCCGTCTACTTGTATTCGAAACACCACTTTTTGATTGTTTCAATAGATCAGTGCTTGTTCTTCTTGTTCATGCGTGTTCTTCGATTGCTTGAAGGAACAAAGGCCCCCGTGGTCAGGTTGATTGTGTGCCGGCAAGAACAATACAAATTCGGAGTCGGTGTACCGATCGCTAAGGCATATCATCTTGGGGACGGTGTAGTCAGATCGCCAACGTCTTCTCCTCCACAAATCAAACCCTCCTGTTCTCATTGAAAGATCGGGAACCAAGATCCTATCAATAAGAGAAGTACTTCGGGTGCTTTTGATTTTCTAGGCAACTCAATTGTTGCTTGGTCCTCCAGGAAACAAAGTTTAGTTGCAAAATCCATGGCCAAATCTGCATATGTAGCTGCTTATAGCTCTTGCTCACAAATTCTTTGGATTGTTCAAACACTTAAGGACTATGAGGTTGATTTAGATAGTGTTCCACTATTTTGTGACAACACTAGTGCCATTTGTATTGCTAAAAACCTTGTGCGACACTATAGAACAAAGCACATTGATATTAGGTATCACTTTTCCAGTGATAATGTTGAAAAAAGGAAACATTGTGCTTCACCATGTGGGTGTCGAACAACAATTGGCTAATATTTTCACAAAACCTTTGGATTCAGTCGTTTTTCATTCATTCGTAGTGAAATAGGGGTTATACATCCTCATGGCTTAAATTGAGGGGGAGTTTGCAACTTGGGAAATCTATGTGTGAATATGAAATTAAAAGATAATATGAGCATAATTGTTTCATACATATATTACTTTGTGATTCCTTTTACATGCTGAAAGTCCTTACTACATTACTCGTGTTATACATTTTGTAGTTTTTGTCATGGCTAGTAATTGGAATAACCTGCTTACACTAAATCTGGTCATGATTGAACTTTCTTGCTATTTTAAACTTGTTGCATCCTCACAAGTGCTTTTTATCATGAAAAATTAATCAATTAATAGCCCACATGTTGAGCTTTTATGATCAAATAAAAAATAATTAAAAGATCAAAAGAATATGCATGCATCGCACTTCTTCTTTTGAGATTGCTTATCATTGCACTTTGATATTAATTTGGAAGGAGTTGTGTATGACTAAAACTACGTCCTTAAGCTTTTGATTGTCAAATGACATAGGCTTGGCTTGGTTGGTTAGAATAAGGCGGATGCTGCATATAATCTCTTGCAAAATTCATATGAATTTAATTTGTGCCTTAAAAGATAATAAAAAATAGCAACATGTGTCATGCTTTCAAGTTCTGAAATAGTTGAGACAGGGAGAACATGACTTGCTTAAATTGAAATTACACTTGATCTCTAGCATGACTTACATACTTTATGTATTTCATTGATGTGATAGTATAAGTTACTTGATAGTATGGCTTGTATGAGTTTTGTTTTATATGTATATGTCATATTATGCTCATAACAAATTAAAATTTGTCTTTTTTACCTTGCTGAATACATTGTTAAAAGAGGAGAAATCGGTCACACATTGCACATTCATAAGTGTATTGATTTACACATTCTTCTCAAGGGAAGTGTACATCCTTAGGGGAACATTTTTTTTGTTTTCATCTTATTTGATTTTTTATTTTCAAAATAGGGAAGAAATTTTCTTTTTGTCAAAACTTTTCATGAAACGTGAATGAGCCAATGTTCGGTTTCGTAGTGGTGTTGCCAATGCGTTCATCAAGGGCGAGATTGTGAGACCTATGTGCTTAATACATTGAAAATTATGTTAAAATTGAGTGTTTACATGCAAAGTTTTGATTATATCTGAGGAGCCCACTTCGAATTGTCCAAACTTGCGGAACTAGTCACACACGTAAGGTGCATGTGTTTTTGTTTGGATGTCCAAACCTTGCAGCACGTGAGCTGCATATGAGTCAATGCTTTGGAGTGTCCGAACTTCTCCTTTTACAATTCATAGTTGCTGTTCTGGACTGTCCGATCTTCCTTTTGCTAAAATATTCGTGCGGCTGCTATTTTTTTTAACTTGCAGTGTTTCAAACATACGTTTTGGTTATAGGAAAGTTGCTTAGTAATTCATTTACTAAGTTTTTGATGCGTTTTAGCTGATTGTGGTAGATTTTATGTTGTTATGTTTGCAACATGCTTATGTAAGATGCTCACATAGGGTGTTGTGGTTTTCGGACTAATGTGAGTCAAGTCGCAGACTTGTGCCCGGAAGAATTAGTTGTTTTTTCATGTGCAAGTGTTACTTTAGGTCAATACATAGCTGGTGAAGTTGATCCAGTGAACTAGTCTTAGGGAGAAGATGAGGTTCAACAACAAAGTTCAGGAGGAATTGTGGTTGAGTTGATCGGGAGGTCACGCATCATGTTTGGGTCAAGAACAATGCATACAATGGTACCGTGGACGTTTTGGAAAGTGTTTGCACATGTGCAAGGGGCGCATAGACGTGGAAACATTTTTCCAAGGCGCTGTGAAGAGTTATGGAAGTAAAAGTATGGCCGGAGAGGTCCAATGGGTTGGTTTATGCCTCAGGCTGCGGCTGAAGTGTTTGATACATTACTGAGGTGTTTGGAAGTCTTAAGATTGCTTCTATCTGCCTATGTAAGAGTCTTGAGCAGTTTTTAAATGTTTCGGTTGAAACTGAGTAGGATTAGGAGCCCTCATTAGGATTGAGTCAATCCGAGGGCAATATAAGAAAGGGTGGCCAGAGCTCGTGGTGCACGACTTTGGGGATATTCTCTTGTCTTTTGATCAATAAAATTCATAGTTTCAGAGGAGCTTTTATGTTCGTCCGACTTGTTTTGACAAGTTTTTCTCGTTGAGTTTCTAGAGAGCCAGACGGTTCTTCGGTGTTTCAATTATAACTCACGTTTTATAGATCCAATAGTCATGATTATTTTTGTGTTGTCTTCACAACTTGATTCTCTATCATCTATGAAAATTTCACCGTTATTGTATTTGCGAGTTTTGAGTTACACGATTTCTTTGCAGCATTGCAGATCTATTTTTAACTCGGCTAGAACAGATAGACCTTTATTGTAACTTGAGTTCTACTCATTGTTTTTAAGTGATTCTTTTTGCCTTAGTTTTTGACTTGATTCTCTACAATATATACTGATTTTGTCATGGTTGAACATGTTGAAAACACTCATACACAGGGTTTCTGTATTAGATATATATTCTACTGAGGGGCTTTGTGCCTTCCGCTGAAATAGTTTAAATCTACCATTCACCCCCTCTGGTAGCTTTTCACCTACTCTTCGATACTACAAACAGAGGCGGTGGTGCCCAACCTCTCCCCCCTCACCACATCAGTATCCTCGGCTATGGAAAATGAGCAGAAACATTCCTTAGAACTTGGCACACACATTGGTCAGGGTCCTAGGCCACGACATTGCCAACAAGGGAAATCCCAATGGCGAGGATGGCAGCAACCATGGCGGCTGCCATAACCCACCACCACGAAACCATAATTCGATGCTCCACCATGCCGACGAGTACCAGTGGAGCATGAAGGACATCAAGGTGTAGAGAAATTGGGAGGAAATTTGTGGAAACAAGGTCATCCCCGATCAGTAAGAGTTTGGGGCCGGCAGCCAAAAAAACTCCTCCAAAATCATCACCCAACCACGGCAGTCCTTGTTTATTGCCTCTGTGGGTGCGCATGGGGTAGGGCTTCCTAATCTTCCATTGAATCGAAGCAAGAATTAACGTAGAAACCAAATTTCTCTTCTCTTTCCCCACTGTTTTGTAACCCGACCCCATGAACTCGACTGTGCCTGACCAAACCAGGGTGAAACACGGGTGAAAAACTTGCCAAATGTACTCAGAGGATGAAGGAGAACCTTCTGGTGCGGTAGAGAAGAATATAAGAGGCTTGGTTTGTTTGAAACGTGAGGATGTCCGCAGCGGCTCTGAGGACAGCCAGCGGCAAAACTGCAAAACAATGCTCGGTGAGCCAAGGCAATGAACGCGACAGTGCAAAGGATAGAGGATGTTCTTGAAACGATGTTTTCTCCTGGTGGCTCGATGAAACGATGAGGGAATTGATGGGGATGGCGAAGAACAGAGGCAAAGGGAGAGCTCTGTGGGCGTCGAACAGGGAGCAAAGTGGAGCAAGTCTTCACTGTGATGGTAAGAATGAGTAGGGCAAGCGATAGCTGCGACTTGAATGTGTTGCTTGTGGTAGTAGCCGGCTCCAAGGCTGTCGCCGAGCGAAGAAGCGGCACCCTACGCCCGTGGCGCGAGCATATATAGTGGAGAGGACAGCTCCTGGGCATGTGTTGTGGGTCCCTTGACAGGTGGAGCCTACCTGTCATCCTTCCCTCACAAGAACTTTGAAAACAAATAAAAAATGTAAAATAGCTCCAAAAATTCTCAAACTTGCTAGTTCCCTGATTAGAACATGAGGAATCCAATGGTCCTTCAGATTTTATGTTTGAACCTTGCAAAATACTAAAATTCAGAACATTAGCACATTTTAATTGTTCGTCCCGAATCCAATTATGGAATTTTGAATCCTTTTTAACAAAGTCTTTGAGCTGCACTATAATTTTCTGAACTTTGCACTTCAATACATCCTTGATAATTATCATGCCTCACGTATTGTTGAACCTCTTGGCTCATGTGATTTGTGGACGGTGGATCTGGACGAGGAATTGTCATCTAAGACCAACTTTCCCCCTCATATTATAGAAGATTGAGATGAGGCTCACAGCTCGGGGATCGATAGGGTGGACGACATGCTTGAAGCCAGGAGATAGCAGGCTCCGACTCACATTTAATGATAATGTATTTGTCGAGATGGGCACAAAAGCAAAAAGCGACGGTGATGATGACAACCTCCCGTGCATGGACTAAGGATGGCAACAGGTAAAATATCCACAGATATTACACGCATATACCCGTACCCGGTCCGAAAAATCCATACCCGAAACCGTACCTGAAACCCGCAGTGGGGTAGAAATTGCTACCCATATCTTATACCCGCGGATATTTTTTACCCATGGGTGTTATCCCTTACCTAAAACTATAGTTAGAACAGGTAGAATCCAGGGGATGCGGGCGGATCCGCTGGTGGCAGTGGGATCTGCTGGTGGCGGTGGGAGCGTGGATATGCCGTGTGGTGTGGACATGGGCCGACGGCAGGGAATTAGAGGTCAGAGGGATGGCCGCAAGGAGGCTGGTGTCGAGCGAGGGCGAGGGGCGAGCGACGGGGAAGCGACGGCGACAGAGACGTCGAGCAGCGTGGTGGCTGGCAACAAGCAAGGCGAGCCGGCGAGGTTGCTGGCAACGAGCGGGGTGAGTGGCAAGCAGCGGAAAAGCGATGACGATGGCTGATCTACGGGAGCGGTGAGTCATGGGCGCGAGGACTGAGGAGTTGTGGACTCGTGACTCGGGAGTCTGCTTTGGTGTGGTGGCTTGGTTGGAGAACAGATTGAGGAAGGAACCCTAAAACCGTCTATATATATATTACATTATATTGGGCCCACATATTAGTTCGGGTACTGGTATACAGGTATGGATATGCATTTTTTGCCCGATAAGAAATATTTATTGGGTACAGTGTGTTACCCGAATCCATACCCGTGGGTACTAATTCCTACCCGAACCCGAACTTTTCAAATCAGGTATCTGCGGGTACGCAGGTAATGGTACCCATTGCCATCCCTAGCGTGGACGGTGGGCCCCGACCTGTGGTTTCCTCCCATTCATTCCTCCTCTCTTGTTCTTTCCTCGCCTCCTGTCTCGTTCTTGGACCATTGACCCCAAAGCTTGAAGAACTGCACCATTTTTGGGGGTGCAGTGTAAAACAAGCGAGGTTATGCTGCTAAAATTTTGTTCGGATTCAGGTTCTGTGCCTCATCATAAGCAAGATAAATCTTGCATAAATTAACGATAATTTCTCTAACTTTAAACTGCAGAGTCAAACATTGGTAAGGACCGCAGTTAGATGTATACTGGTTGGAAGAGCAGAACTGGTGGTCACTCGGATGAGTGGTACACCAAGTTAGATACTTTTTGGGATCAAGCATTTTCGTTGTCAATGGATTATAAGGTGCGGTGCCCATGTACGAAATGCCGGAACACCAAGTTTTTGAACAGAATGGAACTTTTGTTTCACTTATGTCGAAACAGTTTTATGCCATATTATGAGTGTGGACGTTCCACTGCAAGACTAAATCTCGAGTCGTAGAAGTGGATGAGGATGATGGTAGAACGGGGGTTGATAGGATGGATGAGATGCTAGAAGCTATGGAAGCGGAGGATCCTCTTACAATGGAGGCAGACAAGTTCTTAGTTGAGCTCAAGGAATCAGAACAGCAATTGCATGAACACACGGATGTGACCATCCTTGCTTTCATGACCAGATTTATGGCAATTATTCCATGTACTTTTTCCATCAACTTCTACAATGATCTCATGAAATTGGTCCGCGATATCCTTCTACAACCTCACAAAGCGTCTAAAGATATGTATCAGTCGAAGAAATTGATATTTGGCCTCGGTATGAACTATGCGAAAGTCGATGTGTGCCCAAATAACTGCATGCTATTCTAGAAAGAGCACGCCAGCGAGAACATGTGCTTGAAATGTGGTAAACCGAGGTATGTCGAAGTTGTTAATAATGATTGTGATAATGTGATGACAAATGTCGCACATAAGCATCTTCGTTACTTGCCTGTGACTCCTCAGTTGAAGCGGTTGTTTCTTTCAAAAAGAACCGCAAGACACATGAGATGGCACAAATATGGTAAATATGAGAACAAAGAATTCCTGATGCATCCGTCCGACAGTGATGCATGGAAGGCGCTAGACTATTTTGATCCAGATTTTTCTCGTGATGCGAGAAGTGTTTGCATCGGGTTAGCGACAGACGGATTCTCACAGTTCAGTACAAATGCCACACCATACTCTTGTTGGCCCATCTTTGTCATTCTGTACAACCTGCCACTAGCTTTTTGTATGAAGTACGAGTTCATGTTCCTCAGCCTCATTGTGCCTGGACCGGATCATCCTGGGTCGCGTCCCAACGTGATGTTGAAACCACTGATCAAAAAATTGAAAATGTTGTCAACAGGAGTCGAAGCGTACGACAGTTACAAGAAGCATGAACCTTCGAGCTGCTTATTTGTGGTCTGTCCATGATTTGCCAGCATACATCATATTTTCTGGATGGAGCACTCACGATCATCTGACGTGTCCGATATGTGCTTCGGACACGGATTGCTTTTGACTAACTCTTAGAGGCAAGATATCTTACTTTGATTGTCACACACATTGGCTGCTTCTGAATCACATATTTAGGTAACAGGGGGCCTCTCTTTAGAAAGAACACTGTTGTCACTAAAGGTCCATCGAAATGTTTCAACGAGGCAGAGATTTCCGATAGGTTGGACAAACGGGTGCCAGATGAAGGTCATCCGGGATATTTCGTAGGTTACAGAGAGGAACAATTGGACCCACAATGTGGACTTTGGGAGCTAGGTATGTGAAGGCATTGATTCTAATGCACAACATTGAGGTCATGCATCAGGAGCGTAACATGGGCGAAAGTATCATAAGCACATGCATGGATTGACTAGCAAATCGAAAGACAATATAAAAGCTAGACTAGATTTGGCAGACATTTGTATTTGCCCAACACTTGAAATCTCCGAAAGTGGTGGTAAGCCACATGCTTCTTTCTGTCCTCGACCTAAAGAAAAGAAGAAGTCATGAAATAATTGAAAACTTTGAAATTCCCAAATGGTTACGCAGCTAGCTTGGAACGAGCCGTGAATGTGAACACAAGAAACCTCACTAGGTTGAAGAGTCATGATTATCACATTATCATGGAAAGACTCTTACCTGTTATGTTTTGGGGCTATCTAGATGATGCGGTGTGGAAGGTTTTAGCCGAGCTTAGCTATTTCTATAGACAACTTTGTGCTAAAGAAATCAAGATAGGGATGATGGATAAGTTAGAGAAGGAGATACTGATACTTTTATGTAAGATGCAAAAAAATTTCAACCGGGTTTCTTCAATCCAATGCAACATTTGCTTCTCCATCTTCCATTCAAATCTAAATTGGTGGTCTTGTGCAATACAGGTGGATGTATCACATTGAAAGAGCGCTATGATATCTAAAACCAATAGTTGGCAACAGGGCAAGGGTGGAAGGGTGCATCACTGAAACATATGCTCTTAAGGAAGTAGGATACTTTTCAAGTGTCTACTTTACAGAAGAACACAATATCAATACTTCGGTGATGTGGTACAATGTGGACGAAGCGCCCCCTTGTAGCAACCTCTCCATTTTCCAAATGAGAGGCACTACTGTTGGTAGCTACACGACCTACGTCCTACCCGAACGTGACAGGGCTGTTGCTTTACTCTACATGTACGAAAATATAGATGGCATGCAGGAATACTTCGAGTAAGTGTCTGTCCTACATTTATGCTAATCGACATATTTTGTTACAAAGGTATTCTAAAAAGTGTTTTTTTTTCACGTTCAGTGAGTTCCACATACAACGTTGACCAAGTAGGCATCAAACCTACGACCAAACAAGTAGAAGGGATGCGACAAGAAGGATTAAATGGAGGGACGGGTTTCCTATCCTGGTTTGAGATTATGTGATACTCTCTCGTCCTCTATATATTATAAGTTACTATTACTAAAGAAGTATTCGTTTAACTTATGATCATTTTTGACAGTGCATGACTCACAATGTCCATAAAGATTTGCGACAGCTATCTTATGGATTAGTGAATGTTAGAAAGCTATGGTCGATATGACGTAAATGACTTTCGATTTCGTACAACTCATTTTGAAGCTCTTCGTCCTCTTGCGGCAACATCAAATTCCGGTGTTGTGACGAGAGCAATTGACACTCAAGAGAATAAAACCAATTATTATGGGATCATTAACAAAATCCTTGAATTTACTTTTACCAGAAATAAGACACTTCGAGTTGTCTTCTTTGACTGTGACTGGTTTTATAGCGCCCATGGAACTCAAAAAAACCAATTTGGAATGGTGGAAGTCAAACACAAGGACCGACTACGAGGTTACGATACATTTCTTCTTGCACGCCAAGTGGAGCAAGTGTATTATCTACCTTATCCATACACAAAGCTCAGTGCTTAGTGGGTGGTATATAAGGTGAATCCTCGTGAGCGGTTATATACTCCTGGGGATGATGGTTACTATGATAGTGAAGATGTTGAAGAAGTGTACCAAGAAGAAGAGTTGCTAGACACTTTTATCGTCGAGTCTGGTGCAGAACTCGATCAATTAGTTGGATATGTCGAAGATGTAGAGGCAGATGATATGCAAAAACGGAAATTAGAACAGGTCACGATGGTAGATTGTTGGGCTGGTTTAAGGAGTACGACACATGATAACGATGTTGATGAAATTTTGAAAGTGATTACAAGTAACGCTTTCTTAAAGATAGTAACATAAATTTTCTATATCTTATTTGCATATTTACTGATTATCTATTAAAATAGTATGGCGTCAAAGAAGGGTAAGAAGGTGGCGGCGATGAGGGGGTTTTTCCCCTCTAGAGCTGAGGACACTTTCACTGGTGCCTCGTCGACCGGGAGCAGATGCCCTCAGCTGCCGTGGAACATTCTGACCAGCTTTAGGGCTTCATCACAACAGCCCACACATGTAAATTTCACTATTCTTTGAAAAAAATCTTCCAATTCAATTTCCAATTAAACATACTTATGAATCATTTAAATCTTGTAGTCCTCACCAACTGACTCAGAGGCAACGACACCAGTTGAGCTTGGCTACCCTTCGGTGAGCTAGCCCTTGGCTGGCGAACCTTCTGTTCCTGAGCCTTTTGGGTCGGCTGGTGACGAGCCTTCTGGATCACCAAACGTGGTGCCCGAGCAGAGGCGGCGGATGAGGAGGACTCACTTTGTCAGTCCTCCTGCGGTCCCTTCATAGAGGATTGTAGACAGGTAACAAAATCGTAGTGTTCATTTTTTGTTTCTTTTGGTTACTTATGTAATGAATCAATAAATGTCTGCAGCACTTGGTACGACACGTCTTTCACCGGTGACAAACACCACAGACTGGTGAACGGTGTCCTTGGGTCCTTAGTGTGTATGCACTATTCCGGGGTCATCGACGGAGTGCCTGCTACTTCGTAGGAGGACTACGCACGCCCCTCACCAGGAGCACTGCAATGTTCAGGAGGCCGTATGGGCCGATTTTATGGTAAGTATATTAAATAAAGTTTCTATGTTTTAACTCTTAAACTCTTTTAATAAACATCTCTTCAATATACTCTTTATCACATGAAAGGTATATTTTAGAGGACCCGGACAACCCTTGCATTTTTTAGCATGCAAGAAAAGAGTTTCACGTCGACACTGCGAAGGCGGTCCGGCAAGCTTTGTCAAACGCTCTTATTCAAGTTATCAATGAGCACTTGAAGGCGAACTAGCACGACGTGCGACACTTCTGGCAGGAGAGCGAGAGGCACCTGACAAAGGAGGAGTACGCGCAGGTACGTGGGGTATAGTAAATATTTTTTCTGATAATTTCCTCAATGGTATTTTTAATGACCTACAACTATGTGCAGAGCCATGTTAGCTGGTTGCAGGGTTGGTCCGATGCATACCGGGCCCTTTGTCGGTACTGGGCTAGCGATGTGTTTAAAGCCAAGTCCCAGAGGGGTCGACGAGAAGCACAACCACAGCCAAGATAACCCTTGCGTTTAGCTAAACGCATGTAAGTGTATCTAACTTATGTTTATATATTCATAATACACTCTTCGTACTAATACGTACTGACAGGAGCGCGAGCCGAGGATGCTGGCGACCATAGCAAAATATTAACCACCATAATCAGCCATAACACATCAAAAATTAGTAAATCAATACTAAGCAAATTTTCTATAAGCCAAAAAACAAGTTTAAAACATTGCAGGTCAAAAACAGAGCCGCAGCATAATTATTTCAACAAATAGAATTTATTGAAATCGACCAAAAGCGGCGCTGCAATGTAAAGACAAAAGATCGGACATTCCAATCTATGACTCACGTGCAAATTACGTGATAGAAAGTTTGGACAGTCCTAACCAAGTAAAGAGTAAATGTAACTCTCGAAACACTCCCACCACCTCGACTCACATGCAGCTCATGTGAGTGAATGTTCAGACAACCCGAAGCGAGAAACACGTGCAATTCATGTGACGAAAAGTTCGGACAATTCGAAGCGGGTGTTTTGGCAATATTCAAAACTTTGAATGTAAACCCTCACTTTTATCCTAATTGCCAATGTATTCGGCAGACATAGGTCTCACACTTTGCGACTGAGCGCATTAGCCACCATGTTAGCCTTTCCTAGATGATAATGGATCTCAAGCTCATAATCTTTAATTAGTTCCAACCATCTGTGTTACCTCATAATTAGTTCCTTATGAGTAAAGATGTATTTGAGGCTCTTATGGTCGGTGTAGAGATGCACTAGGTTTCCAAGTAGATAGTTTCTCCACATCTTCAACGCCAGTACCACTACAGCAAATTCCAAATCATGAGTGGGGTAATGCTGCTCGTGGTTGCGGAGCTGGCGTGATCCATATGCACTTACGTGTCTATCTTACATCGAAACACATCCAAGTCCAGTGCCTGATGCATCACGGTATACGTCAAAAGGCTTGGTCATATACGGTTTGACCGGTGCTATCGTAAGATGGTTTCTCAAGGTCTGGAATGCTTCCTCACATTCTTTAGTCCATAAAAAACTTGTTGGCTTTCTTCAATAGTTCTGTCATTGGTTTAACAACCTTCGAAAAGTTGCATACAAATCTGCAATAATAACCAGCTAGTCTCAAGAAAATAAAGTCCTGATGGTTTGACTTAGGAGATTCCCGCTTTAGTACTTGTACAATCTTACTTGGGTTAACTGCCACACCTTCTGCTGAACAGGCACTTAGTTGATTCAAAACTCACATTTACTTAAGTTAGCATTGTGACACCCGGTTCCGAGAATGAACCAAGTAATGAATATGTGTGTCCAAGATATTTAACACACATAGACAAGTGCATCAAAAACAATATTCAGATTATAACCATGTCTTGAATAATAATAATAATACAAATAATAATAATAATAATAATAATAATAATAATAATAATAATACCTTATTACAATATCCAAATAGTCTCGAATACAAGCTCCAATAACACTGCAATGGAAAAACTAAGCACTAATAGACTTCATCTCCACATGTAATTTGACAGTAACACGCACGCCTAGTACTCCTCATAGTCCTCCGGATACTCCAAATTATCTCCTGTTACTGAATTAATGTGGGAATAGCAAGGGTGATCACATGTCGTACTCAGCAAGTGTGGGAATGTATGACATGTAGCTTAAACAAGGATGACAACAAATGGCCAATTGCAGAAAAGTACATTTAATTTGCAAAAGTAAGAAAATGCAACTTATAATTACTATATGAGGTCAATTCCCATAATTACCAAAATACCATCAATACCATATCCAATTCTATCAATTCCACATACTTAACCATAATCATCCATGATTATCCATAACCATCAATATCCAACTTATCATAACCAAACCTAAGTCCCAACTCCAATTCCATATCCAATTCAAACCATTATTCAATAATCAAGTCTATAACTCTAATCATGTGAGGGTCTAGGTCGCTCATAACCGGGAGCACGGCTATTATGATAGTTTTACACTCCGCGAAGGTTGTACCACTTTACCCACAAGTTTGTGATTTCATCACCTTTCGATGACTAAGAAATCTCAATTATGATGTCTCAGACTTCTGTTGGTGTGTGGCCAAGAGATCACAAAATAGCATTTACAAAGTGATTACCAGCATGTGCGGACCCACTAAGGTTTCACCGGAGGTGATGTCTCCAACTAAGCACATCCATCCAAAGCCTCCCTCTTATGCCGTTCAGATCCCAAGGTAGTCCTGCCAGCACTGCAAATCCAACCGACTCCCAGTCCCCGAACCTTCCTTATGATCCGAATGATACTGACAATACACTAATTAGTCAGCTAAGCCGCACCCATACTTGGCCCTTTGGTGGCACTGTAATCCTAGATGGTTGCTCCACGAACCGGTCCTTAGATCAAAAACAAGCAAAACCACCTAATCATACAACCCATTCCACATAACCCACTTGCTTAGATCCCTAGGTTCTATATTGCTAAAGAGTCATTATCACCATCACATAGTTCATATGTACATTAGTTCATAATTGAGTCATTTGTTTATTCCCAATCCCGATTAAGGTAGGCAAAGCAAAACTGGAAAATACCCTTCCCAACTCCTCACAATATATCTCGAGCGACAAGGATGGGTATACAAGTCTAGTGTCACACCTGGTAATAAGAAAACAACCAGATGCTTTCCACATGTATGCCAGGATCAGTTCAACTCATACATGTGTAGATGAAAGTGAAATACCAAATAAAATACCATGTTCGAGTACATCACCTTATTACATAAATGACCATCCAGGTCTAAAATAAAAGTACACAAGCAGCGGAAAAACATAACAAGGGCTCCAAACACAGGCGTTGCACGGGGGAGCGCCAGCCTAGAACATCTCTTCGGGGTCTCTGTAGAAGTCCTGGTTCTCCACCTCTGCGTCTTCGTAGACTGGGGGAAAGATGCAACTAACAAGTTTGAGTACCAACGGTACTCGCAAGTTGGGAAGTTACGACATGTGTGGTTCACATCAAGGTAGGCAATGAATAGGTAAAGCACTATAGTAGTAACAACATACTCTTAATTGTTTATTGAGCACCTACATCTAGGTGAAATCACAACCAACATCCCAAGATTAATCCAGGTAAGACCAAACCCAAACCATCCATTTACTAACCATGTGCTAATCATGAATTTGGTTTTCAAGCCGCTCGTGTCCGTGACAAAACTCTGCAAAGTGTGTATCCTTTACCCACAGTTCGTGATTTCGTCCCCTGTTGCCAGGTGGGCTAAGGTAAACCTCCCTAATGCCCATGGTAGCTAACCACATTACACACTTCCGTAGGTGTGTGGCCAGGAGATCACTACGAGGTGTTGCCGATGGTTATCCCGACTTGCAATGGGTACTCTAAGGTTTCACCGCTCCGGCACCTGGAGTCTAATTTCCCTCCGCCAAGAGAAGCCCCCTCTTGAGCCATGCGGATCCCAAGGCAAAGCCCATTCCCTGCCCGATCAATTACCTATGCTACATCGGGAGAGACCAAATTACTAAACCAAGTTGTCCCATATACATTTTTGTGGTGATACTAAATGGCTTAGCAACTTCTTCCATAAACCGGTCCTTAGAATCCGATAGGTGCCAAGCCCCAAACAAGGTCTTGTGCACGCAGGCACCAATCCATACAAAACCCCCTATCAGATTCCTATCTACTAAATTCCAATATTTCCATAAATTCATGATTCAAAGTACTTCAAATGTAAACTTGTATATAAAAAGATCATATTTCAATTAAGCATGGCTAAGCGTATTCTAAATAATTATAGAGCACCCAAACCATGTTGACAAGGAATATTGTGGAAATTCTAGGAGAACAATCATAGGATTCATATTTTAATTTAGCATGAAACTAACTAAAACTTAGCAAAAAGGGTGCAAGATGGTCAAGGAACTTGCCTCCAAACTGTGCCTCGGGGTCGTCGGGAAACTGCTGCTCTTGAAGGTTAAGGGTGGTTTCTGACCCTGACTCTAAAATATGACGATGCACGAAAAATAACATACAATAAGAACACAATTAAATGCAAACATTACAAAGAAACATAAATTCCTACGCAACATGTGATTTTTAAGTTGATTTCAATTATAGGCATAAACCAATTGATGAGTATATAGAGTTTTAAATAAAATATATTAAGCAAAGCATATTTTTAACAATTTTTATACCATTTTTACATTTATTAGAAACCTATTAAAATTTTCTAGAAATTTTTATCCTTCAAAATAAGCTAAAACAGTTCTATATCAATATTTATACATTTTATAGTTTTTACACTATTTTTATTAATTAATTCTATGTGCAAATCAACTTTCATGAATTAGATGTGCTTAGAAAGTATTTTATGACTAATTCAGCAAATTAAAATGGATTAATAAAATAATACAGAAATGTAAATACTTTAAACATATAAAAAATATGTTTTTATAATTATTCTTTACAATTTTAAGGGCTTTTATTTAATTTATAGAACTAACAGGGGTTTTCTGTAAAAACAGAACTAAACCAGTGGCTAAAAATAATTTTTAGTAAGTCTAGGGATTATTCTACAATTTTCCAGAACTTATTTGCTATTTTATAATATTCCAGGGGCTTTAAATTACTTTTTATTCAATTTACCAGTATTTTTTCTAATTTCCAAAAAGTCCAGGGGCTAGTTTGAAAATTCTAGGGGTTAGATTTGAATTCCCGGGGAACCCAGGGGGTAGCCCGCAAGTTTTCTAGGGGCCTGAGTGAAATTCCAGCGGCGGGAAAACTAATTTGAATGTGGGCCGTTGAATTTAAAATGGATGGCCCAGATTTTATTCACCGAAGGGGTACGGGGGTTCTAATCTTGGCTGTTGAAACATAATGGACGACGGACATTGAGCCACGTCGCCCCGATTAGGGTCGGGCGGCGGTGCGCGGCGGCGGGCTCGCTGGAGAAGTCCAAGAACGCGCCACAGAGGCCACGAGGTACATCCAAATAGCGCAAAATGAAGAGGAGGGCACGGGGGTCTCACCAGAGGTTGTCGCACGACCGGAAATTGGACGGAGGGTGGTCGGTGACGATGGACGGCGGAGGAGCTCCTCGGCAACGATGGAATCAGTGACGCAGCGACGTTCCACCCCAACGGTGATGTCCGGCAGACTCCTAACAACACGGGAAAGGTGGTAGGCAAACTCCCGAGGAGTAGAAGTGGGTGGAAAGTCGGGAACAGTGGCGTCATTACCGAGCTTGTCGAAGCTAGGGTTTTGATCACTGGGGTGAGGAAATTGAGGGGAATGGCCGGGCTTCTATAGGGGTTCGGAGTAGAAACTGCAGGCGGCCATGATGGGCATGACGCGCCCCTTGATTGAGGTGAAAACGGTCGACATTGAAAGGGGGGTGAGTGGGGCGGCGCGGTGTTATCGCATGTGGGCGTTACGGCACGGGCGCGAGGTAGACGAAGAGGGGGTGGGGCCGGCTTGCAGCGAGACAAGAGAGAGGGTGCGGCACAGGGAGAGGCTGGCGCGCGGGGCCAGGCTGACAGAGAGATAGAGAGGGGAGAGGAGGCGCGGGCCGGCGCGGGAGGGTGGAGAGAGTTGGGCCGGGAAAAAAATTCGGCCCAGGGACAGGTTTCGCATTTTCTTTTCTTTTTCTTTTTCTTTTCTGTTTTCTTTTTCTTTCCTTTTATGTTTTCAATTTGTAACCCAAATTTCTAGTGAATTGAAATTTTCAAAAATTCACACAAACAATCAAACATGATGCAGCTTGCCTTATATAAATTTTATTCCCAAGAAAATGATTTTACTTCTTGAAAAATTCATTTTACAAAAAAAAAATTCCTCTCTAAAATAGTGGGTGTTACAATTCTACCCCCCTAAAAAGAAATCTCGCCCTCGAGATTTGGACGTCCTAAGAGAATAGACTGGGAAACTCCGCCTTGAGGTCTTCCTCTCTTTCCCATGTTGCCTCTTCTTCTGAGTGATGTTTCCATTGGACTTTGCACATCCGAGTAACTTTATTCCTCGTAACTCGTTCTGACTTCTCGAGAATCTTAACAGGTTGTTCTGCATCGGTCAAGTCCTCTTGCACGTCTACTGCTTCCAATGGCAATTGTTCTTCTGGTACTCTTAAGCATTTCTTTAATTGTGACACGTGGAATACATCGTGCACATCTGATAAATGAGATGGTAGCTCGAGCCGATAGGCTACTTCTCCTCTTTTCTCCAGTATTTTGAAGGGACCAATATATAGGGGTGATAACTTGCCCTTCACCTTGAATCGTCTTAACCCTCTCACGGGTGACACCTTGAGATACACAAAATCACCAATCTCAAATGACAGATCACGTCGTCGAGTATCTGCATAACTCTTTTGCCTTGACTGAGCCGTCTTCAAATTCTTCCAGATTCCTTGTACTTGTCTCTCAGCTTCTCTTAGTACTTCAGGCCCAAATACTTGGCTTTCTCCGGTTTGATTCCAGAACAATGGTGTTCTGCACTTTCGTCCGTACAAAGCTTCAAACGGGGACATCTTCAAACGGGCTTGATAACTGTTGTTATAACAGAACTCAGCATATGGTAGGTTCTTATCCCAACTCCTACTGTTTTTCAAAGCACATGCCTCAACGTGTCTTCAAGAATTTGGTTAGTACGCTCTGTTTGACCGTCAGTTTGCGGATGATATGCCGAGCTAAAATTGAGTCGAGTATCCATAGACTCATGCAGCTTCTGCCAAAATCTGGAAGTGAACTGAGTACCCCTATCCGATATTTTTTTCTTCGGCACTCCATGCAGGCATACAATTCTTGCCATATATAGTTCTGCCAATCTTGAACCAGAATAGCTTTCTTTTACTGGGATAAAGTCAGCCACTTTGGTCAAACGGTCCACTATGACCCATATAGAGTCGTATCCTGACCGAGTTCTCGACAATCTCACAATAAAGTCCATACTTATTTCTTCCCATTTCCATTCAGGAATTTTAATTGGTTGGAGTAACCCTGCAAGTCTTTGATGTTCTGCTTTGACCTTCTGACACGTGTCACACAGAGCTACATACTCCGCCACATCACATTTCATTCTATGCCACCAATATCGATCCTTTAGATCTTGATACATCTTTGTGCTTCCCGGGTGAATAGAATATGACGAATCATGGGCTTCTCTCAGTATCAGCTCTCGAATCTCCTTGATATCAGGTACACATATTTTCTTCCCTAGCCATAGAGTTCCTTGTTCATCTTCTTTAAAGTCTAGTGCTTTTCCTTCTTTCATTAGCTGCTTAATCTTCTGAATCCACTTATCATTCTTTTGCCCTTCACGAATATCCTTCTCCAAAGTAGAATCTATTTCCATAGTCACTACCTCAGTATTCACGATACTAAGGTTTAGTCTTGCGAATTCTTCATATAACTGTGTTTGTTGACCTTGTAGTGCCAAGCTATTGCATTGAGCTGACCTGCTTAATGCATCTGCGACCACATTAGCTTTCCCAGGATGATAATTGATTCCGACATCAAAATCATTGATAAGTTCCAACCATCTGCGTTGTCTGAGATTTAGATCTGGTTAGGTGAAGATATACTTCAAACTCTTGTGGTCCGTATAAATTTCAGTTCTTTTTCCTATCAGATAATGTCTCCATAACTTCAATGCATGAACCACTGTTGCTAACTCCAAGTCATGAGTAGGGTAATTTCTTTCATGCTTTATGAGTTGACGTGAAGCATAAGCCACTACATGTCCCTCTTGCATTAATACACATCCCAGTCCTTGTCCGGATGCATCACAGTAAACTGCAAATTCTTTCTGCATATCCAGCATAATCAACACTGGAGCAGTAGTCAACCTTTTCTTTAGCTCTGTAAAACTGGCTTCACACTCTAGTGTCTATTTGTACGCAACTCCCTTCTCAAGTAACTTGGTTAACGGACGAGATATTTTTGAGAATCCTTCGATGAACCGGCGATAATAGCCAGCCATGCCCAAGAAACTCCTGACTTCCCCAACATTTTCTAGTGTTTTCCAATTCAGAACATTTTTCACTTTACTGGGGTCTACTGCTATTCCTCCCTGTGATATAACATGTCCCAGAAATGACACTTTCTTTAACCAGAACTCACATTTACTTAGCTTTGCATACAACTGATGTTGCCGAAGTTTCTGTAAAGCCAATCTTAGGTGCTCCTCATGTTCCTCTTCACTTTTGGAGAATATCAAGATGTCGTCAATAAACACCACGACAAACTTATCCAGATACTCCATAAATACCTTATTCATAAGGTACATGAAATAAGGTGGGGCATTAGGTAAGCTAAAAGACATGACTGTATACTCATATAATCCATATCTTGAAACAAATGCCGTCTTTGGTATGTTCGAGGGTCGTATCTTCAATTGGTGATACCCTGATCGCAGATCAATCTTCAAGAACACACATGCACCTCTCAACTGGTCAAACAAATCCTCAATCCTTGGTAAAGGATATTTGTTCTTGATAGTTACTGCGTTGAGTGCACGATAATCCATACATAATCTCTGTGTGCCATCTTTCTTGGGCACAAATATCACTGGAGCTCCCCAAGGTGAGGAACTAGGACATGTATCCTTTTGCTAACAACTCATTGATATGATCCTTCAATTCTGCCAATTGTTTAGCATCCATCCTGTATGGTCGCTTGTAAATTGGTGCTGTACCATGTACTAATTCAATGATGAATTCAATTTCTCTGTCAGGGGGCATACCCGGTAGTTCATCAGGAAACACATCCGGAAAGTCACAAACAACTTTGATCTCTTGTACTCCTTCAACCTGGTTGAGTCGTATTTTCTGAACTGGTGCTTGATCAGGACGAAACTCCACGTTTGTGCCATCCGTATGAGTCAGACATACTATTCTCGTGGCACAGTTGATCACTCCTTTGTACTTGGTTAACCAATCCATTCCGAGAATAATGTCTATTCCTTGTGACTCCAGCACTATAAGGTTTGCTAAGAATGCTACCCCCTAATGCTTATGCTTACATTAGGGCATACTTGCCTTGTCAGCATCTCTCCTATAGGAGAGTTGACTACTAATACTTGATTCATTAATGTAACATTCATTCCATGTCTTCTTATGAATTCTTTTGCTATGAACGAATGTGTTGCACCAGAGTCAAACAATACTGTAGAAGGATGGTAATCAGCAGGGAACGTACCGATCACCACATCTGATGCATCTTGAGCTTCCTCCAGAACAACATGATTGACCCTTCCTCTGGACTGGTTCTGCTGCGAATGCTTTTTCGGGCAGTTGTTGGAGTAGTGTCCCTTGTCACCACATATATAGCAAGCTCCCCGAGTACTGGTGTCTTGAGCCTTGTTTCTTTGTTGATTTTGGTGTGGTTGCCCAGTTGGTCGAGGGTTTGAAGTCATAGGACGTTGTTGATACATTTAAGGGCGTTGTGGTGGCATCTGCTGGTACTGTGGGCGCGCATACTGAGATTGAGGTCTGAATGAAGAGTTGTTAGTGTACCGCTGGCCTTGATTATTGCCCATGGCACAACTCAGGTGTCCCGATTGCTGTGGGTTAAACCGAGGACGATTGCTGCTTGAAGACTGCCCCATCATCATCTTCCTTTTGCGGTCTTCTCCTTCGCACTCCTTCTTCTTTCTTTCTACCGTGAAAGCTTTATCCACCAGATGTTGGAAACTAGCATAGTCACTGGAAGACATCATCAAATGTATCTCTTTGTCCAGTCCCTCTTTGAAATAGAATTGTTTCTTGGCATCAGTGTCAACATCTCCAGGGGCGTACCGAGATAATTGTGTAAACTTGTTCAAATACCCCCTTATGTTCATGTTCCCCTGCTTCAGTGCTAGGAACTCCATACGCTTGGCTTGAATTTCTCCTGCAGGTACATGATGATTGCAGAAGCTTTCTCTAAACTCTTCCCAGGTAATGTTGTCTGGGTTGCCATGGGCCGCAGTAAAGGCGGTCCACCAATCAGCCAAAGGTCCATGGAGTTGGTGTGATGCCAATAACACCCTTTCCCTTCCTTCAGATTGTACAATCCTTAATTTACTTTCAATAGTATTGATCCAATCATCTGCATCCATAGGTTTCGTGGCGTTGGAGATGCGTGGGGGTTGAGTGTTCATGAAGTCTCTTAAGCAAAACCTTGGAGGTGGGGGTGGTGGTGGTGGTGGAGGGGGTGGTGGTGCTTGATGAGCCTGTTGCATATTGTTCACAATTTGTGTCAAGTTTTGCATCATTTGAAGTTGCATAGCCATCATATGCTGCATTTGGTTTGCAGCTGGTGCCCCACGAGCACCTCTTCCATTCCATTGAGGTAGTGGGACTTCATTATCCTGATTGGGTGGCACACCACGTCCACGTCCTCTTCCTCTTCCTGCCATCTGTGATTGGGGTTTTGCTTTAGAATAAAAAGATAAGAGAGAAACTATTCTATACGTCTTTCCCACTATATGCATCAATAAGGAGATAGAAAAATAAAGATCACTTTCATTAAGCAAACACAAACATGGATAAACAAGTTCTCAAAGCAAAAATCATACAACTCAAGATTACACAGATCATTACTACATCTCTCTTATTACAACTCATGGGTAAGTGTCTTAATCTTGAGTCGTAGGGCAGGCCGGAGTCTACTCTCGCTCCTCGGGGTCCTCCTCCTCGCTTGGGTCTTGATCGTCATCTCCATCATATCCCGAGTTGCTGCACAAGACTCGTTGCCATGGGGAGGAGAGTTGGTTGGCTGCTACGGCACAGAAGGCTCCCCTGAGTCTGGCTCCTCGTCTGAAGAGTAGTCCATCGAGTCGGTGTCGCCACGACCAACACGGCGGTCAGGAGAGTCCGGGATCCAAGTGGAGGTGTCTGAAGCATACCCATCTGGGTCCTCGTCGGTGATCCGACGGTACCTCCTCACTTGCCTTTCATAATGTGCTGCCAGGTCACGAACATCCTGAATTTCTTGCTGAGCCTTGTGGAGGTGAATGCTGAGGCGCTCCATGTCATCAACTGTCTGGTGAGTCTGTGGAAGGGTCAGGGGCCCCTCCACGTACCTGGTGACGAAGTTGCCAGTGCCGCTGGGACATTGGGGAGTGTAGGCGTGCACCGAGTTCCGCAGCTGGTAGCGGTAAGTGTGGATCCAATAGGTGATGGCCTCCCAGCTGACATCCTGCTCAGCATGTCGTCGGTAGCTCCTTGCAGCAGGGGTACGGTGCACCTTGAGTAGTTCATCCCCATAGTAGACAAATAGCTTGCATGACCACTTGATCCGGTAGGGACGCTGCATCCCAATGGAGTGGTAGGTGAGTGCCAGTCTCTCGTGTCTGTAGCCGGCGTCGAGCAGTATGGCTTGAAGTCGACGTCGGAGTCGTCCTGTAGCTCTCCCATCAGTATGAATCACCACCGCTCGTCGAGGATCATTGAGTGGGGTACAGCGGGCAGCAATCCTTCAGTTGGGAACATAGCCTCCAGTTGACATGCGAGCGGTTCTCCTGACGTTGGCCATCTAAGATTTTGAAACAGAAGAGTGTCAGTAATAAAACAAATTAAAGAGTAAGTGAAAATAAGTGCAAGGTAAAGAATACAAAGAAATTTTACAATTAATAATATTTGAAAATAGTAAAGTCCTTAAATCGTCCTTTTCTATCTAGGCTTGCGTCCTACGGGCAACACGGCTCTGATACCACTTTGTCACACCTGGTAATAAGAAAACAACCAGATACTTTCCACATGTATGCCAGGATCAGTTCAACTCATACATGTGTAGAAATACCAAATAAAATACCATGTTCGAGTACATCACCTTATTACATAAATGACCATCCAGGTCTAAAATAAAAGTACACAAGCAGCGAAAAAACATAACAAGGGCTCCAAACACAAGCGTTGCACGGGGGAGCGCCAGCCTAGAACATCTCTTTGGGGTCTCTGTAGAAGTCCTGGTTCTCCACCTCTGCGTCTTCGTAGACTGGGGGAAAAGATGCAACTAACAAGTTTGAGTACCAACGGTACTCGCAAGTTGGGAAGTTATGACATGTGTGGTTCACATCAAGGTAGGCAATTAATAGGTAAAGCACTATAGCAGTAACAACCTACTCTTAATTGTTTATTAAGCACCTACATCTAGGTGAAATCACAACCAACATCCCAAGATTAATCCAAGTAAGACCAAACCCAAACCATCCATTTAGTAACCATGTGCTAATCATGAATTTGGTTTCCAAGCCGCTCACGTCCATGAGCACGGCTGTCTAGACAGTTTGAAAAAACTCTGCAGAGTGTGTATCCTTTACCCACAGTTCGTGATTTCGTCCCCTATTGCTAGGTGGGCTAAGGTAAACCTCCCTGATGCCCGTGGTAGCTAACCACAAAACACACTTCTGTAGGTGTGTGGCCAGGAGATCACTACGAGGTGTTTCAGATGGTTCTCCCGACTTGCAATGGGTACTCTAAGATTTCACCACTCCGGCACCAGGAGTCTATTTTCCCTCCGCTAGGAGAAGCCCCCTCTTGAGCCATGCGGATCCCAAGGCAAAGCCCGTTCCCCGCCTGATCAATTACCTATGCTACATCGGGAGAGACCAAATTACTAAACCAAGTTGTCCCATATACAATTCTGTGGTGATACTAAATGGCTTAGCAACTTCTTCCATAAACCGGTCCTTAGAATCCGATAGGTGCCAAGCCCCAAACCAAGGTCTTGTGCACGCAGGCACCAATCCATACAAAACCCCCTATCAGATTCCTATCTACTAAATTCCAATATTTCCATAAATTCATGATTCAAAGTACTTCAAATGTAAACTTGTATATAAAAAGATCATATTTCAATTAAGCATGGCTAAGCGTATTCTAAATAATTATAGAGCACCCAAACCATGTTGACAAGGAATATTGTGGAAATTCTAGGAGAACAATCATAGGATTCATATTTTAATTTAGCATGCAACTAACTAAAACTTAGCAAAAAGGGTGCAAGATGGTCAAGGAACTTGCCTCCAAACTGTGCCTCGGGGTCGTCGGGAAACTGCTGCTCTTGAAGGTTAAGGGTGATTTCTGACCCCGACTCTAAAATACGACGATACACGAAAAATAACATATAATAAGAACACAATTAAATGCAAACATTACAAATAAACATAAATTCCTATGCAAAATGTGATTTTTAAGTTGATTTCAATTATAGGCATAAACCAATTGATGAGTATTTAGAGTTTTAAATAAAATATATTAAGCAAAGCATATTTTTAACAATTTTTATACCATTTTTACATTTATTAGAAACCTATTATAATTTTCTAGAAATTTTTATCCTTCAAAATAAGCTTAAAACAGTTCTATATCAATATTTATATATTTTATAGTTTTTACACTATTTTTATTAATTATTTCTATGTGCAAATCAACTTTCATGAATTAGATGTGCTTAGAAAGTATTTTATGACTAATTCAGCAAATTAAAATGGATTAATAAAATAATACAGAAATGTAAATACTTTAAACATATAAAAAATAAGTTTTTATAATTATTCTTTACAATTTTAAGGGCTTTTATTTAATTTATAGAACTAACAGGGGTTTTCTGTAAAAACAGAACTAAACTAGTGGCTAAAAATAATTTTTAGTAAGTCTAGGGATTATTCTACAATTTTCCAGAACTTATTTGCTATTTTATAATATTCCAGGGGCTTTAAATTACTTTTTATTCAATTTACCAGTATTTTTTCTAATTTCCAGAAAGTCCAGGGGCTAGTTTGAAAATTCTAGGGGTTAGATTTGAATTCCCGAGGAACCCAGGGGGTAGCCCGCAAGTTTCTAGGGGCCTGAGTGAAATTCCAGCGGCGGGAAAACTAATTTGAATGTGGGCTGTTGAATTTAAAATGGATGGCCCAGATTTTATTCACCGAAGGGGTACGGGGGTTCTAATCTTGGCCGTTGAAACATAACGGACGACGGGCATTGAGCCACGTCGCCCCGATTAGGGTCGGGCGGCGGTGCGCGGCGGCGGGCTCGCTGGAGAAGTCCAAGAACGCGCCACAGAGGCCACGGGGTACATCCAAATAGCGCAAAATGAAGAGGAGGGCACGGGGGTCTCACTAGAGGTTGTCGCACGGCCGGAAATTGGACGGAGGGTGGTCGGCGACGATGGACGGTGGAGGAGCTTGTCAGCGACGATGGAATCGGTGATGCAGCGACGTTCCACCCCAACGGTGATGTCCGACAGACTCCTAACAACACGGGAAAGGTGTTAGGCAAACTCCCGAGGAGTAGAAGTGGGTGGAAAGTCGGGAACAATGGCGCCATTACCGAGCTTGTCAAAGCTAGGGTTTTGATCGCCGGGGTGAGGAAATTGAGGGGAATGGCCATGCTTTTATAGGGGTTCGGAGTAGAAACTGCAGGCGGCCATGATGGGCACGACGCGCCCCTTGATTGAGGTGAAAACGGTCGACATTGAAAGGGGGGTGAGTGGGGCGGCGCAGTGTTATCGCGTGTGGGCGTTACGGCGCGGGCGCGAGGTAGACGAAGAGGGGGTGGGGCCGGCTTGCAGCGAGAGAAGAGAGAGGGTGCGGCGCAGGGAGAGGCTGGCGCGCGGGGCCCGGCTGACAGAGAGATAGAGAGGGGAGAGGAGGCGCGGGCCGGCGTGGGAGGGTGGAGAGAGTTGGGCCGGGGGAAAAATTCGGCCCAAGGATAGGTTTTGCATTTTCTTTTCTTTTTCTTTTTCTTTTCTGTTTTCTTTTTCTTTCCTTTTGAGTTTTGAATTTGTAACCCAAATTTCTAGCGAATTGAAATTTTCAAAAATTCACACAAACAATCAAACATGATGCAGCTTTCCTTATATAAATTTTATTCCCAAGAAAATGATTTTACTTCTTGAAAAATTCATTTTACAAATATTTTTTCCTCTCTAAAATAGTGGGTGTTACATCTAGTAAACACCTATTCATGAGTTTTCCATCAATTTGACACGAGCATGCAATTTTGCAAACATAACATTTCAAAACAGGATCAAAATATTCAAGGACACTGGCCTTGCTTCGGTGGCTGGTTTGGATCGAGATCCTCAAAGTTTTACTGTTGAAGGTCCTCGTAAACACCCTCTAGAGCGTTACCTTCTATTCTGCGCGACAAGCATGCGAAACAGGTATTACAATCAATAAATGCTCATATAGTACTCAATATGCCATGATATGCATGAATGATGAAATTATGAGATAACACATGTTATTAGGTTGCTATTATTGCTTACTAAATAGCTACAATTGAGTTTTACATGTTGGAGCAAGTTTCAAGTCATTTTGGAGCGAACTGAAATAATTTCAGGAATTTCAGAATTCAGAAGCTGGACTAGTTCGCACATTGAGCCGGACATATCCGCTCTGAAACGGACTAGTCCGCACTAGACTGGACAAGTCTGCTATGTCCAGGGTTTTGCAAACTTCCCAACTAGGGCATGGTTTCAAACGAGATTGCAATCATATTTGATGTGGAAAGTTAGATCTAGGGCAATTACCGTGAATCCTATGGTCCAATGGTTGAAGATTTGTTGCAACATGAGAAACTTGACGTCTGGGGTTGTTGATGGAGAATTGACAATGATGAACGTTGATATCGAAGAGTCGATGAAGATCGCAGCAGTGACGACATTTTTGCTTGATTGATCTTCTCTTCTTCTCCTTCCTCCTTTTCTCTTTTTCTCCTTCCTCCTCTTTTCCCTTGTGGTGAGGCTTCCTCCTTGAAGAATGGCGGCTCGCGAGAGATTAGGGTGTTGGGGTTTTTCTTCTAACGAGGGCAGGGTGAGAGGTGGCATTGGGGTGTTTATATAGGAGGAAAAGTGGTGGGGTTGGGGTGGAATCAAGAAGCGGTGGGAAAAAGTAGGGGCCTTGGTGGGGTCCCACCTGGGCTCCTCAGTGGTGAGGCACGACGTTCTTGGGTCCAATTAAGGCAATTTCCCGATATATCATCATGATGGAAAAATAGAATCTGAGTCGAAACCCTAAATATCAGACTAGTCTGTAGGAGGCCGGACAAGTCCGTTCTGGGTATAGAGAGGTACAATAGAGAAGTCTGGTGCGAGTTCGGACAAGTTCAGCTTGTACAGAAAGTTGATCCAGACTAAGTTTTGCGAATTAAAGGACAACTCCTATGGGTTCCAATAACCAGCATTGGACTCTTCCATAGCTGTAACAGACAAGTCCGTGGGACAATAGAAACGAAACCGAAATAGTTTGTAAGTTTATCGAACAGGTTTGGGTGACATCAGTGACGAAACCGTACTAGTCCGTATAGTGGGTCGGACAAGTCCGTTGCTCTAAAGGAAAATGAATTAAGCCGGAGAAGACAGGTATACCGGACTAATCTGGGGCTGTGTTCGGACCTGTTCATACCAAAACAGATTTTAATTGCTGTTTTTGCCTATAATTCATTTTAATCTCGTTCCTTTTTGTGTAGAATTATGTTAAACATGTGGAATAAATGCAATGCATGATGGATGAAAATGAGGGTGTTACAAACCTACCCCCCTTAAAATGAATCTCGCACTCGAGATTTGATGTAAAAAGGAAAAGGTAGGGAAATTCCTTCTTGAGATCTTCCTCCCGCTCCCAAGTTGCTTCAAATTAAGTATGATGTTTCCATTGTACTTTGCACCATCGAATCACCTTGCTTTTTGTGACTCTCCCTCATTTCCAGGATTTTGATAGGTTGCTCAGCAAAAGTCAAAACTTCGTCAAGTTCCAATTCTTCCATTGATACTTGCTCTTTCGGCACCCTTAAGCACTTCTTGAGTTGAAAAACATGGAATACATCATGGACATCAGAAAGATGTGCTGGCATCTTCAATTGATATGCCACTTCTCCTCGTTTGTCCAAAATCTTGAATTGTCCGATGTAGCAAGGTGCCAACTTGCCTTTAACATTAAATCGCTTATACGAAGTCTCCCACTTTGAAAGCTAAGTCTCTTTGCCTATTATCCACATAGCCTTCAAGTTTTTACGGATTATCTGGACTTGCTTCTCGATGTCTTTTATCACATCTGGTCCAAATACTTGGGTTTCTCCCGTCTCATTCCAAAACAAGAGTGTTCTACATATCCTTCCATATAGTGCCTCATACGGCGACATCTTCAAACATGTTTGATAGATGTTGTTGCATATGGCAGACTTTTGTCCCAACTTCCTCCATACTTTAGTGCACACGCTCTTAGCATGTCTTCTAATATATGTTTGTCCTTTCGGTTTGTCCATCTGTTTGGGGATGATCTGCAAAACTAAAATTCAACTGAGTCCCCATAGACTCCTGAAGTTTCTGCCAAAACATAGAAGTAAATTGAGAGCCCTTGTCAGACACTATTCTCTTAGGTACTCCGTATAAACACACTATTCTCCCCATATACAATTCTACCAGCTTCGCACCATCATAGGTAGTCTTGACAGGGATAAAATGGGCAAATTTGATCAACTCATCCACAATAATCCGTATTGTGTCATATCCCGATGGGGTGCGCGGCAACCCTACTATAAAATCCATACCAACTTCTTCCACTTCCATTGCAGAATCTTCAATGACTGCAATAATCCAACCGGCCTTTGTTGTTCAGCCTTCACTAATTGGCACACATCACAAATTGCAACATATTCCGCTATGTCCTTCATTCCATCCCACGAGTAGCATGTATTCAAGTCCTTGTACATTTTTGTACAACCCGAATGAATGGAGTAAGGTGAGTCACGTGCCTTCTTCAATATCGTCTCCTGGATATGCTTCAAATTAGGCACGACAATTCATTTCCCAAGCCATAGCATGCCAGTGTCATCTTCGTCAAACCTCCATCTCTTCCCTTTTGGATTCTTTCCTTGATCTCTTGGATCTCCTCATCCTTTGTCTGTACTTCTCGTATTTCTTTTTCCAGTGTCGGGTTTACTTCCATTGTTCCAATTTCATTTACGAATCTGAGATGCAACAGTTTAATCCCCTTACATAGCTCGGATTGTAACTAATGAACTGTGAGTTGGTGGCTTGCTCCTTTCCTACTCAAGGCATCTGCCACTACATTGGCCTTTCCTAGGTGATAGTTGATTCCCACATCGTTATCCCTAACGACTTACAGCCATCGTCGTTGCCTCAAATTTGGATCTGTTTGCGTGAATATGTACTTGAGACTCTTGTGATCCATATAAGTCTCACACCTATGACCAAGAATGTAGTGCTTCTATATCTTCAAAGCATGTACCACGGCTGCAAGTTCGAGGTCATGTGTTGGATAATTCAGCTCATGTTTCTTCAATTGCCTGGATGCATAAGCTTTATTCGGCCTTCTTGCATCAATACACAGCCAAATCCTTGCCTTGATGCATCACAATATACATCAAAGCTTTTGCTCACGTCTGGTAATGTCAACACTGGTGTCGTGGTTAATCTCCTCTTTAACTCATCAAAGCTGTTCTAATAAGCCTGAGTCCATTTGAATGGTTTCTCCTTCATTCATAGTTCAGTCATGGGCTTTGCTATCTTGGAGAAGTCCTTAATGAAACGGCGATAATATTCAGCCATTCCCAAGAAACATCTAATATCCTTCACATTTGGTGGTGGGTTCCACTTTAACACATCTTACACTTTTCCTGGATCGACAGATACTCCTCGCTAGGAAATGATATAGCCTAAAAATGATACCTCCCTCAACCAGAATTCACACTTATTGAATTTGACATACAACTGGTGCTCTCGCAATTTCTGCAACGTCAACCTTTCAATCTCTTCATGTTCTTTTCGCTTTTCGAGTATACCATGATATCATCGATGAACACTACGACAAACTTATCCATACTCCATGAAGACTTTATTTATGAGGTACATGAAGTATGCAGGTGCATTGGTCAATCCAAATGACATAACGGTGTACTCATATGATCCATACCTCGTTCGAAAGATGGTTTTGGGCATATTTGATGGTCTAATCTTCATTTGGAAATATCCTGACCGAAGATCGAGCTTGGAGAATATTCGTGCTCTCTTCATTTGTTCAAACATATCCTCAAGACGGGGCAGCGAATACTTATTCTTGATTGCCACCTCGTTGAGAGATCAGTAATCCACACACATCCTTTGGGATCCATCCTTCTTATCTACGAAGAGCACCGGGGCTCCCCATGGTGACGAGCTTGGGCGTATAATACCCTTCTCTTGCTGCTCTTGAATTTGCTTCTCGAGCTCCACTAATTCATTAGCAGGCATCCTATACAGCCTTTTAGCTATAGGTGCAGTTCCAGGTATTAAATCAATGACAAACTCGATGTCATGATTGGATGGCATACCTGGCAATGCTTTCGGAGACACCTCTGGATGCTTGCGAACAATCGGAATTTCCTCCAATGTCAAACATTCTGATAAGGAGGTTTAGGCCCGATCTTTCGAAAGGTAATGGATAAGTCCATTGTTGGAGGTCTCGATGTTGATGATCCGATGCTCTCGAGTAGAACACGAAAAACCCCTGCAATCACTACACCACTGCTCCGTTTTTTATCAACCGTGCTTCACACGATTGATCTCGCCAAGAAGGCTAATCCCTACAAGTGCAATTAAGAAAACAAGCAAGAACGTAGAAGACACGATCTAAAATTGTGAGTTGGGGTTTCATAAACCGTAGAACATCGATATTATTAATCTAAGCAAAACCCAATTGTTTATGGCGGCCACCATGGAGTATATATAAGTGGGAGGACGTCTAAAGGGGTGTTGGGGTCGTGACCTAACCCTAAGACACGAAAATAATAGACTTAGACTTGATACAAGGCCCAATAGCCCAATGCAGTGGCGCAACACTGGACAGAAATCTGGACTCAACTTGTTTCGACGATTCCTGATGACTCCGGAGGAATTTTGACGTGGGACCAGATCCATTGGAAAGTTTATCTTCTCCTTTTTCCGTCCATATGTAGATCGAAAACAGAGTCCGTATGCATTCTAGGCGTCTGTTTTAAGGTGGACTGCTTCTGGACTCCGAGTTGAACTCGAGTCCGAGTTGTAAACTGGTTCCATCAACTTGTGGATGTCCCAGCTGGTTCTCCACATTCCCAGGGCCTTCTCTCCTCACTTGTTTATCTCCACCATGGTTCCTAATAACAATTAAATCATTACATAGCAATCCATTCTCAAATTCACATGGGTAGGCATTTAGGAAAGAGTTCACATGTTGATTTAGTAGCCGTGCTCGTGCTCTTGTGATTGGTCCTTGTAGTTCAACATGTGTATCCACTGTTGTGATGTCCTCCTCATCATCCCCCTCTTGAATCAGAGTCGTCCTAGACTCAAGTTCATCTTCTTCCCCCAAGTTTGGCCGCAAATCTGAAATGTTAAATGTGGGACTAACCCCGAAATCGGGAGGAAACTCAAGCTTATATGCATTATCATTAATCTTTTCAATAATCTAAAAGGAGCAGCAGCTCGAGACATAAGTTTAGATTTTCTAAAGTCAGAGAAACACTTTTTTCTCAAATGTAACCATACTAAATCACTCGGTTCAAGTTTTACTTCTTTTCTACCTTTACTACCTGCAATCCTATATTTCTCATTCATTTTTTTCAATATTTTTCTTTGTAGTTTCATGCATCTTAAGAATGAATTCAGATCGTTGTGTATCATCCAAATTTATAGTTTTAGAAGGAGCAAAGGTAGTAAATCAATAGGAGCACGTGAATTAAAACCATACACTATCTAGAATGGACTTACCTTCGTTGTGGAGTGAATGGATCTGTTGTAAGCAAATTTTATATGTGGTAAACACTCCTCCCACAACTTTAAATTTGTTTTCAAGACAGCCCGCAACATAGTGGATAGAGTACGATTAACTATCTCAGTTTGTCGATCTGTTTGTGGGTGACAAGTAGTTGAAAATAGCAACTTGGTTCCCAATTTATACCACAAAGTTCTACAAAAATGACTTATAATTCTTTAATCACGATCGGAAATAATGGTATTTGGCACACCATGTAAACGAACAATTTCCGTCATAAACAAATCAGCAATATGTGAGGCATTATCATTCTTATGACAAGGTATAAAGTATGTCATTTTGGAGAAATGATCAACAACCACAAAAATACTATCCCTCCCCTCTTAGTCCTAGGCAATCCTAAAACAAAGTCCATAGAAATATCAGCCCAAGGTACACTAGGAACAGGAAGAGTCATATAAAGACCATATGGGTTAAGGCGAGATTTAGCTTTATTGCAAGTAGTGCATTATGATATGTAGCGCTCGACATCACGCCTCATCTTTGGCCAAAAGAAGTGTGTGGACAGCACGTCCTTAGTTTTCTTCACGCCATAATATCCCATCAATCCTCTTCCATGTGCTTCCTGCAAAAGTAATAGACAAACGGAGCTAGCTGAAATGCATAGCTTGTTAGCACGATAAAGGAGACCCTCTCGCAGCACATAGTTATTCCAATTTCTTCCTTCTGTACAATTTTGAAAAGCATCTTTGAAGTCCAAATAAGTAGGATATAATTCTTTTATTATTTCCAAACCAAAGATTTTATGATCAAGTTGGGACAGCATAGTATAACGTCTAGATAACGCATCAGCAATAACGTTTTCCTTCCCTTTTTATGTTTAATTATGTATAGAAATGACTCTATAAATTCAATCCACTTAGCATGTTGTTTATTCAGATTGATTTGACATTTAAGATACTTCAAATATTCATGATCAGAATGTATGATAAACTCCTTAGACCAAAGATAATGTTGCCAAGTTTGTAGAACTCGTACTAAGGCATTCAATTCTTTATCATAAGTAGAATAATTCAGAGAAGGGCCATGCAGTTTTTCACTAAAAAAAGCAACGGGCTTACCTCCTTGTATGAGAACACCTCCAATATCAATGCCGCTTGCATCGCATTCTAGCTCAAAGGTCTTGTCTAAATCAGGAAGTTGTAGCAATGGTGCTAAAATTCTACACAAAGCGGCGATCAAAACCTGCAAGACCAAGAAAACTACGCACCTGTGTGACGGTTGTTGGAGTTGGACAATTAGTGATTGCAATAATTTTTGTCTCATCCATCTCAATTCCCTATGAGGAAAAAACATATCCAAGAAACGAGACTCGATTGGTGCAAAAGACACACTTTTCGAGGTTACCAAACAAGTGTGCATCTCTCACAACAACAAAAACAACACCTAAATGATCAAGATGTTCATCATATGAATTGCTATAAATGAGAATATCATCAAAGTAAACCACCACAAATTTTCCAATGAAAGCACATAAAACCTTGTTCACTAATCGCATAAAGGTACTAGGTGCACTAGTTAAATCAAAAGGCATGACTAACCACTCATAAAGTCCAAATTTTATTTTAAATGCAGTTTTCCATTCATCTACTAGTGCCATTCTAATTTGGTAGTAACCACTACGCAAGTCAATTTTGTGAAGATGATAGCACCACTCAATTCATCAAGCATGTCATCTAAGCGAGGAATAGGATAATGATATCAAATGGTGATGTTATTAATTGCACGACAATCAGCACAAATGCGCCCACTAACATCTTTCTTAGGAACCAAAAGAACAGAAACAGAACAAGGGCTAAGGCTTTCATGAATGTACCCGCGGTCCAAAAGATCTTGGACCTGACGCTGAATTTATTTAGTTTCCTCTGGATTGGCTCTGTACGCTGCACAATTTGGCAAGCTTGCTCCTGGAATTATGTTGATCTTGTGTTCAATGCCCCCTCATGGGTGGTAAACCAGGGGGTATCTCAAAGGGAAACACATCCTAAAATTTCTGCAAAAGGTTAGCAACAGCAGGGGGCAACGCAATAGACAATTCATGAAGTGAAAATAGGGCTTCTTTGCATACTAAAGCATAGCACATCCCTTAGCATCAAAAAAATCAGCAAGGTCAGATTTAGTTGTGAGCAATGAAGTAGATTTTAACTTAATGACTTGCTGTTTTTCATATTCTAGTTTTGTTGCTTTATCATCACGAATTTTACTACTCTCAAAATGCACAATTTCAGCAGGATTCATAGGAAGCAAAGTGATTTTCTTTTCTTTATGCATGAGAGTGTATTTATTAGTTCTACCATGATAAATAGCATCCGTATCAAATTTCCAAGGACAACCCAACAAAAGAGAACACGCATCCATAGCCACGGCAACAAAATCAGCAAAATCATTGTAAGAACCAATTGAAAAATTTATTCTTGCTGTTTGTGTTACCCGAACCTCACCGCTGTTGTTGAACCATTGAATGTGGTATGGATGAGGGTGTGCTCTTGTTTTCAAACCAAGTTTCTTGACAATGTCCGTGTTCACCAAGTTATTGTAGCTGCCTCCATCAATTATAGTGTGTACACGGTAGTCCTTGACGATGAGAAACATGTGAAACAGGTTGTGTCGTTGTATCTTGTCGTCGGCCTCCAATTTGGTGCTCAAGGCACGCCACACAATGATGCTCCTAAAGTTCTCCGTCGCTGCTGTAGCAAATACCTCTCCATCGGATTGTTCATCATTTGTATGACTTGCAACGTTAGTAGCAAGAGAATATTCAACTTCAAGATCTGAAGTTCTATCATACCCGCCATCGTCATATGCTATGTATGCTTGTTTGCTCGGGAAATCTCTCATCATGTGACTAAGTCCTTGGCAGCAGTGAAACTTATTGTCAGAAGTACGACTCGTAGGAGTGGAAGATGAAGGCTGGAATGATGTCGACTTGCTGCCCTCCGGCACGCGAGAAGGTGGGGCAGCAGGTGTAGTTCTTTGGCCGCCATTGGATGGTGTAGTGGCTGCACGGAAATTTGAGGATGGTGCTATTTTGGATGGTGTAGGCGTCGAATGTGGCGTGAAGGTGGTCCTCATGCGTTGTTGCTGCTGTTGGCGGCCCTGCAATTCTTTTTCTGCCAACATAGCAAGCTGAAATAATTTGTTAACAGTATCATATTCCTTGTAATCAACAATGTCCTGAATTTCGTGTCTCAACCCACCATAAAAGTGAGCTATTTTATCATCCTTGTCCTCTATTACCCCACAGCGCAACATATCCTTTTGTAGCTCTTGATAGTATTCTACTACAGACATATTACCTTGCTCTAAATGCTGTAATTTTTTTCGAAGGTCTCGCTGAAAAGAAGGAGGCACAAAACGAACATTCATAGCCTCCTTTAATCTATCCCATGTTGGAGGATCAGTTCTAGTTTTAACAAGTTCATTCCACCATATGATAGCAAAATCCTTAAACTCACTAGTAGCTTGATGAACTTTATGTTGTTAGGAATAAGATGGGCATTAATTTTTTGCTCTACTATCATCTCCCAGTCAAGATAAGCCTCAGCATCATAAGAACCAGAAAAGGAGGGTATAGTAAATTTTACCTTAGCAAAAGGGTCATCAGTAGGACGGTTATAATTGTTATGGTGATTATTACCTCTCATACCTCGACGATAGAGTGGGAGTCGTGGTTGATGATTATGATCTTCCATATCATCACAAGCATCGTCTTCATATCCAGCGAGAGGCAGCCAAGCCTCAAGATTACCCATTTGAAAAGCAAGTTCATCAAGTTGGCGGGTCAAGTGCGCCAATGACTCCGTTGTTAATGCAGTGTTTTTCGTAAACACTTCTGCCATATCGTTCATCATGTTACGCAACTCAGCATTTGAAATTCCATCACCATCATTTTCTACCATTGTTAGTAATACAAAAAAAGACAATAGGAAGATGTTATCCCTATCAACTACAAAATGTAGTCGCAATGTGAGAGGTGGAAGGACAATCTCTCTCGCTCAAGCATCTTACCACGATCTTACAAGTGTTCTTACCAACACAGCAGATAGTATGGACGGTGAAATGAACCAATGAAGCGTGGGATGATTGCAAAAGGTACCTGTTCTTCTCAAGAGAAAGTGGAACTTGGATGACACTTTATATGTAGCAAGGATTAACAACAATACAATCAGATAGTAAAGTTCAGTAAGTGTCCAAAGTACTTGTCAAAGTTGCTGGCCTAAATGCGTTCTCAGTAGTTCAAGCTAGCAAGACATGAAACAAAACTATAGGACACAAGGATGCAAACACTTCCAATTTTATTTTTCTTTGTTTTTCTTTTCTCTTTTTTTTGTGCAGCTTTTGTATCTTTTTTTTTTTTGCACTTGCCTTTTTCTTTTGTCTTCTTTGTTTTTTTCAGAATGTGCTGCAAAAGAAGAACACAATGCAAAGCAATCAAAGATATCTCGTAGGTTTGTTACGGATTTTATACTCAATCTTCTAAGGACAATTAAGTACCTTTAGAGGCCCCAAATCTAAAAACAGTGAACCTTAAGATTATAGATCTATCTCTCATCTTTAATTTCAGTATATGGAAGACCTATTTTGGATCATAACAATAGGAGATATTACCCCAGAAATACAGACTGTTCAGAATTTCTAGGTCAATAACAGATTTAGATCTAATGCAATTTCGACATCGATAACTATACTTTCTTGGAAACTGATGAATACGAAAGTTATATAGAATTTCTTAGGCTTTCCGGAAATTACAATAGCACCAAAATCTGAATTAGTATGAGCAAGATATGACGAAAATAGCGAACTGGACAGAGATGAATCTAATCTGGACGTGATGATGTGATTCAAAAGGATGAATCACACAAAGTAAAACTCAAACTAAGACCAAAAACACTTTCTAAACCAGCAATATGACTCAACCACAGATACAAACTTAACAAAACCAAACTGAAAACAAAAGTTGCAAAAGGCTCAATGTGGTTTGGACAATGTAATGAACAGATCTACTAAATTGCAAGTTTTTCTGTGGCTTTTTTGTGAACTCTAGGTATGAAAAACAAAATTAATATAATGGATAGATGAATTACCTAATGGGCAACCTGGGAATCTGATACCAATTGATAAGAAGGTTTAGGCCCAATCTTCCGAAAGGTAATAGATAAGTCGATTGATGCAGATCTTGACGTTGATGATCTTAGGCTCTCGAGTAGAACACAAAAAACCTCTGCAATCACTACACTACTGCTCTATTGGTTATCAACCATGCTGCAAACAATTGACCTCGCCAAGAAGGCTAATCCTTGCAAGTGCAACTGAGAACACAAGCAAGAACCTAGAAGACACGATTTGAAATCGCGAAGTTGGGGTTTCACAAACCATAGAATGGTGATATTATTAATCTAAGCAATACCCAATTGTTTATGGAGGCCACCATGGAGTATATATAGGTGGGAAGACGTCTAAGGGGGTGTTGGGGTCGCGACCTAACCCTAAGACACAAAAATAATAGACTTAGACTTGATACAAGGCCCAATAGCCCGATGCGGTGGCACAGCACCAGACAGAAATCTGGACTCAACTTGTTTCTATGATTCCTAATGACTCCAAAGGAATTTTGAAATGGTACCAGATCCATTGGAAATTTTATCTTCTCCTCTTTCCTTGCATATGTAGAACGTCAAAAACGGAGTCCGTATGCATCCTGGGCATCCGTTTTAAGTTGGACTGCTTCTGGACTCCGAGTTGAACTCGAGTCCGAGTTGTAAACTGGTTCCATCAACTTGTGGATGTCCCAGCTGGTTCTCCATGTTCCCAAGGCCTTCTCTCCTCACTTGTTGATATCCTCCATAGTTCCTAATAACAATTAAATCATTACATAGCAATCCATTCTCAAATTGACATGAGTAGGCATTTAGGAAAGAGTTCACCTGTTGATTTAGTAGCCGCGCTTGTGCTCTTGTGATTTGTCCTTGTAGTTCAACATGTGTATCCACTGTTGTGATGTCCTCATCACCTTCCATATGATTTAGCATTGCCTTCCCAGTTGTTGGCTGAACTGCCTTGAACTCTATATCGTGATAGGATCTTGGTTCCTGATCTTTCGATGAGAATAGGAGGGTTCGATTTGTGGAGTAGAAGACGTTGGCGATCCGACTACACCGTCCCCAAGACGATGCGCCTTAGCGATCGGTACACCGACTCCGAAGTTGTATTGATCTTGCTAGCGCACAATCAACCTGATCACGAGGGCATTTGTTCCTGCAAGCAATCGAAGAACATGCAAGAACAAGAAGAACAAGCACTTATCTGTTGAATCAATCTAAAGTGGGGTTCTGGATACAAGTAGACAGGTGATCTAGTCGACACGCGCGTGTACAAGGAAGCAGCAGAAGCTAACTTACGAATAAACAAAAAAACCCCAGCTAATGAGGGCGGCTGCTACTATTTATTACCTCCCTAGGGTTGTGAGAAACCCTAATCACGAGTCCCTAATGGACTCCAAACGATACATGGGCCATGGGCCCAATTTTGGTGATGCAGCACCGTGGACAGAAAAAGGTCTTGGTATTAAAATAACTATTGCGGCCGACTCTGAATAGATATGGACATGAGGCTAGATCCGTTTGAAAGTAGACTTGATAATCTTTCCAGGAAGTACTTGAACGCCCAGATCGGAGTCCGTATGAAATCGTGGTGGCCGTCACAAGTTGGTGCTGTTCTGCTGTCCAAATTCCGTCCGCGCGAATTCCCTTCCCATTGGCTCCTCTCCATTGTTCCTAAGCAAAACAAGAAAGCACGTAGTTCCACGGTCTATATAAGATGGACATAAGGCCAAGAACGAGTTCACCTCATAGTTTAGTTGACGTGCATGAGCGTGAGTGATCGGACCAGAAACCGGTAGCTGAGTTGGTGTGGATGTATCGAGGGTGTTGATGTCCTCATCATCCTCCCCTTCTTGCATTTGAGTCGTCCGCGACTCAAGCTCCTCTTCTTCTCCCAAATATGGCTTCAAATCTGCAATGTTAAATGTGGGACTAACCCCAAAATTCGCAGGCAACTCGAGTTTATATGCATTATCATTAATTTTTTCTAACACTTTGAATGGACCATCAGCTCGAGGTAACAATTTAGACTTTCTCAAATCAGGAAACCTATCCTTTCGCAAATGTAACCAAACTAAATCACCAGGTTCAAAAGTGATAGTTTTCTTTCCCCCTACTACCAGCAAGTTTATACTTGGCATTCATGCACTCTATATTCTTCTTAGTGGTTTAATGCAATTTTAAGATCAATTCAGCATGATGTTTAGCATCAAAATTCACTCGTTCCATTGAAGGAAGAGGTAATAAATCAATAGGAGCACGGGGTACAAATCCATAAACAATCTCAAAAGGGAATTTCTTAGTACTAGAATGTAGGGAACGATTATAAGCAAACTCAACATGAGGCAAACACTCTTCCCACATTTTTATATTCTCTTTCAAAACAGCCTAAGCATGGTAGATAAACTTCTATTCACAACCTCAGTTTGACCATCAGTTTGGGGATGACAAGTAGTTGAAAATAAAAGCTTAGTCCCCAATTTTGCCCATAACGTTCTCCAAAAATGGCTAAGAAACTTAGCATCACGATCTGAAATTATTGTGTTTGGCACACCATGCAATCTAACAATATCTCGGAAAAACAAATCAGCAACATGTGTAGCATCATCACTTTTACGACAAGGTATGAAGTGTGCCATTTTAGAAAATCTATCCGCAACAACAAAGATGCTATCCCTCCCCTTCTTTGTTCTAGGCAGTCCTAAAACAAAGTCCATAGAAATATCCTCCCAAGGCATGCTAGGAACAGGAAGAGGCATGTACAAACCATGTGGATTATGTCGTGACTTAGCTTTTTGACATGTCGTGCAGCAAGCAACAAAGCGCTCCACGTCTCGCCTCATCCTTGGCCAAAAGAAATGACCAGCAAGTATGTCCTCCGTCTTTTTCACTCCAAAGTGCCCCATCAGCCCGCCTCCATGCGCTTCCTGTAACAACAACAAACGAACGGAGCTAGCTGGAATGCATAACTTGTTAGCTCTAAACACATAGCCATCATTGAGGACAAATTTATTCAATGTTTTTCCGTCTTTACATTTCAGCAATACATCTTTGAAATCAGCATCATGTTCATATTGATCTTTAATCGTTTCTAATCCAAAAATTTTAAAGTCAAGTTGAGATAGAAGAGTATAACGTCTAGATAAAGCATCAGCAATAACATTATCCTTTCCCTTTTTGTGTTTAATGACATAAGGAAAAGACTCAATAAATTCCATCCACTTAGCATGCCTACGGTTTAGTTTCCCTTGACTCCTAATATGCTTTAGTGATTCATGATCAGAATGGATAACAAATTCTTTGGGCCACAAATAATGCTGCCATGTTTCTAAAGTTCGTACAAGAGCATATAATTCCTTATCATAGGTAGAATAATTTAGAACAGGCCCACTCATTTTCTCACTAAAATATGTAACAGGTTTTCCTTCTTGTAACAAAACACCACCCAATCCAATCCCACTAGCATCACATTCAAGCTCAAAAGTCTTAGAAAAATCAGGAAGTTGGAGAAGACATGCATGCGTCAACTTATCTTTCAGTATGGTAAAGGCGTTATCTTGTGTGGTGCCCCAAGAAAAAGGCACCCCCTTCTTCGTAAGGTCATTCAATGGAGCAGCAATGGTGCTGAAATCCTTCACAAAGCGACGATAGAACCCAGCCAGCCCTAGAAAGCTCCGCACCTGTATGATGGTCTTTGGTACAGGCCACCCCTGAATAGCCTCTACCTTGGCTTGATCAACTTCAATTCCCTGTGGAGTAACAACATAGCCAAGGAAAGAGACTCGATCCGTGCAAAAGGTGCACTTCTCAAGATTACCAAATAATCGTGCCTCACGCAAAGCATTAAAAACAGCACGTAAGTGATCAAGATGTTCATCCATGGATTTGCTATAAATCAATATATCATCAAAATACACAACAACAAATTTTCCAATGAATGCACGCAAAACCTCGTTCATTAATCTCATGAAGGTGCTAGGTGCATTAGTTAACCCAAAAGGCATGACTAACCACTCATATAAACCGAACTTAGTTTTGAAAGCAGTTTTCCATTCATCTCCTAGTTTCATGCGAATTTGGTGATAACCACTACGCAAAACAACTTTTGAGAACACAACAGCACCACTCAACTCATCAAGCATATCATCTAAGCTTGGAATAGGATGACGATATCGAATGGTTATATTGTAGATTGCTCTACAATCCACACACATACGCCATGATCCATCCTTTTTAGGTACTAGAATAACTGGAACAGCACAAGGACTAAGAGACTCACGTACATAACCTTTGTCAAGTAGTTCTTGTACTTGGCGCTGAATCTCCTTTGTTTCTTCTGGATTTGTCCTATATGGTGCACGGTTGGGCAATGAAGCACCGGGAATGAGGTCAATCTAGTGCTCAATCCCTCGAAGTGGTGGTAGTCCTGGTGGCATTTCACTTGGAAACACATCAGAATATTCCTGCAAAATGTTAGCAACAGCAGGAGGCAAAGAATGTTGCACATCGTAAAGGGAAGTCAAAGCATCTTTGCATACCAAGGCATAGGCAACAGAGGTGGAAGCAATCAGTTCGTTAATATCAGATTTCGTAGCAAACAAGCATTTTCCCTTCAGAGATATCTCATTTATCCTATCAAACACAGATTTGGCATTGTTATTGTTCTCAATGTTAGCATGGTCCTGATATTTAGTTTTCCTAGCTCTAGCAACATCATCTTGCACAATAGCTTAAGGGGACATAGGATGCAACACAATTTTTTTATCGTGGTAAAGAAAAGAATACTGATTTGATCTACCATGATGCATAGAATCTCTATCAAATTGCCAAGGTCTTCCTAGCATAATATTACAAGCTTGCATAGGCACAACATCACATTCAACGACATTCTTATATGATCCAATAGTAAAATTGATTCGCACAAGTCTAGTTACCTTTGCCTTACCGCTGTTGTTTAACCATTGAATGTAATAGGGATGTGGGTGTGGTTTGGTGCTTAGTGCCAGCTTGGTCACCATGTCACTGCTGGCCAAGTTGTTGCAGCTACCTCCATCAATGATCATGCGGCAAGATTGCTCTTTGACGACACACTTTGTTTGGAATAATGTGTGCCTTTGATTTTGCTCCGCTTTCTCCATTTGTGCACTAAGCACACGCTGCACAATGAGACTATCATAGCGCGCTGCATCTTCTGCACCAATATGCTCTTCTTGATGTTCATCGCTACCTGCATAGTCAGCTGCAAGCAAAACACATGTATCGTCATCAAAATCGCTAGCATATGAGTACTCACCGTCATCTTTAACAATTAGAACATGTTTGCTTGGGCAGTCACGCTGCACATGGCCAAAACCCTTGCACTTGTGACATTGAACGTCTCTAGATCGTCCGGTAGATGCTACGGAAGAAGCACTCTCGGTGGGCTTTTGGGTGGTCTTTACTGCTGAGCTAGTGGAAGAAGCACGTGGCTTGTTGCTGGAAGAAGAAGGTGCTGCCCGACTTTGTGAAGAAGATGGCGGAGAAGCATGCCCAGTCGAAGGAGTAGTCGTGCGTGGTTGCCATGAGCTAGTCTTTCCTGCAGAAATATTAGTTCTAGAGCTAGCTCGTCGTCCCTGCACTTTCCTTTCAGCTTTACAAGCAAGATGAAACAAACGGGTAACATTATTGTAATCTTTATAAGCAAGTATGTCCTGAATTTCACGGTTTAAACCACCCAAAAATCTAGCCATAGCTGGTTCCTCATCCTTGTCTAAATTACAACGCAACATACCCATTTGTAATTCCTGAAAATACTCTTCTACACTTTTAGCTCCCTGTCTCAATTGTTGTAACTTATTTAACAGATCACGTGCATAGTAAGAAGGAACAAATCTAGCCCGCATGAGCCGTTTCAAAGCATCCCAAGTTTGTAGTATGTTATTAGGATTTTTCTTGCCATGTTCTATCCACCAAACAGAAGCAAAATCAGTAAACTCACTAGTGGCTGCTCTAACTCTTGCGTTTTCAGGAAACTCATAACATGCAAATTTTTGATCAACAGAAATCTCCCAAGTAATATATGCATCAGGGTCATATTTACCATCAAAATGAGGTATCTTAAATTTGATCTTGTTAAAAGTATCTTCATGATTGCGTACCTCACGCCGACGATGTCCACCTATGCCTTGACGGTTGCGTTGTAGCCGGCGTCGTGGCCTAGCTTCCTCATCTTCCCCAATCTCCGTATCTGCAGAATAGTCATCTTCATTGTCACGTACAATACTAGGAGCATTGCTCACCTGTCCATCTGCGCTGCGTCCACGATCCCTCTCCTCAAGGCGCTGCAGGATGGCTCCAATAGAGGTGTTCAATGTTTGAATGGAACTCTCCAACGTGCTGATTTTGGTGTTGGTGTCGATCTGCATATTTTCCAATTGACCAAGGCGGTCACTGGTAACTCGAAAATCCTCATCAAGCGCTTCTATGTGTAGCCGCACTTGGCGTTCGAAGTGTTGTATAATTCCCCGTGTGCGAGGTGAATGCACGTCTTCAGTTGTATTTGCTCCTCCTGCAATGGTTAGTAGAAAAAAAGTCCAATATGAAAGGGTAACGTTATCCCTAGCTACAAAGGTGCTGGTGGAGATAACTCGCTCACTCTCAACCTGTTCAATCAAGCTCTTACCTGTTCTTACAAAGCTCAGCAAGAAGGTGATGGCAACCAGCAAGTAATGAACAACTTCAAGAGCAGGTGTCAATCTATGGCTTTAGGTGGCTGAAATAGCACAAGGAGCAAACTTTCACCACGTTAATCACAACAAGCTGAATAAATATTCTACGACAGTACTGTGCTGATCTTAGTCTAGACCGTACTAGAGACGCGAGCCGAGACACCAATGTCGTCACCAAAAACACCCCAAACAACAATCTGATTTTTTTTCGTTTTTTTTTGTTGGGGTGGTCACCCAAACTCTCTCTAGATGGAATCAGGAGACCCTAGAATAAAATTTGCACATGCGGCTTTTGATCTTGCACTTGCCTTTTTTTTTCTTCTCTAATTGCTTGTGGCTTTTGTGCGGCTTTTGATTTTGCACTTGCCTTTTTTTTTCTTCTCTAATTGCTTGTGGCTTTTGTGCGGCTTTTGATTTTGCACTTGCCTTTTTCTTGTTGTCAAACTCAAATTACTAATCTGACTCAAACTCGAAGTAGCAATCTGATTCGAACTCGAACTAGTAATCAGACTCAAACTCGAACTAGCAATCCGACTCAAACTCGAAGTAGCAATCTGATCTGAACTCGTAATCTGACTCAAACTCGAACTAGCAATCCGACTCAAACTCAAAGTAGAAATATGATTTGAACTTGTAATACGACTCAAACTCGAACTAGTAATCCGACTCAAACTCGAAGTAGCAATCTGATTCAAACTCAAACTAGTAATCCGACTCAAACTCGAACTACGAATCTGACTCGAAGTAGGTGACCGAATGTGACACGAACTCGAAACTCTAGTGGTGCAAAACTAAAGACCAACAACTTGACTCGTCGAAGCAAACATGAACTCAACAAGTCTTGACTAAGTGGAGAAAGTAAAAGGCACAATGGTCTAGGAATAATGGAAAAAAACAGATCTGTTATTTTTTTTGGGCTTTTTCTGGACTATAGGATGATAACAGCGGAAAGAAAAGTAATGGTAGCACTCTCACCGATTAACCTTGCTCTGATTACCACTTGATAGGATCTTGGTTCCTGATCTTTCGATGATAATAGGAGGGTTCGATTTGTGGAGGAGAAGACGTTGGCGATCCGACTACACCGTCCCCAAGACGATGCGCCTTAGCGATCGGTACACCGACTCCGAAGTTGTATTGATCTTGCTGGCGCACAATCAACCTGACCATGAGGGCCTTTGTTCCTGCAAGCAATCGAAGAACACGCAAGAACAAGAAGAACAAGCACTTATCTGTTGAATCAATCTAAAGTGGGTTTCTGGATACAAGTAGACGGGCGATCTAGTCAACACGCGCGTGTACAAGGAAGTAGCAGAAGCTAACTTACGAATAAACAAAAACCCCCCAGCTAATGAGGGCGGCTGCTACTATTTATCACCTCCCTAGGGTCGTGAGAAACCCTAATCACGATTCCCTAATGGACTCCAAACGATACATGGGCCATGGGCCAATTTTGGTGATGCAGCACCCTGGACAGAAAAAGGTCTTGGTATTAAAATAACTATTGCGGCCGACTCCGAATAGATATGGACATGAGGCCAGATCCGTTTGAAAGTAGACTTGATAATCTTTCCAGGAAGTACTTGAACGCCCAGATCGGAGTCCGTATGAAATCGTGGTGGCCGTCACAAGTTGGTGCTGTTCTGCTGTCCAAATTCCGTCCGCGCGAATTCCCTTCCCATTGGCTCCTCTCCATTGTTCCTAAGCAAAACAAGAAAGCACGTAGTTCCACGGTCTAGATAAGATGGACATAAAGCCAAGAACGAGTTCACCTCATAGTTCAGTTGACGTGCACGAGCGCGAGTGATTGGACCAGAAACCGGTAGCTGAGTTGGTGTGGATGTATCGAGGGTGTCGATGTCCTCATCAATATCGACCCCTTCATCAATTGTCAACTGCACTGTCCGCGTGGCACATTGGATCACTCTATTATGCTTCCGTAGCCAATCCATTCCACGTATTATGTCTAATCCTTGCGAATCTAGAACTATAAGGTTGGCGAGGAAATCTAACCCCTTTATTTTAAGACTTACCTTTGGACATATTATTTTTGTCTTCATCTCCCCTCTAGGAGAATTAACTAACATGGTACACTTCATGTTTGATATAGGCATGCTATGCTTTGTGACATACTTTCATGAGATGAATGAATGAGATGCTCCAAAATCAAATAATATAACATCAGGGTTGGAGTTTGCAAGGAACATACCAATCACAACATCATCAGCTTGCCGAGCCTCTTCTGCTGATACATGATTCATCTTGTCACGAGCAAAATTTTGTGGCCCACGGTTACCTTGAGATGTTCGTCCATTCGACCTGGGATTATGCCTTGGAGCATTGTTCATCTATCCTTGGCATGACTTTGGGCATTGATTAGCAAAATGTCCCACCTCACCATATGTATAGCATGTCTTGGTACAAGTGGCGACAAAGAAATTTGGGCGAGGCTGATTTTGAGTGGAGGCACCCATATTAGGATGAGGTGCAAGCAGCATGGGTAAGCGAGGTGCTTGCATGGGAGGTGTTGGTACCTTGCGTACCGGGTACCCCACGATACTACAAGGAAAGCCAAAGAGTTACCACGTCCGAGTTGAAGACTTCCGAAGGCAACACACATCTGACAGCACTGGGCCCGCATCCCTCATTTGGGTAGCTCCAGTACTGCCATGTGTCCTGTGGGACCGGACCTACCTCCCTCCATAAGGAATCTTCGGTCCCGCCATGTGTCTGGAAACCACAGACCTAACCACCAGTAGAGGGAAGCTCCGGTGCCGCCACACGTCGAGTAGCTCCGGACCTACCTCCACACAGAGGGAAGCTGTGGAGCTGCCACGTGTTGTACCTCTGGACCTAAACCTGCAACGACTACAGGATCTCCAACGGCCCAGACATTCAAGAGGTTGTTAAATAGCCGTTACAAGACCTGATTAATGTGTCATTAGTTCAACATTAATGACGCACGATCAGAGGACCTTTAGTACAGGTAACGCCGCCATTAAGGTGCGTTATCACACTGTTAATCATACTTAATACATGTAAATCGTGTATTAGGTGATTGACTACCACCGGGGCCACTTGTCAGGCCAGGCAATCCCTGTAACGACGAGCCCTTGGCATACAAAAGGGTTGCACTGCACGGTAGAAAACAACTCGAACTAAGCCAAGGCAAGCCCACATGCATACTACACACTCAAACTCATCAACGACCACCACGTGGAGTAGGGTATTACGCTCAGGTGGCCCAAACCACGTAAAAATCCTCTATGTCACCGTCCCGTTCATAATCTTATGCGCGCCCCAACCGAATATGAACCCCTGCGGACTACATTTTAGTAGTGCCGGTGGAAGTGTCCTAGTCCACACTTTGCCATTTGGCGCATCAGGAAGGTGCGCCTGAGATTTTGAGATGGTGAATTCTGTCGCAGCATCGTCCAACGGCCACGCTGAGCTGCCTGCTAGAGGAAATCCCTCGAATGCGCAGCAGCTAGCTTACGCTGTTGTGCCGGCGGGTATTGTTCCACCACCACCTCCACCATCGCAGCAAGATGGTGTGTTCGCGTTAGTCACTATATCAACGAACAACCCTAGGAACATTGAACGCAGTGCGCTCTTCTGCAGCATCCTCCAGCACCCAGAGCTCCTCAGGGTGCGATGGAGCAACAACGCACTGATGTAGATCACGTGGTTGCAGCTGCAGCCAATGCCATCAGTAACCAAGGTCTGCCTCTACTAGACAGACACCTTCAAGAAAGAGTATCCTGTCTGGTGGACTTGGTCCTCAGGCATCACAGCACAGGAGGCGTGCACCCTCCCAGCAAGTGACGTCATTGTCCTCCAGGATACGCCGTACTCACTGGACATTAAGGCTCTCGACTCATGATCTTTGGTCAGAGCTCAATGACAGGTACATGAGGCAGGATGGCCGCATCCTCATGGAGTGCGCTCGCGAGAGGCGAGCTGCTCGTGAAAACCCTTCACCCTTGGTAGTAGAGGGTGGTTGTTCAGCCTTGGCTATGCATCTTCGCATGGTCGAATGGCCTCCAAAGTTCCGGCCTCGTCTGTCGAAGAAGTACGATGGGACGGTCAACCCCGTCAAGTTCCTCCAGATCTACTCCACTGCCATCCTCGCGGCTGGAGGCAATGAGGCCGTGATGGCCAACTACTTTCCAGTGGCTCTAACCGGGACAACAAGATCCTGGTTCATGAGTCTTCCTCCTAACTCTATCTACAGTTGAGAGGAACTATGTCGTCAGTTCACCACCAACTTCGAAAGCTCCTACATCCGACCTAGCATAGAACTGGATATGTTCGCTGTACAACAGAAGGTGGGAGAATCGCTGTGATCATTCATCCAGCGGTTTTCTTAGGTACGGAACACTATTCCTTCAATCTCAAACGCCTCTATCATTGTCGCATTTCGACAGGGAGTTAGAGACAAGAAGATGTTGGAAAAGCTGGCAACCAAAGATGTCAGCGGCATCACAGAGCTCTTCAGCCTAGTCGACAAATGTGCTAGGGTTGCGGAGGGCCGGGAGATGCACTCAAAACCAGCTCCGGAGGTTGGTAAACCCCCCTCCAAGACTCAAGCCGCTGCCTCCGGTAGTGGAAAAAGGATAAAAAGTCCAACGGCAAGAAGAAGTCATCAGTCGGCACGCCTACTGCTGCTGTAGCTGCAGCTCCGGGTGGTTGGGGGCCACGCCCCTAAAAACGTCAACGACCATCGTCTGAGGATAGCGGCGCTCAAAAGATGTGGTGCCCAATCCACAAAACGGACACCCAGAATCTTCATGATTGCTGCGAGGTCCAGCGCCTTGTTGAACGCTATAACAAGCGTCAAGAAGAAGCTCCTTTCCGCCAACAGGAAGGAAAGCAGAAGGTTGTCGAAGCTCCGTCTGATCCGGAGCTAGGCTTCCAGGACCCCAAGAAGGTTCTGAAGGCTATCTACAATACTGTCAATAATGACTCCGACGTCTCTGACAATGAGTATTGGAAGACTCTCCATATGATATATGGAGGGTCCTGGGATATCACCTCCCGACATATCCTCAAAATGATGCATCGGGAGATGGCTGCCATAGCTCCCACCGCCAAGGCAGAACCTCATCGGAAGTGGATAAACACTGTCATCACTTTCGATGCTTCGGATTGCCCAAGAAATATGATCAGAGTTGGCCAACTGTTGTTGATGGTTTCTCCTACCATCAACAACATCCAGCTCTATCATGTCTTGGTGGATGGAGGCTTGGCGCTCAACCTCCTCAGCTACGAAGTGTTCGCGAAGATCCACCTCAGCCTCTCGAACCATCGCCCCTCACGTCCCATCTCCGGGGTAGGTCCGGGAGCTATCACTCCTCTCGGGTCAATTACACTCCCGGTAACCTTCGAGACTCAGGAGAGCTACAGGACCGATAAGTTTGTCTTTGACGTAGCGCACATCAGCCTTCCCTTCAACGCCATCCTAGGCACGCTAGGCGTGTATATGTTTATGGCCGCAGCTCATTACGGCTATTTGGTGTTGAAGATGCCGACTCTTTCAGGCATCCTCTGGATTCGCAGAGATCGCACTGCGGGAGTCACCACACTGGAAGAACTCCACGCACTTGTAACGGCACAGGAGGAAGGATCCGGCAAGGAGCAAACTGCTCAACCTACTAGCTCTCATCAACAAGGCTTAACCTCTGCACCACTGGTGCAACCCAGCGTCGACACCAACATTCTCGTCAAAGTCGTCCAAATCGTTTCTGATGCTGCCCAGACCACCCGTATATCGGGGGGTCTAGACAACAAATAGGAACTCGCGCTCATCATTTTCCTCTGAGCGAAAGTCGACGTGTTTTCACGGCAACCGTCACAGATGCCTGGGATCCCTACGGAGGTGATAGAGCACAACCTGAAGATATATCCCGACGCACGGCCAGTACATCAAAAGCTCCGGAAGCAATCAGTCAAGCAGTAGAAATTCATCAGACAAGAAATCAAAAAGTTTCTCGAAGTTGGTTTCATCTCGGAGGTTCATCATCCTCGGTGGCTGCAAACCTAATCGTTGTACCAAAGGCCGGCGGGAAGCTTCGGATGTGTATCGACTAAACCACCTTGAATAAGGCATGTCCAAAAGACCCATTTCCACTACCTAGGATAGATCATATGGTGGATTCACCTCTGGGTGTGAGCTGTTGTGTTTCCTAGACGCATACTCTGGATATCGTCAGATCCAAATGTCTAGGGAAGATGAAGAGCACATTGCGTTCATAACAGTAGATGGGTTGTATTGTTATACTGCTATGCCTTTCGGTCTCAAAAAAGCTGCTTCAACTTTTGTGCGAGCCATGCACAAAACATTTGAAGAGCTCATTAGGGACTTGGTGGAGGTCTACGTCGGTGATATCATCGTGAAGGTGAAGAACAAGAAATCACTCCTTGACAATTTGCAAGCCGTCTTCAACAAGCTGCGCATAACGCGCACCAAGCTAAACCCAAACAAATGTGTTTCTGGGGCTAGCTTCGGGAAGCTACTCAGATTCTTGGTGACTCACCGAGAAACTAAGGCAAATCCGGCAAAGATCAAGGCTATTGAAGAGATGCGGCCCCCAACCCGTGTCAAGGATGTCCAAAAGCTAACTGGATGTCTAGCTGTGCTCAGCCGCTTCATCTTAAGACTAGCAGAGCGAGTGCTTCCCTTCTTCAAGCTATTGAGGAAGTTCAGGCCATTCCGTCGGTCTGAAGAAGCAGAAAAGGCGTTCCAAGAGCTCAAGCAGCTCCTCACCATACTACCAATCTTGGTAGCTCCAGATCCTGGTGAGCCTCTTTTTCTTTACATTTCAGCAACTACGGAGGTTGCCAGCATGGTCCTGGTCGCAGAAAGACTGGAACCATCTTTAGTTCAGGAGTTCAGATCCCTCCAGGAGGGTCTGGAGCTAACTAAAGGCGAGTCTGGGTCCCAGCCCCAGGCACGAGTTCTAAAGGCAAGTTGCCCAAGGATCAATCTCTCTCATCCGAGGGAGTTCTCATGGCTAATCAAGAAGATCCGGACCCCTTCAGGAGGGTCTAGGAAGCTCCAGAAGAAGGTTTGGACCCCTCCCAGAGGGTCCGGGTTGATGAAGAAGAAGCTTCGAGTCCTTCCGGGAAGGTCCGGACAGTCCAGCGGCCAGTGTACTTCATTAGCAAAGTACTACATGATGCCAAGACTCAATACATTGAGGTGCATAAACTGCTGTATGCAGTTCTTATTGCCTCAAGGAAGCTTCGTTACTACTTTCAAGCCCACAAAATATCAGTGGTAACTTCTTATCCACTACGTGCTATATTGCATAACCCCAACTCTACAGGAAATATTGCAAAGTGGGCATCGAACCTGTCAGAATTCGATCTCAAATTCCTGCCTCGATATGCTATCAAAAGTCAGACATTAGCTGACTTCGTGGTGGAGTGGACCCCTTCTTCATCAAATCCAGGGAGCCACAGTGAGCAGAAGCCGGAACCAAAGGTTCCGATCTTCCTTGAGCCTCACTGGACTCTCTACTTTGACGGCTCCATACAGAAAAAGGGGCCCGGAGCTAGAATTCTTCTCCTTGCTCTGACCGGGGAGAAGGTCAAGTACATGGTACACCTTGACTTCAAGGCAACCAACAACATGGGAGAGTATCAAGCTCTCATCTACGGACTCAAGGTGGCACTATCATATAGCATCAAGCATTTGCTAGGTAAGGGTGACTCGCAACTCATTATCGAGCAAGTCAAAGGAGAATGCAGTTGCAAAATTCCTCAACTCGATGCTTACCTCCTTGAAGTCCAGAAGCTGCAGAAGGACTTCGATATCCTAGACCTCCGCCATGTCCAACGTCTCAACAACGCTGAAGTTGATGAACTCTCGACGAAAGCTTCAATCGGAGCTCAAGCTCCCGACGGAGTTTTTATCAGGAGATTGTCAGATCCTGCCACTCAGCCTGCCGAACTGAGCGATGGAGGTGAGACCATCACCCAAAAGTTGACGGTCTCGGTGGCCCTGTTACCATGGCATCCACCAAGGATCGTAGACACTGTAGGAAGCTCCAAGCAACCCAACGCGCAAGATCCGGAGGCTCAAGTTAGCTCTGATGCATGGATCTCGGTAGTCCAAAGCTACTTGAAAGACAACATCCTTCCTGAAGATGGTGCTTTCGCTGACCGACTCGTCAGATTGGCTAAGAGATTCACGTTGGTAGAATGGGATCTCTACTGACTTGGTGCTAACAGCGTTCTAATGCGGTGCATTGCTCGGGAAGAAGGCCGCGAGCTCCTCACGAAAATCCATAGAGGCGAGTGTGAGAACCACATGTCATCCTGCACGTTGGTTGGTAAAGCCTTCTAGCATGGCTTTTACTGGCCTACAGCAATCCAGGATGCAGTTGAGTTGGTAAAAAAGTGTGAAGCTTGCCAGTTCCACCCAAAACAGATTCACACACCGACTCAGTCGCTGCAAATGATACCTCCTACATGGACATTCGCTGTGTGGGGGACGAACATTTTGGGACCTTTCCCAAAAGCCGTTGAAGGTTACAATTTCCTGTACATCGTCATCGACAAGTTCACTAAGTGGCCGGAAGCTACTCCAGTTGTGATGATTAATAGACAATCTGCTATCAAGTTCTTGAAGTCCATAGTCTGCAGATTTGGAGTTCCAAACAGAATCATAACTGACAACGGAACCCAATTCACAAGTGCAACACTCCAAGAGTACCGCAAAGATCTCGACATACAAGTCAGCTATGCATCAGTAGCTCACCCGGCAAGTAATGGCCAGTCTGAGAGAGCAAATGCAGAGATACTAAAAGGACTCAAGACACGCACATATGAGTGCCTAAAGAAATACAAAGCCAACTTGATAGAAGAGCTTACGCTTGTACTGTGGGCGAGCAGGACAACACCTAACTAGTCAACTGGAGAGACACCCTTCTTCTTGGTGTACGGAGCTGAAGGAGTCATTCCTCCAGAAATCAACATGGGATCACTCCGGGTCCGGACCTTCAACGAATCTGCGCGCGACAAGCTCTGACGTGAAGACTTAGACCTCGTTGACGAGGGAAGGTGCCAAGTAGCTGTTCGAAACGCACGATACCGCCAGGCGCTCCAACGCTATCATCAAAGGTTCGTGCGCAACCAGCAGCTTGAAGAAGGCGATCTAGTGCTGCAACAAATACCGACTCAAGAAGGGATGAACAAACTCTCCCTATGCTGGGAAGGTCCCTTCCGAGTTATCAAAGTTTCCCGCCGCAGATGCGTTCGCTTGGCAACAGAGGATGGGTCCCCGCTTCTCATTCCATGCAACATCGAGCACCTCCATAAGTTTTATGCTTAGTTTCACAGGGGTGAGTCTGTACTTACACATAATGTAAATTATAGAGTCTATAGACAAAGTCAGGTGGGTCCTTAAGAAGAACATCCAGACCCCTCCAGAAGGGTCCGGATAGTTGAATCACACTTAACTTGGTCCTTGTACTTTAAGTGTAGCTTACCTACCCAGGGTTAGAACAAGATGAATAGCACACTTAGCCTGGTTTCATACTCTAAGTGTGTCCTTGTCTCCCCTGTAATTTGTACCTATCATGAAAGACATTGTTGTGTGAAAATAGACTCCACGTGCATTAATTTTGTACGGGCTCGTTTCTTTTATTATCTTTTCCTTCTTATCTATAACGAAGTTGTACAATTCTTTTTCAAATTTAGTCCAAGTTATTCATATGATATACAAGATATATTGTTGATCTTTTTTTTGGATCTTGGCATTGCTAGATGGTCTACTCGCCTGGAAACCAAAGCCAATGACAGGTCCAGAGTGTGCTATCGACCTAGACTGGTCAGGCACCCTAAGTATGCCACTCTACCTATATCCTGGTAGGTCCCAGTAGGGCGGGTCCGGAAGGCATTCGGTTCTAAAGAGATTACAGTAATATACTTGTTATCATGTCGAATACATTCGGATCTATAATTCAAATAAAAATAGTAAGCCGCAAACAAATTATAGACAAGAGGACGACTTTTACTGCTTTTCTTGTCTTTAATGCACTAGAAAAATGAAAAACTCATCACAATGGTGGACGATGTCGGAGCTGCTAAGCTCCAACAACCCCCAGGGGGCCTGCCATCGACTTTTTAAGCGTTGACAATGGGCGCCGTTAGATATGCTAAGCTCTGACAACCCCCAGGGGCCCGCCATCGGCATTTTAAGTGTTGACAGTGGGCGCTGTCACATATACCAAGCTTCGACAACCCCTAGGGGGCCCACCGTCGACGTTCTACGCGTTGGCAGTAGGTGTCGTCGGACCTACCAAGCTCCGACAACTCCCAGGGGGCCCGTCATCGACGTTTCTAGGCATTGGTAGTGGGTGCCGTCAGATCTACCAAGCTCCGACAACTCCCAGGGGGCCCGCCGTCGACGTTTCTTAGCATTGGCAGTGGGCGTAGTCGGACCTACCAAGCTCCGACAACTCCCATGGGGCCCACTGTCAATGTTTTTAAGCGTTGATAGTAGGCTTTTGAAACACGTCAGCACATATTCGGTGACATTCTTGGCCAAAGACTTCCCCTCCGTCTCCAGTTGGTCGACTATGACGTCACCCATCGCATCAAGTTTGTTGCCGGCATAGCTCAAAGCCACGAGCGCCTTGTCCAGCTCCGGCTTTGAGTCATCCAAATGTACCGGACTGAAGCCAAGTGGCACCAGCACTTTGTTAGCTCGCCCCAGGAAGTCCCAGACTCGCTGGGGCTCAGTTGCTCTCGAGCTCCTTAATTCCTCCAGCGACCTTCTAGCAGCCGCAAGCTCCAAACCTTCCCGGGCGAAGCGCTCAACCTCCTTAGCATGCTGCTGGATACTTTCGACCAGCTGCTTTTCACGTTCAGCAAGCTCCGACTCCCGGAGGTGGATGCGGTTCCGGCGGTCCGCCAGGTCCTTCTCCTTGCCTTTCACCCTCTCCTCTCTAGTGGAAATATTTGTCTCTCTCCTAGAGACTTCTTTTCCCACCTGCCAAATCCTTTCTTTCTCTTGAACACAATATTGTTCAAATTGTTTGGTGTGGTCAGCCAAACTTTGCTCGCCCAGTGTTAGCCTTTGGGCGAGTTCCTCCTCCCTTTTCAATAGGTCCTCCTCTTTTTCTAGGAGCTTTTCCTCCTTTTCGTCGAGGGATTCCCGGCGCTTGAGGAGTACCTCGTTTAATTCATCAAGGCTGTCCGAGCGATTATCAACTACCTCATTGTTCTCCTTGGCATACTCGAATATCTCCTGAGTCTTCTAGTCAAGGGCCTTGATGGCAGTCTCCCGCTCATTCAGCAAGCGGTCCCACCGCATCAGTCAGGCCTTCTCCTTGTCAATCCATTCCCGCTGGTCCGCAAGTCTTGATTGCGCTAGCTTGGTCTCGAAGTAAAGTCCATTGCACGAACGCCTCAGGGTGTGGTGCTCTTCTTCAAGGACCTTGCTGTGGTGGTCGAAGGCAAGCTGGACTTGGTAGAGACTAGAGCAGGCATTTCTATAGACAACGCCAAAGGAATTGGCTTTGGACCAGCCCGGATCTCTTCCGCTGGCTCAAGCGGGTCTTCCAAAACTACTAAGGGGCCCCAAGGCGCGAGCTCCCTTTCTAGAAACTCCACGTCGGCCGGGCTGATCGTCGGAAGCTCATCTACCTCCGTTGCACTCGGAACAGAAGTGGAAGGTCCCCCAGCCGGATCTTCAATTGTTGGTTCGGTTGGTGGAGGACCCGCATTCGACTCTTCTGGGTGCTCCGGCTCGGACATCGACACCTCCGGGGTAAACACCTCTGGAGCTGGCACTGAAACTTCGTTTGGAGCTCCCACCACCTCCGGATCAGATGTCGAAACTTCAACTACCTCCGGCTCACACGCCGGAGCTTCAACTATTTTTGGCTCGAATGCCGGAGCTTCAGTTACCTCTAGCTCAGATGCTGGAGCTTGTGCCATCTCCAGCTCTGATACCGGAGCCTCAGCCGCCAGCTCTGAAACCGCTGGCACTTCTTCACAGGTCTCTTCCCCGTGGTCCATCGCTAACACGTGAACTTCCGGTGTTGTCATTGGACTTGTTCCCACGATAGCTGGCGCCAGAGCTTTCCTGTCCACAGCCACCACTGGGAGAGGCACAGGGGTCGAAGAAGGAGCCTTAGCCTGCACAGCCTCAGTTGCTACAGCAGGGGTTGGAGCTTCAATTTTCTTCTTTGACACCCTGGAAACAACGAATCAAAAAATTCAAAACATGATACAGATAAAAATAGCAACTCAAGGTGAGAAAATGATGCTTACCTTGGGAAGCTTCCACTCCAGTCGATGTAGAACTTCTTCTTCTATGGCCCGGAGTAAGAGCCCACTGAACCTGGTGTGGCAGAGACTCCAGACCCAGACTGGGAGCTTGCCGCAAGAGTTGGAGTCGCCTCAGCCAAGACCTCCCTCGGCTGGGAAGGACCCTCGGACCTGGAGCCCATAGCTGGCACTGGGGTCGGGGTCGATTTGCTAGAGCTCGCACTCCTCATGGACCCTGGCCCTGAAGAAGGTTTGGTCGCCAAAGATTGGCTTGGTTAGGGGGAAGATGCAGCTGGAGATGGAGCCGACCTAACAGAGCTCCCATCAGTGTGTCTCAGCTTCCTCTTCTGGCTAAAAGATTCAGTTGGCTCCTTGCCCTTGCCCTTGCCCTTTCTGTTGTCCTTAACCCTCTGGCTTCGAGCAGTGGGAACCCTTCTTTCGAAAGCTCCGGGAATTGCAACTCCGTAGGTCCTGCGCTTCTCCACAAAGCTGAGGTCGTTCAGCTCCGGCATCCCCTTTTGAAGCTTCCTTCTGGACTCGGGAACCATGTTCAGAGAGAGGAAGTCCGCCGGTGGTGTCAAGGCGTCTTGGGCGATGGCTCCGTGTTGAATCTTCTGGAGATGGAGCTTCAAAGCCTCATCATCCAAATTAGTCCAAAAATTAGCTTCTACCCGATTGTGATCCATCTCGCTGTTGAAAGGCCATGCGGGCCACTCCCTCGTCTTTAGCGGAGCTCAACTGTTCACCAGGAAGCCGAATACCATCTGAGGGGTCACTCCACCCTCGACACATTGCTAGATTCTTGTCAGGGTGGGCTTGTATGCTTCGGATAACTCCAGAGCTACATTCCAGGCGTCGGTGTCAACATTGGGGAGGCTTGTAGGCAACTCCAGCCTGTCATGATGATCCACCGTGATGACTACCGAATCCTTCTTCTAGTTGTCCCACTTATGGGAGGGGAAGGTCTTCAAGTACTTGAAGGGACAGTTCTTGCGCTTCACGAAGTAGTAGAAATAGATCAACTTAGTCCCCTTTCCAGTAGTGTGGACCATGAAGAAGGTCCGTGATGAACCCAACGGGTACGGGGGATGCCCTATCTTTCGATAAGAGATGTTGGTGTTGAATGAATTTGGTGGAGGCCAATGTTGGCTGCCCGACTACCACAACCAGAATGGTGTGCACCTTGAACGACAATTACACCATCTCATGGTAACTACGATTTGGGTTGAGGTCGACGTTGTGCTACCCGACTACAACAACCACAAGGGTGCATGCGCCTTAGCGATAGTTACACCAACTCATGTTGTTGTTGTTCTTGTCGTGCCAAGAACAGCCTTAAACCTGCAAGCAATTGAAGAACAAGCAAGAACAAGATAACAAGCAAACACTCACCGGTGTGATAAGTTGCGGTTCTGATTCAAGTAATTGGAAGGTCTTGTCAACACTTGCATTACAAGGAAGTAGCAATGGCAAAACTTACAGAAAACAAAACTCAAGTTCTTCCTATGGCTGCTAGTTGTTTATATAGAGGAGGAAGACTAGAACTCGGGATGGAGTCACTAAAATAAGCAATAGGTTTCCCCTCTTGCAACAAGACACCTCCCAATCCAATACCACTAGCATCACATTCCAATTCAAAAGTCTTACTGAAATCTGGTAATTGGAGAAGGGGTGTATGAGTTAACCTATTCTCCAAAGTTGCAAATGCAGCCTCTTGCGCCTTGCCCATGTGAATGGTGCACCCTTCTTTGTAAGCTCATGCAGTGGGCCTGCTATGGTGCTAAAGTCTTTCACAAAACGACGATAGAATCCAGCAAGTCTGAGAAAGCTTTGTACTTGTGTGACTGTGTAGGAGTCGGCCAGCTGTGTATCGCCTCCACCTTGGCTTGATCGACTTCAATTCCCTGTGGTGTCACAACATAGCCAAGAAAAGAGACTCTATCCTTGCAAAAGGTGCACTTGTCAATGTTACCAAATAAGCGTGCATCACACAAAGCATTGAAAACAGCACGGAGATGATCAATATGTTCTTCTAGAGATGTGCTATAGATCAAGATGTCATCAAAATATACTACCACAAATCTTCCAATAAAAGCACGTAAAACCTCATTCATTAATCTCATGAAAGTGCTAGGTGCATTCGTGAGACCAAAAGGCATGACTAACCACTCATACGAACCGAACTTTGTTTTAAACGTTGTTTTCCATTCATCACCTAGCTTCATGCGAATTAGATGGTATCCACTACGCAAGTCAATTTTAGAGAAAATCATCGAGCCACTAAGTTTATCAAGCATATAATCTAACCTAGGAATAGGATGACGATATCTGATGGTAATGTTATTAATTGCTCGACAATCTACACACATGCGCCATGATCCATCTTTCTTTGGGACCAAAAGAACAAGAACAGGGCAAGGACTAAGGGACTCACGCACATAACCTTTGTCGAGTAATTCCTGTACTTGTCGCTGAATCTCCTTAGTCTCCTCCGGGTTGGTCCTGTATGGTGCTCAGTTTGGCAAAGAAGCCCCAGGGATGAGGTCAATCTGATGCTCAATCCCTCTTAATGGTGGCAGCCCGGCTGGTACCTCTTGTGGAAACACATGAGTGTATTCCTACAAAAGCTTAGTGACAGCAGAGGGCAAAGCACATGGTTCGTCGTGAAGTGAGAACAAAGCTTCTTTGCAAGCAAACACATAGCATATTGCAACATTATTTTTTAATTCAAACAAATCTGATTTGGAAGCAAGAAAACAAGAACTTTTCAATTTTATTTCATTCTTCTTCACGTGAGCAGATTTGGAATTATCAGTCTTAGGGTGTACCGATGCCTTTGCAACATTTGAATCTTCATTTTGAGTAGATTTCTTATTTTTCTCTTTGCAAGCTCTAGGAATGTCGACCGTCAAAATAACATCAGGAGACATAGAGTGGAAAACAAGCTTCTTTTCATTATGCATGAAAGAGTATTGATTTGATTTACCATGATGTAATGTATCTTTATCATATTGCCAAGCTCGACCAAATATCATAGAGCAAGCTTGCATAGGTACCACATCGCAATCAATGTAATCATGGTAGGAACCAATTGCAAATTTAACACGGACCAGACGTGTTACCTTAAGCTTACCACTGCCGTTGAACCATTGGATGTAGTAGGGATGTGGATGTGGAAGTGTTGTCATCCCAAGCTTCTCTACCATGGCAACACTTGCTAAATTTTTGCAGCTTCCTCCATCAATAATAATGTGACAAGATTGTTCCAAAACTAAACAATTAGTTTGGAATAGATCGTGTTGCTGGTTCTGTTCAGCTTTGATCATTTGGGCACTCAAGACACGCCTCACAACAAGACTCTCATAGTGGTCAGCATGATCAGCCCCAATGTGCTCTTCGTCATCATTCTTCTTTCCTGCATCTTGTGCAGCAAGCATGGCATATGTATCTTCATCTAAATCAATAGCGGATGGGTACTCACCATTTTCTCGTACATATCAGCACACGCTTGCTTGGGCAGTCCCTTCGTAGGTGCCCAAAACCCTTGTACTAGAGGCATTGAATGTCTTTTGTTCTCTCGGTGGAAGTGATGGAAGAAGAAGTGTTGGCTGCAACTTGGGTGGATCCTTTTGTTGTCTCGTTAGCACGCGAATGTGCTGATTTTGATGTAGTCCTAGGCAACCGATTGGAAGCATCGTCTAGAGAATCATGCTTAAGACCAACAGCACTTGAGCGGGACTGCCATGAGGTAGTTCGACCTGTAGAAATGTTAGTTCTTGTTCGTCGTCCCTGCACTTCTCTTTCGGCCTTACAAGCAAGATGAAATAATCTAGTGACGTTAGTGTATTCCTTATAAGCCAATATGTCCTGAATTTCTCTTGTTAAACCACCCATAAACCTAGCTATTGCAGCCTCTTCATTTTCAACTAGGCCACATTGCATCATGCCTATTTGGAGTTCTTGATAGTATTCCTCAACAGATTTGTTGCCTTGCCTAAGTTGTTGTAATTTATGCAGTAGGTCACGAGCATGATAGGAAGGAACAAAATGACAACACATGATTCGTTTCAAGGCATTCCAAGTTTGTGGTACGGTAGCTTGATTTTTAGTTTGATACGCATGCTACCAAACAGAAGCAAAGTTAGTGAATTCACTAGTGGCAGCTCTAACCTTTTTATCATCCGGGAAATCATGGCATGCAAATTTTTGATCTACTGATAATTCCCGAGAGAGATATGCATCCAGATCATATTTCCCGTCAAAGGGTGGTATGGAGAATTTAATGCTGCATAGGGAATCGTCATTGTCACGTACCTTACGTAGTAGGGCTCGACCACCCATACCACAATGGTCGCGATGTGGCTACCGTCGATACCTGAAAGGTCCATCATCAAGCTCGGTATTTGCTAATACTCCACCTCATCATATCTTGCATCGCTGTAAACAGAGTCATGGCTGTCATCAACACGTCTTTGTCTCTCTTCGCGTCCAACCTGTTCCATCATCTCCAATCGCTTAATGATTGCTGCAAGAGAAGTGTTAATAGCCCCAGCAGTGCTTTCTAATGTGGTCAGCTTGGTGTTGGTGCAAATCTGCATCAACTCTAATTGATCAATGCGTTCATTGGTGACTTGAATATCCTCGTTGAGGGCATCCATGTGCAGCTTTACTTGGCGTTCGAAATGCTGAATGATGCCCCTCGTGCATTGTGAATCTGGAGATGTCGCATTCGCATCTGCTGACATGGTTTGTACAGAAAAGAAATACAACAGCAAGCAGATTAATCCTAGAAGTTGCTAAGGGTGGTAGGACACAATCACTTCCTCACTAGCAAGAAATCAAGCTCTTACAAGTTCTTACCACGCGATGCAGGGGGCACCGGCAAACAGCAAGAACAACAACAACCGGTGGATGCCAACACAATTCTGTGGTGTTGTAGATGATTTTGTGGAGCTATAGGTGGCTACTAGAAATGAGTTGCACAAAGGAACAACTAGTACCACATTAGTCACAACAAGTTGAATAAATGTTCCATGATGGTACTGTGATAGTCCTAGTCTAAACCGTGATAGAGATGCGAGCCGTTACTTCACGTGATGTTATATTTACTGTAGTAGAAAAGTCCGGACAGCACGAACGTTGTGTTTTAACAAAATGTTAAAAACAGCAAGTTGAACTACGAAACTTGAAACAAATGTTACACATATTGTTTCTCTTTTTTTGCACTGAGAAACTTTTTCTAGCAATTTTAATTGGTGCGGCTTTTCTTTATTTTCACGTTCCTTTTTCTTGCTGATCCGTGCGGCTTTTCTTCCTTTGCACGTGCCTTTTTCTTGCTGATCCATGCGGCTTTTCTTTTGCACTTGCCTTTTTCTCAACTTTGGGTAGATAATCAAAATGGACTGAGAACAAAGTGGTACGAACTTGAAACTCTAGCGGTGAAAAACTTAGGACCAGCAACTCGACACAAAAAGGCAACAGTGAATTCAACAAGTCGAGAGCTAAGTAGTCAGGCAAAAGGCTCAAAGTGTTTTTAGGGTTTTTAGAGCAAACTTTTGTAGGCAAAAGTGGACTGTAGGTAAATGAAGAACAAGGAGAATGAAATCTCTCACTGAGCAACCTAAAATCTAATACCACTTGATGAACCCAACGGGTATGGGGGATGCCCTATCTTTCGATGAGAGATGTTGGTGGTGAATGAATTTGGTGGAGGCTGACGTAGGCTGCCCGACTACCACAACCAGAATGGTGTGGCGCCTTGAGCGATAGTTACACCGTCTCGTGGTAACTACGATTTGGGTGGAGCTCGACATTGTACTACCCGACTACAACAACCACAAGGGTCCTGCGCCTTAGCGATAGTTATACCGGCTCCTGTTGTTGCTTTTCTTGCTGTGCCAAGAACAGCCTTGAACCTGCAAGCAATCGAAGAACAAGCAAGAACAAGATAACAAGCAAACACTCACGGGTGTGATAAGTTGGGGTTCTGATTCAAGTAATTGGAAGGTATCGTCAACACTTGCACTATGAGGACGTAGCAATGGCTAAACTTACAGAAAACAAAATCCATGTTCTTCCTATGGCTGCTAGTTGTTTATATAGAGGAGGAAGACTAGAACTCAGGATGGAGTCACGAGTCTTGTTTGGCCTTTCTGAGCAGCTTAAGCGTCATCTGACTTTGATTCTTGATCCAATCGAAAGTAGACGAAGGGACCTTTCCAGCAAGTACTTACTTGCATTAAACAACCTTGGGAGTTGAAAGTTATGCCTCTTTTAAACTGGTACTTACTGCAGTTACGAGGACCCCTCGGGTGGAGCAGCCTTCATTGCATTAATCCCTCCATTTCTCCTAGCTGGATCAATTTCCAAGCACCTAATAATAACAAGGTTATCACAAGGCTTTAATAGTTCCCCATTTGAAGGATAATTACTTTGAACAGTCAGGAATGAATTCACCTGATAATTAAGTTGACATGCACGAGCGCGTGTCATTGGACCTTGATTAGCTGCAAGTGGTGAATAGGCTACTGTTGTGGTTGTATCAATGGTAGCGATGTCCTCATCAGTCTGGAAGAGCTCGATGCTTGGTGGCACGCTCAACCACATGATTGGATCTTGGTTCCCGATCTTTCGATGAGAATAGGAGGGTTCAATTTGTGGAGCAGAAGACGTTGGCGATCCGTACACCGTCCCCAGGACGATGCGCCTTAGTGATCGGTACACCGACTCCGAAGTTGTATTGTTCTTGCTGGCACACAATCAACCTGACCACGAGGGCCTTTGTTCCTACAAGCAATCGAAGAACACGCAAGAATAAGAACAAGCACTTATCTATTGAAACAATCAAAAAGTGGGGTTCTGAGTACAAGTAGACGGGCAATCTAGTCGACACGCGCGTGTGCAAGGAAGCAGCAGAAGCTAACTTTCGAATAAACAAAACCAACCATCTAATGAGGGTTGCGGCTACTGTTTAATACCTCCCTAGGGTCGTGAGAAACCCTAATCACGAGTCCCTAATGGGCTCTTAATGATACATGGGCCATGGGCCCAACTTTGGTGACGGAGCACCATGGACAGAAAAGGTCTCTGAATTAAAATTGCGATTGCGGCCGACGCCGAATAGATATAGATATGAGGTCAGATCCTCTTAAAAGTAGACTTGGTAATCTTTCTAGGAAGTACTTGAACTCCCGGATCGAAGTCCGTATGAAGCCGTGGTGGCCGTCACAAGTTGGTGATGTTCTGCTATCCAAATCAAGTCCGCGTAAATTCCCTTCCCTTTGGCTCCTCTCCATTGTTCCGAAGAAAAACAAGAAAGCATGGTTCCACGGTCTAAATAAGATGGACATAAGGCCAAGAATGAGTTCACCTGATAGTTTAGTTGAGGTGCACGAGCGCGAGTAATCAGACCGAAAACCGGTAGTTGGGTGGGTGTGGATGTATCGACGGTGTTGATGTCCTCATCACCACATCTCGTAGAAGTGGATGAAAGTCGCCACTAGCAAGAATGAGTGAAGGCCGAGGTGATGAAGCTAGAGCCCGTAGAAGTCCAGCAGCATCATAATAAAGCTTGAAAAACACGGGATCAGTCCCACCATGGCGTATGCCAAGAAGAAGACGATCTCTCCGGCGCTTTGCTTCTTGATGGGAAGCGTGCCAAAGCGGATCGAGTTGTTGAACGAGGCGCTGGACCACCCCATGTAGGTCCGAACCCTTGCCAAATCTTCATCGTTCTTGATCTTGCTATGGGGAAGACCCAACTGAATGTAGCCTAGAGGGGGGGGGTGAATAGGCTTTTTGAACTTTCATCAGATCCTGAAACACTTAATAACTTGATCAAATACAGATAAATCGGACTAGTTCAGTATGGTGCGGACTAGCCCGGTGTGTGCGGACTAGAACGATCAAGTTTAAACAAAGAATTCACGTCAAATACTCTATGCAGCGGAAAGTAAGTTGTGATTTGGATGTATCACGATAATGAAACTATGTATGGCACAAATTAACTTTGATTGCAATGTTTTAACGTAAGTTATCCAAGATTGAGTAAACCCTAGAATATACTAAACAATAAGAACAAAAGTATGTGACGAAAGATTTTATCTAGTGGTTCGATTCCACGAAGGAAATCTACATCCACATTGAGGAGTCCACAGAGGGTCGGGTCTTCACCAACCCTACCCTCGTCGAATCGCCACGAAGGCCGATTCTCTTCCACAAATCACAAAGGGGGCAAATAACCATGTTCAAGGGGTCTTCTCACAAGTTGAGGGCTCCTCAAGATTTACAATTGAGAACACTACCAAACACACTTGAACGATATGCAATATACAACAGGAGTGTGCGAGAGATTCAAACCCAAGAGCTCAACACGTGTAGAACGAGTCTCTCCTTCAATCAATTGTTAATCCTCAAAGATTTGATCTTTCTAGGGTTAGATTGTGTGGAGAGTCGGGTATTTTGGGCTCTTGGAAGTTGTGATGGCGCTAGAGGTCGAACGAATTTGTTGTAGGGCCGTACATCTCTATTTAACTAGGGTTTCCAAAGGTTACCGTTAGGGTTTGTGATGTCCGGACTAGTCTGTGGTGGACTCCGGACTAGTTCGGTGTGCCACGTGTGGGAAACCCTAAGTGTTCTGAATTATCGGACTTGTTCGGAAATCTGCGGACTAGTCCGATTCGGGCTCTGGAGATGTTTGGACTAGTCCTGCACTTATCGGACTAGTCCGGTGTGGTAAACCTCATGTAGAATTGAGGACAAGTCCGCGCTTGGAGGACTTGTCTGATTTGAGTCAGAGAGTTTTTAGACTAGTCCGTGGTGATATTGGACTTGTCTGTTTCTGTGTAAAGTGTGAGGCCCTGAGGACAAGTCTGTACTGGGGCAGACTTGTCTATTTTTAGTCTGAAAGATATCGGACTAGTCCGTGGTGATATCACACTTGTCCGTTTTTGTGCAGATGTGAAGTGCTGAGGACTAGTACGCACTAGGGGGGACTAGTTCGATCCTAGTTAGAGGGATTTCGGACTAGTCCAGACTTGTGAAATTTTGTGCAATGAGGATGATTTCTTTTGCTTGAGCTCTTGGGGTGTGTTTCTCCAACACACTCCATACACAACCAAGTATTATATTCAGCTCTTGAGCTCTTTTCCATATAGATTCCTCATTCTCCTTTCTTTTTGCGCTTTCTTCATAATTTCATTAAAACCTGTGCTCATCTCAACAATTTTGTTAGGATCTCATTTGTTTATCATAAGTGAACCAAAAACCACAAGGGATGCCTAGATGCACTTTCAATCTCCCCCTTTTTGGTGATTGATGACAATCAACTGAGATTTCACAAATATGATAAAAATTCAGATTTTCATAAAGTGTGCACATATGAGTTTTGAACAAAGTAGGCAACGTAAACATAGGACATATGTGCACTCTTTATGGTGGGGTGCGAAACTACGTGTGTGTGTGAGCAATAATCTTGATGTGAATAAGATAAAAGCATAATCATAACAACATCAAGATTATCAAGCATGAATATCAAATTCAGAGCATATAACACAGATCATCATAAGGCATTATCACAAACTCCATAAACATATCCAGAAGCATAATGCAAGCATAATAGAAGTTTTACAACCCAAAAGTAGCAGAATTGCAAAAGAAACACAATTGGAGCTCTCATATCTCAATCTACGGCTAGGACCTAAGACTCTCACTCAATCTTTCCCCCTTTGGCATCAATGTACCAAAAAGAAGAAGAGGAGGGATCTAAACATCGTCATTGACTCACTCCGCGCTATCGGTCCTCTTGTCGTCTTTATCATGAGGCTGAGGAGGATGAGGATGAGAACCACTCGTCGAGTCCCCAATGCCGAAGTATGCAAGCTTAGAAGGAGATAAAGGTCGAAGCTCCGAGAAGTCAGAATAGGGGTGGGCATTCGGTTAACCGGTCTAATTCGGTTCGTTTTTTCGGTTTTTTTCTAAATTCGGTTTTTGAAAAACGACAACCGAAATATGACAGATAAAAAGAAAAACCGGCCCCCCGGTTAACCGGGAAATTCGGTTCGGTTTTCGGTTAACCGAAAAAAACCGGACTTAAAGCAAACCCTCCATCTCTCTCGGTGGTCACGGCGGTCGGGGGCAAGGCGCAACGACGCGGCTCGCCAGAGCAGCGACGACGGTCGGGGGCAAGGATGGGACGACGTGGCTCGCCGAACAAAGGCGACGATGCGCGAACGGCGGCGACGAACGTGCACGACGGACGGCGAAGGTCGTCGGACGAAGGAGGCCGTCTGACGGCACGAGAGCGAGGCGCGCCTGCTCGAGGCAGCGAGGAGCGGGGCGGCGTGGGAGCTCGTGCGGTTCTGCGGGGGCCACTGGAGCGGGGAGCGCCGGAGTGGGGCATCGGCGGCGCTGGACTTGGAGAGTGGCGGCGGGGACGGGAGTCGGCGCTGGCTCGGGCGGGGACGGGAGTCGGGGCGCTCGGATTAGCCGGTTAGGGTTGGAGTTCACTCGCCGACTGGGCTGGGCCGGGCCGCCGGGGCTGTTCGGGTAGGCTGATTGAGTGTGGACACTCGCCAATTGAGCCAGGAGGTTGGGCTAATTTCATAAGGAGTATTGGGCGAGACAGAATTTCGGTTCACCCGGTTAACCGAAATAAAAAACCGAAAATCGAAAAAAAATCAGTTTCCACAAATTGAGAACCGAAATTGACACCGGTTTAATCGGTTCCGGTTAATTCAGTTTCGGTTCCGGTTATTTCGGTTCTGGTTTTCGGTTTTCGGTTTTTTCGCCCACCTCTAAGTCAGAAGGAGAGTCCTCAGTGATAACTTGAGACCCAACAGGCTCAATCTCTAGTTTCTAGCATATGGCTTTGATATTGTCCTTCATGTACTGCATTTCCTCTTTTCTTGCCTTCTTCTTATGGACCTTCACCTTAGTCTTGCGGCAAGAACCAAAGATGGCGGCCAAGTACTTCATAATGCCACTAGGAGATCCTTTGTGAGGAGGGGCCCTAGTGTTAGAGGCAGGCCTTGCATCTCCTTGAGCTCTCCTCGGAGCCTCTTCACTTGAAACAGGATATGGAGCAGTTGGGAGAACAGCTTGAGGCGGCTTTTGAGGCCTCAAAGTTGTATTCTCAACATCTTTCACAAATTCAATCCCCGTGACCTTCTCTATCATGAACATGATGTACGGTGCATAGCCACAAGAGTGATTAGGGGTGTAAGAGATGTTTACCATGTCATTCCAGATGTAGTCAAAGATGTCAAACTTTCTCTTCTTGCTAATCACTTTCATCAAGGTTCTCAAGTAACCTTGGACACTCCTTGCATCTCCATCCTTTGGAGCAATGGTCTTCCGGAGCACTCTATTGAGAACCATGAAGAGGGGCTTCATGTTCTTGGTTGAGGAAGGATTGTACTTGAGGCGAGTATCATAAAGAAAGTCCATCTTGTCCTTCTCCAGAACACCAATATTGTGAATCACAATTGCATTGCTGTTAGTGTTCTCTAGATACAGCAGTCTGGCAAGCTCATCATAAGTAACAGTGTACTTGGATCCATGTGTCATCCAAGTCACTCTCTCTTCTTCATCGCTGGCAAAGTAGCAAGTTGCATAGAATTGAGTGATGACCTCATCATTCCAGTTATACCTGGAAGCAAACAAGTCCTTAAGGCCACGTCTCTCCACAACCTCTATCACTTCATCAAAGGCTTGACAGCTCTTTCTCCCAAAGTGTGTCCAATCGATCGATTGGCCGCAGACCACTGGAGTCTTCATCTGAAGGTACATAGAACTGTAGTAGTTCGCATGAAAGTGACTCAAAAATCTTGGGTCAGCTGCCTTCTTGCTATTGCTATATCCATCAACTTTCCTCAGCTTCCAAGCCACATCACTCCTCTTGCCATTGAATTTTTCTTCTCAGGGGTCTCTATTCCCCTGTTTTGGAGCAGCCATCCTGAGAGGGCCAATCGGGCCAGAGGCAGTCCCTTTGCCTTTCCCTTTGGATTGACGATGAGCCGCTGAGCTAGAACCAACCATATCTTGAGCTTTCAAAGCTGGCTTCTTGGCCGCAACCTACCGCCGCACCCTAGGTGGAGTAGGCGAAGCTCAGCAGCACGCTCTCACCTTTTGTTGGCGCGAGACTCCGTGGCTCACGGCAACACATCTTGATCCATCTCGTCTTCGATGTTTTCATTCGACATTGTCCTGACAAGTAGGTTATACATGACATAGATAAGGATTGATGGCAAGAGAATGCATAGAGTAGAAGGAAATTAGGGTTATGTCCAATCAAAAATCAGACTTGTCCGATGCTCAAGAGCGTACTAGTCTGGAGTACCGGACTTGTCCGCACTAGGAATGGACTAGTCTGATATTCGGCCATTTGAACCCTAACTAGCATAGCAATGGTTTTTCTCAATGCAAAAGTGGCTCAATGTAGTTGTAATACAACAAGGAATCATGTATTAACATGAGGAACTAAGCTATTTGAGCAAAAACAAGAGAAATCGAAGGTTCTAGGGTTTGGAGTGAAACTTTACCAAATCCTTCGATTCGCGGAGTTGGAGGGGTTTTTGATGCGGACAAGTCCGGAGTCCTCGATCCCCTTGCGATGAAGATCGTTTCCCATGGAGATTTGAGGAGATTTGGTGGGGAACTCGCCAAATCACCTTGGGGGCACTTGAGTGAGGAGAGAGAATGTGAGGTGTCTTGTGAGGATGTAGAAGATTAGGTTTATGCAGCCTTAGGGTTATGGAGTCGAAAAATCGGACTAGTTCGTGGTTGACCGGACTAGTTCAGACTACAGGACTCTGGGGACTAGTCTGTATTGTGTGGACTAGTCCGTGTAACCACAGACTAGTCCGTGGTCACAAGAACAGAAACAGTTACACCATTCATATATATTCGAAGGTGCTTACAAAGAAAAAGGGGGCAAAACACACAGATAATCTTGATGAATATGATCAGTAAACATACAACAATCAAGCTATGACTATAATTCACCAAGATAAAGTAATTAACATAGTTTTTCGAAGAAAATAGAGAGAGATGATTTTCATAACACAATCAATAGATTTTGAAGATGGCATAAAGGTATGCAAGTTTTCGAGCCACGTTCCGAGCATCAAGGATATTTAGTTCATTTCGGAGCTCACAAAAACGTTTTTCATCAAGTGGCTTGGTAAATATATCGGCTAGTTGTTTTTCGGTGTTGACATGGGAAATGGTTATGTCTCCTTTTATTGAGTGATTTCTTAGAAAATGATGTCGGATGTTTATGTGTTTGGTCCTAGAGTGCTCAACAGGGTTATGGGCAATTTTAATGGCACTCTCATTATCACAAAGGATCAGAATACGACTCATATTGTAGCCATAATCCCGTAGAGTTTGTCGCATCTAAAGGAGTTGTGCATAACAAATCCCAGCTGCAACATACTCTGCTTCAGCCGTGGATAAGGCAATGGAGTTTTGTTTCTTGGAGGACCAATAAACTAGGGATCTACCTAGGAATTGGCAAGTACCGGAGGTACTTTTTCTATCTACTTTGCATCTGGCATAATCTGCATCGGAGTATCCAATGATATTGAATTTTGAACCTTTAGGATACCAAAGGCCTAGTTGGGTGTATGAACTAAATATCGCAAGATCCTTTTTACGGCTCTCAAGTAACATTCCTTATGATTGGCTTGAAATCTTGCACACAAACATACACTCAACATGATATCAGGTCTAGATGCACATAAATAAAGTAAGGAGCCAATCATGGAGCGACATACCTTTTGATCCACGTTTGGTCCGTCTTCATTGAGATCCAAGTGTCCATTTGTCGCCATGGGAGTCTTTATGGGCTTTGGTTTGTCCATGCCAAATTTCTTGAGGATGTCTTGAGTGTACTTTGTTTGGCTTATGAACGTCCCTTCCTTTTGTTGCTTCACTTGGAATCCCAAAAAGTATCTCAACTCTCCCATCATGGACATTTCAAATCTATCTGTCATAATCTTACTAAATTCTTGACAAAAATATTTGTTAGTTGAACCAAAAATGATATCATCAACATAGATTTGGCAAATGAATAGATCATTATCAAAATGCTTAGTAAATAGGGTGTAATCAGCTTTTCTAATCTTAAAACCATTTTCAATCAAAAAATCTCTAAGACACTCATACCAAGCTCTAGGAGCTTGTTTGAGGCCATAGAGAGCCTTACGCAGTTTGTATATATAGTCGGGGAACTCTTGATCGTCAACAAAAATTCATTTTGAGCTCGCTTGACAAACTTCTTGAGGGTTCCTTGAGTTTCTTTCCTATCATGCAAAAATAAAACCCACGTGAAGCGTGAAAAATCATCAACAATTAGTAAACCGTATTTGTTATCGCCGATGCTTATGTAAGCAATTGGACCAAATAGGTCCATATGAAGTAGCTCGAGCGGTCTCGTTGTTGTGATGACATTCTTCGCGGGATGGGGTGCTCCTACTTGCTTCTCGGCTTGGCACACGCTACAAGGCTTGTCTTTCTCAAAAACGACATCCTTCAAACCTTGGATGTGATCGCCCTGAAGGAGTTTTTGAAGATTCCTCATACCAACATGTGCTAGCCGTCTATGCCACAGCCAACCCATGTTGGTTTTTGCAAGCAAGCATGTGTCAAGTTCGGCTTTATCTTTGTTCAAGTCAACTAGATAAAGCTTTCCCTTTAACACACCCTTAAATACAACCAAGTTATCACTCCTTCTAGAGACGGTCACACCCTCATTAGTGAACAAACAATTATAACCCTTGTCACATAACTGGGATATGGATAAAAGGTTATAATACAAGGAATCAACGTTTAAAACATAGAAAGAGTATGTTGTGATGAAATTGCTATTTTACCGGTACTGAGCACCATTCCTTGATTGATATCGCCAAAATAATTGCCTTCGCTTGGATCTTCATTTTCTTCATATTCAATGAACATCCTTCTTTCTCCGGTCATGTGATTGGTGCATCCACTATCTAGCACCCATTTTGCACCACCAGAGGAATAAGCCTGTAAAAAGAAATTACGCCTTGGTCTTAGGTACCCACGCTTGCTTGGGTCCTTTGAGGTTAGTCATAAGTGATTTGGGCACCCACACATGAGACTTGGTGTTATCATGGCGTGGCCCAACATATTTGGCATAAACTCTTCCGATATTACTTTTCACAAGTACGCATGAAGCATCAAATGTTTTAAACGAAACTTGTTGTTCATGTGAGTTCACAATGTTATACTTATCAACATTATTAAATTTTCTAACTTGAGAAGAGTTTCACTTGACAAAGACAACATGTTCCTTGGTATTCTTGTGGCTTCTAGCATTTTGCTTTTCACCATAAGAATATTCGAGACCATATTTGACATTTGGAGGTCTTGAGATCAAGTTTGCACTACGTGCATACTTGACCTTCTCCTTGTCAAATATGCCATTGTGGTAAGGTTGCTTGTCCTTCGTCAAGGTTGGCTTTTCTTTCAAATTAGTGTCAATTTTAGCACATGTACAAACAATAGTAGTTTCAGATATTAGATGTTGAGAAGGTGAGCTTGAAGAGGATGAAAAGCCACTTTGTTTAAGTGACTCAACTTGTACCTCAACGATCTTGTTAACTTTGGTTAAGTTAGCAAGTTCATCCTTGATGATTACATTTGAGTCGCTTAACTTCAAGCAAGCTTCCTTGCTTGAAGCTAACTCAAGTTCTGGTGATTTGCTTCGCTCCTTTTCAAGTTCAAGGAGCTTTTTGATCTTAAGATATTCCTTCTTTTGGAGGATGATCATATCTTCTTGATGATCAACTAGCTCCTCCTTATCAACAAGCTTATCCATTAAAAATTTCATCTTAGCAGCAATTTTCTTATCTAAACCACTAAGCAAGTATTCATTTTCATCAAAACTATCACCCTCACTAGAATTATCACTATCACTAGCAAAGGAATACGAGGAAGAAGATTTAGTTGTTACCTTTCTTTTACCTTCCTTTGCCATTAGGCATGTGTTGTCGTAGTTCTTCAATGGCCCATGGTTGGGAAGAGGGTGATTTTCTTGGTTGTCTTCTTGATGGCTATGGTAGCCATCTCCTCTTCGGATGAAGACTCATCATTGGAGTCCCACTCCTTCCCTAGATGTGCTTGTCCAAATTGCTTCTTCTTCTTGAACATCTTCTTGGGTTGAGGCTTGTTGTCCTTGGTCTTCCTCTTGTTTTCTTCATGAGGACAATCAACTATAAAATAGTCGTATCCTCCACAGTTATAGCAAGCGCGCCTCATTTTCGTTCTTGGTTTGTCTCTATGTCTTCCTTCATTTGGTTTACCACCTTGTCTTTTTCTCATCATTTTCTTGAATTTCTTCATGAATAGGATCATATCTTAATCATCTATATCACTGCTTTCATTGTCGCTGACGTCTTCTTCTTGAGCTTCTCGAGCTTCTTTTGACATAGGTTTATAGGTGGACTTCAAAGCAACTCGCTTCTTCTTTGCATAGGTAAGGTCGGCAATCTCTTTGACGTGCTGTGCTTGTTTCTCCATCATCTCAAAATTGATAATCTTCCCAAGAAGTTCGTCCGGGGTCATTTTCCGATACCCTGGGCTTTCTCTAATCATTGAGCAAAGGGTTACGTTGCGAGGAATGAAGGCTCTAAGAATTAACTTCATGACCTCATGATCATTCCACTTCTTGCTTCCATATGCTCGAACTTTATTGATAATATTCTTCAATTGATTGTACATATCTTGCGGTGACTCATCTTCTTCTATAGCGAATCTTCCCAATTTGCTTTCAATCATTTCAATATTGGCCTCTCGCACATGACGGTCACCTTCATGTGCAGTTTGTAAAGTGTCCCATATCTCCTTAGAAATTTCGAGTCCATCCACCTTGGTGAACTCGTCTCGGCTCAGTGACGATGTTATGACAGCTGCAGCTTGAGCGTTCTGATGAATAGCTTGTTCTTGGCTTGGTATGAGCTCTTCATCGTCATCCGGGGTATGCCACAAGATGGGGTTAAGTGATATGAGATGCATTTTCATATTTTGTCTCCACATAAAATAATCATTGCCATCGAAGAAAGGTGCTTTCCCTAGAGGAATTGACAAGTAATGGTTATTCTTCGAATTTAATCGATCATAGTTAAAAGGATATCAGGAGTAGTCGGTGTGACTACTTCCCTTCTTCTTCTTTTCATCCTCGATCTTCATCTTCCCTATTGGGGATAGTGCCTTCTTCCTTAGGAGTGCCTTTAGTTATAGCATCTCCTCATCATCATCCTCGCAGTCTTGGATGGCGTCGAGGAGCTTCTCCAGCTTCCGAGTCTTTTCATCGTCACTCTTCTCTTGGTTGAAGTTCTTGTATACATCCTTAATGTCTGACATCTTTTCTTCAAGCGGTGAATCTCTTTTGAAGAGTCTTGCTCTGTTACCAATTGAATGTAGCCTAGAGGGGGGTGAATAGGTTTTTTGAACTTTTGTCGGATCCTGAAACACTTAACAACTTGATCAAATACAGAAAAATCGGACTAGTCCGATATGGTGCGGACTAGTCTGGTGTGTGCGGACTAGAACGATCAAGTTTGATCGAAGAATTCACGTCAAGTACTCTATGCAGTGGAAAGTAAGTTGTAATTTGGATGTATCACGACAATGAAACTATGTACGGCTCAAATTAACTTAATTTTAATGTTTTAACGTAAGTTATCCAAGATTGAGTAAATCCTAGAATATAATAAACAATAAGAACAAAAGTATCTACATCACGTTGAGGAGTCCACGGAGGACCGGGTATTCACCAACCCTACCCTCGTCTAATCGCCACAGAGGCCGATTCTCTTCCACTAATCATAAAGGGGGCAAATAACCGTGTTCAAGGGGCCTTTTCACAACTTGAGGGCTCCCCAAGATATAAATTTGAGAACACCACCAAACACACTTGAATGATATGCAATAATCAACAGGAGTGTGCGAGAGATTGAAACCCAAGAGCTCAAGACGTGTAGAACGAGTCTCTCCTTTGATCAACTGCTAATCCTCAAAGATTTGATCTTTCTAGGGTTAGATTGTGTGGAGAGTCGTGTATTTTGCGCTCTTGGAAGTTGTGACGGCGCATGAGGTCGAGCGAATTGGTTGTAGGGCCATACGCCTCTATTTATACTAGGGTTTCCAAAGGTTACCATTAGGTTTTGTGATGTCCGAACTAGTCCTTGGTGGACTCCGAACTAGTCTGGTGTGCGATGTGTGGGAAACCCTAAGTGTTCCGAATTATCGGATTTGTTTGGAAATCTGCGGACTAGTCCGATTTGGGCTCTGGAGATGTTCGGACTAGTCCGACACTTATCGAACTAGTCCGGTGTGGTGAACCTCATGTAGAATTGAGGACAAGTACGCACTTGGAGGACTTGTCCGATTTTAGTTAGAGAGTTTTCGGACTAGTCCGTGGTGATATCGGACTTGACCATTTCTGTGTAAAGTGTGAGGTCCTGAGGACAAGTCTGCACTGGGACGGACATGGTCAGAAAGATATCAGACTAGTCCGTGGTGATATCGGACTTGTCCGCTTTTGTGCAGATGTGAAGTGCTGAGGACTAGTCCGCACTAGGGAGGACTAGTCCGATCTTAGTCAAAGGGATATCAGACTAGTCCGGTGTATATCAGACTAGCCCGAACTTGTGAAATTTTGTGCAGTGAGGGTGATTTCTTTTGCTTGAGCTCTTGGGGTGTGTTTCTCCAACACACTCCATACACAACGAAGTATTCTATTCAGCTCTTGAGCTCTTTTTCATATAGATTCCTCATTCTCCTTTCTTTTTGCGCTTTCTTCATAATTTCATTAAAACTAGCGCTCATCTCAACAATTTTGTTAGGATATCATTTGTTTGTCATAAATCAACCAAAACCCACAAGAAATGCCTAGATGCACTTTCACAAACTCCATTGCGGCAAAGCGGAGCGAAAGTTGGAAAATCTATACAAAGGTGGAGAGGTTCTCAGCGCAAGTTTGAATGAAGGCATAAAGAGCCCTCTAACCGTGCAGGCTTTCCTTCTTAAGTAAGCATCCGCAACGCTTGGATGGAACCTAACTCCAGACCCGAATCACAGATGACCTCGTCAATGCCAAGGGGACCCAGGTCCAATTCATTTAAAAAGTTACCCTAGGTGAACCGTTGTCATGATGAGAAGTTGGAAGCCCGAGGGCAGCCACATGACAGGGCTACAAAGATTACGCTCAAAACTGATACGTTTTTCGTATTGGAAACTGGCGACCTTCAATTGTGTGAGATCCGCACGCCAGGATCCCACACTCCGAGTGAAAAAGGGCCACGGGCGGCAGCATAACTCTTTGTCGTCGCCTCAACCGCCCACCAAGAAGCTTTGAAGCCGCAGCGCAGAAATCGAAGATGGCCCCACCTTTGGTAGAAAAACTTCACCCAGAGGGTTTCTCCCAAAGGTGGACCCGGGGGCCACTGTCAGTACCCTGCATACCAGGTTCCCCATGATACCGCAAGAAAAGTCAAAGAGTTCCTACATCCGAGTTGAAGACTTTCGAAGGCAACACACGTCTGACAGCACTGGGCCCGCATCCCTCATTTGGGTAGCTCTGATACTGCCACATGTCCTGCGGGACCGGACCTAGCTCCCTCCATAGGGAAGCTCCGGTCCCGCCACGTGTCTGGCGACCCCGTACCTAACCACCAGTAGAGGGAAGCTCCGGTGATGCTACACGTCGAGTAGCTTTGGACCTATCTCCACGAAGAGGGAAGCTCCAAAGCTGCCATGTGTTGTACCTCCGGACCTAAGCCTGCGACGACAACAGGATCTCCAACGACACGAACATTCAAGAGTCTGTTAAATAGCCATTGCAAGACCTGATTAACGTGTTATTAATTCAGCATTAATGACGCACGATCAGAGGACCTTCAGTACTGGTAACGTCGCCATTAAGGCGCGTTATCACACTGTTAATTATACTTAATATATGTAAATTGTGTATTAGGTGATTGAATATTGTTGGGGCCACTTGTTAGGCCAGTCAATCCCTGTAACGGCCAGCCCTTGGCAGATAAAAGGGTTGCGCCGCACTGTAGAAACCAACTCGAACTAAGCCAAGGCAAGCTCACACGCATACTACACACTCAAACTCATCAGCAACCATCCCATGGAGTAGGGTATTACGCTCAGGCGGCCCGAACCATGTAAAAATCCTCTGTGTCACCGTCTCGCTCATACGTGCGTCCCAACTGAATACGAACCTCCGCGGACTACGTTTTAGTAGTGTCGCGGGAAGTGTCCTAGTCCACACTTCGACAGGAGGGCATTGCTACATCGACTGATTTGGGCGCGGTAGGTAAGAAGGATGATATGCAGAAGTAGATGGGTTGTAGTATGATGTGGTAGGCAGTGCATAGTGAGGGCGAACATTGCTTCCTTGTGGCTGTCCCTGATATGGCATTTTCCTTTTCCTATCCTGTTCTATCTCATGGACCTTGTTCTCAACTACGATAGCCTTATCAACAAGCTTCTGAAAGTTTGCATAGTCACTATTGAGCTATTGAACTTGAATTTTATTATTCAGACCCCTCATGAATAAGTATTGCTTCTTGCCATCAGTATTGATGTCCTCTGAAGCATACCTTGACAGTTGAGTAAATTTATTAAGATACTCACTCACACTCGTCCTTCCTTACCTAAGGTTTTTAAATTCTTGCCTTTTTAGGATCATGACTGAAAACTCAATTGAATAAAGCAAAAATTCAAAAATGTGAACTTATTTTTTTTAAAGTTGAAATAGGAATCAACTCACATGAGCTATGTAAATTAATAAATGAAGTTAAAAATAGAACTTCTAAAAAAACTTCGCATTAAAAGAGAGATTTTGAGGGTATGTTTGCTCTTAAGAAAGTAATTATAAAAAGGGGGAATTTTAAATACAATTCAAAAGACTAGGTCAAACACAAATGCAAGTTCAAATTCAAACAAAAGCAAATGTATAATTCCTTAACAACCTTATGATCAATTTAGCTCTAGTATTAAATGGAGAAATAAAAATGGGAATAAAACATAGTGCTCATAGGGGGTTATTAATTGAACTCAATAAGTGAGTTTCAAAATCAATTTGAAATGTCCCATTCAAATATGCAAAACTTCAAATTTGAATACACTAACATAATTTCAATGATTCAATATCATCTATGCCAAGTTTGACAATTGTTGAACCCCATTTACTATTTATTTGAAGCCCACCCATATGAGAGCACTCAAATTTGAATTCAAATCCAAAATTCCACTTCAACTTTCTCCATTGTTAAATCAAGTTTCATATTTAGATTCTACATGTTGTATTTGGTCTAGCTGCCAATTTTCACCAATTTTTGTGCATGTTGGAATAGTAATTCAAATTACCAGAGAGGAGTTTAGCTGGAGCTAGTGGGTCCCACATGTCATCCTAATCTTTGGAGTGTTTTGTTTCCCTTCTTCCCTGCGGCTGCCACCAATGCTCACTTGATGCCACCTCCTGTTGTGCTCCCTTGCGCATAATTCCAGCAAGGCAGCAGTCAGTGCTTGCTCTTATCAGCACAACCACCATGCTCATCTCTCTCTGGTATGCAGTCTCCAGCACACAACTCCATTTTCTTCTCTGTACTGCTTCACAGCACACACGGTGCAGCAACCTGACTGCCACCTCTTGCTTCTACCCAAAGCTGAAACCGGCAAGGAAACTGCTGTCTCCTTATCATCCCACACGTCATGCTCAGTTTTCTCCTCAACGCTGAGAGCTATCCACCATCGTGTGTTGCTTCTTCATCACTTTTGTTGCGGCCTCTGTCTCTTCTTTGCCCCTCTGCTGCAGGCTGCCATAGCAGCAAGATAACTAAGAAGCAGTATCTACCAACGCCAAATGCTTAGTGCTGTGCCACCGCACCACACGATTTGCTGCAGCGAGCAGACGAATCTGAGCAAGCCAGCCAGGTTAGGCTTCTTCCTTGTCTTCTTCGCCATTCACTACCTGCCAAGCCTTTTCATTTTTTCCCCACCATGGAACGGAGCTGAGCTTAGCAAACAGGGCGATTTTTCCTCTTCCCCCTGCTACCTAGCCCGGGTAGAAAGGGAACCAGCCCCTGCTACTAGCTCTGCAGCTGCACGCAAGGTCGCCAGCAGACTACTTGATGCCATCCCACTTCCTTCTCCAGGGAAACATGCCACCAATTCCATAGTCAAGCAACACCGACGCTATGATTGATCCACCACAAGAACTTGCCCCTCCTGCCATCCAATTTGGATGCTCACTAGCAGCTATTCGAGCTATTCCCCAATCACCAATGGAATTTGTTTTACAAACTGGTGGCCTTGGTGCTGAAGGTAAGATGTTTGTTGAAATGCTTCGCTGAGGCGACTGTGCTGGGCAAAATGTATCTGGTACCTTTTTCCAGCATGATAAGGAAGATGAGAAGGAATGCATTGCTGGAGGAGTAGGATGCTTCAGTTTCAGAGGGTAGCATTGTGATCATGAGCTTGGTGTTATGGTGTAGCAATGGTTATGCCAGGGTGTACAGAGTTGCAGGGAGTAGCTCATCCTTTATGTTTGAAACAGTATTTGAATTCTTGGTGACTTTTCCATGCAAGAAGAGGGATCAGCAGTTAAATTTTGCCAGTTTGATGGACGCCTTGTTAGGGTAGAGTCATGTCCTCATAAGGTTACCTGATCATTGTTGTGGAAACCAGTACTGTCCATTGGAAGGGTTGTGTGATGCATCATCATGTTGTCTCAGTAAAGAAAATCATACTACCACCTGGATGCTGGGATCCTTCTTTCTGTGAAGCATCATCATGTTGTCCCAGTAAAGAAAATCATACTACCACCTGCACGGACTCATCGTCCTAAGGATTACTGTTGGCCATTGGAAGTTCTTTGTTGCCTTGTCGCCATTTAGTGCGGCATCTATTTATGCAGAAGATTACCATACATTTGCAATGGGTATTCTTTCAGGTGGTGAGCGTGCTTAATTTGATGGCAGGATTACCAATGCCATAGTTGGCTGCACTTGAGATTTTATAAGTAGAGTAATTGTCCTGGAAAATCAGCCAATAGAGAGTATTCGGGTCTCAACAGCTCCATGGCTGGAATTCGGCCAAGAGCAGAACGGCTTAACTTCCACTGATATCAAGGCAGAATTGTTCCTAGCGAAAAGGTGATGCAGCTTAGAAAGAAATCTATTTATCATCTTTATGTTTATTATAAAACCTATATGACCTTAGGAATAACCTATTGTGATTAGGCTTAAACCTTCCTGTAGCATCTAAAAGCCTAACAAGCCCTAACCTGATTCTCCAAACTAATACTAGTGCACCCCTTTGCATTATATAAATGTCTTATATTAAGTTGCTAATTATGCATTTTCTCGTGCATATGCACATCGGTAGAGCACACGTTGGCAGAGATCGATGAAGATCACAACTCAGAGAAGGAACTATGTGGAACCAGCGGCGATGTGATTCATCGAAGGAAGCTATTAACTTAATTGCTAGTGATTGAATTCTCAACCGAATGCAAGCCTCGGCTTGCATTTAAGTGCCTTTCTAAAGTTTTGCTTTTACCACTATGTTGACTAGTATATGAATTGTGCATTAGGTCTATTGTGTTTGAATACTTCTCATGCATGACTCACAATCTCATGGAGTGTATGGGTAGTTTTATAGTTCAACGCGTAGAATTGTCATGATAATGTTGTAGGGAATCTGGTAGAAGTCGAGTGATTGGAATCCACTTGCGAGATAGCAATATTGTTACCTGGGATTAGTTATTTTAGAGAATGGTTTATGAACTGAATATGAGACCGGGCAGCGGGGTAGTATGTGTAGCTCTGCCTCTATCGGTTAAGGATCGATTCGTGTGTGGCCCTGTTGGGCAAGTTTGAACTGTACCAGAGCCATACTGGATATCTGGGACCTAGAAAACCGATGTAACTTGTCCTCCTTAACGTTGAGGCATAACCCACCGCCTTATAGGTGTGGGTTGAGAGAAGCAAGATGTAAACCTGCGAACGGGCACAGACACGCTCCGTGTGGGGGTCTCCTACTCGTAGCGGTGGGACTGGTTCGGTGTGTAGGTGGCTAGTGAAAGGTTGCTGCATACAACATCAGTGGAGCGTGCCTTCGCAGATCCGAGTGTGGATGTATGTATCGTGCTATTCTGGTGTTATTATTTCGAATCATCGTCGCTCGCGGTTATGGATTGAACATACTTGTTCACCGCGTCATGATGTAGTAATAAAGAGTAGTTGGAAGAATATGAATATACTGCTATGAATAATCTTTTGTTTTGTAACCTTGGCTGAATTAGATATAGGATAACTAAAGTTATTATTTCCAAATTTTTAAACTTGAATGAAGCTTATGTAGCTTTGGGCAAGTATCAGCGTGGGTGAAATGTTTCTTGTTTGATTGTGGAAAGAAAATCTTGGACGAACTCACTTGTATAAGTATTCTATTCATTCGGGCAGCAACAAAAAATTATCATGAAAAGTTTTGACAAAAGAAATTTCTCCTCTTTTTGAAAATCAAAAATCAAATGAGAATAAACCTCTTCCTTAAAAAATATTCCCTTCTAAGGATGTACACTCCCCCTAAGAAGAACGTGTAAATAAAAACACTTGTGAATGTGCAATGTGTAAAATATTTTTCCCCCTTTGACAATGTATCTAACAAGGTTCCAAGGAGAAATTTAAATTTGTAATGAGCATAATATGACACATACATATAAAACAAAGCTCATTCAAGCCATACTATGAAGTCACTTACACTATCACACGAACGTGATACGTAAAGTATTGTAAGCCATGCTAGAGATCCAGTGTAATTTTGATTTAAGCAAGTCATGATCTCCCTATCCCAACTATTTCAAAGCTTGAAAGCATGACACAAGTTGCTATTTTTATTATCTTATAAAGAACAAATTTAAATCACATGAACTTTGCAAGAGATTATATGTAGCATCCGCCTTATTCTAACCAACCAAACCAAGCCTATATCATTTGACAATCAAAAACTTAAGGACATGATTTTAGTCATACACAACTCTTTGCAAGTTCATATCAAAGTGAAGTAATAAGCAATCTCAAAAGAAGAAGTGTGGTGCATGCATATTCTCTTGATCTTTTCATTATTTTTATTTGATCATAAAAGCTCAACATGTCTGTTGATTGATTAATTTCCATGATTAAAAGTACTTGTGATAATGCAAAAAGTTAAAAATAGTAAGAAAGTTCAATCATGGCCAAATTTATTGTAAGTAGGTATTCCAATTACTAGTCATGGCAAAAACTACGAAAATATATAACATGAGTAATGTTGTAAGAAGGTTCAACATGTAGAAAGAATCACAAACTGTATGAAACACTTATGCTCATATTATCTTTTAATTTTGGATTCACACATAGACTTCACAAGTTGCAAAACTCTCCCTCAATTTAAGCCATGAGGATGCATAACCCCTATTTCACTATGAAGTAATGAAAAACGAGTGAAATCCAAAAGTTCCGTAAAAATGTCAGACAATTGTTGTTCGGTATCTACATGGTAGCACAATGTTTTTTCAACATTATCACGGAGAAAGTTATATCTAACGTCAATGTTCTAAAGTGTTGCATCGGGGTTTTAGCAATGCAAATGGCACTAGTATTGTCACAAAACGGTGGAACACTATCTAAATCAACCCTATATTCCTTAAGTATTCAAATAACCTAAAGATTTGTGAGCAAGCACTAGCAACAACTACGTATTAAGATTCCGCTGTGGATTGTGCAACTGAACTTTGTTTTCTAGAGGGCCAAGCAACAAATGAGAAAATGACAAGCACTCAAAGTATTTTTCCTATCAATCCTACAACTCCTAAAATCGGCATCAGAAAAAGCTTTCAAAGTAATGGTTGAGAAAGAAGGAAGAAAAAACGCCAAATTCTTGAGTTACATGTAAATACCTGAGAATCCTTTTGACGGCTTGATGATGTAGCGCGTGGAGAAGCTTAAAAACGTGCACAAAGACATACGCTAAATTATATGTCCGGTCTTGATGTCGTGAGGTATAAAAGAAACCCGATCATATTTCTATATTCTTTTTTATCCACAGGTTCACCATCTTCGTCAAGTTCAAGTGTTGTCATTGTTCCAGTGTCCGAAGAGGATTGATGCAAGCCATGTTGAAGCACCGAAGCAAATCTTTCATGTACTTCGTTTGATGCACAAAGGTTCCTTCCTTGGTTTCTTGATTTGAAGCTCCAAAAAGTATGTGAGTTCTCTCATCATACTCATCTCAAATTCTGAACTCATCATAGCTGAAAACTTGGACACAAGATCACGAAGCACAATTAAAGATACTATTATTCACATACACTTGAACGAATAATGAGTCATTGCCATGCTTAAGCACAAAAAAAGTTGTATCTACTTTAACCATGGTAAACCCATTTTCAAATAAGAATGTTTTTAACCTATGTACCATGCTATAGGGGCTTGTTTGAGACCATACAAAGCTTTGCATAGTTTGTAAACGTGATTAGAAAATTTTGGATTTTGAAAATATGGTGGTTGCTTAACATAAACCTCCTCATAAATTTGATATAACTTGAAATTTTTAGATGCAGCAAATGCTAATAAAGTTCTTATGACTCCTAATTTAGCAGCAGGAGCAAAAGTTTCATCAAAATCTAGACCTTCTACTTGTGTGAAACCTTGAGCAATCAATCTAACTTTATTCCTAACCACAATCCCATCCTCACTTTTTTTTCTTTTTAAACACCCATTTAGTTCCTATTAATATGTGATCATTAGGTGGAGGAACTAGTTTTCAAACACTATTTATTTTAAAATTTTCTAGCTCTTCTTGCATGACAATAATCTAAGATTCATTAGTTAGTGCATGTGATATATCTTTGCATTCAAAAGAAGCGACAAAAGCAGTATGAGCATGAGAGTTTGGATCGAAAAACCTGGACCGTGTGACTCGTTCGTCAAGCTTCCAATAATTTGTTGTGGAGGATGACTTTTGAGGACATGGAGGGGAGTAGACACTTCACAAGCTCCTTCTTCTTCATGTTCATCACAAATCAGTAAGCTTTGTGGCTTTGATGATTTGAATCGCAGTAGTAGTCGTTGGTGCTGGTTGTAGAGCAAAATCTGGAGCAGGAATGATGTCATTAGCTTTTGAATATTTGGGCAGCAACACCACTTTTTCCTTCTCTTCAAGGAAAATACTCTCCTCCTGCGGATATGCATCTTGTCCTACAATATTAGAGGTGGTACGAGGGAAAGCATCATCAAAAGAAACCTCATAGGTCTCCACAATTTTGTTATTGTCACGTAAAAGCACACGGTTACCTCTAGTATAGGATGGATAATCAAGAAACATGCCATCAACAGATCTAGCTTCAAATGTATCAAGATTACCATGTTTCTTAACAAAGCATTTGCAACCACATAACCTAAAATGTGTGACACTAGGTTTATGTCCAGACTGAAGCTCATATTGGGTTTTTTTCCTAACTTAGCACGCAAGAAAACACGATTTGAGACATAACAAGCTGTTCCAATCACATCTGCCGAAAACTTCCTAGGAGTTTGATACTCATCAAGCATAGTTCTAGCCATCTCAACTAAGGTCTTGTTCTTTCTTTCTACAACACAATATTTATTGGAGTACTTGTGGTGAAGAAAATCGATGATTGGTTTTTAAATTCGATTCCATTATCACTTAAAATTGCTTTTAAAGATCTTGGGTGATAAGGTGAAATTCTAGGAACCAAACTTCTAAAGTGACTAAAAGCTTCATTTTTAGATACCATAAAGTAAACCCATGAGTATCTAGAATAACCATCAACAATTACAAGCTCATACTATTTACCTCCAAAAGATTGAATACGTGAAGGACCTACGGTGTCAAGGTGTAAAACTTGTGCCAGTGCTGCTGTCATGATCATTGTGAATGGAGCATGTGAAACTACAACCATCTTGGCATGTCTACAAGAGGATCACACGATTTCTTTGTCTCCCTTAAGCTTAGGTAATCCACGTATGCGATCAAAACCACTAACACATGTGAGGTGATCAAAGCCAACGTGACTAAATCTACGATGCCAAAAATATAAGTCTTTTGAATCATTAGCAACTAGACACCTATGCTTAGGGAATGACATATCAAAATCAACTTTAAAAACTCTTCCAAATTGAGACATGATAAACAAGAGCTCACCATTTGAATTTACGACCTTGCAGCAATTTTTAGTGAAGCTAATTTCAAAATTCTCATCTAACAATTGTGAAACAGAGAGTAAGTTGTATTTCAAGTCTTTAACAAGTGCCACATCTTTCAAAATGTAGTGATTTTTAACAAGTTGTATTTCAATAGAATTTTTGAGGAAAGTGACATTTTCTACATGTGACACAAAAGAGAGAGAGGAGAGCCATTCTTTGTTACCTGTCATGTGGCATGAGCAACCTAAATCCACAAGTCAAAAGTTCTTCTTTCTCAAGCGTGTCACCTACATAGAAGCGCAATACGTCGATGACTCAATACTGGCGTTAGTCAAAAGGCATTTAGTAATCCAGTATTGAGTCAAACGACGTCCAACAGAAATAACACGCGAAAGCTGAGAAAATACAGAAGGTTCATGAGACAAAATATGAGAATTCTTGCACTCAACTAATGACCTACGTGGAGTGTTATGTGTAGCACGAAAAACAGTAGGTTTGGGAGCAAATTTTGAATATTTTTGACTCATGACAGCAGGTTGCAAGTGTCTAGCATTTGATTCAACACGAGGATGTTTTGCTTGGTTGTTATATGATCTTGCTAGCACTCTTTGCTTGTTTTCTTATTTAGCTAGTCTAGAACAAAAATCTATGATGATCATCTCTAACATAGTAGGTACAATGAAATTTGCCTTTATGTTCGTATCTAGATGAGCAAGAAACATGTTTGTTAGTAATCGGATGATACAACATTCATGTAGACTTTAAAACAACCTTTTTTGATTAGGAACTATTTGAATCAAACCAATTCCTGATGACTTAACAACCGTACATGGATGTGCCTTAGCATGAGCACGACAATCAAAACCTAAACCAGATTTATCATTGCGAGACTTAGAAGAATTCAACAACAAGTTTAGATTGTTATTCCCACTACAAAACCGTTATAGTGTCTTATGCATGTCATCAAGTTTTTTAGACAAGCCTAGACAATTTTCACATGAAGTTTTTCCTTTTAGTTTGAAATTAGAACAAGAATTAACTTCATAAGAACGTAATCATTGTTCAAAACAAAACGCATTCATAGCATCAATAAGTTTCTTATTAAGATCGTCACAACTAGACCATTGCAAATCAATTGTTGAACAACTAGCATCTTTTATATTTTTATCATTGAGTGCAACAAGTTTTTTGTTCTTCTCTATTTTAAGTTCAAGTTTATCAAGTGTGGAGGTGTGCACACTTCTAAGGAAGAGAACTATTCATAAATTAATTCAGATGAGGAACAAGAATAATCACTAGGAATCAAAGATTTTAGCCGATTAATTTTAGCAGCATTGTTCCTAGTTTTTTGTCCTTTTTTCTTAAGTACAATAGTGGCACAAGAAATAGCATCACACATTTCTTCACATGTCGTACATACCTCATCATTATCGTTGTTAATTTTGCCTTCCTTCATACTTGAACTTGAGTTGCTTGCTATGAAACACGTATTTGCCAAATTCTCTTCATCTTCGTCACTTTCGATGTCCACATCACTCGAGCTGAGTTCCTGAAGTGCGGAGACAAAATTGTTTATCAGCTGGTGACTTGTAAAATCTTTATTCTTCTTCTTGTTGTTGTTGGTAGAGGAGGACTTGAACTTTGTTTGCTTCTCATTACGGGAAGTAGAACATGAAAGGTTAGGGCAATTTGTACGAAAATGTCCAGGCTCACCGTTCTCGAAGCATCGTTGAGAACCACCACTTTTTCTCCTTCCAATTCTCACATTATGCAATGCTTTTGAGAACCGAGTAGAGAGAAGTACTAGCTCCTCCGTTGGAAACTCTTCAATCTGTTCAAGAGTTATAGAGGACAACAAGGAAAGTGTACCACATGATGAACATTTGCTAGAACTAGGCATGTCACGTTGTGAAACAAATACAGTAGACTTGTTGAGGTTTTTGTGTGAGATAATGTCATGTTAATGAGTTTTTAACTTGAAATGTAGCACATCTAAAGTAAGTATATTCATGATAGTAGATTTACGAATAGATCTAACTTTCATTTCCGAAATCGAAATGTCTAATGCACTTAAAAATTGCCTAGCATTCTTGGCATATGAAAAATTAACATTGAAACTACGCAAGTTGTTGAGAATTTTATTAAAGCGAGCAAAGAAGTCATCGATAGACTCATCGGCTTGCATCTCGAAGCGCATGTACTCTTTCTTGAACATGTCTTCATGTACCTCCTTGATCGTATTGGATCCTTCATGGTAGTCGCATAGTGGTATCCACATATCATATGCAGATCAGAGGTGTGAAACACGACCGAAGTTGGTCAAGCCTTGTACGATCAAGTTCTGCGTCTTGTTGTTGTTATCGACGTCCCTCATATTTTCAGCCATAACTTGATCATTTGGAGGCACATTGAAGGACTTGTAGACCTTCTCTCAGATGGCGAAGCCTTGTGCTTGTACGTAAGCCTCCATATGAGCCTTCTAAACCTGAAAATCAATGCCATCGAACACACAAGGTTTTGCAGAGTATTTCTCCATGTTAATTAGTTAAAACATGTGCAAATCACAAATATTAGAGCACCATGGTTCTGATACAAATTGTAGGTTCAAATAGCACGTGAAAAGATACTAGAGGGGGTGAATGATAGATTTAAATTTTTTCTGGGGAAGCAACAAAAAACCCTCGATAGAAAATCAACCTGATAAAGAAACCATATGTGCGACTGATCTAAATGTGTTCAACATGACAAAAGTCTTAGAGATTATATAGAATCAAGTCACGAAATTAATGCAATAAAAATCACGTGAAAATAATGAGTAGAACTCAAGTAATCATTAAAGACTGGGCAAAGGTCAAACTGTTCTACTCGAGTTTTAAACAGATCTGCTATGCTGCAAAGAAACTCGTATAACTCGAAAACCGTAAACCCAATTACTGTGAAATTTTCATAGATTATAGATCATCAAGTTGTGAAGATAACTCAAAAAGAATCATGTCAATTGGATTAGTAAAACGTGAGTTATGATCACAACAACGAGGCAACATCGGGTTATGCAGAAACTTGACGAGAAAGACTTCATGAAAACAGGTTAGACGAACAAGGCATAAAAATTCCTTTACACAAGAGGAACAGACACAAGTCCTACCTCCATGAGATTTCCCCCTTACTTATATAACCAGCCCTCAGGCCAATCTAAACCAAAGTAGGACACCTACTCCTACTCAGTTTCAACAGAAACTTTCCATAACTGCTCAAGAATCTTCCATACACAGACGGAAGCAATATTAAGACTTCAAAACACCTTAGGAACATCTCAAACATTTCTGAAACAACTGAACTTTGTGACCATTATGAAATCTAACCATAACCAACTCAAAACATTCCATAAACGAACCATAACTGCCTGAGCCGCAACATGAGGCATAATTCATCCGGTTGGACCATTCTGGCCAATTCTTCACGTCCATAACACTTCTCCACCCCTTGGAACAATGTTGCAACATCCATGAACCCCAACCATGCAAACACTTTCCAACAACATCCACAATACCTTCTGATGAACCCAACGGGTACTGGGGATGCCCTATCTTTTGATGAGAGATGTTGGTGGTGAACGAATTTGGTGAAGGTCGACGTTGGCTGCCCGACTACTACAACCAGATTGGTGTGGCACCTTGAGCGACAGTTACACTGTCTCCTGATAACCACGATTTTGGTGGAGTTCAACGTTGTGCTACCCGACTACAACAACCACAAGGGTGCGGCGCCTTAGCGATAGTTACACCGGCTCCTGTTGTTGTTGTTCTTGTCATGCCAAGAACAGCCTTGAACTTGCAAGCAATCGAAGAACAAGCAAGAACAATATAACAAGCAAACACTCACGGGTGTGATAAGTTGGGGTTCTGATTCAAGTAATCAGAAGGTCTCGTCAACACTTGCGTTACGCGGAAGTAGCAATGGCTAAACTTACAGAAAACAAAACCCCAGTTCTTCCTATGGCTGCTAGTGCTTATATAGAGGAGGAAGACTAGAACTCAGGATGAAGTCATGAGTCTTGTTCGGCCTTCTCTGGGCAGCTCAAGCGTTATCTGCTTTTGATTCATGATCCAGTGGAAAGTAGATGAAGAGACCTTTCCAGCAAGTACTTTTTTGCATTAAAAAACCTTGAGAGTTGAAAGTTATGCCCCTTTTAAGCTGGTACTCGCTGCAGTTACGAGGACAACTCGGGTGGAGCAGTCTTCATTGCATTAATCCCTCCATTCCTCCTAGCTGGATCAATTCCCAAGCACCTAATAATAACAAGGTTATCACGAGGCTTTAATAGTTCTCCATTTGAAGGATAATTAGTTTGAACAGCCATGAATGAATTCACCTGATAATTAAGTTCATGTGCACGAGCGCATGTCATTGGACCTTGATTAGCTGCAAGTGGTGAATGGGCTGCTGTTGTGGTTGTATCAATGGTAGCGATGTCCTCATCATCCTCCCCTTCTTGCAGTTGAGTCGTCCTCAACTCAAACGTGTCTTCCTCGCCCACATATGGTTTCAAATCTGCAATATTAAAAGAGTATAACCCCAAAATGTGCAGGCAACTCAATTTCATATGCATTATCATTAATTTTTCGAAGCACTTTGAAGGGTCCAGCAGCTCTAGGTAGCAATTTAGATTTTCTCAAATCAGGAAATCTATCCTTTCTCAAATGCACCCGAACCAAATCATCAGGTTCAAAAGTAACATGTTTTCTACCCTTGCTACCGGCTTGTTGATACTTAGCGTTCATGCTCTCAATGTTTGCTTTAGTTTGTTCATGTATTTTAAGAATTAATTCAGCATGGCGAAAAGCATCAAAATTCAATTTCTCTGAAGGTGGCTGAGCCAAAAGATCAATGGGAGCACGAGGGATAAAACCATATACAATCTGAAAAGGGCACAATTTAGTAGTAGAATGCAGCGAACGATTGTAAGCAAATTCAATATGAGGCAAACATTCTTCCCATAATTTGATGTTATGTTTCAGAACAGCCCTAAGCAAGGTTGATAAAGTACGGTTCACTACTTCGGTTTGTCCATCAGTTTGAGGGTGACAAGTGGTAGAAAAGAGCATTTTGTCCCCAACTTAGCCCATAAGGTTTTCCAAAAATTACTAAGAAATTTGGCATCTCTATATGAAACAATAGTGTTTGGGACCCCATGCAAACGAACAACTTCTCGAAAGAACAAATCAGCACAATATGGGTAGTATCATCAGTTTTGTGGCATGGTATGAAATGTGCCATTTTAGAAAATATGTCGACAACAACAAAAATACTACCCCCCCATCTTTGTTCTAGGCAATCCTAAAAAGAAATCCATAGAAACATCTTCCCATGGAGCACTAGGAACAGGGAGAGGCATGTATAAACCATGTGGATTAAGACGAGACTTAGCTTTTTGACAGGTGGCGCAACGAGCAACAAACTGCTCCACATCTCTTCTCATCTTTGGCCAAAAGAAATGGCTTGCTAGGAAGTCTTACATCTTCTTGACACCAAAGTGTCCCATCAACCCTCCACCATGTGCTTCTTGCAAAAGTAATATACATCCAGAACCAGCTTGTTAGCTCGAAACACAAAACCATTAGTGAGAAGAAACTTATTCCATGTTTTTCCTTCTTTACATTGCAGCAGCACATCCTTGAAATCAGCATCAAAAGCATATTGCTTTTTAATTGTTTCCAAGCCAAAAATCTTAAAATCAAGTTGGGACAACATATTATAACAGCGAGATAAGGCATCCGCAATGACATTATCTTTTCCTTTCTTGTGTTATATGACATAAGGAAAGGGCTCAATAAATTCTACCCACTTGGCATGCCTATGGTTGAGATTAGTTTGGTTCTTAATGTGCTTCAGAGATTCATGATCAGAATGTATAACAAATTCTTTAGGCCATAAATAATGTTGCCAAGTTTCCAAAGTTCGTACTAGTGCATATTGATAGGATCATGGTTCCCGATCTTTCTATGAGAATAGGAGGTTTCGATATGTGGAGGAGAAGACGTTGGCGATCCGACTACACCGTCCCCAAGACGATGCACCTTAGTGATCGGTACACCGACTCAAAGTTGTATTGATCTTGCTCACTCATAATCAACCTGACAACGAGGGCCTTTGTTCCTGCAAACAATCGAAGAACACGCAAGAACAAGAAGGACAAGCACTTATCTGTTGAATCAATCTAAAGTGGGGTTCTAGATACAAGTACACGGGCGATCTAGTCGACACGCACGTGTACAAGGAAGCAGCATAAGCTAACTTACGAATAAAGAAAACCCACCAACTAATGAGGGCAGCGGATACTATTTATTACCTCTCTAGGGTCGTGAGAAACCCTAATCACGAGTCCCTAATGGACTCCAAACGATACATGGGCCATGGGCCCAATTTTTGTGATGCAGCACCATGGACAGAAAAGGTCCTGGTATTAAAATAACGATTGTGGCCGACTCCGAATAGATATGGACATGAGGCCAGATCCGTTTGAATGTAGACTTGATAATCTTTCCAGGAAGTACATGAACGGCCAGATTGGAGTCCGCATGAAGTCGTGGTAGCCATCACAAGTTGGTGCTGTTCTGCTGTCCAAATCCCGTCCGCGCGAATTCCCTTTCATTTGGCTCCTCTCCATGTTCCTAAGCAAAACAAGAAAGCACGTAGTTCCATGGTCTAGATAATATGGATATAAGGCCAAGAACGAGTTCACCTGATATTTTAGTTGACGTGCACGAGCGCGAGTGATCGGACCAAAAATCGGTAGCTGAGTTGGTGTGGATGTATCGATGGTGTTGATATCCTCATCATCCTCCCCTTCTTGCATTTGAGTCGTCCGCGACTCAAGCTCATCTTCTTCTCCCAAATATGGCTTCAAATCTGCAATGTTAAATGTGGGACTAACCGCAAAATTTGCAGGAAACTCGAGTTTATATGCTTTATCATTAATCCTTTCTAAAACTTTGAATGGACCATCAGCTCAAGGTAACAATTTAGACTTTCTCAAATCAGAAAACCTATCCTTTTGCAAATGTAACCAAACTAAATCACCAGGTTCAAAAGTGATAGGTTTATTTCCCCTACTACCAACAAGTTTTTACTTGACATTCATGCACTCTATATTCTTCTTAGTGGTTTCATGCAATTTTAAGACCATTTCAGCATGATGTTTAGCATCAAAATTCACTCGTTTCATTGAAGGAAGAGGTAATAAATCATTAGAAGCACGGGGTACAAATCCATAAACAATCTCAAAAGGGCATTTCTTAGTACTAGAATGTAGGGAACGATTATAAGCAAACTCAACATGAGGCAAACACTCTTCCCACATTTTTATATTCTTTTTTCAAAACATCCCTAAGCATAGTAGATAAACTTCTATTCACAACCTCAGTTTGACCATCAGTTTAGGGATGACAAGTAGTTGAAAATAAAAGCTTAGTCCCCAATTTTGCTCATAACGTTCTCCAAAAATGGCTAAGAAACTTAGCATCACGATCTGAAACTATTGTGTTTGGCACACCATGCAACCTAACAATCTCTCGGAAGAACAAATCATCAACATGTGTAGCATCATCACTTTTATGACAAGGTATGAAGTGTGCCATTTTAGAAAATCTATCCACGACAACAAAGATGCTATCCCTCCCCTTCTTTGTTCTAGGCAGTCCTAAAACAAAGTCCATAGAAATATTCTCCCAAGGCATGCTAGGAACAGGAAGAGACATGTACAAACTATGTGGATTAAGTCGTGACTTAGCTTTTTGACATGTCGTGCAGCAAGAAACGAAGCGCTCCACGTCTCGCCTCATCATGGCCAAAAGAAATGACCAGCAAGTATGTCCTCCGTCTTTTTCACTTTGAAGTTCCACATCAGCCCACCTCCACACGCTTCTTGTAACAGCAACAAATGAACAGAGCTAGCTGGAATGCATAACTTGTTAGCTCTAAACACATAGCCATCATTGAGGACAAATTTATTCAATGTTTTTCCCTCTTTACATTTTTGCAATACATCTTGGAAATCAGCATCATATTCATATTGACCTTTAGTCGTTTCTAATCCAAAAATTTTAAAGTCAAGTTGAGATAGAAGAGTATAACGTCTAGATAAAGTATCAACAATAACATTATTCTTTCCCTTTTGTGTTTAATGACATAAGGAAAAGACTCAATAAATTCCATCCGCTTAGCATGCCTACAGTTCAGTTTCCCTTGACTCCTAATATGCTTTAGTGATTCATGATCAGAACAGATAACAAATTCTTTGTGCCACAAATAATGCTGCCATGTTTCTAGAGTTCGTTCAAGAGAATATAATTCCTTATCATAGGTAGAATAATTCAGAACAGGCCCACTCATTTTCTCACTAAAGTATGCAACAGGTTTTCCTTCTTGTAACAGAACACCATGCAATCCAATCCCACTAGCATCACATTCAAGCTCAAAAGTCTTAGAAAATCAGGAAGTTGGAGAAGAGGTGCATGCGTCAACTTATCTTACAATATGGTAAAGGTGTTATCTTGTGTGGTGCCCCAAGAAAAAGGCACTCCCTTCTTCATAAGGTCATCCAATGGAGTAGCAATGGTGTTGAAATCCTTCACAAAGCGACGATAGAACCAGGCCAGCCCTAGAAAGTTCCGCACCTCTGTGATGGTTTTTGGTACAGGCCACCCCTGAATAGCCTCTACCTTCACTTGATCAACTTCAATTCCCTGTGGAGTAACAACATAGCCAAGGAAAGAGACTCGATCCGTGCAAAATGTGCACTTCTCAAGATTACCAAATAATCGTGCCTCACATAAAGCATTAAAAACAGCACATAAGTGATCAAGATGTTCATCCATGGATTTGCTATAAATCAATATATCATCAAAATACACAACAACAAATTTTCCAATGAATGCACACAAAACCCTATTCATTAATCTCATGAAGGTGCTAGGTGCATTAGTTAACCCAAAAGGCATGACTAACCACTCATATAAACCAAACTTAGTTTTGAAAGCAGTTTTCCATTGATCTCCTAGCTTCATGCGAATTTGGTGATAACCACTATGCAAATCAACTTTTGAGAACACAACATCACCACTCAATTCATCAACATATCATCTAAGCGTGGAATAGGATGAAGATATGGAATGGTGATACTGTTGATTGCTCTACAATCCACACACATACGCTAGGATCCATCGTTTTTAGGTACGAGGATAACTGGAATAGCACAAGGACTAAGAGACTCATGTACATAACCTTTGTCGAGTAGTTCTTGTACTTGGCGCTTAATCTCCTTTGTTTCTTCCGGATTGTCCTGCATGGTGCACGGTTGGGCAATGAAGCGCCGGGAATGAGGTCAATCTGCTGCTCAATCCCTCAAACTAGTGGTAGTCCTGGTGGTATTTCACTTGGAAACACATCAGAATATTCCTGCAAAGTGTTAGCAACAGCAGGAGGCAAAGAATGTTGCATATCGTAAAGGGAAATCAAAGCATCTTTGCATACCAAAGCATAGGCAACAGAGGTGGAAGCAATCAGTTCATTAATATCGGATTTCGTAGCAAACAAGCATTTTCCCTTCAGAGATATCTCATTTTTCTTATCAAACATAGATTTGGCATTGATATTGTTCTCAACGTTAGCATGGTCCTGGGATTTAGTTTTCCTAGCTCTAGCAACATCATCTTGCACAATAGCTTCAGGAGACATAGGATGCAACACAATTTTTTTATCATGGTAAACAAAAGAATACTGATTTGATCTACCATGATGCATAGAATCTCTATCAAATTGCCAAGGTCTTCCTAGCAGAATATTACAAGCTTGCATAGGCACAACATCACATTCAACGACATCCTTATATGATCCAATAGCAAAATTGATTCGCACAAGTCTAGTTACCTTTGCCTTACCACTATTGTTTAACCATTGAATGTAATAGGGATGTGGGTGCGGTTTGGTGCTTAGTGCCAGCTTGGTCACCATGTCACCGCTGGCCAAGTTGTTGCAGCTACCTCCATCAATGATCATGCGGCAAGATCGCTCTTTGATGACACCCATTGTTTGGAATAATGTGTGTCTTTGATTTTGTTCCGCTTTCTTCATTTGTGCACTAAGCACACGCTGCACAATGATACTATCATAGCGCGCTGCATCTTCTGCACCAATATGCTCTTCTTGATGTTCATCGCTACCTGCATAGTCAGTTGCAAGCAAAACACATGTATCGTCATCTAAATCGCTAGCAGATGAGTACTGACCATCATCTTTAACAACTAGAACACGTTTGCTTGGGCAATCACGCCGCACATGGCAAAAACCCTTGCACTTATGACATTGAACATCTCTAGATCGTCTGGTAGATGCTACGAAAGAAGCACTCTCAGTGGGCTTTTGGGTGGTCTTTACTGCTGAGCTAGTGGAAGGAGCACATGGCTTGTTGCTGGAGGAAGAAGGTGCTGCCCGACTTGGTGAAGAAGATGGCTGGGAAGCATGCCCAATCGAAGGAGTAGTCGTGCGTGGTTGCCATGAGCTAGTCTTTCCTGCAAAAATATTAGTTCTAGAGCTAGCTTGTCATCCCTCCACTTCCCTTGTTCCTCATTTCACCTACAGTCCACTTTTGCCTATAAAAGTTTGCCCTAAAAATCCTAAAAACAATTTGAGCCTTTTGCTTTGCTACTTAGCTCTCGACTTGTTGAATTCACGGTTGCCTTTTTGTGTCGAGTTGCTGGTCCTAATTTTTTCACCGCTAGAGTTTCGAGTTTGTGCCACTTTGTTCTCAGTCAATTTTCATGTAACACCCAAAACTTTTCAAATTTTGAAAACAAAAGAAATGTACTAGGAATGCATCATGAAGGGTTGCATTTGATTGAAAATGTGATTTCAAAATGCGCTAGAATTCGTTTGAATTTGAAAAGCAATTCAAATTTGCAAAAGAATGAAAAAGGAAAAAGGAAAACAAAAAGAAAAAGAAAAAAAGAACCCACCCTGGGCCTTAACCCCGCCCCAGCCCACTTCTCCCCTCCCCTCCTATTCCTTCTCCCTCCCGCCGGCCCAACTCCTCCCGGCCCAGCTCGGCCCCGCGCCTTCCTCTCTTTCCTCTCTCCCCCTCACTGCATGCTGGGACCCGCCCGTCAGGGCTTTCCTTCTTCCTCCCGTCGCCCGCGCCCGACACTGCCCGCTAATGCCGCCCCGGTTCAAAACGCCGGCAAGGAAATCCTCCCCCATTATGGCCCCGGTCGCCTTCCTTCGGGGGAGATCCCCTTCCTTACTTCGCCGCCCCCCTCTCCCCCTATAAAATCCGGCCGGCGCCCCCCGATTTCCCCTTCCCCGAAGCTCCAAACCCTAGCCGCCGCACCAAGGTATTTCGCTGCCGTTCCCATCGACTCGCCGACGTTCTCTCCATCAAACCTTGCCTAACGTGTGCGCCCCATCCTTAGGAACCCGCCGGACAAGTTCACTTCGGGAGAACGCCGCCGCAACGTCGTCTTCGTCGAACTCCGCCAAGGACCGCCGTCGGTCGACGTCGCCGACGCTACTCCGCACCGATTCAAGCCCCGCGACCCCCCTCGGTGAGCTCACCCGGTCCCCCTCTCCCTTTTCCGTGTTAGCACCGAGGCGTTTGGCGCCGATTTGGCCGTTCCAGCCAATCTCCGGTGACCACGCCTCCGTGCACCGTCGGGTTTGGCACGCGCGCCGCCGCGCCCTTGGGTGTGCGTCGCCCTGGGCAACGTGGCCCCATCTCGGCCGCCCATCTAGGGCCGACAGCCGAGATTATAAGGGGGCATACCCCTTCGGTCATTTTAAATCTGGGCCGCCCACGTTGGATCCAACAGCCCAGATTCAAATGCACTTAACCGTTGGCCCTTTTGCACATAGACCCCTGCGTAGAATTTAATTTAATTACACATAGGTCCTGGAACTTATGGAATAGCCCCTGTACTTTAATTTAATTCTGTCAGCACTGTTAAATTGATTAAATATATTATTTTAGCCCCTGTTTTCACTATAAAATATATTTTTAGCCTCTGTAAATTATGATTAACCCCCTGGTGATGTTATAAAATATTTCTAGGCCACTGATCATGTCCATTTTGCATAAAAGCCCCTGTATTAATTGTAAATTACATAAAATCACATGAGAATTCTCTCTTTTTGCACAAATCACTTAGAGTATTATTTTATTATTATTTCCTAATCTCTTTAGGATAAAATAATGCGTTTAATTTGATGATTGTGCTGAATTTCCTAATGAACCCATATAAGCACTAAAATCCAAACCTCCACCCATGCCACTAAATAATGTCTTACTAAGGACATAGTGTTAGCAATGTAATTGCGTAGGTTTTCTTTTGTGTTTACTTATTTGTGGTGTGCATTTATTCTCTTGTTCTTATTGTGTGCTGCTACTTTCCGTTCCGCATGCGATGATGTATTTAGAGTCGGTTCCCGAGCCGACTTACAATCTTCAGGACTACCACTTCACCGACCCACACTCCGAAGAAGGCAAGTTCCTTGACCATTTTGCACCTGTTTTATTAAGTTTTAATTAGTTGCATGTTTAATAAATTGAATCCTATTTACTGTAACCTTCCATATAATTCCTTGTCCCCGGGTTGGCTTGGGTAGATGTTAATATTTCTTTTACGCTTAGCCATGCTTAGTTTTCGGAGGGAAATTTCTCTACATACATGTTATATTATTAATTGATGTGATTTATTTATTGAGATATGGTGAATTTAATTGTAGTGGATAGGAATCTGGCGGGTTGGTTTGTTTGGGATAGTGCAGTACGCACGAGACCCGGGTTTTGGGGTATAAACCTTGCCGGATTCTAAGGACCAGTTTATGGAGAAATCCACTAAGCCTTATAGTATCGCCACAAGACTGAGTATGGGGCAGCTTGGTCAATTAATTAGGCCTCTCCCGGCGTAGTATTAGTGATTGGATAGTGCGGGGAATTGGTTCAGGGTGTACTGCCTTGGGATCCGCATGGCTCAAGAGGGGGCAACTGGGGTGTTGAGTCGTGGTGTAACGGCTCACACTTTTGTACAGGGGTGAAACCTCAAAGGGCTAGTACGCGTCGGGAGAATCCTTTGTAAAGACCTCGTAGTTATCTCCTGGCCTCACACCAAAGGAAGTGTGCAATGTGGTTCGCGACCACGGGCATCAGGGAGGTTTCCTTAGTCCACCTGGTAACAGGGGATGAAATCACGGCTTATGGGTAAAGGGTACATTCTCTGCAGAGATTTAGAAACTGTCATGACAGCCGTGCTCATGGACAAGAGCGGCTTGGTGTCCAATTCATAATTAGCCAATGATTGGGAATGGTGGTTTGGATTGGATTGGTTGGTTGGGACTTGGTTTACCAATGGGTTATGGTTGGGTTCATACACTTAGAAGTAGGTGCTAATGAAAGCTAAGGATAGGATGTAATGCTATAGTGCTTAACCCAAATTTGGCCTTCCTTTCTAAATACCCTCATGTCATCTCTTTCCCTCTTGCTGAGTACAGTTGGTACTCAAACTTGCTTGTTGCTTATCTTTCCTCAGTCTACAATGGATAAGAGGTGGAGAATGAAGACTTCTTCGCTGATCCGGAGGAGATGTTCTAGGCTGGCGCAACCCCCGGGCAACGCCTGTGCATGGAGCCACACTAGTTTACTTCTATCGCTGTTTTGCTCTGTAATCTTATTTTAGACCTACGGGTCATTATTGTAAGACATTTATATACTCGAACATGGCTTGTAATAAATGATATTACACTTTCGTCTACACATGTATGATGAGAATCGATCCTGGCATACATGTGGAAGCCATCCGGTTGTCTTGTTGGGACCGGGTGTGACAAAGTAGTATCAGAGCCGTGTTGCCCGTAGGACGCAAGCCTAGTTAGAAAGGGATGACTTAAGGACCCTATTATATTCGCAAAAGTAATTTATAAAGTTGCTTTGTATTCCCTACCTTGTCTACTTGTTTTATTTACTCCTTTATTTATATGTTTTGTTACTGACACTCTCCTATTTTCAAAATTTGTAGATGGCCCGCACCAAGAAGACCCCCCGTAAGTCGACTGGTGGACTTGTGCCCCCGCATAGGCTGGCCAGTCGCTCTCCAGCCGTCGATCCCCGTCACCCCGTGGTGATCCGTTCTGACGGCAGGGCCGCAGGACGACTGCGACTCCGTCTCCGGGCCATACTCCGCGAGGCTGGCTACCGTCACCATAGCCTCTCGCTCTCCTACCACACCACTGGAGTGCAGCGCCCCGGCAGGACGGAGTGGAGCTGCAAGATCTACATCTACTATGGTGATGAGCTGGTGAAGACCCACATCAGTCCTGCCTGGAGGAGCTCCCGCCGATATGCGGAGCAGGACGCTAGCTGGGAAGCAGCCACTTTTTGGAGTCACGCCCACCGTTACCGTCTGGAGGACACGGTGCACGCCTTCGTTCCGCAGCGTCCCAGTGGCACTATGAGCTTTGTCTCCAGGCACGTGGAGGGACCCCTGGACCTCCCGCAGTCTCGTCAGACTGTTGGCGACGTGGCCGAGCTCAGTGCCCGACTTCAGAGGGCACAGCAGGAGATTCAGGATGGACGTGACCTCGCCCTGCGCCACGAGGCAGTGATCAGGAGGTATCGTCAGATCACCGACGAGGACCCTGACGATTACGCGTCCGACACCTTGGCGTGGACCCCGGACTCTCCAGACCGTCGTAGCAGCCAGCGTGAGTCGTCTTCTGAGGAGTCCTCTGACGAGGAGCCTTCCAGTGTGGCGTCTGCCGCACCACCGCCGCCTGCTGCCTCACCACCTCAGGACCCCGAGGACCCCGAGGACCCTGACGACGACGACGACGACGAGGACTCGGAGGAGTTCCCGCTTGACGACGAGTAGTCCTCGACCTTTGCCACGACTCAAGGATAGGCACACCCTCATTAGTTAAATAAGAGCGACGTAGGCATACTTGTGTGACCTTGAGTTGTGTTACTTCTTTTATGATTTTCGTCTTGGTGTGTTGTGTGAGTTGCGGAACGCCTTGGCGACTTGTCCACAACCGCACCTTTTTGATACTTCTTTAATTAGTGAGCTATTAATAAAGAATTTTCATTTATATGCATGTTTGCTGTGAATTTTGCATATAGTAAGGGTATCGTATAGTAGTCTTACACTAGTTATAGTAGTATCTAAGACTCTATTCTCTTCGTACTCAGATGGCAGGCAGGGGAAGAGGCTGTGGTCGTGGCCGTGGTGTGCCCCTTGGTGATGATGAAGTTGGATTCCAGCTACCGCAATGGAATGGGAGAGGTGCCCATGGAGCACCTGTGATGAATCATATGCAGCAAATGATGGCCATGCAGATGCAAATGATGCAGAATTTAACACAAGTGGTGGCCAACATGCAGCAAGCCCAGCAAGCCCCTCCACCTCCACCAAATCAGCCCCACCCACAGCCAGCACCAGGACCCCGATCCCGCATGAGAGACTTCCTCAACACCCATCCACCCACCTTTGCCACCGCTAGTGAGCCCATGGAGGCCGACGATTGGCTGAGAACAGTCGAGAGCAAGCTGAGAGTTGTCCAATGTGAAGGACGAGAGAAGGTACTGTTAGCCTCGCACCAACTTCAGGGACCTGCAGCCCACTGGTGGACTGCTTTCACCGAAGCCCATCAGGACCCGGATAATATCACATGGGATGACTTCAAGAATTACTTTCGCAGTCATTTCGTGCCCGAAGGAGAGGTCCAGGCAAGACGTGAAGAATTTCTCATGCTAAAGCAAGGCCGTATGAGTGTGCGAGAGTACCTGAACAAATTCACAAAATTGTCTCGCTATGCACCAGAAGATGTGGACACGGACTCGAAGAAACAGTTTCATTTTAAGAAGGGGCTTGACAAAGAGCTGAAGTTCGCTATGGTCTCCAGTGACTACAGCAGTTTCCATAAGTTGGTGGACAAGGCCTTTGAAGTGGAAAGGACCAAAAAGGAGCTGGACGATGATGATAGGAAGAGGAAGCTGGCTCAAGCACACAGTTCTGGGAATAATGTGCGCCCTCGCTATGCCCCTCAGCCTGCGGCACCTATGGCTCATCCTATGAACTCTCACACGGGACAAAGGTACCCAAACTCCTCCTACAGGCCACCCATACCATACAACCAGCAGATGCGCCAACCACCACAGCCTCCACGCCAACCAATGCAACCCCCTCGCCCAGCAGCTCCAGCACCCCGCCCTAATGGCCAGCCGCAACAGAACCCTCAAGGAGGTAACAGATCCCAAGGTAACAACACGGCTGTGCAGTGTTATAATTGTGGTGAGATGGGACATTTCGCCAACCGTTGCCCGAAGAAGCAGCTGCAGCAACCCACACGTGGGAGAGTCAACCACGTGGCACTTGAGGAGGCGCACAATGCACCAGATGTGGTTGTTGGTACGTTCCCTGCCGACTCTCATCTAGCTACAGTGTTGTTTGATTCTGGTGCTACGCATTCGTTCAAATCTAAGGAATTCATGAGGAGGCATGACATGGTAGTGCATTTAATGACTCACCAACTTATAGTTCACTCCCCTGGGGGAGAAATGATAACCCGGCAAGTATGCCCTAATGTAAGGCTAGACATAAGGGGGGTAGTTTTCCCAGCAAACCTGATTGTTCTAGAATCTCAAGGGCTAGATATTATCCTGGGGATGGACTGGTTGACTAAGTACCATGGGGTGATCCACTGCGCTACAAGAGCAGTCTCCTTGACCCACCCCAATGGTACCAAGGTAGAGTTCTCTCCAGATCAATCTCCAATACAGAGGATCAGACTAAATCAAACTGAGGTCACCGAAGAGATCCGTGTTGTCAGTGAATTCCCAGACGTGTTCCCCGAGGAGTTACCGGGTATGCCCCCTGACCGTGAAATATAATTCATCATTGACCTAGTGCCTGGAACGGCCCCGATATATAAAAGGCCATATAGAATGGACGCTAATCAGTTAGCCGAGCTAAATGATCACATCAAAGAGTTGTTGGAGAAGGGATACATCCGCCCTAGTTCATCGCCTTGGGGTGCTCCTGTCATATTCGTGCCTAAGAAGGATGTCACTCAAAGGTTGTGTGTGGATTATCGTGCATTGAATGCAGTGACCATCAAGAATAAGTATCCACTGCAAAGGATCGAAGACTTGTTTGATCAGCTGCGAGGAGCATGTGTATTCTCTAAGATCGACCTTCGTTCGGGTTATCACCAGTTGATGATTTGACCATCGGACATTCCTAAGACTGCATTCGTCTCTCAATATGGTCTTTATGAGTATACTGTTATGTCTTTCGTGTTGACTAATGCTCCAGCTTACTTCATGTACCTCATGAACAAAGTATTTATGGAGTACCTGGATAAATTCATGGTCGTATTCATTGACGATATCCTGATATTCTCCAAGAGTGAAGAAGAGCATGAGGAACACCTGAGGTTGGCACTAAAGAAACTTAGAGAACACCAACTGTATGCTAAATTCAGTAAGTGTGAGTTTTGGTTGAAGCAGGTATCATTCTTGGGACATGTCATATCAGAAGGAGGAATATCAGTGGATCCGGGTAAAGTGGTAGATGTTCTCAAATGGGAGACGCCGGAAAATGTGGGACACATCAGAAGCTTTCTATGAATGGCTGGTTATTATCGACGATTTATTGAGGGATTTTCAAAGATCTCTCGGCCACTAACCAAGCTACTCGAGAAGGGAGCTACATTCAAGTGGACACCGGAATGTGAAGCAAGCTTTGCCAAATTGAAGAAGAGGTTGACCACTGCCCCAGTGCTGGTCATGCCGGATATGCAAAAGGAGTTCTCGGTCTATTGTGATGCTTCCAGACAGGGATTGGGATGTGTGTTGATGCAAGCAGGACATGTGGTGGCTTACGCCTCGAGACAACTCAAGAAGCATGAGAAGAATTATCCAACCCATGATCTGGAATTAGCAACTGTGGTTCACACACTGAAGATATGGAGACACTATCTGATCGGAAAAAGGACAGAGATCTACACCGACCACAAAAGCTTGAAGTACATATTCACACAGCCAGACCTTAACCTTCACCAACGAAGGTGGTTAGAGCTCATTAATGACTTCGATGTCGGGATCAACTATCACCCTGGAAAGGCGAACGTGGTCGCAGATGCTTTGAGTAGGAAAACCCAATGTAACAGCATGACGATCCAGGCTTATCAACCGCAGCTATGTGAAGAGTTTGCAAGGTTAAACCTGTGCATAGTATCTAATGTAGATGCAGTAGTTATGGAAGTGGACTCCATGTTGGAACAAGACATTAGAGAAGGCCAAAAAGAGGATAAGAAGATCCAAAAACTTAAGAAGCTGATGAAGGCTCGCAAAGCTCCAGATTTCAGGGAAGATGAACATGGAACCCTGTGGTTAGGAAAAAGGATATGCGTGCCGAATGTTAAGGGGATCCGAGAGTTGATATTGAGAGAAGCCCACGACTCGTACTACTCTATCCATCCTGGGAGTACCAAGATGTACCAAGACCTTAAGGATAGATACTGGTGGCTCGGTATGAAGCGTGATGTGGCCGAATACGTGGCTTTGTGCGACACGTGTTAGTTAGTTAAGGCGGAACATCAGAGACCTGCTGGACTACTTCAACCACTCAAGATACCTGAGTGGAAATGGGAAGAAATAAGTATGGACTTTATTGTGGGATTGCCAAGGACCCAATCAGGATACGACTCCATATGGGTTGTCGTGGACCGGTTGACTAAGGTTGCTCATTTCATTCCGGTCAAGGAAAGCTACAATGGTTCGCGATTGGCAGAATTATACATGGCAAGAATTGTGTGTTTACACGGTGTCCCAAAGAAGATAATTTCTGATCGGGGTACCCAGTTCACCTCAAGGTTCTGGCAGAAGCTGCATGAGTCAATGGACACTCGTCTGAATTTCAGCTCAGCGTATCACCCGCAAACAGATGGTCAGACAGAACGCAGCAATCAAATCTTGGAGGATATGTTGCGAGCATGTGCCTTGAAGAATAGTAAGAGTTGGGACAAAAACTTGCCTTATGCGGAGTTCTCTTATAACAACAGCTACCAAGCTAGTCTCAAGATGTCCCCATTTGAGGCACTTTATGGGCGAAAGTGCAGAACCCCCTTATTTTGGAATCAGACTGGGGAAGGTCAAGTGTTTGGACCGGAGATACTCAGAGAGGCCGAACGACAGGTACAAGAGATCCGAAATAATCTGAAAACGGCGCAGTCAAGGAAGAAGAGTTATGCAGATGCTCGACGTCGTGATCTAACCTTTGAGGTAGGAGACTTTGTGATAGGATCTTGGTTCCTGATCTTTCGATGAGAATAGGAGGGTTCGATTTGTGGAGGAGAAGACGTTGGCGATCCGACTACATCGTCCCCAAGACGGTGCGCCTTAGCGATCGGTACACCGACTCCGAAGTTGTATTGATCTTGCTGGCGCACAATCAACCTGACCACGAGGGCCTTTGTTCCTGCAAGCAATCGAAGAACACGCAAGAACAAGAAGAACAAGCACTTATCTGTTGAATCAATCTAAAGTGGGGTTCTGGATACAAGTAGACGGGCGATCTAGTCGACACGCGCGTGTACAAGGAAGCAGCAGAAGCTAACTTGCGAATAAACAAAAACCCACCAGCTAATGAGGGTGGCTGCTACTATTTATTACCTCCCTAGGGTCGTGAGAAACCCTAATCACGAGTCCCTAATAGACTCCAAACGATACATGGGCCATGTGCCCAATTTTGGTGATGCAACACCCTGGACAGAAAAAGGTCTTGGTATTAAAATAACTATTGCGGCCTACTCCGAATAGATATGGACATGAGGCCAGATCCGTTTGAAAGTAGACTTGATAATCTTTCCAGGAAGTACTTGAACGCCCAGATCGGAGTCCGTATGAAATCATGGTGGCCGTCACAATTTGGTGCGGTTCTGCTGTCCAAATTCCGTCTGCGCGAATTCCCTTCTCATTGGCTCCTCTCCATTGTTCCTAAGCAAACCAAGAAAGCACGTAGTTCCACGGTCTAGATAAGATGGACATAAGGCCAAGAATGAGTTCACCTCATAGTTTAGTTGACGTGCACGAGCGCGAGTGATCGGACCAGAAACCGATAGCTGAGTTGGTGTGGATGTATCGAGGGTGTTGATGTCCTCATCATCCTCCCCTTCTTGCATTTGAGTCCTCCGCGACTCAATCTCCTCTTCTTCTCCCAAATATGGCTTCAAATCTGCAATGTTAAATGTGGGGCTAACCCCAAAATTCGCAGGCAACTCGAGTTTATATGCATTATCATTAATTCTTTCTAACACTTTGAATGGACCATCAGCTCGAGGTAACAATTTAGACTTTCTCAAATCAGGAAACCTATCCTTTCGCAAATATAACCAAACTAAATCACCAGGTTCAAAAGTGATAGTTTTCTTTCCCCTACTACCAGCAAGTTTATACTTGGCATTCATGCACTCTATATTCTTCTTAGTGGTTTCATGCAATTTTAAGATCAATTCAGCATGATGTTTAGCATCAAAATTCAGTCGTTCCATTGAAGGAAGAGGTAATAAATCAATAGGAGCACGGGGTACAAATCCATAAACAATCTCAAAAGGGCATTTCTTAGTACTAGAATGTAGGGAACGATTATAAGCAAACTCAACATAAGGCAAACACTCTTCCCACATTTTTATATTCTTTTTCAAAACAGCCCTAAGCATGGTAGATAAACTTCTATTCACAACCTCAGTTTGACCATCAGTTTGGGGATGACAAGTAGTTGAAAATAAAAGCTTAGTCCCCAATTTTGCCCATAACGTTCTCCAAAAATGGCTAAGAAACTTAGCATCACGATCTGAAACTATTGTGTTTGGCACACCATGCAATCTAACAATATCTCGGAAAAACAAATCAGCAACATGTGTAGCATCATCACTTTTACGACAAGGTATGAAGTGTGCCATTTTAGAAAATCTATCCACAACAACAAAGATGCTATCCCTCCCCTTCTTTGTTCTAGGCAGTCCTAAAACAAAGTCCATAGAAATATCCTCCCAAGGCATGCTAGGAACAGGAAGAGGCATGTACAAACCATGTGGATTAAGTCGTGACTTAGCTTTTTGACATGTCGTGCAGCGAGCAACAAAGCGCTCCACGTCTCGCCTCATCCTTGGCCAAAAGAAATGACCAGCAAGTATGTCCTCCGTCTTTTTCACTCCAAAGTGCCCCATCAGCCCGCCTCCATGCGCTTCCTGTAACAACAACAAACGAACGGAGCTAGCTGGAATGCATAACTTGTTAGCTCTAAACACATAGCCATCATTGAGGACAAATTTATTCAATGTTTTTCCGTCTTTACATTTCAACAATACATCTTTGAAATCAGCATCATGTTCATATTGATATTTAATCGTTTCTAATCCAAAAATTTTAAAGTCAAGTTGAGATAGAAGAGTATAACGTCTAGATAAAGCATCAGCAATAACATTATCCTTTCCCTTTTTGTGTTTAATGACATAAGGAAAAGACTCAAAAATTCCATCCACTTAGCATGCCTACGGTTTAGTTTCCCTTGACTCCTAATATGCTTTAGTGATTCATGATCAGAATGGATAACAAATTCTTTGGGCCACAAATAATGCTGCCATGTTACTAAAGTTCGTACAAGAGCATATAATTCCTTATCATAGGTAGAATAATTTAGAACAAGCCCACTCATTTTCTCACTAAAATATGCAACAGGTTTTCCTTCTTGTAACAAAACACCACCCAATCCAATCCCACTAGCATCACATTCAAGCTCAAAAGTCTTAGAAAAATCAGGAAGTTGGAGAAGAGGTGCATGCGTCAACTTATCTTTCAGTATGGTAAAGGCGTTATCTTGTGTGGTGCCCCAAGAAAAAGGCACCCCCTTCTTCGTAAGGTCATTCAATGGAGCAGCAATGGTGCTGAAATCCTTCACAAAGCGATGATAGAACCCAGCCAGCCCTAGAAAGCTCCGCACCTGTGTGATGGTCTTTGGTACAGGCCACCCCTGAATAGCCTCTACCTTGGCTTGATCAACTTCAATTCCCTGTGGAGTAACAACATAGCCAAGGAAAGAGACTCGATCCGTGCAAAAGGTGCACTTCTCAAGATTACCAAATAATCGTGCCTCACGCAAAGCATTAAAAACAGCACGTAAGTGATCAAGATGTTCATCCATGGATTTGCTATAAATCAATATATCATCAAAATACACAACAACAAATTTTCCAATGAATGCACGCAAAACCTCGTTCATTAATCTCATGAAGGTGCTAGGTGCATTAGTTAACCCAAAAGGCATGACTAACCACTCATATAAACCGAACTTAGTTTTGAAAGCAGTTTTCCATTCATCTCCTAGTTTCATGCGAATTTGGTGATAACCACTACGCAAATCAACTTTTGAGAACACAACAGCACCACTCAATTCATCAAGCATATCATCTAAGCGTGGAATAGGATGACGATATCGAATGGTTATATTGTTGATTGCTCTACAATCCACACACATACGCCATGATCCATCCTTTTTAGGTACTAGAATAACTGGAACAGCACAAGGACTAAGAGACTCACATACATAACCTTTGTCAAGTAGTTCTTGTACTTGGCACTGAATCTCCTTTGTTTCTTCTGGATTTGTCCTATATGGTGCACGGTTGGGCAATGAAGCACCGGGAATGAGGTCAATCTGGTGCTCAATCCCTCGAAGTGGTGGTAGTCCTGGTGGTATTTCACTTGGAAACACATCAGAATATTCCTGCAAAATGTTAGCAACAGCAGGAGGCAAAGAATGTTGCACATCGTAAAGGGAAATCAAAGCATCTTTGCATACCAAGGCATAGGCAACAGAGGTGGAAGCAATCAGTTCATTAATATCAGATTTCGTAGCAAACAAGCATTTCCCTTCAGAGATATCTCATTTTTCTTATCAAACACAGATTTGGCATTGTTATTGTTCTCAATGTTAGCATGGTCCTGATATTTAGTTTTCCTAGCTCTAGCAACATCATCTTGCACAATAGCTTCAGGAGACATAGGATGCAACACAATTTTTTTATCGTGGTAAAGAAAAGAATACTGATTTGATCTACCATGATGCATAGAATCTCTATCAAATTGCCAAGGTCTTCCTAGCAGAATATTACAAGCTTGCATAGGCACAACATCACATTCAACGACATCCTTATATGATCCAATAGTAAAATTGATTCGCACAAGTCTAGTTACCTTTGCCTTACTGCTGTTGTTTAACCATTGAATGTAATAGGGATGTGGGTGCGGTTTGGTGCTTAGTGCCAGCTTGGTCACCATGTCACTGCTGGCGAAGTTGTTGCAGCTACCTCCATCAATGATCATGCGGCAAGATCGCTCTTTGACGACACACTTTGTTTGGAATAATGTGTCCCTTTGATTTTGTTCCGCTTTCTCCATTTGTGCACTAAGCACACGCTGCACAATGAGACTATCATAGCGCGCTGCATCTTCTGCACCAATATGCTCTTCTTGATGTTCATCGCTATCTGCATAGTCAGCTGAAAGCAAAACACATGTATCATCATCAAAATCGCTAGCAGATGAGTACTCACCGTCATCTTTAACAATTAGAACACATTTTCTTGGGTAGTAACGCTGCACATGGCCAAAACCCTTGCACTTGTGACATTGAACGTCTCTAGATCGTCTGGTAGATACTACGGAAGAAGCACTCTCGGTGGGCTTTTGGGTGGTCTTTACTGCTGAGCTAGTGGAAGAAGCACGTGGCTTGTTGCTGGAAGAAGAAGGTGCTGCCTGACTTTGTGAAGAAGATGGCAGAGAAGCACGCCCAGTCGAAGGAGTAGTCGTGCGTGGTTGCCATGATCTAGTCTTTCCTGCAGAAATGTTAGTTCTAGAGCTAGCTCGTCGTCCCTGCACTTCCCTTTCAGCTTTACAAGCAAGATGAAACAAACGGGTAACATTATTGTAATCTTTATAAGCAAGTATGTCCTGAATTTCACGGTTTAAACCACCCAAAAATCTAGCCATAGCTGGTTCCTCATCCTCGTCTAAATTACAACGCAACATACCCATTTGTAATTCCTGAAAATACTCTTCTACACTTTTAGCTCCCTATCTCAATTGTTGTAACTTGTTTAACAGATCACGTGCATAGTAAGAAGGAACAAATCTAGCCCGCATGAGCCGTTTCAAAGCATCCCAAGTTTGTGGTATGTTATTAGGATTTTTCTTGCCATGTTCTATCCACCAAACAGAAGCAAAATCAGTAAACTCACTAGTGGCTGCTCTAACTCTTGCGTTTTCAGGAAACTCATGACATGCAAATTTTTGATCAACAAAAATCTCCCAAGTAATATATGCATCAGGGTCATATTTACCATCAAAATGAGGTATCTTAAATTTGATCTTGTTAAAAGTATCTTCATGATTGCGTACCTCACGCCGACGATGTCCACCTATGCCTTGACGGTTGCGTTGTAGCCGGCGCCGTGGCCTAGCTTCCTCATCTTCCCCAATCTCCGTATCTGCAGAATAGTCATCTTCATTGTCACGTACAATACTAGGAGCATTGCTCACCTGTCCATCTGCGCTGCGTCCATGATCCCTCTCCTCAAGGCGCTGCAGGATGGCTCCAATAGAGGTGTTCAATGTTTGAATGGAACTCTCCAACGTGCTGATTTTGGTGTTGGTGTCGATCTGCATATTTTCCAATTGACCAAGGCAGTCACTGGTAACTCGAAAATCCTCATCAAGCGCTTCTGTGTGTAGCCGCACTTGGCGTTCGAAGTGTTGTATAATTCCCCGTGTGCGAGGTGAATGCACGTCTTCAGTTGTATTTGCTCCTCTGCCATGGTTAGTAGAAAAAAAGTCCAATATGAAAGGGTAACGTTATCCCTAGCTACAAAGGTGCTGGTGGAGATAACTCGCTCACTCTCAACCTGTTCAATCAAGCTCTTACCTGTTCTTACAAAGCTCAGCAAGAAGGTGATGGCAACCAGCAAGTAATGAACAACTTCAAGAGCAGGTGTCAATCTATGGCTTTAGGTGGCTGAACTAGCACAAGGAGCAAACTTTCACCACGTTAATCACAACAAGCTGAATAAATATTCTACGACAGTACTGTGCTGATCTTAGTCTAGACCGTACTAGAGACGCGAGCCGAGACACCAATGTCGTCACCAAAAACACCCCAAACAACAATCTGATTTTTTTTCTTTTTTTTCGTTTTTTTGTCGGGGTGGTCACCCAAACTCTCTCTAGATGGAATCAAGAGACCCTAGAACAAAATTTGCACATGCGGCTTTTGATCTTGCACTTGCCTTTTTTTTTCTTCTCTAATTGCTTGTGGCTTTTGTGCGGCCTTTGATTTTGCACTTGCCTTTTTTTTCTTCTCTAATTGCTTGTGGCTTTTGTGCGGCTTTTGATTTTGCACTTGCCTTTTTCTTATTGTCAAACTCAAATTACTAATTTGACTCAAACTCGAAGTAGCAATCTGATTCGAACTCGAACTAGTAATCAGACTCAAACTCGATCTAGCAATCCGACTCAAACTCGAAGTAGCAATCTGATTTGAACTCGTAATCCGACTCAAATTCGAACTAGTAATCCGACTCAAACTGAAGTAGCAATCTGATTCAAACTCAAACTAGTAATCTGACTCAAACTCGAACTACGAATCTGACTCGAACTAGGTGACCGAATGTGACACGAACTCTAAACTCTAGTGGTGCAAAACTAAAGACCAGCAACTTGACTCGTCGAAGCAACCATTAACTCAACAAGTCTTGACTAAGTGGAGAAAGTAAAAGGCACAATGGTCTAGGAATAATGGAAAAAACAGATCTGATATTTTTTTTTGGCTTTTTTTGGACTATAGGATGATAACAGCGGAAAGAAAAGTAATGGTAGCACTGTCACCGATTAACCTTGCTCTGATTACCACTTGATAGGATCTTGGTTCCTGATCTTTCGATGAGAATAGGAGGGTTCGATTTGTGGAGGAGAAGACGTTGGCGATCCGACTACACCGTCCCCAAGACGATGCACCTTAGCGATCGGTACACCGACTCCGAAGTTGTATTGATCTTGCTGGCGCACAATCAACCTGACCACGAGGGCCTTTGTTCCTGCAAGCAATCGAAGAACACGCAAGAACAAGAAGAACAAGCACTTATCTGTTGAATCAATCTAAAGTGGGGTTCTGGATACAAGTAGACGGGCGATCTAGTCGACACGCGCGTGTACAAGGAAACAGCAGAAGCTAACTTACGAATAAACAAAAACCCACCAGCTAATGAGGGCGGCTGCTACTATTTATTACCTCCCTAGGGTCGTGAGAAACCCTAATCACGAGTCCCTAATGGACTCCAAACGATACATGGGCCATGGGCCCAATTTTGGTGATGCAGCACCCTGGACAGAAAAAGGTCTTGGTATTAAAATAACTATTGCGGCCTACTCCAAATAGATATGGACATGAGGCCAGATCTGTTTGAAAGTAGACTTGATAATCTTTCCAGGAAGTACTTGAACGCCCAGATCGGAGTCCGTATGAAATCGTGGTGGCCGTCACAAGTTGGTGCTGTTCTGCTGTCCAAATTCCGTCCGCGCGAATTCCCTTCCCATTGGCTCCTCTCCATTGTTCCTAAGAAAAACAAGAAAGCACGTAGTTCCACGGTCTAAGATAAGATGGACATAAGGCCAAGAACGAGTTCACCTCATAGTTTAGTTGACGTGCACGAGCGCGAGTGATCGGACCAGAAACCGGTAGCTGAGTTGGTGTGGATGTATCGAGGGTGTTGATGTCCTCATCACTTTGTATATCTCAAGGTATCACCAGTAAGAGGTCTAAGATGGTTCAAAGTGAAGGGAAAGCTAGCACCCCGTTATATTGGTCCGTTCAAGATATTGGAGAGAAGCGAAGTAGCTTATCGTCTCGAGCTACCTTCTCAACTGTCAGATGTGCATGATGTGTTTCACGTGTCGCAACTAAAGAAATGCTTAAGAGTACCAGAGGAACAGTTACCTATGGAAGTTGTGGATTTGCAAGAGGATCTGTCCTACGCAGAATGGTCAGTCAGGATCCTAGAGACGTCAGAACGTGTCATGAGAAACAAGACGATTCGCATGTGCAAAGTGCAGTGGAGACATCACTCTGAGGCAGAAGCAACATGGGAGAGAGAAGAAGACCTCGAGGCCGAGTTTCCCGATCTTTTCTCTTAGGACGTCCGAATCTCGGGGCGAGATTCCTTTTAAGGGGGGTAGAGTTGCAACAACCAAAACTTTTCAAATTTTGAAAACAAAAGAAATGTACTAGGAATGCATCATGAAGGGTTGCATTTGATTGAAAATGTGATTTCAAAATGCGCTAGAATTCGTTTGAATTTGAAAAGCAATTCAAATTTGCAAAAGAATGAAAAAGGAAAAAGGAAAACAAAAAGAAAAAGAAAAAAAGAACCCACCCTGGGCCTTAACCCCGCCCCAGCCCACTTCTCCCCTCCCCTCCAATTCCTTCTCCCTCCCGCCGGCCCAACTCCTCTCGGCCCAGCTCGGCCCCACACCTTCCTCTCTTTCCTCTCTCCCCCTCACTACGCGCTGGGACCCGCCCATCAGGGCTTTCCTTCTTCCTCCCGTCACCCGTGCCCGACACTGCCCGCTAATGCCGCCCCGTTTCAAAACGCCGGCAAGGAAATCCTCCCCCATTATGGCCCCGGTCGCCTTCCTTCGGGGGAGATCCCCTTCCTTACTTCGCCGCCCCCCTCTCCCCCTATAAAATCCGGCCGGCGCCCCCCAATTTCCCCTTCCTCGAAGCTCCAAACCCTAGCCGCCGCACCAAGGTATGTCGCCGCCGTTCCCGTCGACTCGCCGACGTTCTCTCCATCAAATCTTGCCTAACATGTGCGCCCCATCCTTAGGAACCCGCCGGACAAGTTCACTTCGGGAGAACGCCGCCGCAACGCCGTCTTCGTCGAGCTCCGCCGAGGACCGCCGCCGGTCGACGTCGCTGACGCTCCTCCGCCCCGATTCAAGCCCCGCGACCCCCCTCGGTGAGCTCACTCGGTCCCCCCTCTCCCTTTTCCGTGTTAGCACCGAGGCGTTTGGCGCCGATTTGGCCGTTCCGGCCAATCTCCAGCGACCCCACCGCAGTGCGCCGTCGGGTTTGGCGTGCGCGCCGCCGCGCCCTGGGGTGTGCGTCGCCCTGGGCGACGTGGCCCCATCTCGGCCGCCCATCTAGGGCCGACGACCGAGATTAGAAGGGGGCATACCCCTTCAGTCATTTTAAATCTGGGCCGCCCACGTTGGATCCAACAGCCCAGATTCAAATGCACTTAACTATTGGCCCTTTTGCACATAGACCCCTGCGTAGAATTTAATTTAATTACAGATAGATCCTGGAACTTCTGGAATAGCCCCTGTACTTTAATTTAATTCTGTCAGCACTGTTAAATTGATTAAATATATCATTTTAGCCCCTGTTTTCACTATAAAATATATTTTTAGCCTCTGTAAATTATGATTAACCCCCTGGTGATGTTATAAAATATTTCTAGGCCACTGATCATGTCTGTTTGCATAAAAGCCCCTGTATTAATTGTAAATTACATAAAATCACATGAGAATTCTCTCTTTTTGCACAAATCACTTAGAGTATTATTTTATTATTATTTCCTAATCTCTTTAGGATAAAATAATGCGTTTAATTTGCTGATTGTGCTGAATTTCCTAATGAACCCATATAAGCACTAAAATCCAAACCTCCACCCACGCCACTAAATAAAGTCTTACTAAGGACATAGTGTTAGCAACGTAATTGCATAGGTTTTCTTTTGTGTTTACTTATTTATGGTGTGCATTTATTCTCTTGTTCTTGTTGTGTGCTGCTACTTTTCGTTCCGCATGCGATGATGTATTTAGAGTCGGTTCCCGAGCTTACAATCTTCAGGACTACCACTTCACCGACCCACACTCCGAAGAAGGCAAGTTCCTTGACAATTTTGCACCTGTTTTATTAAGTTTTAGTTAGTTGCATGTTTAATAAATTGAATCCTATTTACTGTACCCTTCCATATAATTCCTTGTCCCCGGGTTGGCTTGGGTAGATGTTAATATTTCTTTTACGCTTAGCCATGCTTAGTTTTGGGAGGGAAATTTCTCTACATACATGTTATATTATTAATTGATGTGATTTATTTATTGAGATATGGTGAATTTAATTGTAGTGGATAGGAATCTGGCGGGTTGGTTTGTTTGAGATGGTGTAGTACGCACGAGACCCGGGTTTTGGGTATGAACCTTGCCGGATTCTAAGGACCGGTTTATGGAGAAAGCCACTAAGCCTTATAGTATCGCCACAAGACTGAGTATGGGGCAGCTTGGTCAATTAATTAGGCCTCTCCCGGTGTAGTATTAGTGATTGGATAGTGCAGGGAATTCATTCAGGGTGTACTGCCTTGGGATCCGCATGGCTCAAGAGGGGGAAATTGGGGTGTTGAGTCGTGGTGTAACGGCTCACACTTTTGTACAGGGGTGAAACCTTAGAGGGCTAGTACGCGTCGGGAGAATCCTTTGTAAAGACCTCGTAGTGATCTCCTGGCCTCACACCAAAGGAAGTGTGCAATGTGGTTCGCGACCACGGGCATCAGGGAGGTTTCCTTAGTCCACCTGGTAACAGGGGATGAAATCACAGCTTGTGGGTAAAGGGTACATTCTCTGCAGAGATTTAGAAACTGTCATGACAGCCGTGCTCACGGACAAGAGCGGCTTGGTGTCCAATTCATAATTAGCCAATGATTGGGAATGGTGGTTTGGATTGGATTGGTTGGTTGGGACTTGGTTTACCAATGGGTTATGGTTGGGTTCATACACTTAGAAGTAGGTGCTAATGAAAGCTAAGGATAGGATGTAATGCTATAGTGCTTAACCCAAATTTGGCCTTCCTTTCTAAATACCCTCATGTCATCTCTTTCCCACTTGCTGAGTACCGTTGGTACTCAAACTTGCTTGTTGCTTATCTTTCCTTAGTCTACAATGGAGAAGAGGTGGAGAATGAAGACTTCTTCGCTGATCCGGAGGAGACGTTCTAGGCTGGCGCAACCCCCGGGCAACGCCTGTGCATGGAGCCACACTAGTTTACTTCTACCGCTGTTTTGCTCTGTAATCTTATTTTAGACCTACGGGTCATTATTGTAAGACATTTATGTACTGTAACATGGCTTGTAATAAATGATATTACACTTTCGTCTACACATGTATGATGAGAATCGATCCTGGCATACATGTGGAAGCCATCCGATTGTCTTGTTGGGACCGGGTGTGACATTTCATTACCTACCCAAAGTTGAGAAAAAGGCAAGTGCAAAAGAAAAGCCGCACGCATCAGCAAGAAAAAGGTACGTGCAAAGAAAGAAAAGCCGCACTAATTAAAATTGCTAGAAAAAGTTTCTCAGTAAAAAAAAATAATCAGTTTGTGTAACATTTGTTTCAAGTTTCGGAGTTCAACTTGCTATTTTGAACGTTTTGTTAAAACACAACATTCATGCTGTCCGAACTTTTCTACTACAGTAACTTTAACATCACGTGGAGTAACGGCTCTCGTCTCTATCACGGTTTAGACTTCCTGTGACTAATGTGGTACTAGCTGGTCCTTTGTGCAACTCATTTCTAGCAACCACCTACAGATCCACAAAATCATCTACAACACCAGATAATTGTGCTGGCAGCCATCGTTTGTTGTTGTTCTTGTTGTTTGCCGGCGCCCCCGACATCGTGTGGTAAGAACTTGTAAGAGCTTGGTTGCTAGTGAGGAAGTGATTGTGTCCTACCACCTCTTAGCAATTGCTAGGATTAATCTCCTTGCTATTTTATTTTCTTTCTGTACTGACCATGTCAGCTGATGCGAATGAGGCATCTCCACATTCACCACGTACGAGGGGCATCATTCATCATTTCGAACGTCAAGTAAAGCTGCACAAGGATGCCCTCAACGAGGATATTCAAGTCACCAATGAACGCATTGGTCAATTAGAGTTGACGCAGATTTGCACCAACACCAAGCTGACCACATTACAAAGCACTGTTGGGGCAATTCACACTTCTCTTGCAGCAATCATTGAGCAATTGGAGAGGATGGAACAGGTTGGACGCGAAGAGAGGAAAAGACGTGTTGATGACAGTCACGACTCTGTTGGCAGCGCTGCAAGATATGACGAGGCAGAGTATTCACCTGATACCGAGCTTTAAGATGGACCTTTCAGGTATCGACGGCAGCCACATCGCGACCATTTTGGTATGTTTGGTCGAGCCCTACGACGTGAGGTACATGACAATGGCGATTCCCTACGCAGCATTAAATTCTCCATACCACCCTTTGATGGGAAATATGATCCAAATGCATATATGTGTTGGGAATTATCAGTAGATCAAAAATTTGCATGCCATGCTTTCCCTAACGATAAAAAGTTTAGAGCTACTACTAGTGAATTCACTAACTTTGCTTCTGTTTGGTGGCATGAGTATCAAACTAAAAATCCAGCTACCGTACCACAAACTTAGAATGCCTTAAAACGAATCATGCATCGTCGTTTTGTTCCTTCCTATCATGCTCGTGACCTGTTACATAAATTACAACAACTTAGGCAAGGCAACAAATCTGTTGAGGAATACTATCAAGAACTCCAAATAGGCATGATTCGATGTGGCCTAGTTGAAAATGAAGAGGTTGCAATGGCTAGGTTTATGGGTGGTTTAACAAGAGAAATTCATGACATATTGGCTTATAAGGAATACACTAACGTCAGTCAATTATTCCATCTTGCTTGTAAGGCAAGAACTAACATTTCTGAAGGTCGAACTACCTCATGGCACTCCCGCTCAAGTGCTGCTGGTACTAAGCATGATTCCCCGAACGATGCATCCAATTGGTTGCCCAGAACTACATCAAAATCAGCACCTTCACGTGTTATCAAGACAACAAAGGAATCCACCCATGCTACAGCCAACACTTCTTCTTCCATCGGTTCCACCGAGAGAACAAAAGACATTCAAAGCCTCCAGTGCAAGGGTTTTGGGCACCTACAAAGGGACTGCCCAAGCAAGCGTATGCTGATTGTACAAGAAAATGGTGAGTACTCATACGCTAGTGATTTAGATGATGAAACATATGCTATGCTTGTTGCACAAGATGCAGGAAAGAAGAATGATGACGAAGAGCACATTGGGACTGATCATGCTGACCACTATGAGAGTCTTATTGTGAGGCGTGTCTTGAGTGCCCAAATGATCAAAAGTTAAACAGAACCAGCAGCACGATCTATTCAAAATTAAATGTAGTTTTGGAACGATCGTTTCACATTATTATTGATGGAGGAAGCTGCAACAATTTAGCAAGCGTTGTCATGGTAGAGAAGCTTGGGATGACAACACTTACACATCCACATCCCTACTACATCTAATGGTTCAACGACAGTGATAAGCTTAAGGTAACACGTCTGGTTCGTGTCAAATTTACAATTGGTTCCTACCATGATTACATTCATTACCTATGCAAGCTTGCTCTATGCTATTTGGTTGACCTTGGCAATTTGATAAAGATACATTACATCATGGTAAATCAAATCAATACTCTTTCATACATAATGAGAAGAAGCTTGTTTTGCACCCTATGTCTCCTGATGCTATTTTGAAGGATGATATTGCTAGAGCTTGTAAAGATAAAAATAAGAAATCTACTCAAAATGAAAACTCAAATGTTGAGAAGGAATTGGTACAACCTAAGACTTACAATTCCAAATCTCCTCATGTGAAGAAGAATGAAATAAAATTGAAGAGTGCTTGTTTTCTTGCTTCCAAATCTGATTTATTTGAATTAAAAAATAATGCTGCAATCTGCTATGTGTTTGCTTGCAAAGAAGCTTTGTTCTCACTTCATGATATACCATGTGCTTTGCCCTCTGCTATCACTAACCTTTTGCGGGAATATGTTGATGTGTTTTTACAAGAGGTACCAGTCGGTCTGCCACCATTAAGAGGAATTGACCATTAGATTGACCGCATCCCTGGGGCTTCTTTGCCAAACCGAGCACCATACAGGACCAACCCGGAGGAGACTAAAGAGATTCAGTGACAAGTATAGGAATTACTTGACAAAGGTTATGTGTGTGAGTCCTTTAGTCCTTGCTCTGTTCTTGTTCTTTTGGTTCCAAAGAAAGATGGACCATGGCGCATGTGTGTAGATTGTCGAGCAATTAATAACATTACCATTAGATATCGTCATCCTATTCCTAGGTTAGATGATATGCTTGATGGACTTAGTGGCTCGATAATTTTCACTAAAATTAACTTGCATAGTGGATACCACCAAATTCGCATGAAGCTAGGTGATGAATGGAAAACAATGTTTAAAACCAAATTTGGTTTGTATGAGTGGTTAGTCATGCCCTTTGGTCTCACTAATGCACCTAGCACTTTCATCAGATTAATGAATGAGGTTTTACATACTTTCATTGAAAGATTTGTGGTAGTATATTTTGATGACATCTTGATCTATAGCACATCTCTAGAAGAGCATCTTGATCATATTCGTGCTGTTTTCAATGGTTTACGTGAGGCACGCTTATATGGTAACATTGACAAGTGCACCTTTTGCACAGATAGTCTCTTTTCTTGGCTATGTTATGACACCCCAGGGAATTGAAGTTGATCAAGCCAAAGTGGATGTGATACACAGCTAGCGGACGCCTACCATAGTCACACAAGTACGAAGCTTTCTCGGACATGCTGGATTCTATCGTCGTTTTGTGAAGGACTTCAACAACATAGCAGCCCCACTGCATGAGCTTACAAAGAAGGGTGCTCCATTCACATGGGGCAAGTCGCAAGAGGCTGCATTTGAACTTTGAAGAATAGGTTAACTCATACACCCCTTCTCAAATTACCAGATTTCATTAAGACTTTTAAATTGGAATGTGATGCTAGTGGTATTGGATTGGGAGGTGTCTTGTTGCAAGAGGGGAAACCTATTGCTTATTTTAGTGAGAAACTGAATGGGCCTAGTCTAAACTATTCCACTTACGATAAAGAATTATATGCACTAGTATGAACTTTGGAAACATGGCAACATTATTTATGGCCTAAAGAATTTGTTATACATTCTGATCATGAATCTTTGAAGCATATTAAGTGCCAAACTAATCTGAACCGTAGGCATGCCGAGTTGGTAGAATTCATTGAGACCTTTCCTTATGTCATCAAACACAAGAAAGGAAAAGATAATGTCATTGCGAATGCCTTATCTCGCCGTTAAAATATGTTGTCCCAACTTGATTTTAAGATTTTTGGCTTCGAAACATTTAAAGAACAATATGCTTTTTATGCTGATTTCAAAGATGTGCTACTGCAATGTAAAGAAGGAAAAACATGGAATAAGTTTGTTCTCACTAATGGTTTTGTATTTTGAGCTAACAAGTTGTGCATCCCTGCTGGTTCTGTGCGTATCTTACTATTGCAGGAAGCACATGGTGGAGGGTTTATGGGACACTTTGGTGTCAAGAAGACGGAAGACATCCTAGCAAGCCATTTCTTTTGGCCAAAGATGAGAAGAGATGTGGAGCGGTTTGTTGCTTATTGCACCACCTGTCAAAAAGCTAAGTCCCGTCTTAATCCACATGGTTTATACATGCCTCTCCCTGTTCCTAATGCTCCATGGGAGGATGTTTCTAGGGATTTTGTTTTAGGATTTCCTAGAATAAAGAAGGGGAGGGATAGTATTTTTGTTGTTGTGGACAAATTTTCTAAAATGGCACATTTCATACCATGCCACAAAACTGACGATGCTACCCATATTGCTGATTTGTTCTTTCGAGAAGTTGTTCATTTGCATGGGGTCCCAAACACTATTATTTCAGATAGAGATGCCAAATTTCTTAGTCATTTTGGGAAAACCTTATGGGCTATGTTGGGGACAAAATTGCTCTTTTGTTCCACTTGTCACCCTCAAACTGATGGACAGACCGAAGTAGTGAACCGTAGTTTGTCTACCATGTTTAGGGCTGTTCTGAAACATAACATCAAATTATGGGAAGAATGTTTGCCTCATATTGAATTTGCTTACAATCGTTCGCTGCATTCTACTACTAAATTGTGCCCTTTTCAGATTGTATATGGTTTTACCCCTCGTGCTCCCATTGATCTTTTGGCTCCGCCACCATCAGAGAAATTGAATTTTTTATGCTTCTCATCGTGCTGAATTAATTCTTAAAATGCATGAGCAAACTAAAGCAAACATTGACAGCACAAATTCTAAGTATCAACAAGCCGGTAGCAAGGGTAGAAAGCATGTTACTTTTGAACCTGGTGATTTGGTTTGGGTGCATTTGAGAAAGGATAGATTTCCTGATTTGAGAAAATCTAAATTGCTAGCTAGAGCTGCTGGACCCTTTAAAGTGCTTCGAAAAATTAATGATAATGCATATGAAATTGAGTTGCCTGCACATTTTGGGGTTACTTCCACTTTTAATATTGCATATTTGGAACCATATGTGGGCGAGGAAGACACGTTTGAGTTGAGGACGACTCAATTGCAAGAAGGGGAGGATGATGAGAACATCGCTACCATTGATACAACCACAACAACAGCCCATTCACCACGTGCAGCTAATCAAAGTCCAATGAAATGCGCTCGTGGACGCGAACTTAATTATCAGGTGCTTGGGAATTGATCCAGCTAGGAGGAATGGAGGGATTAATGCAATGAAGGCTGCTCCACCCGAGGGGTCCTCATCACTGCAGCAAGTACCAACTTAAAAAGGGCATACCTTTTAACTCCCAAGGTTGTTTAATGCAAATAAGTACTTGCTGTAAAGGTCCCTTCAATTTGTGGAGGAGAAGACATTGGCAATCCGACTACACCGTCCCCAGGACAATGCGCCTTGGCGATTGGTATACCGACTCCGAAGTTGTATTGTTCTTGCTGGCACACAATCAACCTGACCACGAGGGCCTTTGTTCCTACAAGCAATCGAAGAACATGCAAGAACAAGAAGAACAAGCACTGATCTATTGAAACAATCAAAAAGTGGGGTTCCAAATACAAGTAGACGGGCGATCTAGTCTACACGCACGTGTACAAGGAAGCAACAGAAGCTAACTTTCGAATGAACAAAACCCACCATCTAATGAGGGTGGCGTATACTGTTTAATACCTCCCTAGGGTCGTGAGAAACCTTAATCACGAGTCCCTAATGGGCTCTTAACGATACATGGGCCATGGGCCCAACTTTGGTGACACAACACCATGGACTGAAAAAGGTCTCTGAATTAAAATAATGATTGCGGCCGACTCTGAATAGATATGGATATGAGGTCAGATCCGTATGAAAGTAGACTTGGTAATATTTACAGGAAGTACTTGAACTCCTGGATCAGAGTTCGTATGAAGTCGTGGTGGCTATCTCAAGTTGGTGATGTTCTGTTGTCCAAATCCAGTCCGTGTGAATTCCCTTCCCTTTGGCTCCTCTCCATTGTTCCTAAGCAAAGCAATAAAGCAAGTGGTTCCACGATCTAGATAAGATGGACATAAGGCCAAGAATGAGTTCACCTGATAGTTTAGTTGACGTGCACGAGCCCGAGTAATCAGACCGAAAACCGGTAGTTGAGTTGGTGTGCCTGTATCGACTGTGTTGATGTCCTCATCACCAAACCCCTCTGAGAGGGTTCGGGTTGGTGAAGAAGAAGCTCTGAGCTCCTTTAGGAGGGTCCGGACTGTCCAACGCCCTGTGTACTTCATCAGTAAAGTACTACATGACACCAAGGCTCGATACATTGAGGTGCATAGGCTGCTTTACGCAATCCTTATTGCCTCAAGGAAGCTTCGTCATTATTTCCAAGCTCACAAGATATCAGTGGTAACCTCCTATCCACTGCGTGCCATACTTCACAACCCCAACTCTACTGGGAACATCGCCAAGTGGGCAGCGGAGCTGGCAGAATTCGATCTCGAATTCCTGCCACGACAAGCTATCAAGAGTCAACCCTTGGCTGATTTCTTGGCAGAGTGGACACCTTCTCCATCAAATCTTGGGGGCCCCAGTGAGCAGAAACCGGAACCTAAGGTCCCGGTCTTCATCTAGCCTCACTGGACCCTCTACTTCGACGGCTTCGTGTAGAAGTAGGGGGCCGGAGCTAGAATACTTCTCCTTACTCCGACCGGGGAGAAGGTCAAATACATGGTGCACCTTGATTTCAAGGCGACAAACAACATGGCAGAGTATGTGATAGGATCTTGGTTCCTGATCTTTCGATGAGAATAGGAGGGTTCAATTTGTGGAGGAGAAGACGTTGGCGATCCGACTACACCGTCCCCAAGACGATGCGCCTTAGCGATCGGTACACCGACTCCGAAGTTGTATTGATCTTGCTGGCGCACAATCAACCTGACCACGAGGGCCTTTGTTCCTGCAAGCAATCGAAGAACACGCAAGAACAAGAAGAACAAGCACTTATCTGTTGAATAAATCTAAAGTGGGGTTCTGGATACAAGTAGACGGGCGATCTAGTCGACACGCGCGTGTACAAGGAAGCAGCAGAAGCTAACATACGAATAAACAAAAACCCACCAGCTAATGAGGGCGGCTGCTACTATTTATTACCTTCCTAGGGTCGTGAGAAACCCTAATCACGAGTCCCTAATGGACTCCAAACGATACATGGGCCATGGGCCCAATTTTGGTGATGCAGCACCCTGGACAGAAAAAGGTCTTGGTATTAAAATAACTATTGCGGCCGACTCCGAATAGATATGGACATGAGGCCAGATCCGTTTGAAAGTATACTTGATAATCTTTCCAGAAAGTACTTGAACGCCCAGATCGGAGTCCGTATGAAATCGTGGTGGCCGTCACAAGTTGGTGCTGTTCTGCTGTCCAAATCCCATCCGCGCGAATTCCCTTCCCATTGGCTCCTCTCCATTGTTCCTAAGCAAAAAAAGAAAGCACGTAGTTCCACGGTCTAGATAAGATGGACATAAGGCCAAGAACGAGTTCACCTCATAGTTTAGTTGACGTGCACGAGCGCGAGTGATCGGACTAGAAACCGGTAGCTGAGTTGGTGTGGATGTATCGAGGGTGTTGATGTCCTCATCATCCTCCCCTTCTTGCATTTGAGTCGTCCGCGACTCAAGCTCATCTTCTTCTCCCAAATATGGCTTCAAATCTGCAATGTTAAATGTGGGACTAACCCCAAAATTCGCAGGCAACTCGAGTTTATATGCATTATCATTAATTCTTTCTAACACTTTGAATGGACCATCAGCTCGAGGTAACAATTTAGACTTTCTCAAATCAGGAAACCTATCCTTTCGCAAATGTAACCAAACTAAATCACCAGGTTCAAAAGTGATAGTTTTCTTTCCCCTACTACCAGCAAGTTTATACTTGGCATTCATGCACTCTATATTCTTCTTAGTGGTTTCATGCAATTTTAAGATCAATTCAGTACGATGTTTAGCATCAAAATTCACTCGTTCCAATGAAGGAAGAGGTAATAAATCAATAGGAGCACGGGGTACAAATCCATAAACAATCTCAAAAGGGCATTTCTTAGTACTAGAATGTAGGGAACGATTATAAGCAAACTCAACATGAGGCAAACACTCTTCCCACATTTTTATATTCTTTTTCAAAACAGCCCCAAGCATGGTAGATAAACTTCTATTCACAACCTCAGTTTGACCATCAGTTTGGGGATGACAAGTAGTTGAAAATAAAAGCTTAGTCCCCAATTTTGCCCATAACGTTCTCCAAAAATGGCTAAGAAACTTAGCATCACGATCTGAAACTATTGTGTTTGGCACACCATGCAATCTAACAATATCTCGGAAAAACAAATCAGCAACATGTGTAGCATCATCACTTTTACGACAAGGTATGAAGTGTGCCATTTTAGAAAATCTATCCACAACAACAAAGATGCTATCCCTCCCCTTCTTTGTTCTAGGCAGTCCTAAAACAAAGTCCATAGAAATATCCTCCCAAGGCATGCTAGGAACAGGAAGAGGCATGTACAAACCATGTGGATTAAGTCGTGACTTAGCTTTTTGACATGTCGTGCAGCGAGCAACAAATCGCTCCACGTCTCGCCTCATCCTTGGCCAAAAGAAATGACTAGCAAGTATGTCCTCCGTCTTTTTCACTCCAAAGTGGCCCATCAGCCTGCCTCCATGCGCTTCCTGTAACAACAACAAACGAACGGAGCTAGCTGGAATGCATAACTTGTTAGCTCTAAACAAATAGCCATCATTGAGGACAAATTTATTCAATGTTTTTCCGTCTTTACATTTCAGCAATAAATCTTTGAAATCAACATCATGTTCATATTGATCTTTAATCGTTTCTAATCCAAAAATTTTAAAGTCAAGTTGAGATAGAAGAGTATAACGTCTAGATAAAGCATCAGCAATAACATTATCCTTTCCCCTTTTGTGTTTAATGACATAAGGAAAAGACTCAATAAATTCCATCCACTTAGCATGCCTACGGTTTAGTTTCCCTTGACTCCTAATATGCTTTAGTGATTCATGATCAGAATGGATAACAAATTCTTTGGGCCACAAATAATGCTGCCATGTTTCTAAAGTTCGTACAAGAGCATATAATTCCTTATCATAGGTAGAGTAATTTAGAACAGGCCCACTTATTTTCTCACTAAAATATGCAACAGGTTTTCCTTCTTGTAACAAAACACCACCCAATCCAATCCCACTAGCATCACATTCAAGCTCAAAAGTCTTAGAAAAATCAGGAAGTTGGAGAAGAGGTGCATGCGTCAACTTATCTTTCAGTATGGTAAAGGCGTTATCTTGTGTGGTGCCCCAAGAAAAAGGCACCCCCTTCTTCGTAAGGTCATTCAATGGAGCAGCAATGGTGCTGAAATCCTTCACAAAGCGACGATAGAACCCAGCCAGCCCTAGAAAGCTCCGCACCTGTGTGATGGACTTTGGTACAGGCCACCCCTGAATAGCCTCTACCTTGGCTTGATCAACTTCAATTCCCTGTGGAGTAACAACATAGCCAAGGAAAGAGACTCGATCCGTGCAAAAGATGCACATCTCAAGATTACCAAATAATCGTGCCTCACGCGAAGCATTAAAAACAGCACGTAAGTAATCAAGATGTTCATCCATGGATTTGCTATAAATCAATATATCATCAAAATACACAACAACAAATTTTCCAATGAATGCACGCAAAACCTCGTTCATTAATCTCATGAAGGTGCTAGGTGCATTAGTTAACCCAAAAGGCATGACTAACCACTCATATAAACCGAACTTAGTTTTGAAAGTAGTTTTCCATTCATCTCCTAGTTTCATGCGAATTTGGTGATAACCACTACGCAAATCAACTTTTGAGAACACAACAGCACCACTCAATTCATCAAGCATATCATCTAAGCGTGGAATAGGATGACGATATCAAATGGTTATATTGTTGATTGCTCTACAATCCACACACATACGCCATGATCCATCCTTTTTAGGTACTAGAATAACTGGAACAGCACAAGGACTAAGAGACTCACGTACATTACCTTTGTCAAGTAGTTCTTGTACTTGGCGCTGAATCTCCTTTGTTTCTTCTGGATTTGTCCTATATGGTGCACGGTTGGGCAATGAAGCACCGGGAATGAGGTCAATCTGGTGCTCAATCCCTCGAAGTGGTGGTAGTCCTGGTGGTATTTCACTTGGAAATACATCAGAATATTCCTGCAAAATGTTAGCAACAGCAGGAGGCAAAGAATGTTGCACATCGTAAAGGGAAATCAAAGCATCTTTGCATACCAAGGCATAGGCAACAGAGGTGGAAGCAATCAGTTCATTAATATCAGATTTTGTAGCAAACAAGCATTTTCCCTTCAGAGATATCTCATTTTTCTTATCAAACACAGATTTGGCATTGTTATTGTTCTCAATGTTAGCATGGTCCTGATATTTAGTTTTCCGAGCTCTAGCAACATCATCTTGCACAATAGCTTCAGGAGACATAGGATGCAACACAATTTTTTTATCGTGGTAAAGAAAAGAATACTGATTTGATCTACCATGATGCATAGAATCTCTATCAAATTGCCAAGGTCTTCCTAGCAGAATATTACAAGCTTGCATAGGCACAACATCACATTCAACGACATCCTTATATGATCCAATAGTAAAATTGATTCGCACAAGTCTAGTTACCTTTGCCTTACCGCTGTTGTTTAACCATTGAATGTAATAGGGATGTGGGTGCGGTATGGTGCTTAGTGCCAGCTTGGTCACCATGTCACTGCTGGCCAAGTTGTTGCAGCTACCTCCATCAATGATCATGCGGCAAGATCGCTCTTTGACGACACACTTTGTTTGGAATAATGTGTGCCTTTGATTTTGTTCTGCTTTCTCCATTTGTGCACTAAGCACACGCTGCACAATGAGACTATCATAGCGCGCTGCATCTTCTGCACCAATATGCTCTTCTTGATGTTCATCGCTACCTGCATAGTCAGCTGCAAGCAAAACACATGTATCGTCATCAAAATCGCTAGCAGATGAGTACTCACCGTCATCTTTAACAATTAGAACACGTTTGCTTGGGCAGTCACGCTGCACATGGCCAAAACCCTTGCACTTGTGACATTGAACGTCTCTAGATCATCCGGTAGATGCTACGGAAGAAGCACTCTCGGTGGGCTTTTGGGTGGTCTTTACTGCTGAGCTAGTGGAAGAAGCACGTGGCTTGTTGTTAGAAGAAGAAGGTGCTGCCCGACTTTGTGAAGAAGATGGCGGAGAAGCACGCCCAGTCGAAGGAGTAGTCGTGCGTGGTTGCCATGAGCTAGTCTTTCCTGCAGAAATATTAGTTCTAGAGCTAGCTCGTCGTCCCTGCACTTCCCTTCAGCTTTACAAGCAAGATGAAACAAACGGGTAACATTATTGTAATCTTTATAAGCAAGTATGTCCTGAATTTCACAGTTTAAACCACCCAAAAATCTAGCCATAGCTGGTTCCTCATCCTCGTCTAAATTACAACGCAACATACCCATTTGTAATTCCTGAAAATACTCTTCTACACTTTTAGCTCCCTGTCTCAATTGTTGTAACTTATTTAATAGATCACGTGCATAGTAAGAAGGAACAAATCTAGCCTGCATGAGCCGTTTCAAAGCATCCCAAGTTTGTGGTATGTTATTAGGATTTTTCTTGCCATGTTCTATCCACCAAACAGAAGCAAAATCAGTAAACTCACTAGTGGCTGCTCTAACTCTTGCGTTTTCAGGAAACTCATGACATGCAAATTTTTGATCAACAGAAATCTCCCAAGTAATATATGCATCAGGGTCATATTTACCATCAAAATGAGGTATCTTAAATTTGATCTTGTTAAAAGTATCTTCATGATTGCGTACCTCACGCCGACGATGTCCACCTATGCCTTGACGGTTGCGTTGTAGCCGGCGCCGTGGCCTAGCTTCCTCATCTTCCCCAATCTCCGTATCTGCAGAATAGTCATCTTCATTGTCACGTACAATACTAGGAGCATTGCTCACCTGTCCATCTGCGCTGCGTCTGCGATCCCTCTCCTCAAGGCGCTGCAGGATGGCTCCAATAGAGGTGTTCAATGTTTGAATGGAACTCTCCAACGTGCTGATTTTGGTGTTGGTGTCGATCTGCATATTTTCCAATTGACCAAGGCAGTCACTGGTAACTCGAAAATCCTCATCAAGCGCTTCTCTGTGTAGCCGCACTTGGCGTTCGAAGTGTTGTATAATTCCCCGTGTGCGAGGTGAATGCACGTCTTCAGTTGTATTTGCTCCTCCTGCCATGGTTAGTAGAAAAAAAGTCCAATATGAAAGGGTAACGTTATCCCTAGCTACAAAGGTGCTGGTGGAGATAACTCGCTCACTCTAAACCTGTTCAATCAAGCTCTTACCTGTTCTTACAAAGCTTAGCAAGAAGGTGATGGCAACCAGCAAGTAATGAACAACTTCAAGAGCAGGTGTCAATCTATGGCTTTAGGTGGCTGAACTAGCACAAGGAGCAAACTTTCACCACGTTAATCACAACAAGCTGAATAAATATTCTATGACAATACTGTGCTGATCTTAGTCTAGACCGTACTAGAGACGCGAGCCGAGACACCAATGTCGTCACCAAAAACGCCCCAAACAACAATCTGATTTTTTTTTTCGTTTTTTTTGTTGGGGTGGTCACCCAAACTCTCTCTAGATGGAATCAGGAGACCCTAGAACAAAATTTGCACATGCGGCTTTTGATCTTGCACTTGCCTTTTTTTTCTTCTCTAATTGCTTGTGGCTTTTGTGCGGCTTTTGATTTTGCACTTGCCTTTTTTTCTTCTCTAATTGCTTGTGGCTTTTGTGCGGCTTTTGATTTTGCACTTGCCTTTTTCTTGTTGTCAAACTCAAATTACTAATCTGACTCAAACTCGAAGTAGAAATCTGATTCGAACTCGAACTAGTAATCAGACTCAAACTCGAACTAGCAATCCGACTCAAACTCGAAGTAGCAATCTGATTTGAACTCGTAATCTGACTCAAACTCGAACTAGCAATCCAACTCAAACTCAAAGTAGAAATATGATTTGAACTTGTAATCCGACTCAAACTCGAACTAGTAATCCGACTCAAACTCGAAGTAGCAATCTGATTCAAACTCAAACTAGTAATCTGACTCAAACTCGAACTACGAATCTGACTCGAACTAGGTGACCGAATGTGACACGAACTCGAAACTCTAGTGGTGCAAAACTAAAGACCAGCAACTTGACTCGTCGAAACAACCATGAACTCAACAAGTCTTGACTAAGTGGAGAAAGTAAAAGGCACAATGGTCTAGGAATAATGGAAAAAAACAGATCTAGTATTTTTTTTGGGCTTTTTCTGGACTATAGGATGATAACAGCGGAAAGAAAAGTAATGGTAGCACTCTCACCGATTAACCTTGCTCTGATTACCACTTGATAGGATCTTGGTTCCTGATCTTTCGATGAGAATAGGAGGGTTCAATTTGTGGAGGAGAAGACGTTGGCGATCCGACTACACCGTCCCCAAGACGATGCACCTTAGCGATCGGTACACCGACTCCAAAGTTGTATTGATCTTGCTGGCGCACAATCAACCTAACCACGAGGGCCTTTGTTCCTGCAAGCAATCGAAGAACACGCAAGAACAAGAAGAACAAGCACTTATCTGTTGAATCAATCTAAAGTGGGGTTCTGGATACAAGTAGACGGGCGATCTAGTCGACATGCGCGTGTACAAGGAAGCAGCAGAAGCTAACTTACGAATAAACAAAAACCCACCAGCTAATGAGGGCGGCTGCTACTATTTATTACCTTCCTAGGGTCGTGAGAAACTCTAATCACGAGTCCCTAATGGACTCCAAACGATACATGGGCCATGGGCCCAATTTTGGTGATGCAGCACCCTAGACAGAAAAAGGTCTTGGTATTAAAATAACTATTGCGGCCGACTCCGAATAGATATGGACATGAGGCCAGATCCGTTTGAAAGTAGACTTGATAATCTTTCAATGAAGTACTTGAACGCCCAGATCGGAGTCCGTATGAAATCGTGGTGGCCGTCACAAGTTGGTGCTGTTCTGCTGTCCAAACCCCGTCCGCGCGAATTCCCTTCCCATTGGCTCCTCTCCATTGTTCCTAAGCAAAACAAGAAAGCACGTAGTTCCACGGTCTAGATAAGATGGACATAAGGTCAAGAACGAGTTCACCTCATAGTTTAGTTGACGTGCACGAGCGCGAGTGATCGGACCAGAAACCGGTAGCTGAGTTGGTGTGGATGTATCGAGGGTGTTGATGTCCTCATCAGTATGAAGGTCTTATTTATGGGCTCAAGGTGGCACTTTCATACGAAGTCAAGCAGGTGCTGGTGAAGGGTGATTCCCAACTCATTATCAAGCAAGTCAAAGGTGAATGCAGCTTCAACAACCTCAACTCGTTGCTTATCTCCTTAAAGTCCAGAAGCTCCAGAAGGACTTCCATGTCCTGGACCTCTGCCATGTGCAGCGTTTCAACAACGCTGAAGTTGATGAACTCTCGACGAAGGCTTCAACCGGAGCTCCGGCTCCCGACGGAGTTTTTGTCCGGAGATTGTCAAGACCAACTGCTCAGCCCACTGAACTGGGCAAAGGGGGTGAGACCGGCACCTCAAAGCTGGCGGTCCTGGTGACCCTGTTACCATGGCGTCCACCAAGGGTCGTAGGTGCTGCAGGAAGCTCCGAGCAACCCAACACGCAAGGCTCAAAAGCTCAAGTTAGCTCTGATGTATGGATCTCAGAGATCCGGAGCTACTCAAAAGACAATGTCCTTCCTGAAGACGGTGCATCCGCTGACCGGATCATAAGGTTGGCTAAAAGATACAGGTTGGTAGAAGGGAATCTCTACCGGCGCAGTGCCAACAATGTCCTAATGTGGTGTATTGTAAGGGAAGAAGGTTGCGAGCTCCTCGCGGAAATCCATGGAGGCGAGTGCGGGAACCACGCGTCTTCCCCCATGCTGGTCGGTAAAGCCTTTCGGCATGGTTTCTACTGGCCTACAGCACTCCACGATGCAGTGAAGCTGGTGAAAAAGAGTGAAGTGTGCCAGTTCCACACGAAACAAATTCACACTCTGGCTCAGTCACTGCAAATGACTCCATGATATTTTGGGACCTTTCCAAAAAGAGGGTACATGTCCATTTGCTGTGTGGGGGATGGGCATTTTGGGACCTTTCCCAAAAGCCGTCGGAGGTTACAAGTTCCTGTATGTCACTGTCGACAAGTTCACCAAGTGGCCGGAAGCTACTCCAGTTGTGACAATCAACAAGCAGTCTGATAGCAAGTTCTTGAAGTCCATAGTCTGCAGATTTAGAGCCTCGAACGGAGTCATCACTGACAACACAACCCAATTCACTAGTGCAGCATTCCAAGAGTATTGCAAAGACCTCGGCATACAAGTCAGCTACGCATCAGTAGCTCACCCGGCAAGTAATGGCCAAGCCAAGAGAGCGAACGTAGAAATATTGAAAGGACTCAAGACGGGCACATATGAGTGCCTGAAGAAACACGGAGTCAACTGGATTGAGGATCTTCTGTCCGCACTATGAACGAGCAGGACAACACCTAGCCGGTCAACTGGAGAGACTCCCTTCTTCCTGGTGTATGGAGCTGAAGCGGTCCTTCCTCTAGAGATCACCATGGGGTCGCTTTAGGTCCAGACCTTTGACGAAGCTACGCAGGACCAGCTCTGGTGTGAAGACCTTGATCTCGTTGATGAGGGGAGGTGCCAAGCAGCTGTTCGGAATGCACATTATTGCCAGGCACTCTGGCGCTATCATCAAAGGCATGTGCGCAACCGACAGCTCGAGGAAGGCGATCTGGTGTTGCAAAAAATACTAACTTGTGAAGGGATGAACAAACTTTCCCCCAGCTAGGAAGGTCCCTTCCGAGTTATCAAAGTTCCCATCCCGGATGCATTCGCTTGGCTACAGAGGATGGAACCCCGCTTCCCAATCCTTGGAACATCGAGCACCTCCATAAGTTTTATGCTTAGTTTCATAGAGGTGAGTCTGTAATTACACACAATGTAAGCTATAGAGTCCATACACAGAGTCGGGTAGGTCCTCCGGGAGAACATTCGGACCCCTCTGGGAGGGTCCGAGCAGTTCAAGCAACATTTAACTCGGTCTCTATACTGAAAATGTGGCTTACCTACCCTGGGTTAGAACAAGATGTATAACAACCTTAGCCTAGTTCTGTACCCTAAGTGTGTCCTTGTCTCCCCTGTAACCCGGACCTATAATGAAAGACATTGTTGTGCAAAAGCATACTCCACGTGCATTAATTTTGTACAGGCTTGTTTCCTTTTGTTATCTTTTCCTTCTTGTCTATAATGAAGTTGTGCAATTCTTTTTGAGCTTTAGCCCAAAGTTTTTCATATGTTCTACAAGTTACTTTTCAATTTTTTTGGATCTTATCATTGAGAGACTGTCTACTCGCCTGAACGCCAAAGCTATCGCTAGGTCCGGAGTGCGCTATAGACTTAGCCTGGTCAAGCATCCTAAGTACGTCACTCTACCTACATTCCGGCAGGCCTCAGTAGGGCGGGTCCAGAAGGCATTCAGATCTGGGGAGAATACAACAATGTACTTGTTACCATATTGAGTTCTTTTGGATCTAAAATTCAAATAAGAACATGAAGCCGCAAAAGAGTTATAGACGAGAGGATGAATTTTATGTTTTTTCTTGTCTTTGATACGCAGGAAAAATGAAAACTCATGATGATGGTGGACGGTGCCAGAGCTACTAAGCTCTGACATCCCCCAAAGGGCCCACTGTCGATGTTTATAACGTTGAAAGTGGGCATCCTCGGAGTTAACAAGATCCGACAAGTCCCATGGGGGCCAGCCGTCGACGTGAAGCACAATGACAATTCAAGCAAGATGGTGAAGAAATCACCCCGAGGGGATTCGCCATCGACGTATGTTGATGGTGGATATCGTCAAAGCCGGGAAGCTCCGACAACCTTAGGGGGCCGCCGTCAACGTTTCACGCATTGACAGTGGGTGCTATAGGACCTACCAAGCTCCGACACCCCCAGGGGGCCCGTCGTCGACGTTTCACGCATTGACAGTGGGCGCTGTTGGACCTACCATGTTCTAACACCCCCAGGGGGCCCGCCATTGATGTTTCATGCATTGAAAGTGGGCACTGTCAGACCTATCAAGTTCCGACACCACAAGGGGGGCCCGTCGTCGATGTTTCACGCGTTGACAGTGGGTGCCGTCAGGCGTATCAAGCTCCAAAACCCCCAGGGGGCCCGCTGTCGATGTTTCATGCGTTGAAAGTGGGCGCCGTCGGAACTATCAAGCTCCAACACCCCCAGGGGGCCCGCTGTCGACGTTTCATGCATTGATAGTGAGCGCCGTCAGACCTACCAAGCTCCGACAACTCCAAGGGGGCCCGCCGTTGACGTCACAAAGGGTCCCTGGAGATGTCAAATGTAAACTTTGGACCTAAAGGCTAAGCGTTGTAGCCACAAGTTCGAAGCGTTCAAGTCATCAAGACATTGTCAAACCTTTTGGTACATGTTTGCAATCAAATTGTGTACATCTACCAGGGGGCCAATAAGATAAAGGACAATGCATAGAACACAAGCATAAAATGATATTCGTTCATTCAAAGAGTGGATTTCATTCATCAGAAGTACTGTATTACAAAATGAGGATTATAGTAGAAGGCAAAAGAGAAAGGTCCTAGCTACTGGAGGCTCTAAGTCCAGTGGAAAAATAAGGCAACCTTCTCGACAGCTTCTTGGACTCTGGCCCTGGCGGCATCTTCCTCTTCGATAATGGGCCCTTCGAAGACCGTATCTAGAGAGAGTTGGGGGTCTCGGCTCTTGTAACACACCAAAACATATTGGGCGACGTTCTTGGTCAAAGATGTCCCCTCCGTCTCCAGCTGGTCGGCGATGACGTCACCCATCACGTCGAGTTTGCTGCCAGTTGAATGTAGCCTAGAGGGGGGTGAATAGGCTTTTTGAACTTTTGTCGAACCCTGAAATACTTAACAAACTGATCAAATACAGATAGATTGACTAGTCCAGTATTCGCGGACTAGAAGGATCAAGTTTAATTGATAATTTCACTTCTAGTACCCTATGTGGCAGAAAGTAAATAGCAACTTGGATGTATTAGAACAGTGAAACAGTGCATGACAAGGATCAACTTTAATCCCAATAGTTTAACGTAAGTTACACAAGATTATGTAAACTCTAAAATGAGATGAAAAATGAAACAAAAGTGCACAAGACGCGATTTTATCCCGTGGTTCGATTCCCACGAAGGAAACCTACATCCACGTTGAGGAGTCCACGGAGGAACGGGTCTTCACTAACCCTACCCTCTCGAATTGCCACGGAGGCCAATTCTCTTCTACTAACCACAAAGGGGCAAATAGCCAAATTCAAGGGGCCTTCTCACAAGTTGAGGGCTCCCCAAGATTTACAATGAAGAACACCACCAAACACACTCCAAAGATATGCAATAAACAACAAGAGTGTGCGAGAGATTCAAACCCAAGAGCTCAAGATCGTATGGAACAAGTCTCTCCTTTTAATCGATGCTAATCCTCAAAGATTTGATCTTTTTAGGGTTAGAATGTGTGAAGAGATGTGTTTGTTGGCCTCTTGGGAGGTGTGAAGGCACAGGGGATTGAGAGAGTTGGTTCTAGGGCCGTACACCTCTATTTATACTAGGGTTTTCGAAAGTTACCGTTAGGGTTTGTGATGTTCGGACAAGTCCATAGTGGACTCGGGACTAGTCCGGTGTGCGGTGTGTGGAAAACCCTAAGTGTTCCGAGATATCGGACTTGTCCGTAAATATCTGGACTAGTTCGATCTGGGCTCTGGAGATGTTTGGACTAGTCTGGTGTGGTGAACCTCATGTTGAATTGAGGACAAGTCCACACTTGGAGAACTTGATCGATTTTAGTCAGATAGTTTTCGGACTAGTCCGTGGTTATACGGGACTTGTCCGGTGTTGTGAAAAAATTGAAGGGCCAATGGACAAGTTCGGACTTGGAGGACTTGTCCGAACTTAGTCAGAGAGATATCGGACTAGTCCGTGGTAATATTGGACTAGTCCGATGCTATGTAAACTGGAGTACTTGCAGACAAGTCTGCACTGGGGAGACTTGTTTGTTTTTAGTCAGAGACATATCGGACTAGTCCGGTGTATATTGGACTAGTCCGGTTTTCCTGTGAATTGTGCAGTGAGTTAAATTATTTGTTAACTTGAGCTCTTGGGGTGTGTTTCTCCAACACACTCCATACACAATGATCTAATCTTTTCAGCTCTTGAGCTCTTTTCCTTTTGATTCCCCATTCTCCTTTCTTTTTGAGCTTTCCTCCTAATTTCTTAAAACCTGCGCTCATCTCAACAGTTTTGTTGGGATCTCATTTATTTGTCACAAATCAACCAAAACCGACAAGGTATGCCTAGATGCACTTTCAATCTCCCCCTATTTGGTGATTGATGACAACCAATTGAGATTTACACAGATATGATAAAAATTCAGATTTTCATAAAGTGTGCACATATGAACTTTGAGCAAAATAGGCAATGTAGACATAAGACATATGTGCACTCTTTATGGTGGGGTGCAAAACTACGTGCGGGTGAGCAATAATCTTGATGTGAATAAGATAAAAGCATAACCATAACAACATCAATACTATGAAGCATGAATATCAAATTCAGAGCATATAACATATATCATAAGCATAACATAGTCATCATTTCACAACACATGTCCATAAGCATAATGAGAGCATAATTAAAGTTTTACAACACAAAAAGTAACATATAGAGCTCTCATCTCTCAACCTACAGCTAGGACCTAAGACTCCCCCCTCAATCTCTCCCCTTTTGGCATCAATGCACCAAAAAGAAGGAGAAGAGGTGATCTATACATCATCGCAGGCTCACTCCGCGTTGTTGGTCCTTTCGTCGTCTTCATCTTCAGGCTGAGAAGGATGAGGGTGAGATCCACTTGTCGTGCCCCCAATGCCAAAGTAGGCAAGCTCGAAAGGTGAAAGAGGAGGAAGCTCAGAGAAGTCAGAGGCGAAGTCCTCTGAGATGGATAGAGACCCAATAGGCTCAATCTCCAGCTTTTGGCATATTGCTTTGATATTGTCCTTCATGTACTGCATTTCCTCCTTTCTTGCCCTTTTCAACTTGTGAACTTTCACCTCAGTCTTGCAGCAAGAACCAAATATAGTTGACAGGTACTTAATGATCCCACTGGTTGATCCTTTGTTAGAAGGAGGGGCCCCAGTGCCAGAGGATGGCCTTGTATCTTCTTGAGCTTTTTCTGGATGTTCCTCAATTGAGGCAGATGAGAGCAGCTGGGAGAGAGGCTTGAGGAGGCTTCTGTGGCCTTAGAGGAGTATGCTCTACATTCTTCGCAAACTCAATTCCTGTGACTTTTTCAATCATAAACATCAAGTATGGTGCATAGCCACAGGAGCCGTTCAGTGTGCAGGAGATGTTCACCATGTCATTCCAGATGTAGTCGAAGATGTCAAACTTCCTCTTCTTGCTAATCACTTTCATCAAGGTTCTCAAGTAACCTTAGACACTCCCAACATCTCCATCCTTTGGAGCAAACATCTTTCGGAGCACTCTATTAAGAACCATGAAGAAAGGCTTCATGTTCTTGGTTAAGTGAGGATTGTACTTGAGGCGAGTATCATAGAGAAAGTCCATCTTGTCCTTCTCCAGTACACCATTGTGAATAATGACCTCATTGCCACCGGTGTCCTCATGATGCAACAACCTAGCAAACTCATCATAAGTAATAGTGTACTTGGATCCATGTGTCATCCAAGTCACTCTCTCTTCTTCATCACTGTCAAAGTAGCAAGTCGCAAAGAATTGAGCGATGACCCCATCATTCCAATTATACATGAAAGCAAACAAGTCCTTGAGGCCATGTCTCTCCACAACTTCTATCACTTCATCAAAGTCTTGACAACTCTTTCTCTCAAAACGTGCCCAGTCAATCCATTGGCTTTGGACCACTGGAGTCTTCATCTGAAGGTACACGGTACTGTAGTAGTCCATGTGGAAGTTGCTCTAGAATCTAGGATCAACTGCCTTCTTGCCATTGCTATAGGCATCAATGTTACTCAGCTTCCAAGGTACATCACTTCCTTTACCATTGAATTTTCCTCCAAGGGGTCCCTATTTCCCCGTCTTGGAGCAGGCATCTCGAGGGGGCCAATCGGGCCGGAGGCAATTCCTTTGCCTTTTCCCTTAGTTTGGCGTGGAACCGCCGAACTAGGACCAACCACATCTTGTGCTCTCGAAGCAAGATTCTTGGTCGGAACCTTTCAACGCACCCTAGGTGGAGTGGGCGAGGGGTTAGCGGTACGATCTTGTCTTTTCTTGGCTTTTCCTGTCGAAACGCGAGGCAAGGTCTCTTGATCCATTTCGGTGTCGAAGTCAGAGATGTCATTGTTTGAGCTCAACATTGTCCTGACAAGAAGGTTATACATGACATAGATAAGTATTGGTAGCAAGAAAAGGCATTGAGTTGAAGAAGATTAGGGTTTTGTTCAACTAACATCGGACTTGTCCGTTGCTCAGGTGTGGACTATTCTGGGGTACCGCACTTGTCCGCACTGATAACGGACTAGTCCGATATTCAGCTGCTCGAACCCTAACTAACAGGATAATGGAGTTTCTCAACATAAAAACGGAGCAATGTAGGTGTACTACTGCAAGAGAGCATGTATTGAGAGGAAGAACTAGGCTATTTGAACAAAAACAAGGCAAATCGTAGGTTCTAGGTTTTGGAGAGAAATTTTAACAAATCCTTCGATTCACGGCGTTGAAGGAGTTGTTGATGCGGACAAGTCTGTGGTCTTCGATCCCCTCGCAATGGAGATCAAATCCTACAGAGACTTGAGTGGATTTGATGGAGGACTTTCAAAATCGCCTTGGGAGCACTTGAGTGAGGAGAGAGAATGTGAGAGGAGTTGTGAGGAGGAAGGAGATTAGGGTTGCGCCGGCCCTAGGGTTATGGAGTCAAACATCGGACTAGTCTGTGGTCTGACTGGATTAGTCTGGTCTAGCGGACACTCTGGGGACTAGTCTGCAATGTGCAGACCAGTCCGGGGTAACCACGGACTAGTCCTGTGGTCACCAGGACAGAAACAAATAGACCTTTTGTATATATTCGAAGGTTCTTAAAAGAAAATAGGGGGCAAAAACACACAAATGTTCTTGATGAATATGATCAGTAAGCATATAACAATCAAGCTATGACTATAATCCACCAAGATCAAGTAATTAACATAGTTTTTTGGAGAAAATAGAGAGATACTTTTTCAACACAATCAACATTATTTTGAAAGTGGCATACAGGTATGCAAGTTTTCAAGCTACGTTCCGAGCATCTAGGATATTTAGTTCATTTCAGAGCTCACAAAAGCGTTTTTCATCAAGTGGCTTGGTAAAGATATCAGCTAGTTGTTTTTTAGTGTTGAAATGGGATATGGCTATGTCTCCTTTCATTGGGTGATCTCTTAAAAAGTGATGTCGAATATCTATGTGTTTGGTTCTGGAGTGCTCAAAGGATTATGGGCAATTTTAATGACACTCTCATTGTCACAAAGGAGTGGAATACGGCTCATATTGTAATTGAAATCTCTTAGAGTTTATTGCATCCAAATGAGTTGTGCACAACAACTCCCGGCTGCAACATACTCCGCTTCAGCCGTGGATAAGGCAATGGAATTTTGTTTCTTGGAGGACCAAGAAACTAGGGATCTACCTAGGAATTGGCAAGTACCAGAGGTACTTTTTCTATCTACCTTGCATCCGGCATAATTAGCATCGGAGTATCCATTGAGATTGATTTTGAACCTTTAGGATACCAAAGGGCTAGGTTAGGTGTACGAACTAAATATCGCAAGATCCTTTTTACGGCTGTCAAATGACATTTCTTAGGATTGGCTTGAAATCTTGCACAAAAACATACACTCAACATTATATCAGGCCTAGATGCACATAAATAAAGTAAGGAGCCAATCATGGAGCGATATACCTTTTGATCCACGTTTGGTACGTCTTCATTGAGATCCAAGTGTCCATTTGTCTCCATGGGAGTCTTTATGGGCTTTGCTTCGTCCATGCCAAATTTCTTGAGAATGTCTTGAGTGTACTTTGTTTGGCTTATGAACATCCCTTCCTTTTGTTGCTTCACTTGGAATCCCAAAAATTATCTCAACTCTACCATCATGGACATCTCGAATCTATCTGTCATAATCTTACTAAACTCTTGACAAAAAGATTTGTTAGTTGAACCAAATATAATATAATCAACATAGATTTGACAAATGAATAGATCATTATCAAAATGCTTAGTAAACAAAGTGTAATCAGCTTTACCAATACTAAAACCATTTTCAATCAAAAAATCTCTAAGGCACTCATACCAAGCTCTAGGAGCTTGTTTGAGGCCATAGAGAGCCTTACGCAGTTTGTATACATGGTCGGGGAACTCTTGATCTTCAAACCGGGGGGGGGGGACTACAAGGATTCCACCCTGATGCAACGATTGTACTGCAACGAATACTAAATCATTGCAGTAAGCTTGGTCTTTTGCCACAATTCACTAGTTCGTGGCATTAGCATCTATCGCCACGGAACACGATCGTTGCATTAGGATCTGTTGCCACAATTCACTAGTTCATGGCATTAGGATCTATCGCCATGAATCTGTTGCCACGATTCACTAGTTCGTGACATTAGCATCTATCGCCACAGAACACGATCGTTGCATTAGGATCTGTTACCACGGGGGGGGGGGGTGCTCCACGTACACCTCCTCCTTGATCGGTCCGTTGAGGAAGGCACTTTTCACGTCCATTTGATAAAGCTTGAAATCATGGTGAGTAACATATGCAAGTAATATACAAATCTATTCAAGCCTAGCTATGGGAGCAAAAGTCTCGTCGAAATCCAAACCTTCGACTTGTGAGTACCCTTTGGCCACAAGTCGTGCCTCATTCCTTGTCACCACCCCGTGTTTGTCTTGCTTGTTGCGAAAGAACTATTTAGTGCCGATGACATTGAACTTGGGTCTTTCAACAAGTTCCCACGCTTTGTTCCTTTTGAAGTTGTTCAATTCTTCTTGCATCGCCAGCACCCAATCCGGGTCCTTTAATGCATCTTCAACTCTATGTGGTTCCAAAGAGGATACAAACAAGTAATGTTCACAAAAATTAGCTATACGAGATTGAGTTGTTACTCCCTTTTGGATGTCACCGATTATGTTGTCGATAGGGTGATCTCTTTGGATGCATTGATGTACTATTGGATGGGGCACTTGTGATCTTGAATCTTCATGGTCATCATCTTCTTCTCCCCTTGATTGTTGCATTCATTGATGTGTTGATCACCTTGGTCTTCTAGAGGTTGATCTTGTGTGGAAGCTCCCCCTTGATCATTGTCCTCCACTTGTGGTTCATCTTCTTCATTCGCATTTGGAGGTGGCACTGTGGTCGAATATCGCCCAACACCATTCTTCTCAATGCTTGACATGGAACTTCTTCTTGATCTATCACACATTGATCAACTTGCTCTTCTTGAGAGCCGTTAGTTTCGTGGAGCACCACATCATGTGCTACTTCAACAAGTCCGGAGGCCTTGTTGAAAACACGATAAGCGTAGGAGTTCAAATCATAGCCAAGTAAGAAACCTACATCGGACTTTGAAGCGAAGAAGTCCTAGGCTTCTTGTTCAAAGTATAACATTTAGAACCAAAGACTCAAAAATATGAAATATTTGGCATGTTACCCGTGAGTAGTTCATACAAAGTTTTCTTGAGCAACCAATGAAGATAGAGTCGATTTAAGGCGTGACAAGCGGAGTTAACCGCTCCGGCCCAAAATCGGTCTGAAGTCTTGTATTCATCGAGCATTGTCCTCGCCATCTCAATGAGGGTTCGATTCTTCCTTTCGGTTACTCCGTTTTGTTGAGGAGAATATGGTGCCGAAAACACGTGCTTTTATCCATTCTTCGTCTAGATACTCCTCAACTTGGTTGTTCTTGAATTTCATTCCATTGTCACTTCGTGTGTTCTTGTCGTCAATGAAAATTCATTTCGAGCCCACATGAAGCAAGAAAAATCATCAACATGACTAAACCGTATTTGTTATCGCCAATGCTTATGTAAGCAATTGGACAAAATAGGTCCATGTGAAGGAGCTCAAGCGGTCTTGTTGTAGTCATGACATTCTTCGCGGGATGGGGTGCTCCTACTTGCTTTTTGACTTGGCACACGCTATAAGGCCTGTCTTCCTCAAAAACCACATCCTTTAAACCTCGGATGTGATCGCCTTTAAGGAGTTTTTGAAGATTACTCATACCACCATGTGCTAGCCGTCTATGCCACAGTCAACCTATGTTGGTCTTTGCAATCAAGCATGTGTCAAGATCGGCTTTATCTTTTTTAAAGTCAACTAGATAATGTTTTCCCCTTAACACACCCTTGAATGCAACCGAGTTATCACTCCTTCTAGAGACGGTCACACCCTCATTAGTGAATAAACAATTATAAACCTTGTCACATAATTGAGATATGGACAATAGGTTATAATCCAAGGAGTCAACGTGTAAAACATGAGAAAGAGTATCTTGTGATGAAATGGCAATTTTATCGGTACCAAGAACCGTTCCTTGACTGTTATCAACAATGTAAATGCCTTCACTTGGATCTTCATTTTGTTCATATTCTACGAACATTCTTCTTTCTCCGGTCATGTTATTGGTGCATCCACTGTCTAGCACCCATTTAGCTCCACCGAATGAATATGCCTACAAAAGACAAACTATGCGTTGGTCTTAGGTACCCAAGCTTGCTTGGGTCCTTTGAGGTTAGTCACAAGCGATTTGGGTACCCACACATGAGACTTGGTGTTCACATGGCGTGGCCCAACATATTTGGCATAAACTCTTCCAATATTACTTTTCATAAGTACATACGAAGCATCAAATGTTCTAAATAAAACTTGTTGTTCATATGTGTTCACAATGTTAAACTTATCAAAATTATTAAGTTTTCTAACTTGAGAGGTGTTTCCCTTGACAAAGGCAATGCGTTCCTTGTTATTCTTGTGGCTTCTAGAATTTTGCTTTTCACCACAAGAATACCCAATGCCATATTTGTCATTAGGAGGTCTTGTGACCAAGTATGTGCTGCGTGCATACTTGACCTTCTCCTTGTCAAATATGCCACTTCGGGAAGGATGTATGTCTTTTGTCAAGTTTGACTTTTCTTTCAAGTTGGTGTCAATTTTAGCACATGTACAAGCAATAGCAGTTTCAGATTTTACATGTTGAGAAGGTGAGCTTGAAGAGGATGAAGAACCACTTAGTTTGAGTGACTCAACTTGTACTTTAAGGATTTTATTAACTTTGGTTAAGTTAGCAAGTTCATCCTTGATAGCCACATTTGAGTCATTTAACTTCAAGCAAGCTTCCTTGCTTGAAGCTAACTCAAGTTCTAGTGATTTGCTTAGCTCCTTTTCAAGTCCAAGAAGCTTTTTGATCTTAAGATATTTTTCCTTTTGGGGGATGATCATATCTTCTTGACGATCAACTAGCTCCTCCTTATCAACAAGCTTATCCATCAAGAATTTCATCTTAGCAGCAGTTTTCTTGTCTAAACCTCTAAGCATGTCTTCATCATCACTAGAATTATCACTATCACTAGAAAAATAATGCAAGGAGGAATATTTAGTTGTTACCTTCCTTTTACCTTTCTTGGCCATTAGACATGTGTTATCATTGTCCTTCCATGCGCCCAAGGTTGGGAAGAGGGTGGATTTCTTGGTAGTCTTCTTGATGGCTATGGTGGCCATCTCCCCTTCTTCTTCGGATGAGAACTCATCACTGGAGTCCCACTTCTTCCCTAAGCTTCCCTATGTGCGCTTGGCCAAATTGCTTCTTCTTCTTGAACATTTTCTTTGGCTGAGGCTTGTTGTCTTTAGTCTTCTTGTTTTCTTCATGTGGACAGTCTACTATAAAGTGGGCGTACTCTCCATAGTTATAGCAAGCACACCTCATTTTTTGTCTTCATTTGTCCCTATTTCTTCCTTCATTTGAGCAACCACCTTGTCTTCTTCTCATTATTTTCTTGAATTTCTTCATGAATAATCATATCTTCTTCATCAATATCACTGCTTTCATCATCGCTGTCGTCTTCTCCATGAGCTTCTAGGGCTTCTTTGGATGCAGGTTTACAAGTGGACTTTAAAGCAACTCCTTTCTTCTTTGCCAAGGTAAGGTCGACAATTTCCTTGACGTACTTGGCTTGCTTCTCCATCATCTCGAAGTTGATGATCTTGCCAAGAAGTTCGTCCGGGGTCATCTTTCGATACTCGGGGCTTTCTCTAATCATCGAGCAAAGAGTCACATTGCGAGGCATGAATGCTCTAAGAATTAGTTTCACGACCTCGTGATCATTCCACTTTTTGCTGCCATATGCTCAGACTTTGTTGATAAGATTCTTCAATCGATTGTACATAAATTGTGGTGACTCATCTTCTTCAATGGTAAATCTTCCCAATTCGTCTGCAATCATTTCAATCTTGGCTTCCGCACATGACGATCACCTTCATGTGCGGTTTGTAGAGTATCCCATATCTCCTTGGCAATTTCAAGTCCCTTCACCTTGGTGAACTCATCTCAGCTTAGTGATGATGTGATAACAGCTGCAGTTTGAGCGTTCTAATGAATAGCTTGTTCATGGCTTGGAGTCAGCTCTTCATCATCATCCGTGATATCTATCACTGTACACACTATATGCTACAAGCTGGGGTTAAGAGATATGAGATGCACTTTCATGTTTTGTCTCCACATAGAGTAATCATTGCCATCGAAGAAAGGTGCTTTTCCTAGAGGAATTGACAAGTAATGATTATTGTTAGAATTTAACCGATCATAATTAAAAGGATATTGGGAGTAGTCAGTGTGACTACTCTCCTTCTTCTTTTCGTCCTCGATCTTCTTCTCCCCCTCTGGGGACAGTGCCTTCTTCCTTAGGAGTGCCTTGAGTTCAAGCATCTCCTCGTCATCGTCCTCTCAATCTTGGATGACGTCGAGGAGCTTCTCTAGCTTTTGAGTTCTTTCTTCATCACCCTTCTCGTTGTTGAAGTTCTTGTGTACATCCTTGACGTCTGACATCTTCTCTTCGAGCGGTGAGTCTCTTTTGAAGAATCTTGCTCTGATACCAAATCAATGTAGCCTAGAAGGGGGTGAATAGGCTTTTTGAACTTTTGTCGGACCCTGAAACACTTAACAAACTGATAAAATACAAACAGATCGGACTAGTCCGGTACTGTGCGGACTAGTCCAGTATTTGCGGACTAGAAGGATCAAGTTTAATCGATAATTTACTTCTAGTACCCTATGCAACAGAATGTAAATAGCAACTTGGATGTATTAGAATAATGAAACAATGTATGACAAGGATCAACTTTAATTCCAATAGTTTAACACAAGTTACACAAGATTATGTAAACCCTAAAATGAGATGAACAATGAAACAAAAGTGCACAAGACACGATTTTATCCCGTGGTTCGATTCCCATGAAGGAAACCTACATCCACGTTATGGAGTCCACGGAGGATCGGGTCTTCACCAACCCTACCCTCGTCGAATCGCCACGGAGGTCGATTCTCTTCCACTAACCACAAAGGGGCAAATAACCGAATTCAAGGGGCCTTCTCTCAAGTTGAGGGCTCCCCAAGATTTACAGTGAAGAACACCACCAAACACACTCCAAAGATATGCAATAAACAACAAGAGTGTGAGAGAGATTCAAACTCAAGAGCTCAAGATCTTGTGGAACAAGTCTCTCCTTTTACCTTTTAATGAATGCTAATCCTCAAAGATTTGATATTTTTAGAGTTAGAATGTGTGGAGAGATGTGTTTATAGGGCTCTTGGGAGGTGTGATGGTGCAGGGGATTGAGAGAGTTTGTTGTAGGGTCGTACACCTCTATTTATACTAGGGTTTCCAAAAATTACTGTTAGGATTTGCGATGTTCGAACTAGTCTGTGGTTGACTCCGGACTAGTCCGGTGTGCGGTGTGTGGGAAACCCTTAGTGTTCCGAGATATCGGACTTGTTCATAAATGTCTAGACTAGTTCGATCTAGGCTCTGGAGATGTCCAGACTAGTCCGGCATATATCAGACTAGTCCGGTATGGTGAACCTCATGTTGAATTGAGGACAAGTCCGCACTTGGAGGACATGTCTGATTTTAGTCAGAGAGTTTTCAGACTAGTCCGTGGTTGTATCGAACTTGTCCGGTATCGTGAAAAAATTGAAGGGCTAATGGACAAGTTCGAACTTCGATGACTTGTCCGAATTCAGTCAGAGAGATATCGGACTAGTCCATGGTGATATCGGACTAGTCCGGTGCTGTGTAAACTGGAGTACTTGCGGACAAGTCCGCACTGGGGAGACTTGTCCGTTTCTAGTCAGAGACATATCGGACTAGTCCGGTGTATATCGGACTAGTTCGGTTTTCCTGTGAATTGTGCAGTAAGTTAAATTGTTCGTTAACTTGAGCATTTGGGGTGTGTTTCTCCAACACACTCTATACAAAATGATTTAATCTTTTCAGCTCTTGAGCTCTTTTCCTTTTCATTCATCATTCTCCTTTCTTTTTGAGCTTTCCTCCTAATTTCTTTAAAATATGCGCTCATCTCAACAGTTTTGTTAGGCTCTCATTTGTTTGTCAGAAATCAACCAAAACCCACAAGGGATGCCTAAAGTGCCACCAGCGTCTGATCCAGCTCTGGTGCTGGGTTCTTCGGACGTACCAGACTGAAGCCAAGTGGCACCAAAGCTCTGTCGGCATGCCCCAAGAAATCCCACACCTGATGGGACTAAGTTGCCCTCGAGCTCCGCAGCTCCTCCAGTGACCTTCTCGCTGCTTCGAGCTCTGAACTCTCCCGGGCGATGCGCTCGACCTCTTTGGCATGTTGCTGAATGCTTTCAGCCACTTGCTTTTCGTGGTCAGCGAGCTCCGTCTCGCGGAGGTGGATGCGTTTCAGCATTCGGCTAGGTCCTTATCCCTGCCTCTCACTTTCCCCTCTCTAGTGGCAATATCATCTTATCTTTTAGAGGGCTCCTACCCAAGCTTCCAGTGCTTCTCCTCTTCCTGCTTGCACCGCTGATCAAATTTCTTGGTGCAGTCTGCTAAGTTTTGCTCTCCTAGAGTCAGTTTCTGGGCGAGCTCCCCTTCTCTCTTTAAAATATCCACATGCATCTCCATGCTATTCTCTTCCCTCTCATTGAGGTCCGCTCGGTGCTTCAAGAGAGTTTCATTCAGTGTATTGAGGTTATCGTGACGATTGTCAGCAGCCTCACTGCTTTTCGTGGCATGCTCGAGAATCTCTCAACTCTTTGCATTGAGAGCCCTGATGGAGGCCTCCCTTTCCACAAGCAACTAGTCCCAGTGTTCCATCTGGGCCTTCTCCTTCTCGACCCACTCCCGTTGGACTGCAAGCCTTGTTTGTGCCAGTCTGGTCTCGAATTGAGTCTGTTGCACCAACGCCTCAAGGGCTAGCGCTCTTCTTCGAGGACCTTGTTGTAATGGTCGAAGGGGAGCTGGACTTGACAGAGACTAGAGCAGGCGTTGTCGATAGACAGCGCCAAAGGAATAGGCTGCGGGCCTGCCGAGGTCATCTCCGCTGGCTCCAGGGGTTCTTCAAGCACAAAATTGGGTCCCACACCACAAGTGTGGCCCCCTACGGTCCTGCGGCACTAGGATCGCCCTCCGGAAGCACTTGTGCTTCTACCGCTGCTGATGAGGGTCCCACTGTGGGAACTCTAACCTCTGGGACTGACGCTGAAGGTCCTCTAGACGGATCTTCAACCGACGGCTCTGTAGGTGGAGGTCCCGCCGCCGACTCCTCTGGGTGCTTCGGCTCGAACATGGTCACCTTCGGAGTAATCACCTCCGGGGCGGACGTTGGAGCTTCGTCCGGAGCCCCCACCACCGCCGGCTCAGATGCTGGTACTTGTACTGCCTCCGGCTCAGGTGCTGGAGCCTCAACAATCTCCAGCACAGAGACCAGAACTTCGGGCACAACCGGCTCGATCGCCGGATCTTCAACAATTTCCAGCACAGGTGCCAGAGCTTCGGTTACCTCCGACTCAAATGTTGGAGCTTCTGCCATCTTCGGCTCCTGCACTGGAGCTTCAATCGTTGGCGCTGCAACCACTGGCGCATCTTCAACAAATTCTCCCCCATTGTCCGGCGCTACCACGGGAGTTTGTGGTGCCTCTTCTGGATCTTAGTCCACGACAGCTGGCGCCGAAGCTGTCATGTCCTCTGCCACCACTTGGGAAGGCACATGGGTTGAAACCAGAGCTTTCGCACGCTCAACCTCAGTAACTGCAGCAGGTGTCGAAGCCTCGAACTTCTTTCTTGACACCCTGGAAACATAAGATCGGGAAAATTAAAAACATGATAAAAACAAGATGGGCACCTCAGGTGAGATGACAATGCTTACCTGGGAATGCTATCGCGCCAGTTGCCGCAAAATTTCTTCTTTTGAGGCCCGGAGTCAAAGCCCACCAGATCCGGTGAGGCAAAGACCTCAGACCTCGGCTGGATGGTAGCCGCTGCAGTTGGAGTCTTCTCAGTTGGGACCTCCCTCGACTGGGAAGGATCACTGGACCTAGAGTCCGCAGCTGGTACCAGAGTCGGAGTTGATTTGTCGGAGCTTACACTCCTTAAGGATGCCGGCACTGAAGGTGGCGTGGCCACCAAAGATCTGCTTTGCCGGGGAGAAGGGGCTGTTGAAGACAGAGCTGACCTGACGGAGCTCCCATCAGCATGCCCCAGTTTCCTCTTCTAACTGGAAGATTTGGCCGGCTCCTTGCCTTTGCCCTTGCCCTTGCCAGCGTCATCAACCTTCTGGCTTGGAACAGCAGGGGCTACCCTTTCTGAAGCTTCGGGGATTGCAACCCCGGAGATATGGCGCCTCTCGACCACACACAAGTCATCCAATGCCAGCATTCTCCTCCGGATCTCCCTGCTAACCTTTGGAACCATGTTCAGAGGCAGGAAGGCCTATTCACTTTTCCTTACGTGAATTCAACCCCAAAACTCAGAATTCACGTCGATCTAGGAAACCCTAATCTGCTGTTCTCGCGCTGTGCGGACTTGTCTGGTCCCTAGCGGACTAGTCCGATTTTCCTGGTTAATTTATGTTGAATTAATTCTAAATTAGATCGAACCAAATCCAAACTTTTATAAGCTTGTAAATAACTATTAGAACTAGTTAGTGAACATTAAAAGCAACTCATTAACAAGTTCCACGTTGCATTTGCATTAATCATGCATATCATGTCATATTGAGTAATATTTGTGCACTCTTTGATTGTAATTCTTGTCTTGTATATTATTGTGCGGATTAGACGGATTTGCGCTAGAGAGTGTTGTGGAGGATCTTCAGTACCAAAAGTATGAAGGCTTCGATCCGAACCAATCCCAAGAGCAAGGCAAGTGTCCTTGAAGCATATTGATCTTGTTTTAAAATAAATGTTTTGTTTGCAAACTGCATGCTTGTGTCAATTTTGATGAGAATCCTATGATAGGAAGTTTAATAGATTTATTTAACCACCCTTGTCACCTGGAATTCATGGTAGAGAGTCGGGATGGGTTTTTTACCTTTTTGCTTTGCTTAATTAATTGGGATAGGGAAACAACACTAAGCATTTAATTATGCATTAATGAGATTATGGTTAATATGAACTTGTCAATATGATATGGTAATGGGTGATCTAAGCAAGCCTAGTATGTGGATGGGTTGGATGTTATGGTGGTTTGCTTGCTTTAGATCTAAGGACCGGTTCATGCGAAAATAAGCTAGGACCACAGTGCCACCACGAGGCCAAGTATGGGTGCAGCGTAGCTAATTAATTAGAGCTTTGCTAGTGCTATTTGGACCGTTAAGGATGCTCGGGGAAGGGGTAGTCAGATTGGGTTTGTTGATGGTTGGTGGGACTACCCTTGGATTCGAATGGCTCAAGAGGGGGCCCTTGGTTGAAGATGTGCTCTGTAGGAGACATCACCACCGGTGAAACCTTAGTGGGTCTAAATAGGCTAGTGATCCCTTTGTGAAGGCTATTTTGTGATCTCTTGGCCACACACCAATGGAAGTGTGAGACGGCATAATAGAGGTTATAGTCACTACAAGGTGATGAAATCACAAACACGTGGCTAAAGTGGTACAAACTCTACAAAGTCTAATAAAACTATCATGGTATCATGCTCCCGGTTAAGAGCACCTGGACAACTTCCATGATTAGAGAGAAATTAAAATTTGGGATGGTTATGGTTGGTAATATGGTTATGGTTGGTTATGAATTAAATTTTGATATTTGATTATAGTTATTGACAATGAGAAATCTGGAATTTGGATGATGATAATGAATATGGACTGGTATTATGATGATTACATAGTTTATAATGGCTTTATTTCACATCCATATAATATATTGCTTTTCAAATGTTTTAATGTACTTTTCAGCACTTAGCCATTATTATATTCGTCATTTGAATCAGCTACATGTCATACTTTCCATACTTGCTGAGTACGACATGTACTCACCCTTGAAATTTCCCCACCAACAGTTGTAGGTCAGGATTAGAAGTTTAACGGTGATAATGCGGAGTTCTAGGCCATGTCTACCGTCAGCTTTGCCTATGGAGTGTTGGAGCTGCGCTATACCCTATTGCTTATGCTGCCTAGCTGTTTAGTTTGCTTAATTAGTTTATTTCCCCTGCATTAGTTCAAATTTGCCATTAATATTCATTAGAGCTTGTATTCGATGATATTATGAATTGTGTAATAAAATTTGGTTAATTTATCTTGTTCTATGGTAATTTTATGTATATCCTTTTGTGAATGCACTCGTGTATGTGTGTTGAACGTCCTGGGCAAACATATGCGTTTACTTGGTTCATTTTTGGAACCAGGTGTCACAAAATTGGTATCAGAGCCACAGGTTGACCGTAGTAATCAATGTGTTTTTGCTTGGTGTGTTGTTTGCTATATATTGTTTGCTTGTGTGCTTAATAGAGGATTTTGGGATGCTTTAGCATTGCCATATCCACCTAGGCTAGTTAGTTGCTTAGTTTCATATACCTTGATGCATATAGTTGGGAACATATTCTAAATTCTTACCTATTGCTTTTCTTCAGATGGTGAGGACTCGCAACCAGAGGGATGACAATGATGAGGAGGAGAACCATGGAGCACCTCAAAATACCAATGGACAAGGACCTGCTCATGGAGCTATCAATAATTAGCAGCTTTTGGCGATGCAAAACCAGCTCATGCAGACCATGACTCACACTATGGGACAGCTGTAGGCGGGCAACATCAACAATCAGCCCCACATGCCTCCACCGCCACCCCCACCTCCTCATAACCAGTTAGGAGAGTTTATGAGGACTAGGCCGCCGACCTTTGCTCAAGCTGTTGACCCTATGGATGCTGATGATTGGCTCAAGTCCATGGAGAAGAAGCTAGCTATTGTCCAATGCAGTGACTGGGAGAAAGTGCTTTTGCTTCTCATCAACTAGTTAGAGCGGCTGTGGATTGGTGGGATTCCTTATGCAATGCTCATGAGAACCAGGAGAGGATTACTTGAACTGAGTTCAAGGAGAGTTTCTATTCTCATTATGTGCCGGAGGGAGTTATGATCTTGAAAAGGCAAGAATTTCAGAACTTGAGGCAAGGAAGATCGAGTGTGGGTGAATACCTCAATAAATTCACTCAACTCTCAAGATATGGGACTGAGGATGTGAGCCGGGACAACCGGAAGCAATATTTATTCATGAGAGGCTTGAACAATGAGATTCAAGTGCAATTGCTGAATTGTGACTATGCCAACTCCCAGAAGCTTATGGACAAAGCAGCTGTTGTGGAGAACAAGGTATGTGAGATGGAACAAGACAACAAGAGGAAGACGCCATATCAAGGACAGCAACAAGGAAGTAATGTGTGCCCTCATTTTGCACCACCCAATGCGCCATATTTCAACTTTTCTGTGCCTGCTAATCGCCCTGGTTATGCACCGCGCCCAACTCAGTTTGTGCAGCAGCGCCCTGTCATGCAAGCACCTAGGCCTCCAATGCCTTATGCACCTCGCGCTAATTTTCCTGGTGCAAATGTTCATAACCAAGATCGTCCCAATAATTATGGTGGACTTAAGAAGTGCTATACTTGTGGAGAAGCAGGACATTTTGCACATCAATTTCCTAAGTCAAGCCTTGGTCAAGGAAGCAATGCACCGAGGCAAAATCCAAGACCCAATGGAGGACAGCCACAAGGGAACCTTGGACAGCAGAATTTCACTCGTGGAAACGTGAACCATGGCTCTACGGAGGATGCTCAACAAGCGGATGATGCGGTGATTGGTATGTTTCTCGCAAACTCCAACCCGACGACTATGTTATTTGATTCTGGAGCATCGCATTCATTCATTGCATCAAAATATGTTGCCAAGTATAGTTTGTCTATCTCTCATATGAAGTTTACTCTATTGGTTAAGTCTCCTGGAGGAGAGATGGGGGCAAATATAGTATGTCCAAAAGTAAGCCTTAGAATAAGGGGGTAGACTTCTTCGCCAACCTTATAGTTTTGGATTCTCAAGGATTGGACATTATACTTGGTATGGATTGGTTGAGGAAGCACAATGGAGTCATTGAATGTGCCACGAAGACGGTGAAGTTGACCAATGAGGAAGGGATCACTGTAGAATTTGAAGCATCTCAACACGCACCGAAGCAATTGGAGTTGAATCATATGGACAATACCGCAATTGAGGAGATTTCGGTGGTGTGTGAATTTTTGGATGTTTTTTCTGGATGAGTTACCAGGTGTGCCACCTGACCGAGGCACTGAGTTTCTTATTGACTTAATACCTGAACTGCACCTATAGCTAAAAGGCCCTATAGGATACCTCCTAAGGAATTAGCGGAGCTCATGAAGCAGATTCAAGAGCAACTAGAGAATGGTTTTATTCACCCAAGCTCTTCGCCTTGGGGAGCGCCCGTTCTTTTCGCGGATAAGAAAGATGGGTTGCAAAGGATGTGTGTGGATACCTAGCTCTCAGCGAGGTAACAATCAAGAACAAGTACACCTTGCTACACATAGAAGACTTGTTTGACCAGATGAAGGGTGCTTATGTCTTCTCCAAGATTGATTTAAGGTCGGGATACATTCAAATGAAGATTAGGCAATCGGACATACCCAAGACATCTTTTAGGACACGGTATGGATCTTATGAGTACACTGTGATGTCCTTTGGATTGACAAACACGCCTGCCTATTTTATCTACCTCATGAATAAGGTCTTCATGGAGTACTGGGATAAGTTTGTAGTGGTGTTCATTGATGACATTATGATCTACTTGAAGGATGAGAAGGAACACGAGGAACACTTGAGGTTTACATTGCAGAAATTGAGGGAGCTTCAATTGTATGCCATGTTCAACAAGTGTCAGTTTTGGTTGAAAGAGGTGTCATTTTTGGGTCATATCATCTCGGGGGGAAGAGTATCGGTTGACCTAGGAAAAGTGAGGGACGTGTTGAAATGGGAGCCACCGCAAAATGAAAAGGAGATCTTGAGCTGTATATTACCGTTGATTCATCAAGGACTTTTCCAATATAGCCAAGCCAATGACGGAGTTGCTAATGAAAGGGAAAGTTTTCCAATGGACTCAAGCTTGTCAAGAAAGTTTTGAGGAGTTGAAGAAAAGGTTAACTACAGCTCTGATTTTGGTTTTGCCAGACGTAAGCAAGAGTTTTGATATTTATTGTGATGCATCGAGACAAGGACTTGGATGTGTGCTCATGCAAGAAGGTCAAGTGGTCGCCTATGCATCGAGGCAGTTGAATAAACATGAGAAGAATTACCCAACACATGATTTGGAACTTGCAGCGTTGGTACACGCATTGAAGATTTGGAGACATTTTATTCTTGGACATAGGTGTGAAATTTATATGGATCATAAGAGTCTTAAGTATATTTTCACACAAACGGATCTGAATTTGAGGCAACAAAGATGGTTGGAGCTCATCAAGGATTATGATTTGGGAATCAACTATCATTCGGGAAAGGCCAATGTAGTGGCTGATGCTTTGAGTAGGAAGGTAGTAAGTCAGCAACTCACAGTTCGAGAGTTACCATCCGAGCTATGCAACGAGTTTGAACGGTTGAACCTCGGATTTGTAAATGAGATGGGGATGATGGAGTTAAACCGAACCTTAGAGCAAGAAATTCGGGAACGTCAAACTAAGGATTAGGAAATTCAAGAAATCAAGGAAAGGACCCAAGAAGGGATATAATTCAGATTTGATGAGGATGAACATGATACTCTATGGCTTGGAAAAAGGATTGTCGTGCCCAATGTAAAGCATATTCAGGAAATGATACTACAGGAGGCACATGACTCGCCATACTCGATTCACCCCGGTTGTACGAAGATGTACAAAGACTTGAAGACATGTTACCGGTGGGATAGCATGAAAAATGACATAGCTGAATATGTAGCCTTATGTGATGTGTGCCAATGAGTTAAGGCGGAACATCAAAGACCAGCTGGATTACTGCAGCCATTAAAGATTACAGAGTGGAAGTGGGAAGAGATCGGTATAGACTTTATAGTTGGTCTACCGCGTACCCAGTCCAGGTATGACTCGATTTGGATAATCGTGGATCGATTGACAAAGTCAGCTCATTTTGTTCTTGTGAAGACCAAGTATACAGCTGTACAATTGGCCGAAATATACATGGAGCATATTATGTGTCGACATGGGGTCCCAAAGAAGATAGCCTTGGATGGAGGTTCTCTATTTACCTCCAGGTTTTAGCAGAAATTGCATGAGGCATTGGGAACAAGGTTAAATTTCAGTTCAGCATATCACCTTCAAACGGATGGACAAAATGAGAGGACCAATCAGATTTTGGAGGACATGTTAAGAGCTTGTGCTTTGAAGCATGGAAGAAGTTGGGACAAGAGCTTGCCATATGCAGAATTTTCATACAACAATAGTTACCAAGCAAGTTTGAAGATGTCACCTTATGAAGCACTATATGGAAGGAAGTGTAGGACACCTTTGTTCTGAAATGAGATAGGAGAAACTCAAGTATTTGGTCCAGATGTGTTGCAAGAAGCTGAAAAACAAGTTCAGGTGATCCGTGAGAACTTGAGGGCCGCTCAATCAAGACAAAAAGGCTATGCAGACAATAGGAGAAGGAAACTAGCCTTCGAAGTGGGAGACTTCGTTTACCTCAAGGTGTCACCAATGAGAGGTCATAAGAGGTTTAACATAAGAGGAAAGCTAGCACCTCGATATATTGGACCATTCAAGATTTTGGACAAAAGAGGAGGAGTAGCGTACAAGTTGGAGATTACAGCTCACTTATCGAATGTTCATGATGTCTTTCATGTTTCCCAGCTCAAGAAATGTTTAAGGGCGCCAGAAGAACAAGTGTCAGTGGAAGAATTGGAACTAGAGGAAGATTTGACTTATGTCGAGCAACCGGTCAAGATCTTCAAAGCCAAGGAGAGAGCCACAAGGAAACAAGATGATTCGATGGTGCAAAGTTCAATGGAAGCATCACACAGAATCAGAAGCAACATGGGAGTTGGAGGATGATCCCAAGAAGGAATTTTCCTATCTCTTCTCTTTCGCGTCGAATCTCGAGGGCGAGATTCATTTTAAGGGGGTAGGTTTGTAACACCCACATTTTCATCCATCATGCCCTGCATTCATCATTAAATATGTTTAACATTAATCCATATAAAAAGGAACAAGTTTAAATTTAAAGTAGAGTTAAACTGCACTTAAGAATTCTAGAAAGTGCGGACTAGTCCGATTTTGGTGCGGACTAGTCAAATTTCTTTCTGACCTCGTTCGGACTTGTCCGTTTTTATGCGGACTAGTCTATTTTTCCCTCTGGACACTTTTGGACTTGTCCGGTCTTGTGCGGACTAGTCCGATGTTCCAATTCCCTTGGAAATTTCGCTAAGTCCCTGGACTTGTCCGGACTAGTCTGGTGTTCCAATGGACTTGTCCATTTTCCTCTTTGACTAAAATCGGACTTGTCCGATTTTAGACCAGACTTGTCTGTTTTTCCCCTCTGGATAAGTTTGGACTTGTCCGATGTCCAGTCCAGACTTGTCTAATTTCTCTCTGTCCAACTTCGGACTAGTCTGGCCCTTTTCAGACTTGTCCGATAAATCGTGACTCCGAATTGATCTTTTGTTTTGCGACTTGTTTCTTAGGTTTTACGTTAAGTGGGCATAGGGACGTCATTCCTAACTCTTTTAGAGCCCATGTGGGACTATAAACTGACCTCTACTCATCTCGAAACTCGAAATCCATCTAACCCTAGCCTCCACTCTTATATAAACAACCTTACCCCTTGGCTTGACATCTATTTACCACTTTTGCACCTCACCCAAACCCTAGCTCGTGAGTAGCCGCCACCAAGGAGGGAGAAGGAGATCTAGAACAAGAAGAAGAAGAGGAGGAAACATAAGAGGACCAAAATCTCCATCAACTTCACGTTCTTCATCAATAATACACCATCAAATTCTTCATCAACCCTAGATCGCCAAAATCAAAGTGTTGCCTCCAAGATCCTTGATTCAATGGAGTTCTAAACGCCTGGTATACCTTCTATTCTCTTTTCCTTACGTGAATCCAACCTCAAATCTCCAAATTCACGTCGATCTAGGAAACCCTAATCTGCTATTCTCGTGCAGCGCGGACTTGTCCGGTCCCTAGCCAACTAGTCCGATTTTCCTGATTAATTTCTGTTGAGTTAATTCTAAATTAGATTGAATCAAATCCAAACCTGTAGAAACTTGTAAATAACTATTAGAACTAGTTAGTGAACATTAAAAGCAACTCATTAACAAGTTCCACGTTGCATTTGCATTAATCATGCATATCATGTAAATTATTGTGCGGATTAGACGAATTTGCGCTAGGGAGTGTTGCGGAGGATCTTCAGCACCAAGAGTTTGAAGGCTTTGATCCGAACCAATTGCAAGAGCAAGGCAAGTGTCCTTGAAGCATATTGATCCTATTTTAAAATAAATGTTTTGTTTGCAAACTGCATGCTTGTGTCAATTTTGATGGGAATCCTATGATAGTAAGTTTACTAGATTTGTTTAACCACCCTTGTCACCTGGAATTCATGGTAGAGAGTCGGGATGGGCTTTTTACCTTTTTGCTTCGCTTAATTAATTGGGATGGGGAAACAACACTACGCATTTAATTATGCATTAATGAGATTATGGTTCATATGAACTGGTTAATATGATATGGTAATGGGCGATCTAAGCAAGCATGATATGTGGATGGGTTTGATGTTATGGTGGTTTGCTTGCTTTAGATCTAAGGACTGGTTCATGCGAGAATAAGTCAGGACAACAGTGCCACCACGAGACCTAGTATGAGTGCGGCATAGCTGATTAATTAGGGCTTTGCCAGTGCTATTTGGACCATTAAGGATGCTCGGGGAAGGGGTAGTCGGATTGGGTTTGTTGATGGTTCGTGGAACTACCCTAGGATCCGAATGGCTCAAGAGGTGATAGGATCTTGGTTCCCGATATTTCGATGAGAATAGGAGGGTTCGATTTGTGGAGGAGAAGACGTTGGCGATCCGACTACACCGTCCCCAAGACGATGCGCCTTAGCGATCGTTACACCGACTCCGAAGTTGTATTGATCTTGCTGGCGCACAATCAACCTGACCACGAGAGCCTTTGTTCCTGCAAGCAATCGAAGAACACGCAAGAACAAGAAGAACAAGCACTTATCTGTTGAATCAATCTAAAGTGGGGTTCTGGATACAAGTAGACAGGCGATCTAGTCGACACGCGCATGTACAAGGAAGCAGCAGAAGCTAACTTACGAATAAACAAAACCCATCAGCTAATGAGGGCGGCTGCTACTATTTATTACCTCCCTAGGGTCGTGAGAAACCCTAATCACGAGTCCCTAATGGACCCCAAACGATACATGGGCCATGGGCCCAATTTTGGTGATGCAGCACCATGGACAGAAAAAGATCTTGGTATTAAAATAACTATTGCGGCCGACTCCGAATAGATATCGATATGAGGCCAGATCCTTTTGAAAGTAGACTTGATAATCTTTCCAGGAAGTACTTGAACGCCGAGATCGGAGTCCGTATGAAATCGTGGTGGCCGTCACAAGTTGGTGCTGTTCTGCTGTCCAAATCCCGTCCGCACGAATTCCCTTTCCATTGGCTCCTCTCCATTGTTCCTAAGCAAAACAAGAAAGCACGTAGTTCCACGGTCTAGATAAGATGGACATAAGGCCAAGAACGAGTTCACCTCATAGTTTAGTTGACGTGCACGAGCGCGAGTGATCGAACCAGAAACCGGTAGCTGAGTTGGTGTGGATGTATCGAGGGTGTTGATGTCCTCATCATCCTGCCCTTCTTGCATTTGAGTCGTCCACGACTTAAGCTCATCTTCTTCTCCCAAATATGGCTTCAAATCTGCAATGTTAAATGTGGGACTAACTCCAAAATTCGCAGGCAACTCGAGTTTATATGCATTATCATTAATCCTTTCTAACACTTTGAATGGACCATCAGCTCGAGGTAACAATTTATACTTTCTCAAATCAGGAAACCTATTCTTTCGCAAATGTAACCAAACTAAATCACCAGGTTCAAAAGTGATAGTTTTCTTTCCCCTACTACCAGCAAGTTTATACTTGGCATTCATGCACTCTATATTCTTCTTAGTGGTTTCATGCAATTTTAAGATCAATTCAGCACGATGTTTAGCATCAAAACTCACTCGTTCCATTGAAGGAAGAGGTAATAAATCAATAGGAGCACGGGGTACAAATCCATAAACAATCTCAAAAGGGCATTTCTAAGTACTAGAATGTAGGGAACGATTATAAGCAAACTCAACATGAGGCAAACACTCTTCCCATATTTTTATATTCTTTTTCAAAACAGCCCTAAGCATGGTAGATAAACTTCTATTCATAACCTCAGTTTGACCATCAGTTTGGGGATGACAAGTAAAGCTTAGTCTCCAATTTTGCCCATAACGTTCTCCAAAAATGGCTAAGAAACTTAGCATCACGATCTGAAACTATTATGTTTGGCACACCATGCAATCTAACAATATCTCGGAAAAACAAATCAGCAACATGTGTAGCATCATCACTTTTACGACAAGGTATGAAGTGTGCCATTTTAGAAAATCTATCCACAACAACAAAGATGTTATCTCTCCCCTTCTTTGTTCTAGGCAGTCCTAAAACAAAGTCCATAGAAATATCCTCCCAAGGCATGATAGGAACAGGAAGAGGCATGTACAAACCATGTGGATTAAGTCGTGACTTAGCTTTTTGACATGTCGTGCAGCGAGCAACAAAGCGCTCCACGTCTCGCCTCATCCTTGGCCAAAAGAAATGACCAGCAAGTATGTCCTCCGTCTTTTTCACTCCAAAGTGCCCCATCAGCCCGCCTCCATGCGCTTCCTGTAACAACAACAAACGAATGGAGCTAGCTGGAATGCATAACTTGTTAGCTCTAAACACATAGCCATCATTGAGGACAAATTTATTCAATGTTTTTCAGTCTTTACATTTCAGCAATACATCTTTGAAATCAGCATCATGTTCATATTGATCTTTAATCGTTTCTAATCCAAAAATTTTAAAGTCAAGTTGAGATAGAAGAGTATAACGTCTAGATAAAGCATCAGCAATAACATTATCCTTTCCCTTTTTGTGTTTAATGACATAAGGAAAAGACTCAATAAATTCCATCCACTTAGCATGCCTACGGTTTAGTTTCCCTTGACTCCTAATATGTTTTAGTGATTCATGATCAGAATGGATAACAAATTCTTTGGGCCACAAATAATGCTGCCATGTTTCTAAAGTTCGTACAAGAGCATATAACTCCTTATCATAGGTAGAATAATTTAGAACAGGCCCACTCATTTTCTCACTAAAATATGCAACAAGTTTTCTTCTTGTAACAAAACACCACCCAATTCAATCCCACTAGCATCACATTCAAGCTCAAAAGTCTTAGAAAAATTAGGAAGTTGGAGAAGAGGTGCATGTGTCAACTTATCTTTCAGTATGGTAAAGGCGTTATCTTGTGTGGTGCCCCAAGAAAAAGGCACCCCCTTCTTCGTAAGGTCATCCAATGGAGCAGCAATGGTGCTGAAAACCTTCACAAAGCGACGATAGAACCCAGCCAGCCCTAGAAAGCTCCGCACCTGTGTGATGGTCTTTGGTACAGGCCACCCCTGAATAGCCTCTACCTTGGCTTGATCAACTTCAATTCCCTGTGGAGTAACAACATAGCCAAGGAAAGAGACTCGATCCGTGCAAAAGGTGCACTTCTCAAGATTACCAAATAATCGTGCCTCACGCAAAGCATTAAAAACAGCACGTAATTGATCAAGATGTTCATCCATGGATTTGCTATAAATCAATATATCATCAAAATACACAACAACCAATTTTCCAATGAATGCACGTAAAACCTCGTTCATTAATCTCATGAAAGTGCTAGGTGCATTAGTTAACCCAAAAGGCATGACTAACCACTCATATAAACCGAACTTAGTTTTGAAAGCAGATTTCCATTCATCTCCTAGTTCATGCGAATTTGGTGATAACCACTACGCAAATAAACTTTTGAGAACACAACAGCACCACTCAATTCATCAAGCATATCACCTAAGCGTGGAATAGGATGACGATATCGAATGGTTATATTGTTGATTGCTCTACAATCCACACACATACGCCATGATCCATCCTTTTTAGGTACTAGAATAACTGGAACAGCACAAGGACTAAGAGACTCGCGTACATAACCTTTGTCAAGTAGTTCTTGTACTTGGCGCTGAATCTCCTTTGTTTCTTCTGGATTTGTCCTGTATGGTGCACGGTTGGGCAATGAAGCACTGGGAATGAGGTCAATCTGGTGCTCAATCCCTCAAAGTGGTGGTAGTCCTGGTGGTATTTCACTTGGAAACACATCAGAATATTCCTGCAAAATGTTAGCAACAGCAGGAGGCAAAGAATGTTGCACATCGTAAAGGGAAATCAAAGCATCTTTGCAATTCAAAGCATAGGCAACAGAGGTGGAAGCAACAGTTCATTAATATCAGATTTCGTAGCAAACAAGCATTTTCCCTTTAGAGATATCTCATTTTTCTTATCAAACACAGATTTGGCATTGTTATTGTTCTCAATGTTAGCATGGTCCTGATATTTAGTTTTCCTAGCTCTAGCAACATCATCTTGCACAATTGCTTCAGGAGACATAGGATGCAACACAATTTTTTTTATCGTGGTAAAGAAAAGAATACTGATTTGATCTACCATGATGCATAGAATCTCTATCAAATTGCCAATGTCCTCCTAGCAGAATATTACAAGCTTGCATAGGCACAACATCACATTCAACGACATCCTTATATGATCCAATAGTAAAATTGATTCGCACAAGTCTAGTTACCTTTGCCTTATCGCTGTTGTTTAACCATTGAATGTAATAGGGATGTGGGTGCGGTTTGGTGCTTAGTGCCAGCTTGGTCACCATGTCACTGCTGGCCAAGTTGTTGTAGCTACCTCCATCAATGATCATGCAGCAAGATCGCTCTTTGACGACACACTTTGTTTGGAATAATGTGTGCCTTTGATTTTGTTCCGCTTTCTCCATTTGTGCACTAAGCACACGCTGCACAATGAGACTATCATAGCGCGCTGCATCTTCTGCACCAATATGCTCTTCTTGACGTTCATCGCTACCTGCATAGTCAGCTGCAAGCAAAACACATGTATCGTCATCAAAATCGCTAGCAGATGAGTACTCACCGTCATCTTTAACAATTAGAACACGTTTGCTTGGGCAGTCACGCTACACATGGCCAAAACCCTTGCACTTGTGACATTGAACGTCTCTAGATCGTCCGGTAGATGCTACGGAAGAAGCACTCTCGGTGGGCTTTTGGTTGGTCTTTACTGCTGAGCTAGTGGAAGAAGCACGTGGCTTGTTGCCGGAAGAAGGTGCTGCCCAACTTGGTGAAGAAGATGGCGGGGAAGCACGCCCAGTCGAAGGAGTAGTCGTGCGTGGTTGCCATGAGCTAGTCTTTCCTGCAGAAATATTAGTTCTAGAGCTAGCTCGTCGTCCCTGCACTTCCCTTTCAGCTTTACAAGCAAGATGAAACAAACGGGTAACATTATTGTAATCTTTATAAGCAAGTATGTCCTGAATTTCACGGTTTAAACCACCCAAAAATCTAGCCATAGCTGGTTCCTCATCCTCGTCTAAATTACAACATACCCATTTGTAATTCCTGAAAATACTCTTCTACACTTTTAGCTCCCTGTCTCAATTGTTGTAACTTATTTAACAGATCACATGCATAGTAAGAAGGAACAAATCTAGCCCGCATGAGCTGTTTCAAAGCATCCCAAGTTTGTGGTATGTTATTAGGATTTTTCTTGCCATGTTCTATCCACCAAACAGAAGCAAAATCAGTAAACTCACTAGTGGCTGCTCTAACCCTTGCGTTTTCAGGAAACTTATGACATGCAAATTTTTGATCAACAGAAATCTCCTAAGTAATATATGCATCAGGGTCATATTTACCATCAAAATGAGGTATCTTAAATTTGATCTTGTTAAAAGTATCTTCATGATTGCGTACCTCACGCTGACAATGTCCACCTATGCCTTGACGGTTGCGTTGTAGCCGGCGCCGTGGCCTAGCTTCCTCATCTTCCCCAATCTCCGTATCTACAGAATAGTCATCTTCATTGTCACGTACAATACTAGGAGCATTGCTCACCTGTCCATCTGCGGTGCGTCCACGATCCCTCACCTCAAGGCGCTGCAGGATGGCTCCAATAGAGGTGTTCAATGTTTGAATGGAAATCTCCAACGTGCTGATTTTGGTGTTGGTGTCGATCTGCATATTTTCCAATTGACCAAGGCAGTCACTGGTAACACGAAAATCCTCATCAAGCGCTTCTGTGTGTAGCCGCACTTGGCGTTCGAAGTGTTGTATAATTCCCCGTGTGCGAGGTGAATGCACGTCTTCATTTGTATTTGCTCCTCCTGCCATGGTTAGTAGAAAAAAAACAATCCAATATGAAAGGGTAACGTTATCCCTAGCTACAAAGGTGCTGGTGGAGATAACTTGCTCACTCTCAACCTGTTCAATCAAGCTCTTACCTGTTCTTACAAAGCTCAGCAAGAAGGTGATGGCAACCAGCAAGTAATGAACAACTTCAAGAGCAGGTGTCAATCTATGGCTTTAGGTGGCTGAACTAGCACAAGGAGCAAACTTTCACCACGTTAATCACAACAAGCTGAATAAATATTCTATGACAATACTGTGCTGATCTTAGTCTAGACCGTACTAGAGACGCGAGCCGAGACACCAATGTCGTCACCAAAAACACCCCAAACAACAATTTGATTTTTTTTTTCTCTCTTTTTTTTTCGTTTTTTTTGTTGGGGTGGTCACCCAAACTCTCTCTAGATGGAATCAGGAGACCCTAGAACAAAATTTGCACATGCGGCTTTTGATCTTGCACTTGCCTTTTTTTCTCTAATTGCTTGTGGCTTTTGTGCGGCTTTTGATTTTGCACTTGCCTTTTTCTTGTTGTCAAACTCAAATTACTAATCTGACTCAAACTCGAAGTAGCAATCTGATTCGAACTCGAACTAGTAATCAGACTCAAACTCGAACTAGCAATCTAACTCAAACTCGAAGTAGCAATCTGATTTGAACTCGTAATCCGACTCAAACTCGAACTAGCAATCCGAGTCAAACTCAAAGTAGCAATATGATTTGAACTCGTAATCTGACTCAAACTCGAACTAGTAATCTGACTCAAACTCGAAGTAGCAATCTGATTCAAACTCAAACTAGTAATCCAACTCAAACTCGAACTACAAATCTGACTCGAACTAGGTGACTGAATGTGACTTGAACTCGAAACTCTAGTGGTGCAAAACTAAAGACCAACAACTTGACTCGTCGAAGCAACCATGAACTCAACAAGTCTTGACTAAGTGGAGAAAGTAAAAGGCACAATGTTCTAGGAATAATGGAAAAAAACAGATCTGGTATTTTTTTGGGCTTTTTCTGGACTATAGGATGATAACAGCGGAAAGAAAAGTAATGGTAGCACTCTCACCGATTAACCTTGCTCTGATTACCACTTGATAGGATCTTGGTTCCCGATCTTTTGATGAGAATAGGAGGGTTCGATTTGTGGAGGAGAAGACGTTGGCGATCCGACTACACTGTCCCCAAGACGATGCGCCTTAGCGATCGGTAGACCGACTCTGAAGTTGTATTGATCTTGCTGGCGCACAATCAACCTGACCACGAGGGCCTTTGTTCCTGCAAGCAATCGAAGAACACGCAAGAACAAGAAGAACAAGCACTTATCTGTTGAATCAATCTAAAGTGGGGTTCTGGATACAAGTAGACGGGCGATCTAGTCGACACGCGCGTGTACAAGGAAGTAGCAGAAGCTAACTTACGAATAAACAAAACCCACCAGCTAATGAGGGCGGCTGCTACTATTTATTACCTCCCTAGGGTCGTGAGAAACCCTAATCACGAGTCCCTAATGGACCCCAAACGATACATGGGCCATGGGCCCAATTTTGGTGATGCAGCACCATGGACAGAAAAAGATCTTGGTATTAAAATAACTATTGCTGCCGACTCCAAATAGATATGGACATGAGGCCAGATCCGTTTGAAAGTAAACTTGATAATATTTCCAGGAAGTACTTGAACGCCCAGATCGGAGTTCGTATGAAATCGTGGTGGCCGTCACAAGTTGGTGCTGTTCTGCTTTCCAAATCCCGTCCGCGCGAATTCCCTTCCCATTGGCTCCTCTCCATTGTTCCTAAGCAAAACAAGAAAGCACGTAGTTCCAGGATCTAGATAAGATGGACATAAGGCCAAGAACAAGTTCACCTCATAGTTTAGTTGACGTGCACGAGCGCGAGTGATCGGACCAGAAACCGGTAGCTGAGTTGGTGTGGATGTATCGAGGGTGTTGATGTCCTCATCAAGAGGGGGTCCTTGGTTGAAGATGTGCTCTGTAGGAGACAGTGCCACCGGTGAAACCTCCGTGGGGTCTAAATAGGCTAGTGATCCCTTTGTAAATGCTTTTTTGTGATCTCTTGGCCACACACCAATAGAAGTGTGAGACGGCATAATAGAGGTTCTAGTCACTACAAGGTGATGAAATTACAAATACGTGGGTAATACAAACTCTGCAGAGTCTAATAAAACTATCATGATAGTCGTGCTCCCGCTTAAGAGCACCTGGACAACTTCCATGATTAGAGGGAAATTAGTATTTGGGATGGTTATGGTTGGTAATATGGTTATGGATGGTTGTGAATTAAATTTTGATATTTGATTATGGTTATTGATAATGAGGAATCTAGAATTTGGATGATGATAATGAATATGGACTGGTATCATGATGATTACATGGTTTATGATGGGTTTATTTCACATCCATATAATATATTGCTTTTCAAATGTTTTAATGTACTTTTCAGCACTTAGCCATTATTATATTCGTCATTTGAATCAGCTACATGTCATACTTTTCACACTTGTGGAGTACGACATGTACTCACCCTTGCAATTCCCCCACCAACATTTGCAGGTCAGGATTAGGAGTTCAACGGTGATAATGTGGAATTCTAGGCCGTGTCTACCATCAGCTTTGCCTGTGGAGTGTTGGAGCTGCGCTATACCCTATTGCTTATGCTGCCTAGCTGTTTAGTTTGTTTAATTAGCTTATTTCCGCAGCATTAGTTCAAATTTGCCACTAATATTCATTAGAGCTTGTATACGAGGATATTATGAATTGTGTAATAAAATTTGGTTAATTTATCTTGTTATGTGGTAATTTTCTGTATACTCTTTTGTGAATGCACTCGTGTATGTGTTTAACGTCCTGGGCACACATATGCGTTCACTTGGTTCATTTTCGGAACCAGGTGTCACAAGATGGATTCCACTCTGCCAAGAAGTCAACTAGTTCTAGATCGAATTCTGGCAGCTCCGCAGCCCACTTGGCAATATTTCCCGTTGAGTTGGGATTATGCAGGATAGCTCACGGTGGATAAGAAGTTACGACTGATATCTTGTGAGCTTGGAAGTAGTGATGGATCTTACATGAGGCAATAAGAATTGCGTACATTAGCTTTTGCACCTTAAGATATCGAGTCTTTGCATCGTGGAGGACCTCGCTGATGAAGTAGATAGGCTATTGGATAGTCTGGACCCTCCTGGAGGGACCCGCTCTATCCTCTCCATCAACATGGATCCTCCGGGAGGGGTTCGGATCTCCTTCTTGAGTTGTCAGGACCCTCCTGGAGGGATTCGACGCATTGTCTTGTAGAGGTTGGTCCACAGGCGCCTGGCCTTTAGGACCCATGATGGGCAGTGTAGTGAGGAACTGCTTAAGATCTTGGAACACCTTGTCTGCTTCTTTGGACCAATGGAAATGTTCAGACTTCCTCAGAAGCTTGAACAAGGGGAGTGCCCGTTCAGCTAGCCTAGAGATGAACCGACTGAGTGAGGCAAGACACCCTGTGAGCTTCTGTATATCTTTGATACAGGCAAGAGGTCGCGTCGCTTTGATAGCTTTTATTTTGGCCAGATTTGCTTCTGTCCCTTGGCGAGCCACTAGGAATCCGAGAAGCTTTCCAAAGGAGACCTCGAAGACCCATATGTCGGGGTTCAGCTTTGTGCGCGTCAGGCGCAACTTGTCAAAGATGGACTGGAGATTGTCTAGTAAGGAGTCTGTGTCCTTGACCTTCACGACGATATCATCGACGTAAACCTCCACTAGGTCCCAAATAAGATCTCCAAAAGTTTTGTGCATAAATTGCCCAAAAATTGAAAGGGCCTTCTTGAGACCATGAGGCATTGCAGTTTAGCAGTACATACCATCTACTTAATGAAAGCAGTGTGCTCTTCGTCTTCCTTGGGCATTGGTATTTGATGAAAACCATAGTATGGGTCTAGGAAGCAAAGTAGCTCACATCCAAAAGTAGAATCCACTATCTGATCTATTCTCGGTTGTGGAAAAGGGTCTTTAGGGCATGCCTTATTCAAAGTGGTGTGGTCGATGCACATCCAAAGCTTCCCGTCAGCCTTTGGCATGACGAATGGGTTTGACATCCATCGTGGATGATGTATCTCTCGGATGAATCCTGTATCAAGCATCTTCTTGGCTTCTTCTTGGATAAAGTTCTGTCGCTCAATAGATTGCTTACAGGGCTTCTAATGTATAGGTCATGCATCTGGGTAGATCTTCAGATGGTGCTCGATCACCTTCCTAGGGATCCCAGGCATTTGTTACGGTTGTCATGCAAACACGTCGACATTCGCCAGGAGGAAAGTGACGAGCGCGAGTTCCTATTTGTCACCCAGACCTCCCACAATGCGAGTGGTCTTAGTAGCATTAGAACCAATATGGACGACTTTGACGGGAACGTCGGTGTCGCCGCGTGGCTGCACACAGTGTGCAGAAGTTGAGCTGTGCTGGTACGAACTTGGGGTTGTTGAGTAGATTCCTCCTTGCCGAATTTAGCTTCTTGCGCAATAGCTCGTGCATGAAGTTTCTCCAATGTTGTAACTCTAGCAGTACGGTCCCCTCGGATCTAGAGGACACCTGATGGAGTTGGCATCTTCAACACCAGGTAGCCATAGTGGGCCATCGCCATGAACCGGTAAAGAGCCGGTCTGCCTAGGATGGCGTTGAAGGGAAGGTTGATGTGCGCCACATCAAACACCAGCTTCTCCAATCGATAGTTGTCAAGTGTCCTAAATGTAACCGGGAGAGAGAGATAGAACCGAGTGGAGTAATGGCTCCTAGACCCACTCTGGAGAATAGACGCGAAGGCCTAAGGTTCGAGTTGGGTATTTGCAGCTTCATGAAGGCGGTGAAGCTGATGAGGTTGAGCGCAGCTCCACCATCAACCAAGACATGAAAGAGCTGGATATTATTGATAGTTGGTGAGACCATCAATGGTAATTGCCCAACTCTGGGCATGTTCTTCGGGCAGTCGGAGGCGTCGATAGTGATGGGAGTGTCCATCCACTTCCTATGAGGTTTCGCCCCGGTGGTGAGAGTTGCAACAGCTATCTCGCGACGTAAAGTTTTCACTATGCACCGAGAGGTAATATCCCAAGACCCTCCATACATCATATGGATAGTCTTTCGACGCTCATTGCCGAAGCTGGTGTCAGAGTCGCCAACGTTGTTGTAGACTACCTTTAACACCTTTTTGGCATCTTGGAAGCCTAGCTCCTGCTCAGACGGAGCTTCGTTGACTTTCTATTTACCTTCCCGCTGGCGGAAAGGTGCGTCATCTCGATGCTTGTTTTTGGTGCGCTCAGTGAGCCTCTTGACCTGGTGACAGTCTTCAAGGTTGTGGCTCGTGGATTTGTGGATCGGACACCACATCTTGTCACCTTCTTATAATGATGGTCGAGGTCATTTGTCGGAGTGTGTCCCCCGGCCACCTGGTGTCACCGCAATAATAGCAGTAGGTGCGCTAGCAAGTGGCTTGTTCTTGCCACTCGACTTCTTGTTCTTCTTTTTGCCACTGCCATGGGCAGTAGATCCAGCCTTGAAGGCAGATGATGCTCCTGCCTCCACAGCTAGTTTGGAGTGCATCTTACGACCCTCAGCAGCCCTGGCGCATTTATTAGCCAGGCTAAAGAGTTCCGTGACACTACTCACATTTTTGGTAGCCAACTTCTCCAACATATTGTCTCGAACACCTTGTCAGAATGCAACAAGCACAGAGGCGTTGAAGATAGAAGGAATGATATTCCGTACCTGGGAGAATCACTGTATGAAGGAACACAGTTTTTCTCCCGACTTCTGATGTACGACGAAGAGGTCCAGTTCAGTGCCTGGTTGGGTGTATGAACTCATGAAGTTGGTGGTGAACCGGCAGCATAATTCCCCCCAACCGTAGATGGAGTTATGGGGTAGGCTCATGAACTAGGACCTAGCAGTCTCGGTCAAAGCCACTGGGAAGTAATTGGCCATAATGGCCCCATTCCCTCCTGCAGCGGGGATGACAGTGGAGTAGATTTGAAGAAACTCGATGGGGTTGATAGTCCCGTCGTACTTCTCCGGTAGATGAGGTCGTAACTTGGGTGCCCACTCCACCATGCGAAGGTGTGGTGCAAGTGCTGCACAGCCACCACCTACTCCTAGAGGGGAAGACTCCTCTACGATGCATCGTCTCTCGCAGTTACACTTGATGGCAACACGACCATCTTGCTCCGCGTAGCAGCGGCTAAGCTCCACCTTGAGGTCTCTCGTCGGGAGTTTGGATACCGTATGTGTACAGCGAGCTATCAAAGGAGTGCAGGACTCCCGTGATGCGACATCGCATATCCCCTCTGCGAAGGCCTAGGTCCAAGTCATCCCAACAAGGTCCTGTTGCGCGTAGGTGCTGCCTGCCTGAGATCAAGCTGCGGCAAATTGTTGAGCGCCATGGCTGCAGTGGCGACCAGATGGTCGACATCATTGCGCCACCATTCCTGTGCTGCTGGAGGTGTGTCCGATGAAGGTGGACGCTGAAGAAGAGCCCACGCCGCAATCAGCGCGTTCTCAGAGTTGCTGGTCAATTCCGTGACCGACGCGAAGACACCATCCTGCTGTTGACCAATAGCGGCTGCTGCTGCAGCAGGTGGTGGTGTGTTGTTCCCAGGTTGTTGTCCTGGAGCCCTACCCTGTGGATCAATGGCAGGATTGGCTCTAGGACGGTGAGATTTGTCGCCAACCTCATTGCCTCTACCAACTCGTGCACCCGGGTCGATGGAAGCAGCAGTAGAGTTCACCATTGTTGACGCTGAGATTCTTGAATCTGAGTGCCCCTACCTGGTGCTCCAAATGTCAAAGTGTGCGATCAACACTTCCCCTAGTACTACTAAGAAGTAGTCCATGGAGGTTTGTATTTAGGCGGGGCGTAATCTTAAGAACTCAGGGATAGGGTGACACAGTGGTTTTTACGTGGTCGGGCTGCCTAAGCGTAATACCCTACTCCACGGGGGTGTTTGTGTATTGGATTACTTTGAGCGAGTATGCTGGTGAGCTAGTCTGAACGACCTATGTTCTACCGTGCAACACATTCCTTTTATACAACAAGGACTAGCTGATACAGTGTGTTGTGGCCTAACAGGTGGCCCCATCAGTATTCACTACGTCATACACGATCTAAGTGTATAATGGCAGTTTATTAGTGTGATAACGAGCCTTGATGGCAGCATTATCGGGCTTGATGGTTCTTTGATCGTGCATCATTAATGCTAGATTAATGACGCGTTAACCAGGTCTTGTAACGCTGATTGATTGCCTTTGAATGTTTGCGCCATTGGTGATCCCAGATGTAGATCCGAACACATGACACGTGGCAGCACTAGTGTTTCCCTTAGCAGGGAGGCAAGTCCGGCATTACGGGACACGTGGCAGCGCTGGAGCTTCCCTTAGCAGGGAGGTAGGTTCGACGCCACGTGACACATGGCAACGCTGGAGCCACCCTAAGGAGGGAGGCATGTTCGGCACTACGGGATACATGTCAGCGCCGGAGCCACCCTAAGGAAGGAGACAGGTTCAGCGGGACACATCGCAGTGCTAGAGCCACCCTAAGGAGGGAGGCAGGTCCGACACTGCAGGACATGTATTGGCCTCCAGAATTCCACTTTCTTGGAAAGTGGTACTCGGCGCTTCTCTTTCTGGTACGAAGGGTACCTGGTCCGCAGGGTATCGACAACTACCACCAACAAGGAGGTCAAAAGTGGAATCAATACAATCAAGGATGCTATGTAAATTTGAATTCCAACAAATTCAACTTTAACTAGCCTACCTTGAAGTATCTTCTGCATGGCCAAGGGGAAATCAATGACAACATGAAGCATTTGGCCAAGGACAAGCCACTTTGAAGAGCATTCAAGATCCAAGGGTTCCACAATCACTTGGGTGACCCTAAAACTTCGACCAAGCCCGTGCAACCTTGGGAAAATGACACTGTGGATGAAGCGTTTCTTGTTTGACTATGGATTCCACATGTCGTTATGCCCAAGGGAGCCTCTTAATCCTAGATCAAGCATGGGTTGAGTCAAGAGAATATCTTGAAGGCCAAAGCGTGACCCCCATAAGTGGACAACCTCATTGCCTTTATGATGAATGAGGAGACTCTGTCATGTCATCCACAATGACATTCTAAGAAGACGGAGAACCCAGAACCATCGAAATGGCCAAGGCTACTAAGTCGCCAACAAGGGAATGGCAAAAGAAGGACAAGCCTCACCAGGTTCTTGAAAGGATATCTTGAAGGAAAAGTCATCGCAACATCAACATGTCCTCATCAAGGTGATGACGAGTCCGGGGCCACCATAGGCCCTACTTGTCTATATGGCAGCCAAAGAAGGTTTGGCTTGTCAAAAAGGAAGTTATCCACGCCTTCATCTCCAAGCATGGATGACGCATCAAACAGGACGGAGGTAAGTATTGCTCATCGGACTTCAAAAATTTGGAGAGTCCTTGCCAATAGGTCAATTGGTATTTATCTCATATTTGATTTTCCAAATTGCATATTTGAATTTTCCATCAACGCTTGAATTTGCATTTACCATGTTTGAATTTTCACACTTGCATGTTGGAAAGTAAAAATTCAAACCATCATAAAACTATAATTTTGAATTAGGAAATAAATTTACTTGGATATGAACTTTGGGCATAACCACTTGAATTCATCTTCCTAATTCAGACCAAAAAGATTTCCCTTAATCCTCATTGCATTTGAAAGTTGTTTCAAATTAGGGAAAAAAATTGACAAGGGGTTCAATTTGCTTTTGGATAGCGTAACACGTTTTCGAGTTGCTTTGTCTGTTCTTGATTTTTATGCAACTAAGACAAAATTTGCTAAGAGGTGGGAGAGCCTCATCAAACTCTACAGACCATCGGGAGGATTCAAGAGCATATCCCTCCATCGATCTTGTTTTGAGTTCATGGTGGAGGAATGCTCAAGATGATAGCCCAATGGAGGAGCAAGATGAAGGTTCATTCACCTTCAACCTCAACTTGGCAAAAGACATCAAACGTGAAGGCTGCACAAAAATCTATGGTCGTGAGTCTCTCACACAACGACCTATAATCCGAACTGCTCTTCATTGAGGTACGAGTTTAAAATTTTCCGTCATTTGAATTGCAATAGGACTGAATGAACTTTTGCTTACATTGGCGAGGAAGGTTTACACCTCCTCATCATTCAATTCTTATGTATCCTCATGAGAGTAAGCGTTGGTGTTGCTTTTTGAATTTTCAAAACGAATACAACCTTACTTGGTATAAAATTAAACAAGAACCCAGAATTTCATAAGAATTCTTTAAATTGGTTTATTCTCTGCCTAGGTTTAATAAATAATGCTTATGAAATGACTCAATGGTTGAATTGGTATGTGGTCACCTAGGAATAGTGATATCCATATGCTTGATTTAAACTCATCATGAATCACTAGATTTCTAGTTCTCAGGGCTTACATTAAATTTGTTCAGGAGGATAAAAATTGAGAATATTGTTTGTCATGCTCCAAATGACAAAGAATTGCTCCAGTAAAAAACAAGTAAAGATGGTTATAAAATTCAAGATGAAGGAACTCATAGAGTGTACATCTATCACTTGCCTTGCTATAAGTAGGGGCTTTAGAAAATGTGCAAATTAATTAATTTATAAAGCTCCACTCTTATATCAATGAAAAACACATTGTTATGGATGCACTCGAATTTGGACCCGATGTTGCTACAAGTAAAGATGGTTATAAAATTCAAGATGAAGGAACTCATAGAGTGTACATCTATCACTTGCCTTGCTATAAGTAGGGGCTTTAGAAAATGTGCAAATTAATTAGTTTATAAAGCTCCACTCTTATATCAATGAAAAACACATTGTTATGGATGCACTCGAATTTGGACCCGATGTATCTTTGTTGTTTTTCTTTCTCGGATGTACAAATGAAATTCGGTCATCTAACCCAAAATTTCAGTTCTACAAGTACCGTGAGTTAACCATCTCTCTCTATCCAAGAGGGAAAGCTTGCAGGAGTAATGTTTCTATGTAGGCATACAAGAAGTCGATTTGGAGGTACCATTTCAACATCTATTGGTCAATGAGTAACCAAGCATGGTTTAACCCTATTGGGATTTAATCCCGAGGGCCAATCATAGCTTTACAAGGCCCGAGGTTTGACATGGAAACCTTCTATGAGCAACAAATGGGCTTCCATGAATAAAAGCGATCTCTATGCTCTCACTATTCTAAGAACCCATTCAAGATCAAGGGAGTTGCCACTATCATTGGGTGCACATTGTTCCTCTGTGGCTAAAGGTTATTTTAACCTTAGCAAAGGAATGATAGATCACACCAACACATGTCGGGTGCATGTTGTTCCTTTGTAGCTAAAGGTTATTTTGACCTTAGAAAGGAATGGCATATCACATCCAACTTCGATACACATTATTCCTTTGTGGTTAGAGGTTATCATGACCTTAGCCAAAGAATGAAGGATGACACCCGACATATGGGAGACCTTGAGGAGCGAATGAGCGGCATCGACAACACTATCCTTGACCACACTCATGGCACCCATGGGAGACAACACAACATCGACACTTACCCTCCAAAGCCAAGCTGCATAAAGTTTAGGCCAACCTCATGTCCTACCTCCGTTGTTAGGGGTTTCATCCCCTATCGCGGACCTTGACCAAGGACGAGATTGGGGGAGGACCCCCACTTGAGGTAACTTGCATCACACCTCATTTGCATTCTTTTATTTTATTTCTTGCTTTCCACCACATTTGCATCTAACAAAATATAATGTAGTATAGATTAGATTAATAAAATAAATATGTGCTAAGAATATTTTACATTGCATAAGTTGAGATGATGAATAGTTGTTCTGTTTTATTTTCTCTAGTCCCTTGCATACAAGTTAGTATTATCCAAGTATTGCGTTTATTGACTTAAAATATCCTTTCCTTAAACTTGGTATTTGTGGGTAGCAAAAGCTAAGTCCAATTCTAGGTTGTTATGGGGTATGATACAGTGATAAGGGCTGCTATACCCTAGTTGAAAGTGAAACTTGATTTCTCGGAAAAAATTTAAAATGGGAGTACCTCATTTGATAGAAATTCTCACCAAAGCTATATGATGATTTGAATTTGATAAACCCCATGCATTGCCTTCACATTGAGCCTAGTCAAACTAGTATAGACCTATGTGAGAATCTTTTCATGCTCTTAAGATCAAGATTGCACGGGCACATGCTAAACTTCTACACTAGAAGTTAGCAAAATTCCATCATACCATTCCACCATCAAAAAGATACTCCATGTTTTCCATGCATAATACTCTCTTCAAAATATTTGAAAAAAAGAGGAGTAGAATACATGGCTACAAGAAAAAAAAGAAAAAAAAATGCATGCTTATGTACAAGAGCATGAGAAAAAAAAAGTTGCCATGTTTCATCCTCACAAAAATGAGAGTGCATACAAAGGAGTCATCTTCATATTTCCACTCCACAAATATTCCATTACACTTGCACAAATCTTGATAAAAAAGTATGATTTGTTTTCTCCTAAGGCTTGGCTTAATGTTAAACATGTATGAGGATGTATGCAATGCATTATGCATGAAAATGAGGGTGTACACAGGTAAAACTTAATTGTAACTAGTTAGTAAGCAACAATAGCAACTTAGTAACATGTATTACATCAATATTGCATCATTCATGCATGTCATGGCATATTGAGTACTATGCGAGCATTTATTGACTGTAATATTTGTTTCGCATGTTTGTCGCGCGGAATAGAAGGTAACACTCTAGAGGTGCTTACGAGGACCTTCAACACCAGAACTTTGAAGTCTCTGATCCAAACCAGCCGCAAGAGCAAGGCAAGTGTCCTTGAATATTTTGATCCTATTTTCAAATGTTTTGTTTGCAAAACTGCATGCTTGTGTCAAATTGATGGGAAACCTATGATAGAAGTTTACTAGACTTGTATGACCACCCTTGTAGCTTGGGATATATTGTAGAGAGTCCTGAGGGTATTTTATAGTTTTGCTTCACTCAACTTAATTGGGATTGAAAATACCTAAATGACTCATTATGAACTAATGGACTATGTGAATTGATGATAATGATGACTTAATTAACAAGTTACTGGAGTGATCTAAGCAAGCATGGGTTGTGGACTGGGTTGGATGTTATGGTAGTTTTGCTTGCCTTAGATCCAAGGACCAGTTTATGGGAGAATAAGTCAGGACAACAGTGCCACTAAAAGGCCAAGTATGGGTGTGGCGTAGCTGAATAATTAGGGGTGACGCTGGTATTGTATGGACCATTGAATGGTGCGGGGAATGGGAGTCGAGGAGGGCTACCTTGGGATCTGCATGGCACACGAGGGGGCCCGTGGGTTGAAGAATGGGGATTTAAGCCTGGCGGTGAAACCTTAGTGGGTCCGTACATACTAGTAGTCCCTTTTGAAAGGTTATTTTGTGATCTCTTGGACACACACCAACTGAAGTGTGATAAGGCATAATGGAGGTTCTTAGTCACCGAAAGGTGATGAAACCACGAACATGTGGGTAAGGTGGTACAAACTCTGCAGAGTGTTAAAAACTATCATGATAGTCATGCTCCTGGTTATGGGCACCTGGACAACTTCCATGATTAGAGTTCGGACTTGGGATTTGGATGGTTTTGTATATGGTTATGGATTGGGTTATGTCATATAAGTATGGTTGGTTAGGAGGAGGTATGAAATTTGCATATGGTGATGATATTAAGTGTTGACTGGTTATAAATAAGGTATGATGGTAATTGAGAATGATAGATATAGATTATGATGTTTATTTAGGATGTGATGGAAATTAATCTCACCTAGACATTTTAGGTTGTTTTTACATAATTTGTGAATTTAAATGTGCTTTTATGCAATTAGCTATTTATTATCATCCTTGTTTTTAGCTACATATCATATTTTGCCACATTTGCTGAGTACGGCATGTGCTCACCCTTGCAATTACCCCCACCAACAGTTTCAAGAGATTTCTGGGAGTACCATGAGGATAATGCGGAGTACTAGGTTGTGTGCTACCGTCGACTCGCCTGTGGTGTGGAGCCGTTCTGCCTAGCTATGCTTAGTCTAGGTTATTTTCTGATGCAATAATAATAATTTGAGCTTGTAATTCAAGGATCATTGAATAATTGTATTAAAGGACATATTTGTTAGTTTTGTCGTGGTAACTTTATGTATGTCATTTGTGGTTTCATCATGTACGTGTGATGAACATCCTGGGCACACATATGCGTTCACTTGGTTCATTTTTGGAACCGGATGTCACAACTCAACCACTCCTATGTGGGAAGTGGTATTTGTATCCATACCAAGGCAAAGCCTTTCTGGTCCTACATCTAAATAAGGCTTTTATGTGGATCATGGTAGGGATTAAGAGTAGGCATATTTGCAACACATATATTGCTAAGTCAAAAGAGTATCCTTCTTGTCTATGAAGAGGACTGGTACTCCCCATGGTGACGAGCTTGGGCGTATAAAAAACCTTTTCTAGCTGCTCCTGAATTTGCTTCTTGAGCTCCTCTAGCTCCTTAGGAGGCATCCTATACGGCCTCTTAGCTATAGGTGTAGTTCCATGTATCAAATCAATGGTAAATTCTATGTCACGATCAAGTGGCATACCTGACAACTCATCTGGGAACACATCTGGATACTCACAAACGATCGGGATTCTCTCCAATGTCACACCTTCCACACGACTCAACATTGCTTTGTCCGTTGTGGGTTGGGCTATCCCAACCTCGATGCGAGTGTTGTGATCGCTTGTCAACTGCACAATCCCCTCAGCGCATTGAATCACTCCATCATACTTGTCCAGCCAATCTATTCCAAGTATTATATCTATCCGCTGGGAATCCAGGTCAATGAGATTTGTAAGAAAGTCTACCCCCCCTTATTTTAGTGCGCACTCTCGGACACACTATATTTGTTCTCATCTATCCACCAGGAGATTATACCAACATAGTGTCCTTCATGTGAGATATAGGCAGATTATACTTGGAGACATACTTCAATGACATGAATGAATGAGATGCTCTAGAATCAAATAAGACACTTGCGGGGTTGTAGTGGCGAGGAACATACCAATCACGATGTCATCAACTTGTTGGGCCTCCTCAATAGAGACATGATTCACATTGTCGCAAGCAAAATTTGTTGTCCACAGTTGCCTTGTGGTGCTCCTCCATTCGGCCGTGGGTAGGTTGGCCTTAGTACACTGTTCATTGGTCCATAGCTTCTTTTAGGGCATTGACTTGCGAAGTGCCCTGCCTCTCCACATACATATCATGTCTTCTGCCCGTAGTACCAGGAAAATTTGGGCGCAACTAATTTTGAGCATTAGCCGCTATATTGGGACGTGGTGCAAGTGGCACAGGATAGCGAGGCGCTTGCATAGCGGGGCGTTTCTGTTGTGGCTGATTTGGACGTGGTGGAATAGCAGCACGGTACACATGGGCGTATGGGTTGTAATATGATGCATTTGGTGGTGCATAGCGTGGGCGAACATTGCTTCCTTGCGGCTGTCCCTGCTATGGCATCTTTCTCTTGTTATCTTGCTCCATCTCACGAACCTTGTTCTCAATCACAATAGCCTTGTCCACCAGTTTCTGGAAGTTTGCATAATCACCATTAAGCAACTGAACTTGAATCTCATTATTTAGACCCCTCATGAACAAATATTGCTTCCGGCTATCCGTATTAACATCCTCTGGAGCATACCTAAGAGTTGAATGAATTTATTAAGGTACTCACTCACACATAACCTTCCTTGCCTTTAGGTTTTCAAATTCTTGCCTCTTCAAGATCATGACACCTTCAGGAACATAGTGAGAACGGAAGCTCTTCTTGAACTCAGCCCAAGTGATTGTCTCCAAATTAGCATGGGCATTGCAAAGAGCTTCCCACCAATCCGCACCTGCTCCAACTAGTTGATGTGAAGCAAAAAGGACCTTCTCCCGGTCACTGCACTGAACAATAGCAAGCTTCTTCTCCACATATTTCAGCTAATCATCAGCTTCCATAGGATCATTGGATTGAGCAAAAGTAGGTGGCCTAGTCCTCATAAACTCTCCCAGTCGGTTATGAGGCGGTGGGGGTGGCGGTGGTGGTGGTGGAGGCATGTGGGATGGTGTTTTTTATTGGCTTGCAGCTGTCCCAAGGTTAGCATCATGGTTTGCATGAACTAATTTTACATAGCCATCAAGCGCTCACGGTTGCTAGCTTCAGTTCCAAGGGGGATATTCTCATGCACCCCATTGTTCTCCTCATCATCGTCAGCATTCCTTTGGTTGTGAGGCACCCTCAGCATCTGAAAAAAAAGAGTAAGAGATGGAAGGATTTTAGAAAACGTCCCCAACTATATACATCAAGGGATATGAAACTAGGCAACCACATATAAGCCTATATGGGTGTGGCAAGTGCCAAAGCACCCCACAACTCTACTAAACACACAAGCACACAAGCAAGCAGTCACATCACATTCAGCACACCAACCAACTATGAACCTTACTAGGTGTTCATATGTGCTCTAAAGTGTCTATTCTATCTGGGCTGCGTCCTATGATCAACGTAGCTCTGATACTGTGATACCCAGTTCCGAAAATAAACCAAGTGCAATATATGTGTACCCAGGATGTTTAACACACATATACAAGTGATTCACTAATGATAAACAGATAATTACCACATCTCAAATTATTAAATAAGTACTTTTATTACAATATCCATATAATCTTCATATTGCAACTCTAATGATCATTATTGAACTATAACTGCAGCGGAAATAATCTAATTATGAAATTAAGCAAACTAAGCATAAAGGATAGTGCAGCTCCAATCACACCACAGGCGGAGCTGACGGCAGACACGGCCCAAAACTCCGTATCATCATCGTTATACTCCCAAACCTGACGAATATAAGGGTGAGTACATGTCGTACTCAGTAAGTGTGGAAAGTATGACATGTAGCTAATTCAAATGACGAATATAATAATGGCTAAGTGCTGAAAAGTATATTAAAACATTTGAAAAGCAATATATTATATGTATATGAAATAAACCCATCATAAGCCCTATAGTTATTATAATACCAGTCCATATTCCATATCCATCATCATATACCAATATCCATATTCAATACCAGAATTTAATTCATAACCATAACCAAATCCCGATTTCCCTCTAATCATGAAAGTTGTCCAGGTGCTCATAACTGGGAGCATGGCTATCATGATAGTTTTATTAGACACTCTACAGATGTTGTACCGCTTTACCCACGTGTTTGTGATTTCATCACCCGTCGGCGACTAAGGAACCTCCCTCACGCCTAGTACACTTCCTTTGGTGTATGGCCAAGAGATCACAAAATAGCCTTTACAAAGGGATTACTATACTCTTTAGACCCCACTATGGTTTCATCGGAGGCGATGTCACCAACTGAGCACATCTTCAACCAAGGGTCGCCTCTTAAGCCATTCGGATCCCAGGGTTGTCCCACCAATCATTAACAAACCCAATCCGACTACCCCTTCCCCGAGCATCCTTAGTGGTCCAACCAGCACTAGCAAACCCTAATTAATCAGCTACGCCGCACCCATACTTGGCCTCTTGGTGGCACTGTAGTCCTGGCTTATTCTCGCATAAACCGGTCCTAAAATCTAAAGCAAGCAAACCGCCATAACTTCCAACCCATCCACATACCGTCTTGCTTAGATCACCCATTATCATATCATATTAACCAGTTCATGTTATTCTTAATCTCATAAATGCAACATTAAGTTGAGTGGTATGGTTGTTTTCCCATCCCAATTAATTAAGCGAAGCAAAAAGGTAAAAAGCCCTTTCCGACTCTCTACCATACATTCCAGGTGACAAGGGTGGTCAAACAAATCTAGTAAACTTCCTATCATAGGTTTCCCATCAAAATTGAAACAAGCATGCATTTTGCAAACAAAAACATTTACTTTAAAACGGGATCAATATACTTCAAGCACACTTGCCTTGCTCTTGGGATTGATTCAGGTCAAAGCCTTCAAACTCTTGGTGCTGGAGATCCTCCGCGGCACTCTCTAGCGCAAATCTGTCTAATCCGCACAATAAACATACAAACAAGAAACACAATCAAAGAGTGCACAAATATTACTCAATATAACATGACATGCATGATTAATGCAAATGCAAGGTAGAACTTGTTAATGAGTTACTTTTAATGATCACTAACTAGTTCTAATAGCTTTTAACAAGTTTATACAGGTTTGGAGTTGATTGGATCTAATTTTAGAATTAATTTGACACAATTTAACCAAGAAAATCGGACTAGTTCGCTAGGGACCGGACAAGTCTGCACTTTGCGAGATCAGCAGATTAGGGTATTCTAGATCGATGTGAATTTGGAGATTAGGGGTCGAATTCACGTAAGAAAAAGGAAATAGAAGGTATACCAGGTGTTTAGGACTCCAACGAATTAAGGATCTTGGAGGCAACACTTGGATCTTGACGATCCAGGGTTGATAAAGAACTTGATGGTAGATTGTTGATGAAGAACTCAAAGTTGATGGAGATCTTGATCCTCTTTCGTTTCCTCCTCCTCTTCTTGCTTGGGATCTCCTTCCCCCTCCTTGATGGTGGCTCTCCACGAACTAGGGTTTGGGTGGGGTGGAAAAGTGGCAAATAGATGTCAAGCCAAGGGGTGGGGTTGTTTATATAGAGGTGGAGGCTAGGGTTAGATGGATTTCGAGTTTAAGATGAGTAGAGGCCGGTTTAGAGTCCCACATGGGCTCCAAAAGAGTTTGGCACGATGTCCCTAGGCCCACTTAATGTGAAACCCAAGAAACAAGTCGTGAAACAAAAGATCAACTCGGAGTCGCAAAATATCAGACAAGTCTGAAAAGGGCTGAACTAGTACGAAGTTAGTCAGAGAGAAATTGGATAAGTCCGCACTGGACATCGGACAAGTCCGAATTTATCAAGAGAGGAAAATGGACATGTCACTGGAATACCGGACTAGTTCAGACAAGTCCAGGGACTTAGCAAATTTTCAAGGATTCCTGGAACACCGAACTAGTCCGCATGAGACCAGACAAGTCTCAAAGTGTCTAGAGGCAAAAACAGACTAGTCCGTAGCAAAAACGGACAAGTCTGATTGAGGTCAGAGAGAAATCTGACTAGTCTGCACCAAAATCGGACTAGTCGCCACTTTCCAAAGTTTTAAGTGCGGTTTTGTTCCAAATCAATTTTAAACTTATTCCTCTTTATGTGGATTAATGTTAAACATGTATATGAATGTATGTAGGGCATGATGTATGAAATGAGGGTGTTACAAACCTACCCCCCTTAAAATGAATCTCGCCCTTGAGATTCGACGCAAAAGATAAGAGATAGGGAAATTCCTTCTTGAGATCATCTTCTAGCTCCCAAGTTGCCTCTGATTCTGTATGATGCTTTAATTGAACTTTACACCATCTGATGACCTTGTTCCTTGTGACTCTTTCCTTGGTTTCCAAGATTTTGACCGGTTGATCGGCATAAGTAAAATCTTCCTCCAGTTCTAATTCTTCCATTGGCACTTGTTGTTTAGATACTCTCAAGCGCTTCTTGCGCTGGGAAACATGAAAGACATCATGGACATTTGAAAGATGAGCTGGCATCTCCAACTTATACGCTACTTCTCCTCTTTTGTCCAAAATCTTGAATGGTCTAATGTAGCGAGGTGCTAGCTTGCCTCTTATGTTAAACCTCTTATGACCTTTCATAGGTGACACCTTGAGGTAAACAAAATCTCCCACTTCAAAGGCTAATTTCCTTCTCCTATTGTCCGCATAGCCTTTTTGTTTTGATTGGGCAGCCCTCAAGTTTTCATGAATTATTTAGACTTGCTTTTCGGCTTCTTGCAACACATCCGGACCAAATACTTGAGTTTCTCCTACCTCATTCCAGAATAAAGGTGTCCTACACTTCCTTCCATAAAGCGCTTCATATGGTGATATTTTCAAGCTTGCTTGGTAACTATTGTTATATGAAAATTCTGCATATGGAAAGCTTTTGTCCCAACTTTTTCCCATGTTTCAAAGCACAAGCTCTTAACATGTCCTCTAAAATCTGATTGATCCTCTCAGTTTGTCCATCTGTTTGAGGGTGATATGCTGAACTAAAATTTAACCTTGTTCAAAATGCTTCATGCAATTTCTGCCAAAATCTAGAGGTAAATTGAGAACCTCTATCCGACACGATCTTCTTCAGGACTCCATGTCGACACACGATATGCTCCATGTATATTTCGGCCAATTGTGCAGTTTTGTACTTGGTCTTCACAGGGATGAAATGAGCTAATTTGGTCAACCGATCCACAATTACCCAAATTGAGTCATAATCGGACTGGGAACGTGGCAATCCAACTACAAAGTCCATTCCGATTTCTTCGCACTTCCATTCCGGAATCTTCAATGGTTGCAATAGTCCGGCTGGCCTTCGATGTTCCGCCTTAACTCGTTGGCACACATCACATAAAGCTACATATTCAGCTATGTACTTCTTCATGCTATCTCACCAATAACAAGCCTTCAAGTCTTTGTACATTTTCGTACAATCGGGATGGATTGAGTATTGCGAATCATGTGCCTCTTTTAATATTGTCTCCCAAATATGCTTCACATTCGGCACGACAATCCTTTTTTTGAGCCATAAGGTACCATGTTCATCCTCATCAATCCTAAATTCTCTTCCCTCTTGGGTCCTTTCCTTGATTTCTTGGATTTCCTTATCCTTCGCTTGGCCCTCTCGAATCTCTTGCTCCAAGGTTGGATTTAACTCCATCATTCCCATCTTATTGATGAATCCGAGATTCAACCGTTCAAACTCCTTACATAACTTGGATGGCAACTCTCGAACCGTGAGTTGGTGACTTACTCCTTTCCTACTCAATGCATCAGCCACAACATTAGCCTTCCTTGGATGATAATTGATTCCCAAATCATAATCTTTGATAAGCTCCAAGCATCTTTATTTCCTCAAATTCAGATCCGTTTGCGTGAAAATATACTTAAGACTTTTATGATCTGTGTAAATTTCACAACTATGACCAAGGATGTAGTGTCTCCAAATCTTCAATGCGTGTACTACAACTGCAAGTTCCAAATCATGTGTTTGGTAATTCTGCTCATGTTTCTTCAATTGTCTTGATGCATAGACGACCACTTAACATCCTTGCATGAGCACACATCCAAGTCCTTGTCTCTATGCATCGCAATATATATCAAAACTCTTGCTCACATCTGGCAAAACTAAAACCGGGGCTGTTGTTAACCTTTTCTTCAACTCCTCAAAACTCTCTTGACAAGCTTGGGTCCATTGGAAAGCTTTCCCCTTCATCAGTAATTCCGTCATTGGCTTGACTATCTTGGAAAAGTCTTTGATGAATCGACGGTAATATCCAGTCATCCCAAGAAAACTCCTTATTTCCTTTAAGTTTTGCGGGGGTCCCCATTTCAACACGTCCCTCACTTTTCCTGGGTCAACCGATACTCCTCCTCCTGAGATGATATGACCCAAAATGACACCTCTTTCAACCAAAACTAGCACTTGCTGAATTTGGCGTACAATCGATGCTCCCTCAATTTCTGCAACGTAAGCTGCAAGTGCTCCTCGTGTTCCTTCTCATCCTTCGAGTAGATCATAATGTCATCAATGAACACCACTACAAACTTATCCAAGTACTCCATGAAGACCTTATTCATGAGGTACATAAAATACGCAAGTGCATTGGTCGATCCAAAGGACATCACGGTATACTCATAAGATCCATACCGTGTCCTAAAAGCTATCTTGGGTATGTACGATGGTTTAATCTTCATTTGAAAGTATCCCGACCTGAAATCAACCTTAGAGAAGACACAAGCACCCTTCATATGATCAAGCAAGTCCTCTATACGGGCCAATGTGTACTTGTTCTTGATTGTTACTTCGTTGAGAGCTCAGTAATCCACACACATCCTTTGCGACCCATCCTTCTTGTCCACAAATAGAACAGGCGCTCCCCAAGGTGAAGAACTGGGGCGAATAAAACATTTCTCTAGTTGCTCTTGAATTTGCTTCTTGAGCTCTGCTAATTCCTTAGGAGTCATCCTATAAGGCCTCTTAGCTATAGGTGCAATTCCATGTATTAAATCAATAACAAACTCAATGTCTCGATCAGGTGGCATACCTGACAACTCGTCAGAAACACATCCAAAAATTCGCACACCACTGGAATCTCCTCAATTGCAGTACCGTCCATGTGATTCAGCTCCAATTGCTTCGGTGCGTGTTGAGATGCTTCAAATTCTATGGTGATCCCTTCCTCAAGGTCAACTTCACCGTATTCGTTGCACACTCAATAACTCCATTGTGCTTCCTCATCCAGTCCATACCAAGTGTAATGTCCAATCCTTGAGAATCCAAAACAATGAGGATGGCAAAGAAGTCTACCCCCCTTATTCTAAGGCTTACTTTTGGACATACTATATTTGTCCTCATCTCTCCTCCAGGATACTTAACCAATAGAGTAAACTTCATATGAGAGATAGGCAAACTATACTTGGCAACATATTTCGATGCAATGAATGAATGTGATGCTCCAAAAACAAATGATATAGTCGTCGGGTTGGAGTTTGCGAGAAACATACCAATGACCACGTCATCCGCTTGTTGAGCATCCTTCGTAGAGACATGGTTCACGTTGCCACGAGCGAAATTCTGCTGTCCACGGTTTCCTTGCGGCTGTCCTCTATTGGGTCTTGGGTTTTGCCTCAGCGCATTGCTTCCTTGACCAAGGCCTGACTTAGGACATTGATGCACAAAGTGTCCAGCTTCTCCACAAGTATAGCACTTCTTTGTTGCACCAGAATTTGGACGGGCTTGGTTCTGAACATTTGCACTAGGAAAATTAGCATGAGGTGCAAAAGGTACTGGAGGCCTAGGTGCTTGCACGACAGGGCGCTGCTGCAAAAACTGAGTTGGGCGCGGTGCAAATCTAGGGCGATGAGCAAGCGCAGAAGAACTGTAGTAAGGTGCATTGGGCGGTTCAAAGCGATGGCACATATTACTTCCTTGTTGCTGTCCTTGATATGCTGCCTTTCTCTTGTTGTCTTGCTCCATCTCACCGACGTTGTTCTCCACAACAATTGCTTTGTCCACAAGCTTCTGGAAGTTGGCATAATCACAGTTGAGCAACTGCACTTGGATCTCATTGTTCAAGCCTCTCATGAACAAATATTGATTCTGTCTGTCCCGACTCACATCCTCAGGCGCATATCTTGAGAGTTGAGTGAATTTATTGAGGTATTCACCCACACTCGATCTTCCTTGCCTCAGGTTCTCAAATTCTTGCCTCTTCAATATCATAACACCTTCTGACACATATTGACAACAGAAACTCTCCTTGAATTCAGCCCAATTAATCCTCTCCTATTTCTCATGAGCATTGCATAAGGAATCCCACCAATACGCAACTGCTCCAACTAGTTGATGAGAAGCAAATAGGACCTTCTTCCGGTCGCTGCATTGGACAATAGCTAGCATCTTCTCCATAGACTTGAGCCAATCATCAGCATGTCAGTAGCTTAAGCAAAGGTTGGCGGACTAGTCCTCATAAACTCTCCCAACCGGTTATGAGGAGGCAGGGGTGGCATTGGAGGCATGTGGGGCTGATTGTTGTTGTTACCAGCCTACAGTTGTCCCATAGTTTGTATCATGGTCTGCTTGAGCTGGTTTTGCATTGCCAATAGCTGCTCAATGTTAATAGATCCATGATCAGGTCCTTGTCCACGGTTATTCTGAGGTGCTCCATTGTTCTCCTCCTCATCATTGTCATCCCTTTGGTTGCGAGTTCTCACCATCTGAAGAAAAGCAAAAGATAAGAATTTGGAAATATCCCCAACTATATGCATCAAGGGATATGAAACTATACAATTAGCTACACTAACCTATGTGGACATGGAAATGCTAAAGCATCCTACAATCCTCTATTAAGCACACAAGCAAACAATATATAGCAAACAACACACCAAACAAAAACACATCAATTCCCGAGTGCTCCTATGTGCTCTAAAGTGTCCATTCTATCTTGGCTGCGTCCTATGGTCAACCGGGCTCTGATACCAATTTGTGACACCCTGTTCCGAAAATAAACGAAGTGCAGTATATGTGTGGCCAGGATGTTTAACAGACATATACAAGTGATTCACAAATGATAAATAGATAATTACCACAACTCAAATTATTAAATAAGTACTTTTATTACAATATCCATATAATCTTCATATTGCAACTCTAATGATCATTATTGAACTATAACTGCAGCAGAATAATCTAATTATGAAATTAAGCAAACTAAGCATAAAGGGTAGCGCAACTCCAATTACACCACAGGCAAAGCTGATGGCAGACACGGCCTAGAACCCCGTATTATCATCGTTATACTCCCAATCCTGACCTGCAACTGTTGCTGGGGGATTGCAAGGGTGAGTACATATCGTACTCAGTAAGTGTGGAAAGTATGACATGTAGTTGATTCAAATGACAAATATAATAATGGCTAAGTGCTGAAAAGTATATTAAAACATTTGAAAAGCAATATATTATATGTATATGAAATAAACCCATCATAAGCCATGTAGTTATCATAATACCAGTCCATATTACATATCCATCATCGTATACCAATATCCATGTTCAATACCAGAATTTAATTCATAACCATCCATAACCATAACCAAATCCCAATTTCCCTCTAATCTTGGAAGTTGTCCAGGCGCTCATAATCAGGAGCACGGCTATCATGATAGTTTTATTAGACACTCTGCAGAGGTTGTACCGCTTTACCCACGTGTTTGTGATTTCATCACCCGTCGGCGACTAAGGAACCTCCCTCACGCCAAGTACACTTCCTTTCGTGTATGGCTAAGAGATCACAAAATAGCCTTTACAAAGGGATTACTAGCCTATTTAGACCGCATTGAGGTTTCACCGGTGGTGATGTCTCCAACTGAGCATATCTTCAATCAAGGGCCCCTCTTGAGCCATTCGGATCCCAGGGTAGTCCCACCAATCATCAACAAACCCAATCCGACTACCCCTTCCCCGAGCATCCTTAGTGGTCCAACCAGCACTAGCAAAACCCTAATTAATCAGCTACGCTGCACCCATACTTGGCCTCGTGGTGGCACTGTAGTCCTGGCTTATTCTCGCATGAACTGGTCCTTAGATCTAAAGCAAGCAAACCGCCATAACTTCCAACCCATCCACATACCGTCTTGCTTAGGTCACCCATTACCATATCATATTAACCAGTTCATGTTATTCATAATCTCGTAAATGCAACATTAAGTTGAGTGGTATGGTTGTTTTCCCATCCCAATTAATTAAACGAAGCAAAAAGGTAAAAAGCCCTTCCCGACTCTCTATCATACATTCCAAGTGACAAGGGTGGTCAAACAAATCTAGTAAACTTCCTATCATAGGTTTCCCATCAAAATTGACACAAGCATGATGTTTGCAAACAAAAAATTTACTTTGAAACAGAATCAATATGCTTCAAGGACACTTGCCTTGCTCTTGGGATTGATTCGGGTCAAAGCCTTCAAACTCTTGGTGCTGAAGATCCTCCGCGACACTCTCTAGCGCAAATCCGTCTAACCCGCACAATAAACATACAAACAAGAAACACAATCAAAGAGTGCACAAAATTACTCTATGACATGATATGCATGATTAATGCAAATGCAAGGTAGAACTTGTTAATGAGTTGCTTTTAAATATCACTAACTAGTTTTAATAGCTTTTAACAAGTTTATACAGGTTTGAAGTTGATTAGATCTAATTTTAGAATTAATTCGACACAATTTAACCAGGAAAATAAGACTAGTCCGCTAGGGACCGGACAAGTCCACACTTTGCGAGATCAACAAATTAGGGTTTTCTAGATCGACGTGAATTTGGAGATTAGGGGTCGAATTCACGTAAGGAAAAGGAAATAGAAGGTATACCAGGTGTTTAGGACTCCAATGAATTAAGGATCTTGGAGGCAACACTTAGATCTTGATGATCTGGGGTTGATGAAGAACTTGATGGTGGATTGTTGATGAAGAACTGGAAGTTGATGGAGATCTTGATCCTCTTTCGTTTCCTCCTCCTCTTCTTCTTGCAGGGATCTCTTTCCCCCTCCTTGATGGTGGCTCTCCACGAACTAGGGTTTGAGTGGGGTGGAAAAGTGGCAAATAGATGTCAAGCCAAGGGTGGGGTTGTTTATATAGAGGTGGATGCTAGGGTTAGATGGATTTCGAGTTTGAGATGAGTAGAGGCCTGTTTAGAGTCCCACATGGGCTCCAAAAGAGTTAGGCACGATGTCCCTAGGCCCACTTAACATGAAACCTAAGAAACAAGTCGTGAAACAAAATATCAACTCAGAGTCGCGAAATATCGGACAAGTCTGAAAAGGGTCGGACTAGTCCGAAGTTAGTCAGAGAAAAATCGGACAAGTCTGCACTGGACATCTGACAAGCCCAAACTTATCCACAGAGGAAAACGGACAAGTCGCTGGAATACCGGACTAGTCCGGACAAGTCCAGGGACTTAGCAAATTTTCATGGATTCTTGGAACACCAAACTAGTCTGCATAGGACCGGACAAGTACAAAAGTGTCCAGAGGCAAAAACAGACTAGTCCGCAGCCAAAACGGACAAGTCTGATCGAGGTCAGAGAGAAATCGGACTAGTCCGCACCAAAATCAGACTAGTCCGCACTTTCCAGAATTTTAAGTGCGGTTTTGTTTCAAATCAATTTTAAACTTATTCCTCTTTATGTGGATTAATGTTAAACATGTATATGAATGTATGTAGGGTATGATGCATGAAAATGAGGGTGTTACAGATACCAACTTGTGACACCCGGTTCCAAAAATGAACCAAGTGAACGTATATGTGTGTCCAGGATGTTCATCACTCATACACGATGAGACCACAAACGATATACATAAAGTTACCAAAACTAAGAAATATGTCCTTTAATACAATTATTCAATGATCCTCGAATTACAAGCACAAATTATGATTACTGCAGTGGAAAATAAACTAAACTAAGCATAGCTAGGCGGCACGGCTCCACACTACAGGCGAGTCGACGGTAGCACACAACCTAGTACTCTGCATTATCCTCATGGTACTCTCAAACATCACCTGGAACTGTTGGTGGGGGGGGGGGGGGGGGATGCAAGGGCGAGCACATGTCGTACTCAGCAAGTGTGGGAAAATATGACATGTAGCTAAAAACAAGGATGATAGTAAATAGCTAATTGTACAAAAGCACATTTAAATTCACAACTTATGTAAAAACAGCCTAAAATGTCTTGGTGAGCTTAATTCCCATCATATCTCAAATAAACATCATAATCTATATCTATCGTTCTCTATTACCATCATACCTTATTTATAACCAGCCAACAATTAATATAATCACCATATGCAAATTTCATACCTCCTCTTAACCAACCATACTTATACGACATAACCCAATCCATAACCATATTGAAAACCATCCAAATCCCAAGTCCAAACTCTAATTATGGAAGTTGTCTAGGTGCTCATAGCCGGGAGCACGGCTGTCATGATAGTTTTTAACACTCGGCAGAGTTTGTAACACTTTACCCACATGTTCTTGATTTCATCACCTTTCGGTGACTAAGAACCTCCATTATGTCTTATCACACTTCCGTTAGTTTTTGGCCAAGAGATCACAAAATAGTCTTTCAAAAGGGACTATTAGTATGTACGAACCCACTAAGGTTTCACCAGCAGGCTTGAATCCCCATTCTCCCACCCACGGGCCCCCTCGTGTGCCATGCAGATCCTAGGGTAGGCCTCCTCGACTCCCATTCCCCCCACCATCCAATGGTCCATACAATACCAACAACACCCTTAATTATTCAGGTACGACGCGCCCATACTTGGCCTTGTGGTGGCATTGTTGTCCTGGCTTATTCTCGCATGAACCGGTCCTTAGGTCTAAGACAAGCAAAACCACCATAACATTCGACCCAATCCACAACCCATGCTTGCTTAGATCACCCCAGTTCCTTGTTACTCAAGTCATCATTATCATCAATTCACATAGTCCATTAGTTCATAATGAGTCATTTAGGTATTTTCCATCCCAATTAAGTTGAGCAAAGCAAAACTGTAAAATACCCTCCCAACTCTCTATAATATATCCCAAGCGACAAGGATGGTCATACAAGTCTAGTAAACTCCTATCATGGGTTTCCCATCAATTTGACACAAGCATGCAGTTTTGCAAACAAAACATTTGAAAACAGGATCAAAATGTTCAAGGACACTTGCCTTGCTCTTACGGCTGGTTTGGATCATAGGCTTCAATGTTCTGTTGTTGAAGGTCCTCATAAGCACCCTCTAGATTGTTACCTTTTATTCCGCGCGACAAAGATGCGAAACAAACATAACATTCAATAAAGGCTCACATAGTACTCAATATATCATGACATGCATGAATGATGCAATTATGATGTAATACATGTTACTAGATTGCTATTGTTGCTTATTAAATAGTTACAATTAAGTTTTACATGTTAGAGCAAGTTTTGAGTCATTACAAAAAAACTAAATAAGTTCCATAAATTCCATAATTGAAGGACTGGACTAGTCCGCACCATGGGCCGGACTTGTCCGCTCTGGACCGGAAAGTTCAACGGACTAGTCCGCAGTAGACCGGACAAGTCCGCTACAACTAGGGTTTTAGCGAATATCCAACTAGAGCATAGTTTGAGTTAACTATGGAACCATAATTGATGTAGGAAAAATGGATCTAAGGTATTTACCATGAATCCTAGGGTTCAAGAGTTAAGGATTCGATGAAACTTGAGAACTTGACGTCTACATCTGATTGAAGGCGAAGAATTGACGAAGAAGAATGTTGACATCGAAGGATTGATGAAGAAAATCGCAGCAGCGATGACGATCTCGCTTGATTCAGGCGCTGGGATTCGTCTATTGTTGATGAGGACATCGCTACCATTGATACAACCACAACATCAGCCTATTCACCACTTGCAGCTAATCAAGGTCTAATGATACGCACTCGTGCACGTCAACTTAATTATTAGGTGAATTCATTCCCAACCGTTCAAAGCAATTATCCTTCAAATGGGGAACTGTTAAAGCCTTGTGATGACCTTGTTATTATTAGGTGCTTGGGAATTGATCCAGCTAGCAGGAATGGGGGGATTAATGCAATGAAGGCTGCTCCACCCGAGGGGTCCTCGTAACTGCAGCAAGTACCAGTTTAAAAGGGGCATAACTTTCAGCTCCCAAGGTTGTTTAATGCAAATAAGTACTTGCTGGAAAGGTCTCTTCGTCTACTTTTGATTCAATCAAGAACCAAAGGCAGATGACGCTTGAGATGCTCATAAAAGGCCGAACAAGAATCATGACTCCATCCTCAGTTCTAGTCTTCCTCCTCTATATAAACAACTAGCAGCCATAGGAAGAGCTTGGGTTTTGTTTTCTGTAAGTTTAGCCATTACTACTTCCTTATAATGCAAGTGTCGACGAGACCTTCCAATTACTTGAATCGGAACCCCAACTTATCACACCCGTGAGTGTTTGCTTGTTATCTCGTTCTTGCTTGTTCTTCGATTGCTTGCAAGTTCAAGGCTATTCTTGGCACGTCAAGAACAACAACAACAGGAGCCGGTGTAACTATCGCTAGGGCGCAGCACCCTTGTGGTTGTTGTAGTCGGGTAGCACAACGTCGACCTCCACCCAAATCATAGTTACCAAGAGATGGTATAACTGTAGCTCAAGGCGCCACACCATTCTGGTTGTGGTAGTCGAACAGCCAACGTCAGCCTCCACCAAATTCATTCAGCACCAACATCTCATCTCGAAAGATAGGGCATCCCCCGTACCCGTTGGGTTTATCAAGTGGTATCAGATTTTATGTTCCTCGATGAGAGATTTCCTTCTCCTTGTTCTTCATTTACCTACAGTCCACTTTTGCCTAGGAAAGTTTGCTCTAAAAATCCTAAAAACACTTTGAGCCATTTGATTGGCTACTTAGCTCTCGAGTTGTTGAATTCACAGTTGCCTTTTTGTGTCTGGTTGCTGGTCCTAAGTTTTTCACTGCTAGGGTTTTGAGTTTGTGCCACTTTGTTCTCAGTCCATATTCATTACCTACCCAAAGTTGAGAAAAAGGCAAGGGCAAAAGGAAAGCCGCACAGATCAGCAAGAAAAAGGCACGTGCCAAGAAAAAAAAGCGCACTGATTAAAATTGCTACAAAAAGTTTCTCAGCACAAAAAAGAAATAGTTTGTGTAACATTTGTTTCAAGTTACGCAGTTTAACTTGCTGTTTTTGAATATTTTGTTAAAACACAACGTTCGTGTTGTTCGAACTTTTCTACTAAAGTAAATTTTACATCACGTGGAGTAACGCCCCGCGTCTCTATCACGATTTAGACTAGGACCAGCACAGTACCATTATGGAATGTTTATTCAACTTGTTGTGACTAATGTGGTACTAGTTGTTCCTTTGTGCAACTCATTTCTAGCAGCCACCTACAGCTCCACAAAATCATCTACAACACCACAAAATTGTGCTGGCAGCCACCATTTGTTTTTGTTCTTGTTGTTTGGCGGCGCCCTCTGCATCACGTGGTAAGAACTTGTAAGAGCTTGATTTCTTGCTAGTGAGGAAGTGATTGTGTTCTACCACCTCTTAGCAACTGCTAGGATTAATCTGCTTGTTATTGTATTTTCGTTCTATACTAATCATGTCAGCTGATGTGAATACGACATCTCCACATTCACCACATACGAGGGGCATCATTCAGCACTTCGAATGCCAAGTAAAGCTGCACACGGATGCCCTCAACGAGGATATTCAAGTCACCAATTAACACATTGGTCAATTATAGTCAACGCAGATTTGCACTAACACCAAGCTGACCACATTAGAAAGCGCTGCTGGGGCTATTAACACTTCTCTTGCAGCAATCATTGAGTGATTGGAGAGGATGGAACAGGTTGGACGCGAAGAGAGTCAAAGACATGTTGATAACAGCCATGACTCTGTTGGCAGCGATGCAAGATATAACGAGACAGAGTATTCAGCGGATACCGAGCTTGATGATGGACCTTTCAGGTATTGACGGTAGCCACGTCGCAACCATCGTGGTATGGGTGGTCGAGCCCTATGACATGAGGTACGTGACAATGACGATTCCCTACGCAGCATTAAATTCTCCATACCACCCTTTGATGGTAAATATGATCCAGATGCATATCTGTCTTGGGAATTATCAGTTAATCAAAAATTTGCATGCCATGATTTCCCTGATGATAAAAAGGTTAGAGCTGACACTAGTGAATTCACTGACTTTGCTTCTGTTTGGTGGCATGAGTATCAAACTAAAAATCCAGCTACCATACCACAAACATGGAATGCCTTGAAATAAGTCATGTGTCGTCGTTTTGTTCCTTCCTATCATACTCGTGACCTGTTGCATAAATTACAACAACTTAGACAAGGCAACAAATCTGTTGAGGAAAACTATCAAGAACTTCAAATAGGCATGATGTGTTGTGGCCTAGTTGAAAATGAAGAGGCTGCAATGGCTTGGTTTATGGGTGGTTTAACAAGAGAAATTCAGGACATATTGGCTTATAAGGAATACACTAATGTCACTTGATTATTCCATCTTGCTTGTAAGGCTGAAAGAGAAAGAGAAGTGCAGGGACGACGCACAAAAACTAACATTTCTGCAGGTCGAACTACCATATGGCAGTCCCGCTCATGTACTGTTGGTACTAAGCATGATTCTCTGGACGATGCTTCCAATCGGTTGCCCAGGACTACGTCAAAATCAGCACCTTCACGTGCAATCGAGACAACAAACGGATCCACTCAAGCTGCAGCCAACGCTTCTTGTTCCATTGCTTCCACCGAGAGAACAAAAGACATTCAATGCCTCTAGTGCAAGGGTTTTGGACACCTACGAAGAGACTGCCCAAGCAAGCGTGTGCTGATTGTACGAGAAAACGGCGAGCACTCATCCCCTAGTGATTTAGATGATGAAACATATGCCATGCTTGCTGCACAAGATGCAGGAAAGAAGAATGATGATGAAAAGCACAATTGGGCTGATCATGCTGACCACTATGAGAGTCTTGTTGTGAGGCATGTCTTGAGTGTCCAAATGATCAAAGTTGAACAGAACTAGCGACACAATCTATTCCAAACTAAGTGTGTAGTTTTGGAACGATCGTGTCGCATTATTATTGATGGAGGAAGTTGCAACAATTTAGCAAGTGTTGTCATGTTAGAGAAGCTTGGGATGACAACACTTCCACATCCACATCCCTACTACATCCAATGGTTCAACGACAGTGGTAAGCTTAAGGTAATACGTCTGGTTCATGTTGAATTTGCAATTGGTTCCTACCATGATTACATTGATTGTGATGTGGTACCTGTGCAAGCTTGCTCTATGCTATTTGGTCGACCTTGGCAATTTGATAAAGATACATTACATCATGGTAAATCAAATCAATACTCTTTCATGCATAATGAGAAGAAGCTTGTTCTGCCCTATGTCTCCTGATGCTATTTGAAGGATGACATTGCTAGAGCTTGCAAAGAGAAAAATAAGAAATCTACTCAAAATGAAAATTCAAATGTTGCGAAGGAATCAGTACACCCTAAGACTGACAATTCCAAATCTGCTCATGTGAAGAAGAATGAAATAAAATTGAAGAGTGCTTGTTTTCTTGCTTCCAAATCTGATTTGTTTGAATTAAAAAATAATGTTGCAATCTGCTATGTGTTTTCTTGCAAACAAGCTTTGTTCTCACTTCACGATGAACCATGTGCTTTGCTCCCTGCTGTCACTAAGCTTTTGCAGGAATACGTTGATGTGTTTCCACAAGAGGTATCAGCCGAGCTGCCACCATTGAGAGGGATTGAGCATCAGATTGACCTCATCCCTGGGGCTTCTTTGCCAAACCGAGCACCATACAGGACCAACCCAGAGGAGACTAAGGAGATTCAGCGACAAGTACAAGACTTACTCGACAAAGGTTATGTGCGTGAGTCCCTTTGTCCTTGCTCTATTCCTGTTCTTTTGGTCCCAAAGAAAGATTGATCATGGCACTTGTGTGTAGATTGTCGAGCAATTAATAACTAGGTTAGATGATATGCTTGATGAACTTAGTGGCTCGATGATTTTCTCTAAAATTGACTTGCGTAGTGGATATCATCAAATTTGCATGAAGCTAGGTGATGAATGGAAAACAGTGTTTAAAACAAAGTTCAGTTTGTATGAGTGGTTAGTCATGCATTTTGGTCTCACAAATGCACCTAGCACGTTTATGAGATTAATGAATGAGGTTTTACATGCTTTTATTGGAAGATTTGTGGTAGTATATTTTGATGACATCTTGATCTGTAGTTGTCGAAGTGTTTGAAATGATACTTCCCCCGGACCTGCTAAGGAGCAGCCCGCGGAGGTTCTTATTATGGTTGGGATACGCAGAGATCAAGATCAAGATGATGGCACCAGAGATTTACGTGGTTCGGGCCGCCTGAGCGTAAAACCCTACTACACGGGGTTTGTGTTGTATTGTGTGAGTATGTTCGCTAGTATGCCTGTTAGCTTGGATCAGCTCTGCTGAGATGAGATATCCCTGGGTACGTGCGGCACAGCTCTTTTATAGTTCTAAGGACTCACTGTTACAAAGCTTGCCTGACCCAACATGTGGCCTTGGTGTATTTAATGGCCTAATACACTGTCTAAAGGGTATTTTAAGTGTGATTAATAGTGTGATAATGTGCCTTAATGGCTGCGTTACTCCTATTAACAGTGCTCTGATCATGTGTTGTTAATATAGCATTAATGACATGTAATTAAATCTTGTAACTACCGCTTTAATTACCCTTGATGGTTCGTTCTAAAGGAGATCTATCAGTGTGTATGTCGATGAAGGTCCGGAGGCTTCACACGTGGAAGCTCAGGAGCTTTCCCTTACGGGAGGTTAGGTCCGGGGCTGCTGTACACGTGTCTGCACCGAACTCCTCTCTGGTGGGGGTTAGGTCCGGGGTCGTTGTACACGTGTTGTCACTGAAACTTTCCTTCGTTAGGAGTCTAGTTCCGGTTTCCCTTTACACATGTTGACCCAGGAGCTACCCATATGAGGGGAGCGGGTCCGATGCAACGTGACATGTGGGACCCGAGGAGACCTTCAACTCTGACAGGTAGAACTCCCTTGTACTCTTTGCAGTACTAAGGGATACCCGGTACGCAGGGTACCGATAGTGGCCCCCGGGCCCAACTTTGGGAGAAACCCTTTGGGTTAAGTTATTCTACCGGAAGTGGGGCCATTCTCGATTCCAGCGCTTCAATTTCAAGAGTCTTCTAATATGCTGTTGGAGCGATGGTTCGGGAGTGAACCATTGACGTGTGGCTTGTTATGAATGCGGCAAATAAGATCTTTGAGTGAAGATCTCACGCAATTGAAGGTCGCCGGTTCCCCATATGGAAACCGTATCGGTTCCGCGCGCCCTGTCAGGGTGCTGCCATCGAGTTTCCCGCCGCTCATCATGACAACGGTTCGCCTTGGGTAAGAACCTCGATCTCTTTGTCGGGGTGGCCCCAGGCCCACTCGTCATTGATGGGGTAGACTTTTGAAAAGTGCCTTCGTTCTTTCTACGGTTTCCATCCAAGCGTCACAGAGGCTTACTTAAGAGGGAAAGTGCGCACGATTTGAGGACTCTTTACGCCTTCGATCAAATTTGCACTCAGAGCATCCCAAACTCCGCCTAACTTCCCTTCCTTTGCTCCACTTTGCTGCGATGGAGTGGGGTCTTCCCAAGAGCCGACTCAAGAGTGACGATGATCTGAAGAAGGTCTGGACCTATATGGGGTGGTCCAATGACTCCTTCAACCACTTAGTTCGCGCCAGTAAGCTCCCGTTCAAGAAGGAGCGCAGTGGCAACATGGTGTACTTCTCGGCGTACGCCATGGTGGGATTCATTCCACCTTTCTCTTCTTTTCTTTTGATGCTGCTAGACTTTTATGGTCTGTAGCTGTATCATCTTGGCACCCATGCTCTTCTTCTCGTGGCGACATTCGTCCACTTTTGCGAGATGTGGGTGGGTATTCCCCCCTGCGTCGAGCTATTCTGCACCTTCTTCAGCATCCACACCACCGGCAAGGGGACTGAGCTTCTTGGATTCTACTATTTTGTGAAGCGCGAGAACTGCCCCTTCAAATACTTGAAGTCATTTCCTTCTGGCAAATGGGACGACTGGAAGAGAGATTGGATCATCATTACAGTGGAGGAGCATGAGAAGTTGGAGCTGCGTGAAAGTCTCCCGAACGTTGACACCGACGCCTGGAGTGTAGTTCCGGTGTTGTCAGATGCCTTCAACCCCGTCTTGACCCGGATCCACGAATGCGTGGAGGGTGGAATGACTCCTCAGATAGTTTTTTGCAACTTCCTGGTCAATAGATGGGCTCCGCTGAAGAAGAGGGAGAAGCTCGCGTGGGCCCTCAACAGCGTGATGGATGACGACCGGATTGAAACTGGTCTGAAATCCAACTTGAATGACGAAGCTTTGGAGATTCATCTCAAGAAGTTCCAGCATGGGATAAACGTCAACAATGATGACTTAGTTCTGCCGGCAGCTTTCCTCCCTCTGAACATGGAGGCGCGGTTCAGTAGGGAGCTCCGGAGGAGGATGCCGGTGCTTGACGACCTTGGTGAGGTAGAAAGGCATTCGACCACCAGGTTGGTGATCCTCGGAGCTTCTGAGGGTGGTCCTACCTCCGCCCCGAGACGGATGATTGAAGACACCGAGAAAGGCAAGGGTAAAGAGCCAGCTGAGCCCCCCAACCGGAAGAGAAAGTTGAAGCACGTTGACGGGAGGCCCGTCAGACCTGCCCCTTCTACCACGGCTCCTTCTCCCCGGCGGGGGAGGTCTTCTGCAGCTACCCCTGCTCTGGTGCAAGCGTATTCAAGAGGTGTCAGCTCCGGGCAGTCGACCCCGGCCCCAGTGTCGGCTAAAAGCTCCAGGGCCGGGAGTTCTTCCCGGGCAAGAGAAGCTCCGGCCGAAAGGACTCCGGCTGCTGCGAGTGGTCCTCAACTGAGGTCCCAAACTGTTGTCTCACCTGATTTTGTGGGCTCTAGCCCCGGGCCTCAAAAGAAGAGGTTCCAAGGTGACTTGGGTGGTAGCATCCCTAGGTAAGCATTGATTGCTCACCCTAAAATGCTAGTTTTATTTTTGACGTGTCTTTAATCTTCTCTTCCCTTTATTTCTAGGGTGTCAAATAAGGGGTCATGAACTTCAGTGCCTGTCGTGATGGCTAGGGCTGCACCTGCCGAAGCTCCGGCTTCGAGCACCGAGCCTCCTCAAGTAATGGCGGAAGTCATGGCAGCTCTGGCGCCAGCTGTTGTGGACTTGGACTCGGAGTCCTCGCCTGAAGCTCCTGTGGTAGCGCTGGAACACAGGGGAGAAGTCGAAGATATACCCCTAGCAACGGTGGCGAAGGCTGATGCTCCAGCACCCGCGATGCTAGAAGTTTCGGCCTTTGAGCTGGAAGTCGTCGAAGCCCTGGCCGTTGAGCCAGAGGTAATTAAAACCCCAAATATTAAGCAGAAAATTACTGAAGCCCCGGCCCTCGTGCCAGAAGTGGTTGACTGTCCGGCTGTTGAGCCAGGGACTCCTGAAGCTTCGATCATTGAACCGGAAGAAGCTGCCATGCTGGAGCCTGAGCCATCGGCGGTAGAGGCCCCATATGAAGCCCCTGCTGTTGCTCTGGAGGTAGTCGAACTGGAGCCGGAGCTGCCTGAAGAGGTGGCGGCAGGGCCTCCGCCTTCAGAGCTAGCAACTGAAAGCTTGGAGGCAGCACCTTCAGCTTCTGCTTCGGCGGTGGGAGTTCCCCTAGTGGGTTCCTCTTCTGTTGCTGCTGATGGGCTCCCAGTGCTTGCCCAGACGAGGATAGCTGAGTAGAAGGAATGGATAAAGAGGGAGAAGTCCCAGTTAGAGTACTGTGATAAGCTGCTTGAGGAGAAGGAGGCTGCCATCCGGACGCTGGACGCTAACTCCAGGGAAATCCTTGAGCAAGCCAAGGAGAGGCGTGATGCTATTGATGAGCGTCGCGAAAGACTCAATGAATTGAATGAGGTTCTCTTGAAGCACCGAGCAGACTTGGAGGCGAGGGAGGAGAAGCTCCTTGAGCAGCAGGAGGATGTCATAAAGAGGAAGGCGGAAGTCACCCAGAAGTTAACTCTGGGTGAACAAATTTGGCGGATCGCTCAAAGAAGTTTGAGTAGTGGACTGAAGACGAAAGGAAGAAGTACTAGAAGATGGGGCATGAGCTCTCAAAAAAAGAAGTTGATGTTGCTATCAGGGAAGGGAAGGTGAGAGGCAGGGAAAAGACCTGGCGGAGAGGCGAAACCGCATCCACCTTCGGGAGTCGGAGCTGACTGACCACGAGAAGCAGGTTGCTGAAAGTATGCAACAACATGCCAAAGTGGTGGAACGCCTTGCTCGGGAGAGTTCGGAGCTAGCGGCCACTCAGAGGTCACTGGAAGAGCTGCAGAGATCGAAGGCAACCAAGTCCTCGATGGTATGGGACTTCTTGGGATGTGCGGACAGGGCCCCTGTGCCCCTTGGTTTCAGTCCAGTACGCCCGGAGGACCCAGCGCAGGAGCTAGACCAGACGCTAGTGGCACTTGGCTCTGTTGGCAGCAAACTCGACGCGATGGGTAATGTCATCACCGATCAGCTGGAGACGGAGGGTAAATCTTTGGCCAAGAACGTCGCTGAGTATGTCTTGGCATGTTACAAAAGCCGAGACCCCCAGTTCCCCCTTGATCCGGTCTTTGAAGGAATTATCGCCGAGGAAGAGGATACCACCAGAGCTAGTGTCCAAGAAGCTGCTGAGAAGGTTACATCATTTTTTCACATGACTTAGATGCTCTAGTGGCTAGGAATTTTCTCCTTTGGCCCCTTCTAACCCCAATTTTGTAATCCAGTACTTCTAATTAATGAAATCCTCCTTTCTGTCATGAATTTTACTTTGTCTTCAATATACTGTGTTGTATCTTGTTGGCCCCCTGGTACATGTGTACAATTGAGGTGTGTACATGTACCAAAGATTATGGTCGTATGTTGATGACTTGAATGCTTTGCATTTTTAGATTTTAGGTCCGAAGTCTTCAATTATGAGGCATCAAAGGCAGGCCCCTCGGATTGACAAAGCTTAGTAGGTCCGACAATTCCCAGTATCAACATATAAACGTTGACGGTCGGTGCTTGGTAGCTCCTGATGTCGTTGCACAAATAGTTGAATTTATGCTTCCAGGAGTTGTCAGAGCTTTGTAGCTCCGATGTCACCCACTGTCAACATATTAAACGTTGACGGTGGGCCCCCTTGGAGGATGTCGAAGCTTAGTAGGTCCGACGTCGTCCACCGTCTCTATGAATTTCTGTTTTTCCTGCATATTAAATACAAGAAAGGAGTAAAATTCGTCCTCTTGTCTATAAATCGTTTGTGACTTATCATTCTTATTCAAGTATATTGATGTAATCTTTCCAGACCCATATGCTTTTCTAGTACTCACCCTACTGAGGCCTGCCAGAGTGTAGGTAGAGTGGTGTACTTAGGGTGCTGGACCAAGCTAAGTCGATAGCACACTCCGGACCTATGTTGGCTTGGCGTTCAGGCAAGTAGACTATACAACATGTTAAGATCCAAAGAGACCAACAATATAACTTGCCATGCATATGAATAACTTGGTAAAAACTCAAGAAGAATTACACAACTTCATTATAGACAAGAAGGTTAAAAATAATAAGTTGATAGGTTGAGCCTTGTACAAAAATAAATGCACATGGAGTCAGTTTATACACAACAATGTCTTTCGTTATAGGTCTGGTTTGCAGGGGAGACAAGGACACACTTAGGGTGAAGGACCAAGCTAAGTGCGCTATACATGTTGTACTAACCCAGGATAGGTACTTACACTTTTTGTGCAGTGACTGTATGAAGTGTACTTGAAATTTTTGGACCCTCCGGGAGGGGTCCGGATGTTCTCCCGGAGGACCTAACCCTGTATGTTTATCGACTCTATAACATACATCATGTGTAATTACAGGCTCACCTTCGTGATTCTAAGCATAAAACTTATGAAGGTGCTCGATGTTCCAAGGATTAAGGAGCGGAATCCCATCCTCAGTTGCCAAGCGAATGCATCCGGGACAAGTACTTTGATAACTCGGAATGGACCTTCCCAGCTGGGAGAAAGTTTGTTCATTCCTTCACGAGTTAGTATCTTCCGAAGCACCAGATCACCTTCCTGGAGCTGTCAGTTGTGCACATGCCTTTGGTGATAGTGCCGGAGCGCTTGACGATAACGTGCATTCCGAACAGCTGCTTGGCACCTTCCCTCATCGATGAGGTCAAGGACTTCACGCCGGAGCTGGTCCTGCATGGCTTCATCAAAGGTCCAGACCTGGAGGGACCCCAAGGTGATCTTCGGAGGAAGGACTGCTTCTGCTCCGTACACCAGGAAGAATGGAGTCTCCCCAGTTGACCGGTTAGGTGTTGTCCTGTTCGCCCATAATGTGGACGGAAGCTCTTCAATCCAGTTGGTTCCATGCTTTTTTTTTAGGTGCTCATATGTACGCATCTTGAGTCCCTTTAATATTTCTGCATTTGCTCTCTCGGCTTGTCCATTACTTGTTGGGTGAGCTACTGAAGCGTAGCTTAGTTGAATGCCGAGGTCTTCGCAATATTCTTGAAATGCAGCACATGTAAATTGAGTTCCATTATTTGTTATGACTTTGTTCGGAACTCCAAATCTGCATATAATGGACTTCAAGAACTTGATTGCGGATTGCTTGTTGATTGTCACAACTGGAGTTGCTTCCGGCAAATTAGTGAACTTGTCGATGGCGACATACAGGAACCTCTAACCTCTGACAGCTTTTGGAAAAGGTCCCAAGATGTCCATGCCCCACATAGTGAATGGCCATGTAGGAGGTATCATTTGTAGCGATTGAGCCGGTGTGTGAATATGTTTTGTGTGGAACTGACACGCTTCACATTTTTTCACTAGCTCAACCGCATCCTGAAGTGTTGTAGGCCAGTAAAAGCCAAGCCAGAAGGATTTACCGACCAATGTGCGGGAAGAAGCACGGTTCCCGCACTCGCCTCCATGGATCTCTGCGAGGAGCTTGCAACCTTATTCCCTTGTAATGCACCGCGTTAGGATGCCATTGGCACCACGTCGGTAGAGATCCCCTTCTACCAACGTGTATCTTTTAGCCAATCTGACAATCCGGTTAGTGGATACACTGTCTTCAGGAAGATATTGTCTTTCAAGTAACTCCGGATTTACGAGATCCATGCATTGGAGATTACTTGAGCTTTTGAGTCTTGCGTGCTGGGTTGCTCGGAGCTTCCGACAGCACCTACGACCCTTGGTGGACGCCATGGTAGCAGGGCCACCAGGACCGCCAGCTTCGAGGTACTGGTCTCGCCCCCTTCGCTCAGTTCGGCAGGCTGAGCTGTTGGTTTTGACAACCCCCGGACGAAGATTCCGTCAGCAGTCGTAGCTCCGGTTGAGGCTTTTGCCGAGAGTTCGTCGACTTCAGCATTATGAAGACGCTGAACATGATGGAGATCCAGGACTTCGAAGTCCTTCTCAAGCCTCTGGACTTCAAGGAGATAAGTAGCTAATTGAGGATTGTTGCAGGAACATTCACCTTTGACTTGTTTGATGTTGAGTTGTGAATATCCCTTTACCAACAGCTAATTGACACTATAAGATAGTGCCACCATGAGTCCATAGATGAGGGCTTCATACTCCGCCATATTGTTGGTTGCCTTGAAATCAAGGTTTACCATGTACTTGACCTTCTCCCCAGTCAGAGCCAGGAGAAGGATTCCAGCTCCGGCCCCTTGCTTTTGAATGGAGCCGTCAAAGTAGAGGGTCCAGTGAGGCTCGGTGAATACTGGAACTTTGAGTTCTGGTTTCTGCTCACTATGGCCCCCAGGGTTTGATGGAGAGGGAGTCCATTTCGCCACGAAGTCAGCCAAGGCTTGACTTTTGATTGCTTGTCTTGATACGAATTCTAGATTGAATTCTGCCAGTTCCGCTGCCCACTTTGCAATGTTCCCAGTAGAATTAGGGTTATGCAAAATAGCACGCAGTGGAAAAGAAGTTACCACTGATATTTTGTGGGCTTGGAAGTAGTGATGAAGCTTCCTTGAGGCAATAAGAACTGTGTAAAACACTTTATGCACCTCAATGTATCTTGTCTTGGTGTCGTGGAGTACTTCGCTGATGAAGTACGCGGGACGTTGGAGGGTTTGGACCCTTTCAGAAGGACCCGTAGCTTCCCCTCCATTGTCCCGGACCCTGCCGGAGGGTTCTGGACCTTCGGGTTGTGCTTCTTGGACCCTCTCGGAGGGGTCCAAAACTCCTCATTGTTCAACCCGACTCACTAGGAAGATCCAGATCATTTTGGTCATCCAGCTGAACCTCCTCAGATGAATGAGGTTGATCTCCTATCATTTCGTTTTGAGGTTCCGTGTTTGGGAGTTGAGACCCAGTCATGTCTTCAGGTGATTCCGGACCCTCCCGGAGGGGTCCGGACTCCTGGATTGGATGTGGCTCCGGTCTTTCCGCAACCAGGACCATACTGACAATTTTGGTGGTTGCCAAAATGTAAAGCAGTAAAGACTCACCAGGATTAGGAGCTACCAATATTGGTAGTGTGGTGAGGAGCTAGTTCAGCTCTTGAAACGCCTTTTCTGCTTCTTCAGACCAATGAAATGGTCCGAACTTCCTCAAGAGTTTGAAGAAGGGTAGTGCCCGTTCTGCCCGTCTTGAGGTAAATCGGTTGAGTGCCGCTAGGCATCCAGTTAGCTTCTGGACATCTTTAATGTGGGTTGGGGGCCGCATGTCTTCTATAGCCTTGATCTTCGCCGGATTTGCTTCAATTCCTCGGTGAGTCACCAAGAACCCCAGAAGCTTTCCGGAGCTAACCCCGAAGTCACACTTGTCCGGGTTCAGCTTGGTGCGCGTGGTGCGCAGCTTGTCGAAGACGGCTTGTAAGTTGTCAAGGAGTGACTCCTTGTTTTTGATCTTCACAACGATGTCATCGACATACACCTCCACCAAGTCTCTAATTAGCTCTCCAAATGTTTTGTACATAGATCGCAGAAATGTTGAAGCAACATTTTTAAGACCGAATGACATGGCAGTATAATAGTACAATCCATCTACTGTTATGAAGGCAGTATGCTCTTCATCTTCCTTAGACATTATTGTACTGTTATGAAGGCAGTATGCTCTTCATCTTCCTTAGACATTTGGATTTGATGATATCTAGAATATGCATCTAAGAAACACAATAGCTCACACCCGGAGGTGGAGTCCACTATCTAATCTATTCTAGGTAGTGGAAATGGATCCTTTGGACATGCCTTATTTAAGGTGGTGTAGTCGATACACATCCGAAGCTTCCCACCAGCCTTGGGTACAACAACTGGGTTTGCCAGCCATTTTGGATGGAAGACTTCTCGAATATATCCAGCTTCGAGCAACTTCTTGATTTCCTGCCAGATGAAGTTTTGTCGCTCTATTGATTGCTTCCGGGGCTTCTGGTGTACAGGCCGTGCGTCTGGGTAAATCTTCAAATTGTGCTCAATCACCTCCCTAGGGATCCCAGGCATTTGTGACGGTTGCCAGGCAAACACGTCGACATTAGCCTAGAGAAAAGTGATGAGCACGAGTTCCTATTTGTTGTTTAGACCCCCCGATATACGGGTAGTTTGAGCAGCATCGGAACCAATTTGGACGACCTTGATGGGAACGTTGGTGTCGCTGCTTGGTTGCACACGAGCTGCGGAGGTAGAGCCTTTATGACGAATGCTCGGAGGGTTCGCAGCTGGCTCCTTACCAGATGTTTCCTCTTGCGCTGTGGTAAGCACATAGAGGTCTTCTAGAGCAGTAACTCTTGTGGTGCGTTCTCTGCGGATCCGGTGAACACCCGTGGGTGTTGGCATATTCAACACCAAGTAGCCATAATGGGCATCAGCCATAAACTTGTATAAAGCTGGCCTGCCCAAAATGGTATTAAACGGCAGGCTGATCTGCGCAACATTGAATACCAATTTCTCAGTTCTGTAGTTCTCTCGGGTCTCGAAGGTCACTGGGAGTGTGATGGAACCGAGAGGAGTAATGGTTCCCAGACCTACTCCAGAGAAAGGTTGGGATGGGCGAAGGTCTGAAGGTCGGAGCTGAAGCTTAATGAAAGCTTTGAAGCTTATAAGGTTTAGCCCGAAACCTCCCTCCACCATTACATGGTGGATTTAAATATTGTTAATGGTGGGTGACACCATCAACGGGAGTTGGCCAGCCTCGATCATGTTTAGGGGGCAGTCTGAAGCATCGAAAATGATGGGAGTATCCATCCACTTTCGATGTGGCTCTGCCTTAGCAGTGGGAGCTACCACGGCCATGTCCTGCCGTATTGTCCTAAGGATGTGGCGAGAGGTGATGTCCCAAGAACCACCATAGATGGTGTTCAGGGTCTTTCGACGCTCGTTGTCAGAGACGTCGGGGTCATCATCGACAGTGTTGTAGACAGCTTTCAGGACCTTTTTAGGGTCCTGGAAAGCTAGCTCCTCTTTGGCCGAAGCTTCGTCGACTTTTTGTTTTCCTTCCCTTTGACAGAAAGGAGCTTCTTCCTGGCGCTTGTTATAGCGCTCGGCAAGGTTCTAGACCTCCCGACACTCTTCCATGCTGTGTCGGTTCGTCTTGTGAATCGGACACCATGCTCTGGAACTGTTGCCGTCTTCTGATGAAGGATGAGGTCGCTTCTCGTTGTGTGGCCCCCGGCTTCCAGGGGCTGCGGCAGCAGCAGCGGCTGGTGCGCCAGCCGACGACTTCTTTTTGCCGTTGGCTTCTTTTTCTTCTTGCCACTACCGGATGTAGCGGCTTCAGTTTTGTAGGACTTCTGGTTAGCCTCTGGAGCTAGCTTAGAATGCATTTCACGGTCCTCTGCAGCTCTAGCACATTTGTCGGCTAGGCTGAAGAGTTCCGTGATGCTGGTAACTTCTTTAATGGCCAGCTTCTTCAACATCTTCTTATCTCGAACACCCTGTCTGAATGCAACGATAACAGAAGAGCTCGAGATTGAAGGAATAATGTTCTGTAGCTGTGAAAACCACTGGATGAAGGATCGCAACAATTCCCCTGATGTCTGCTTTACAACAAACAGATCCAATTCAGAGCCAGGCCAGGTGTAGGAACTCCCGAAGTTGGCAGTGAACTGCAGGCATAGCTCCACCCAACTATTAATGGAGTCGAGTGGAAGACTCATGAACTAGGACCTTACAGTCCCAGTTAAAGCCACTGGGAAGTAATTGTCCATCACGGCCTCATCACCCCACGCTGCGAGTATAGCAATGGAGTAGATTTGATGGAGTTCGGCGGGGTTGACAGTCCCGTCAAATTTTTCCGGCAAGTGAGGTCGGAACTTCAGTAGCCATCTGACCATACGCAAATGCATGGCTAGGGCAGAACAACCTCCTCCTACTCCGTGAGGAGCAGGGTATTCCCAAGCCTCTCGCCTCTCACGAGCGGGCTCGATATGGACACGGTCGTCCTGCTGCCGATAACGGTGATCCAGTTCTGACCGCAAGTCATGAGTCGGAATCCTGGTGATGGTATGGGTGCGTCGCGCCCTAGGGGGCATCAAAGTCACCTGTTGGGATGCATCACGTCTCCTTTGTTGCGAGACTTGTGGACCAAGTTGGTCGGACAAGGTCCATCATTGTGATGGTGCTCGCCCCAAAAGGGGAGGACCTTGATTGCTAATGCCTGCAGCTGCAGCTATAACCAGATGGTCAACGTCAGCCCTCCACTGCTCCATAGCACCCTGGGGTGCACCTGGAGGCGGTGGGTGTTGTAAGAGAGCTCGCGCAGCAATGAGCGCGTGCTCAGGGTTGTTGTTTGTTGATGCAGTGATCGACACAGATGCTCCATCTTGTTGACCAACATTGTTTGCCGAAACAGATGGTGCAATAGTGCCTGCTGGCTAGTGAGCGTTGGAGGGATTGCCTCCAGCAGGTTGTTCAACACGGTTGCCATTGGATGATCTTGCAGCAGAATTCAACATCTTGTGATCTCGGGACTCCCCCCTTCCTGGCGCGCCAAATGTCAAAGTGTTTGAAAAGACACTTCCCCCAGACCTACTAAGGAGCAGCCCGCGGAGGTTCTTGTTATGTTTGGGGTATGCAGAGATCAAGATCAAGATGATAACACCAGAGATTTACGTGGTTCGGGCCGCCTGAGCGTAACACCCTACTCCACGGGGTTTGTGTTATATTGTGTGAGTTTGTTCACTAGTATGCTTGTTAGCTTGGATCAGTTCTGCTGTGTGAGACCTATGTGTGCTGAATACATTGGCTTTAACAATAAAAGTTTTGAATGCTTCCATAACATCTTTTTAGCAAGGTTCGACTCTAGCTCTGAGCTTCTGCAAAGTCCGACAATAGGTCCGACTTTCTTTGTCTAGATCCATCATGTTTTTGGGTAGCTCCGGTGAGCTTTGTCTTTAGCTACGGCATGTCTTTGATAGCTCCAGCATGTCTTTGGTAAGCTCCGATATGTTCTGCTAGGTCCGACTTATGTTGGTTAGCTCCGACATGTGTTTCTAGCTTTGAATTTTGGGATGACTAGTTCCGACTAGTTTTGGTTAGCTCCGGCACTAGGTCCGACTAGCTTTGGTAAGCTCCGGCGCTAGGTTGTACTAGCTTTGGTAAGCTCCGGCTCAAGCTCCGGTTAGCTTTGGCTAGGTTCGGAGCTTGATCGCAATGTTCCTGCCTTTATCTTGCAATGTTTTGAACTTGCTTTACATTCTTAGAAAGATTTCTTAGTATTCATTTGCTATGTTTTTGGTGCGTTTTGGTTGATATGGCTGATATCGTTTTGATATGCTTGGCAACATGCTTATGTGAGGTGCTCACGTAAGGTGTTGTGTACGGAACTAATTTGAGTTAAGTCGCGGACTTGGGCTCGTACGGATTGGTTGTTTGTTCATGTGCAGGTGTTGCTTGACTTCAAGTCATGGCTAGTGACAGGATCCTTTGGACTAGTCTCACGGAGGAGATGAGGTTCCAACAACCAAATTCAGGAGGAATTGTGGTTGAGCGGGACAGGAGGTCGCGTAGGATGATTGAATCAAGGGCAGTGTATATGAAGGTTACTGGACATCGAAGGTCAGGAGGTCATTGGATTTGTGGTTTCTGATCTACACGAGTTTCTTTGCAGCGTTCCAGAACTATTTTTCTCGGGTAGGACAGATTGACCTTTGTTTGATCTTCCGATTATAACTTGAGTTTCCCTCGACGGATTTGAGTGATTCTTGTTGTTTCATCTTCGTGACTTGATTCTCTCTGATATATATCACTTTTGTCACGGTGAAACACGTTTAGATTAGTCTCACACACGATTTCTTTAACAAATCGTTTTTCTGCCGAAGGGGTTGGGATTTAATTGTTTCCGCTGCGTATGATTTTAAATCTACCATTCACCCCCCTCTGGTAGCTTTTCACGTGCTCTTCGATCCTACATGCTGAGATGAGATATCCATGGGTACGTGCAGCACAACCCTTTTATAGTTATAAGTACTGACAGTTACAAAGCTTGCCTGGCCCGACATGTGGCCCTTGCTTATTTAATGGCCTAATACACTGTCTAAAGGATATTAAGTGTGATTAATAGTGTGATAACATGCCCTAATGGCTGATCATGTGACGTTAATACAACATTAACGACACGTAATTAAATCTTGTAACTGTCGCTTTAATTACCCTTGATGGTTCGTGCTGAAGGAGATCTGTCGGTGTGTATGTCGATGAAGGTCCGGAGGCTTCACACATGGAAGCTCAGGAGATTTCCCTTACGGGAGGTTAGTTTCAGGGCTGCTGTACACGTGTCGCCATCGGAGCTCCTCTCTGCTGGGGATTAGGTCCGAGGTCGTTGTACATGTGTTGTCACCAAAACTTTCCTTCGTTGGGAGTTTAGTTCCGGTTTTCCTGTACACGTGTTGACCCAGGAGCTACCCATATGAGGGGAGCGGGTCCGATGCAACGTGACATGTGGGGCCTGAGGAGACCTTCAAATCTGATAGGTAGAACTCCCTTGTACTCTTCGCGATACTAAGGGGTACCCAGTACGCAGGGTACTAACAATAGCAGATCTCTAGAAGAGCATCTTGATTATCTCCGTGTTGTTTTCAATGCTTTACGTGATGCACGCTTATTTGGTAACATTGATAAGTGCACCTTTTGCATGGATAGAGTCTCTTTTCTTGGCTATGTTGTGGCACCATAGGGAATTGAAGTCGATCAAGCCAAGGTGGAGGCGATACACAGTTGGCCGACTCCTATCACGGTCACACAAGTACAAATCTTTCTTGGACCTGTTGGATTCTATTTGTGAAAGACTTCAGCAGCATACCAGGCCCACTGCATGAGCTTACAAAGAAGGATGCCCCATTCACATGGGGCAAGGCACAAGAGGTTGCATTTGCAACTTTGAAGAATAGGTTAACTCATACACCCCTTCTCCAATTACCAGATTTTAGTAAGACTTTTGAATTGGAATGTGATGCTAGTGGTATTGGATTGGGAGGTGTCTTGTTGCAAGAGAGGCAACATATTGCTTATTTTAGTGAGAAACTAAATGGTCCTAGTCTGAACTATTCCACTTACGATAAACAATTATATGCACTAGTACGAACTTTGGAAACATGGCAACATTATTTATGGCCTAAAGAATTTGTTATACATTATGATCATGAATCTTTGAAGCACATTAACAGCCAAGCTAATATGAACTGCAGGCATGCCAAGTGGGTAGAATTCATTGAGTCCTTTCCATATGTCATCAAACACAAGGAAGGAAAAGATAATATCATTGTGGATGCCTTATCTCAGCGTTATAATATGTTGTATGAACTTTATTTTAAGATTTTGGCTTGGAAACTGTAGGATCGAAGAGCACGTGAAAATCTACCAGAGGGGGGTGAATGGTAGATTTAAAAAATCTTACGTAGCGGAAACAATTAAATCCCAACCCCTTCGGTAGAAAAACGATTTGTTAAAGAAATTGTGTGTGAGACTAATCTAAACGTGTTTCACCGTGACAAAAGTGATAGATATCAGAGAGAATCAAGTCACGAAGATGAAACAACAAGAATCACTCAAATCCGTCAAGAGAAACTCAAGTTACGATTGAAAGATCGAACAAAAGTTAATCTGTCCTACCCGAGAAAAACAGTTCTGGAATGCTGCAAAGAAACTCATGTAGATGAAAAACCACAAATTGAATGACTGTGAAATATTTAGAGATGATAGATAATCAAGTTGTGAAGACAAACAAAAAGAATAACGTCAATTGGATCTGTAAAACTCGAGTTATGATACAAACACCGAAGTAAGGTAATGTTGTGCAGAAACTCGATGAGAAAAACTTATCTGGAACAAGTCGGACGAATAAGGCACAAAAGTTCCTTTCAACTACAAATTTTATTCAATAGAACACAAGAGGAACAGATCACAAAGTCACCTCTCACGAGCTATGGCCTCCCTTGCTTATATAACCAGCCCTTAGGCTAACCCAATCTCAACTAGGACTCTAATCCTACTCAAATCACGAATCGAAACTTTCCATAACTGCTTAGGACTCTTCTATACGCAGATAGAAGCAATCTTAAGACTTCCAAACACCTTAGGAACGTATAAAACATTCCTAAAACAACTCAAATTCGTGATCCACACGAAATCCTATCATAAACAACTCAAATCTTTCCATATTTGAGTCAAACACGACTCAATCGCAGCTTGAATCCATAACCTAGTCGGTTGGACCTTTCCGACAAATTCTTTACATCCACATCTCTTCATCACGCCTCGGAACCATGTAGCCACATCTATGCGCTCCTTGCACACGTGCAAACATCTTCCAACGACGTCCATGATACCTTCATATGCATTGTTCTTGATTTAAACATGTTGCGCGACCTCCCAATCAACTCAACCACAATTCCTCCCGAACTTGGTTGTTGAACCTCATCTTCTCCCTAAGACTAGTTCAATGAATCCCGTCACCAGCTATGTCTTGAACTCAAGCAACATCTGCACATGAACAAACAACCAGTACTTCCAAGCACAAGTCCTTAACTTGACTCTCGTTAGTTCTGAAAGTACAATATCTTAAGTGAGCACTTCACATAAGCATGTTGCATACCATAGCAAAATGATATCAACCATATCAACCAAAACGCACCAAAAACTTAGCAAATGAATACTAAGCAATCTTTCCAACAATGTAAAGTAAGTTCGAAACATTTCACAGAAAAGCAGGAACATTGCGATCAAGCTCCAAACCTTACCAAAGCTAACCGGAGCTTGAGCCGGAGCTTACCAAAGCTAGTACAACCTAGCGCTGGAGCTTATCAAAGCTAGTCGGACCTAGCGCTGGAGCTAACCAAAGCTAGTCAAACCTAGCGCCGAAGCTAACCAAAGCTAGTCAGAACTAGTCAACCAAAAAGTCGGAGCTAGAAAAACATGTCGGGGCTAACAACATAAGTCGGACCTAGCAAAACATATCGGAGATTAACAAAGACATGCCAAAGCTATCAAAGACATGTCGAAGCTAAAGAAAAAGCTCACCGGAGCTACCCAAAAACATGTCGAACCTTGACAAAGCAAGTCGGACCTATTGTCGGACCTTGCAGAAGCTCGAAGCTAGAGTCCAACTTTGCTAAAAAGGTGTTTTAGCAGAATTTCAGAACTTTTATCATCAAAGCCAATCTATTCAGTACAAGCCAATGTATTCAGCACACATAGGTCTCACAATCCCCCCTTGATGAATGCATTGGCAACACCACTTAAAATCCGAACATTGGCTTATTCACATTAAAAGTTTTGAAAACAATTTCTCCCCCTTTGTAAAACAGAAATAAAATGAGAAGACAAAGAAATTCTTCCTCTGAGAAGAATCGTGCCAAAACAATTGTGAATTTGTGCAATGTGTAATCAATTTCTCCCCCTTTGCATACTTATCTTTAAAAATTCACATATTATCTATCCCCATTTGACAATGTATTCAGCAAGGTTTAAAAGAGACAATTCAAATGTTATGAGCATATTATAACATATACATATAAACAAAGCTCATCCAAGGCATACTATCAAGTAACTTACACTATCACATCAATGAGATACATAAAGTAGTGTAAGCCATGCCAGAGATCAAATGTTGTTTTCAATTTAAGCAAGTCATGATCTCACAAACTTAACTGTTTCAAGACCTAAAAGCATGACACTTGTTGCTGCATATTATTATTTATCAAAGCACAAATTTTGATCATATGATACTTGCAAGAGATTATATGCGCATCTGCCTTATTCTAACCAACCAAGCCAAGCCTATGTCATTTGACAATCAGAAGCTTAAGGACATGGTTTTAGTCATACACAACTTCTTCCAAGTTCATATCTAAGTGCAATGATAAGCCATCTCAAAAGAAGAAGTGTGATGCATGCATATTCTCTTGATCTTTTCTCAATTTATATTTGACCATAAAATCTGAACATGTGAGTTCATTATTTGATTAATTCTTTATGATTAAAAGCACTTGTGAGCATGCAACAAGTTCAAAACAGCAAGAAAGTTCAATCATGACCAGATTTAGTGTAAGTATTATTCCAATTACTAGTCATGGCAAAAACTACAAAATTTATAACATGAGTAATGTAGTAAGAACTTTCAGCATGTAAAAGGAATCACAAAGTCATATACATATGAAATACTATGCTCATATTATTTTAAATTTAGATTCACACATAGACTTTCCAAGTTTCAAAACTCCCCCTCAATTTAAGCCATGAGGATGCATAACCCCTATTTCACTACGAATAAAACAAAAACGAGTGAAATCCAAAGGTTTTGTAAAAATGTCAGCCAATTGTTGTTTGGTATCTACATGGTGAAGCGCAATATTTCCTTTTTCAACATTATTACAGAAAAAGTGATACCTAATGTCGATGTGTTTAGTTCTAGAATGTTGCACAGGGTTTTTAGCAATGCAAATGGCACTAGTGTTATCACAAAACAGTGGAACACTATGTAGATCGACCCCATAGTCCTTAAGTGTTTGAACAATCCAAAGAATTTGTGAGCAAGCACTAGCAGTGGCTACATATTCAGATTCAGCTGTGGATTATGCAACTGAGTTTTATTTTCTAGAGGACCATGCACCAAGTGAATTACCAAGAAAATGACAAGCACCGGAAGTACTTTTTCTATCAATCCTACAACCTCCAAAATTAGCATCAGAAAATGCTTTCAAAGTAATGGTTGAGGAAGAAGGAAGAAAAATGTCAAATTCTTGAGTTCCATGTAAGTACCTGAGAATCCTTTTGAGGGCTTGACGATGTGAAGCACGTGAGGAGGCTTGAAACCGTGCACAAAGACATATACTGAATTGTACGTCTGGTCTTGATGCCGTGGGGTACAAAAGTGATCCAATCATGCTTCAATATTCTTTTTGATCCACGGGTTCATCATCTTCATCAAGTTCAAGTGTTGTTGCTGTTCCCATTGATGTCCGAAGAGGCTTGCTTTTGTCCATGTTGAAGTTCCTTAGAAGGTCTTTTGTATACTTTGTTTGATGCAAAAGGTACCCTCCTTGGTTTGCTTGATTTGCAGCCCCAAAAAGTATGTGAGTTCTCCCATCATACTCATCTCAAATTCTGAACTCAACATAGCTGAAAACCTGGACACAAGATCATGAGAAGCACAACCAAAGATAATATCATCCACATACACTTGAATGAATAATGAGTCATTGCCATGCTTAAGCACAAAAAGAGTTCTATCAACCTTGCCCATGGTAAACCCCTTTTCAAGTAAGAATGTTCTTAACCTATCATACCATGCTCTAGGGGCTTGTTTAAGACCGTACAAGGCTTTGTACAGTTTGGAAACATGATTAGGAAAATTTGGATTTTCAAAACCCAGTGGTTCTTTGACATAAACCTCCTCATCTATGCAGCCATTAAGAAAAGAACTTTTAACAACCATTTGATAGTCCAAAAGTATACTTCCATAATTCAAAAAGTAAGTTTGAAATATTACGAGTTAAAAACATAGCAGCTGCACGATAATTTTAGCACATAGAAAGTTCGTATGGTCCAAACAGCCGCTATGTATTATAAAAAGAAAAGTTAGACAGCCCAAAGCATTGACTCGCATGCAGCTCATGTGTTGCAAAGTTTGATCAATCCAAACAAAAATACGTGCACCTCATGTGTGTGAGAAGTTTCCGCAAGTTTGGACAATCCAAAGTGAGTGTCTCGGGTATACTCAAAACTTTACATGTAAACTTTCACTGTTAGCCTATTTGCCGATTTATTCAGCACCTAGGTCTCACAATCTCCCCCGTGATAAATGCATTGGCAACACCACTCCGAAACCGAGCATTGGCTCATTCACGTTTCATGAAAAGTTTTGACAAAATTCCACTCCCCCTTTTTGAAAATCAAATATCAAATGAGAAGAAACCTCTAAACTTAAAAATTCCCCCCCCTAAAGATGTACAATCTCCTTGAGAAGAACGTGTAAATCAAAACACTTGTGAATGCAACATAAATAAAAACAAGTGTGAATGTGCAACGTGTAACATATTTCTCCCCCTTTGACAACGTATTCAGCAAAGTTTAAAAGAGAAATTTGAATTTGTTTTGAGCAAAATATGACATATACATATAAAAAAACCTCATCCAAGCCATACGATCAAGTAACTTACACTATCACATCAATGAGATACATGAAGTAGTGTAAACCATGCTAGAGATCAAATGCAATTTCAATTTAAGCAAGTCATGATCCCCTAACTCAACTAACGACAGATGCTGCTGTTTTTTATTATCTTTTAAATAACAAATTTAAATCATATGAACTTTGCAGGAGATTATGTGCAACACCTTCCTTATTCTAACCAACCAAGCTAAGCCTATGTAATTTGACAATCAGAAGCTGAAGAACATGGTTTTAGTCATACACAACTCCTTCCAAGTTCATATCAAAGTGCAATGATAAGCAATCTCAAAAGAAGAAGTGCAATGCATTCATATTCTCTTGATCTTTTCATTATTTTTCATTTGATCATAAAAGCTCAACATGTGGGGTATTGATTGATTAATTTTCATGATTAAAAGCACTTGTAAGCATGCAATAAGTTCAAAACATTAAAAAGGTTCAATCATGACCAGATTTAGTGTAACTAATTATTCAAATTACTGGTCATGACAAAAACTACAAAATGTATAACATGAGTAATGTAGAAAGAACTTTCAGCATGTAAAAGGAATCTCAAAGTCATATATGTATGAAATAATATGCTCATATTATTTTAAATTTCAGATTTACACATATACTTCCAAAGTATCAAAACTCCCCCTCAATTTAAGATATGAGGTAACCCCTATTTCACTAGAATGAAAGAAAAACAAGTGAAATCCAAAGGTTTTGTAAAGATGTCAGCCAATTGTTGTTCAGTATCTACATGGTGAAGCACAATGTTTCCTTTTTCAATATTATCACAGAGAAAGTGATACCTAATATCAATGTGCTTTGATCTAGATTGTTGCATGGTGTTTTTAGCAATGCAAATGGTACTAGTGTTATCGTAAAATAGTGGAACACTATCTATATTTACAACATAGTCCTTAAGGGTTTGAACAATTCATAAAGTTTGTGAGGAAGCGCTGGGAGTGGCTACATATTCAAATTCTGCCGTGGATTGTGCAACTGAACTTTATTTTCTAGGGTACCAAGTGATGAGGACATCGCTACCGTTGATACAACCACAACAGCAGCGCATTCACCACTTGCGGCTAATCAAGGTCCAATGACACTCGCTCGTGCATGTGAACTTAATTATCAGGTGAATTCATTCCTGGCTGTTCAAATTAATTATCCTTCAAATGGAGAACTATTAAAGCCTCGTGATGACCTTGTTATTTTTAGGTGCATGGGAATTGATCCAGCTAGGAGGAATGGACGGATTAATGCAATGAAGGCTGCTCGACCCGAGGGGTCCTCGTAACTGCAGCAAGTACCATCTTAAAAGGGGCATAACTTACAACTCCTAAGGTTGTTTAATGCTAATAAGTACTTGCTGGAAAGGTCTCTTCGTCTACTTTCCATTAGATCAAGAATCAAAGGCAGATGACGCTTGAGCTGCCCAGAAAAAGCCAAACAAGACTCATGACTCCATCCTGAGTTCTAGTCTTCCTCCTCTATATAAGCAACTAGCAGCCATAGGAAGAACTTGGGTTTTGTTTTCTATAAGTTTAGTCATTGCTACTTCCTTGTAATGCAAGTGTCGATGAGACCTTCCGATTACTTGAATGAGAACCCCAACTTATCACACCCGTGAGTGTTTGCTTGTTATCTTGTTCTTGCTTGTTCTTCGATTGCTTCCAGGTTCAAGGCTGTTCTGGCATGGCAAGAACAACAACAACAGGAGTCGGTGTAACTATCGCTAAGACGCAGGACCCTTGTGGTTGTCGTAGTCGGGTAGCACAACGTCGACCTCCACCCAAATCGTAGTTATCAGAAGACGGTGTAACTGTCTCTCAAGGTGCCATACCATTCTGGATGTGGTAGTCGGGCAACCAACGTTGGCCTCTACCAAATTCGTTCACCACCAACATCTCTCATCGAAAGATAGGGCATCTCCTGTACCCGTTGGGTTCATCAAATAGTATTAGATTTCAGGATGCTCGGTGAGAGATTTCCTTCTCCTTGTTCTTCATTTACCTACAGTCCACTTTTGCCTACAAAATTTCGATCTAAAAATCCTAAAAACACTTTGAGCCTTTTGCTTGGCTACTTAGCTCTCAACTTGTTGAATTCACGGTTGCCTTTTTGTGTCGAGTTGTTAGTCCTAAGTTTTACACCGCTAAAGTTTCGAGTTCGTGTCACTTTGTTCTCAGTTCATTTTTATTATCTACCCAAAGTTGGCAAAAGGCAAGTGCAAAAGAAAAACAGCACATATCAGCATGGAAAAGATACGTGCGAAGAAAGAAAAGCCGCACTAATTTAAATTACTAAAAAAATCTCAGTCCAAAAAAACAGTTTGTGTAACATTTGTTTCAAGTTTTGGAGTTCAACTTGCTGTTTTGAAAGTTTTGTTAAAACACAACGTTCGTGCTGTCTGAACTTTTCTACTACAGTAAATTTAACATCACGTGGAGTAACGACTCGCGTCTCTATCACGGTTTAGACTAGGACCAGCACAATACCATCATGGAACGTTTATTCAACTTGTTGTGACTAATGTGGTACTAGCTGTTCCTTTGTGCAACTCATTTCTAGCAGCCACCTACAACTCCACAAAATCATCTACAACACAACAGGGTTGTGCTGGCAGCCACCGTTTGTTGCTCTTGCTATTTGTCGGCACCTCCTTCATCGCGTGGTAAGAACTTGTAAGAGCTTGATTTCTTGCTAGTGAGGAAGTGATTGTGTCCTACCACCTCTTAGCAACTGTTAGGGTTAATCGGCTTGCTGTTGTATTTCCTTTCTTTACTAACCATGTCAGCTTATGCGAATGAGACATTTCCACATTCACCACGTACGAGGGGCATCATTTAGCATTTTGAACGCCAAGTAAAGTTGCACACGGATGCCCTCAACGAGGATATTCAAGCCAATAATGAATGCATTGGTCAATTAGAGTTGACGCAGATTTGCACCAACTCCAAGCTGACCACATTAGAAAGCACTGTTGGGGATATTAACACTTCTCTAGCAGCAATCATTGAGCGATTGGAGAGGATGGAACAGGTTGGACGCAAAGAGAGGCAAAGACATGTTGATGACAGCCACGACTTCGTTGGCAGCGCTGCAAGATATGACGAGGCGGGGTATTCAGCGGATACCGAGCTTGATGATGGACCTTTCAGGTATCAACGGCAGCCACATCGCGGTCATCGTGGTATGGGTGGTCGAGCCCTACGATGTGAGGTACGTGACAATGATGATTCCCTACGCATCATTAAATCCTCCATATCACCCTTTGATGGGAAATATGATCCGGATGCATATATATATTGGGAATTATCAGTAGATCAAAAATTTGCATGCCATGATTTCCCTAATGATAAAAAGGTTAGAGCTGCCACTAGGAATTCACTGACTTTGCTTATGTTTGGTGTCACGAGCATCAAACTAAAAATCCAGCTACCGTACCACAAACTTGGAATGCTTTGAAACGAATCATGTGTCGTTGTTTTGTTCCTTCCTATCATGCCCGTGACCTGTTGCATAAATTACAACAACTTAGGCAAGGCAACAAATATGTTGAGGAATACTATCAAGAACTCCAAAGAGGCATGACGCGATGTGGCCTAGTTGAAAATGAAGAGGCTGCAATGGCTAGGTTTATTTGTGTTTTAACAAGAGAAATTCATGACAAATTGGCTTATAAGGAATACACTAACATCACTCGATTATTCCATCTTGCTTGTAAGGCTGAACGAGAAGTGAAGGGACGATGCATAAGAACTAACATTTCTGCAGGTCAAACTACCTCATGGCAGTCCCGCTCAAGTGTTGCTGGTGCTAAGCATCATTCTCCAGATGATGCTTCCAATCGGTTGCCCAGGACTACATCAAAATCAGCACCTTTGCATGCTATCGAGACAACAAAAGGATCCACCCAAGCTATAGCCAACACTTCTTCTTCCATCGCTTCCACCGGGAGAACAAAAAGACATTCAATGCCTCGAGTGTAAGGGTTTTGGGCACCTACGAAGGGATTGCCCAAGCAAGTGTGTGCTGATTGTACGAGAAAACGGTGAGTACTGATCCGCTAGTGATTTAGATGATGAAACATGTGCCATGCTTGCTACACAAGATGCAGGAAAGAAGAATGATGATGAAGATCACATTGGGGCTGATCATGCTGATCACTACGAGAGTCTTATTGTGAGGTGTGTCTTGAGTCCCTAAATGATCAAAGCTGAACAGAACCAGCTACACAATCTATTCCAAACTAAGTGTGTAGTTTTGGAACGACCGTGTCGCACTATTATTGATGGAGGAAGCTGCAACAATTTAACAAGTGCTGCCGTGATAGAGAAGCTTGGGATGACAACACTTCAACATCCACATCCCTACTACATCTATTGGTTCAACGAAAGTGGTAAGCTTAAGGTAGCACCTTTTGTTCATGTCAAATTTACAATTTGTTCCTTCCATGATTACATTGATTGCGATGTCATACCTATGCAAGCTTGCTCTATGCTATTTGGTCGACCATGGCAATTTGATAAAGATACATTACATCATGGTAAATCAAATTGTCGGTACCCTGCGTATTGGGTACCCCACGGTACTGCAAGAAGTGCAAAAGTGTTCCACCTGTCAAAGTTGAAGGTCTCCTCAGGCCCCACGCGTCACACTACACCGGACCCGCATCCCTCATATGGGTAGCTCCGGGATTGACACGTGTAATGTAAGTCCGGAGCTAAACTCCCAACATAGGGAAGCTCCGCAGTCAACACGTGTATAATGACCCCAGACCTAACTCCCAGCACAGGGGAGCTCTGGTGCCACCACGTGTATAGCGGTTCCGGAGCTACCTCCCTGCGAGGGGAAGCTTCAGAACTGCCACATGTGGAGCCTCCAGACCTACATCACCAACGAGTACACTGGCAGATCTCCAACATCACGGACATTCAAGGGACAGTTAAAGCGGCAGTTACAAGACCTGATTATATGTCATTAATGTTGTATTAATGACACACGATCAGTTCACTATTAATAGGGGTAACATAGCCATTAAGGCACGTTATCACACTATTAACCACGCTTAATGCTCATGGACAGTGTATTAGGCTATTAAATACGACAGGGCCACATGTCAGGTCAGGAAAAAGGTGTAATGGTCAGTCATTGGACTATAAAAGGACCAACCGCGCCGCACGATACAAGGGCAATATGGGCCAAGCTAAGACACATACTAGTGCTACGGAAAAACTCAATACAACAACACAAATCCCGTGGAGTAGGGTATTACGCTCTGACAGCCCGAACCACGTAAATCACCTGTGTCATTATCTTGTTCCCGATCTCTGCGCTCCCAAATCAATACAAGAACTTCCACGGGCTACATTTAGTAGTACCGGGGGAAGTGTCATTCTCACACTTCGACATTTGGCACGCCAGGTAGGGAGAGCCTGAGATCACAAGGAGGTGAACTCTGCCGTAGGATCCTCCAATGGCAACCTTGCTGAACAACCTGCTAGAGGCAAGCCTTGCAACATGCAGCAACAAGTGGGTGTTGTTGCCCCGACGGGTGCCATGCCACCACCACCACCACTATCTACCCTAGCAAACTATGCTGGACAACAGGATGGGGTACTTGTGTCGATCACAGCATCGGCAAACAACAACCCTGAGAACACGCTAATTGCTGCGCGAACTCTGTTGGAGCACCCACCAGCACTCGGAGCACCTCAGGGTGCGATGGAGCAGTGGCGTGCTGATGTGTAGCATCTGGTTGCAGCCGCAGCCGATGCCATCAGCAACCAAGGTCCCCCGCCTTCAGGGCAGACAACAGCTCAACGTAGGATCTTGTCTGGAAGACATGGTCCTCACGTGTCACAGCACCGACGGCGTGCTACATCCTAGCAGGTGACTTCGCTTCCTTCCGGGGCACGTCGCACCCACACCATCACCAGAATTCTGACTCACGACCTGCGGTTGGAACTGGATCGCCATTACCGGCAGCAGGACGACTGTGTCCATATCGAGCGTGCTTGTGAGAGCCGAGAGGCTCGGGACAGCCCTGCTCCTCAGGGAGTAGGGGGAGGCTGTTCTGCCCTGGCCATGCACTTACGCATGGTCAGATGGCTATAGAAGTTCCGGCCTCATTTGTCGGAGAAATTCGACAGGACTGTCAATACCGCTGAGTTGCTTCAAATTTACACCACTATTATACTTGCAGTGGGGGGCAACGAGGCCGTGATGGCCAATTACTTCCTAGTGGTTCATGAGTCTTCCACCCGACTCCATTAATAGTTGGGAGGAACTATGCCAACAGTTCACTGCCAACTTCGGGAGTTCTTACAACCGACATAGCACTGAACTAGATTTGTTTGTTGTGAAGCAAACAAAGGGGGAACCTTTGCGATCCTTTATCCAGCGGTTTTCTCAAGTACGCAATGCCATCCCCTCAATCTCAAACGCTTCTGTTATTGCTGCATTTAGACAGGGCATTCGAGACAAGAAGATGCTGGAGAAACTGGCGACCAAATAAGTCACCAGTGTCACGGAACTCTTCAGCTTAGCAGATAAATGTGCTAAAGCTGAGGAGGGACATGAGATGCACTCCAAACCATCTCTAGAGGCAAAGAAGAAATCTTCCAAGAATGAAGGCACTACTTCTGGAGGTGGTAAAAAGTAGAAGAAAACCAACGGCGAAAAGAAGCCATCAGTCGGCGCACCTACTGCTGCGGCTGCTGCAGCTCCAGGTGGCCGGGGGCCACGCCCCGAGAAACGACCTCGACCATCGTCAAAAGATGGTGGCAGCTCCAAAGTGTGGTGTACGATCCACAAGATGGACAAGCACAGTCTGGAAGAATGCCGAGAGGTCCAGAACCTTGTCGAGCGCTACAACAAGTGCCGAGAAGAAGCTCTTATCCGCCAACGGCAAGGAAAGAAAAAAGTCGACGAAGCTCCGGCTGAGGAGGAGCTAGGTTTTCAGGACCCCAATAAGGTTTTGAAGGCCGTCTACAATACCATCGACGACGACTTCGACGCCTCTGACAACGAGCATCGGAAGACCTTGAACACCATTTATGGTGGTTTTTGGGATATCATATCTCGCCACATCCTCAAGACAATGTGGCGGGATATGGCTGTTGTAGCTCCCACCGCTAGGGCAGAGCCTCATCGGAAGTGGGTGGACACTCCCATCATTTTCGATGCTTTGGTCTGACCTCGTAACATGATTGGAGCTGGCCAAATCCCGTTGATGGTATCTCCGACCATTAACAATGTTCAACTCCACCATGTACTGGTGGACGGAGGTGCAGGGATGAACCTCATATGCTTCGAAGCCTTTGTCATGCTCCAGCTCCGACCTTTGGACCTTTGCCCCTCTCGACCTTTCTCTGGGGTAGGTCTAGGGGCCATTACCCCTCTTGGCTCCATCACAGTCCCGTTGACCTTCGGGACTCGAGAGAAGTACAGAACCGAGAAGATGGTCTTCAACGTAGTGTAGATCAGTTTGTCGTTCAATGCATGGATGTCTAGCTGCGCTTAGCCGGTTCATCTCAAGACTGGCAGAGCAGGCACTCCCCTTCTTCAATCTCTTAAGGAAGTCCGAACCATTTCATTGGTCTAAAGAAGCAGAAAAGGCGTTTCAAGAGCTAAAGCAGCTCCTCACCACCCTACCAATCTTGGTAGCTCCAAATCCTTGTGAGACTTTACTTCTTTATATTTCTGCAACTATGGAAGTTGTAAGCATGGTCCTGGTCGCAGAAAGACCATAGACACATCCAGTCCAGGAGCCCAGACCCCTCCAGGAGGGTTCGGAGCTACCTGAAGGCGAGTCTGGGTCCCAACCCCCAGACACGGATCTTCAAGACAGAGTACTAGAAGATCAACCTCTCTCATCTGAGAAAGTTTTAACGACTGTTCAAGGAGATCCGAACCCACATGCAAAGGTCCTGGTTGAAGAGGAAAAAAATCCAGACCCCTCTGGGAGGGTCCGGGAAGCTCAACAAGAATGACCGGACCCCTCTGAGAGGGTCCGGATCGATGGAGAAGAAACTTCGGGCCCCTCCGAAGCGGTCCGAACCGTCTAGCGCCTAGTGTACTTCATTAGCGAAGTACTCCACGATGCCAAGACAAGCTACATTAAGACGCATAAGCTGCTTTATGCAGTTCTTATTGCCTCAAGGAAGCTTCGTAACTACTTCCAAGCCCACAAAATATCTGTGGTAACTTCTTTTCCACTGCGTGCTATTTTGCATAACCCTAACTCTACTAGGAACATTGTGAAGGGGCAGTGGAGTTGGGCGAGTTCGACCTAGAATTCATGTCACGACAAGCAATCAAGAGTCAGGCTTTGGCTGACTTCGTGGTGGAATGGACTCCCTCTCCATCAAACCCTGGGGGCCTCACTAAGCAGAAGCCGGAACCCAAGGTCCCGGTCTTCACTCAACCACACTGGACTCTCTACTTTGACGACTCCGTGCAGAAGCAGGGGCCGGAGCTGGAATCCTTCTTCTCGCTCCAACTGGGGAGAAGGTCAAGTACATGGTTCACCTTGATTTCAAGGTGTCAAAGTGTGAGAACAACACTTCCACCGTTACTACTAAATCTAGCCCGCGGAGGTTCTTGTATTGATTTGGGAGCGCAGAGATCGGGAACAAGATGATGACACAGGTGATTTACGTTGTTCGGGCCGCCTGAGCGTAATACCCTACTTTGTGTTATTGTATTGAGTTTTTCCGTAGCACTAGTATGCGTGTTAGCTTGGCCCACATTGCCCCTGTATCGTGCGGCGCGGTCAGTCCTTTTATAGTCCAAGGACTAATCATTACAACTTTTACCTGGCCCGACATGTGGCCCTAGCGTATTTAATAGCCTAATACACTGTCCATGAGCATTAAGTGTGGTTAATAGTATGATAACGTGCCTTAATGGCTACGTTACCCTATTAACAGTGCTCTGGTCGTGTATCATTAATACAACATTAATGACACGTAATTAGGTCTTGTAACTACTGATTTGACTGTCCCTTGAATGTCCGTGGTGTTCGAGATCTGCCAGTGTACTCGTTGGTGGTGTAGGTCTGGAGGCTCCACACGTGGCAGTTCTAGAGCTTCCCCTAGCGGGGAGGTAGCTCCAGAACCGCTATACACATGGTGGCACTAGAGCTCCCCTCTGCTGGGGGTTAGGTCTGGAGTCTTTATACACGTGTTGACTGCAGAGCTTCCCTATGTTGGGAGTTTAGCTCCGGACTTATATTACACGTGTCAATCCCGGAGCTACCCATATGAGGGATGCAGGTCTAGTGTACTGTGACGTGTGGGGCCTGAGGAGACCTTCAACTTTGATAGGTGGAACTCTCTTGCACTTCTTGCAGTACCGTGGGGTACCCGGTACGTAGGGTACCGACAGTGGCCCCCGGACCCACCTCTAGGAGAAACCCTTTGGGTTAACTTATTCTACCAGAGGTGGGGCCATCCTCAATTCCCACACTTTGACTTCAAAAGTCTTCTGATGTGCCGTTGGGGCGATGGTTTGGGATTAAACCATCGCCGTGTGGCTTGTTATGAATGCGGCAGATGAGATCTTTGAGTGCGGATCTCACGCAATTGAAGGTCGCCAGTTCCCAATACGAAAACCGTATCGTTTCCGAGCGCCTTGTCAAGGTGCCGCCTTTGGGTTTCCCGCCGCCCATCATGATAACAGTTCACCTGGGGTAATAACCTCGACCTCTTCGTCGGGGTGGCCCCGCGCCCATTCGTCATTGATGGGGTAGTTTTTTAAGTGTGACCCCGCTCTCATTGCAGTTTCCATCCAAGCGTCACGGAGGCTTACTTAAGAAGGAAAGTATGCACAGTTTGAGGACTCTTTACACTTTTGATCAATCTCACGCTCAGAGCCTCCCAAACTCTGCCTAGATTTCTCTTCCTTTGCTCCACTTTACCATGATAGAGTTGGGTCTTCCCAAGAGCCGCCTCAAGAGCAAGGACGATCTGATGAGGGTTCAGACCTATATGGGGTGGTGTGACTCCTTCAACCGCTTGATCTGCGCTGGCAAGCTCCCATTCAAGAAGGAGCGCAATGGCTACATGGTGTACTTCTCAGCGTACGCCATGGTGGGATTGATCCCAACTTTTTCAAGCTTCCTCTTAATGCTGCTGGACTTCTACGACCTCTAGCTGTATCATCTTGGCCCCCATTCTCTTCTGCTCGTGGCAACCTTCGTCCACTTCTGTGAGATGTGGGTGGGTGTTCCCCCCTGCATTGAGTTGTTCTGTACCTTCTTCACGGTCCATACTACTGGCAAGGGTACTAAGCTTCTTGGCTTCTACTATTTCGTGAAGCGCAAGAACTGCCCCTTCAAGTACTTGAAGTCATTCCCCTCCGGCAAATGAGATGACTGGAAGAAGGATCGGGTCATCATTGCATTAGAGGAGCACAACAGGTTGGAGCTGCCCCAAGGACTCCCCAACGTTGATACCGACGCCTAGAGTATAGTTCCGAAGCTGTCGGATGCATTTAACCCTGTCCTGACAAGGATCCGAGAATGCGTGGAGGGAGGAGTGACCCCTTAGATTGTCTTCGGAAATTTCATGGTGATAGGATCTTGGTTCCCGATCTTTTAATGAGAATAGGAGGGTTCGATCTGTGGAGGAGAAGACGTTGGCGATCCGACTACACCGTCCCCAAGATGATGCGCACCTTAGCGATCGGTACACCGACTTTGAAGTTGTATTGATCTTGCTGGCGCACAATCAACCTGACCACGAGGGCCTTTGTTCCTGCAAGCAATCGAAGAACACACAAGAACAAGAAGAACAAGCACTTATCAGTTGAATCATTCTGAAGTGGGGTTCCGGATACAAGTAGACGGATGATCTAGTCGACACGCGCGTGTACAAGGAAGCAGCATAAGCTAACTTACGAATAAACAAAACCCACCAGCTAATGAGGGTGTTGACTACTATTTATTACCTCCCTAGGGTCGTGAGAAACTCTAATCATGAGTCCCTAATGGACTCCCATGGGCCCAATTTTGGTGATGCAGCACCATGGACAGAAAAGGTCTTGGTATTAAGATAACGATTGCGGCCGACTCCGAATAGATATGGACATGACGCCAGATCCGTTTGAAAGTAGACTTGATAATCTTTCTAGGAAGTACTTGAACGCCCAGATCGGAGTCCGTATGAAGTCGTGGTGGCCGTCACAATTTTGTGCTGTTCTGCTGTCCAAATCCTGTCTGTGCGAATTCCCTTCCCATTGGCTCCTCTCCATTGTTCCTAAGCAAAAAAAGAAAACACGTAGTTCCACGGTCTAGATAAGATGTACATAAGGCCAAGAACCAGTTCACCTCATAGTTTAGTTGACGTGCACGAGCGCGAGTGATCGGACCAGAAACCGGTAGCTGAGTTGGTGTGGATGTATTGAGGGTGTTGATGTCCTCATCATCCTCCCCTTCTCGCATTTGAGTCGTCCGCGACTCAAGCTCATCTCTTCTCCCAAATATGGCTTCAAATCTGCAGTGTTAAATGTGGGACTAACCCCAAAATCCGCAGGCAACTCGAGTTTATATGCTTTATCATTAATCCTTTCTAAAACTTTGAATGGACCATCAGCTCAAGGTAACAATTTAGACTTTCTCAAATCAGGAAACCTATCCTTTTGCAAATGTAACCAAACTAAATCACCAGGTTCAAAAGTGATAGGTTTCTTTCCCCTACTACCAACAAGTTTATACATGGCATTCATGCACTCTATATTCTTCTTAGTGGTTTCATGCAATTTTAAGATCAATTCAACATGATGTTTAGCATAAAAATTCACTCGTTCCATTGAAGGAAGAGGTAATAAATCAATAGGAGCACGGGGTACAAATCCATAAACAATCTCAAAAGGGCATTTCTTAGTACTAGAACGTAGCGAACGATTATAAGCAAACTCAACATGAGGCAAACACTCTTCCCACATTTTTATATTCTTTTTCAAAACAGCCCTAAGCATGGTAGATAAACTTCTATTCACAACCTCAATTTGACCATCAGTTTGGGGATGACAAGTAGTTGAAAATAAAAGCTTAGTCCCCAATTTTGCCCATAACGTTCTCCAAAAATGGCTAAGAAACTTAGCATCATGATCTGAAACTATTGTGTTTGGCACACCATGCAACCTAACAATCTCTCGGAAAAACAAATCAGCAACATGTGTAGCTTCATCACTTTTACGACAAGGTATGAAGTATGCCATTTTAGAAAATCTATCCACGACAACAAAGATGCTATCCCTCCCCTTCTTTGTTTTAGGCAGTCCTGAAACAAAGTCCATAGAAATATCCTCCCAAGGCATGCTAGGAACAGGAAGAGGCATGTACAAACCATGTGGATTAAGTCATGACTTAGCTTTTTGACATGTCGTGCAGCGAGCAATGAAGCACTCCACGTCTCGCCTCATCCTTGGCCAAAAGAAATGACCAGCAAGTATGTCCTCTGTCTTTTTTACTCCAAAGTGTCCCATCAGCCCGCCTCCATGCGCTTCCTATAACAACAACAAACGAACAGAGCTAGCTGGAATGCATAACTTGTTAGCTCTAAACACATAGCCATCATTGAGGACAAATTTATTAATGTTTTTCCGTCTTTACATTTCAGCAATACATCTTTGAAATCAGCATCATGTTCATATTGATCTTTAATCGTTTCTAATCCAAAAATTTTAAAGTCAAGTTGAGATAGAAGAGTATAACATCTAGATAAAGCATCAACAATAACATTATCCTTTCCATTTTTCTGTTTAATGACATAAGGAAAAGACTCAATAAATTCCATCCACTTAGCATGCCTACGGTTCAGTTTCCCTTGACTCCTAATATGCTTTAGTGATTCATGATCAGAATGGATAATAAATTCTTTGGGCCACAAATAATGCTGCCATGTTTCTAAAGTTCGTACAAGAGCATATAATTCCTTATCATAGGTAGAATAATTCAGAATAAGCCCACTCATTTTTTCACTAAAATATGCAACAGGTTTTCCTTCTTGTAACAAAACACCACCCAATCCAATCCCACTAGCATCACATTCAAGCTCAAAAGTCTTAGAAAAAACAGGAAGTTGGAGAAGAGGTGCATGTGTCAACTTATCTTTCAGTATGGTAAAGGCGCTATCTTGTGTGGTGCCCCAAGAAAAAGGCACTCCCTTCTTCGTAAGGTCGTTCAATGGAGCAGCAATGGTGCTTAGATCCTTCACAAAGCGACGATAGAACCCAACCAGCCCTAGAAAGCTCTGCACCTGTGTGATGGTCTTTGGTACAGGCCACCCCTGAATAGCTTCTACCTTGGCTTGATCAACTTCAATTCCTTGTAGAGTAACAACATAGCCAAGGAAAGAGACTCGATCCGTGCAAAAGGTGCACTTCTCGAGATTACCAAATAATCGTGCCTCACGTAAAGCATTAAAAACAACACGTAAGTAATCAAGCTGTTCATCCATGGATTTGCTATAAATCAATATATCATCAAGATACACAACAACAAATTTTCCAATGAATGCACGCAAAACCTCGTTCATTAATCTCATGAAGGTGCTAGGGTCATTAGTTAACCCAAAAGGCATGACTAACCACTCATATAAACCGAACTTAGTTTTGAAAGCAGTTTTCCATTCATCTCCTTGTTTAATGCGAATTTGGTGATAACCACTACGCAAATCAACTTTTGAGAACACAACATAACCACTCAATTCATCAAGCATATCATCTAAGCGTGGAATAGGATGACGATATCGAATGGAAATATTGTTGATTGCTCTACGATCCACACACATACACTAGGATCCATCCTTTTTAGGTACTAGAATAACTGGAACAGCACAAGGACTAATAGACTCTCGTACATAACCTTTGTTGAGTAGTTCTTATACTTGGCGCTGAATCTCCTTTGTTTCTTCCGGATTTGTCCTCTATGGTGCACGGTTGGGCAATGAAGCACCGGGAATGAGGTCAATCTGGTGCTAAATCCCTCTAATTGGTGTTAGTCCTGGTGGTATTTCACTTGGAAACACATCAGAATATTCCTGCAAAATGTTAGTAACAGCAAGAGGCAAAGAATGTTGCATATCGTAAAGGGAAATCAAAACATCTTTGCATACCAAAGCATAGGCAACAGAGGTGGAAGCAATTAGTTCATTAATATCAGGTTTCATAGCATCCCTTCAGAGATATCTCATTTTTCTTATCAAACACAGATTTGGCATTGTTATTGTTCTCAACGTTAGCATGGTCCTGAGATTTAGTTTTCCTATCTCTAGCAACATCATCTTGCACAATAGCTTCAGGAGACATAGGATGCAACACAATTTTTTTTATCGTGGTAAAGAAAAGAATACTGATTTGATCTACCATGATGCATAGAATCTCTATCAAATTGCCAAGGTCTTCCTAGCAGAATATTACAAGCTTACATAGGCACAACATCACATTCAACGACATCCTTATATGATCCAATAGCAAAATTGATTCGCACAAGTCTAGTTACCTTTGCCTTACCGCTGTTGTTTAACCATTGAATGTAATAGGGATGTGGGTGCGGTTTGGTGCTTAGTGCTAGCTTGGTCACCATGTCACTGCTGCCCAAGTTGTTGCAGCTACCTCATCAATGATCATGCGGCAAGATCACTCTTTGACGACACACTTTGTTTGGAATAATGTGCGCCTTTGATTTTGTTCCGCTTTCTCCATTTGTGCACTAAGCACACGCTGCACAATGAGACTATCATAGCACGCTGCATCTTCTGTACCAATATGCTCTTCTTGATGTTCATTGCTACCTGCATAGCCAGCTGCAAGCAAAACACATGTATCATCATCAAAATTGTTAGCAGATGAGTACTCACCGTCATCTTTAACAAATAGAACATGTTTGCTTGGGCAGTCACGCTGCACATGGCCAAAACCCTTGCACTTGTGACATTGAATGTCTCTGGATCATACGATAGATGCTACGGAAGAAGCACTCTCGGTGGACTTTTGGGTGGTCTTTACTGCTGAGCTAGTGGAAGAAGCGTGTGGCTTGTTGCCAGAGGAAGAAGGCGCTGCCCGACTTGGTGAAGAAGATGGCGGGGAAGCACGCCCAGTTGAAGGAGTAGTTGTGTGTGGTTGCCATGAGCTACTCTTTCCTGCAGAAATATTAGTTCTAGAGCTAGGTCGTCGTCCCTGCACTTCCCTTTCAACTTTAAAAGCAATATGAAACAAACGGGTAACATTATTGTAATATTTATAAGCAAGTATGTCTTGAATTTCATGGTTTAAACCACCCAAAAATCTAGCCATAGTTGGTTCCTCATCCTCGTCTAAATTACAACGCAACATACCCATTTGTAATTCCTGAAAATACTCTTCTACACTTTTAGCTCCCTGTCTCAATTGTTGTAACTTATTTAACAGATCACGTGCATAGTAAGAAGGAACAAATCTAGGTCGCATGAACCGTTTCAAAGCATCCCAAGTTTTTGGTATGTTATTAGGATTTTTCGTGCCATATTCTATCCACCAAACAGAAGCAAAATCAGTAAACTCACTAGTGGCTGCTCTAACTCTTGCGTTTTCAGGAAACTCATGACATGCAAATTTTTGATCAACATAAATCATCCAAGTAATATATGCATTAGGATCATATTTACCATCAAAATGAGGTATCTTATATTTGATCTTGTTAAAAGTATTATCATGATTGCGTACCTCACGCCGACAATGTCCACCCATACCTTGACGGTTGCATTGTAGCCGGCGTCGTGGCCTAGCTTCCTCATCTTCCCCAATCTTCGTATCTGCATAATAGTCATCTTCATTGTCACGTACAATACTAGGAACATTGCTCACCTGTCCATCCGCGGTGCGTCCACGATCCCACTCCTCAAGGCGCTGCAGGACGGATCCAATAGAAGTGTTCAATGTTTGAATGAAAATCTGCAATGTGCTAATTTTTGTGTTGGTGTCGATCTGCATATTTTCCAATGGACCAAGGCGATCACTGGTAACACGAAAATCCTCATCAAGCGCTTCTGTGCGTAGCCGCACTTGGCGTTCGAAGTGTTGTATGATTCCCCGTGTGCGAGGTGAATGCACGTCTTCATTTGTATTTGCTCCTCCTGCCATGGTTAGTAGAAAAGTGAACAATCCAATATGAAAGGATAACGTTATCCCTAGCTACAAAGGTGCTTGTGGAGTTAACTCACTCACTCTCAACCTGTTCAATAAAGCTCTTACCTGTTCTTACCAAGCTCAGCAAGAAGGTGATGGCAACCAGCAAGTAATGAACAACTTCAAGAGCAAGTGTCAATCTATGGCTTTAGGTGGCTGAACTAGCACAAGGAGCAAACTTTCATTATGTTAATCACAACAAGCCGAATAAATGTTCCACAACAGTATTGTGCTGATCTTAGTCTAGACCGTACTAGAGACGCGAGCCGAGACACCAATGTCATCACCAAAAACACACCAAACAACAATCTGATTTTTTCCCCTTGCACTTGCCTTTTTTCTTCTCTAATTGCTTGTGGCTTTTGTGCGGCTTTTGATTTTGCACTTGCCTTTTTCTTATTGTCAAACTCGAATTACTAATCTGACTCAAACTCAAAGTAGCAATCTGATTCAAACTCGAACTAGTAATCCGACTCAAACTCGAACAACGAATCTGACTCGAACTAGGTGACCGAATGTGACACGAACTCAAAACTCTAGTGGTGCAAAACTAAAGACCAGCAACTTGACTCGTCAAAGCAACCATGAACTCAACAAGTCTTGACTAAGTAGAGAAATTAAAAGGCACAATGGTCTAGGAATAATGGTAAAAACAGATCTGGTATTTTTTTTGGGCTTTTTTTGGACTATAGGATGATAACAACAGAAAGAAAAGTAATGGTAGCACTCTCACCGATTAACCTTGCTCTGATACCACTTGATAGGATCTTGGTTATCAATCTTTCGATGAGAATAGGAGGGTTTGATTTGTGGAGGAGAAGACTTTGGCGATCCGACTACACCGTCCCCAAGACGATGCGCCTTAGTGATCAGTACACCGACTCCAAAATTGTATTGATCTTGCTGGCGCACAATCAACCTGACTACAAGGGCCTTTGTTCCTGCAAGCAATCGAAGAACACGCAAGAACAAGAAGAATAAGCACTTATCAGTTGAATCAATCTGAAGTGGGGTTCTGGATACAAGTAGAAGGGCGATCTAGTCGACACACGCGTGTACAAGGAAGCAGCAGAAGCTAACTTACGAATAAATAAAAGCCACCAGCTAATGAGGGTGGTGGCTACTATTTATTACCTCCCTAGGGTTGTGAGAAACCCTAATCACAAGTCCCTAATGGACTCCAGACGATACATGGGCCATGGGCCCAATTTTGGTGATGCAGCACCATGGACAGAAAAGGTCTTGGTATTAAAATAACGATTGTGGCCGACTCCCAATAGATTTGGACATGAGGCCAGATCTGTTTGAAAGTATACTTGATAATCTCTCCAGGAAGTACTTGAATGTCCATATCGGAGTCTGTATGAAGTCGTGGTGGCCATCACAAGTTGGTGCTATTCTGCTGTCCAAATCCCGTCTGTGCGAATTCCCTTCCCATTGGCTCCTCTCCATTGTTCCTAAGCAAAACAAGAAAGCACGTAGTTCCATGGTCTAGATAAGATGGACATAAGGCCAAGAACGAGTTCACCTCATAGTTTAGTTGACGTGCACGAGCGCGAGAGATCGGACTAGAAACTGGTAGCTGAGTTGGTGTGGATGTATCGAGGGTGTTGATGTCCTCATCACATGGTGAACATATGGATCCGCTGAGGAAGAGGGAGAATCTCGACTGGGCTTTAAACAGTGTGATGGATGATGACCGGATTGAATCCGGTTTGAAATCCAACTTGGATGACGAAGCTCTGAAGCTCCATATTAAGAAGTTTCAACATGGGCTTGTCGGCGGCAAGACTTTGCTCCGCCAGCTGCTTTTGTGCCCTTAAATATGATTCCAGAGATCAGCATGGAGCTTCGGAGGAAGATGCTGAAGCTTGATGACTTGGGTGAAGTGGAGAAGCGCCGGACCTCCAGGGTTGTAATCCCCGGAGCTTCTGAAGAGGTGGTTGCCTCTGCTCCGAGTCAGAGGGTTGAAGGCATCGGCAAGGGCAAGGGCAAGGAGCCAGTCGAACCTTCCAGTCGGAAGAGAAAACTGAAGCACGTTGATGGGAGGTCCGTCAGGTCTGCTCCCTCTACAACAACTCCTTCTCTCCGACGAGGGAGATCTTTTGCGGCTACACCTTTTACAGTGCGGGCGTCTTCGAGAGGCGCCAGCTCCAAGCAGTCAACTCCAGCCTCTGTGCCGGCTAAGAGTTCTAGGTTTGGAAGTTGTTCCCGATTGAAGGAAGTTCTGGTCGAGAAGACTCCAGCTACCGCAAGTGGTCCCCAACTGAGGTCTGAAGTTGTTGTCTCACCAGACTTGGTGGGCTCTAACCCCAGGCCTCTGAAGAAGAGGTTTCGCGGCGATTGGGGCGGTAGCATCCCTAGGTAAGCATCATGGGCTCGCCTTGAAATGCCAATCTTATTTTTATTATGTTTTTATTCTTCTTGTCCCTTTATTTCTAGGGTGTCAAAAAAGGAGTCAGAGACTTCGGCATCTGTTGCAGTGATTGTGGCTGTGCATGCAGAAGCTTTAACTTCAACAATTGAGCCTCCTCCTCAAGTGGTGGCAGATGTGACGGTAGCTCTGGCGCCAAGTGTCGTGGATTTAGATTTAGATTCTTCATTGGAAGCTCCTGTGGTAGCGCCTGTCCACAAAGGAGAAGTTGAAGATGCACTACTGGCAACAGTGTCGGAGGCTGAGGTTTTAGTGCAGGAGTCAGAGATGTCAGAAGCTCTGGCTTTTGAGTCGGAAGTCATCGATGCCCTGACCGCTGAGCTAGAGGCGGTTGAAGCCCCGTACATTGGGCCGGAGATGGTTGAAGCTCCGGCCCTTGAGCCAGAAGTTGTTGAAGGTCTGGTTGTTGAGCCAGAAATGCTTGAAGCTCCAGTTGCTGAACCGAAAGTGGCTAACGTGCCAGCGCCTAGGCCAGCGGTAGTAGAGGCACTGGATGAAGCCCTAACTGTCGCTCTGGAGGTAGCTGCTCCGGAGGTGTCCGGGCCAGAGCCGGAGCACCATGAAGAAGTGGCAGCGGGTTCTCCACCCTCGGAGCCGACAACTGAAGACCTGGAGGCAACACCTTTGACTTCTGTTCCGGAGGTGGAAGTTCCCCCTGTGGGTTCTTCCTTTGCTGCTACTGAAGAGCTCCCGGAGAGCGGCCCCAGTGCCACAGGAGTTGAGGGTACCTCACTTGTAGAGTGGGACCTATGGAGAATCCTCTGGAACCGACGGAGATGACCCCAGTAGGTCTGGAGCCCATTCCCTTGGCATTGTCCATAGACAATGCCTGCTCGAGCCTCCGACAAGTTCAGCTCGCCTTTGATCATGAGAGCAAGGTCCTGGAAGAGGAGCGCCACACCTTAAGGCGTTGGCGCAACATGCTTCATTTTAAGACCAGGCTTGCTCAGACGAGGCTTGCTGACCAGAAGGAGTGGGTCAAGAGGGAAACGGCCTAGATGGAGTACTGGGGGAAGCTGCTAGATGAGAAGGAAGCCGCCATCAGGGCGCTCGATGCTAACTCTCGGGAGATCCTCGAGCAAGCCAAGGAAAGGAGTGATGTTGCTGATGAGCGTCACGAAAACCTCAGTGAATTAAATGAGGTCCTCCTAAAGCGTTGAGCAGACCTTGAGGCGAGGGAAGCGAAGCGCCTGGAACAGCAGGGGGATCTTTTGAAGAGAGAGGAGGAGCTCGCCCAGAAGCTGACTCTGGGCGAGCGAAATTTGGCGGATCGCTCAAAGAAGTTTGAGCTGTGGAGTAAGGAGGAAGAGGAAACATACTGAAAACTGGGGCAGGAGCTCTCAAAAAGAGAAGCTAATGTTGCCACCAGAGAAGGGATAGTCAGAGGCAGAGAAAAAGACCTGGCGGAACGGTGGAACCACATCCACCTCTGGGAGATGAAGCTAACCGATCGCGAAAAGCAAGTTGCTGAAAATATGCAACAACATGACAATGTTCGGAGCTTGCGGCTGCCCGGAGGACACTAGAGGAGCTGCAGGGCTCGAGGGAGACTGGGTCCATTCAAGTATGGGACTTCTTGGGGCGAGCCAACGACTCGTTGACACCACTAGGCTTCAGTCCTGTACGTTTGAACAATCCGGAGCTGGATTTGGACCGAGCATTGGTGGCCCTAAATGATGTTGGTGGCAAACTCGGCGTGATGGGTGACGTCATTGCAGACCAGGTGGAGAAAGAGGGAAATCTCTAGCTACGAACGTCGCAGAGTATGTGCTGACGTGTTATGTGAGCCGAGATCCCTAATTCTCCCTGGACCCAGAGCTCCAAGGTCCCATTGCTAAAGAGGAGGACACTGTCAGGGTCAACGTCCAAGGAGTTGCCAAGGAAGTCGCCTCATTCTTCCGCATTACTTAGATCCTCAAGTAGCTAGGACTTTTTCCCTTTGCCCTTTGCTATAATCCCGATTTTGTAATCCAGTACTTTGGATTAATGAAATCCAGTCCTTTTGGCATGAATTTCACTTTGCCTTCAATATATTGTGCTCTGTCTTGTTGGCCCCCTGGTATATGTGCACAATTCAAGTGTGTACATATACCAAAAGGATTTGATAGTATGTTGATGATTTGAACACTTCGAACTTGTAGATTTTAGTTCTGAAGTCTTTATCTCCGATACATTGACGGCGGGTCCCCTGGTGCTATCGGAGCTTGATAGCTCCGATGGCACCCACCATCAACATATAACACATCGACGATGGGGCCCCTGGGATTTATCAGAGCTTAATAGGTCCGGTAGCTCCCGATGTCAACGAAAAAAATCGTCGATGGCAGGCCCCTAGGGGTTGCCGGAGCTTTGTAGCTCCGACGTCACCCACTGTCAACATAATGAACGTCGACGGCGGGCCCCCTTGGAGGATGTCAGAGCTTAGTAGCTCTGGCATCGTCCACCATCGCTATGAGTTTCAATTTTTCCTCCACATTAATTATAAGAAAAGAGTAAAATTTGTCCTCTTGTCTATAGATCGTTTGTGACTTATCATTCTTATTTGAGTTTTAAATCCGAAGAAACTTAATAAGGTAACAAGCATATTGATGTAATCTTCCCAGATCTGTATGTTTTTTTAGTACTCACCCTACTGTATCAAGTGTTACTTGGACTTCCCGGACCTTCCCAGAGGGGTTTGGATGTTCTCCCGGAGGACCTACCATTCTTTGTGTATTGAATCTATAACATACATTGCATGTAATTACAAACTCTCCTCCATGATTCTAAGTATAAAACTTACGGAGGTGCTCGATGTTCCAGGGATTAGGAAGCGGAGTCCCATCCTTAGTTTCCAAGCGATCGCATCAGGGTTGGGATACTTTGATCACTCGGAAGGGACCTTCTCAGCTGGGGGAAATTTTATTCATCCCTTTGCGATTTAGTATTTTCCGCAGCACTAGTCGCCTTCCTCAAGTTATCGATTGCGCACGTGCCTTTGATGATAGCGCCGGAGCGCTTGGCGATAGTGTGCATTCCGAACAGCTGCCTGGCTCCTTCCCTCATCAATGAGGTCAAGGTCCTTGCGCCGGAGCTTGTCCTGCGCGGCTTCATCGAAGGTCTGGACCCGGAGGGACCCCATGGTGATCTCCGGAGGAAGTACTGCTTCAGCTCCGTACACCAGGAAGAAGGGTGTCTCCCCAGTTGACCGGTTAGGTGTTGTCCTGTTTGCACACAATGTGGACGGAAGTTCTTCAATCGAGTTGGCTCCATGCTTTTTTAGGCACTCGTATGTGCACGTCTCGAGTCCTTTTAAGATTTCTGCATATGCTCTCTCGGCTTGTCCATTACTTGCTGTGTGAGCTACTGAGGCGTAGCTGAGTTGAATGCCGAGGTCTTTGCAATATTCTTGAAATGCAGAACTTGTAAATTGAGTCCCGTTATCAGTTATGACTTTGTTTGGAACTCCAAATCTGCATATTATGGACTTTAAGAATTTGATAGCTGATTGCTTGTTAATTGTCACAACTGGAGTTGCTTCCGGCCACTTGGTGAACTTTTCGATGGCAACATACAGGAACCTATAACCTCCAACAGCCTTTGGGAATGGTCCCAAGATGTCCATGCCTCACATAGCGAATGGCCATGTAGGAGGTATCATTTGTAGTGATTGAGCCAGTGTATGAATCTGTTTTGCGTGGAACTGGCACGCTTCACATTTTTTTCACTAGCTCAACCCCATCCTGAAGTGTTGTAGGCCAGTAAAAGCCATGCCAGAAGGCTTTAATAACCAACGTGCAGGAAGATGCTTTGTTCCCACACTCGCCTCCATGGATTTCCACGAGAAGCTCACGACCTTCTTCTATTGTAATGCAACGCATTAGGACGCCGTTGGCACCACGCCGGTAAAGATCCCCTTCTACCAGTGTGTATCTTTTAGCCAACCTGACAATCCGGTCAGCGGATGCACCATCTTTAGGAAGGACGTTGTCATTCAAGTAGCTCCGGATCTCCGAGATCCATGCATCAAAACTCATTTGAGCTTCCGAGGTGCTCGGAGCTTCCAACAGCACCTACGATCCTTGGTGGACGCCATGGTAATAGGGCCACCGGGACTGCCAGCTTTGAGGTGTTGGTCACGCCCCCTTCACTCAGTTTGGCAGGCTGAGATGTTGGTCTTGACAACCTCCGGATGAAGATTCCGTCAGGAGCTAGAGCTTCAGTTGAAGCCTTCATCGAGAGTTCGTCAGCTTCAGCATTACGAAGATGCTGAACATGGTGGAGATCTAGGACTTCGAAGTCCTTCTAGAGCCTCTGGACTTCAAGGAGATAAGCGGCTAGTTGGAAATTGTTACGGCAACATTCACTTTTCACTTGTTTAGTGATGAGTTGTGAATCACCGTTCACCAACAGCTGTTTGACACCCTAGGATAGTGCCACCTTGAGTCCGTAGATGGAGCCGAGAGGGGAAATGGCCCCCGGACCTACCCCAAAGAAAGGTTGAGAGGGGCGAAGGTCCGAAGGTTGGAGCTGGAGCTTAACGAAGGCGTCGAAGCTTATGAGGTTTAGCCCTACACCTCTGTCCACCAGTACATGGTGGAGTTGAACATTGTTAATGGTCGGAGATACCATCAACGGGAGTTGTCTAGTTCCAATCATGTTACGAGGGCAGTCCTAAGCATCAAAAATGATGGGAGTGTCCATCCACTTTCGATCAGGCTCCGCACTGGTGGTGGGAGCTGCAGCAACCATATCCCGACGCATTGTCTTGAGGATGCGGCGAGATGTGATATCCCAAGAACCACCATAAATGGTGTTCAATGTCTTCTGACGCTCCTTGTCAGATACGTCGGAGTCGTCGTCGACATTATTGTAGATGGCCTTCAAAACCTTCTTGGAGTCCTAAAAACCTAGCTCCTCCTCAGCCGGAGCTTCGTCGACTTTTTGCTTTCCTTCCCGTTGGCAAAAAGGAGCTTCTTCTCGGCGCTTGTGGTAGCGCTCGACAAGGTTCTGGACCTCTCGGCATTCTTCAAGATTGTGCTTGTCCATCTTGTGGATCGGACACCACACATTAGAGCTGCCACCATCTTCTGACGATGGTTGAGGTTGTTTCTTGGGGTGTGGCCCCCGGCCACCCGAAGCTGCAGCAGCCGCAGTAGTAGGTGCGCCGACTGACGGCTTCTTTTTGCCGTTATTTTTCTTCTTCTTTTTACCACCTCCAGAAGTAGTGGCTTCATTCTTGGAAGATTTCTTGTTTGCCTCAAGGGGTGGTTTGGAGTGCATCTCACGTCCCTCCGCAGCTTTAGCACATTTATCTGCTTAGCTTAAGAGTTTCCTGACACTGGTGACTTCTTTGGTCGCCATATTCTCCAGCATCTTTTTATCTTGAACGCCATGTCTAAATGCAACAATAACAGAAGCGCTTGAGATTGACGGGATGGTATTGCGTACCTGAGAAAACAGGTAGATAAAGGATCACAGCGATTCCCCCGTTGTTTGCTTCACAGCAAACAAATCTAGTTCAGTGTCGAGTCGGGTGTAAGAACTTCCAAAGTTGGCAGTGAACTGTTGGCATAGTTCCTCCCAACTATTAAAGGAGTCAGGTGGAAGACTTGTGAACCAGGACCTTACAGTCCCAGTCAGATCCATTGGGAAGTAATTGGCCATAACGACCTCGTTGCCCCCCGCTGCAAGTATAGCAGTGGAGTAAATTTGAAGAAACTCAGCGGGGTTGAAAGTCCCTTTGAATTTCTCCGACAAATAAGGTCGGAACTTCTGTGGCCATCTGACCATGCGTAAGTGCATGGCCAGGGCAGAACAGCCTCTTCCTACTCCCTGAGGAGCAGAACCGTCTCGAGCCTCTCGCCTCTCGCGAGCACGCTCGATATCGACGTGGCCGTCCTGCTGCCGGTAACGGCAATCCAGTTCCGATCGCAGGTCATGAGTTGAAATTCTGGTGATGGTGTGGGTGCGTCGTGCCCCGAAAGGCAACGAAGTCACCTGCTAGGATGTAGCACGTCGTCGGTGTTGTGACACGTGAGGACCATGTCTTCTAGACAAGGTCCTACATTGAGTAGTTGCCTGCCCTGAAGGGGGAGGATCTTGGTTGCTGATGGCATCGGCTGCGGCTGCAACCAGATGTTGCACATCAGTACGCCACTGCTCCATCGCACCCTGAGGTGCTCCGGGCACTGGTGGGCGCTCCAACAGAGTTCGCACAGTAATTAGAGCGTTCTCGCGGTTGTTGTTTGCCGATGCTATGATCGACACAAGTACCCCATCCTGTTGTCCTGCATGGTTTGCTGGGGCAGATGGTGGTGGTGGTGGCATGGCACCTGTCGAGGCAACGGCACCCACTGGTTGCTGCATGTTGGAGGGATTGCCTCTAGTAGGTTGTTCAGCACGGTTGCGATTGAAGGATCCTACAACAGAGTTCACCATCTTGTGATGTCAGACTTCCCATACCTGGCACACCAAATTTCGAAGTGTGAGAATGACACTTCCCCCAGTACTACTAAATGTAGCTCGCGAAGGTTCTTGTATAGATTCGGGAGCACAGAGATCGGGAACAAGATGATGACATAGGTGATTTACATGGTTCGGATTGCCTGAGCGTAATACCCTACTCCACGGGATTTTTGTAGTTGTATTGAGTTTGTCCGTAGCACTAGTATGCGTGTTAGCTTGGCCCAGATTGCCCCTGTATCGTGCGGTGTGGTCAGTCCTTTTATAGTCCAAGGACTGACCGTTACAACTTTTGCTTGGCTCGACATGTGGCTCTGGCGTATTTAATAGCCTAATACACTATCCATGAGCATTAAGCGTGGTTAATAGTGTGATAACGTGCTTTAATGGTTGCGTTACCCCTATTAACAGTGCTCTGATCGTGTGTCATTAATACATCATTAATGACATGTAATCAGGTCTTGTAACTGCCACTTTAACTGTCCTTTGAATGTTCGTGTTGTTGGAGATTTGCCAGTGTACTCGTTGGTGGTGTAGGTCCGCAGGCTCCACACGTGGCAGTTTTGGAGCTTCCCCTTGTGGGGAGGTAGCTCCGGAACCGCTATACTCGTGGTGGCACCAGAGCTTCCTCTGCTGGGGGTTAGGTCCGGGGTCATATATACATGTGTTGACTGCGGAGCTTCCCTATGTTGGGAGTTTAGCTCCGAACTTACATTATACGTGTCAATATCGGAGCTACCCATATGAGGGATGCGGGTCCAGTGTAGTGTGACGTGTGGGGCCTGAGGAGACCTTCAACTTTGACAGGTGGAACCCTCTTGCACTTCTTGCGGTACCGTGGGGTACCTGGTTCGCCGGGTACCGACACCAGGCGACCAACAATATGGCGGAGTATGAAGCTGTCATATACGGATTCAAGGTGGCACTATCCTATGGTATCAAACAACTGTTGGTAAAGGGTGATTCACAGCTCATCATCAAACAAGTCAAAGGTGAATGTTGCTGTAACAATCCCCAACTAGCTGCTTATCTCCTTGAAGTCCAGAGGCTCCAGAAGGACTTCAAAGTCCTAGATCTTCACCATGTTCAGTGTCTTCACAATGCTGAAGCTGACGAACTCTCGACGAAGGCTTCAACCAGAGCTCTGGCTCCTGGCAGAATCTTCATTCGGAGGTTGTCAAGACCAACAGCTCAGCCTACCGAACTGAATGAAGGGGGCGAGACCAGCAACTCAAAGCTGGCAGTCCTAGTGGCCCGGTTACCATGGCATCCACACAGGGTCATAGGTGCTGTTGGAAGCTCCAAGCAACCCAACATGCAAGACTTAGAAGCTCAAGTTAGTTCCGATGTATGGATCTCAGAGATCCAGAGCTACTTTAAAGACAACGTCCTTCCTGAAGACGGTGCATCCGCTGACCGGATTGTCAGGTTGGCTAAAAGATACACACTGCTAGAAGGGTATCTTTACTGGCGTGGTGCCAATGGCGTCCTGATGCGTTGCATTACAAGGGAAGAAGGCCGTGAGCTTCTCACGAAATCCATGGAGGCGAGTGTGGGAACCACGCATCTTCCCGCATGTCGGTTGGTAAAGCCTTCCGGCATGGCTTTTACTGGCCTACAACACTCTAGGATGCGGTTGATCCAGTGAAAAAATATGAAGCGTGTCAGTTCCACGCAAAACAGATTCATACACCGGCTCAATCATTACAAATGATATCTCCTACATGCCCATTCGCTGTGTGGGGCATGGACAACTTGGGACCATTCCCAAAGGCCGTCGGAGGTTACAGATTCCTGTATATCGCCATCGAGAAGTTCACCAAGTGGTCGGAAGTAACTCCAGTTGTGACAATTAACAATCAATCAGCTATCAAATTCTTGAAGTCTATAATATGCAGATTTGGAGTTCCAAACAAAGTCATAACTGACAATGGGACTCAATTTATAAGTGATGCATTTCAAGAATATTGCGAAGACCTCGACATTCAACTCAACTACGCCTCAGTAGCTACCCAGCAAGTAATGGCCAAGCCAAGAGAGCAAATGCAGAAATCTTAAAAGGACTCAAGATGCGCACATACGAGCGCCTAAAAAAGCATGGAGCCAACTGGATGGAAGAACTTCTGTCCACATTGTGGGCAAACATGACAACACCTAACCGGTCAACTGGGGAGACACCCTTCTTCCTAGTGTACGGAGCTAAAGTAGTACTTCCTCCGGAGATCACCATAGGGTCCCTCCGGGTCCGGATCTTTGATGAAGCCACGCAAGACCAGCTCCGGCGTGAACACCTTGACCTCATCGACAAGGGAAGGAGCCAAGCAACTGTTCGGAATGGACACTATCGCCAAGCGCTCCGACGCTATCATCAAAGGCACGTGCGCAACTGACAACTCGAGGAAGGCGACCTAGTGCTGCAGAAAATACTAACTCACGAAGGGATGAATAAACTTTCTCCCAGCTGGGAAGGTCCCTTCCGAGTGATCAATGTATCCAGGCCCGAATGTGTTTGCTTGGCAACTGAGGATGGGACTTCGCTTCCTAATCCCTGGAACATCGAGCACCTCCGTAAGTTTTATACTTAGAATCACGGAGGTGAGTCTGTAATTACACACAATGTATGTTATAGAGTCAATACACAAAGAAGGATAGGTCCCCCGGGAGAACATCCGGACCCCTCTAGAAAGATCCGGGAAGTTCAAGTAACACTTCATACAGTCACAGTACTAAAAGTGTAACTACCAGCCTAAGGCTAGTACAAGATGTATAGCGCACTTAGCTTGGTCCTGCACCCTAAGTGTGTCCTTGTCTCCCCTGTAATCTGGACCTATAATGAAAGACATTATTGTGTGAAAACAGACTTCACGTACATTTATATTTGTACAAGGCTCGATATATCAAATTATTGTTTTTATCCTTCTTGTCTATAATCAAGTTGTGCAATTCTTTTTTAGTTTTTGTCCAAGTTATTCATATGTGTTACCAGTTATATTGTTGATCTCTCTGGATCTTAACATGTTGTATAGTCTACTTGCTTGAACGCCAAGCCAACATAGGTCCGGAGTGTGCTATTGACTTAGCCTGGTCCTGCACCCTAAGTACGCCACTCTACCTACACCCCGGCAGACCTAAGTAGGGTGAGTAATAAAAAAGCATACAGATCTGGGAAGATTACATCAATATGCTTGTTACCATATTGAGTTTCGTCGGATTTAAAACACAAATAAGAATGGTAAGTCACAAACGATTTATAGACAAGAGGAAAATTTTTACTCTTTTCTTGTATTTAGTGCAGGAAAAACAGAAACCCATAGCGATGGTGACCACGCCGGAGCTACTAAGCTCTAACATCCTCCAAGGGGGCCGCCGTCGACGTTCATTATGTTGACAGTGGGTGACATCGGAGCCACAAAGTTTCGGCAACCCTTGGGGGCCTGTCATCGACGATTCGTGCGTTGACATTGGGAGCTACCAGACCTATTAAGTTTTGATAAATCTGAGGGGCCCCGCTGTTGACGTGTTATATGTTGACGGTGGGTGCCATCAGAGCTACCAAGCTCCGACAGCACCAGGGGACCCACCGTCGACGTATCGGAGATAAACACTTCGGATCTAAAATCTACAAGTTCGAAGCGTTCAAATCATCAACATACTGTCAAATCCTTTTGGTACATGTACACACTTGAATTGTGCACATATACCAGGGGGCCAACAAGACAGAGCATAGTATATTGAAGGCAAAGTGAAATTCATGCCAAAAAGAGTGGATTTCATTAATCCAAAGTACTGGATTACAAAATTGGGATTACAACAAAGGGCAAAGGGAAAAGTCCTAGCTACTGGAGGATCCAAGTCCTGCGGAAGAATGAGGCGACTTCCTTGGCAACACGTTGGACTCTGGCCCTGGCGGTGTCCTCCTCTTCAGCAACGGGACCATGGAGCACCGGGTCCAGGGAGAAATGGGGATCTCGGCTTACATAACACGTCAGCACATACTCTGCGACGTTCGTAGCCAGAGATTTCCCCTCTATCTCGAGCTGGTCTGCAATGACGTCACCCATCGCGTCGAGTTTGCCACCAGCAGCATTGAGGGCCACCAATACTTGGTCGAAGTCCAGCTCCGGATTGTCCGGACGTACAGGACTGAAGCCTAGTGGTTTCAACGCATCATTGGTTCGCCCCAAGAAGTCCCATACTTGAATGGACTCAGTCTCCCTCAAGCCCTGCAGCTCCTCTAGTGACCTCCGGGCGGCCACAAGCTCTGAACCTTCTCGAGTGAGGCGCTCGACCACTTTGGCATGTTGTTGCATATTCTCAGCAACTTGCTTTTCGCGATCGGTTAGCTCCGTCTCCTAGAGGTGGATGTGGTTCCGCCGTTCTGCTGAGTCTTTTTCTTTGTCTCTTACTTTCCCTTCTCTGGTGGCAACATCAGCTTCTCTTTTTGAGAGCTCCTGCCCCAGTTTCCAGTACTTTTCTTATTCCTCCTTACTCCACAGCTTAAACTTCTTTGAGCGATCCGCCAAATTTTGCTCTCCTAGAGTCAGCTTCTGGGTGAGCTCCTCCTCTCTCTTCAAAAGATCCTCCCGCTGTTCCAGGAGCTTCGCTTCCCTCGCCTCAAGGTCAGCTTGACGCTTCAGGAGGACCTCATTTAATTCACTGAGGTTTCCGTAACGCTCATTAGCAGCATCACTCCTTTCCTTAGCTTGCTCGAGGATCTCCCGAGAGTTATCATCGAGCGCCCTGATGGCGGCTTCCTTCTCTTCTAGCACCTTGCCCCAGTACTCCATCCAGGCCGTTTTCCTCTTGACCCACTCCTTCTGGTCAGCAAGCCTCGTCTCAAAATGAAGCCTGTTACGCCAACGCCTTAAGGTGTGGTGCTCCTCTTCCAGGACCTTGATCTCATGATCAAAGACGAGCTGAACTTGTCGAAGGCTCGAGCAGGTATTGTATACGGACAATGCCAAGGGAATGGGCTCCGGACCTGCTGGGGTCATCTCCGCCGGTTCTAGAGGATTCTACATAACAAAAATAGGGTCCCACTCTACAAGTGAGGTACCCTCAACTCCTGTGGCACTAGGGATGCTCTCCGGGAACTCTTCAGCAGCAGAGGAAGAACCCACTGGGGGAACTACCACCTCCGGAGCAGAACTCAAAGGTGTTGCTTTCGGGTCTTCAGTTGCCGGCTCCGAGGGTAGAGAACCCACCGCCACTTTTTCATGGTGCTCCGGCTCTGGCCCGGACACCTCCAGAGGAGCTACCTCTGGAGCGACAGTTGGGGTTTCATCTGGTGCCTCTACTACCGCTGGCCCAAGCGCCGGCATGTTAGCCACTTTCGGTCCAGCAACCGGAGCTTCAAGCATTTCCGGCTCAACAGTTGGACGTTCAACAACTTCTGGCTCAAGGGCCAGAGCTTCAACCATCTCCGGCTCAATGGTCATGGCTTCAAACACCTCTAGCTCAACGGTCAGGGCTTGGATGACTTCCGGCTCAAAAGCCAAAGCTTCCGACATCTCCGGCTCCTGCACTGAAACCTCAGCCTCCGGCGCTGTTACCAGCGGTGCATCTTCAACTTCTCCTTCGTGGATCGGCGCTACCACGGGAGCTTCTGGCAAAGACTCTGAATCTAAATCCACGACAGCTGGCGCCGGAGCTGCCGTGACTTCTGCCACCACATGAGGAGGAGGCTCAATGGTTGAAGCCGGAGCTTCAGCATGCGCAGCCACAGTTGCTGCAAAAGATGCCGAAGTATCTGACTCCTTTCTTGACACCCTAGAAATAAAGGGGCAAGAAGATTAAAAACATAATAAAAATAAGATTAGCATTTCAAGGCGAGCCCACGATGCTTACCTAGGGATGCTACCGCCTCAGTCACCGCGGAACCTCTTCTTCTGAGGCCTGGGGTCAGAGCCCACCTAGTCTGGTGAGATGACAACTTCAGACCTCAGCTGGGGACCACTTGCTGCAGCTGGAGTCTTCTCGGCCGGAACTTCCCTCGATCGGGAAGAACTTCCACACCTGGAACTCTTAGCCAGCACAGAGGCTGGACTTGACTGTCTGGAGCTGGTGCCTCTCGAAGACGCCTGCGCCGGAGAAGGTGTAGCCGCAGAAGATCTCCCTCGCCAGGGAGAAGGAGCTGTTGTAGAGGGAGCAAGCCTGACGGACCTCCCATCAGCGTGCTTCAGTTTTCTCTTCCAGCTAGAAGGTTCGGCTGGCTCCTTGCCCTTGCCCTTGCCGATGTCTTCAACCCTCTGGCTCGGAGCAGAGGCAGCCACCTCTTCAGAAGCACTGGGGATTACAACCCTGGATGTCCGACGCTTCTCCACTTCACCCATGTCATCAAGCTCCGGCATCTTCCTCCAGCCCTGCTGATCTCTGGAATCATGTTTAAGGGCAGAAAAGCAGCCGGCGGAGCCAAGTCATCGCCGTCGACAAGTACATGCTAAAACTTCTTGAGATGGAGCTTTAGAGCTTCGTCATCAAAGTTGGATTTCATACCAGTTTCAATCCGGTCACCATCCATCACACTGTTTAAAGCCCAGGCGAGCTTCTCCCTCTTCCTCAGCGGAGCACATCTGTTCACCAAGAAATTTCCGAAGATAATCTGGGGTGTCACTCCTCCCTCCACGCATTCTCGGATCCTGGTCAGGACAGGGTTAAATGCATCCGACAGCTTCGGAACTATACACCAAGCGTTGGTATCAATGTTGGGGAGTCCTTGGGGCAACTCCAACCTGTTGTGCTCCTCCAAAATGCAATGATGACCCAATCCTTCTTCCAGTCATCCCAGTTGCCAGAGGGGAATGACTTCGAGTACTTGAAGGGGCAGTTCTTGCGCTTCACGAAATAGTAGAAACCAAGAAGCTCAGTCCCCTTGCCAGTGGTATGGACCGTGAAGAAGGTACAAAACAGCTCGATGCAGGGGGGAACGCCCACCCACATCTCGCAGAAGTGGACGAAGGTTGCCACCAGTAGAAGAGAATGGGGGCCAAGATGATACAGCTGGAGGCTGTAGAAGTCCAGCAGCATTAAGAGGAAGCTTGAAAAAGGTGGGATCAATCCCACCATGGCGTACGTTGAGAAGTACACCATGTTGCCATTGCGCTCCTTCTTGAATGGGAGCTTGCCGGCGCGGATCAAGTGGTTGAAGGAGTCACTGGACCACCCCATATAGTTCCGAACCCTCATCAAATCGTCCTTGCTCTTGAGGCGACTCTTGGGAAGACCCAACTCCATTGTGCCAAAGTGGAGCAAAGGAAGGGAAAGCTAGGCGGAGTTTGGGAGGCTCTAAGCGCGAGTTTGATCAAAAGCGTAAAGAGTCCTCAAACCGTGCATACTTTCCTTCTTAAGTAAGCCTTCGCGACGCTTGGATGGAAATTGCAATGAGAGCAGGGTCACATTTCGAAAATCTACCCTGTCAATGACGAATGGGCACGGGGTTACCCCGACGAAGAGGTCCAGGTTATTACCCCAGGCGAACCGTTATCATGACGCGCGGCAGGAAACCCAAAAGCGGCACCCTGACAAGGCGCTCGGAACCGATACGGTTTTCGTATTGGGAACTAGCGACCTTCAATTGTGTGAGATCCGCACTCAAAGATCTAATCTGCCGTATTCATAACAAGTCACATGGTGATGGTTTAATACCGGACCATTGCCCCAACGGCATATCAGAAGACTTTTGAAGTCGAAGCGAGGGAATCGAGGATGGCCCCACCTCCGGCAGCATTACTTAACCCAAAGGATTTCTCCCAAAGGTGGGCCCGGGGGCCATTGTCGGTACCCTGCGTATCGGGTACCCCACAGTACCGCAAGAAGGGCAAGAGAGTTCCACCTATCAATGTTGAAGGTCTCCTCAGGCCCCACTCGTCACACTACACCGGACCCGCATCCCTCATATGGGTAGCTCCGGGATTGACACGTGTAATGTAAGTCTAGAGCTAAACTCCCAACATAGGGAAGCTCCGCAGTCAACACGTGTATAATGACACCGAACCTAACCCCTAGCAGAGGGGAGCTCCGGTGCCACCACGTGTATAGCAGTTCCAGAGCTACCTCCCCACAAGGGAAAGCTCCAGAACTGCCACGTGTGGAGCCTCTGGACCTACACCACCAACGAGTACATTGGCAGATCTCCAACAGCAAGGACATTCAAGGGACAATTAAAGCGGTAGTTACAAGACCTGATTATGTGTCATTAATGATGTATTAATGACACACGATCAGAGCACTGTTAATAGGGGTAACACAGCTATTAAGGCACGTTATCACACTATTAACCACGCTTAATGCTCATGGATAGTGTATTAGGCTATTAAATACGCCAGGGCCACATGTCAGGCCAGATAAAAGATGTAACGTTAAGTCCTTGGACTATAAAAGGACTGACCGTGCCGCACGATACAGGGGCAATCTAGGCCAAGCTAACACGCATACTAGTGCTGCGGACAAACTCAATACAACAACACAAATCCCGTGGAGTAGGGTATTACGCTCAGGCGGCCCGAACCACGTAAATCACCTGTGTCATCATCTTTTTCCCGATCTCTGTGCTCCCAAATCAATACAAGAACTTCCACGAGCTACATTTAGTAGTACCGGGGAAGTGTCGTTCTCACACTTCGACACAAATCAATACTCTTTCATGCATAATGAGAAGAAGCTTGTTTTGCACCCTGCGTCTCCCGATGCTATTTTGAAGGATGATATTGCTAGAGTTTGTAAAGAGAAAAATAAGAAATCTACTCAAAATGAAAATTCAAATGTTGCGAAGGAATCGGTACAACCTAAGACTGACAATTCCAAATATGCTCATGTGAAAAAGAATGAAATAAAATTGAAGAGTGCTTTTTCTTGCTTCCAAATCTGATTTGTTTGAATTAAATAATGCTGCAATCTGCTATGTGTTTGCCTGCAAAGAAGCTTTGTTCTCACATCACGCCATACCATGTGCCTTGCCTCCTGCTATCACTAACCTTTTGCAGGAATATGCTGATGTGTTTCCACAAGAGGTACCAGCCGGGCTGCCACCATCGAGGGGGATTGAGCATCAGATTGACGTCATCCCTGCGGCTTCTTTGCCAAACCGAGCACTATACAGGACCAACCCGGAGGAGACTAAGGAGATTCAGCAACAAGTACAGGAATTACTCGACAAAGGTTATGTGCGTGAGTCCCTTAGTCTTTGCTCTGTTCCTGTTCTTTTGGTTCCAAAGAAAGATGGATCATGGCGCATGAGTGTAGATTGTCGAGCAATTAATAACACTACCATTAGATATCATCATCCTATTCCTAGGTTATATGATATGCTTGATGAACTTAGTGGCTTGATGATTTTCTCTAAAATTGACTCGCGTAGTGGATACCACCAAATTCACATGAAGCTAGGTGATGAATGGAAAACAGTGTTTAAAACCAAGTTCGGTTTGTATGAGTGGTTAGTCATGCCTTTTGGTCTCACTAATGAACCTAGCACTTTCATGAGATTGATGAATGAGGTTTTACGTGCTTTCAGTGGAAGATTTGTGTTAGTATATTTTGATGACATCTTGATCTATAGCACATCTCTAGAAGAGCATCTTGATCATATCCGTATTGTTTTCAATGCTTTATGTGATGCACGCTTATTTGGTAACATTGACAACTGCACCTTTTGCCCACATAGAGTCTCTTTTCTTGGCTATGTTGTGACACCACAGGGAATTGTCGATCAAGCCAAGGTGGAGGTGACGCATAGTTGGCCGACTCCTACCACGGTCACACAAGTACGAAGCCTTCTCGGACTTGCTAGATTCTATGGTTTTTTTGTGAAGGACTTCAGCACCATAGCAGGCCCACTGCATGAGCTTACAAATAAGGGTGCTCCATTCACATGGGGCAAGGCGCAAGAGGATGCATTTGAATCTTTGAAGAATAGGTTAACTCATACACCCCTTCTTCAATTACCATATTTCAGTAAGACTTTTGAATTGTAATGTGATGCTAGTGGTATTGGATTGTGAGGTGTCTTCTTGCAAGAGGGGGAACTTGTTGCTTATTTTAGTGAGAAATTGAATGATCCTAGTCTGAACTATTCCACTTACGATAAAGAATTATATGCACTAGTATGAACTTTGGAAACATGACAATATTATTTATGGCCTAAAGAATTTGTTATACATTCTGATCATGAATCTTTCAAGCACATTAAGAGTCAAACTAATCTGAACCGTAGGCATGCCTAGTAGGTAGAATTCATTGAGTCATTTCCTTATGTCATCAAACACAAGAAAGGAAAAGATAATGTCATTGTGGATGATTTATCTCACCGTTATTATATGTTGTCCCAACTTGATTTTAAGATTTTTGGCTTGGAAACAATTAAAGAACAATATGCTTTTGATGCTGATTTCAAAGATGTGATGCTGCAATGTAAAGAAGGAAAAACATGAAACAAGTTTGTTCTCACTAATGGTTTTGTGTTTCGAGCTAACAAATTGTTTATTTCAGCTGGTTTTGTGCGTATCTTACTATTGCAGAAAGCACATGGTGGAGGGTTGATGTAGCACTTTGGTGTCAAGAAGACGGAAGACATCCTAGCAAGACATTTTTTTTGGCCAAAGATGAGAAGAGATGTTGAGCTGTTCTTTGCTCGTTGCACCACCTGTCAAAAAGCAAAGTCCCGTCTTAATCCACATGGTTCATACATGCCTCTCCTTGTTCCTAGTGCTCCATGGGAGGATGTTTCTATGGATTTTGTTTTAGAATTGCCTAGAACAGAGAAGGGTAGGGATGTTTCGAGATAGCTACCCATATTGCTGATTTGTTCTTTTGAGAAGTTCGTTTGCATGGGGTCCCAAACCCTATTGTTTCAGATAGAGATGCCAAATTTCTTAGTAGTTTTTGGAAAACCTTATGGACTAAGTTGGGGACAAAATTGCTCTTTTCTACCACTTGTCACCATCAAACTGATGGACAGACCGAAGTAGTGAACCATAGTTTATCTACCATGCTTAGGGCTGTTCTGAAATATAACATAAAATTATGGGAAGAATGATTGCCTCATATTAAATTTGCTTACAATCGTTCGTTGCATTCTACTACTAAATTGTGCCCTTTTCAGATTGTATACGGTTTTTTCCCTCGTCCTCCCATTGATCTTTTGGCTCTGCCACCTTAAGAGAAATTCAATTTTGATGCTTCTCGCCGTGCTGAATTAATATTAAAATGCATGAGCAAACTAAAGCAAACATTGAGAGCATGAACGCTAAGTATCAACAAGCCGGTAGCAACGGTAGAAAGCATGTTACTTTTGAACCTGGTGATTTGGTTTGGGTGCATTTGAGAAAAGATAGATTCACTGATTTGAGAAAATTTAAATTGCTACCTAGAGCTGCTGGACCCTTCAAAGTGCTTCAAAAAATTAATGATAATGCATATGAAATTGAGTTGCCTGCACATTTTGGGGTTACTTCCTCTTTTAATATTGCAGATTTGAAACCACATGTGGGCGAGAAAGACACGTTTGAGTCGAGGACGACTCAATTGCAAGAAGAGGAGGATGATGAGGACATCGCTACAGTTGATACAACCACAACGGCAACCCATTCATCACTTGCGGCTAATCAAGGTCCAATGACACGTGCTCGTGCACATGAATTTAATTATCAGGTGAATTCATTTCTGGCTGTTCAAATTAATTATCCTTCACATGGGGAACAATTAAAGCCTTGTGATGACCTTGTTATTATTAGGTGCTTGGGAATTGATCCAGTTAGGAGGAATGGAGGGATTAATGCAATGAAGGCTGCTCCACCCGTGGGGTCCTTGTAACTACAACAAGTACCAGTTTAAAAGGGGCATAACTTTCAACTCCCAAGGTTGTTTAATGCAACTAAGTACTTGCTAGAAAGGTCTCTTCGTCTACTTTCCATCAGATCAAGAATCAAATGCAGATGACGCTTGAGCTGCCCAGAAAAGGCCGAACAAGACTCATAACTCCATCCTAAGTTCTAGTCTTCCTCCTCTATATAAGCAACTAGCAGCCATAGGAAGAACTTGGGTTTTGTTTTTTGTAAGATTAGACATTGCTACTTCCTTGTAACGCAAGTGTCGACGAGACCTTCTGATTACATGAAACAGAACTCCAACTAATCACACTTGTGAGTGTTTGCTTGTTATCTTGTTCCTGCTTGTTTTTCGATTGCTTGCAGGTTCAAGACCGTTCTTGGCACGACAAGAACAACAACAACAGGAGCTGGTGTAACTATCGCTAAGGTGCAACACCCTTGTGGTAGTTTTAATCGGGTAGCACAACGTCGACCTCCACCCAAATCGTAGTTGTCAGAAGATTGTGTAATTGTCGCTCAAGGCGCCACACAATTCTAGATGTGGTAGTCAGGCAGCAAACGTCGGCCTCCACCAAATTCATTCACCACCAATATCCCTCATCGAAAGATAGGGCATCCCCCGTACCCGTTGGGTTCATCACCAAACAACAAGTGAGTTACCAAGAAAATAACAAGCACCTGAAGTACTTTTCCTATCAATCCTACAACTTCTAAAATCAGCATCCGAAAAGGCTTTCAAAGTAACAATTTAGGAAGAAGGAAGAAAAATGCCAAATTCTTGAGTTCCATGTAAGTGCTCGAGAATCCTTTTGACGGCTTGATGATGTGAAGTGTATGGGGAAGCATGAAATCGTGCACAAAGATATACGCTGAATTGTATGTCCGATCTTGATGCCGTAAGGTACAAAAGTGACCCGATCGCGCTTTTATATTCTTTTTTATCAACGATTCACCATCTTCATCAAGTTCAAGTGTTTTCGTCATTCCCATTAGTGTCTGAAGAGGCTTGTTGTTTTCCATGTTGAAACGCCTAAAGAGATCTTTCATATACTTTGTTTGATGTACAAAGTTTCCCTCCTTGATTTGCTTGTTTTGCAGCCTCAAAATGTATGTGAGTTCTCCCATCATACTCAAATTCTGAACTCATCATAGTTGAAAACTTGGACACAAGATCATGAGAAGCACAATCAAAGATAATATCATCCACACACACTTGAATTAATAGTGATTCATTATCATGCTTAAGAACAAAAAGAGTTTTATCAACATTTCCCATGGTAAACCACTTTTCAAGTAAGAATGTTTTTAACCTACCGTACCATGCTCTAGGGGCTTGTTTGATACAAAGCTTTGGACAGTTTGTGAACATGCTTAGGAAAATCTAATTTTCAAAACCTGTTGGTTGCATAACATAAACCTCCTCATATATGTAGTCATTACGAAAAGCACTTTTCACAACCATTTGATATATCTCGAAACCATTAGATGCAACAAATGCTAATAAAATTCTTATTGCTTCTAATCTAGCAGCAGGAGCAAAGGTTTCATCAAAATCTAAACCTTCAACTTGTGTGAAACCTTGAGCAACCAGTCTTTCTTTATTCCTAACCACTACCCCATCCCCACTTTGTTTGTTTTTAAACACCCATTTAGTTCCTATCAATGTGTGACCATTAGGTGCAGGAATAAGTTCCCAAACAATAATTTTTTCAAAATTTTCTAACTCTTCTTCCATGGCAATAATCCAAGATTCATTAGTGAGTGTGTGTGATATATCTCTGGATTCAAAAGAAGCAAAAAAAAAGCAGAATGAGAGTGAGAGTTTGGATCGAAAAACCTGGACCGTGTGACTCGTTCGTGCAAGCTTCCAATAATCTATTGTGGAGAGTGACTTTTGAGGATTTGGAGGGGACTAGACACTTCACAAGTTCCTTCTTCATTTTCATCACAAATCGAAGAGTTTGTGGCTTGAGGATTGTCTACATCAATAGTAGTAGTTATTGGTGCTAGTTGTGGATCAAAATCAGGAGCAGGAACGATTTTATTAGCTTCTGAATTTTCGAGCGGTAGCACCACTTCTTCCACATCTTCAATGAAAATACTCTCTCTCTCTGCGGTTATGCATCTTGATCTACAACAATTGAGCTATACCGGGGCTAGCTTCATCAAAAGAAACCTCACAAGTGTCCACAATTTTGTTAGTGTCAAGTAAAAGCACACGTAACCTCTAGTATGAGATGGATAACCAAGAAACATGTCATCAACAGATCTAGCTTCAAATTTACCAACATTATCATGTTTCTTAACAAAACATTTGCAACCAAAGACCCTAAAGTATGTGACACTAGACCTATGTCCAAACCGAAGCTCATATGGTGTTTTTTCTGGCTTAGCTCGCAAGAAAACTCGATTTAAGACATAACAAGCTATTGCAATTGCATGTGCTGAAATTTTTCTAGGAGGTTGATATTTGTCAAGCATAGTCCTAGCCATCTCAACTAAAGATCTGTTCTTTCTCTCTACAACACCATTTTTTTGAGGTACATACGGTAAATAAAATTGATGATCTATTCTTTTTTCAGCGCAAAAGTGATCAAATGATTGATTTTTAAATTTGGATCCATTATCACTTCTTATTGCTTTTAAAGATCCTGGGTAGTCGAGTGAAAGTCTAAGAACTAAACTTATAAAGTCACTAAAAACTTCATTCTTAGATGCTATAAAGTAAAACCAAGAGTATCTAGAATTGCCGGTCCCTCTTTTGTTTGAAAACGAATCATCAACAATAACAAGCACATACCATTTACCTCCAAAAGATTGAACGTGTGAAGGACCTACGGTGTCCGGGTGTAAAAGTTGTTCTGGCGTTGTTGTCATGGTCAATGTGAGTGGAGCATGTGAACCCAAACATCTTAGCATGTCTACAAGAAGAGCACCCAATTTCTTTGTTCCCTTTAAGCTTAGATAACCCACGTATGCAATCAAGACCACTTGCACGTGTGATGTGATCAAAGCCTGCGTGACCAAGTCTACGATGCCAAAAATATAAGTCCTTTGATTCTTTAGCAACAACGCACCTATGCTTAGAGGTTGACATATCAAAATCAGCTTTAAAACTCTTCCAAATCAAGACATGTTAAATATAATCTCACCATTTGAATCTACAACCTAGCAGCAATTTTTAATGAAGCTAACTTCTAGATTTTTCATCTAGCAATTGTGAAACAGAAAGCAAATTGTATTTCAAGTTTCAACAAGTGCCAAATCTGTAAAATCCCATCTCTGCCCAAGTTTGTATTCTTTGTAACTCAAGCGGGCAGATGTAAGAAAGTGTTAAATGTAAATTTGGTGCATAAAGTGAAGAAAATACTACTGTTCAACAAAATTAGAGAAATGGATTTAAATGATCGTTTTAGTTTGAGCCAAAAGTAATGAAATTGCTATTGTTCTTGGAATAATTGCAGAAATCAAATGACATTTCTGAGGCCACCATTGTGTTCCTCATGCTCAAATTAGTCTAAACAAAGTTTGGTGAAATTGGACTTGATTCACTATTTTAAATCCGAGTCTCAAATCTGGTGGTGTATAGCTTATGAGGCCCACATGCCAGTTCAAAGCATCGAGACAGAGTCTCCGCTTCTGCTATGCGCGCGCCACAACAATGCTTGCATGGCCAGCGTGCTACCTTCTTGTTTGCTTGCCTCCAGCGTGTGTGCAACATGCCCTAATCCTCTCTCCCTCGCCCTTATCAGCTCTCCCAGTGAGCAGTGCATATTTTTCCTCTGTTGCTGGTCGTTGCCCACCATTGCCGGCCTCCTCTGCCTCTAGCTCGTCCCGGTGTTTCAACCTTCGGATGATCAAGCACACAACAGCAAAAACGTGCGCAAGGTAGTCATTGACTATACTCGGCCTGTTCCTGGCTCACAGTGGCCTGTTTTTGCAAGTTTCTCATCGACGGTTAGTTGAGGCCGCCCGGAGGAGAAACCACGTTGCTGCTGTTCCAGCTGAGGTTATCTACTGTAAAATCTTCAGAAAGGATCGCAGGAATCCCCTAAAAGTTTCTATCAATCAAGCTCGGCACAATAGTCACTGTCGCCACCAGATTAGGTTTGTTCTCATCGGAGTTCTTTTTATACCTCACCTAATAATCGTCAAAATTGTTCATACATGGTCTATATCACGCCATTCCTATTAGAGAAAAGTTTCTAGGCGTCTTAACAATTTTCCAGTACAATCCAATCGGAAAAATAATGTTCTCTTCACGCCGGCAAGAAAAATTCCCCATTTTTCGGCCCAAAGCCTAGGTCACCATCAAATTCGCCCTTGCAATGGATTTCCGCCCTTAATTGAGTCCACTTAGTTGTTCCTGAGGTCCAGGCTGTGCTCATAGTGTTTTTCCCGGCCCGAATTGCTCACTCCCTAGGGAAATCCAGAGCGTCGCTGCACCATCGCCGTTGTCGCCGTCGGGGTTTGAGCTCCGACCACCGGATCCTCTGTAGCAACAAGATTTCATGCCGCTACACATCTTTTACTATATGGCCCACTACTGGCCGGATGAAAGCAGGGACCCACTAGTCACTGAATGTTGGTTGAATTCCCCATTTTCTGATCAAAGGAAAATTCTGAAAATAATCCAACGTTTGAAAATTCATATCTCACTCTAGGAAACTCCAAAAATGCCCAGACAAATTTTGTTGGACTCCTCTCAACCATTACTTTGCTATGGTACAGAATATTGGGTATGAAAATCCCTTGTAATTTCTGTACAATTCAATTTCCATTTTCCTTTGGAATTTAATTTCAAGAGTTTGACTTATTGGAAAATTCTGAAGTTCTGCCAGACTCATATTAATATTATCCTTTAATCCCAGTAAATATTTCAGCCTCATTAGCACTCGTTAAGAAGGTTAATTTTGGAGATTTATCTCAGGTTATTTAGAAAATCCATAAATTCCAGAAACCTTTTCAGAAAATACCAAAACCTTGTAAAATTCACAGAGACCTGTAGAAAGCTTCAAATATTGTGAACCAATTTTATTGGGCTCATATTGACCTACCTATCTGGTTGTACCATTGTTTGATATGATAAAACCCCAAGTTTTATCTGTAAATTCATAAATGGGAAATCATTCCAAGCATTATAGAGACCAGAAACTTCCTAATAAAAATCTGAAACTTTTATCACAAGTCACCTAGGTCATCCCTAGATACTGTAAAAGCCCCAAGATTTTTTGTAGATGTATTCATAGAGAATTGAATCTGCTATGTTCATAGCCCATAAATCAAAATATTGATATATCCTTGCATTTAATTTACATTTCGATAGGTGAATGACTTGACGAGGATCTGAAGGCTACTAACTTTATATCTTCTTGACAGTAATTTTATCTTGGAACAACAACGAGGCAAGCCCCGATTTGCATTAAAGTGCTTTTATAAAGTTTTGCTTTACACACTTCATTGAATAGTATTGTTATGTGCATTAGGTATATGTTGGTTGAAATCCAATTGCATGGCCAAATATGACCAGGGTTATGGTTAGTTGAGTGAGTCATGGATCGAGGGGTTTTACTTAACTGTATGATGGAAGGAACGGTAGAAGACAAGTTGTTGGAATCGACTCGCGAGATGTTCACATTTTATGGACCAAAAGTTGAGTAGTTGAATTCTACTCGCGAGAGAAAGTCGAGTAGCGATGTCTACTCACGAGATGACACTTTGTACCTCACTCTTTAATTAAGTGAGATGTGGACGGGCAATTTGGTTACAGCAGGTGGGAGCGCGCAAGGTTGTCTCGAGCCACATGGTGTGACAATGCTTGTGATCACATTGGCCTAGGTCGGTTATGGCGAGGTCGATGTTGGAGGGTTGGTATGTAGCCCCGTTCGTGTCAGTTAAGGACCGCGCTGTATGCGGTCCCGCTGGACAAGTATTGAGTTGTACTGGTTTTATACTGGGTTTATGGGGTCCAGTAAACCGATGTAACTTGTTAACCTTAGTATCGAGACTTTTTTGAATGCCTCATGTTGTCGGCCGACTGCACAGTAGCTGGAAACTCGCTCATGAACCCTTGTCACTTGGGGCAGATGCACCATGAGAGAGGCTACTGTCCGGGGCATTTGAACCAATTCGGGATGTAGGTGTTTTGTGAAAGGTTGCCGCCACTTACGATGAGTATTGAATATGACCGCACATCGTCTCTTCTGAAAGTGCGTAAGTGTCGTGCAAGTCGGGTTTTGAATGATTCGAATCATCGTCCCTCGCGGATATGAGTACCGCTTGTTCACGGAGTCGTGACGTAGTAATAAAGAGTAGTTGCAGCTTATTTTATATGTTGATACGAATAATATATTGTATTGCAACATTGAATGTATTAGAGATAGTGCAAACTAAATTTATGATTCTGGAACCATTAACTTGATGCTTAAAGATGAAAACTAAGGATGAACATGTAGGTGAGTTTATCTATGCAAATTCAGCTTTCCTATTATGCTAGAGTCCCTGCATGTAGAGTTTCATGTTTAGGTGAGACAGTTAAGTCTTGCCGAGCCTTCGTGCTCACGTTTGCAATGATGTTGTTTATGCGGGTATGGTTATGTCAGATTCCCATGTACGACATTGCCCCTCTGATAGATGGCCGAGTGGAAATCTTGTGTGCCGCTATTTTGTCTTCGTGTTGCTAGTGCGAAGCATCCTAGGGCATGGATGACTTCTATTCTGCTTAGTTAGGCTTGAGAGTATGAGTATAATGTATTCCCCTGCTTGTGTACAAGTATTGTACATTATATTGTAAAAGAGAACCATATTGTGAAATAAAGTTTTGTATATGTATTTTGAGTGTTCTTTTTTTGTGTTGTTCGGTGTCGCATCGCACGACACTACCCTCTGCGATTCCTAGAATGTCGGGACCCCGATCCTCACAGCCTGGTATCAGAGCCACATTGGGAATAGCACACTCGAAAAGAGCTTATTTTGAAAACTTAGAAGTAGTCGAGTGAGGATTAGTTACTATGCCCACATAAGGTCTATTAAAGTACTAGTTACTTAAGGTGGCAAAGCTAACATATGTGTTATTATATTTTGTAACGACGCTCCGACATCAAGTAAGTGGTAAGGTATGCCACCGCAAGCGGATCAATTGTGGTAAGCTCTCCGTACGGGAGTTAATATGAGTCTCTGAACCTTCTCATGGTTCTGGGAACATATGAAATGCTGCTCCCCGACGTGCTTCAGGTAAAAGAGAGGATACCCCATTGTGTGGTAAAAAACACGAAGTATGCAACTCTTTAGCATTCAATATTCAAAGGGTCATACACAGTGTCGATCCCTAGCGCAAGAGATAAACGATGTGACCACCTATCGTGCGGTTGAAAAACACGTAGTGTGTTTTTTAATAAACACGCGAAAGTGCCTCCTACTGGTGCAACATCAGGCAAACACATGGGACCCCCGTAGGGTGGTAGAAAACCCGGTCATGTACCTCGAGACGTGGCTCAGCTCGGGGCGACCCGTATGGAATGATACGGGGCATGTTCTTAGTTTCATATATATTATTGTGATGCCTGAAATGATCGCCCGTGCGGGCCGTGCCGTACAGCACCATAATGAGTGTTCTGCAAATTGTGTATCTTCTGCAGGTACACTGATCATGTTTTAAGTAGCTCGAGTCAAAAACGTTTGCGAGTGAACGTCCTTAGTGCCACCATTGAGACATATGCCGGAATACCACCTTCAGATTATCTTTGGTGAGGACGTAGTAACGGCATTGCATTCGAGTTCATCGGGCACATCGACGATGATATCCGTGCTGGAGGTGCAACTCGAAAACAAGTAAAAAATTTCAACATAGGACTAAGTTTAAAATTGTAATCTCTGTTTTGGAGCGTTTTGAACAGATTGCCAATTAACCATGTGATCGCTGCGGTTAGCAGGCATATGGTTTGGAAACTTTAGGAAGTCCTCCACAAGTTTCATTTTCAGCTCCAAGTCAGATTTCAAAATTTAAAACATGAAAACTTCATTTGAACTTAAACTGCAAAATTCCTGATTCAAACTGTGAAGTGGACAGCAAAATGCCTAACTTTAGAATAGCATAACTCTCTGTAGAAGTCACTACTGAAGGTATACATTACATGGTTGGAAATTTTAGAGAGTCCTCTACAACTCTTATGTTAAACTCCAGATCATAATTCCCATGTAACTTGATGAAAATTTTGAAATTCCAAACTCTGCCAATTCTGGACAGAGAGTGGACAGTTCTGTACCCTGTCACTGTTTCTATCATATCTCCTAGTAGAATCAATGAATGGCTTCATGTAATATATTTCTAGAATCCTGAGGATGTATGTAACAATGATGTAATTTATGATTTTTTGCATATTTTGATATTTTGTATCTGGAAATTATGGACAAAAATCAGCCCTAAACAAAGGATGTGCTGTCAAAAATTTTCCAGAAAAACTGTCAACTTGAAAAGTCATATATCCTAACCCAGAAGTTCCATGGAGGAAAATGAATACATTCTGGAAAGCGTATTGAGTTTACTACAACTTTGTAGTTGAACAAAATTCCAGATTCTGCCTTTAACTTGTTGAAAAGTTTTAATCTCTCCAGACTGGTCAGCTGGACCAGAAACTGGACAGAGAAACCAGTTTTGAATTCCTCAAAATCACTTTGGTTTTAATTTCTTGTGCTATGTCTCATGTCCAGCAGCTGTTCTCAACACAGTGTGTTGGAATTAAGTATGTGACACACTTGAAATACCATTTCGATTGACGACTATGTTTGTCTTATTACAATAGCGAGGATACACGTTTGCTAACGCACTCAACGTCCCGTTGTGACCTACGATAGTCGAAATGGACTTCCATCCAAGAAGTTCATTACCTTGGAACTCGATTGTGGTAACATGGTCCAGGGATGTGTGTGTTGTATAAAGTTTACACTTCATCAATATGTGTGAATGTTATGCATGTTATGTGATCAATTCTCCCAATTCTATTGTATAGACTGGATAAAGTAAACAAACATGTTGCTGATTTTTAAATTAAGTGGATGCAGAATGGTGCGTACACGCTCTACGCACGAGGTGGAAAGCATCAGTCAGGGTCGTGGTGATGAGTCTCCAGTTCTGGAGCAAACCACGACGCAGCAACAACAACCACCTCCACCATCACATGAACTTCCAAGAACTATCGCGGAGGTTCTCGCCGCAGTGCTTGGCTCGCGCGATGAGCAAACCGAGTTGCTACAGATGCTGGTGATGAATATGTCATGCCAAAATAAAGGTCATCGCCAAAACACTTATATGGACTTTCTGGCAACAGAACCACCGGTGTTCATAGAAACCGAAGATCCTTTGGAGGCGGACTATTGGCACCGTTCCATCAAGTCAAAATTCGGGTTGCTGGACTGTAATGAGCATCAGAAGATGTTATTTGCAGCACAACAACTTCACGGTTCCACTGGTGCTTGGTGGGCAAATTATGTCGCTTCCATGCCCGCCTGACAATAGGTAACATGTGCAGAATTCAAGGAGACGTTTCGTGCTTATTATATCCCCTCCGCAATCGTAATGAGGAAGTTTCAAGAATTCCTAGACTTGAAGCAAGGGGGAGGGATGTCGATGGTTATTCAAAGGTGTTCAATCACTTGGCGCAGTATGCATCTGATTACGCGGATATGGAAGTAAAGAAAGGTGATTGTTTCTACAGAGGTCTCAATGCCAAACTTAGAGAGCAACTGGTCCTATCTCCTCGTCATAACTTCAACGAGGTGGTCAATGCCGCCGTTATGGCAGAGGATGCTCACCGTGAAACTCAGGCAGAAAAGAGGAAGAGCAGTGTGATTTCAAGCAGCAATAGTATTGCTCCTCAGAAATACCGGTTGGTTTGTCGTACGCCATTCGGTGAAAAAGTGCAACCAGATGTGCGACCTATTCAATCACACAGCTGTTTGGTGCAGGTTCCAATTTTCAAATCACAACAACTGCAGCAACAACTGCAACTGCAACAATAAAATGACGTTCCACGTGCATCTATTCCACAATCCATTGCACCTAGCTTCCCTCCTCAGTCCAAAGAAAAGTCAAAGCAATATCCTTGTTTTACTTGTGGCCGCGTGGGTCACTTTGCGAAGGTATGTCCGCTGGGAAAACTGGACAGCGAGCTTGCATCAATACCAACATCAAATCAGCCTCGCCGTCTACAAAAGAGGACAATGACAAGAACCAGAAACCTCCATCACATGGCTATGGAGGATGTTCCAGGAGGTGAACCCGTGCTAGCGGGTATGGGTACACTTAATGACCATCCAACACTCATTCTCTTTGATTCTGGAGCTACACACAACTTCATTAGTAAATCTTTTGTTATCAGCTACCAGCTCCATACCACTACTACAAAATATCATTATCTCATATCTTCATCGGGAGGCAATATATCTGCCACTGATATTGTCTCCCGTGCTCCTCTAGGTTTGGAGGGTAGAATATACCCCACCACTCTCATAATTCTCGATGGTCAATAGATCGATGTCATATTGGGAATGTCGTGGTTAAACAACCACGAAGCTGTTCTAGACATCGGTCCCCGCGTCATTCGACTTGAGTCTTCGCTTCACGACCACCACACCATCTTTCTTGACAACCTTGTTCAAGAAAATCCATCCATCTATCACATTGAAGCTATCAAGCTTGAGGACATTCCGGTGGTACGTGAATATTCGGATGTGTTTCCTGATGATCTGCTAGGTATGCCGCCTGATTGAGAGGTGGAATTCAAGATTGAAATAGCATTGGGAACCACACCGATATCTCGGAGACCATACAAGATGGCACCCAAGGAATTAGTAGAGTTGAAGGAACAATTGAAGGAACTGTTGGACAAGGGATTCATTCGTCCAAGTTCATCTCCTTGCGGTTGCTCCGCTTTATTTGTGGAGAAGAAGGACAAGATGCTGAGGCTATGCGTCGATTATCGTCCCTTGATACTGTAACAATCAAGAATAAGTATCCACTACTACGCATTGATATTCTATTTGATCAATTAGTGGATGCTAAAGTATTCTCGAAGATGGATCTTCGATCAGGTTATTATCATATCAAGATTTGACCAGAAAATATTCCAAAGATGGCATTATCAACTAGATACGGACTTTCGGAGTATCTAGTCATGTCTTTTGGTCTTACCAATGCTCCAGCACACTTCATGTATCTGAATTCGGTATTCATGCTGGAGTTGGATTAGTGCGTCGTGGTCTTCATCGACAATATCCTGGTATACTCCAAATCGGTGGAGGAACATGTTGAACATCTTCATATTGTGCTCCAACGATGGCATGATCATAGGCTATATGCCAAATTCAGCAAGTGCGAGTTTTGGATCAGCAAGGTGCCTTTCTTTTGGGACATATGATTTCAGCAAAAGGCATAGCAATTGATCCAAGTAAAGTGGTGCAAGTTAAAAAATGGGATTCTCCTACATTGGTCCATGAAGTTTGTAGCTTGTTGGGTTTAACAGGTTACTATCGGAGATTCATTCTCAGTTTCTCCAAGATTGCTAAACCTATGACGGAATTATTGAAGAAGGACAACAAGTATATATGGACTCAAGCATGTGAAGAAGCATTTAAAGTTCTTAAGAAACATCTCACAACCGCACCTGTTCTTGCTCAACCGGACACCACCAAGCCGTTCAATGTTTATTGCGATGCATCAGGCATCGGACTTGGATGCGTCTTTATGCAAGAAGGACGAGTGATCGCCTATGGATCACGACAGCTCTGAAATCACGAGAATCATTATCCAACCCACAACCTAGAACTAGCTGCAGTGGTTCTTGCATTAAAGATGTGGAGACACTACTTGTTAGGAAATTTAGTGCATCTCTACACGGACCACAAGAGCCTCAAATACATATTCACCTAGAAGGATTTGAATATGAGGCAGCGAAAATGGTTGGAATTAATCAAGGATTATGATATTGAGATTCATTATCACCCAGGCAAAGCCAACCTAGTGGCAGATGAGCTAAGCAGAAAGTCTCATGCTCACAACTTGACAACCATTCATAGGGAAGATGAGGAACCAAGTCTACTTGTGGTTCCATACGGATCTTGTTTAATCTCGCTCTCATACCTACAATTCGAGATGGGATTATGGAAGCTCAGAAGAAAGATATAGCAATGTCTCATATGTGAAAGAGGATTAAAGACGGGAAATGAAATGTTTCCAAGAAGATGATCAAGGAACTATTTGGTATAACAATCGGATAGTTGTACCCCAATAATATGAGACTACGGAAGAAGATCTTGGATGAGCTCATCTCTCCAAGTATTCAATTCATCCGAGCAGTAATAAGATGTACCAAGATTTAAGGTCTAAATTTTGGTGGACTTGGATGAAAAGATAAATCACAAAGTACGTATCAGAATGTGATACATGTCAGAGAGTGAAAGCAGATCATATGAGAAAAGCTGGACCACTTCAACCACTTAGTATTCCTACATGGAAATGGGAGGATATCAGCATGGATTTCATTGTAGGATTGCCTCTAACCCTTCACAAGCATGATTCAATTTGGGTAAACGTTGACCGGTTAACCAAATCTACACTTCATTTCAGTGAATACGAGATTCCATGCCAAGAAGTATGCAGAGTTATACATATCGCGGATCGTGTGTTTACACGGAGTTCCCCGCGCGATCGTCTTTGATCGAGGTTCATTGTTTGTTGCTCGTTTCTGGGAGCAACTGCATATCTCGCTGGAACCAAGTTACTTCGTAGCTCCGCCTACCACCCTGAAACATATGGTCAAACAGAGAGTGTAAATCATATACTTGAAGATATGCTACGAGCGTGTGCCATTAATCACGGCAAGAATTGGGATGATCATCTACTGTTGGCGGAATTTTCATACAACAATGGTGATCAATCAAGCATCAAAACGGCACCGTATGAAGCTCTCTACGATCAGAAGTGCCGCACACCACTCAATTAGTGTGAATCTGGCGAGAGGGTAACATTTGGAATTGATCTAGTAAATGAAGCCGAAGAGCAAGTAAAGTTGATACAATCTAATCTTAAAGCCGCTCAGTCTCGGCAGAAGAGTTATGAAGACAAACGACATCATCAGTTAACCTTCAACATCGAAGAACACGTGTATCTCTGCGTCTCTCCGATGAAGGGAGTTCATCGATTCGGAGTAAAGGAAAAATTAGCTCCCCGATTCATTGGTCCATTTGGCATCACGGAGAAATGTGGACCCGTGGCTTATCAGCTTGAGCTACCGGCGTCATTATCAGGAATTCATGACATTTTCCATATATCTCAGTTGCAAAAGTGTCTCAAGGCACCAACAAAATTCTCACAGAAGGTATCGATGAGTTGAAGCCAGATCTCATGTACGTGGAGTATCCGATCCGAATCATTGATAAAAAGACTCGTGATACAAGGAATCGAACATTGCATTTCTTTAAGGTGTTATGGAAGAACCACACCTCCGATGTGGCTACATGGGAAAGCAAGGATTTTCTTCAATCCAATTATCCAGAGCTGTTATCAACATACCTTGTGTAATATTCCTCTCTATCTCGTTCTCCATTGTAATCACAGGATCAGATTCGTTTTTGGGGAAGGAATGTAAAATCCCATCTCCGCCCAAGTATGTATTCTTTGTAACTCAAGCGGGCAGATGTAATAAAGTGTTAAATGTAAATTTGGTGCATGAAGTGAAGAAAATACTACTGCTCAACAAAATTAGAGAAATAGATTTAAATGATAGTTTTCATTTGAGCCAAAAGTAATGAAATTGCTACTGTTCTTGGAATAATTTTTTTGCAGAAATCAAATGATATTTCTGAGGCCACCATTGTGTTCCTCATGCTCAAATTAGTCTACCCAAAAAGTTTGGTGAAATTTGGACTTGATTCACTATTTTAAATCCGAGTCTCAAATCTGCTGGATTATGGCTTGTGGGGCCCAGATGCCAGTTCAAAGTATCGAGACAGAGTCTCTGCTTCTGCTGTGCGTGCGACACAGTGATGCTTGCATGGCCAGCGAGCTACCTGCTTGCTTGCTTGCCTCCAGTGTGTTTGCAACTTGCCCTAATCCTCTCTCCCTCACCCTTATCAGCTCTCCCATTGAGCAGCGCATATTTTTCCTCTGTTCCTGGCCGTTGCCCACCATTGCCAGCCTCCTCTGCCTCTAGCTTGCCCCGGTGTTTCAACCTTCGGATGATCAAGCACACAACAACAAAAATGTGCGCAAGGTAGTCCTTGACCTTTCCATCAAGTATACTCGGCCTGTTCCTGGCTCACATGGCCTATTTTTGCAAGTTTTCATCGACGGTTAGTTCAGACCGTCGGGAGGAGAAATCACATTGCAGCTGTTCCAGCTGAGGTTATTCACTGTAAAATCTTCAGAAAGGATCGCAGGAATCCCCTACAAGTTTCTATCAATCAAGCTTGGCACAATAGTCACTGTCGCCACCGGACTAGGTTTGTTCTCGTCGGAGTTCTTTTTATACCTCACCTAAATAATCGTCAAAATTGTTCATACATGGTCTATATCACGCCATTCCTATTAGAGAAAAGTTTCTAGGTGTCCTAAACAATTTTCCAGTTCAATCCAATCGGAAAAATAATGTTCTCTTCACGCCGGCAAGAAAAATTCCCCATTTTTCGGCCCAAAGCCTAGGTCGCCATCAAATTTGCCCTTGCAATGGATTCCGCCCTTAATTGAGTCCAATTAGTTGTTCCTGAGGTTTAGGCTGTTCTCATAGTATTTTTCCCGGCACGAATTGCTCACTCCCTAGGGAAATCCAGAGCGTCGCCGCACCATCGCCGTTGTCGCCGTCGGGGTTGGAGCTCCGGCCACCGGATCCTCTGTAGCAACAAGATTTCATGCGGCCACACATCTTTTACTCTATGGCCCACTACTGGCCGGATTAAAGCAGGGACCCACTAGTCACTGAATGTTGGTTGAATTCCCCATTTTCTGATCAAAGGAAAATTCTGAAAATAATCCAACGTTTGAAAATTCATATCTCACTCTAGGAAACTCCAAAAATGCCCAGACAAATTTGTTGGACTCCCCTCAACCATTACTTTGCTATGGTACAGAATATTGGGTATGAAAATCCCTTGTAATTTCTGTACAATTCAATTTCCATTTTCCTTTGGAATTTAGTTCCAAGAGTTTGACTTATTGGAAAATTCTGAAGTTCTGCCAGACTCATATTAATATTATCCTTTAATCCAAGTAATTCAGCCTCATTAGCATTCATTAAGAGGGTTAATTTTGGAGATTTATCTCAGGTTATTTAGAAAATCCATAAATTCCAGAAACCTTTTCAGAAAATAACAAAACCTTGTAAAATTCATAGAGACCTATAGAAAGCTTCAAATATTGTGAAACCAATTTTATTGGGTTCAGATTGACCTACCCTATCTGGATGTACCATTGTTTGATATGATAAACCCCAAGTTTTATCTATAAATTCATAAATGGGAAATCATTCCAAGCATTAGAGACCAGAAACTTCCTGATAAAATTCTGAGACTTTTACCACAAGTCACCTAGGTCATCCCTAGGATACTGTAAAAACCCCAAGATTTTTAGTAAATTTATTCATACATAATTGAATCTGTTACGTTCATTAGTCAATAAATCAATATATTGATATATCGTTGCATTTGATTAACATTTCGATAGGCAAATGACTTGACGAGGATATGAAGACTACTAACTTTGAATCCTCTTGACAGTAATTTTATCTTGGAACAACAACGAGACAAGCCCCGGTTGGCATTTAAGTGCTTTGATAATGTTTTGCTTCATATACTTCATTGGATAGTATTGTTATGTGCATTAGGTCTATGTTGGTTGAAATCCAATTGCATGGCCAAATATGACCACGGTTATGGTTAGTTGAGTGAGTCACGGATTGAGGGGCTTTGCTTAACTGTATGCTTTAAGGAACGGTAGAAGGCAAGTTGTTGGAATCGACTCGCGAGATGGTCACATTTTATTGACCAAAAGTCGAGTAGTTGAATTCTACTCGCGAGAGAAAGTCGAGTAGCAATGTCTACTCATGAGATGACACTTTGTAGCTCACTCTTAAATTAAGTGAGAGTGTGGATGGGGAATTTGGTTACTTTAGGTGGGAGTGCGCAAGGTTGTTTCAACCCGCACGGTGTGACAATCCTTGTATCACATTGGCCTAGGTCGGTTATGGCGAGGTCGATGTTGGAGGGTTGGTATGTAGCCCCGTCCGTGTCGGTTAAGGATCGCGCTGTATGCGTCCCCGCTGGACAAGTGTTGAGTTGTACCGGTTGCATACTGGATTTATGGGGTCCAGTAAACCGATGTAACTTGTTATCCTTAGTGTCGAGACTTTTTCGAATGCCTCAGGCTGCCAGCCTATTGCACAGTAGTTGGAAAATCGCTCATGAACTCTTGTCACTTCGGGCCGATGCACCATGAGAGAGGCTACTGTCTGGGCCATTTGAACCGATTCGACATGTAGGTGTCTTGTGAAAGGTTGCCACTTACGACGAGTATTGAAGATGACCGCACGTCATCTCTTCTGAAAGTGCGTAAGTGTCATGCAAGTCAGGTTTTGAGTGATTTGAATTACCGTCCCTCACGGGTATGAATATCGCTTGTTCACTGAGTTATGACGTAGTAATAGAGTAGTTGTAACGTATTTTATATGTTGATATGAATAATCTATTGCATTGCAACATTGAATGTATTAGAGATAGTGCGAACTAAATTTATGATTCTGGAACCAGTAACTTGATGCTTAAAGATGAAAACTAAGGATGAAGATGTAGGCGAGTTTATTTATACAAATTCAGCTTTTCCAATTATGCTAGAGTTCCTGCATGTAGAGTTTCATTTTTAGGTGAGAGAGTTAAGTCTTGCTGAGGCTTCGTGCTCATGTTTGCAATGTTGTTGTTGTTTATGCAAGTATTATTATTTTGGATTCCCATGTACGGCATTGCCCACTCGGTAGATGGCTGAGTGGAAATCCTGCGCGCTGCTACTTTGTCTTCGTGTTGCTAGTGCGAAGCATCCTAGGGCATGTATGACTTCTCTTCTTCTTAGTTAGGCTTGAGATTATGAGTATTATGTATTCCGCTGCTTGTGTACAAGTATTGTACATTATATTGTAAAAGAGAACCATATTGTGAAATAAAGCTTTGTATATGCATTTTGAGTATTCTTTTTGTGTGTGTTGTTGGGTGTTGCATCGTACAACACCACCCTCTATGATTCCTGGAATGTCGGGACCCCGATCCTCACAACATCCTTCAAAATGTAGTGATTGTTAACTCTAACCAAACCATTAGCAATTATAGGAGTTGAAGAATTATCGACAAAAGTAACATTTTCTACACGTGACAAAAAAGAGATGGAGGAGAACCATTCCTTGTTGCCTATCATCTGGCATGAGCAACCTAAATCAACAAGTCAAATGTTCTCCTTCCTCAAGCGTGTAACTTATATAGAAGCACAATACATTAATGACTCAATACTAGGGTTAGTCAAAAGGCACTTAGGAATCTAGTACTGAGTCACAAGACGTCCAACAGGAATAACACGCAAAAGCTGAGAAAATACAACAGATTTATGAGCTAAGGTTTAAGAGTTTTTGCACCCAACTACTGACCTACAACGTGTGACTGTAACACCCACATTTTCATCCATCATGCATGGCATACATTCTTATGCATGTTTAACATTAAGCAACACGAAAGAAACAAGTATAAAGTGAATTAGAACCAAAACAACAATTAAAAACCTATATTAGTGTGGACTTGTCCGGATTGGACCTCAGACTAGTCCGATGTACTTCCTTTGATGAGGACATCGCTACCATTGATACAACCACAACAGCAGCCCATTCACCACTTGCGGCTAATCAAGGTCCAATCACACGCGCTCGTGCACGTGAACTTAATTATCAGGTGAATTCATTCCTGGCTGTTCAAACTAATTATCCTTCAAATAGAGAACTATTAAAGCCTTTTGATGACCTTGTTATTATTAGATGCTTGGGAATTGATCCAGCTAGGAGGAATGGAGGGATTAATGCAATGAAGACTGCTCCACCCAAGGGGTCCTCGTAACTGCAGCAAGTACTAGCTTAAAAGGGACATAACTTTCAACTCCCAAGGTTGTTTAATGCAAATAAGTACTTGCTGGAAAGGTCCCTTCGTCTACTTTCCATTGGATCAAGAATCAAAGATAGATGATGCTTGAGCTGCCCAGAAAAGGCCGAACAAAACTCCTAACTCCATCTTGAGAAGTCTATATAAGCAACTAGCAGCCATAGGAAGAACTTGGGTTTTGTTTTATATAAGTTTAGCCATAGCTACTTCCTTGTAACGCAAGTGTCGACGAGACCTTCCGATTACATGAAACAGAACTCCAACTAATCACACTTGTGAGTGTTTGCTTGTTATCTTGTTCTTGCTTGTTCTTTGATTGCTTGCAGGTTCATGGCTGTTCTTGGCATGGCAAGAACAGCAACAACAGGAGCCGGTGTAACTATCGCTATGGCGCAACACCCTTGTGGTTGTTGTAGTCGGGTAGCACAACATCGACCTCCACTCAAATTGTAGTTATTAGGAGAAGGTGTAACTGTCGCTCAAGGTGCCACACCATTCTGATTGTGGTAGTTGGACAGCCAATGTTGACCTCCACCAAATTCGTTCACCACCAACATCTCTCACCAAAAGATAGGGCATGCCCCGTACCCGTTGGGTTCATCAAGGGTATCAGATTTCATGTTGCTCGGTGAGAGATTTCCTTCTCCTTGTTCTTAATTTACCTACATTCCACTTTTGGCTACAAAAGTTCACTCTTAAAATCCTAAAAAGACTTTGAGCCTTTTGCTTGGCTACCTAGCTCTCGACTTGTTGAATTCACGGTTGCCTTTTTGTGTCGAGTTGCTGGTCCTATGTTTTTCACCGCTAAAGTTTCGAGTTTGTGCCACTTTGTACTGAGTCCATTTTCATTACCTACCCAAAGTTTAGAAAAAAAGCAAGTGCAAAAGAAAAGCCGCACGGATCAGCAAGAAAAAGGCACGTGCAAAGAAAAAAAGCCGCACTGATTAAAATTGCTAGAAAAAGTTTCTCAGTACAAAAAAAAAGAAATGGTTTGTGTAACATTTGTTTTATGTTTTAGAGTTCAACTTGCTGTTTTGAACGTTTTGTTAAAGCACAACGTTCGTGCTGTCCGAACTTTTCACTACAGTAAATTTAACATCACATGGAGTAACGACTCGCGTCTCAATCATTGTTTAGACTAGTACCAGCACAGTACCATCATGGAACGTTTATTCAACTTGTTGTTACTAATGTGGTACTAGTTGTTCCTCTGTGCAACTCATTTCTAGCAGCCACCTGCAGCTCCACAAAATCATCTACAACGCCATAGAATTGTGCTGGCAGCCACCGTTTGTTGTTGTTCTTGCTGTTTGCCGGCGCCCCCTGCATCGCGTGGTAAGAACTTGTAAGAGCTTGATTTCTTGCTAGTGAGGAAGTGATTGTGTCCTAACACCTCTTAGCAATTGCTAGGATTAATCTGCTTGCTGTTGTATTTCCTTTCTTTACTAACCATGTTAGCTGATGAAAATGAGACATCTCATTCACCACGTACGAGGGGCATCATTCAGCATTTCGAATGCCAAGTAAAGCTGCAAACGAATGCCCTCAACGAGGATATTCAAGTCGCCAATGAACGAATTGGTCAATTAGAGTCTACGCAGATTGGCACCAACACCAAGCTGACCACATTAGAAAGCATTGCTGGCGCTATTAACACTTCTCTTGCAGCTATAATTGAGCGATTGGAGAGGGTGGAACATGTTGGACGCAAAGACAGGCAAAGACGTGTTGATGACAGCCACGACTCCGTTAGCAGCGCTGCAAGACATGACGAGGTAGAGTATTCAGCGGATACCGAGCTTGATGATGGACCATTCAGGTATCGATGGCAACCACATCGCAACCATCGTCATATGGATGGTCGAGTTATACAACGTGAGGTACGTGACAATGATGATTCCCTACGCAGCATTAAATTCTCCATACCACCCTTTGATGGGAAATATGATCTGGATGCATATATGTTCTTGGAATTATCAGTAGATCAAAAATTTGCATGCCATGATTTCCCTGATGATAATAAGGTTAGAGTTGCCACTAGTAAATTCACTGACTTTGCTTCTGTTTGGTGGTATGAGTATCAAACTAAAAATCCACCTACCGTACCACAAACTTGGAGTGCCTTGAAACGAATCATGCATCGTCGTTTTGTTCCTTCCTATCATGCTCGTGACCTGTTGCATAAATTACAACAACTTAGGCAAGGCAACAAATATGTTGAGGAATACTATAAAGAACTCCAAATAGGCACGATGCGATGTGGCCTAACTGAAAATGAAGAGGCTGCAATGGCTAGGTTTATGGGTGGTTTAACAAGAGAAATTCAGGACATATTGGCATATAAGGAATACACTAAGGTCACTCGATTATTCCATCTTGCTTGTAAGGCTGAAAGAGAAGTGCAGGGACAATGCACAAGAACTAACATTTCTGCAGGTCAAACTACCTCATGGCAGTCCCGCTAAAGTGATGCTGGTCTTAAGCATGATTCTACGGACGATGCTTCCAATCGGTTGCCCAGGACTACATCAAAATCAGCACCTTCGCATGCTATCGAGACAACAAAAGGATCCACCCAAGTTGCAGCCAACACTTCTTCTTCCATAGCTTCCACCAGGAGAACATAAGACATTCAATGCCTCTAGTGCATGGGATTTGGGCACCTACAAAGGGATTGCCGAAGCAAGCGTGTGCTGATTGTACGTGAAAATGGTGAGTACTCATCCGCTAGTTATTTAGATGATGAAACATATGCCATGCTTGCTCCATGAGATGCAGGAAAGAAGAATGATGATGAAGAGCACATTGGGGTTGATCATGCTGACCACTATGAGAGTCTTGTTGTGAGGCATGTCTTGAGTGCCCAAATGATCTAAGCTGAACAGAACCAGCGCCACAATCTATTCCAAACAAAGTGTGTAATTTTGGAACGATCGTGTCACATTATTATTAATGGAGGAAGCTGCAACAATTTAGCAAGTGTTGCCATGATAGAGAAGTTTGGGATGACAACACTTCCACATCCACATCCCTACTACATCCAATGATTCAATGACAGTGGTAAGCTTAAGTAACACGTTGGGTTCGTGTTGAATTTACAATTGGTTCATACCATGATTACATTGATTGCGATGTGGTACCGATGCAAGCTTGCTCTATGCTATTTGGTCGACCTTGGCAATTTGATAAAGATACATTACATCATGGTAAATCAAATCAATACTCTTTTATGCATAATGAGATGAAGCTTGTTTTGCACCCTATGTCTCCCGATGTTATTTTGAAGGACGATATTGCTAGAGCTTATAAAGAGAAAAATAAGAAATCTACTCAAAATGAAAATTCAAATATTGTGAAGGAATCGGTAAAATGTAAGACTGACAATTCCAAATCTTCTCATGTGAATAAGAATGAAATAAAATTGAAGAGTGCTTGTTTTCTTGCTTCCAAATCTGATTTGTTTGAATTAAAAAAATAATCCTGCAATCTGCTATGTGTTTGCTTGGAAAGGAGCTTTGTTCTCACTTCACGACATACCATGTGCTTTGCCCCCTACTGTCAATAACCTTTTGCAGGAATACACTGATGTGTTTCCACAAGAGGTATCAGCCGGGCTGCCACCATTGAGAGGGATTGAGCATCAGATTGACCTCATTCCTGGGGCTTCTTTGCCAAACCGAGCACCATACAGGACCAAACCGGATGAGACGAAGGAGATTCAGCGATAAGTACAGGAATTACTCGACAAAGTTATGTGCGTGAGTCCCTTAGTCATTGCTCTGTTCCTGTTCTTTTGGTCCCAAAGAAAGATGGATCATGGCGCATTTGTGTAGATTGTCGAGCAATTAATAACATTACCATTAGATATCATCATCCTATTCCTAGGTTAGATGATATGCTTGATGAACTTAGTGGCTCGATGATTTTCTCTAAAATTGACTTGCATAGTGGATACCACCAAATTCGCATGAAGCTAGGTGATGAATGGAAAACAACATTTAAAATAAAGTTCGGTTTGTATGAGTGGTTAGTCATGCCTTTTGGTCTCACTAATGCACCTAGCACTTTCATAAGATTAATGAATGAGGTTTTATGCTTTCATTGGAAGATTTGTGGTATTATATTTTGATGACATCTTGATCTATAGCACATCTCTAGAAGAGTATCTTGATCATCTCCGTGCTATTTTCAATGCTTTACGTGAGGAACACTTATTTGGTAACAATAACAAGTGCACCTTTTGCACAGATAGAGTCTCTTTTCTTGGCTATGTTTTGACACCACAAGGAATTGAAGTCGATCAAGCCAAGGTGGAGGCGATACACAGCTGGCCGACTCCTACCACGGTCACACAAGTACGAAGCTTTCTCGGACCTGTTGGATTCTATCATCGTTTTGTGAAGGACTTCAGCACCATAGCAGGCCCACTGCATGAGCTTACAAAGAAGGGTGATCCATTCACATGGGGCAAGTCGCAAGAGGCTGCATTTGAATGTTTGAAGAATAGGTTAACTCATACACCTCTTCATCAATTACCAGATTTTAGTAAGACTTTTGAATTGGAATGTGATGTTTGTGATATTGGATTGGGAGGTGTCTTGTTGCAAGAGAGGGAACCTATTGCTTATTTTAGTGACAAACTGAATGGGCCTGCTCTGAACTATTCCACTTACGATAAAGAATTATATGCACTAGTACAAACTCTGGAAAGATGGCAACATTATTTATGGCCTAAAAAATTTGTTATACATTCTGATCTTGAATCTTTAAAGCACATTAAGAGTCAAACTAATCTGAACCATAGGCATGCCAAGTAGGTAGAATTCATTCAGTCCTTTCCTTATGTCATCAAACACAAGAAAGGAAAAGATAATGTCATTGCGGATGCCTTATCTCGCTGTTATTATATGTTGTCCCAACTTGATGTTAAGATTTTTGGTTTGGAAACAGTTAAAGAACAATATGCTTTTGATGCTGATTTCAAATATGTTCTGCTGCAATGTAAAGAAGGAAAAACATGGAACAAGTTTGTTCTCACTAATGGTTTTGTGTTTCGAGCTATCAAATTGTGCATTTCAGCTTGTTCTATGCGTATCTTACTATTGCAAGAAGTGCATGGTGGAGGGTTGATGGGACACTTTGGTGTCAAGAAGACGGAAGACATCCTAGCAAGCCATTTCTTTTGGCAAAGATGAGAAGAGATGTGGAGTGGCTTGTTGCTCGTTGCACCACCTGTCAAAAAGCTAAGTCCCATCTTAGTCCACATGGTTTATTCATGCCTCTCATTGTTCCTAGTGCTCCATGGGAGGATGTTTCTATGGATTTTGTTTTAGGATTGCCTAGAACAAAGAAGGGGAGGGATAAAATGTTTGTTGTCGTAGACATATTTTCTAAAATGGCACATTTCATATCATGCCACAAAACTAATGATGCTACTCATATTGCTGATTTTTTCTTTAGAGAAGTTGTTCGTTTGCATGGGGTCCCAAACACTATTGTTTCAGAGATGCCAAATTTCTTAGTCATTTTTGGAAAACCTTATGGGCTAAGTTGGGGACAAAATTGTTCTTTTCTACCACTTGTCACCCTCAAACTGATGGACAGACCAAAGTAGTGAATTGTAGTTTATCTACCATGCTTAGGACTGTTCTGAAACATAACGTCAAATTACAGGAAGAATGTTTGTCTCATATTAAATTTGCTTACAATCGTTCGCTGCATTCTACTACTAAATTGTGCCCTTTTCAGATTGTATATGGTTTTATCCCTCGTGCTCCCATTGATCATTTGGCTCTACCACCTTCAGAGAAATTGAATTTTGATGCTTCTCGCCGTGCAGAATTAATTCTTAAAATGCATGAGCATACTAAAGAAAACGTTGAGAGCATGAACGCTAAGTATCAACAAGCCGATAGCAAGGGTAGAAAGCATGTTACTTTTGAACTTGGTGATTTGGTTTGGGTGCATTTGAGAAAGGATAGATTTCCTGATTTGAGAAAATCTAAATTGCTACCTAGAGCTGCTGGACCCTTCCCAGTGCTTCGAAAAATTAATGATAATGCATATGAAATTGAGTTGCCTGCACATTTTGGGGTTACTTCCTCTTTTAATATTGCAGATTTAAAACCAGGGATTGGTTCGGGTCAAAGCCTTCAAACTCTTGGTGTTGGAGATCCTCCACGGCACTCTCTAGCACAAATCCGTCTAATCTGCACAAAGATCATACAAGACAAGAAACACAATCAAAGAGTGCACAAATATTACTCAATATAACATGATATGCATGATTGATGCAAGTGCAAGGTGGAACTTGTTAATGAGTTGTTTTTAATGATCACTAACTATTCTAATAGATTTTAATAAGTTTATACAGGTTTAGAGTTGATTTGATCAAATTTTAGATTTAATTCAACAAAATTTAACCAGGAAAATCGGACTAGTCTGCTAGGGACCGGACAAGTCCGCACTGCGCGAGAACAGCAGATTAGGGTTTTCTAGATCGTCGTGAATTTGGATATTTGCGGTTGAATTCACGTAAGGAAAAGGAAGTAGAAGGTATACCAGGTGTTTATAACTCCAACGAATCAAGGATCTTGGAGGCAACACTTGGATCTTGACGATCTAGGGTTGATGAAGAACTTGATGGTGAATTGTTGACGAAGAACGCAAAGTTGATGGAGATTTTGATACTCTTTCATTTCCTCCTCTTCTTCTTGTTCTAGATCTCTTTCTCCCTCCTTGGTGGCGGATAATCACGAGCTAGGGTTTGGGTGTGGAGGAAAAGTGGCAAATAGATGTCAAGCCAAGGGGTAGGGTTGTTTATATAGAGGTGGAGGCTAGTGTTAGATGGATTTCGAGTTTGAGATGAGTAGAGGCTGGTTTGGAGTCCCACATGGACTCTAAAAGAGTTAGGCATGACGTCCCTAGGCCCACTTAACGTAAAACCCAAGAAACAAGTTGTGAAACAAAAGATCAACTCGGAGTCGCAATTTGTCGGACAAGTCCGAAAAGAACCGGACTAATCCGAAGTTGGACAGAGAGAAAGTCGACAAGTCCGGACTGGACATCGGACTTGTCCGAACTTATCCAGAGGGGAAAAACAGACAAGTCTGGTCTAAAATCGGACAAGTACGACTTTAGTCAGAGGGGAAAGCGGACAAGTCCGCTGGAAGACCGGACTAGCCCGGACAAGTCCAGGGACTTAGCAAAATTTTCAAGGAATTGGAGCACTGGACTAGTCCACATAGGACCGGACAAGTCTAAAAATGTTCAGTGAGAAAAACAGACTATTCCACAGCAAAACGAACAAGTCCGAGTGAGGTTAGAAAGAAATCGGACTAGTCCACACCAAAATCAGACTAGTCTGCACTTCCCAAAATTCCTAAGTGCGGTTTTGTTTCTAATTCATTTTAAATTTGTTCCTTTTTATGTGGATTAATGTTAAACATATATTAGGATGTATGCAATGCTGGTGGATGAAAATGAGGGTGTTACAAGTCTGGTATACGTCACACAATTTAGGGTTTCTAGTGTGCTGCACATTTCACGCCGTTTTTACACAGCACACCGAACAAGTCCGGTACCTAGTAAGGACTAGTCCGTTCGTCGGGATCCCTAACGGTAACAATTTTGGAAACACTATAAATAGAAGATCCACAACCACAAAAACACAATTCTACTGTTCACAACTCAAACCCTAGCGCTACCACTTGTCCCAAGAGCACAAAAACACATCTCCCCACACATCTAAAGTCCTCAAAAGGTGAAAATTAATTGAGTATTAAGATTTGGGGTTGAGAGATCGTTGTCTACGCTTGTTGAGCTCTTGAGATTTGATCTCTTTACAGTTGTGCATCTACTTGTAATATTTTCTAGTGTATTTGATAATCTTTTCATTGTAATTCTTGTGGGAGCCCTCAACATGTGAGTTTTCCTCATAAACTCGGGGATGACCTGTGATAGTGGAATCAAGTCGGCCTTGTGTGGCGACTTGACGAGGGAAAGGGTTTGAAGAGACCCGACTCTATGAGGGCTTCCTCAACGAGGAGTAGATCTTTTGGTAAGATCGAACCTCGGTAAAAATCTGTGTCGCGTGTGCTTTTTGGTTTTGCATTATCATAGCATAGGGCACTAGAACTAATCAATCAAATAATTTGTGATTCACGAGAAAATTAAGTAATCTGATCTCTTGTTCAAGTTAAAAGAATAGTGATTACATTCCTCTGCAATTTCATTCGAAATTCCTGCATAAACGTTTTACAGTTTAGTTATTACTGAACAATCGGACTATGTCGCATAACAAACCAGACAAGTCCGGTCTCCCTGGTATTTGAAAATTTAATTAAGTGTGCAGGAAATTATCAAAGCCTATTCACCCCCCTCTAGGCCACATTCAAAAGTGGAATTTGAAAGAATTACATTTATTCAAAATTCGAGATCTAAAAGGTGAAGGTACAAAAAGAAAGGTCCTAGCTAGTGCAGTTCGTCATGAAGAATGAAGCAACTTTCTTGACGGCTTTTTGGACGCTATCCTTGGTAGCTTCTTCTTCCTCGGCGATGGGTCCTTTGACCACCAGAGCTAAAGACATCAAGGGGTCTTGGCTCAAGAAACACGTCAGCACATATTCAATGACGTTCCTAGCTAGAGACTTTCCTTCAATCTCGATTTGGTCAACAACCACGTCTCCCAGTGCATCCAGCTTACTTCTGGCGGAGTTCAGCGCCACCAAGGTCTTGTCCATCTCTGGCTCAGGGTCAGCCGGTTGGACCGGGCTAAATCCCAGAGGCACCAGAGCTTCATTCGCCCACCCGAGGAAGTCCCAGACCTGCTGTGATTCAATTGCTCTTGCGGAGCTCCTCCAGTAACTTCCTTGCAGATGAAAGCTCCATAGAACCCTCCTTCAAGAATTGCTCAACCTCTTTGGCGTGCTGTTGGATCCGTTTAGCTAGCAACCTCTCTTGGTCAGCGATCTGCTTCTCTCGGAGGTGAATGTGACCTTACCTTTCCGCAAGGTCCTTCTCATTTGCATTCACCTTGTCCTCAATGGCACATGGCAGAGACAACATTCTCTCTTTTGTTGAGTCCTTCTCCTACCAGCCATACTTGGTGCTTCTCTTGATCACACCAGGACTTGAACTTTTCCACGCGGCCAGCCAAGTCCTGCTCGCTGCGTGCCAGCTTCTGAGAGAGTTCATCCTCCCTCTTTTGAATTTCATCCCCTCTTTCTTGGAGTTTCTCCTACTTATTATCAAGCTCATCCCGGCGCTTGAGGAGCTGATCCCTCAAAGCTTCGAGACTCTACGAGCGACTGTTAGCCACTTCGTTGGCCATTCTAGTATGCCCGTAGATCTCCTGGGTCTTCTTATCGAGGGCCTTTATGGAAGCCTCCCTTTAATTCAGCGCATTGTTCAAATGTGTCTGCCGAGTCTTCTCCGCTGTGACCCACTCCCTCTGGTCCGCAAGTCAGGACAACGTCAGCTTCGTCTGGAAGTATAGCTATTGGTGAAAGTGCATCTAGGAATCCTTTGTGGGTTTTGGATGATTTATGACAAGCAAATGAGATTCTAACCACTTTGTTGAGTTGAGCACAGGTTCTAATGAGAAAATGAGCAAAGTGCCAAAAAGAAAGGAGAATGAGGAGCAATGTGGAAAAGAGCTCAAGAAACAAGTGTAGTAGATCATTGTGTATAGAGTGTGTTAAGGAAACACACCCAAAGAGCTCAAGCATAATTATTCTCACACATTGCACAAATTCATATAGGACCGGACTAGTCCAACTGACCCTGGACTAGTCCGATATCTTTCTCCACAAGATAGGACAAGTCCTCACAATGCAAACTTGTCCTCACAGTCCAGTCTTTCACTGACCAGACTAGTCCGATATCACCACGGACTAGTCCGATATCTATCTGACTAGAATCGGACTAGTCCTCCCCAGTGTGGACTAGTCCCCTCAAACACTTCACAAGTTGCACAAAATCGGACAAGTTCGATATCCATTGAACTAGTCTGATATCTTTCTGATGTCAATCGGACAAGTCCGATATTTGCACGGACTAGTCCAAAAAACCCTCTGACCTAAATTGGACAAGTCCTCCAAGTGCGGACTTGTTCCAAATTCACTTAGGGTTTCACTTATCCGGACAAGTCTGATATTTATCCTACTAGTCCAAAGATTTCCAGAACAAAAATCGGACAAGTCCGCTTTCAGCTAGACAAGTCTGATATTTCGAGACACCTAGGGCTTGCTACACGCAGCACACCGGACTAGTCCGGTGTCCACCACGGACTAGTCCGATCTTTCTAAACCCTAACGGTAACTTTTGGGAACCCCATATAAATAGGTGTACACGACCCATCTTTGAGAAAAAACTCGACCCCCTGCGCCGTCACACCTTCCAAGAGCCTAGAAAACACCTCTCTCCATGAAATCTAACACAAGAAAGATCAATCCCTTGAGGATACACTTTGGATCATTGGAGAGAACGGTTCTTCACTCATTGAGCTATTGGTTTGATTCCCTAACACACTCCTGTGAATTTCATTGTGATCTTAAGAGTGTGTTCTTGGTGGTCTTCATATTGTAATCTTGGGGAGCCCTCAACTTGTGAGAAGGCCCCTTGAATTTGGTTATTTCCCCTTTGTGATTAGTGAAGAGGATTGGCCTCCGTGACGATCCGACGAGGGTAGGGTTGGAGAAGACCGGGTCCTTTTGTGGACTCCTCAACGTAGATGTAGGTTGCCTCTATGGAATTGGATCACGGGATAAAATCATTGTGTTCTTTCTTTGCGCCCATTATTCTTACACTTCATATATATCTAGGGTTTCAGTCAATCTTGTTCACTTTACGTTGAAACTTTGAATATAAGATTAAATTGTGGTAGATCCTAGTTCATAGTTGTGTAGCACTTAAATTACAAGTATATTTCCGCTGCTTACATCCTAGGATCTAGATAATCGATCAAATTTGATTAACCTAGTCGGTACACACCGGACTAGTCCGCACTCTACTGAACTAGTCCGATATCTCGAGATTTGATCTGGTTGTTAAGTGTTGCAGGTTTTGACAGAAAATCAAAAAGGCCTATTCACCCCCTCTAGGCCACATTCAATTGGTATCAGAGCAAGGTTCTTCAAAAGGAGACTAATCGCTCGAAGAGATCATGCCAGACATGAAGGACGTACACAAGAGCGTCAACCAAGAGAAGGTTGAAGAAGAAAAGAACCAAAAATTGGAGAGGCTCCTCGAGCCCATTCAAGACTTCGAGGATGATGATGAGACAATGGAACTCAAGGCGCTCCTAAGAAAGAAAACTCTCTCCAAGGCAAAAGTGAAGATTTAAGACGAGAAGACGAAGAAGGGGAGTAGTCACACCGACTACTCCCGATATCCTTTCAATTATGATCGCCTAAATTCCAACAACACTCATTATCTATTTATTCCACTTGGAAAGGCCCCACACTTTGATGGCAATGACTACTCAATGTGGAGGCAAAACATGAAAATGCACTTGATTTCTCTCAATCCAAGTTTGTAGCATATTGTATGTACAGGAATAGATATCCCCGACGATGATGAGGAGCTCACACCTAGCCAAGAGCAAGCCATCCATCGAAATGCTCCAGCTGCTGCAGTCATCACCTCATCACTTAGTCGGGACGAGTTCACAAAGGTGGATGGACTCGAGATCGCAAAGGAGATTGGGATACATTGCAAACCGCACATGAAGGCGATCGTCATGTGCGAGAAGCGAAGATCGAGATGATTGAAGGCGAGCTGGGAAGATTCGCCATCGAAGAAGATGAGTCGCCACAAGACATGTACAACTAACTAAAGATGCTCATCAACAAGGTGCGAGCATACAGTAGCAAGAAGTGGAACGACCACGAGGTTCGATGATACGAGAGAGCCTCGGGTACAAGACGATGACCCCGGATGAGCTACTTGGGAAAATCATCAACTTTGAGATGGTGGAAAAGCAAGCCAAGCATGTTAAGGAGATTGCTGATCTCACCTCGGCAAAGAAGAAAGGGGTCGATTTAAAGTCCACTCTCAAGCTCTTGTCTAAAGAAGCTCGAGAAGATCAATTAGAAGAAGACGGTGAAGATGAGAGCAGTGACTTGGATGAAGATGACATGATACTGTTCATGATGAAATTCAAAAGAATGATGAAGAAAAGACAAGGGGCTAAATCAAGTGAAGGGAGGTACAAGGAAAAATCAAGACCAAAGTTGAGGAGGGCATGCTATAACTGTGGTGAGTATAGCCACTTTATAGTGGATTGCCCAAATGAAGAGAACAAGAAGAATACCAAGGAAACAAAGTCTCAACCCAAGAAAATCTTCAAGAAGAAGAAGAAGCAAGCTAAACAAGCGCATCTAGGGAAAGAGTGAGACTCAAATGATGAGTCCTCATCCGAAGAAGAAGAAGAGATGGCTAGCATAGCTATCGAAAAGACATCCAAGAAGTCCACTCTCTTCCCCACTCTTGGAGCACAGAACGGGAACAACACTTGTCTCATGGCAAAGGAAGGTAAATGCAAGGTAACAACCAAATCCTCTTCCTTGCATTCCTATTCTAGTGATAGTGAAATTAATAGTGATAATAAAGATATGCTAATTGGCTTAGATAAGAAAACAGCTGCTAAAATGAAATTTTTACTTGATCAACTTGTTGAGAAGGAGAAGTTGATAAACCATCAAGAAGACATGATTATCTCCCAAAAGGAGGAATATGTTGAACTTGACAAGCTTCTAGGATTTGAAAAGGAGTGAAACAAGTCACTAGAGTTTGAGTTTGCTTCAAGCAAGGAAGCTTGCTTGGAGTTAAGCGACTCAAATGCTACAATCAAGGACGAACTTGCTAACCTAATCAAGGTTAACAAGATCCTTGAAGTACAAGTTGAGTCACTCAAGCAAGGTGACCCTTCATCCTCTTCAAGCTCACCTTCTCAACCACTTAAAACTGAAGCTATCATTACTTGCTCATGTGGTAAAGTTGACACCAGCTTGAAAGACAAGTCAACCTCTACCAAGGATAAGCATCCTGCCTAAAGTGGCATATTTGACAAGGAGAAGGTCAAATATGCATGTAGTGCATACTTGGCCACAAGACCTCCTAATGTCAAATATGGCATTGGGTATTCCTATGGTGGAAAGCAAAATGATAGATGCCATAAGAATAACAAGGAAAGCATTACCTTTGTAAAGGGAAGACCCTCACAAACTGGAAAATCCAAAGTTAACACATCCAACATGCATGATCACCAGACTAGTCCGGTCCTCCGGACAAGTCCGATCTCCCAGACTAGTGATGTTTATAAACAACAACAGTTGCTATTTAGAACCTTTGATGCATCTTATGTGTTGATGAGAAGTAATATTGGTAAGATTTATGCTCATTATGTTGGGCCACGCCATGGGAACACCAAGCCTCATGTGTGGGTGCCCAAATCCCTTGTGACTAACCTAAAAGGACCCAAGCAAGCTTGGGTACCTAAAACCAAGGCATGATTTGTTATTGTAGGCCTATTCCTTCGGTGGATCTAAATGGGTGCTAGACAGTGGCTGCACCAACCACATGACCGGAGAAAGAAGGATGTTCGTTGAGTATGAAGAAAATGAGGATCCAAGCGAGGGCATCTATTTTGGAGACAATAGTTAAGGAAAGGTGCTCAGTACCGTTAAAATTGCCATATCATCTCAGCATACTCTTTCTCATGGATTACATGTTGATTCCTTAGATTATAACCTACTGTCCATATCTCAATTATGTGACAAAGGTTATAATTGCTTGTTCCTAATGAGGGTTTGACCGTCTCTGAGAGGAGTGATGATTCCATGGCAATCAAGGGTATGTTAAAGGGAAAGCTTTACCTTGTTGACTTTAACAAGTATAAAGCCGAACTTGACACATGCTTGATTGCAAAGACCAACATGGGTTGGCTGTGGCATAGATGGCTAGTGCATGTTGGTATGAGGAATCTTCAAAAAATCCTCAAGGGCGATCACATCCGAGGTTTGAAGGATGTTGTTTTTGAGAAAGACAGGTCTTGTAGCACGTGCCAAGCCGGGAAGCAACTTGGAGCACCTCATCCTGCTAAGAATGTCATGACTACAACAAGACCGCTCGAGCTACTTCACATGGACTTATTCGGTCCAATTGCTTACATAAGCATCGGCGATAACAAATATGGATTAGTAGTTGTTGATGATTTTTCTCGCTTCACTTGGGTTTTCTTTTTACATGATAAGGCAGAAACACAAGGAATCTTGAAGAAATTTTTCAAGCGTGCTCAAAATGAGTTTTCATTGATAATCAAGAACATTCGAAGTGACAACGGCATGGAGTTTAAGAACACAAAAGTTGAGGAGTACATAGATGAAGAAGGCATAAAGCATGAGTTTTCAGCTCCTTACTCCCCTCAACAAAACGGAGTTGCCGAAAGAAAGAACCGAATCCTCATAGAGATGGCGAGAACAATGCTCGATGAGTACAAGACCTCGGATTGATTTTGGGCAGAACCGGTCAACACCGCTTGTCACGCCATAAATTGACTTTATCTTCATCGACTACTGAAGAAGACATCCTATGAGCTACTTACCGGTAACAAGCCTAATATCTCATATTTTCGAGTTTTCTGTTCTAAATGCTATATTTTGAACAAGAAGCCTAGGACTTCAAAGTTCGCTTCGAAGTCCGATGAAGGTTTCTTGCTTGGTTATGATTCGAACTCCTACGCCTATCGTGTCTTCAACAAGACCTTCAGACTTGTTGAAGTAGCACATGACGTAGTGTTCGATGAAACTAACGGCTCCTAAAAGGAGCAAGTTGATCCATGTGTACTAGATAGAGAAGAAGCTCCTTGTCAAGCACTGAGAAGAATGGCATTGGGCGAAGTTCGACCACACGAAACATCTCTACATATGCATGAGGAAGATGAACCACAAGAAGAAGCCAATGATCAAGGGGGAGCTTCCAAACAAGATCAACCTCACGAAGACAAAAACGATCAACAAAGCAATGAGGGCAACCATCTAGGTGGAGAAGAAGATGACCATGAAGATTCAAGACAGCAAATGCCACATCCAAGAGTACACCAATGTGTCCAAAGGGATCACCCAATCGACAACATCACCAGTGACATCCAAAAGGGAGTAACTACAAGATCTCGCATAGCTAATTTTTGTGTGCACTATTCATTTGTATCCTTTTTGGAACCACGCAGGGTTGAGGATGCATTGAAGGATCCGGATTGGGTAGTGGCCATGCAAGAAGAACTCAACAATTTCAAGCGGAATGAGGTGTGGGAACTAGTCGAACGACCCAAATTCAACGTTGTCAGCACCAAATGGGTCTTCCGCAACAAAGAAGATGAACACGGGGTGGTGACAAGGAACAAGGCACGACTTGTGGCCAAAGGGTATTCACAAGTCGAAGGTTTGGATTTCGATGAAACCTTTGCTCCAGTAGCTAGACTATCGAATGGATGTAAAAAGCGCCTTCCTCAACGGACCAATCAAGGAGGAGGTGTATGTGGAGCAACCCCCCGGGTTTGAAGATGAAGAGTTCCCCGACCACGTTTTTAAACTGCTTAAGGCTCTCTACGGCCTCAAACAAGCTCCTAGAGCTTGGTATGAGTGTCTTAGAGATTTCTTAATTGAAAATGATTTTAAAATCGGTAAAGTAGATTATACATTGTTTACAAAGAACTTTGACAATGATCTTTTTATTTGTCAAATTTATGTTGATGATATAATCTTTGGTTCCACTAACAAATCTTTTTGTGAGGAATTTAGCAAGATTATGACAGATTGGTTTGAGATGTCTATGATGGGAGAGCTAAATTACTTCTTTGGATTCCAAGTGAGGCGACAAAAGGAAGGGACGTTCATAAGCCAAACTAAGTACACTCAAGACATACTCAAGAAGTTTGGAATGGACAAGGCGAAGCCTATAAAGACTCCCATGGCAACGAATGGCCACTTGGATCTCAATGAAGATGGACCAAACGTCGATCAAAAGGTATATCGCTCCATGATTGGATCTCTACTCTACTTATGTGCATCTAGACCAGAGATTATGTTGAGTGTATGCTTGTGTACAAGATTTCAAGCCAACCCAAAAGATTGTCATTTGACAGCCGTTAAGAGAATCTTGCGGTATTTAGTTCATACACCCAACATAGGCCTTTGGTACCCCAAAGGTTCCAAATTCAATTTCATCGGTTACTCCGATGCAGATTATGCCAGATGCAAAGTAGATGGAAAAACTACCTCCGGTACGTGCCAATTCCTAGGAAGATCCCTAGTTTCCTGGTCCTCCAAGAAACAAAACTCCATTGCCTTATCCACGGCCGAAGCGGAGTATGTTGCAGCCGGGAGTTGTGCACAACTCCGTTGGATGCGACAAACTATAAGGGACTACGGTTACAATATGAACCGTATTCCACTCCTTTGTGATAGTGAGTGCTATTAAAATTGCCCATAATCTCGTTGAGCACTCTGGGACCAAACACATAGACATCCGACATCACTTTTTGAGAGACCATTCGATGAACGGAGATATAGCCATTTCACATGTCAATACTGAAAAGCAACTAGCCGATATATTCACCAAGCCACTTGATGAAAAACGCTTTTGTGAACTCCGAAATGAACTAAATATCCTCGATGCTCAGAGTGTGGCTTGAAAACATGTATACCTGAATGCTATCTTCAAAGTTCATTACTTGTGTTGTGAAAATCATCTCTCTAATTTTTTCCGAAAAACTATGTCAATTACTAGATCTTGGTGAATTATGATCATTGCTTGATTGTTGTATGCTTACTGATCATATTCATCAAGATTATTTGATTTGCTTTGCCTCCCTATTTTCTTAATAAGTACCTTCAAATATATATGAATGGGCTAAGCATTCCTTCCCTGGTGACCACGGAATAGTCTGTGGTTGCCCGGACTAGTGCGCCCGTTCAGACTAGTCCGCAGTGTGATGGTTAGGCCGGACTAGTCTAGCAGACCACGGTCTAGTCCGATATAGTCTGTGGAAAAGTTCAGACTAGTCCAATCATTTTCGGACAAGTCAGATTTTTCGTGTCCATAACCCTAACCACTGCCAAACCCTAATCTTCCTCACCCCACTCTTGCCTCAAGCTTTCTCTCTCCACGCTCGAGCTCCTCAAGGTGATTTGGCGTTTCCTCCATCAAAACTTTGCAAGTTTGGGTGGAAATCAACCTCCTTTGCGTAGGGATTGAAGACCACAGACTTGTCCGCTCCTTCAACCCCTACATCTCCGAGAATCAAGCAATTTCGGTAAAATCTCATCCCAAACCCTAGAAATTGCTATTTTCTTCGTTTGTGTTAAACTAGCTTGGTTCCCGTCACCATATACATGCTTCCTTGATGTATTACATTGATGCTAAGCTAGTTGTGCATCATTTGCCTCATAGTTAGGGTATTAGAGGTTGAACGCCGGACTAGTCCAGTCCATGCATGGACAAGTCCGGTCAACCAGACTAGACCGTGCCTGTACACTGGACTAGTCCGATTTTTCTAAACTCAACCCTAACTTCTCAATTCTTCGATGCAATTCCTTGTCACCTATTCTCATCAATGCCTTGTGAAATCTATTCTGAGGACAATGTCGAGCACCAACAAGAAAATATCTGATTCCAAGGCCGAGATGGACCACGAAGTTGTGCTTCGTTCCTCGACGGGCCTAAGCAAGAGGCGCCAAGAGTGCGCATCCGAGCCGGCTCCCTCTCCTCCCCAGGCTCAAAGGAAGGTGCTCGCGAAGAAGCCAGCCTCCAAGGCTTCTGCTGGAGGTGGCCCTCACCAAGCAAAGGGCAAGGGCAAAGGGATCGCAACAGGCCCAATTGGTCCCCTAAAGTTGTCAGCTCCAAGGGAAGGGGCCCGAGATCCCGCGGAGGAAAGATTCAATGGCAAGGGCAGTGACACCGCTGCCAAGTTCAGGAATATGGATTTCTACAGCCGTCCCAAGCAAGCTGCTAATGGGAGGCTTTGGAGTAATTTTCATGCAGATTTCTACAAGACCGTCTATCTCCGAATGAAGACACCCGTGGTGCGCATCCAATGGATAGATTGGGAACATTTTGAGAAGAAGGGTTGCTCACCTTTTGCGGAGGTGGTTGAGGCCGTTGCAAGACATGGCTTGAAGGACCTCTTCGCCTTCAGAAACAATTGGAATGATGAGGTGATTGCCTAGTTTTATGCTACTTGCCACTTTGCGAGTGATGAGAAATAAAGAGTGACTTGGATGACTCAAGGATCCAAGTACACCATCACTTATGAAGAGTTTGCAAGATTGCTACATCTTGACACCTCCAGCAGTGACAATGTGATCATCCACAACATTGGTGTCATTGAGAAGGACAGGATGAAGTTTCTTTATGAACCCAACTCAAAGATTAATCCTCCTTCCACGAAGAACATGAAGCCTTTCTTTGTGGTGTTGAACAGGGTCCTAAGGAAGACCATTGCCCCCAAGGATGTGGACACTAGAAGTGTTCAAGGGTACTTCAGGACCTTGATGAAGGTCATAAGCAAAGACAGGAAGTTTGATGTCTTTGATTACATTTGGAATGACATGATGAACATATCTTGTACCCCAAACAGGTCCTGTGGCTACACACCTTACCTCAGGTTCATTATTGAGAAGGTCACAGGCATAGAGTTTGTCAAGGATGTGGAGCATCTTCCCTTGAGGCCCCAGAAGCCTCAACAGCCAAGTATTCAAGTAGCTCACTCTCCAGCTTCCAGCCCTGAGGCTCCAGTGCGAGCCAGTGGAGATGTTAGGGTTGCTCCTGCTCCTAGGGCCCCTCCTCAAAAGGGGTCCCCAAGTGGTATCTTAAAGTATCTGTCAGCCATCTTTGCCTCCTGCAAAAAGGCCGAAGTGAAGGCCCACAAGCTAAACAAGAGGAGAAAGGCCGACATGAGATATGTCAAAGAGAATGTGAAGCAGATTTGCCAAAAGCTAGAGATTGAGCCCATTGGGTCTCCAGTCATTTCTGATGACTCATATTCTGACTTCACCGAGCTCGGGCCCTTGACTCCCTCCGAGCTTGCCCATCTTGGCATTGGGGACTCGAGTGGTTCCGTTCCTCCTCCTCCTCCTCCTCATCAGCCAGAGAATGAAGATGAAGATGATGAGAGGACCGACAACGAGGCTTGAAGACCTTAGGTCCCTCCTCTCCTTCTTTTTGGTGTCTTGATGCCAAAGGGGGAGAGATTGAGGGGGAGTCTTAGGAGTCTTAGGCTTTAGCTGTAGGATGCGAGGAGAGCTCTCTTTTTGTGTCTTCTATCCATTTGTGGGTTGTAAGACTTATAATTTGCTCATTTAGTACTATTGGTCCTGTGATGCAATGTTTTGAACTGTTGTGAAGATATTGATGAGATCTGTGATTTTGCTCTAAGAATGGCATATATGCTTGTTGTTAACATGTTGATGTCAATTATGTCATTCTCATCATGATTATTGTTTCTATACACTTAGTTGTGCATCCCACCATAAAGAGTGCACATATGGATCATGTTTTCATTGCATAATGTGTTTTAAACTCATATGTGCACACTTTATGAAAATCTCAACTTTTTATCACATTTTCTGAAATCTCAATTGGTTGTCATCAATCACCAAAAAGGGGGAGATTGAAAGTGCATCTAGGAATCCCTTGTGGGTTTTGGATGATTTATGACAAGCAAATGAGATCCTAACCACTTTGTTGAGATGAGCACAAGTTCTAATGAGAAAATGAGCAAAGTGCCAAAAAGAAAGAAGAATGAGGAGCAATGTGGAAAAGAGCTCAAGAAACAAGTGTAGTAGATCATTGTGTATGGTGTGTGTTAAGGAAACACACCCCAAGAGCTCAAGCACAATTATTCTCACACATTGCACAAATTCATATAGGAACAGACTAGTCCGATTGACCCCAGACTAGTCCGATATCTTTCTGCACAAGATCGAACAAGTCCTCACAATGCGGACTTGTCCTCACAGTCCAGTTTTTCACTGACCGGACTAGTCCGATATCTCTCTGACTAGAATCGGACTAGTTCTCCCCAGTGCGAACTAGTCCCCTCAAACACTTCACAAGTTGCACAAAATCGGACAACTCCAATATCCATCGGACTAGTCCGATATCTTTCTGATGTCAATCGGACAAGTTCGATATTTGCACGGACTAGTTCAAAAAACCCTCTGACCTAAATCGGACAAGTCCTCCAAGTGCAGACTTGTTCCAAATTCACTTAGGGTTTCACTTATCTGGACAAGTTCGATATTTATCGGACTAGTCCAAAGATTTCCAGAACCAAAATCGGACAAGTCCGCTTTCAGCCGGACAAGTCCGATATTTCGGGACACCTAGGGTTTGCTACACGCTGCACACCAGACTAGTCCGGCATCCACCACGGACTAGTCCGATCTTTCTAAACCCTAACGGTAACTTTTGGGAACCCCATATAAATAGGTGTACACGGCCCATCTTTGAGAAGAAACTCGACCCCCTGCGCCGTCACACCTTCCAGGAGCATAGAAAATACATCTCTCCATGAAATGTAACGCAAGAAAGATCAATACCTTGAGGATACACTTTGGATCATTGGAGAGACACGGTTCTTCGCTCATTGAGCTCTTGGTTTGATTCCCTAACACACTCTTGTGAATTTAAATATGATCTTAAGAGTGTGTTCTTGGTGGTGTTCATATTGTAATCTTGGGGAGCCCTCAACTTGTGAGAAGGCCCCTTGAATTTGGTTATTTCCCCTTTGTGATTAGTGAAGAGGATTGGCCTCCGTGGCAATCCGACGAGGGTAGGGTTGGAGAAGACCCGGTCCTTTTGTGGACTCCTCAACGTGGACGTAGGTTGCCTCTGTGGGAACCGAACCACGGGATAAAATCATTGTGTTCTTTCTTTGCGCACATTGTTCTTACACTTCATATATATCTAGGGTTTCAATCAATCTTGTTCACTTTACATTGAAACTTTGAAAATAAGATTAAATTGTGGTAGATCCTAGTTCATAGTTGTGTAACACTTAAATTACAAGTATATTTCCGCTGCTTACATCCTAGGATCAAGATAATTGATCAAATTTGATTAACCTAGTCGGTACACACTGGACTAGTCCGCACTCTACCGGACTACTCTGATATCTCGAGATTTGATCTGGTTGTTAAGTGTTGTAGGTTCTGACAGAAAATCAAAAAGACATTCACCCCCCCCCCCCCCAGAGGCCACATTCAGTTGGCACCAATGCCTCAGAGCGTCGCGCTCTTCTTTAAGAGACTTGCACTCGTAGTCAAAGGTGAGTTGGACCTAGCGGAGGCTTGAGCAGGCATTGTCAATCTACAATGCCAGAGGGATTGGCTCCGGACCCACTTGAGGTTCCTCCCCCGTTTCCTCCAGATCTTTCGGGATAGTCATTGGATCCCATGGTACGAGCATGGACTACAGCAGCTCGATGTCGACAGGGCTGATCTCTGGAAGCTCATCTACCTCCAGCACAGAGGAGGATGGTCCCGCAGCAGGATCTTCAGCCAATGGCACCATCACCTCTGGAGCTAGTGTTGGAGCTTCAACCGCACCTTTCAAAGTCTCCAGCACTAGCATCGGTACCTCCGGTGCAGGCTCTGGAGCAGTAGAAGCTTGCTCCAGCACAACCACGACTTCTTCTTCGGCCGCTGGTACCGAGGTCGTCTTGGTGGTAGTACGTGCCAAAGCTGCGGGTTGACTGCCTCAACCACTGGAGGGGCCGTTTTAATAGCTGTGGCTCCGGACAATGCGGTCTCTGGGCCGAGGCGCTGGTAGGCGTTGGAGCATAATCTCTCGACACTTTGGAAAAAGAGGAATAGAGAGTTCAAGGAAAATAAAAAAGCAAAAACAAGACTCAAGTTCAGGTGCCGATTATTACCTAGGGACATTACCGCTCCATTCAGAACATAACTTCTTCCTTGGATGCCTGGAGTAAGAGCCCACCATCATTGGTGTGGCAGATGTTCCGAGTTCGTCCCAGGAGTAGAAGCAGCCACCGGCACTACCTCAGCTGGTATCTTCGTCGTTGGAGAAATTGCTCCGGACCTAGCACCTGCCGCTGGTGCCGGGACCGCAGTAGACTTGCCAGACCTAGTACCCTCCATGGACAATGGATCCGAAGATGATTTAGCTGCTGGAGCAGGAGCTGGCGATACTGGAGGCACTACCAGTACCGACTTGAGGGTTGGGTGAGCCATTGGCATTGCGTCTATTGGACTTGATCTGACAGAACTGTCGTGAGACCGTGTTACCTTCCTCTTCTGGCTAGAGGTGCCGATGGGCTCCTTGCCTTTACCCCGACTCGAGTCAGGTTTCTTCTAGCTTGAAGTTGCAGGAACCTTGCCCTCTGAAGTTCTGGGGATTGAAATCCCTACTGGCGGAGTGCTCGTCTGATGCACTGAAAGATTTGTGTCATCAAGCAGCGGGATCTTCTTTTACAGCTCTCTACTGACCTCCAGAACTACGTTGAGAGGCAGGAACTCAGTCGGATATCTGAGGTCATCCCTCAAAAAAGTCCCGCTGTTCAGCTTCTGCAGATGGAGCTTCAAAGCGTGTTCATCAAGATTGGTACCTAGGCCAACTTCAATCCGAGGAAAATCCATTTCTCCATAGAAAGACCAAGCTTTGAACTCTCGCTCCTTGAGAGGTGCCCAGCGGTTGGTCAGGAAGTTGTCGAGGACCATCAAAGATGTTAGTCCTCCGTCCACCAATTCTCTGACTCTTGTCAGCACGAGCTTGTACTTCTCACACAGCTCTGGGAGCTCTGCCCAAGAGTCGGAATCTGTCATCGGAAGTCTATCTGGCAGCTCCGGTCGGTCATGAGGGTCCACCTAGATCACCACCCAATCAGTCTTACACATCTTCCTCTTTCCGGAAGGAAAGGTCTTGATGTACTTGTATAGGGCATTTCTATGCTTTACAAAATAGTAGAACCCCAGCAAGATGTTACATTTGCCAGTCATCTGGAGAGCGAAGAAGGTCCGGAAGAGAGGGATGCAGGACGGCACACCCGCCAAAATCTCGCAGAAGTGGACGAAGATCGCCACCAGCAAGATGGAGTGAAGTCCGAGGTGATACAGTTGGAGTCTGTACAACTCCATCAGCATCAACAGGAAGTTTGATACTGGCAAAACCAGCCCGACAATGGCGTACGCCGAAAAGTAAACAATATTGTTGGCGGACTCCTTCTTGAATGGGAGCTTGCTGCAGCGAATTGCATTGTTGAAGGAGTCGCTTTGCCAGCCCATCAGCTTCCGGACTCTAGTGAGATCTTCATCACTTGTTCTCTTGCTGGGGGGAAGTCCGAATTCCATTGTCGCAAAGTGGAGAAAAAGTGGGAGCGCGGCGCAAGGGTTCAAGCAGAGAACTCTACGACAAGAATAGATCAGTGTGTAAGAGTTCTCTCTCCTTGCAGCGCCTCTCTCTTTATTAAGCCTCCGCAACACTTGGATGGCAACTGCATCTGGACTATAGTCACACTCTGCAAAGTTTCCTTGTTAATGACAAGGGGGCTCGGGTCTACTTTGTTAAAAAGTCGCACCAGGTGAACCGTTGTCATGATGGCAAGTTGGAAGCTCGAGGGTGGCACCCTGACAGGACTACAAAGATTACGCTGGTAACCGATACGGGTATCATATTGGGAACCGGCGTCCCTCAATTTTGTGAGACCCGCACGTCATGCGTCTCACCTACCAAATCAGTAAAGACCGCATGTCTTGAGAGCAAAGTCGAAGCAGCAGCGCGGGAAAGATAATGGCCCCACCTCTAGCATCAAAAACACACAATCTCACCATAGGTGGTCCCAGAGGCCAATGTCAGCGTACCAGAAGAAGACGCGTCGAGTTCCACCTTCCAGTATGGTATACTTCCGAAGGCAACACGTGTCCTGCAGTGCTAGACCTGCCTCCCTCCTTAGGGTGGATCCAGCGCTGCCACGTGTCTCGCAATGCTGGATCTGCCTCACTTTTTAGGGTGGCTCCAGCGCTACCACGTGTCCTGGGGCGCCGGACCATCCTCCCACAGGGAATGCTCTGGTGCTGCCACGTGTCCAGTAGCTCTGGACTTGCCTCCCCGCAGAGCGAAGCTCCAGAGATGCCACGTGTCACACATCCGGACCTAAGTCTGCAACATGAAGACAGCGGGATCTCTAACAGCGCGGACATCCAAGGGCTATCAATTGGTCGTTACAAGACCTGGTTAACGCGTCATTAATGCTATATTAATGATGCACGATCAGAGGACTATCAAGACCGATAATGCTGCTGTTAAGGCACGTTATCAAACTATTGACCACCCTTAACACCATAGATTGTGTATAGGGCAGTTTATTACAGCCAGGGCCATGTGTTGGGCCACGGCGCATACTGTAACAGCCAGTCCTTGACATATAAAAGGGATGCACTGCACGATAGAAACAAACTCATTCAATCTCAGTGCAAGTATAAAATCAAGCTTACTTAAGCTCATACAATCAACACACACCCTGTGGAGTAGGGTATTACGCTCAGGCGGCCGAACCACATAAGATTCTCTGTGTTCACCCTTGTTCTTTATCTTGATTAGTGCCCCATCCGAATACGAACCTCCGCATACTACTTCTTAGTAGTACCGGGGGAAGTCTCTTAGTCTACACTTCGACAATCATTTACCGCAAAGCCTGCTGAGGTCATAGTTCCATCGAACTTCGCATGCCACTATTTTGATGCCTGCTTGAGGCCGTACAAGGATTTTCGTAACTTACACACTTTGTTCTCTTTCTTAGACACCACAAAACCATCAGGATGCTTCATATAAATCTCCTCGTCTAGCTTGCCATTTAGGAAAGTCGTCTTCACATCCATTTGATGGATGAGGAGATCATGACACGCAACAGGTGCAACAAGCACACGAATTGTGGTTAGCCTAGATATAGGTGAATAAGTATTGAAAAAAATCCTCGCCTTCCTTTTGGGTAAATCCCTTGGCTACAAGTTTGGCCTTATATTTATCGACTGTACCATCTGGTTTGAGTTTGTTTTTGAATATCCACTTACACCCAGCAGGTTTACACCCAACTGGACATTCACATATTTCCCAAGTTTCATTTGTTAAAATAGACTCCACTTCATTATGTACTGCCTCCTTCCAGCTCTCTGCATCTGGCGATGCATAAGCCTCTGAAAGGGTTTTAGGTGTATCATCAATAAGGTAGACAGTAAGATCATGACCAAAGGATTTTTCAATCCTTTGTCTCTTGCTCCTTAGCGGAACAATATTTGTACTGTCATCCTCAATGGGGTTTTCAGTGTAAGAACAAGGTACGAATATTAGAGAAGGATCAAGACTACAACTAGTAGATGCCTCGTTATGACCTGCAACTCCATCCTTCATTGGAAAAAATATCCTCAAAAAATGTGGTATCACAAGATTTAGTCACGGTGTTAATGTGCACATCAGGAATCTCGGATTTAATCACTAAAAATCTATAGACTGCACTATGTTGTGCGTATCCTAGAAAGACACATTCCACAGTTTTTTGTCCCAATTTTCATTTCTTACATGCTGGCAAATTAACTTTAGCCAAACAACCCCATGCACGTAAGAAACCAAGAACAGAATTTCTTCCTTTCCATCCTACGTATGGGTTTATTTCACCCTTGGATTATGGAACTCGATTCAGCACAAAACATGCGGTCAAAATGGCTTCACCCCACCATGAGTTGGATAAACCCGAACTGTCCAACATGGCATTAACCAAGTGTGTAAGTTTTCGATTTTTCCGTTCAGCCACCCAGTTAGATTGGGGCGAGTAGGGAGCCGTTGTCTCATGGATAATTCCATGCTCTGCACAATATTCACCAAAATCATTAGAAAGATACTCTCCTCCTCTATCGGACCTGACACGTTTGATTTTTCTTTCTAGTTGGTTGTCTACCTCAGCCTTATAGATTTTAAAATGATCTAGTGCCTCATCTTTCGTTTTAATAAGATAGAGTTGACAATATCTTATAGCATCATCAATAAAAGATATAAACTATTTATTTCCTGCTCTAGTCAAAATTCCATTCATTTCATACAAATCTGAGTAAATAAGATCTAGTGGTGACAAGCTCTTCTCTTCCATGCTTTTAAAAGGTTTACGTGGCTGCTTAGCATGCACACACGCATGTCACTTAGATCTTTTTAAGATGAATTTTCAGAATGAAATTAAGTATTGAACAATCTAATGATGCAATCATAATTAATGTGACAAATCCGAGATTGCCAAACAGTAGTCTCTCGACCCTTGCAACCAGAATTAGAACAAGCAACTGAGTTCACAAGATTATTACAATCTTCAACAACTGAAAGGTGGAACAAGCCTCCGCTATCATAGCCTTTTCCGATAAATAAACAAACTTTGAATCAATAAATTTTTTCGAATCAAACACTAACTTATAGCCATCACGACACAAAAGAGAACCACTAATCAGGTTCTTATTTATTCGAGTGACGCGCTGCACATTTGTCAGAGAGAGAGTCTTTCCGGAGGTTGACTTCAGATCGACTCTTCCAATTCCATGTACAGCAGTCCTAGACCCATTGCCCGTCAAGACGGATGAACTGTTGGTAGCGTGATAAGAAGAAAATAAACTATAGTTAGAACAAACATGCAGATTAGCTCCTGTGTCTAACTACCAATTGGTGGAATGACATGCTAGAAGAACATCTGGAACATACCCGATCCAGATGCTGTTCGGAAAATGAACCAAGTAAATGCATATGTGTGCCGAGGACGTTCAACACACATACACGAGTGCAATCACAAAAGGATATACAGAAAATTACCACAAAACAAGATTAATTAAGCACTTTTATTACACAATCCATATTATCCTCGAATACAAGCTCTAATGAATATTGACGTCAAGTTCAACTAATGCAGCAGAAATAAACTAAATAGGCAGACTAAGCAGCTAAGAAAATAAGCATAAGGGTATGCGCAGCTCCAATCAACACCACAGGCAAAGCTGACGATAGACACGGCCTAGAACTCTGCATTATCATCATTATACTCCAAATCCTGACCTACAACTGTTTGGTGGGGGAATTGTAAGGGTGAGTACATGTCGTACTCAGCAAGTGTGGAAAGTATGACATGTAGCTGATACAAATGACGAATGTAAAAAAACGGCTAAGTGCTGAAAAGTACATTATAACATTTGAAAAGCAATATATCATATGTATCTGAAATAAACCCATCATAAACCACATAGTTATCATAATACCAATCCATATTCCATTACCATCATCCATGTACCTGATTTCTCATTACCATTAACCATATCCATTGCCATAAACCATAATACCATAACGAGTACCAAACTATCCCATACCAAACCCCTCTAATCATGGATGTTGTCCAGGTGCTCTTAACTGGGAGCACGGCTATCATGGTACTTTTTAGACACACTCTGCAGAGGCTGTACCGCTTTACCCACATGTTTGTGATTTCATCACCTATCGGTGACTAAAGAAAACCTCCATTATGCCAAACTACCATAGGTGTATGGCGAAGAGATCACAAAATAGCCTTTACAAAGGGACTACTAGCATGTACTGATCCACTGAGGTTTCACCGGTGGCGATGTCTCCAACTGAGCACATCTTCAACCAAGGGCCACCTCTTGTGCCATTCAGATCCTAGAGTGTCCCGCCAAACATATCCAAACCAAGTCTGACTCCCCTTCCCTGGTGCACCAAATGATCCGTGCAATACTAGCAATACCCTAATTAATCAGCTAGGCCGCACCCATACTTGGCCTCGTGGTGGCACTATTCTCCTGGCTTATTCTTGCATGAACCAGTCCTTGGATCTAAAGCAAGCGAAACCACAATAACTTCCAACCCATCCACATGTCATGCTTGCTTAGATCACCCATTACTATATCATATTGACCAGTTCATATTAACCATAATCTCATGAATGCATAATTAAATGCGTAGTTTTGTTTTCCCATCCCAATTAATTAAGCGAAGCAAAAGGGTAAAAAGACCTTCCCGACTCTCTACCATGAATTTCAGGTGACAAGGGTGGTTAACCAAAGCTAGTAAAGTTCCTGTCATGGGATTCCCATCAAATTGACACAAGTATGCAGTTTTGCAAACAAAACATTTATTTTAGAAACATGATCAATATGTTCAAGGATACTTGCCTTGCTCTTGGGCTTGATTGGGATCAAAGACTTCAAATTCTTAGTGCTGGAGATCCTCTATGGCACTCTCTAGCGCAAATCCGTCTAATCCGCACAATGAACATACAAGACAAGAATTACAATCAAAAAGTGCACATATATTACTCAATGTGTCATGACATGCATGATTAATGCAATTGCAATGCAAAACTAGTTAATGAGTTGTTAATGATGTTTACTAACTAGTTCTAATAGTTTTTAACAAGTATGAACAGGTTTGGAATTGATTCGAAAGAATTTAGAATTAATTCAATAGGAAACAAATTGTAAAATCGGACTAGTCCGCTGCAGGGCCAGACTAGTCCGCCCTTTACAAGAACCGCGGATTAGAGTTTTCTAGATCGACATGAATTTGGAGAAACAGGGTTGAATTCACGTGAGGAATAGAGAGTAGAAGGTATACCAAGTGTTTAGAGCTCCAATGAATCAAGAGCTTTGGAGACAACACTTGGATCTTGAAGATCTAGGGTTGATGAAGAACTTGGAGGTGGATTGTTGATGAAGAACGAAACTTGATGGAGATCTTGATCCTCTTTCATTTCCTCCTCTTCTTCTTCTTGCTTGGGATCTCCTTCTCCCTCCTTGGTGGTGGCTCTCCACGAACTAGGGTTTGGGTGGACTTCAATTGAGGCAAAAGGATGTTAAGTCAAGGGTGGGGTTGTTTATATAAGGGTGGAGGCTAGGGTTTCAATGAATTTGAGTTTTGGGAGGGTAGAGGCCGATTCGGGGTCCCACGAGGGCTCCAAAAAAGGCTAGACACAAGTCCTTAGGCCCACTTAAGGTAAAACCCAAAAACACGTCGTGAAACAAAAGATCAACTCAGAATTGCGATTTACCGGACAATCCAAAAAGGGCCATACTAGTCCAAAGTTAGATAGAGAGAAATCAGACAAGTTCGTACTAGATATCGGACAAGTACGAACTTGGTCAGAGGGAAAATTAGACAAGTCTGGCCAAAACCGGACAAGTCTGATTTTAGTTAGAGGGAAAACGGACAAGTCCGCTGGAATACCGGACAAGTCCGATCAAGTCCAGGGACTTAGCAAAATTTCCAAGGAATTGGAATGACGGACTAGTCCGCAATGAACCGGACTAGTCCGAAACTATACAGAGGCAAAAACCGGAGTAGTCTGCAGCAAAAACGGACTAGTCTGATGGAGGTCAGAAAGAAATGGGACTAGTCCGCACCGAAATCCGGACTAGTCCGCACTTCTCTGAATTTTTGAGTGCGATTTTGCTCTAAATTCATTTTAAACTTAATCATTTTTATGTGGATTAATGTTAGACATGTATTAGAATGTATGTAATGCATGATGCATGAAAATGAGGGTGTTACAAACCTACCCCTCTTAAAATGAATATCGCCCTTGAGATTTGACGCGGAGGAGAAGATATAGGGGAAATCCTGTTTGAGATCATCCTCCAGTTCCCAGGCTTTCGATTCTGTATGATGCTTCCATTGGACTTTACACCATATAATAATCTTGTTCCTTGTGACTCTCTCCTTGTTTTCCAAGATTTTGACTGGTTGCTCGGCATAAGTCAAATCGGCCTCTAATTCCAATTCTTCCATTGGCACTTGTTCTTCCGGCACTCTCAAGCACTTCTTGAGCTGGGAAACATGAAATACATCATGAACATCCGATAAGTGAGCTGGCATCTCCAACTTATATGCTACTTCTCTTTTGTCTAAAATCTTGAATGGCCCAATGTATCGAGGTGCTAGCTTGCCTCTTTTGTTAGACCTATTATGACCTCTCATTGGTGATACCTTGAGGTAAACAAAATCTCCTACTTCAAAGGCTAGTTTCCTTCTCCTATTGTCCATATAGCCTTTTTGCCTTGATTGAGCAGCTCTGAAGTTGTCGCGAATAACCTGAACTTGTTTTTCAGCTTCTTGCAACATGTCAGGTCCAAATACTTGATTCAACTCTGTCTCATTCCAGAACAAAGGTGTCCTACACTTCCTTCCATAAAGTGCTTCATAGGGTGATATTTTCAAGCTTGCTTGGTAACTATTGTTGTATGAAAACTCTGCATATGTCCAGCTCTTGTCCCAACTTTTCCCATGCTTCAAAGCACAAGCTCTTAACATATGCTCTAAAATTTGATTCGTGCTCTCAGTTTGTCCATCCGTTTGAGGGTGGTACGCCGAACTGAAATTTAACCTTGTTCCCAATGCTTCATGCAACTTCTGCCAAAACCTAGAGGTAAATTGAGAACCTCTATCCGACACTATCTTCTTTGGAAGTCCATGCAACCATACTATTCTTCCAATATACAGTTCAGCCAACTTCTCTCCATTAAAGGTGGTCTTGACGGGAATAAAGTGAGCTGACTTAGTTAACCGATCCACAATTACCCATATAGAGTCATAACCGGACTGAGTTCGTGGTAAACCAACTATGAAGTCCATTCCAATTTCTTTCTACTTCCATTCCAGAATCTTCAATGGCTGCAATAATCCAGCGGGTCTTTGATGTTCTGCCTTCACTCGTTGGCACACATCACACAACGCTACATATTCAGCTATGTCCTTTTTCATGGTAGCCCACAAATAACATGTCTTCAAGTCCTTGTACATCTTTGTACAACCTGGGTGAATCGAGTATGGCAAGTCATGTGCCTCCTTCAGTATTGTCTCCCGAATATGCTTCACGTTGGGCACGACGATCCTTTTTCCAAGCCATAGGGTACCATGTTCATCCTCATCAAATCTGAATTCTCTTCCCTCTTGGGTCCTTTCTTTGATTTCTTGGATTTCCTCATCCTTTGTTTGACCCTCTCGAATTTCTTGCTCCAAGGTCGGATTTAACTCCATTATTCCCATCTCATTTAAAAATCCAAGGTTCAACTGTTCAAACTCCTTGCATAACTCGGATGGCAATTATCGAACCGTGAGTTGGTGGCTTACACCTTTCCTACTTAAGGGGCCACTACATTAGCCTTCCCTGGATGATAATTGATTTCCACATCACAATCCTTGATGAGCTCCAACCATCTTTGTTGCCTCAAATTCAGGTCCGTTTGTGTGAATATGTACTTGAGACTCTTATGATCCACATAAATTTCACATCTATGTCCAAGGATATAGTATCTCCAAATCTTCAATGCGTGTACCACGGCTGCAAGTTCTAAATCATGTGTTGGCTAATTCTGTTCATGCTTCTTCAATTGCCTCGATGCATATGCAACCACTTGACCTTCTTGCATCAATACACATCCAAGTCCTTGTCTTGATGCATCACAATAAATATCAAAACTCTTGCTCACATCCGGCAATATTAAGACTGGGACTGTTGTTAACCTTTTCTTCAACTCCTCAAAACTTTTTTGACAAGCTTGAGTCCATTGGAAACCCTTCCCCTTCATTAGCAATTCCGTCATTGGTTTGGCTATTTTGGAAAAGTCCTTGATGAATCGTCGGTAATATCCAACCATCCCAAGGAAACTCCTTATTTCCATTACGTTTTGCGGTGGCTCCCACTTTAGCACATCCCTCACTTTTTTGGGGTCGACCGATACATCTCCCGAAATGATATGACCCAAAAACGACACATCTTTCAACCAAAACTGGCACTTGCTGAATTTGGCGTATAATTGATGCTCCCTCAATTTCTACAATGTAAGCCTCAAGTGTTCCTCATGCTCCTTCTCATCCTTCAAGTAGATCATAATGTCATCAATGAACACCACAACAAACTTATCCAAGTACTCCATGAAGACCTTATTCATGAGGTACATAAATTATGCAGGTGCATTGGTCAATCCAAAGGACATAATTGTATACTCATAGGATCCATACCGTGTTCGAAAAGCTGTCTTGGGTATGTTCGATGGCCTAATCTTCATTTGGAAGTATCCCGACCTCAAATCAATCTTAATACAGAAGCACCCTTCATCTGATCAAACAAGTCTTCTATGCGTGCTAAAGTGTACTTGTTCTTGAATGTCACCTCATTGAGAGCTCGGTAATCCACACACATTCTTTGCAATCCATCCTTCTTATCCATGAAAAGAACGGGCGCTTCCCAAGGTGAAGATCTGGGGCGAATAAAACCTTTCTCTAGTTGCTCTTGAATATGCTTCTTGAGCTCCACTAACTCCTTAGGAGGAATCCTATATGGCCTCTTAGCTATAGGTGCAGTTCCAGGTATTAAATCAATAACAAATTCAATATCTCGATCAGGTGGCATACCTGACAACTCATCCGGAAACACATCCAAAAATTAGCGCACCACTAGAATCTCCTCAATTGAGGCACCGTCCATTCGATTCAACTCCAATTGCTTCAGTGCGTGTTGATATGCTTCAAATTCTATGGTGATCCCTTCCTTATTGGTCAACTTCATCATCATTGTGGCACATTCAATGACTCCATTGTGCTTCTCTAACCAGTCCATTCCAAGTATAATGTTCCAATCCTTGAGAATCCAAGACAATGCGGTTGGCAAAGAAGTCTATCCCCCTTATTCTAAGGCTTACTTTGGACATACTATATTTGTCATCATCTCTCCTCTAGGAGACTTAACCAATAGAGTAAACTTCATATGAGAGATAAGCAAACTATACTTGGCAACATATTTTGATGCAATGAATGAATGTGATGCCCCAAAATCAAGTAACAGAGTCGCCGGGTTGGAGTTTGCGAGAAACATACCAATCACCACGTCATTCGCTTGTTGAGCATCCTCCGTAGAGACATGGTTCATGTTGCCACGAGCAAAATTCTGCTGTCCACGGTTCCCTTGCGGTTGTCCTCCATTGGGTCTTGGGTTCTGTCTTTGAGCATTGCTTCCTTGACCAAGGTCTGACTTAGGACATTAATGTGCAAAGTGTCCTGCTTCTTCACATGTATAGCACTTCCTAACTACACCAGAATTATTGGGACAGACTTGATTCTGAACATTTGCACTAGGAAAGTTGGCACGGGGTACAAAAGGCATTGGAGGCCAAGGTGCTTGCATGACAGTGCGTTGCTGCACAAACTGAGTTGGACGCGGTGCATAACCAGGGCGCTGAGCAGGTGCAGAAGAGCTGTAATAAGGCGCATTGAGTGGTACAAAGCGAGGGCACACATTACTTCCTTGTTGCTGTCCTTGATATGGCGCCTTCCTCTTGTTATCTAGCTCCATCTCACGGACCTTGTTCTCAACCACAATTGCTTTGTCCACAAGCTTCGGGAAGTTGGCATAATCACAATTCAACAATTGCACTTGGATCTCATTGTTCAAGCCCCTCATGAACAAGTATTGTTTCTGGCTGTCCCGGCTCACATCTTCAGACGCATACCTTGAGAGTTAGTGAATTTATTGAGGTATTCACCCACACTCAATCTTCCTTGCCTCAGATTCTCAAATTCTTGCCTCTTCAAGATCATAACACCTTCCGTCACATAATGAGAACGGATGCTTTCCTTCAATTTAGCCCAAGTAATCCTCTCTTGGTTCTCGTGGGCGTTGCATAGCGAATCCCACCAATCGGCAGCTGCTCCAACAAGTTGATGAAATGCAAATAGCACCTTCTCTCGGTCACTGCATTGGACAATAGCTAGTTTCTTCTTCACAGACTTGAGCCAATCATCAGCATCCATGGGGTCAGCGGCTTGAGCAAAGGTCGGTGGCCTAGTCCTCATAAACTCTCCCAACCGGTTGTGAGGAGGCGGGGGTGGCGGGGGAGGCATGTGGGGCTGATTATTGACGTTACCAGCTTGCAGCTGTCCCATAATCTGTATCATGGTCTGCATGAGCTGATTTTGCATAGCCAATAGTTGCTCAAGATTGATTGCTCCTTGGACAGGTCCTTGTCCATTGTTGTTATGAGGTGCTCAATTGTTCTCCTCCTCACCATTGCCATCCCTCTAGTTGCATGTACTCACCATCTGAAGAAAAGCAAGAGATAAGAATTCAGAAAACGTCCCCAACTATATGCATCAAGGGATATGAAACTAAGCAACTACCTATACTAGCCTACATGGATATTGCAATGCTAAAGCATCCCAAAATCCTCTATAAAGCACACAAGCAACCAATATATATCAAACAGCACACCAAACAAGAACACATCGATTTATAAGTGCTCCTATGTGCTCTAAAGTGTCCATTCTATCTAGGTTGCGTCTTACGGTCAACGTGTGGCTTTGATACCAATTTGTGACACCCGGTTTCGAAAATGAACCAAGTGAATGCATATGTGTGCCCAGGACGTTCAACACACATACACGAGATTACCATAGAACAAGATTAATTAAGCACTTTTATCACACAATCCATATTATCCTCGAATATAAGCTCTAATGAATATTAATGATAAGTTCAACGAATGCAGCGGAAATAAACTAAATAGACAGACTAAGCAGCTAAGCAAATAAGCATAAGGGTATAGTGCAGCTCGAATCAACACCACAGGCAAAGTTGACGGCAGGCACGGCCTAGAACTCCGCATTATCATCATTATACTCCCAATCCTGACCTGCAATTGTTTTGTCAGGGAATTGTAAGGGTGAGTACATCTCGTACTTAGAGTGTGGAAAGTATGACATGTAGCTGATACAAATGACGAATGTAAAAAATGCTAAGTGCTGAAAAGTACATTAAAACATTTGAAAAGCAATATATCATATGTATGTGAAATAAACCCATCATAAACCACATAGTTATCATAATATCAGTCCATATTCCATTACCATCATCCATGTACCAGATTTCTCATTACCATTAACCATATCCATTGCCATAAACCATAATACCATAACCAGTACCAAACCATCCCATACCAAACCTCTCTAATCATGGAAGTTGTCTAGGTGCTCTTAACCGGGAGCACGACTATCATGATAGTTTTTAGACACACTCTGCAGAGGTTTTACCGCTTTACCCACGTGTTTGTGATTTCATCACCCATCGGTGACTAAAGAAAACTCCATTATGCCAAACACTACCTTAGGTGTATGGCCAAGAGATCACAAAATAACCTTTACAAAGGGACTACTAGCATGTACGGATCCACTGAGGTTTCACCAGTGGCGATGTCTCCAACTCAGCATATCTTCAACTAAGGGCCCCCTCTTGTGCCATTCAGATCCTAGGGAGTCTCGCCAACCATATCAAAACCAAATCCGACTCCCCTTCCCCAGTGCGCCAAATGATCCATGCAATACTAGAAATACCCTAATTAATTAGCTATGTCGCACCCATACTTGGCCTCGTGATGGAACTGTTGTCTTGGCTTATTCTCGCATGAACCGGTCCTTAGATCTAAAGCAAGCAAAACCACCATAACTTCCAACCCATCCACATGCCATGCTTGCTTAGATCACCCATTACCATATGATATTGACCAGTTCATATTAACCATAATCTCATCAATGCATAATTAAGCAAAGCAAAAAGGTGACAAGGGTGGTTAACCAAAGATAGTAAACTTTCTGTCATAGGATTCCTATCAAATTGACACAAGCATACAGTTTTGCCGACAAAACATTTATTTTAGCACATGATCAATATGTTCAAGGACACTTGCCTTACTCTTAGACTTGATTGGGATCAAAGACTTAAAATTCTTGGTGCTAGAGATCCTCTGTGGCACTCTCTAGCGCAAATCCGTCTAATCCGCACAATGAACATACAAGACGAGAATTACAATAAAAAAAAGTGCACATATATTACTCAATATGTCATGACATGCATGATTAATGCAATTGCAAAGCAAAACTAGTTAATGAGTTGTTAATGATGTTTACTAACTAGTTCTAATAGTTTGAACAAGTTTGAACTGGTTTGGAATTGATTCGAAACAATTTAGAATTAATTCAGCAGGAAACAGATTGCAAAATCGGACTAGTCCGCTACAGGGTCGGACTAGTCCGCCCTTCGCAGGGACAGCGGATTAGGGTTTTCTAGATCAACGTGAATTTGGAGACGGTGTTGAATTCACATGAGGAATGGAGAGTAGAAGGTATACCAGGTGTTTAGAGCTCCAATGAATCAAGAGTTTTGGAGACAACACTTGGATCTTGAAGATCTAGGGTTGATGAAGAACTTGGAGGTGGATTGTTGATGAAAAACGAAACTTGATGGAGATCTTGATCCTCTTTTGTTTTCTCCTCCTCTTCTTCTTGCTTGGGATCTCCTTCTCCCTCCTTGGTCGTGGCTCTCCACGAACTAGGGTTTGGGTGGACTTCAATTGAGGTAAAAGGATGTTAAGTCAAGGGGTGAGGTTGTTTATATAAGGGTGGAGGCTAGGGCTTCAATGAATTCGAGTTTAGCGAGGGTAGTGGCCGGTTTGGGGTCCCAGAGGGCTCCAAAAAGGGTTAGACATGACGTCCTTAGGCCCACTTAAGGTAAAACCCAAAAACACTTCGTGAAACAAAAGATCAACTCGAAATCACGTTTTACCAGACAAGTCCGAAAAGGGCCGGACTAGTTCAAAGTTAGACAGGGAGAAATCGAAAAAGTCCGTACTGGACATCAGACAAGTCCGAACTTGGTCAGAGGGAAAATCAGACAAGTCTGGCCAAAACCGCACAAGTCCGATTTTAGTCAAAGAGAAAACGGACAAGCTCGCTGGAATACCAGACAAGTCCAGGGACTTAGCAATTTTTCCAAGGAATTGGAATATCAGACTAGTCCGCAATGAACCGGACAAGTCTGAAACTATACAGAGCCAAAAACCAAAATAGTCTGTAGCAAAAACGGACTAGTCCGATGGAGGTCAGAGAGAAATCGAACTAGTCCGCACTGAAATCCGGACTAGTCCGCACTTCTCAGAACTTTTGAGTGTGGTTTTGCTCTAAATTCATTTTAAACTTGCTCATTTTTATGTGGACTAATGTTAGACATGTATTAGAATGTATGCAATGCATGATGCATGAAGATGAGGGTGTTACATCCTACGACCTCACTAATAGTGACATTTATAGATTTCTGACCACCATCTTTCTTTCCTTTTCTATTGCAGCATTCTCTAGCCATGTGGCCAAGTTCACCGCGTACAAAGCAAGTTAGGTCTTCTTTCTTCTTCTTCTTCTTCTTATTGAAGCTAGTGTTTTATTTAGTTTTTCCTTTCCAGTTCTTGTTATTCTTATTACCACCACCAGATTTACCTTCAACCATGTTGGCATTAGAGGGAGTCCCTTCCTGCGGAACAAAACGAGGCACGTCTTTTGATCTTGCCTTCTACTCAACATCAAGAATTGAGATTATACTTTCAAAAGTCATAACCTTTTTTGTGTTTAAGGCTCATGGAAAAACTCCTCCTAGATGGAGGCAACTTGGAAACAATTCAACCAACCATGAACTTGCCAGGAAAGACAATATTAAAATATGCGAGTTCCTCCCACAAGAAGTTGGATCTCATGAGCCTGTTCCACGAGAGATTGGTCATCGACCATCTTATATCTGTGGTACTGGTCATTAACATATAGTTCACGTCCAACATCTGATTTCACATATTTGCGGTCTAGTGCCTCCCATAATTCCTTAGCCGAGTTGTGGTCCATGTAAATATCACAAAGCTGATCTGACAAAAGTCACAACAAGTAGCCAAGACAAGTTGAATTGTCCAGTTCATAGTCACGGTTCTACTCCTCGGTGATAGGAAGAACTAGGGAAATCACCCACCAGATCTCCAACGACATGAGCCTGAACTTGACCTGTGTCTGCCATCTCTTAAAATTGTCAACCCCGACAAATCGCTCAGGTTTTAGCGCACCAGTAAGCCCAGGCATGTTAATTAAATCAAGTTTCTGGATTGTTGGAAAATACACGTCATGCAATTAATTTGATAATCCAAAACAGCAAAACAACTAGAATAGTTCTACTAGCAGTCAACATGAACAATGCCAGCACTACACAAAAATGAATTGAAACGTATGCAAACAGATCATTCATTGGAAGCATCGAATTAGTCATGGATCGAGTAATTACTTACAAAGAATCCTGCTAAGAAGTAGATGATCTGATGACAATACTACAAAAAGCATTTTCACAAGCGCCTCGATTTCAAACACAAGCAGTCTGTAATAAAATGCGATTGTGATGACGAATGATACAATAACCGCCTGTGATGACAGAACATCATAGGCGGTTCTTAATTAACCAACGCCTGGGTAAATACATGATTTTCACGGGCGATCATTGTTTAAGAACCGTATGTACTGATTCAATCATCACAAGCGGTTTTTATTGAAGAACCGCCTAGGGAAAGTCATTGTTTTCACAGGCTACTTATTAATTAAGAACCGCCTGTGATGCTGATAAGCTCCTGTCAAGCTAATCCCTGCACAACAAGCTCTTGTAGATGCAAGTAACACCCGTGGCTCATCATTTAGATTGTTGAAAGCATCAATTGAAGCCTGACGATCCCTGGAAGGATTTTTCCATCCATTTGAAGAATTTCTTTCCCTCTTGTCCATTTGAAAACTTAGGAAGATGCTCCTTTCTCAGTTTTAATGCCTAAATATATTGACTAAAAATCAGTACTTACTCTCTTAGTTCTTCACACAAGCGAGGAAGCAAACAACTTCAATCACAAAACTTGTTTTTACCCTTTCATAGGGATTTAACCTTAATCTTTAAAGCATAGATTTATCAATAAGTGAAGTTTCCTTATCACACATGTTAATAGCAGTTATTAATGAAGTATGTGCTGAAGCTAATGAAATCCGAATCGGACTGAAGATAAAGATATCCTGCATATGAGTGGCAATGTCCAGGTTAGACAGCGTGAAGCTATGATGGCAACCTTCAACAACATGAAAAGTGTTAAGGTTATGCTTGCATCAACCAAGGCATGTTGTGAGGGTATAACACTTGTTGTGGCAAGTATAACCGTGATGCTCCAACAAGTGTTATGCCCTCACAACATGCCTTGCTTGATGCAAGCATAACCTTGGCATCACTTTTCATGTTGTTGAAGGTTTCATCATAGCTTCATGTTGTCTAACTTGGACATTGTCACTCATATGCATCATCTCTTTATCTCCAGTCCCGTTGAGATTTCGTTAGCTTCGACACACCATTCACTTGTAACTGCCATTAACATGTCTGATGAGGAAGCTTCACTTATTGATAAATCTATGCTTGAAAGATTAAGGTCAAATTCCTATGAAAAGGGTAAAAACAAGATTTGTGATTGAAGTTGTTCGTTTCGTCGCTTGTGTGAAGCACTAAGAGAGATGGTACTAATTTGTAGTCAATATATTCAACCATTAGAATGATAAACTAGCATCTTCGTAAGTTTTAAAATGGAGAGAAGAGAAAGAAATATTTCAGGACTTGTTTGGGTATACTCAATCTAATTGGATTGAAGTGGATTGGAGTGAAGAATGAACTAATTTTCTCCTCAATCCACCTCAAACCACTTATATTGAAGTGGATCCACTCCTATCCAAACAAGCCATCAAATAGATGGGAAGTATCGTCATACTTCAATGGAAGCTTTTAACAATCCAAATGATGAGTCTTGGGTGTTACTTGCATCCACAAGAGCTTGCTATGAAGGGATTAGCTTGACAGGATCTTCAAGAGTTGTGCTTCTAGATGTTATTTGGAACCAAGCTATTGAAAGGCAAGCCTGATCATCATAGGTCAGAAGAAATTTATAAACACATACAATTTGATAACTTATGGAACAGGTGAAAGTGATAAATATGATAGTCAACAAGCCAAAAAGGATCACTTGTCCAAATTAGTCTTCTCTACAGAAGCTGAATTTAATAATATTCGAAACATGCTATCTAAAGATGAAACAAAACATTGTTCTAAGTTGATTTCAGAGGATACAAATATATACAATATATATCATACATTTTTTCTAGCATTGACATCTTCTCGCATATACGGTTTCAAATCCTTTTCAATACTTCTCTCTACGCGCTTCATGTTTTCTGGTTCGGTGAAAAGGTACATCTCTTCATACTGATTATATTCCTCTTCATTATCTCCCACATTCTCAACTCCAACAATATTTTGCTTTCTAGAAACAACTACGTGCATCTTCTCAGTTTCTGGATCTTGTACATAAAAAACTTGTGCAAAACTATCGGCGAGAACCCACGGGTCATCTTTATAACCCACTTTATTCAAGTCTACTAGTGTCAACCCGTAATTGTCCACTTTCACACCATCAGGATGATTGACCCATTGGAACTTAAATACGAGCATTACCATTCTTTCGCCATAATCGAGTTCCCATATTTCCTCTATAAACCCGAAGTATGTGGTCTTCTGCCCTTGTGAATCATAAGCCTCAATACGAACACCACTATTTTTTGCAACACTCTTATCGTATTTTTCTTTAGTGTAAAATGTGTAGTCATTGATGTCATATGCTTGCCATGATGTCACCAAAGCAGATGGGCTAGAAGCTAACTTCTTCATTGTTGCCTCTTCTATAGAGTTTCTGTATGGTATATTTTTGTCCATTAACCATTCAGTGAAACATCTTTTGTGCTCTTTCATGATCCAGCTCAATTTGGTGTTCCTCGATGTATGACTCGGCTATTGCGAGCTGTTGTAGTACACCAAAATGTGTACGGTGTACATTCTTGTAATCTTGAATGATAAAAGTTTTCTTACCCACTTTGCCTCTCCCACGTAGTCTACCCTCTTGTGCTGGTATAGGCACACCTATCGGTTTTCCATCCTTGATGTAATCAGCACAACCCTCAATCACTTCTTTAGTGGTGTATCCTTCCATAATTGAAACCTCTGGGTGAGTACGGTTCCGCACATAACCTTTTAATACTCCTAAATATCTCTCCAACAAAAATATATGATGTAAATATAGTGGCCCCAAGCTTTTATCTGATCAACAAGATGTATGATTAGGTGTACTTGCATATCAAAAAGGGATGGTGGGAAGCACATCTCAGGCTTGCACATAATCTCGACGATGTATGTTTTCAGATAGTCTAAATCTTCACGTGCTATCACCTTTTGTGATACTGCATTGAAGAAGTAACACAAACATGTGATGACAACTTTTATATGCTCAGGTTTGATGACTCTTATTGCAATGGCAAGGAACACTGTCATCATCATGTGACAGTCGTGAGAATTATAGCCGAATAAAGACAAGTCTTTCATCGAGACTAGTTTGCGGATATTGGATGAGAAACTCATGGGCACTTTGATCCCACGCAAGCATTCGCAAATTGCTTTTTTCTCTTCTAGTGTCAAGTTGTAGCTGGTTGGGGAAGGTGATGCTTCCCGTTAGCCTTTTCTACTGGATGAAGCTTTGGTCTCAAATCAAGATTTACTAGGTCCATACGTGAATTTAATCCGTCATTTAGTTTCCTCGGCATGTATAGCAAGGTCCCAATGATGCTGTCAAATATATTCTCTGTAACGTGCATCAAATCAATACTATGGCAAAATTCCAGATTCTTCCAATACGGAAGATACTTGAAAAAAAATTGATTGTTTCTTGAAAGCCATGTCAGTTGTATCACCCGAAGATGTACTTTCCTTTCTCTTGATTCCTTTATATTTTTTGCCCTTACCGAAAGCAATATGAATGTTCTTGACCATTTCGAACATAAGTTTTCCACTGTAAGGTTTTGATGCAGTATTTTTTTCGATTTTGTTATCAAACTGTTCTTTCATCTTCCTATACTTGTGTGTATCTGTCAAGAACAGCCGGTGTCTCATGTACACCGTCTTTCTGGATGAAGTGAGGTATAGAAATCTAGTTCTATCCATGTAACTTACACAACCTTTCTTCCTTTTCATTTGTCCCGATAATGTAAACAGTCCGGGATAATCATGCACGGTAACGAATATCATTGCTCTTAGTGTGAAATACTCCCGCTTGTACTCATCCCATGTACGTACCCCTTCATTCCACAATTTCGCCATATCTTCCATTAAAGGTTCTAAGAACACATCAATTTCGATGCTGGGTTGTTTCGGACCTTGGATAAGAACAAATAACAAGATATACTTCCTTTTGTGACACAACCACGTCGGTAGGTTGTACATATTTAAGACCACGGGCCATGTGGTGTGTATGCTCCTTTTTTCACCAAACGGATTCATTCCGTATGTACCCAAGACAAACCTTACATTTCTTATTTTCTTTGCAAATTCTGGATACTGAATATCAAAATGTTTCCACTGCATTGCATCACCAGGGTGTCGAATATGTTTTTCATTCTTCTTGTGCTGCTCGGAATGCCAACGCATAAGTTCAGCCTCCATAGGGTTTGAGAACAAACGCTTCAAGCGATCAATTATCGGAAGGTACCACATCACCAAGGCAGGAATTTTTCTCTTATTCTTTCCATCTACATCGCAAGAAGTATCGTCATCGTCACCTTAAGGACCAATAATAATCTTCTTCAGTTTTCTTTCCCTTGCTTCTTTTTTATTTAGATTCCAATATAAATACTCAAATATGTATAGATTCTGCAAATTGAGTCCAAATTTGATGATTCTTTCTTCTATGTTTTTCAAAAATTAACATCTACCACCTGGATCAAATATTTTAAAACTTGTATAGCTAACATTGTAATATTTTGGTAAATATCAAGTTAATTTATACTCACATATTATTCACATTTGTGTATCTCCTAAAAAAGGATCCTTCACTGAAATTTGATTTTTTGAACATATTTGTATTATTTATACATGTATGAATTTTGTTAAACTTTTTAAAGCATTCCAACATGTCAAAATTCAAATTATCCATCATTCTAACCTAAATGCTCATATACATGTGAGGCATTCATCAAATTTCGAACACACATTGACTCAAAAAAATTTAAAAAAAATCTGAAAAAATCATATAGGTTGGTATGATGACTAAAAAGGTCCATTGAAAAACTAACTGGAAAAATCATTATATTCGTCAAGATAGAAAAATGACAAATAGCAATTGTTATATGTTTTTTGTGTTCTGACCAATTTAAAAGGCTTTATGAAGTGAAATTTAATGTTAACCTTTAATACTCAATCATATTACAAGAAAGTGGAATTTGGGCTTTTGAAATGCCCACATTTAATCAATAATATTAATTAAGCTTATATAAAGTTCTTCTCAAGCGGTTGGTAAGTAATAACCGCCTGAGAAAAAGCTTATCTTAGGCGGTTATTAATTACCAACCATCTGGGATAAGTATATCTTCTCAGACGGTTATTAAGAGCCAACTGCCTGAGATATCATCTTCTTAGGCGGTTGGTTCTTAATAACCACATGCGAAGATAGGCATCTATAGCCCTCAGCTGTGTTGGAAAAACCTAACCCGGGCAAAATCTTAGATGCCGTCAGGCTGCCAGAATTTCATTTGCCGCCTAGTCTTCACCGCTCTTGCCACCGAGCTTCGCCGTCGCCACCAAGTTTCGCCATCGCCGCTTCCAGGTACGCCGAGCTTCGCCATTATCACCGTGCTTCGCCCTCGCCACTTCTTGGTATGCTGATTTTGCCCTCGTCATCGCCGCCGACCTTGAGCCTTCCCTCCTCCATCCCCGTGCCGCCTCACTCCTCGGCCTCGCCACCAGCAATCCTCACCCTCGCTGCCGGCCGAGTCAAATGGTGCCTTGCATAGATTTTCTTAATCAAAGTTTTTTAACCATAGGTGCCTTGGTCAGTCGCCTCAAGAAGATGAACTGTGTCGCCCTAGGTGCATAGATTTCCTCAAGTTTTTGAACCCTAGCCGTCCCACGAAGGTCTGGGTTAGTTTTTATTTTGCGAAGTGTCAAGCTTAGCCATGCTTATATCGGTAAAAGTTGAATTGTGTGGCAAGGTCACCACTGTTAACGAGCTTAGGGCATAATATACTTGGATATGGGATAAAATTTGAAAGAAGATGAACTTGTGCAATGAGAGGCGATTTGGATTCACTATCAGGATTCCGAGTTATTGCGACGAAAAAAATCGTTGTAATAGGTCGAAATTCGTCGCGATAGGTTGTTGTCGCAACGAAATAGAACGTCGCGATAGTTTTTCCGACTCGTGGCGATAACAGCTATGGCAATAGGTTATTGCGATGACTTGACATCCGTGGCAAATAGTATGGTATTGCGATGACTCCACGTTGGTGGCAAATAGTATGGTATTGCAACGGTTTAACATATTGCGACGATTTAACGTATTGCGACGAAAATATCGGTGTTGCAATTATGTCACATTCGTGGCAAAAAGTATGGTACTGCAATGACTCCAAGTTCGTTGCAAATAGTATGGTATTGTAACGGTTTAACGTATTGCGACGATTTAACGTATTGCAACAAAAATAACGGTGTTGCAACAATGCCACATTCGTGGCAAAAAGTATGGTATTGCAACGACTCCACGTTCGTGGCAAATAGTATGATATTGCAACGTTTTAACGTATTGCGATGATTTAACGTATTGCAACGAAAATAACGGTGTTGCGATGATGCCACATTCGTGGCAAAAAGTATGGTATTGCGACGACTCCATGTTCGTGGCAAATAGTATGGTATTGCAACAGTTTAACATATTGCGACAATTTAATGTATTGCAATGAAAATAATGGTGTTGCAACGATGCCACATTCGTGGCAAAAAGTATGGTATTGCAACGACTCTACGTTCATGGCAAATAGTATGGTATTGCAATGGTTTAGCGTATTGCAATGATTTAACGTATTGCAACGAATAGTATGTTATTTGCGACAATTTCACATCTGTGGCGATAAGTACGGTATCGCGAGGATTTCATACTCGTGGCGAATAGTATGGTATCGCGATGTTTTCACATTCGCGGCAAATAGTACGGTATCACGACGATTTCACACTCGTGGCGAATAATATCGTATCGCGACGTTTTCACATTCGTGGCGAATACTACGGTGTTGCAATGATTTCACTTCAGTGGCGAATAGTACGGTATCGCGACGATTTCACACTCGTGGCGAATAATATGGTAACGCGACAATTTCACAGTCGTGGCCAATAATACGGTAATGCAACAATTTCACATTCATGGCGAATAGTACGGTATTGCAACGATTTCAAAACCGTGACAATAGTATTGTATTGCAACGATTTCTGATGTGTGGCAATAGGTTCGTAATGCAACATATTCAAATTTGTTGCAACAGGGTCGTAATGCGACGTTCTCTGGGTGGTGGCAATAGCAGTCTAGTACAACACTTTTTTGGTCGTAGCCAAATGTTTGTAGTGCAGCATTTTATAATTTGTGGCAATAGCTAGCTTCCTATTGCAACAGTTTATTTTCGTCGTAATAATCTATTAATGCCACGTTTTATAATTAGCAGCACTAGAATCCTAATGCACCAGGTTTGAAAATTAGTGGCAACAGAATCAATTTATTCACACACGATACGTCTGTCGACTTAACAACAAACATCCAGCAATTGATGCAACGCTCAAGGACCCTTGCGTCGTTGCGAGACGATGTTATTTACAGTTTTTTCAGGTTGCACCATTGCACCCATTAAAATAGCACCGCAACGAGTTGTAGTATTAGGAATAGTTTCTCGAACATCTAGCTTCGACTTGGTGCGAGCAGAAGCCTTTTGTGGAGTTGCTGCTAGCCGTTGTTGATTTTGCAAGCTCTCCATCATTCTGCGCATGTCTGCTAGGTCCTTTTCTTGCCGTGCAGAATTGGCTGCCATCTGATCATGTAAAGCCTGGACTTCCTGGTTGAGCTGTTCATTTGCCTGGACGAAGCCATCCATCTGGGAGGTCATATAATCATTTCTTCCTTCCAACTCTTGCACCTGAGAGCTGAGGTCTTCATTTCTATTTTGCAAGGATCGAACTTGCTGGCCGAGCTAGTCAGACATCTGGATACGCAGTCTTTCAGAAACATTAGGTTTAGCCATATAACCACGCCCCCGAAACTGTGATCCTCCAGAATCGGTAGCGGATATATAAATAAGCTGGAAGATGTTGTTTCTTTCCTCATCTGGGATTGGGACTCCCAGCTCAGCTTCCTTGACGTTGATTTGGGCACGTGCCTGGGTCTATATACAAAAAGAAAAGTCACATGTACATTGCAAATATTTATTTAAATGGGGACTGTTTGAAGTGTTTCTCACATGTACAGCTTCTGCCTGCTCATTTGCCCATTGCCGTTCTTCACATGGCTTGCCTCCCACAGTTCTATGTCATCGGGTTCTTTTCCGGTCTCTGGGTCTCGCTACATCAAATACATGTAAAATATGATTGAATGATTGCAGTGCAAAGTAAAAGCATGATTTCGTTTTCATACCTTCTCGTAACTAAGTTGGGCATAAGATTTCGAGCCAAGCAAGTGTTTTGTCTTTTGAGTACTTCGATTTCGTGAATTGGTTCTGCTTATTGACTGCAATTTTAAGAATTAATTTCACGAATGGGTGTTATCAAATAGTTTTTGTAGGATATGAAGGTATTAGAAAGCTAGCTGACCTTGAATCGCTCGGACATAAAATAGTCCATAAGCACCAACCAATCGGAATCTGCTACGTCAACAGGCTTGTTTTGTATATGTTCCTCATCGGCCGAATACTTCTTATAGGTGGCATGCAATGTTGATCGCCACCCCTTGTAGCGCTCACCAGCAATCTTCAATATTTTTCTTCTGGTATCACATGTGTCCTCCAAGTCCCAGGCATTTTGTACATTGTATATCACACTGTTATAAATGTACAAGATGGAGGTCGCTAGAAAAAATACTTATGTGGGGTGTCACAACACTAACCAGAATGTCTTTCACTATATCGCTCTTCGAAGTATCGCCAACCTTTGCCCACTTCCTTACACCAGCGAGGGGTGCATTTCTTTTTGTTGTAATAACCACATCATCGACAAAGTGCTGCTGATTAGGACCAACCGCAGCACCCAACCTATCGGACCACTGAATTTGTAGCTTCCGATTCTGATCATTCGTTCTATTTGCAGATGCTAGATAGCGCAATTTAGCAACCTTAAGTCCTTTAGCAACCCCTCTTCCAAACGTCTTTCCTTCTGTTAGTGTCATTTAAACAGTAAACGTTTAAAGCAAATTAGCAACTGACCAGGCCTAGTATCATGTACAAATAGTGTGAAAGAAGAAGAAATCTGATGTTTTACCATCTTCAGGACGAGTGTGGCAAATACGAGCGTGGGAACACCACGTCGCAACAACTTTTGCTCCATATTGGGCGATGCATCGACTTGTTGACTTCTTTGTTGCTGTTCATACCCTACAATCAGGCATCAGGCAGTAGTCAGTGGCGCTACAGCACCCGTAGTACTGCAGGGGATTTTCAGTCCAGCTGCAAAGCAGGCAAGACCGTAGCTGGCGATGCTAGAGAAAGAGAGGGTTCGTCGGGTGCTCATCCTTTGCAGTACTACCAGTTCGGTCTGACCGACATCACCAGGAGCGCGTCTCGAGGTGAATTGGTGGCAGGGCAAGTCATGGACGTCAGCAGTATTAGCAGGTAGAGGATGCAAGACAGATGAGGCGGGTAGCTTGCGATGTTTAACAAAGCTAGGGTTCGGTCTGGCAGTGCAGTGACCACATTTAAGTCAGAGGATCGACGTCCAGATCACACCGATGATCTCACGTGACTTACGTTTTTACTGCAGACAATGCAGTAAAGATCCAACGGTGTGATTCCTTTGGATCTTTACTGCATCGCGTGCAGTAAAAACGTATAAGTCAGGTGATCTGCGTCCATTGATATCACCCCGGAGTAAGTCTCGAGGCTAGGAGGACAGTGTGGCGGATCTAGGAATTAAATTTAGGTGGATTGCATAATGATATTTTTCTCTGCATGTTAGCATCTCGCCCTAAAGTGCTACTAGAACGGATACATGAATATAATCTTGCGTTAATTACCAGACATCAGCAACGCATTTGGTAGTGTAAAAAACGGAATTGAGATCATATAAGCCGCAATGAACCCTCATGTACATGCATCTCTAAACTATATGATGCTAACATTTCTTAGTGGACAGGGGTTAATGATATTGGACTATTTTTTCCAGGGTATGCCATGTCATATGGGGCATAGCATGTAGGTACGCCGTAATGGCCAGGGGTTTGCGGGCGGCGGGGTCATCATGGCACACGAATGATGGGACGTGGAGATGGAGGGAGACACGTCGGGGAGGACAGTGAAGTGACCACCAGCAGGGCGTGGGTGTCGGCCGGTGCCGGAGTGACCGGCGGTGACATGGGTTTGCGGGCGGTGGGGTCATCATGACACGCGAAGGATGGGACGTGGCGATGGTCGAGGGAGACACGTTTCTGAGGACACTGAAGTGAGCAGCAGCAGGGCGTGGTCGCCGGTGCCGGAGTGGCAGCGGCGAGAGAGCCCAGCATGCGCGTGTAGGCATCAATAAATCACGCCATCACATATACTCGCCAGCAAGGCATGGGCGCCGGCCGGTGCCGGAGTGACCGGTGGCGACAGGGGTTTGCGGGCGGTGCTTTCATCATGACACGCGAAGGATGGGACGTGGCGATGGTGGAGGGAGACGCATCGGGGAGGACACTGAAGTGAGCAGCAGCAGGGTGTGGTCGCCGGTGCCGGAGTGGCCGGCGGCGAGAGAGCCCATCGTGCGTGTGTAGGCATCAATAAATCACGTCATCACATATACTGATTAACTGTTAACTGGGACTAGGAAACTACAATCGCAATGCTAAAATATTTAGTAGAGCCCGATACATATTTATACTCGTAGTACCAGCATGGGATGACGAATCTCGGGGTTCCTGAGCATCAGTGCTACAATATTCTCTACATACGATGCAAAGGAATTAACGTGTTATAAATATGTGTATTTTGATAGTAAACACATTTATAGTTATACCAGGTGCTTGTTGCCCATCACGATTACTTGTAGACGACATGATGGTTTGGAGTCTTGTTCCTAAAGTAAAGAGTATATATAGTAAGTAACAATGATAACGTCAGATTACATGAGGATGTGTATTTTAGATCGGGCGCTATGGTTGCTATGAACTAAAAATGTTTGTTTTGAATGGAGGAATTAGAAATGAAGGAGTAGGAAAAAAACGTACAATCCGAGAAAGAAAATCAAGAAAACGTGTATAAACTGTGGGAACTGAAAATCTTAGGAATACAAGTTTGGAACATAGGAATGAGAGTACAACATTGGGAGTGGTTGATAAGATAACCCTGGCGTCATTTACTTCTAAATCAAGAAATTACATAGTACATGCGGTTTTTAATAGTTATCTTTCCTGACATGGAAATGTACTAGAAATACACTACCATAAACTGTCGGAGCGACATTTATTTCGGGGTAGAGGTGTAGTGTATTTTATATATGGAAAAAAGTAGAATGTAATCAGATGCTAGGGTAAAATAAAAAGATGAATCGACTGTAGGATGCAGATCTAACAATTGAGGATAGTTGATTGCATGATTGCACCATTAATCAGATTTTATACTAGACATTCATGAAACATAAGAGCATATAAGGAGTTGGGACGGCAACTAGGAATGAACTGGCTGCAGCTGTTGGGACGACAACTAAAGCGATAAGGAGGGAGTAGATCTATAAAAAGACGGCATGGATCGTGTAGAACTTACGTAGCACAAAACTGGAGTCCGGGATGTCGCAGGGCGGGGTTGGCGACGAAGAGGTTCGGTAGAGCCCGTCAAACTTGGTCGCTCGACGTTGTACCCACAGTCACCACCACTACTCACACGGGAATTTCTTAGGAATGCAAGTTTGGAACACAACACTAAGAGGAGAACGTGTGTGCCGGGAACAGAAGCCACTGCGGGATTAGAGGGAGACACATTTATATTCATCGTGGCTAACTACAAATGGGCGGGACTGGAATTTTGGGCGCACAGAGTGAAGTTTCAATTGTGAAAATCTCAATTGTGCGCGCCAAGAAGAACGAAAAAATTTTCGAGGGATCGCTACCTGCCGTTCATCTTTGTTTTCATGGAGATGTAAAAGCAGTCATGTGGTAGTGGGACATTCCAAAAAAAATACGAACAAAAATATCAATCGCCAAATGTATCATTGTGCTAATGCAAACGACATGCAAATACAGAGAACACCCAAGTCCACGAAAGGAGGACGACAAATCCATGGTCTAGTAAAAGGTAAACAATCAGCATTTTATATATAACATTCATTGCAATGAAATGATAACATATATAGAGTATATACTACTACAAAAGAAAAACATTTTCCCCTGTGATGTCTAATCTTCAGGCCGTCGATCCAAAGTCGACTGTGATACGAGTATCACAGGTACATACGATATATATATCAACAATGTCATCGGATATTAGTTACAACGGATAAAGTACTTTTCATGTACCTGTTGCATCAGGCGATGGACTAGTTAGCAATTTAGATGACGTAATTTCCTAATCAAGTTAATTATGCATCATGTTTGTTGTTAGTTCTATTACTTGTAAGGATAATATTTACTGGATTTCATTCATTCAGCCACAAGAAATATAGACAGTCCCAAGTTACAAACATATAGGAGATGTTTTCGATAAAAGAAGTTTTTCGATACTGCATATATAGAACACATTGTTTATGAACATAAAGACATATTTCATTAACAAACAAGTAATAGGAAAACACGTAGTAGACAGCAAGAACAAGATAAACTACACCTAATACTACTCTACTCAGAGATCATGAAATAGATAAACTACTCCTAATACTACTCTACTGGGAGAAAACCACGTCCTCCTCCGCCGCCGCTGCCGCCTCCTCCGCCTCCGCCGCCGGTGCCGCTTCCTCCTCCTCCTCCTCCGCCGCTGCCACCGCTGCTGCCGCCTCTGCCTCCGCCTCTGCCGCCGCTGCCGCCTCCTCCTGCTCCTCCTCCGCCGCTGCTGCCGCCTCCATAGCCGCGTCCACCTCCGCCTCAAGAGACGCCTCCTGCTCTGCCTCCTCCGCTGCCGCCGTTGCCCAAGCTGCCTCATACTCCTCAACCTCCATCACAGTCCGAAGCTTCCCAGCGACGCGGTTCTTAATCTTCAGGAGGCCCTCTACCCCAACAACCTCCGCGATCGTCTCGTGGAGGGCATCGAGGCAACCGGCCACAGTCATCAACCCGTAGCAGTAGTGGCCCGTGGTGTCCATGCTCGTGTGGAGGGGAAGGGTCCCAAGACCCAGACAGCGACACGAGCGATTTGTGTTGGAAAGACCTTCCGTCCCACTGCATTGAGCGCTAGTGCGCTATGAGCGGCAGCGGACTTGGTGTCAGTGGCCACCTTAAGGCACTGATCGACTTCGTCGATGCGGTCGGTGAGGAGTCTGAGAGTCTTCTCAACCCAACCGGGATGAGGAAGTGCAGGTACCGCGGGCGGAGATGCGGGCGCTGCCATCAGTTCCACTGGCACTGCCAGCGGCGATGGAAACGGAGAAGGAGGTTCGGAGGACGTCGATGGCCTAGAGCGCTTTGGCGCGGGGCTACCCATTTGTGTGGCGACGGAGGTGCAGAGAAAGAGCGAGAGGTGGTCGACGGTGGCAGGGGGAGAAGTTTAGAGGCTAGGATCTAAGCAGTGGTGTGGCAGAGAAGCAAGAGGACGGTGAGCCTTTATAGCGGGTCGTCGTCTAAGCGGGTGTGTCGAGATGATCGGACGCTAGAGGAAACCGCGCTTAATTATGAACCGGTCGGTGGCCCCGGTTTCCTCGGAACCGCGGTTTGCATCCTCTCGGTCCCAACGGCTCGACGCGTACCATTAGGAATAAATTTACACGCGGGGAAAACAATTTTTTCGTTATATAAAAAATTGGTCCGTACATGCCTAAGCCAACTTCGTGACCGCGCGTCCGTGCCAGGGGATGCCTTGCAGCGAACATGGGCCTAGTCCTGCACACGCATTACCGAGGTTTGAGTTATATATATATATATATATATATATATATATATATATATATATATATATATATATATGCATGCATGTTAGTGTTGTTAAACATGACCGAGGTGTTTTAATTCTATCTATGTCTAACATGCACGGACCACAAACATGATCAACCAATTATACTACGTAAGAAACCCAAATAGGAGACAACGATGGGCGACAGATCGGATGTCCATCGATCACAAAGTGATGCGAGACGCGCTTAAAGTCATTGTTTGTCTCCTTTAGCTTTGCAATTACAAATCGAGACGATCTTCAAACCCTAAGATCTTTTGTTTTTGTCCAATTTGCTCGGTTCACTTGTGACAGATTAACACATCACTAAACTTAGAGCACATTCACTTGATTGAAATCCAGAAATTCTAACACACCAGTATTCATTGACACGAATGAACACATATATATTACAAAACACAAGAAATATATACAAGAACAAAATTGAAGCTAAACATGTACAAGAACTCCTAAAACTACAAAAGAAATATGTACAAGAACTCCTAAAACTACTATGCCGGCCCCGCCTCCTCCGCCCTCTACCCCAACTTTTCAAACCACGACAAGTGGTACTCCTCATCCTCGTCGTCGTCGTCATCGTCGTGGTGGTGGTGGTCGCCGTCGTCGTCGCCGTCGTCATCGTCGTCGTCGTCGTCATCATCGTCGTCGTCGTCATCATCATCATCGTCGTCCTCCTCCTCCTCCTCCTCCTCCTCCTCCTCCGGCGATGATGCAGCAGCAGGAAAGTGGGTCGGCTGCTCCGGCTGAGCCGATTGCTCGGGCTGCACCGGTGGCTCCGGCTGCACCGCCAGTGGAACCCCGCCGTGACGGAAGCTCTTCTCTGTCGCCGCCACCAGGGCACTACGGCCCTCAGCGCTGAGCTCCTGGGCCATCGTCCCGGACAAGATGTCCAGGCGATCGGCCACACCCGTGAGGGCGTAGAGGTAGCGGCTGGTGGTATCCATTCCCGGAAACTCGGGAATGGTACCAAGACCCAAGGCGTCCAAGGCCCGAGACGTACTGTTGTACGCCTCTCGCGCCATAATGAGGCGCTGGTCGTCGTTCACCCTCTCGGGGGAGCTGCAGCATATCCGCTTGCAGGGTGGCTGCCTCGGCGCTAGGAGGCGGAAGGTTGGCCATGGTTGTGGTGGTTCGTCGGCGCCGGGCTAGGAGGTGGAACGATGGAAGAAGAAGAAAGGAGTGCAAAAGTTCTATGCTTGTACATAACCGACGATGCGCCTTAGACCATCCGCAGTGGTTCACTAAAAAGCTTACTGAACTATAAATATAGAGTAAATTACTGTAAGTATAGAGTAAGTGTCTAGAGACAAATGCTGGAAGTATAGAGGATATACTGAAAGTTTAGAGAGATAGAGTAAGTTTTAGAGGAAACCGCTGTGGATGGTCTTATATATGGTCTGTGCGGAGTAGACGAGGGAGCGGTTCATTTCCCGCGCATTGAACTCTTTGCAGACCTCGTGCGGGCAATTAAACCACTGTGGAAGACGATCTTCAGATATCCTTCCGTCTCTCTTGTGGAACCGAATCCCCTGCAGAATCGCAGGTGCATTAGAGGTCACTGACATGTGGGCCCTATGCTCTGTGGGACCCACATGTCAGTGACTTCTAATGCACCTGCAATACTGCAGGGGATTTCAGTATCCATGTGGAACGTCGCGCACGCGTCCCTGCACCACGGCTTCTTAACTTCTCCGTAGACCTCGTGCAGCGCGTCAGTTACTTGGCGCACTGGAAAGGCCAGCGGCGAGATCTCTGGGCCCGGCGAGCCCCGCCACGGCGGCGCCGCGCGCGCGCCCTCGGCGCAAGGAAGAAAGGGTCTGTGATGTTGGTTTGCTTGTTTCGTGATGTTGTTTTTCTTGTTTTGTAGTAATATTGTTTTATGTTAATGAACTCAATGTCATTGTTCCTCTGTGAAGACCTTTTACCGTAGCCGGTTTCTACCATAACAGTAACCGCCTGAGATAATTAGGTTATCACAGATGGTTCTTACTTGTATCTAGCCGTCTTTGATAATTGTTTTTCATAGACATGCCTAGCCGTTGGTTAATAACCGCTTATAATAAGGTATAACCTATGCAGTACTACTGCTGTTATTTCTAATTTCCAGGTCAATTCAATATAATCACAGAACAAAAATCAATAATATCATCACAGAACAAAAGTCAACAATATTATCATCACAGAAGTCAATTTCACTAAAACAATATACATATGTACAAGTTACAGATACAATTCATCTCAAAGTTTACAAGTTTTCACTAAAAACTGTTTCTATTGGCATAGTCGCAAAGTTCTGGCACATCAGCTACTGCACCATCCTCATCAAAGAACTCCCCTCTTTTGTGCAAAATTTCATGACGAATGAATTGACAGAGTTCAGCAGCAATCCTGTCGGCTCCTCCACTAGGAATACTTCTACAAACTGGCCATTCTTCGTTCAGATTCTTCGTGTGCTACAATATAACACATAACAAGGTTTAGAATGTATTGGTTTGAACAATCTCAAAGTATAGATCAAAGTGAGAGTATACAGGAATTTATTTGGTATTTTTAGAGTAGTTGTACTATGAGCAATTGAATTTTGAAGTTGGAATCAAAATATTAAAATAACATTTCTGGTAATATTGAACAGCAGAGAATATAAGTATTAAACTATGCTAGTTACAATGAAAATGAAACACAAAAGTAAGAAAATAAGGTATCGACATTAAGGATAACTTACATCCTCACGATTCACTCTATATACGCCGGCGGTCCGAAGATGCTCGCATACATAATACCCGCATAAGACACTCCCAGTAGGCTGCTTCGGACAAGCATAATACGTTTTAATGTCCAATGCATTCGTATTGGAAGGTCTCTCACCGCCAAGCCGTTCCGCGTAAAACCACCAAGCGTTGTAATACAAGAAATGTCATATAAAACTTTTCAACACATTCTAAATGTGCGTAAATAAAATTATTGAATAAACGTACGATTTCAAAATGGAAAGGAAATCTTTGTAACGGTCTGGTGAGAAATCGGCCGAGTCCAAGACTGTTGCCATTCCCTGCGTTGGCTTGATGAAGATCATTATGTAGTGATTACTGCAAACATACAAACACACGTGTTAACAATTACCAATAATTGCTATTTCAATTTCATGTGTCGAACTTACTCGAAGTGGTACGGAGCCTTTAGGAGGTCCTTGTCGTCTCTGACAAAGTTAAACATCGCATGTCCTATGTAAGCTGCAACTTTTGTCTTTTTATCCTTATTAAGTTTTGCGATTGCTTTTTCAAAATCTTTTTTTTTCATGTGTTTGAACTGTGTTGAGTCTTGATCCGCCTGGACGTCGAATAGCACCTTTGCAATCCTAGTAGGGTCAAGGATACCTGTCTTGCGCTCCAACTTTTCATTATCCATGTATTGCATCCTATTGAAGAAGTCCAGAATTGTTATAATCTCATGAAATGCGTATGCGTGTAGTAAGAAAAGCAAATACAAAATATTAGAGCACTTACAAGCACCAGACGAGCAGCAGGTTGATTTCGAGCATGCCCTGATGGAAAAGGACATGCAACTCTTCAAATAAAATGACTCGTCTATCCACTCTAGTGCTCCAGAATGCTTCTTTTGGAATACGAAATGTGACGCAATTAAGACCATATTTTGTGCTGGCAAGGATGTACCACTCATGCATTCTTCTGAGCTTGACGGGTTGTTTGCTAAGTTGTACGGATGTCATGAACGGCTTCCCATTCTTAAATTCAGGAGGAACATCCTCAAGCTTGTATATTGGAACTTCTGGTTTAACTAAAGTCATTCGCTGATTGTACATGACACCGTCTTCTTCCCACTCCTCGATATCTCCTAATGATGGCTCATGAGAAGAACGAGATGCACTCGATTTTATAATATTTTCCTTCATAGTTTCCAAATATTTTGACACTTCTGATGAAGGTTTCTTATTTTTGTATGAGGTAACTTTGATAGGCACTGATGATCGAGGAGTAGTCGTCGGAAGTTGGACACTGGCTTGTTGTTGAACTTGTTGTTCAACTGATTGCTCTTTACTCCCAGCAGTTGGCTCTAGTACTACTTCAAGCTTTTGCTCAACTGGTTGCTCTTTACTAGCAACAGCTTGCTCTGGTACTTCTTGAAGCTTTTGTCCAACTTGTTGCCCTTGGATATCATCCTTACTGAGACATAGGGGGAGTGGATCTTCCTGGACTGGAAGTGGATCTTCATGCACTTTCGCCTTAGAAGATGGGGTTGCAGTATTTGGAGATGCGACGGGGCTAGAAATTGGCTCATCGTCCAATACGACATCGCGTCAGTGCCAAAGGATTAATTGGTTGACAGTCTGCCCCAGAGTCGCGATCCACTCAGGTGTGACGTGGTCTATTTCATAATCTTCATAATCATTATCAATGATCTGAAGAACTTGCACCACAACATAATACAACAGAAGTGGATTCCCATGGAAGTCACGATCAGGATTTGCCATAGCAGTGGCAACCTGTTTGGTTTTGTTCCCTGCTCTGCCTATCGGGACAAGAAGATGACAAGATTTGTCGTTAGCAATATCATCGACAGGGAACTTATGGGTTGACCCTAAGCCTGGCACGGAACCAACGCTGCTAGGGTAGGCAGTTGGAGATACTAATTGCTCCTTTTGCACCGGAACCATCACTGTACTCGGTGCCACTAATAGTCCCGATTGTCTAAGTTGTTCTATTATTTCTTGCATATTTTCTTTGACCTTTTGAGCAATCGTTTCATCAAGTGTTTTCTTAAACTTCTCACGTCTTCTATATGTGTCTTTATGTTTAGGGAAACTATCTAGCCAAGACATTTGAGAAGAGACCGCTCGAACCCGTCCGTTGTGTTCTGGGTTTCCTAAGATAGCGGTAAGTTGGTCATTCTCCCTCTTCGGCTTGCAGAGACCCTTCTGTTGCTTTTCAATTACTTCTTTCATTTTATCCTCTACTTCATTCAGAGAGTCGGGCTTTTCAAGTTTGCCCTCGCTGGTCAAACCTGACCGAGCAAAGACCCAGCGTTGAGTTCGCTCATTGCACCCTTCTAATGGGTGAGGATTGCCCTTACTGGTAGTTTCGTCTAATATCTTATTCCATTTCTGGACTTTGGGGGCATATCCGGCAGACCCCAAGCGATGATGGTATTTGTTCTTTTTTGCAAGCTCTGACCTAGTTGCACTTAGAGCTTTAGCATCAGGTGTGCTCTTTTGACGAACAAACTCTTGCCACTGAGCTTGTGTGATTTTTCCCATCTTCCTCGGGCTAGGGACCTTATCGGCCTTAACATAAGCATTCATATCACTCTTCCAGCATAGAAACTTCTTGCCGCAAGAGACCAATGTTGCTTTCTTTACAGCTTCTTTTGTGCCTTTCGGGAACTTGAATTGTTTCTTTATCCTTTCCCACAACTCATTCTTGGTCTACTCAGGTAATTTCCTCCAATTCTCGGTTGTGATCGGCACAACCTCCCTAACAAGAAAACCGCATGCATTACAGTACTTGGTAACTGATTCCAGTGGTTCTTAGGGAAGCCCACCTGGACCGACCCTTGTTATGTACCTGATGCGGTCCAATGGACCCTTATTGGGACCTCGTTGCCCTCGTTTCCGCTTGAGTGAAGTTGAGGATTCATCCATTGGAGAACCTTCTGCGGTTTTAGGAGCCGATGTCACCTCATTGTCTTCGCGATTAATCTAGGTAGAAAAAAATTATAAGACTTCATATACTTGACAACCAACATTAACTTGAACTGCTAAAGTTAAGATTCGTGAACCATACCTTGTCGGCAGGATCATATTCCGGGTCTAGATCCACTGAAGTCTTTTTAATTTTTATATTCGGAAAAGGATCCGATAGAGTGTGATAGGAGCCTGAACTGCTGGAGTCAGTAAACTCCATATTGTCTTCTTTATTGTTACTACCAGGACCAGTCTTCTTAGGGCTTTCCATGCTAGAACTAATAAGACAAAAAATCTAATAAATGGCATATTAACTCTACATGAAGTGTTGCATAAAGAAAAAGATGGAAGCATTCTAGGATTTGATAAGGCATTCTAGGGTTTAAGGCGACTGACCAAAAGGTTCCTATACATTGCGAGGGTGACAAGCATGTTAAAGTTGCTCACCAGCAGTGGCAATTTTATCTTCTTATTCTAAATAGGCTAGCTTCATTCAGAGTGGCGACCACGTTCTTGAGGTTTACTAGGCGGCGCCTAGCTCCGGACCTATAACTAATCAAGCAAGGGACAAAAAGCAAATCCTCCAGCCTTTTTCTAGTATCAAGAATCGCAAAGTGTGGCACTTGGATTTGGATGGTGAGGTGAGGCGAGGCGCGGTAGCTGCAGGCGAGAAGAGACACTCTTTTTCAGTGATGAGGGCGTACCTAGAAGTGACTAGGGCGAAGCTCGGCAGTGACGGCGAAGCTCGGCGGCCTACCTGGAAGTGACGAGGGCGAACACTTGGCTGCCGAGGGTATATATAAACTCCAATTTTCTCAGGCGGATTTTAAGTACCGACCGTCTGAGAAGATGGTTACCTCAGGCGGGTTTTACTTACCAACCGCCTCAGAAGATAAAATTATCTTAGGCGGTTGGTTAGTAACATCCGAGATAAACATCTTCTCAGGCGGTTATTAAGTACCAACCGTCTATGAAGATATTTACTTATTCTTAATTAATATTCTTGATTAAATGTGGGTCCTTTAAAAAGGCAAAATTCCACTTTCTTGTAATATTATTGATATGTAAAGGTTACCATTAAATTTCACTTCATAAATCATTTGAAATTGGTCAGAACATAAAAACCATACAACAAATGCTATTTTTCATTTTTCTACCTTGATGAATATAATGCTTTTTTCATTTATTTTTTCAGTGGAAATTTTTACTCATCATACCAACCTATATTAATTTTTTCAGATTTTTTTAAATTTTTTTGAATCAATGTGTGTTCATAATTTGATGAACGCCTACATAAAGACCCCTCACCAATCTCTTGTGAAGATGTGTCGACGACCGTGCACGACCTTTCTTTTCCCCGAGGCGCGACCTTTCAATGTGCGGTAAACCAACTGCTCCATCTTCCACTCCGCGCGGCCTTAAAGACGCGCTATCACCCGTTAGTTCTCCACAAGCACGTCGCTCACTTTGAATCCTCTTCTTTTCTTCGTCTTCCTCCGCTCCGACGACTAAACACCACTATGGCCGACCTTCCGCCGCCAAGCCCTCCGAAGGAGCCACCTTGCAAGAAACTATGTTGCAACTCCCCGAGAGGTTCAACACCCAGCAGCGCCTCCTCATGGCGCGAGAGGCGTACAACAATACGTCTCGCGCCATGAATGCCTTGGGGCTGGGTACCCTTCCAAAGTATACTGGAATGGGTACCATCGGCAACTACCTCTACGCCCTCACGGGGGTGGTTGATCGTCTCGACATTCTGTTCGCGACGATGGCCCAGGTTCTTGGCCCCGAGGGCCGCAGAACGCTGGTGGAGGCGACGGCTAGCAACCTCGGGGTTGCACCGCCCGTGCAGCCGGTGCAACCGGCCCCTATTGCACCGACGCCGGAGGATGAGGAGAAGGAGGAGGAGTAGGAGTAGGAGTAGGATTTAATTAGTTTTTCTTTGTTGTTTTTAGTTGCTTCTGTTTTGTAAATATTGTTAATGAATGAAATCTATCTTTGTTCATCTATGTGACTGAATATTACTTGTGTATCTTGTGTTCTTTTGTGAGATGGGTGATTGAATATTGTTAATGAATGAGTATCTTGTGTGTTCTTCAACTGTGTGAATGAATGAATGTGTAGTGTGTTCATCATGTTCCTCAGACTCGGGTATCATAAGGTAATTATCTTAGGCGGTTGGTAATTCAAACTCGTCTGAGAAGAAGATTATCTCAGGCGGTTGGTAAGTAATACCCGACTGAGATAAACATCTCAGAAGGTTATTAAGTACCAACCGCCTGTGAAGATATTTACTTCTTCTTAATTAATATTCTTGATTAAATGTGGGTCCTTTAAAAAGGCAAAATTCCACTTTCTTGTAATATTATTTATAAGTAAAGGTTACCATTAAATTTCACTTCATAAATCTTTTTAAATCGGTCAGAACATAAAAAACATACAACAAATGATATTTTTCATTTTTCTATCTTGATGAATATAATGCCTTTTTCATTTATTTTTTCAGTGGACATTTTTACTCATCATACCAACCTCTATGAATTTTTTCAGATTTTTTTAAATTTTTTTGAATCAATGTGTGTTCAAAATTTGATGAATGCCTCATATGTATATGAGCATTTAGTTAGAATGATGGATAATTTGAAGTTTGACATGTTGGAATGCTATTAAAAAAATTAACAAAATTCATACATGTATAAATGATACAAATATGTTCATACAAACAAATTTGAGTGAAGGATATTTTTTTTACGAGATACACAAATGTGAATAATATGTGAGTAGAAATTAATTTGATATTTACCAAAACATTAAAATGTCAGCTATATAAGTTTTAAATTTTTTTTGTTCAGGTGGTAGATGTTAATTTTATACAAATGTAGAAGAAAGAATCATATAATTTGGACACAATTTGCAGTTCTAAACATGTTTGAGTATTTATATTGGAATCTAAATAAAAAAGAAGCAAGGGATAAGGAAACTGAAGAACAGTGTCGGGCATTATCTCAGACAGTTGGTAAGTAATACCCGACTGAGATAAACATCTTCTCAGAAGGTTATTAAGTACCAACCGCCTGTGAAGATATTTACTTCTTCTTAATTAATATTCTTGATTAAATGTGGGTCCTTTAAAAAGGCAAAATTCCACTTTCTTATAATATTATTGATAAGTAAAGGTTACCATTAAATTTCACTTCATAAATCTTTTGAAATCAGTCAAAACATAAAAAACATACAACAAATGATATTTTTCATTTTTCTATCTTGATGAATATAATGCTGTCGGTACCCTAAAAATCGTACACCCCCTGAGGTTACAAAGATCTCGAGGGAAGGACGTCTACTTGAATTGAAGACCCTCGGAGGCCCACTTGTCAGACATGACCGGACCTGCTTCTCCAACATGGTTAATCCCTAGGTCGCCATGTGTACTGCCGAACCGGAGCTACCGCCCACAAGGGGGAAGCTCCGGACCAAGTACCGAAATGGCACCTCCGGACTTAACCCCTGACCGAGAGAAGCTCCGGACCTGACACGTGTCAGATAGCTCCGGAGCTACCTGCTTCCCACAGCAAGCTCCGGAGCTGCCACGTGTCCAAACGTCGGAGCTGGCAGCCTCTAACCTTCGGAAGACCTTGTAACGGATCCGGATCTTCAAAGGAGAGCCAAGGACTTCAAGACCCGATTAAATGTCATTAATGCCATATTAATGACACTTAAACGGACGATCTTAACACCTGTAACGGCACTGTTGGAGCCCGTTACAGGATCATTAACAACAATTAATCGTGTATCAATACTAGTAACCGCCGGGGCCACATGTCGGGCCAGGCCAGCTTGTAACGGCCTGTCCTTGTACTATAAAAGGACAGGCCGACGATACACACGAGGACACACGGACACAGATGTGGAGATCATACGTGACAAACTAATACAACACCAACACACCCGTGGAGTAGGGTATTACGCTCAGGCGACCCGAACCACGTAAATCTTAGTGTCTCCTGTGTTAAACCGCAATTCACCTTCTTGAGTCTCCGCGCGCCCACACCGAACCACAAACTCCTTCAACACTTTAGCAGTGTTAGGAGATCTGCCGACTCCAACAGTCGACAGTTGGCGCGCCAGGTAGGGGGGCGCCTGAGATTTTCGAGAATGGTGAACTCCGCGGCTGGATCATCCAACAGTCAACCTGCTGCTCAGGCTGTTGGGGGCAATCCCTCCAACAGGCAGCCACCAGCAGGAGCCTCGGCACCAGCAGGAGCCACACTCCCACCACCACCATCTTCTCCAGCAAATCGTGCTGGGCAACGTGATGGTGCGCCGGCGTCACTTACCGCGTCGGCAAGTCATGACAACCCGGAACATGCGCTACATGCAGCGCGTGCTCTTCTCCAACGACCACCACCTCCGGACGCATCTCGAGATGCAATGGAGCAGTGGAGGGCCGATGTGGAGCATTTGGTCGCAGCAGCGGCCGAACGCCTCAACAACCAGGGTCCTCCTCCTTCGGGACGAGCCCCGTCGCAGCGACGGACTTTGTCTGGAAGACTTGGTCCGCACGTCTCCAACAACAGGCGACGATCTGCGTCACAGCAGGTGACGTCGTTGCCCTCTGGGGCACGACGCACCCATACGGTATCCAGGCTTTCTACTCATGACCTCCGGGCAGAGCTTGATCGCCGATACCGCCAACAGGATGGCCGTGTCCATATCGAGCGTGCTCGTGAAAGACGGGAAGCTCAGGACCTTTCTACTCTGGAAGGAGTAGGAGGAGGCTGTTCAGCCCTAGACATGCACCTGCGCATGGTTAGATGGCCACAGAAGTTCTGGCCACACCTGCCGGAAAAATTTGACAGGACTGTCAACCCCGCCGAATTCCTTCAGATATACTCCACTGCAATCTTGGCAGCTGGAGGAAACGAGGCTGTAATGGCCAATTACTTTCCAGTGGCCTTGACCGGGACCGCCAGGTCCTGGTTTATGAGCCTTCCACCCAACTCTATCAACAGTTGGGAGGAGCTGTGCCGTCAGTTCACTGCCAACTTCGGGAGTTCATACACCCGACCAGGCACTGAACTAGACCTTTTTGCGGTCGTGCAAAAAGGGGGAGAATCTTTGCGGTCCTTCATCCAGAGGTTCTCCCAGGTACGCAACACAATCCCTTCTATCTCAAGCGCTTCTGTCATTGTGGCATTCAGACAGGGCGTACGGGACAAGAAGATGTTGGAGAAGCTGGCGATCAAAGAGATCACCAGCGTCACGGAGCTCTTCAGCCTGGCAGACAAAAGTGCCAGAGCTGCGGAGGGCCATGAAATGCACTCCAAACTAGCCTCGGAGGATCACAAGAAATCCTCCAAAGAAGAAGCCGCTACCTCTATGGGTGGCAAGAAGAAAAAGAAGACCCATGGCAAGAAGAAGCTGTCGGCCGACACATCCAACGTTGCAGTTGCTGCAACTCCTGGAGGCTGGGAGCCACGCCCCGAGAAGCGACCTCGACCGTCTTCCTAAGACGGTGGCAAACCCAAAGTGTGGTGTCCCATTCACAGAACGGGCAGCCACGGTTTGGAAGACTGCCGGGAGGTCCAAAACCTTGCCGAGCGCTACAGCAAGTGCCGGGAAGGGTCTCCTTTCCGACAGAGGGAAGGAAAACAGAAGGTCGACGAAGCTCCGGCTGAAGAGGAGTTAGGGTTTCAGGATCCCAAAAAGGTCCTGAAGGCCGTCTACACCTCCGTCGACGATGACTCTGACGTCTCTGACAACGAGCATCGGAAAACCATGAACACCATTTTTGGTGGATCATGGGACATCACCTCCCGTCGCGTCATCAAGACTATGCGGCGGGATATGGCCGCTATAGCTCCTACAGCTAGACCGGAGCCACATCGAAAGTGGATGGACACATCCATCACTTTTGATGCTTCGGACTGTCCTCGAAGCATGGTCGGAGCTGGACAGTTACCTTTGATGGTATCTCCCACCATCAATAACATCCAGCTCCATCATGTTATGGTGGACAGAGGTTCGGGGCTGAACCTCATAAGCTTTGAAGCTTTTACCAAGCTTCAGCTCCGACCTTCGGATCTCCAGCCCTCCCGACCTTTCTCCGGAGTAGGTCCGGGGGCCATTACCCCACTCGGAGCTATAACTCTCCCCGTTACCTTCGGGACACGGGAGAAGTATCGCACCGAGAAGTTGGTCTTCGACGTCGCTCAGATCAACTTACCATTCAACGCCATCTTGGGTAGACCTGCCCTATACAAATTTATGGCAGCTGCTCATTATGGATACCTGGTGTTGAAGATGCCAACACCAGTAGGCGTTCTCTGGATCCGCGGAGATCGCACCGCCGGAGTAACTGCTCTGGAGGAGCTCCATGCGCTCACCACGGCGCAAGAGGAGGACTCCAGACAGGAGCAAGCTCCAAAACCCCCGAGCATTCGTCAACGAGGCTCAACCTCTGCACCCCGTGTGCAGCCAAGCGGCGACACCGACATTCCCGTCAAAGTCGTCCAAATTGGTTCCGATGCCGCTCAAACCACCCGTATATCGGGAGGGTTGAACGACAAATAGGAACTCGCGCTCATCACTTTCCTCCGGGCTAATGTTGACGTATTTGCCTGGCAACCGTCACAAATGCCTGGGATCCCCAGGGAAGTGATTGAGCACAATCTGAAGATTTACCCCGATGCTCGGCCTGTGCATCAGAAGCCTTGGAAGCAATCCGTAGAGCGGCAGAACTTCATCCGACAAGAAGTGAAGAAGTTGCTCGAAGTCGGATTCATCCGAGAAGTCTTCCATCCAAAATGGCTGGCGAACCCAGTCGTTGTACCCAAGGCCGGCGGGAAGCTTCGGATGTGCATCGACTACACCACACTGAATAAGGCATGTCCAAAAGATCCATTCCCACTACCAAGAATAGATCAGATAGTGGATTCCACCTCCGGGTGTGAGTTACTGTGTTTCCTAGACGCATATTTTGGGTATCATCAAATCAGGATGTCTAGGGAGGATGAAGAGCATACTTCATTCAACACAGTAGATGGATTGTATTGTTACACAGCCATGCCATTTGGTCTCAAGAATGCAGCTTCAACTTTTGTACGAGCTATGTACAAAACTTTTGAAGAACTCATCAGAGACATAGTGGAAGTTTACGTCGATGACATCGTGGTCAAGGTCAAGAACAAGGAGTCCCTCTTGGACACCTTGCAGGCTGTCTTCGACAAGCTGCGGGCCACCCGCACGAAGCTAAACCCAGACAAGTGTGTCTTCGGGGTTAGCTCCGGAAAACTTCTTGGTTTCCTGGTAAGTCATCGGGGCATAGAGGCTAATCCGGCGAAGATAAAAGCCATTGAAGACATGCGGCCACCAACCCGCATCAAAGACGTCCAAAAGTTAACTGGGTGTCTAGCAGCCCTCAGCCGGTTCATATCAAGACTGGCGGAACGGGCACTTCCCTTCTTCAAGTTGTTGAGGAAGTCCGGACCATTCCAATGGTCTGAAGAAGCAGAGAAGGCATTCCAGGAGCTGAAACAGTTCCTCACCACCCTACCAATTCTGGTAGCTTCAAACCCTGGTGAGCCTTTGTTGCTTTACATTTCAGCTACTGACGAAGTTGTCAGTATGGTTCTGGTTGCGGAGAGACCAGAACTACCCCATACTCAGGAATCCAGACCCCTTCAGGAGGGTCCGGAGGTCCCTGAAAGTGAGTCTGGGTCCCAGCTCCTAGACTCAAATCCACAAGAAGTCACTTCAGAAGACCCAGACCCCTCTGGGAGGGTCCAGGTCATTTCTGAAGAAGCTCCGGGTTCCTCCAGCCAGAACCCGGAGGTCCCCGAAGAGAATCTGGACTCCTCCGACAGGGTCCGGATCAATAGAGAGGAAGCTCCGGACCCCTCCGGGAGGGTCTGGACCATTCAACGCCCGGTATACTTCATCAGTGAAGTATTACATGATGCCAAGACTCGATACCTAGAGGTGCATAAGCTGCTTTATGCAGTTCTTATTGCCTCCAGGAAGCTCCGACACTACTTCCAAGCTCACAAAGTCTCGGTGGTGACCTCCTATCCACTTCGAGCGATCTTGCATAATCCCAATTCAACTAGGAATACTGCAAAGTGGGCAGCGGAATTGGCTGAATTCGATCTCGAATTCATTTCGAGACAAGCAATCAAGAGTCAAGCGTTGGCAGATTTCGTGGCGGAATGGACTCCCTCTCCATCAAACCCTGAGGGCCCCAGCGAGCAGAAGACGGAGCATCAAGTTCCAACCTTCACCGAGCCTCACTGGACCCTTTACTTCGATGGCTCCATGCAGAAGCAGGGGGCCGGAGCTGGAATCCATCTCCTTGCACCGACTGGGGAGAAGGTAAAATACATGGTACACCTTGACTTCAAGGCAACCAACAACATGGCGGAGTATGAAGCACTCATCTACGGACTAAAGGTGGCACTGTCATACGGTGTCAAGCAACTGCTGGTCAAAGGAGATTCACAGCTCATCATCAAGCAGGTGAAGGGTGAATGCTCCTGCAATAATCTCCAGCTAGCTGCTTACCTCCTTGAAGTCCAGAGGCTTCAGAAGGACTTTGAAGTCCTAGACCTCCACCATGTTCAGCGTGCCCACAACGCTGAAGCTGACGAACTCTCGACCAAAGCGTCAACCGGAGCTCCGGCTCCTGACGGAATCTTTGTCCGGAGGTTGTCAAAACCCACAGTTCAGCCTGCCGAACTGAACGAAGGGGGCGAGATCAGCATCCCGAAGCTGACGGTCCCGATGGCCCTGTTACCATGGCAGCCATCAAGGGTCGTAGGTGCTGCCGGAAGCTCCGAGCAACCCAGCACGCAAGACTCAAATGCTCATGTCAGTTCCGATGCATGGATCTCGGAGATCCGGAACTACTTGAAAGACAACATCCTTCCTGACGATGATGTATCCACTGACCGGGTAGTCAGATTGGCTAAAAGATACACGCTGGTAGAAGGGGATCTCTACCGGCGCGGTGCCAACGGCATCCTAATGCGGTGCATCACAAGGGAAGAAGGCTGCAAGCTCCTCGCAGAAATCCATGGAGGCGAGTGTGGGAACCACGCATCTTCCCGCACGCTGGTCGGAAAAGCCTTTCGGCATGGCTTCCACTGGCCTACAGCGCTCCAAGATGCCACTGAGCTGGTGAAGAAATGCGAAGCATGCCAATTTCATGCAAAGCAAATTCATACACCTGCTCAGCCCTTACAAATGATACCTCCTAGATGGCCCTTCGCTGTGTGGGGGATGGACATCTTGGGACCCTTCCCAAGAGCCGTCGGAGGTTACAAGTTCCTGTATGTCGCCATTGACAAGTTCACCAAGTGGCCGGAAGCAACTCCAGTTGTGACGATCAACAAGCAATCTGCTATCAACTTTCTGCAATCCATTGTCAGCAGATTCGGAGTCCCAAACAAGATCATCACTGATAATGGGACTCAATTCACAAGCTCCGCATTCCAAGGGTATTGCGAAGACCTCGGCATACAGGTTTGCTACGCTTCCGTAGCTCATCCCGCCAGCAATGGCCAAGCCGAGAGAGCAAATGCAGAAATCCTTAAAGGACTCAAAACGCGCACCTATGAGCGCTTGAAAAAGCACGGAGCCAATTGGATCGAAGAGCTTCCGCCCACTCTATGGGCCAACAGGACTTCTCCAAACCGGTCAACCGGAGAAACACCCTTCTTTCTGGTGTACGGAGCTGAAGCAATCCTTCCTCCGGAAATCACCTTGGGTTCGCTCCGGGTCCGGACCTTCGACGAAGCCGTGCAGGACCAGCTCCGGCGTGAAGATCTAGACCTCCTCGAGGAGGGAAGGTGCCAAGCAGCTGTTCGGAATGCCTGATATCGCCAAGCTCTACGGTGTTATCACCAGCGGCATGTACACAACCGACAGCTCGAGGAAGGCGATCTGGTGCTACGGATAATACTATCCAGGGAAGGGTTAAACAAACTCTCCCCCGGTTGGGAGGGGCCCTTTCGAGTGATCAAAGTATCCCGTCCCGGAAGCGTTCGCTTGGCTACCGAGGATGGGACACCTCTCCCAAATCCTTGGAACATCGAGCACCTCCGTAAGTTCTACACTTAATTCCACGGAGGTGAGTCTTAAGTAACTTGAAATGTATGTTATAGAGTCATTGTACAGAGTCAGGTAGTTCCTCCGGGAGAGCAGTCGGACCTTTCATGAAAAGTCTGCAAAGCTCATGCAGCACTTGTCACAGTCTCCGGACTAAAAGTGTGGCTAACTACCCTGGGTCAAACGAGAAACCAAACACACTTAGCCTGGTTCCGTACCCTAAGAGTGTACTTGTTTCCCCTGTACCCCGAACCTATAATGAAAGACATCTTCATGTGAAATAGACTCCACGTGCATTCATTTTGTGCAGGCTCGACATTTTTATTTTTCTCTTTCTTGTCTATAACAGAGAAGTGCAATTCTTAAGAAATTTTTAGTTCGACCGGTTTATATACGATTCTAGTTGTATTGTCAGATCTTTTAGATTTAAATATCGTTTATGGCCAACTCGCCTGAAAGCCGCCAAGCCAATCTAGGGCCGGAGTGCGCTATCGACTTAGCCTGGTCAAGCACCCTAAGTACGCCACTCTACCTACACCCCGGCAGGCCAAAGTAAGGCGGGTCCATGGACAATTGGATCTAAGAGAAAAGACAACGCATCCAGTTGTATTTAAAATCGCGTTCAACTTAAAATTTTCTTGAGAATCGTAAGCCACGACGAAATTATAGACAAGGAACGAATTTTACTATTTTTCTTGGCTTAGGTGTGCAGGAAAAATAAACTCTACGTTGATGGAGAAAAGCCGGAGCTAACCAAGCTCCGACTCCCCCAAGGGGGTCAACCGTCTGCGCTGAGTAAAAGATGGTGAGAAGACCCCGTAAATGGAGTCTGTTGCCAACAAACCAAGTGTTGGCAAAGGTCACTGCCGGAGCTATTAAGCTTCGACACCTTGGAGGACTAACTATCGACGCTCTATGTGTTGATAGATGCTATTGCCGGAGCTACTAAGCTCCAGCGATGGACAGTGCCGGAGCTTCTAAGCTCCGACAACTTCAGGGGACCATCACTATCAAAGACTTCGGACCTAAATTCTACAAGTTCGAAGCAAATTCGTCTTCAACAAAACTCAATATCCTTTTGGTACATGTTCACAATAGAATTGTGTACATCTACCAGGGGGCCAAGTGAAGATAAAGATGTTGAAGACAAAAAATGAAATTCGCAAAAATTTGGGGAATTCATTCATCTGGAGATAGGAGATTACATCTGGAGACAAGGGATTACAAAATTGAGGAAGAAGAAGAGAAAAATACAAGTGAGAGCTAAAGAGATGGTCCTAGACCCTATGGAAGAACTCGGCGACCTTCTGGGCGACCTCCGATACGCTGGCTCGGGTAGCTTCGCCTTCTCCTTCGACGGGGCCTTCAAGCACCGGGTCCAGAGGAAATTGAGGGTTCCGGCTGGTGTAGCACGTCAGCACATATTCTGTGACGTTCCTCGCCAGGGATTGCCCCTCGACCTCCAGTTGGTCCACGATGACGTCGCCCACCTTGGAGAGCTTGCTACCTGCTGCGCTCAACGCTTGCAGCGCAAAGTCCGGTTCCGGCTCCGGATCATCCGGGCGCATGGGGCTGAAACCCATCGGCGTCAGCGCATCATTGGCCTTGCCCAGGAACTCCCAAATCTGCAGGGAGTCCGCCGTCCTCAGGCTCTTCACCTCTTCCAAGGATCTCTTGGCCGCCGTCAGTTCGGAATTCTCACGGGCGAGGCGCTCAACTTCTTTAGCGTTTTGCTGAATCTTTGCAGCAACCCACCTCTCAAGTCTCCCGAGCTCCTCCTCCCGGAGGTGGATCTTGTTCCGACGATTGACCAGGTCCTTCTCCCTAGCCTCCACTTTCTTCTCCCGGGCAACAAGGGCACACTCGTATTCGTAGAGTTCCTGCCCTCGCACCCAGGTCTTCTCCTCTTCCTCGAGGCAGCGCTCTTCCAACTTCTTAGTGCGCTCCTCGAGGCCCTTGTCAGCCAGAGCTACTTTCTCGGCGAGCTCCTCTTCCCTTCTCAGGACGTCATCCCGCAGCTCTAGGAGTTTTTGCTCTTCGTCCTCGAGCCATCTCTCCCTCCCTTCAAGTGCCTCTCGGCGCTTGATGAGTGCGATGTTGATGGCCTCAAGCTGCTCGAATCGAGCATTGGCCACGTCGTTGGCAGCCTTGGCCTGATCGTGGATCTCCCGGGATTGAGCATCGAGAGCATGGGTCATGCTCTCCCTCTCATCCAGCAGCTTGTCCCAGTACTCCAGGCGGATCTTCTCCCGCTTGATCCACTCCTTGTCGTCCGCTAGCCTCGACTGCGCCAGCTTAGTATCGAAGTGGAGCCGATTACGCCATCGCCTAAGGGTTTGGCGCTCCTCTTCAAGAGCCTTGCTGTCGTGGAAGAAGGCCAGTTGGACCTGACGTAGACTGGAGCAGGCGTTGTCGATGGACATCGACAGCGGGATAGGCTCCGGACCTGCTGGGGTCTCCTCCACTAGTTCCAGCGGGTCTTCACATACAAAAATTGAGTCCCACTCTACGAGAGCAAAACCCTGAGCTTCCAAGGCGCTAGGGCCGTCCTCCGGGATGGCCTCAGTCACCATCGACGAAGGCCCCGCCACCAAGTCTTCATTCGCCCCCTCAGGCAGGGGGCCGGCGACTTCGCTTAGGCACTCTGGCTCGACCACAGGTACCATCGACGTCGTCGCTTCTGGAGAAGGAGCTACTACTGGCTCCGACCGGGACACCTCTTCCGAGGGAGGCTCAAGCTCCCTCGCCACTTCAACCGCCGGCTCTGTGACCGGCGCTCCAACAACAACCGGCTCAGTGACCGGTACTTCGGAGGTAACCGGCTCAACTGCCGGAACTACCTCGACTTCCAGCTCGCATGTCGGAGCTTCAGTCACCTCCGGTTCAATCGCCGGGGCTTCGACAAGTTCCGGCTCCGAGGCCGGGACTACTTCTTCCGGCTCTACAGCCGGAGCTTCCACTGCTGCAGCACCAGGACCCGGAGCTTCAACCTCCGAGACAAGTGCCGCTGGCGTGTCTTCACTCCCGTGGTCCGGCGCTACCACGGGAAGTTCTGGGGACGAGTCGAGGTTCATGATCACGACAGCCGGCGCCGAGCTGTCACAGCCTCAGCCACCACCTGGGGCAGAACTGGGACAGGAGCAGAAGCTCCCACGGCCTCAGAAATCGTGGCCGAGGGTGGAGCTTCACTCCCCTTCTTGGGGACGCTGCAGAGGATGGATAAAGAAAATTAACAAACAATTGCTACAACTAAAAAGTTAACCAAGGTAAAAATAAAAAATTACCTTGGAAGGCTTCCGCACCAGCTTGCGCGGAACCTTTTTCCCGGACGTTCCGGGCTGGCCATGGTCGGCGTAGGAGCTCCGGGAGGTCCCCCAGAACTTGTCGCAGCCACGGGCGTTTCCCGGGTCAAGGCTCTCCTCGATCGGGAGGAACCCCTGGACCTGGAGGCTCCCACCGCCCCAGGTGCAGGAGTCGTGCACCCGGAGCTAGCACCCCCGGAGGGCTCCACCACGGGGACAGACGCGCTCCGGGAGGATCCCACTGCAGGAACAGTCTCGTTCCGGGAGGACCCCACAACAGGGACAGTCGCCACAGCGGCAGAAGATCTTACCCCCTGGGGAGAAGGAACCAAGGTGGAAGTAGCGGACCTGACGGACCTTCCGTCGGCATGTCGTAGCTTCCTCTTCCGACTCTCCGGCTCCTCCGCCAGCTCCTTGCCCTTGCTGATGACCTCGACCCTCGGCTGTGGAGCAGGGACCGAGCCATCTTCGGGCACCCCGGGGATTGCCACCCAGGTGGTTGGTCTTCTCTCGACGACACCAAGGTCGTCAAGCGCGGGCATCGTCCGCCGGAGCTCTCTGCTGAACTCCACTTCCACGTTCAGAGGGAGAAAGGCCGACGGCGGAGTCAAGTGATCTCCGTCGACGTCGATGCCGTGCTGGAATTTTTTGAGGTGGAACTCCAAGGTCTTCCCCACCATGTTGGACTTCAACCCGGTCTCAACCTGGTCCTCGTCCATCACACTGTTGAGGGCCCAGGCGAGCTTCTCCCTCCTCTTCAGCGGCGCCCACCTGTTGGTCAGGAAGTTGCAGAACACCGCCTGGGGAGTCAATCCTCCCTCCACACATCGGCGGATCCTGGTCAGGACAGGGTCGAAAACTTCCGCCAGCACCGGAACTTCACTTCATATCAACGTGTCGATGCCGGGCAGACCGTCTGGCAACTCCAACCGCTCATGCTCCTCCACCCTGACGACTATCCAATCTTTCTTCCAGTCATCCCACTTCCCGGAAGGGAACGACCGGAGGTACATGAATGGGCACTTCTTGCACTTCACGAAGTAGTAGAAGCCAAGGTACTCATTGCTCCGGCCGGTGGTGTGAACGGTGAAGAAGGTCCGGAAGAGCTCGACGCAGGGGGGGATGCCCACCCACATCTCGTAGAAGTGGACAAAGATAGACACGAGGAGAATGGAGGGAGGGCCAAGGTGGTATAGCTGCAGACCATAGAAGTCTAGCAGCATCAAGAAGAAAGAAGAAAATGGTGGGATCAGCCCCACCATGGCGTACGGAGAAAAGTACACCATCTCGCCAGCGCGCTCCTTCTCAAAGGGGAGCTCTCCGCCGACACGGACCAAGCGGCTGAAGAAGTCCGAGGACCACCCCATGAGGGCCCGGACCTTCTTCAAATCATTGTCGGTCTTCAGGCGACTCTCGCGCAGACCCAACTCCATCGCGGCACAGCTAGGCAAGAGAAGAGGAGCAAAGTACGAGTCGGAAGTTTGAGCGCAAGATCAGATGAGAGGCGTAAAGAACTCCCAACGGTGCGCGCTTTCCTTCTTAAGTAAGCCCTCGCAACGCTTGGATGGAAACTGCAGGGGAGTCGAAGATACCAAGAATTCAACCCGGCCGATGACAAGAGGGCCCGGGACCACCCAGACGATCAAGTCGAGGCTCTTACCCAGGCGAACGGTTGTCATCACGAGGCGGGAAACCCAAAGGTGGCGGCCTGACAGGGCGCGCGGAACCGATACGGTTTTCGTATCGGGAACCGGCGACCTTCAATTGCGAGAGATCCGCATGTCAAAGATCTTATCTGCCGCCTGAGGTGCGCCACGCGTCGGGATTTAACTGTAAAACCCTGCCAACGGCACCTCCGAAGACCCTTGAAGACCCAGTTCAAGAGTCGCAAGGATGGACCCACCTCCGACGGAACGACTTCACCCCAGTGACCTTCCTCGGAGGTGGGTCCAGGGGGCCACTGTCGGTACCCAAAAAACCGTACACCCCCTGAGGTTACAAAGATCTCGAGGGAAGGACGTCTACTTGAATTGAAGACCCTCGGAGGCCCACTTGTCAGACATGACCGGACCTGCTTCTCCAACATGGTTAATCCCTAGGTCGCCACGTGTACTGCCGAACTGGAGCTACCGCCCACAAGGGGGAAGCTCCGGACCAAGTACCGAAATGGCACCTCCGGACTTAACCCCTGACCGAGAGAAGCTCCGGACCTGACACGTGTCAGATAGCTCCGGAGCTACCTGCTTCCCACAGCAAGCTCCAGAGCTGCCACGTGTCCAAACGTCGGAGCTGGCAGCCTCTAACCTCCGGAAGACCTTGTAACGGATCCGGATCTTCAAAGGAGAGCCAAGGACTTCAAGACCCGATTAAATGTCATTAATGCCATATTAATGACACTTAAACGGACGATCTTAACACCTGTAACGGCACTGTCGGAGCCCGTTACAGGATCATTAAGAACAATTAATTGTGTATCAATACTAGTAACCGCCGGGGCCACATGTCGGGCCATGCCAGCTTGTAACGGCCTGTCCTTGTACTATAAAAGGACAGGCCGACGATACACATGAGGACACACAGATACAGACGTGGAGATCATACGTGACAAACTAATACAACACCAACACACCCGTGGAGTAGGGTATTACGCTCAGGCGGCCCGAACCACGTAAATCTTAGTGTCTCCTGTGTTAAACTGCAATTCACCTTCTTGAGTCTCCGCGCGCCCACACCGAACCACAAACTCCTTCAACACTTTAGCAGTGTTAGGAGATCTGCCGACTCCAATAGTCGACAAATGCCTTTTTCATTTATTTTTTCAGTTGACATTTTTACTCATCATACCAACCTGTATGAATTTTTTCAGATTTTTTTTAAATTTTTTTGAATCAATGTGTGTTCATAATTTGATGAATGCCTCATATGTATATGAGCATTTAGTTAGAATGATGGATAATTTGAAGTTTGACATGTTGGAATGCTTTTAAAAAAAATTAACAAAATTCGTACATGTATAAATGATACAAATATGTTCATACAAACAAAATTGACTGAAGGATCTTTTTTTACGAGATACACAAATGTGAATAATATGTGAGTAGAAATTAATTTGATATTTACCAAAACATTACAATGTCAGCTATACAAGTTTTAAAAATTTTTGTTCAGGTGGTACATGTTAATTTTATACAAATGTAGAAGAAAGAATCATATAATTTGGACACAATTTGCAGAATCTAAACATGTTTGAGTATTTATATTGGAATCTAAATAAAAAAGAAGCAAGTGATAAGGAAACTGAAGAACAATATCGGGCATTATCTCAGACGGTTGGTAAGTAATACCCACCTGAGATAAAAATCTTCTTGGAAGGTTATTAAGTATCAACCGCCTGTGAAGATATTTACTTGGAACGGAGGGAGTATAAGATAGTCACCCGCGCCATCGTCTTTTCCGCACAACCATTCCAACATCCTCTCTTCTCTCCACAAAACCTAGCCGCGGCTAGTATACAACAAATGCTTTCGAGCTCGAGCAACCCTCCGCCATTGAGCCCGCCGAGGGACCCGACCGCTGGTAAGCGGCCGCGGCTGGACCTCCCCTCGCCCCCGCGCATGAAGGATGCCCTCATGTTCAACATGGCCCGAGATGTATTTACGGATACATCTCACTCCATGGAACGCCTTGGGCTCGATACCCTTCCACAAAGTACTGGAATGGACACCACGGGCCACTACGTCTTTAGCCTCTCGCACGTGGCCTCTCGTCTCAACTCCTTCTGGGAGACGATGGCGGCTAGAGCTCGGCATCGCGGGTCGTCGCAACCTCATCGTGGCGGCGGCCTTGAGACTGGGTCACCTTCCTCCGCCAGAGCCCGAGGCGCTAGAGGAGGGTCAGGAGCCCGAGGACCCACCCGAGGAGGAGGAGGTGGAGGCTGAGTAGTAGTATTTAGGTGTTTTCTTTTCATGTTTTTAGTTGTAGTTTTTCGTTTCATGTTTTTAGTTGTAGTTTTTCGTTTCATGGTTTTAGTTGTAGTTTATATTTTCTTGTGTTTGTAATATACTCCCTCCATCCAAAGCGACAAGTATTTTAGGACGGAGATACTCCCTCCATCGAAAGGGACAAGTAGTATTTTGGGACGGAGGGAGTAATGTTTTTAAGTTAAATGTACTTGGTGTTCTTGTTCATGGATGTACTATCTGTGCAAAATTAGTTCGAATTTTCCGATCGCCAAACCCTCCTTGTCCCCAAACCGATGGAGTTGCCAGGAGATCGCCTGCAGCGGGGCCTGCAAAGCGGTTTGTAAAGTAGTAGTAACAGGAAAATGCAACAGGTCGGTAGCTAGGACTGGAAAGAAAAAAGTGACGGTTATTAAGTACCAACCGCCTGTGAAGATATTTACTTCTTCTTAATTAATATTCTTGATTAAATGTGGGTCCTTTAAAAAGGCAAAATTCCACTTTCTTGTAATATTATTGATAAGTAAAGGTTACCATTAAATTTCACTTCATAAATCTTTTGAAATTGGTCAGAACATAAAAAGCATACAACAAATGCTATTTTTCATTTTTCTATCTTGATGAATATAATGTCTTTATCATTTATTTTTTCAGTGGACATTTTTACTCATCATACCAACCTTTATGAATTTTTTCAGATTTTTTTTAAATTTTTTTGAATCAATGTGTGTTCATAATTTGATGAATGCCTCATATGTATATGAGCATTTAGTTAGAATGATGGATAATTTGAAGTTTGACATGTTGGAATGCTTTTAAAAAAAATTAACAAAATTCATACATGTATAAATGATACAAATATGTTCATACAAACAAATTTGAGTGAAGGATCTTTTTTTTATGCGATACACGAATGTAAATAATATGTGAGTAGCAATTAATTTGATATTTACCAAAACATTACAATGTCAGCTATACAAGTTTTAAAATATTTTGTTCATGCGGTAGATGTTGATTTTATACAAATGTAGAAGAAAGAATCATCGAATTTGGGCACAATTTGCAGAATCTAAACATGTTTGATTATTTATATTGGAATTTAAATAAAAAAGAAGCAAGGGATAAGGAAACTGAAGAACAGTATCGGGCATTATCTCAGGCGGTTGGTAAGTAATACACGTATGAGATAAAAATCTTCCTTGATGGTTATTAAGTACCAACCGTCTGTGAAGATATTTACTTCTTCTTAATTAAAATTCTTGATTAAATATCTTATCAGGCGGTTGGTAAGTAAAACCCACCTGAGATAAACTTAAAAACCGCCTGTGAAAAACCGACGCCGAGACGGGGACCCCTCACCACACGCCCGCTATTAAACGATGACCCGCTATAAAGGCTCACCGTTCTCTTGCTTCTCCACCGCACCGCTCCTTAGATCCTAGCCTCCAAACTTCTCCCCCGCCACCGTCGACCACCTCTCGCTCTTTCTCTACACCTCCGTCACCACACAAATGGGTAGCCCCCCGCCGAAGCGCTCTAGGACATCAACGTCCTCCGAACCTCTTTCTTCGTTTCCATCACCGCCGACAATGCCGGTGGAACTGATGGCGGCGCCTGCATCTCCTCAGCCTGACTTGTTACAGGAGACTGTCCGCCTCTTTACCGCCCGCATCGACGAATTAATGCGCCGAATTAAAGATGTCGAAGACGACATGTCCTCCGCCATCGAACATGCAAGAGCGCTGGACACAATGTCGCAGGATGTATTTAAGAATACATCTCTCATCTGTTGTCGTCTAGGTCTTGGGAGGCTTCCCCAGCTCCCCAGCATGGACTCCGCCGGCTACTACTTGTTCGGGTTAAGCTTTGTGGCTGCTCGTCTCGATGCCCTCCACGAGACGATCGCGGAGGTTGCTGGGGTACAGGGCCGCTGGAAGATTCTGCACAGCGTCGCCTGTAAGCTTGGTGTGGAGACGGAAGAGGAGTCGCCGCCGCCGTCGGAGGCGGAGGCGGAGCCGCCGGAGGATGCGTCGGCCGCGGCGCGTGCGGTGGCGGAGGTGGACGAGGCCTCCAAGTAGAATAGGATTAGGAGTAGTTTTGTTCTTGTTTCTACGTGTTTTTCGTCCATGTTTTCTTTACTCTTGTTTGTAATATATGTGTTGGTAGTATGTTAATGTAATATGTCTTTTATGTTCATGAACAATGTGTCTGATGTATTATCAAAAAATTCTTCTTTTATCGAAAAACATCTCCTTTAACGACACCAAGTTTTAACCTTTAACCCACTTCGTGCGTGAATCGAAAAATATCTCCAGTCGTGATGTTGTGTTTCTCTTGTTTTTTTTTGATATTTTTTCTTTTCACGTTTTGTCATGTTGTTTTCTTTGATGCAAACGGGGCTAAACAAAAGACGAGCGCGCATAGGGTAAACACAACAAGTGCAACATTCATCAGAGACGAGCATGCATATATAGGAGAAACACATCAACATGCCTTATACAAGTCTATTTTATATACAGTACTCCCATTGTTCACTTGTCATTGGCGTTGGGTGAACTAGGGGTAGCGCATCCAAAACGGAATGGAGGTAATATAACCCATAGAGTACAACACGTTATGGCAGAACAGGTCATACTTGCGCTCAATCCTACAGTTCTCAGTACAGAAGACGGTCCACTCGTACCACCCTTGCCGGCCACAGCGGGCAGACCCCTGGTTCCCCCGTGTTGGGCAGCGGCAAACATAATCGTCAACTTCGGGCAGCGCCACCGGTGGCGGTCCTGGAGGAGGCCTACGCAGAAACCTCCAGCTCACGAAAATGTCGAGCCTCTGCATGGCTTGAGTCTGACACCGGCAGCACTCCGTGTTGGTCCTCTTCATCGCGACGGACCCGACCGCGTTGTCGCCGACGTGGGCCTCACCTTCGACCTGCCGGATATACTCGAGGGCGTTGCAGTCCCCATGGTCGGCGTCGTAGCGGAGCATGGCGAGGATGTAGTCCGCCACCTTGTGGCCGTTCGCGGCCGCCCGTGCAAGGAACTGGGTGCCCCGCTGCGCTTGCGCGTGGCCGTAGTTGAAGATGAGGTCGAACCCGGTGACGTAGCACGCATGAGGGTTGCCCACATTGGCCAGGCGCTCCACGAGGGCATCGTAGCTCCCATTCCCGTGCAGTTGGAACCACTCCCAGTTGCTCTCCCGCTCAAGCGCCATGCACCTGCCCACGGCGGGATCACGGCACGCCGCGTGCATGGCCTTGCAGGTGGCGCGCAGACTTGAGAGGTCATCCATTGGCTGGGTGGAGGTTGCGGCGACTCACCCCGCGATCAGGACCGCAATATCATGCGGCAAGGGGAACTCCATGGGCTTCGAAGGGAACCAATGAGGGTGCGCGCGACAGAGAGGAAGAGTACGCACGGAGAAGAGGATGGTGTGTGTGGTGGAGTAGAGGATGGTGTGTCGTCTTACTACTCTTTATTAGTACGCGCCGAGAAGACGATGAGACGCCCGGTGATTTTTAGTACGCGCGGAGAAGAGGGATGGTGGTGTGTGGGCAGTTATTTCCAGCCAATTTTTTTGTCCCAGCTCAACTTTACTTTCACTGTATGGTCATGTCAGTTGTGTGCTCTGCACATTTTCAGCTACTGTGCTTTGTTGCCGTAGCAACTTGCTGGCATTGAATGGAAAGTGGGAGGATATGCATTGATGAAGGGTTTTAGGTTAAGTTTATGTGTTGACTAATGTGCGGTTTGAATCCTAAAAATTAGTTTTTCTTTGTTGTTTTTAGTTGCTTCTGTTTTGTAAATATTGTTAATGAATGAAATCTATCTTTGTTCATCTATGTGACTGAATATTACTTGTGTATCTTGTGTTCTTTTGTGAGATGCGTGATTGAATATTGTTAATGAATGAGTATCTTGTGTGTTCTTCAACTGTGTGAATGAATGAAAGTGTAGTGTGTTCATCGTGTTCCTCAGACTCTGGTATCATAAGGTAATTATCTTAGGCGGTTGGTACTTCAAACTCGTCTGAGAAGAAGATTATCTCAGGCGGTTGGTAAGTAATACCCGACTGAGATAAACATCTCAGAAGGTTATTAAGTACCAACCGCTTGTGAAGATATTTACTTCTTCTTAATTAATATTCTTAATTAAATGTGGGTCATTTAAAAGGTAAAATTCCACTTTCTTGTAATATTATTGATAAGTAAAGGTTACCATTAAATTTCACTTTATAAATCTTTTGAAATCGGTCAGAACATAAAAAACATACAACAAATGATATTTCTCATTTTTCTATCTTGATGAATATAATGCCTTTTTCATTTATTTTTTCAGTGGACATTTTTACTCATCATACCAACCTGTATGAATTTTTTCAGATTTTTTAAATTTTTTTGAATCAATGTGTGTTCATAATTTGATGAATGCCTCATATGTATATGAGCATTTAGTTAGAATGATGGATAATTTGAAGTTTGACATGTTGGAATGCTTTTTAAAAAAATTAACAAAATTCATACATGTATAAATGATACAAATATGTTCATACAAACAAATTTGAGTGAAGGATCTTTTTTTTTACGAGATACACAAATGTGAATAATATGTGAGTAGAAATTAATTTGATATTTACCAAAACATTAAAATGTCAGCAATACAAGTTTTAAAATTTTTTGTTCAGGTGGTAGATGTTAATTTTATACAAATGTAGAAGAAAGAATCATATAATTTGGACACAATTTGCATAATCTAAACATATTTGAGTATTTATATTAGAATCTAAATAAAAAAGAAGCAAGGGATAAGGAAACTGAAGAACAGTATCGGGCATTATCTCAGACGGTTGTTAAGTAATACCCGACTGAGATAAACATCTTCTCAGAAGGTTATTAAGTACCAACCGCCTGTGAAGATATTTACTTCTTCTTAATTAATATTCTTGATTAAATGTGGGTCCTTTAAAAAGGCAAAATTCCACTTTCTTGTAGTATTATTGATAAGTAAAGGTTACCATTAAATTTCACTTCACAAATATTTTAAAATCGGTCACAACATAAAAAACATACAACAAATGATAATTTCATTTTTCTATCTTGATGAATATAATGCCTTTTTCATTTAATTTTTCAGTGGACATTTTTACTCATCATACCAACCTCTATGAATTTTTTTAGATTTTTTTTAAAATTTTTTGAATCAATGTGTGTTCATAATTTGATGAATGTCTCATATGTATATGATCATTTAGTTAGAATAATGGATAATTTGAAGTTTGACATGTTGGAATGCTTTTAAAAAAATTAACAAAATTCATACATGTATAAATGACACAAATATGTTCATACAAACAAATTTGAGTGAAGGATCTTTTTTTTACGAGATACACAAGTGTGAATAATATGTGAGTAAAAACTAATTTGATATTTACCAAAACATTACAATGTTAGCTATACAATTTTTTAATTTTTTTGTTCAGGTGGTAGATGTTAATTTTATACAAATGTAGAAGAAAGAATAGTATAATTTGGACACAATTTGCAGAATGTAAACATGTTTGAGTATTTATATTGGAATCTAAATAAAAAAGAAGCAAGGGATAAGGAAACTGAAGAACAGTATCGGGCATTATCTCAGACGGTTGGTAAGTAATACCCGTCTGAGATAAAAATCTTCTCGGAAGGTTATTAAGTACCAACCGCCTGTGAAGATATTTACTTGGGACGGAGGGAGTATAAGATGGTCACCCGCGCCATCGTCTTTTCCGCACAACCGTTCCAACATCCTCTCTTCTCTCCACAAAACCTAGCCGCGGCTAGTATACAACAAATGCTTTCGAGCTCGAGCAACCCTCCACCACCGAGCCCACCGAGGGACCCGGCCGCCGGTAAGCGGCCGCGGCTGGACCCCCCTCGCCGCCGCACGTGAAGGATACCCTCCTGTTCAACATGGCCCGAGATGTATTTACGGATACATCTCACTCCATGGAATGCCTTGGGCTCGGTACCCTTCCACAAAGTACTGGAATGGACACCACGGGCCACTACGTCTTCGGCCTCTTGCACGTGGCTTCTCGTCTCGACTCCCTCTGGGAGACGATGGCGGCCGAGCTCGGCGTCGTGGGTCATCGCAACCTCGTCGTGGTGGCGGCCTTGAGACTGGGTCACCTTCCGCCACCGGAGCCCGAGGCGCTAGAGGAGGGTCAGGAGCCCGAGGACCCACGCGAGGAGGAGGAGGTGGAGGCTGAGTAGAGTAGTATTTAGGTGTTTTCTTTTCATGTTTTTAGTTGTAGTTTTTCATTTCATGTTTTTAGTTGTAGTTTTTTCGTTTCATGGTTTTAGTTGTAGTTTATCTTTTCTTGTGTTTGTAATATACTCCCCCCATCCAAAGCAAGAAGTATTTTGGGACGGAGATACTCCCTCCATCGAAAGGGACAAGTAGTATTTTGGGACGGAGGGAGTAATGTTTTTAAGTTAAATGTACTTGGTGTTCTTGTTCATTGATGTACTATATGTGCAAAATTAGTTCGAATTTTCCGATCGCCATACCCTCCTTGTCCCCAAACCGGTGGAGCTGCCAGGAGATCGCCCGCAGCGGGGCCTGCAAAGCGATCTATAAAGTAGTAGTAACAGGAAAATGCAACAGACCGGTAGCCAGGACTGGAAAGAAAAAAGTGAAGACAATACGAGGAAGAAAATGTTTGAAAAAAGGAAGGACAACTGAAATGTTAAACAGGAAATCTTTTCACGAAAATTAATCCAGTCGTAATCCTCTCAAACATAGGCTCCCTTTGAAGGATAGGATTTGTAAAGGATTTTTAGTTTCCATAGGAAACGTAACACATGAGCTAGGACACTTTGGTAGCCATACTAAAAGAGCTGCTTATCCGCCTCATCCACTTCCCCATGCCGCTAATAGAATCTCTTCAGCCGCGGGAAGGTGTCCCCCAAAGAGTTCGAGGACACCGAGGAGTGTCTGTCAGAAGAGTCGCCTGATGACGAGGAGGCCGGGGAGTTGGGGTGGACCGGCAGCGTATAGTCGAGGTAGTGATCCAGGTGGATGATGAGCTCCGTCGTGAGGCTGCCAGGCCGGACCACTGCGGCATGGTTGAAAGGTTCCGCCAGCGGCCCGCCATCACTCCCAGTCCGGCCATCACTTCCTGCAAAGAAGGTGGCCATTTTGGCCCGAGGCAGGAGGTCAGCACGCTCCCGGTGGTAAGTGGAAGCATCGAAGTGATCAAAGAGGAAGACGTCACCCAGAACCTGTCTGATGCCCTCCGCAGACCAGACATGCAGAGGGAGGTTCTCGATGACAAACTGCACGTGGAAGAACCACCCGACGATCGGCACACCGACGAAAAAGATCCATGGCCAGAAGTAGTGGTTATCATCCGGCATGGAGATGATTGCCGTCTCGATGGTGAGCTCCCGATAGTCATCACGGGTGAACCGCACCAGGAATTCACCATCCCCAAACGTGGACACGACGAAAGCCCAATGCGGGATTTCAAGTTGGTGATGGATGACCAGGGTGATCTCCATGGGCGTCGCCTCGCTGCGACCTCCTCTGGGTCCCAGAACAGCTGCTTGGCGGTGCAAACAGATAAACTTCATCATCATGAGGCGGTTGTTGACCACCGTGCATTGCCCCTTACGAGGGCGTAGGGACGGTGAGCCTCCAGGTACCTGCTCGCGTCTAACATGGTTGCGAGGCATGGCGTTGCGACAACAGAGGCAAAGGAGTTCTCAGGCAACACACGGGAGCATGGATGGGAATCAGTCGGGAACTTGAGCCTGTAAGCAATATGGGGGGTGGTTTAAGAAGGCGAGGATGAAGAGGCCAAACATCGAAAGCAGCGTCCCTTGAGGATCTCACAAAAATCCGGTGATAGGACGGACCTTTCGAGGCCTTCGGCTCTGTGCAAGCGTCATGAATGCGCGAAGGCCCAGCTTGAATATAAAGTGAATCAGCGCAGTTTCAGCCCACAAATAACAAGCGGCCCAGCTTTTTCGTCCTGCCTGCCAACCTGCCCGCGGCGGGAAATTTTTGTCACGCCGAATGAAGAAGGAAAATAAGAAATGAAAATAATATTTTATTATGGTACCCTTCGACCCACAACGCTGGACCCCTCTCCGCAACGCGCTTGTAGGAGCATCCGCCGGCCGCCACGATTGTAGGAGCATCCGCCGGCCGCCACGCTTGTAGGAGCATCCGCGGGCCGCCACGCTTGGAGGAGCATTCGCCGGCCGCCACGCTTGGAGGAGCATCCGTCGGCTGCCATGCTTGGAGGAGCATCCGCCGGCCGCTACGCTTGGAGGAGCATCCGCCGGTCGCCACGCTTGTAGGAGCATCAGCTGGCCGCCACTCTTGTAGGAGCATCCGCCGGCCGCCAAGCTTGGAGGACCAACTGCTGGCCGCCATGCTTGGAGGAGCATCCGCCGACCGCCACACTTGTAGGAGAATCCACCGGCCGCAGCGCGTGGAGTAACAACAGCCAGGTACAATTGCGCACATAATGTGTTCTTGTACATCTATCCTCTTACGGATAGGCTGATGGCTGATTGATTGTAGGAAGCGATGTCAGAAGATAAGACATGGATGGGAAAAGACAGGCATACAAGGGAGTGGCAGGATGGAATGAAGTCATTTTTAAATTCGTGGCAGTTCTAATGTTACATTAGGATATGTTGCCACAAATTACTGGTTTGTGACAATAAAGCTGTAACGCCACGAACCAGGGTATCGTGGCAACACATCCTAATGCAACGATTTTGTTTTGTTGTATTACGGTCCAAATACAACTGTTTGCTGATTTGTGGCAACAGATCCTAATGCAACGACTGTGTTCCGTGGCAATAAAGCTATAACGCCACTAACCAGTAATTCGGGGCAACAGATCCTAATGCAACGACTGTGTTCCGTGGCAATAAAGCTGTAACGCAATGAACCAGTATTTCATGGCAACACATCCTAATGCAACGATTCTGTTTCGTTGCATTACGGTCCAAATGCAACTGTTTGCTGATTCATGGCAACAGATCCTAATGCAACGACTGTGTTCCGTGGCAATAAAGCTGTAACACCACGAACTAGCATTTCGTGGCAACAGATCCTAATGCAACGACTGTGTTCCGTGGCAATAAAGCTGTAACGCCATGAACCAGTAGTTCGTGGCAACAGATCCTAATGCAATGATTGTGTTCTGTGGCAATAAAGCTATAACGCCACGAACCAGTATTTCATGGCAACACATCCTAATGCAACGATTGTGTTCCGTGGCAATAAAGCTGTAACGCCACGAACCAGTATTTCGTGGCAACACATCCTAATGTAACGATTCTGTTTCGTTGCATTACAGTCCAAATGCAACTGTTTGCTGATTCGTGGCAATAGATCCTAATACAACGACTGTGTTCCGTGGTAATAAAGCTGTAACGCCATGAACCAATATTTTGTGGCAAGAGATCCTAATGCAACGACTGTGTTCCGTGGCAATAAAGCTATAACGCCACGGACCAGTAATTCGTGGCAACAGATCCTAATGCAACAATTGTGTTCCATGGCAATAAAGCTGTAACACTACGAACCAGAGTATCGTGGCACCACATCCTAATGCAACGATTCTGTTTCGTTGCATTACGGTCCTAATGCAACTGTTTGCCGATTCGTGGCAACAGATCCTAATGCAACGACTGTGTTTCATGGCAATAAAGCTGTAACGCAACTAACCAGTAGTTCGTGGCAACATATCCTAATGCAACAACTGTGTTCCGTGGTAATAAAGTTGTAACACCACGAACCAGTATTTCATGGCAACAGATCCTAATGCAACGACTGTGTTTCGTGGCAATAAAGATGTAGCGCCACGAACCAGTAATTTGTGGCAACAGATCCTAATGCAACGACTGTTTTCTGTGGCAATAAAGCTGTAACGCCACGAACCAGTATTTCGTGGCAACAGATCCTAATGCAACGATTGTGATCCGTTGCATTAGCATCCTGACGCCACGAACTAGTGATTCGTGGCAACAGATCCTAATGCAATGATTGTGTTCTGTGGCGATAGATCCTAGTGCCACGAACTAGTGAATCGTGGCAAAAAGCTAAGCTTACTGCAACGATTTAGTATTCATTGCAGTACAATCGTTGCAACAGGTTGGAATCCTTGTAGTGATTGTAGTCCATCTTAGTCAATTAAGGAATGTGTCTTGTTCTTTTTATCCTAAGCACCATCGATTCTAACCACATGATGGATATAATGGTATAGCAAGTCGAATATCTCACCTTGTACTCGCGTTTTAGCCATGACTTCATAAATTATTCGACACGCACAAGTGGTTGATAGTTCTGTGGGACCATAGTACTCCTTGTGATGAAGATTGTCACCCCTTGAACGGTTTTGTAAGATGTTATTTTCACATGACATTACCGGTGCCGATGGTGTTGTGGGTAGGAATTGTTAGACTCTTGTTGTTTTCAAATGTCAATTTTTGCTGCATAGTGCTAGTTTAATGTGAACTTGAACCTTTAGTGGAAGATGTGTTCCTTGCAAGTTTAACCGCATCACTGCTCAATAGACTTGTATACATTTAAAAAAAAACTTTACCAATTCTTTTATGCACTATTTAAACCTGTAATTCTAAATTTGTGGTTTATTTGTGTGCTTGTGATATATGCAATGTTGTTGATTGTTATGTTGTGATCATGAGATGATTAAGAGGAAAAAATGGTATGGACGATTAGAGGACCGACTAGGGTCGACTAGGATTGATTAGTCACCCTAGTCGACGGTTAGTCGTCCTAGTCGACCTAGTCGGTGTGTAGGTGACTAGGGTCGACTAGGTGACTTGAAAACATTGTGAATTGTTTTTGTTTAATTGTAGATATAATTGTTCTTCTCAGCTTTTGATACAAGCAATACACATAACTAGCTAATGCCTTGGCCAGTCGCCTCAAACCCTAGAATGGAACTTGGTCAATCACCTTGGTCAGTCGCCTTAAACCCTAGAATGCCTTATCAAACCCTAGAATGCTTCCATATTTTTCTTCATGCAACACTTCATGTAGAGTTAATATGCCATTCATTATATTTTTTGTCTTATTAGTTCTATCATGGAAAGCTCTAAAAAGACTGGTGCTGGTAGTAACAATAAAGAAGACAATATGAAGTTTAATGACTCCAGTAGTTCAGGCTCCTTTCACAGTCCATCAGATCCTTTTTCGAATATAAAAATTAAAAAGACTTTAGAGGATCTCAACCAGAATATGATCCTGCCGACGAGGAATGGATCACGAATCTTAACTTCAGCAGTTCAAGTTAATGTTGGTTGTCAAGTATACGAAGTCTTATAATTCTTTTCTACTTAATCGCAAAGACAACGAGGTAACTTTGGCTCCTAAAATCGCAGAGGGTTCTCCAATGGATGAATCCTCAGGTTCTCTCAAGCGGAAATGAGGGCAACGAGGTCCCAATAAGGGTCCATTGGACCGCATCATGTACATAACAAGGGTCAGTCCAGGTGGGCTTCTCCAAGAACCACTGAATTCAGTTACCAAGTACCGAAATGCATGCGGTTTTCTTGTTAGAGAGCTCGTGCCGATCACAACCGAGAATTGGAGAAAATTACCTAAGGAAACCAAGAATGAGTTGTGGGAAAGGATAAAGAAACAATTCAAGTTCCCAAAAGGCACGGAAGAAGCTGTAAAGAAAGCAACATTGGTCTCTTGTGGCAAGAAGTTTTGTGGCTGGAAGAGTGAAATGAATGCTTATGTTAAGGCCGATAAGGTCCCTAGCCCGAGGAAGATGGGAAAAATCACACAAGCTTAGTGGCAAGAATTTGTTCATCAAAAGAGCACACCTGATACTAAAGCCCTAAGTGCAACTAGGTCAGAGCTTGCCAAAAAGAACAAATACCATCATCGCTTGGGGTCTGTCGGATATGCCCCTAAAGTCCAGAAATGGAATAAGATATTAGACAAAATTAGCAGTAAGGGCAATCCTCACCTGTTAGAAGGCTGCGATGAGAGAACTCAGTGGTGGGTCTTTGCTGGGTCAGGTTTGACCAACGAGGGCAAACTTGAAAAGTCCGACCTGTGAATGAAGTAGAGGAAAAAATGAAAGAAGTAATTGAAAAGCAATAGAAGGGTCTCTTCAAGCCGAAGAGGGAGAATGACCAACTTACCTCTATCCTAGGAAACCCTGAACACAGTGGGCAGGTTCGAGTAGTCTCTTCTCAAATGTCTTGACTAGATGATTTCCCTAAATATAAAGACACATATAGAAGACGTGAGAAGTTCAAGAAAACATTTGATGAAATGATTGCTCAAAAGGGCAAAGAAAATGTGCAAGAAATAATGGAACGACTTAGACAATCGGGACAATTAGTGGCATCGAGTACAGTGATGGTTCCCGTGCCAAAGGAGCAATTGGTATCTCCAACAGCGTTGGTATCTCCAACTGCCTACCCTAGCAGCGTAGGTTCTATGCCAGGCTCAAGGTCAACCCATAAGTTCACCGTCGATGATATTGCTAAGGACAAATCTTGTCGTCTTCTTGTCCCGATCAGCAGTGCAGGAAACAAAACCAAACAGGTTGCCACTTCTATGGCAAAGCCTGATCGTGACTTCAACGGCAATCCGCTTCCGTTGTATTATGTTGTGGTGCAAGTTATTCAGATCATTGATAATGATTATGAAGATTATGAAATAGACCACATCACACATGAGGGGGTCGCGACTCTGGGGCAGGCTGTCAACCAATTAATCTTTTGGCACCGACGCGATATCGTGTTGGACGATGAGCTGATTTCTAGCCCCATCGCATCTCAAAATACTGCAACCCCATCTTCTAAGGTGAAAGTCCAGGAAGATCCACTCATAGTCCAGGAAGATCCACCCCCCTATGTCTCAGCAAGGATTATAGTAACCTTGCTAGTAAAGATAACCAAGAGCAACAAGTTGGACAACAACTTCAAGCAGTACCAGAGCAAGCTGTTGCTAGTAAAGAGCAACCAGTTGAGCAACAACTTGAAGTAGTACTAGAGCCAGCTGGTGGGAGTAAAGAGCAATCAGTGGAACAACATGTTCAACAACAAGCCAATGTCGGACTTCTGACGACTACTCCTCGATCATCAGTGCCTATCAAAGTTAGCTCATACGAAATTAAGAAACCTTCATTAGAAGTGTCTAAGTATTTGGAAACTATGAAGGAAAATATTAGAAAATCGAGTGCATCTCGTTCTTCTCATGAGCCAGCATTAGAAGATATCGAGGAGTGGAAAGAAGACGGTGTCATGTATAATCGGCGGACGGCTTTAGTTAAACCAGTAGTTCCAAAATACAAGCTTGAGAATGTTCCTCCTAAATTTGAGAATGGGAAGCCATTCATGACATCCGTAGAACTTAGCAAACAACCTGCCCCGCTCAAAAGAATGCATGAAGTGGTACATCCTTGCCAGCACAAAATATGATCTTTCTTGTGTCACATTTCATGTTCTAAAAGATGCATTCTGGAGCACTGTAGCAGATAAATGAGTCATTTTATTTGAAGAGCTGCATACCCTTTTCCATCGGGGCATGCTCGAAATCAACCTGCTACTCGTCTGGTGCTTGTAAGTGCCTCTAATATTTTGCATTTCCTTTTCTTACTACACGCATACACATTTCATGAGATTATAACAATTCTAGACTTCTTCAATAGGATGCAATACATGGATAATGAAAAGATGAAACACAAGACAGGTATTCTTGACCCTACACGGATTGCAAAGACGATATTCGACGTCAAGGCAGATCGGGACTTAGTATAGTTCAAGCACATGAAAAAAAAAGAATTTGAAAAATCAATCGCAAAACTTAAGAAGGATAGAAGGACATAAGTTGCAGCTTACATAGAACATGCAATATTTAACTTCACCAGAGACGGCAAGGACCTCGTAAAGGCTCCGTACCACTTCAAGTAAGTTCGACACATGACATTGAAATAACAATTATTGCTAATTATTAACACGTGTGTTTGTATGTGTACAGTAATCACTGCATAATGATCTTCATCAATCCAACGCAGGATTTGACAACAGTCTTGGACTCAGCCAATTACCCACCAGATCGTTACAAAGATTTCCTTTCCATTTTGATATTGTACGTTTATTCAATAATTTTAATTTACACATATTTAGAAAGTGTTGACAAGTTTTATATGACATTTCTTGTATTACAACGCTTGGCGGTTTTACGCGGGACAGCTTGACGGTCAGAGACCTCCTAATACGAATGCATTGGACATTAAAACGTATTATGTTTGTCCGAAGCAGCCTGTTGGAGTGTCTTATGCGGCTATTATGTATGCGAGCATCTTCGACCGCCAGCGAATATAGAGTGAATCGTGAGGATGTAAGTTATCTTTAATGTCGATATCTTATTTTCTTACTTTTGAGTTTCATTTTCATTGTAACTAGTATAGTTTAATACTTATATTCTCTGCTGTTCAATATTACCAGAAACATTATTTTCATATTTTGATTCTATCTTCAAAATTCAATTGCTCATAGTACAACTGCTCCAAAAATATCAAATAAATTCCTGTATACTCTCACTTTGATCTATACTTTGAGATTGTTCAAACCAACACATTCTAAACCTTGTTATGTGTTTCATTACAGCACACGAAGAATGACCGGTTTATAGAAGTATTCCTGGTGGAGGAGCCGACAAGATTGCTGTTGAACTGTGTCAATTCATGCGTCACGAAATTTTGCACAAAAATGGAGAGTTATTTGATGAGAATGGTGCAATAGCTGATGTGCCAGAACTTTGTGACTATGCCAATAGAAACATTTTTTAGTGAAAATTTGTAAACTATAAGATGAATTGTATGTGTAACTTGTACATATGTATATTGTGTTAGTGAAATTGACTTCTGTGAGATGACTTCTGTTATTATATTGTTTACTTCTGTGATGATATTGTTGACTTATGTGATTATATTGAATTGACCTGGAAATTAGAAATAACAGCAGGTAGTACTGCATAGGGTATACCTTATCACAGACGGTTATTTACCTACAGCTAGACATGTCTGTGAAATATCATTATCACATGCGACTAGATATTAGGTAAAGAACCATCTGTGATAACCTAATTATTATAGACGTTACTGATATGGTATAAACCGACTGCGATAAACAGTCTCCATAGGCGGCTTGTCGTAGGTAAACATCCGCCTATGATAACACAATTATCACAGGCGGTTATATATGTTGCACGACTCGCATGTGATAATATGTTTTCACAGGCGGCTAGCCTAAGTAAAGAACCGTCTGTGATAATGTGTCTTCACAGGCGGTTTCACTTCTCCGCCTGTGAAATTGCAGATTATCACAGTCTCTTCGTTTCAGGCAGTTTTAGAAACCGCATGTGATAATACATTCGGAGCCGCCTGCCATAAGGCTTATTGTAGCAGTGTAATGAACTCGACAAAGAAATTGGAGATGAAGGAATTGTTGCGAGCGGCCGTGCAAGCGCACTCCCCAAAAACTTGATCGCCGGCACCTGTGCAGGTCTTCAGATCATTGGTGCAGGTTCGAAGACACCGCTCTCCCTCGATGCACTGCACGGCGGACGAAGGAACAGAAAGGCGAAAAAACAGCGGTGCAAAACAACTTTGAGAGAGGCGAGTTTCTGTGTATCTTTTCTCCAGTATCCATCATGTCTTTTATATACTCGAGTCTGCCAACCACCTCAAGTTGGATCTGCCATAATTTGAGTCTGCCAACCACCTCAGGTTCGATCTGCCATAATTCTAGGAAACCGCCCCCTTAAATTCCTCAACATGCAACTAGTGGGAGTGATTATGGGTATTTATGCACTGACAATGTAAGTCTGCAGTTACACCACTAATAACTCCTCGTGCTGACTTGGTAGTCTAGGTATTGATGAAATATTCCAAATTATACAAGTGGCAAAAAATAAAGGCTCAGTAGAACACAACTCACCGCGACGCGAATGTGCAACATCGCAAGTCACAAGTCACGCGATAAACACGCATAAAAACACGAAACGCGCACACGCTTGTGTGTTTGTGTCCATAACAACAGTTTTCATCTCTCATTATTCACATGTTGAGAACAACTCTAAGGGTCAATATATATATTGGAGACCATTCATATAGGTGGGCAATGCGAGACTCAAATGCCCAGCCACCTCTCCACACCACACCTTGGCTTTATACTAGTGGATTTGGCCCAACTAAGTCAGCGCAGGATTGCTGCTCCCGTAGGCCAAAATCCAACAGGAACTACAACTCCAGTTTGCAAATCCCTTGATGATATATAGCTGATATAGATCATGTAAAAATGCAGGGTGAGATCCTTGAAGGTTTGGTTGCACAGTGCAAATGGAAGAAGTTTTGAAATTTTCCTACAGCCCGCATTAGAAGGTGTTGGCTCAGACTTAGGGCCAAGTTTAAGAGAAATATGTGGTCCTAATAGATTGGATGAAAAAAAGCACTTCTGGAGAATGTTGGAACTTCGATGTGTCCAGACCATTTCGATTGGTTTGGAAAGAGCGATCTTGATGCTTAGTCCAGGAATGCCGATAGATCAGTTGTCACAAAAATTTTGCCAGCACATCCTATAGAATAGGCAACTAAAAACACTGCAGGAAATCATCCGTTTGATGAAGCAGAGGCATTTTCCATGCAGCCAATCAAGTGCTACGGGAATTACCACAAAAATGACTCTCTTTCAAATAACAATTTGTATTACAAGATTATTATCCATGTGCAGAGTAATTCTGTTTTTAGGCAGTAGCAGCAAGAGATGAGAAGAAACTAAGGATTATGCCCTCTATATAGAGGTTTCTTTATCGATGTAAATTTGTTAGAAGTGAAGAACAACACAACTGACCTCTCTAAAGATGGAGACACCTTACTCAGAAATATCAATAGTGCATTGGATTCAAATTTCTCAGCTGTGGATGGTGTATATTATATATATATATATATATATATATATATATATATATATATATATATATATATGTGTGTGTGTGTGTGTGTGTGTGTGTGTGTGTGTGTGTATACATATATATATATATATATTTGAATAACAAACAGCAAGAAAAGCACATGCAGTGAATATATTCAAAAAGGAAGTTCAAAATAGAGTACAAGAGATAAAGGAACACAGAGAAGGACGTCCTGATGAAGGACATCTCACTAGAGTGTTCCCAACCACAGCATCAAAGAAGCCTATCTATTTCCTTGAGCCGACAGAGCTGTGAGCCCAAGGAGGCATAACTCTTCCAAGATTGGATCGTGGGTTGAGATGCTCTGAAGATCTTAGCATTCTGCTGTTTCTATATTTCCCATGCAGCAGTAGCAAACACTTCAATGAAGCATGGTTTGTTCCAGTCCTGCTTTGCTCTAGCAATGGTTTCAAATAAGGAACAAGTCTACATAACCCCCTCATCTATACTCTTAAGACTAATTTACCCTCCAAACTACAAAGCCGGTTTCTTAACACCCTAACCTTTCCAAAACCGTCTATTTTACCCCCTTAGGTAATTTTCTTGAGCGGTTTTGCAATATCAGACGCTTAGGTGGCACTCTCTGCATGTATACTCTGATGGAACCCATGTGTCATTGAGTAATTGAGAAAATAACATGCCCTGACGCCGCACATATCTCCCTGGCACCTCATGTACCTCCCCTGGCACTGTGTATCTTTGGCGGCGCAGTCTCCGACGATCTTGATCTAGACGCGCGCGTTTCCTTTCCTGATTCCTGGTTCCCAGACGATCACTGTCTGATCTGCAAGGATTCTTTGTTTCACGTGTACTTGAACATATCACAAACAAAATTGTCCAGAACACAATAAATCAAAAACACTAAAGGCAGTTGATTTATCAGTCCACAAAATACTCCATTTCTTCCAATCAAGCAGGATTGAAAGCTTAAATGAATAAAGCACTTATAGTGGCGCTGGAACAAGCAAATCACTGCCTCCATCATACTCAATCTCCACGAAACAGCACCTAATATTGCAGATCCACTGGGGTGACGTGCCATGAGCAGCAAACTGACGGAGCTGAAGATCCACCAGGGAGGAAGGGACCACCCGCTTGCCGAAGCTCCTTCCTTCATACCGCGCCTCCATTTTCTCAATTACACAATGACATGTGGGTCTCAAAGGGTTATACATGCAGGAAGTGCCACATAAGCGTCTGACATGGCAAAACTGCTTAAAAAACCATCTAAGAGGATAAAATAGATGGTTTTGGGAAGGTTAGGGTGTTAAGAACCCGGTTTTGTAGTTTGGGGGTTAAATTAGTCTGAGGTGTATAGTTGAGGGGGTTATGTAGACTTTCTCCTTCAAAAAATGATAGTTCATGATGCCAATGAATTCCCATAATAACAACAAGCTTCACTGTACAGACATAGAATGAACAGGTGATATGTGAATTCCTCCATGTTGGTGGAACAAAGAACACATGTATAGTCATCTCCCTCAAAGCGTAGATTTTTCTTTTTAGAATATTTCTGGAATTCAGCCTGTCCCTAAACATCAACCAAATAAAGATTTTGATTTCGTTCAGCATTCTAGCTTCCCAAATCCAGTGAAAAGGTGGTGGCAGTGTAACATGTCTATAATAAAATGAGTAGCCATTCCTGGAGTAATAACTTTTGTTATTTTTGTCTAACCACCTATCCATTGGGTGTCCCCTGTCAACCACTTGTTGAATGATCACTAGCATTTCTTGTAATTCCATTTGAGCCTCATTAGAGAGAGGTTGAAAAAATTAGTGTGTGACATCCATTTGTAAATTGAATTGTGCAATAGACATCTTAGCCTTCTTGGCAAACGTGAACAGCCTTGGAAAATCTCTTTTGAAATAGTAACCGTCCCATTCCTCTTGCCAAAGCATTATTGTATCTCCAGCACCCACTCTGACCTGTACCTGTGGCCTAAACACATCCCAAAGGCCCACCACATCTCTCCACCAAAATGAGCCTTTTCCTTTTGTACATAGTGGTGGTTTTCCATTATTGCAGTAGGTATTTAACACCAAACTAACCCAAGGCACATCATGTGTGTTGCAAATCTTTGATAAGAACTTACAGAGAAGTGCCTTGGTTATCCTTTTGAGGCATTTGAGTCCTAAGCCTCCTTATTGAAGTGGCGATGTCACCTGACCCCAGGCCACCAGGGGCTTTCCTTTTCCTGCCACATATGATCCCCTCCACAAGCATAGTTTTCTTGTTTTATCAAAAGTTTGTAGCACTGGTCTTCCCAACTTTATTGTGCATATAGCATACATTGGGATAGAGGAAATAACGCTATTTACATGTGTGCACCTACACCCATAGATAGCCAGGTTGCAGTTGCAGATAGCTTCCTTTCTATGATGCTGATGAGTTGAGCAAAGTCTTCTGTTTTAGGTCTTGATAGGCCCATAGGCAATCCCGAGTATGTGAATGGGAAGGCGCCTATTCTGCATCCCAGGGCCTGTGCCATAGTGTCAGTTTCCCCCTTCGATAGGTTGACTGGCATAAGACTTGATTTACCCCAGTTGACCCTCAGACCCGTCGTTCCTCCTAGTTGATTTAGAAGGTTCTTTAAAAAGAATAGTTCCCACTGAGATTCTTTGAGAAGGATGATTGCATCATCCGCATATTGCACTACTGGAAAGTCAACTGTGGTGTTTTGTCGAATTGGAAGGGATAGCAGTCCCACTGCAAAAGCTTTGTTGATGAGAATCTGGAGGATATTTGCTACCAAGACAGATAAAAGGGGAGATAGACGGTCACTTTGACACATAATATTTTGCACTTAATAAATTTCCCTGGAACCCCATTTAGTAACACTGCTGAAGTTGGTGTTGATAGAATATCTTTGATCCAAAGTATCCATTGTTCTGTGAATCCCATATTCCGCAGCATGGACAAGACGAAGTCATGCCCCACCATATCAAAGGCCTTCTTAAAGTTCAACTTCAATATGATTATCTTTTCTTTTGAGTGGTTGCACTGATGGAGGTCCTTCTTAAAGGCATACTTAAAGGCCCTGCAATCTTGTATAGTCCTCTTTCTAATGAATCCATATTGATTTTTTGTATAAGCTGTGAGATTGCTGCTTGCAGTCTTAAAGAGAATTTTTATGATGAGCTTGATTGAGGAGTTTAGCAATGATATGGGCCTGTAATCATTCACCTTTGTCGGGTTGGGCACTTTCGAGAGCAATGTGATGAAAGAGCTATTGAGGGATTGTGAGCTGACATTGCCACTCACAAACTCAGTACATAAATTGTATCATCCTCTCTGATAATAGGCCAACAGGCTTTGTAAAATCTCGTATTAACGGCATCCAGCCCAGGTGCTTTATCTGTCGGCGTCTCCTTTAGAGCTTTATGCATCTCATCCCCCGTGATTGGATTACAAAGCCATCCAAGTTGTCGTTGTTCTAGCATCATGTCCTGCAATTGTGGCCACTCTTGGGTAGGCTCTGAGTGACCTAACCATTCATTGTATTCTTTCCATATGAAGTATTATTTCTCTCTATGATCCATTAGTTCCCTACCTTTTGCATCCTGTATAATAGTTTTAGTGTTGCATCTATATCTCGCAGCAGCAGCTGCAATAAAAAACATTGTAGGCCCATCCCCTAGCTTGGTCCATTGTACCATATATTTTTGTCTCTAATAGTCATTGTTTTGCTCATTGCATGCTCGGATTAGTTTGGGTAGAGTGCCCAGGTTCCTGCTCCAGTCCTTCAATGTTTTCCTCAACCTCTTGAGTTTAGTGGAGATTGTCTTAGCACTGTTCATGTGAAATGTAGGCAGGTCCCAAGAGTCTTTGACAATCAACATAAATTGAGGGTTGTGGAGCCAATAATTCTCAAATCTGAAGCATTGAGCCTTAGGGATGTTCGTGCTGATTTGCACGACACATGGAATGTCATTTGAAGTGTCTCTTGCCAGAGGGAGAAGCAGTATTTGGGAATCTTAGTGTCCATTGGATGGAAGTGAAGCACCAATCCAGTTGTTGTAGGAATGGTGTTTCTTGCATGTTGCTCCAAGTGTAACTCCTCCCCTTAAAAGGTATTTCTAGTAAGCCCAAGTGCTGAATTATGTTGTTGAAGGTCAACATGTCATTGAAATTAGCTCCCGGTCTGTTTTTTTCATCCTCACTCCTATAGAAGTTGAAATCTCCTACAACCATCCACAAATCATCTGGATCCAGGTTTAGATCCCAAAGCCACTGTATGAACTCCAACCTTTGTGCCGCATGGCAAGGCCCATATATTGTGATGAGTGTCCATTTCATCCCATTTTTGTTGAGGTGAAGTGGACTGAGATAGCAAAGTCAAGAATTTGAATGTTGTCCCCTTGCAATAAATTTCCATTCCAACCCATCAGTAAATCCCCTGAGGCCCCCCCTTGATGGAGAGAAGGCGAATTTGTTGAACCTTCGTGGGGCTATTTTCTTCAAGAAAGAAGCATCAATGTTAACCTTCTTTGTCTCTTAAATACAAAATACATTGCAATCAATTATTTCCCCAATTTTGGATCTCATTCCCAGCTGCTTGACAGTGTCATTTAGTCCCCAAACATTCCAATTCAGGATGTTCCAATTTCTAGTATTGGTGTGTGCCATTTAAATAAACCTTGGAAGAGGTTGGAGTATGTAAGGTTGGAAACCCCACGTGGGAGGATGCTTTTATGTGGCAAGCCATTGAGGACATTCTGATTCAGCTGTTGAATACCAAGCACAAGCATGCCAAGTAACAAAGATGAAGCATCTGTCATTTCATTGCATAGTCTAGATATCAAGCTTGGAGCCATTGACATAGTACATATGGTTAGCCAAAAGATAGTGATTGCCGGCTGAGGGTCCTCTAGAGCCCTATAGTACATTACAACAAAAGCAGTCTTCCTCAAGTATGATACACCAAAAGCAGTTTTGGCCATCCCAACTGACTAGTCAACTAACCACACACCTCTGCAAATACTAGAGATACTACTACTGTATGTACATGACATGATCACCCTAGCCCTAGAAACATGTGATCTGTTGGCTTGCTTATCCATCTACCCTTCTTGGAGTGTCCCTGCTAGCTTCATGTCCTTGGACCACAACACATAGTTGATTTGAAGCCAGCTTGTCTCGTGCCCCATCAGGTGGCACCCCATCTAGAAACAGCCACCTCCTGCAGCACCATTGATGAAACCTCAGGGTGAGGACAATTATTTTCGAGATCTATTAAAGAAGGAAATTTAACAGAACCTGAAAAAGAGTAATTACCCCCCAAGTTAGGAGAACCCTGATACACCTCCTGATCCTTCCCTGAAGGTTCTCTAAATTGAGATGAGGTTGTGACCACTTTGGTCCTATGACCATCAAGCATTATCTTGATTCTCTAGCTCCTCCTCGGCGTGTCCATAGGAGTCTTTCCCTTTTCTAAAGCATTATCTTGACCATTTGTGGTTTCCTTGCTGTCTTTTGTGAGCATGGCTGATACTGATTCTTGGACGTGCTGCCTACTTCCTGCATGTGGAACATTTGCCGCAACATTGAGCCTGGCACCTTCCTCTTGAGATAGCTCTCTAATCACCACTGATGATCTGTGTGAGGGTAAGGAAGAGCTTCCATGCAGTTGCTCATCTTCAGACTATACCAATGGGCTATTAGTGGCCGATGTACCTTGATTGGCCTGGTCATCAAGATTTGCCTGATCAGGACCTGCTGAGTTCCACCAGGCTGATGAGGTTTGTGGAAAAGTCAAGGCAAGCAATCTTCTCAGCGACGGTGAGTCAAAAGGCCTAATCCACTCAGGGCGGATGTTTTGGTTTCCATTCTTCAAGAAGTTGAAAAGAGGTTCCCCATATAGTATATTGTGAGTAGTGATCTGACCTTGCACTGAGTCATCCGAATGCTCAAAGACCGGCCTCTGAGGTGGCTGATCCGAGTCCATGTTGATGATCGATTGCTCGTCTTGTGGGTGGCTGAGGCCATGGGGCTCATCCCCAATTCTGACCAAGGCCATGCTGGTGCTAAAGAACATGATTTCTTTGAGCTTGTGCGACAACTTCCCGAACCTGATTCTCCTGATTGTGAGGAGGAGTCTGCATTTCTTCATCCACTTCATTGATTTCAACAAGTTGAAGGGGATGTGGGTCACCCCGGTGGTATATTACGTTCCAGCGGGATCCCAACATCCAGCAGCATCAAATTGAGGATATAAAGAGGACAAGTCCAAGACCAAGCAAAACCATCTCTGGTTCCTTGCCGCAAAACCAGGCTTTTAGGCACTGCAGCGGCCTCATTGTACATGCATTTGAAAAAAATCACCCCAAGGCCCAGGACCGTTATTCCATTGAAGTAGTTTTCCAAAGCTAGAGACAACCAAGTCTATTGTCTCCAAGGTGTGGTAGTCAATAGGGAACCCAAGAATCATAAACCAACCGACGCTTGTGAAATTTCTCTATCTTCAGCTTAGGCCATAATCATGTCTAACAGACCTAATTAACACTCCCTCCACTTCAATGGGTTCTCCCAGAACAAGAGAATCTATGTAAAAGCAAGTCTCAAAAGCGAAGAGAGCAATACCGAGGGGGGTTAAGCATGAGAGGTGGACAACCAGCCCTAACTCATCCACCAGATGATCCTTCATGATGATTTTGAACATGTTGTAGTCATTCTCATGAAGCACTCCATGGACATCAACAGCAATAGCGCAATCTTCATGCAACGATTGGTGGAGGCCTTGGAGGTGGACTGTAGTTCTAGGTATGTGATCTTCACCCCCATCCTCTATTTGGAACTGCTGTTTAGGAAGGAATCTCTCAGGATTAACCAGAAAGTTTGCCATGAAGGGAGTAGCGAGTTTGGCCTCGGTGATGTCACTCAAGAGCTCTGGAGTTTTCTCTGGTTTAAGTGAAGTGAGTCTAAGTGAGATGAAACACTCACAGTTGAGGCCTCTATTTAAGAGCGCTAGTTGGAGAGAGTGTGGAGGATTTGACGTCCCAGCCCTTGGTGAGACGGGGTCATTGTAGTTAGCCCCCTCAACCAGTCTTTTCTTGATCTCCTAGACCCTCGGAGTAGCTGAGTTTTTGAAACACCCCCTTCTAATGTGCCCAAATGTGTAGCATAGGTTGCACCTGATCATATTGCAGCATTGAAACCAGTGGCGAAGCTAAAGGAGAAAACTATCTGGTGCCTACCTTTATTACAATATAAATTTTAGCTAATATTTAACTAAATTTGAGGTATTAACAAGGAAGAATCACCATTTATCCTGGGGCCAGTGCACCAGGGTCAGTGAACCTAGCTTCGCCACTGATTGGAACCTCAGATGTCTCAGGCTTAGACACCTAAAGCATAGCCTGGGAGGGCTAGGTGAGCACTCAGGAGCAGCATTGAATGAACTGGTTATGTTCCAACTGCGCGGCAGTGGCGCACTCAAAGAAGGAAGATTTTCTTTTTGGTGTCCGGATTGTCTACCCGAGATAGCTCCACTACGGCTTAAATGAGGTGCTTGAGTGTCTAGATCGTAAGTGGGTGGGGAGTGGGAGTCGGTGCAAGGCACAATGGAACGCTCGTGCTCAACAGGTGAAGCAAGGTTGCACACCATGAGGCAAGAGTCAAGAGTACTCATGGCCATCAAGGTAGCCTAGCTAGACCGGTAACTGTAGCATGCAGTAGAAGGAAATTTTGAAAGATGAGTATGAAATGGGCTATCACCCGTCACATCCGGGCGTGAGCTGTTTTCCACCGAGATAAATGAAGAACCCACTTCCCCAATCGAATGAGGATGACCCCGTGGATCACTGAGTGGTGTAACCTTCTTGGAATGGAAGAACCCCAGCGAGCTAATTTCATTGGGATCTTGCGGGATCGGATAGAGAATGCCACCAATCCAAAGACCAAATTGCTGAATCTTCAGTGGCCTTCGAGAGGGGCTTTGTAGAATTGGCGAAGAAAAAGTTACATTTTTATTTATTTCATTCTTTGTTTTATTTGTCGATCATTTCTTCCTCGACAAATGTCCAACTATTTCTTTCTTCCTCTTCCCATCGGTGAAAGTCGTTCATCCAGTTGACTCCAGCATCTCACCAAAGGTGGAAATAGATATCGATCGATTCGGTTGTAATTCTTGTGAGAGAGTTTACTAGGAGGCCAACATCCTTGTTGGACATTGTGAAGCGGAATGAGCGTTCTATGACAAACCTGACATGGTAGCCTCCCAGTGACCTCCAAGCATGGAGTGGAGAACCCACCCTACTTTTTCTTCCGAGAGTTTGAAGGGAAACGACAAAAAACCAGAAGGGGGAAGAAGGCTCATCTGGTTGATGAGCAGGTGTGATGAACCGAGGAATTGTAGCGCAGGAGCACCTGTTCCTCGAATCTTCGACCCCTGCCGAAGTCCCACTTTTCCTTAGTAGCTTCCAGCCTCTCGCCAACCATGGTGCACGGACACAGATAGCGGTCGACTCGCAAACCTTCACAGACCGCAGGAGCATGACGAAGGACCAACAACAGTGAGCTTGGAGGTGTGGTTGATGGAGGCGGAGCTTTTGCGCGGTTGTGCGAGGGAGAGGGGGAGTGGAGTGGGGAGCGGCGAGCGAGAGCCATGGTGTGCATGGTATATATTATGAAGACTATATTCACTCATGGTCAGTCAATATCTTTTACCTAGGACTTAATCTTTATAAATGTGACATCAGAACATAAAAATTGATTCTACCTATTCCATTGGTTAGTTCTGAGCACTAATTTATTTATGATGCACATTGAACTATCAACTTTTTCATTTGTGCATTGTGTATACACTACAGGAATCCCGATGATTTGCGATGGCCAGGGCCGTCGCAAATAAGGGAAAAACCATCGCAAATAAGCTATTTGTGACGGCTTCGCTTATTTGCGATGGTTTTCGGCCATCGCAAATAAGCTTATTTATGAAGTCCACCATCGCAAATAACACTATTTGCGACGGCTCGCTATAGCTATCGCAAATTATGGCTAGGACGCGTCGTCATGACTATACAGTTATAGTCGTCATACGTATGTCAGCCGCTCGCCGACCCGAATAGGCCTTGTCAAGCCCGAATACACCCTCACTTTAACTTCTAACTAAATGGGCCTTGTCGGGCCCTAAATGGGTTGTGTCAGGTCAAGCCGACCCGAATCCCATTTTTTTACATATAGTAATCAAATTAAAAATTATAACATTAATTAAAAAACAAAGCTGTTCAATTAAACATAAAGATAACAGTTATTAAATTGTAACTTATCAATTAAGAAACATAGACCTACACATAAACAATTTTATTATAAACATGGACATAAGCATTGACCTAAACCTAGCTTAGCAAACTTAATCTTAATTAACAAAAAATTGAACATAGGCATAAATAAACATAAACATAATTAAGTCTAAACCTAGATAAGCATGATTAACATAGAAATAAGCATTATAAATTTAATAGAACAATTCTTCTACTAATCAACAATTTAACGAATTACACAATTCAATCAACTAATCACCAAATTAACCAACAAATTACACAATTCAATCCTCTAATCAACTAATCATCAATTAATCTAACTTTCAACACATTAAGCGAAAATTCAACTCATAATTCACCATTAATTAAACAAATTAAACTATGGAGGAGGAGGGGAGGGAGGGGGCCATGGAGGGGTGGGGGGGGGCAGCCACGGAAGGTGGGGAGCGGCGGGGGGTTCGGCTTGGAAGAAGGGGAGGGGGGAGGGGCGACCATGGACGGGGGGAGGTAGGGGGAGGTTAGGAGGGGAGGGCTGCCATGGAAGGGATGGGGCGGCCATGGATGGGGGGATAGGGAGGGGGCAACCATGGAGGGAAGGGAGAAGAGGAGGGGGGCGGCCATACCTTGAGGCGGCAGCAGCGGCGACAGTAGGCGGCGGCGGCAGCAGCGAAAGCGAAGGGAAATGCGGTGCTCGGTTTGGAAATGAGTGATCCCAACGGTATAGGACTTTAATTTCGACGGCCTAGTAAATTGCAACGGCCCTAGGGTTGGCCATCACAATTAACCTTGTTTGTGATGGCCTTGGGAACAGACCGTCACAAATAAACTCTATTTGCGATGGCTGTCTTATTTGCGACGGCTCTAGGGCTAGCAGTCGCAATTTAACTGTCTATTTGCTACGGTTATGTTTATTTGCGATGGCTTGTTGCGGGCCGTCGCAAATACGCTTATTTGCGACGGCCGGCCATCGCAAATTATCGTGTTTCCAGTAGTGATATTCATATCGATAGAGCACGCGACGAAGGCGATTGACGAGCGGTCCAATTTGGAGGTGAGGATTTCCATATCGAGCTGTCATGGCAAATTCTTCAGAGGAAGCTGAAGCGTGCAGGGCCCAGCTGCAGTGTTAGTGGATTTTTCATAGGAAAAATATTCCGAATTTTAGCAGATCTTTGAAAAATCATAGCTCACTCTAGGTAACTCCAAAAATCCTCAAACCAATTTTGTTGGAACCCTCTCAGTGAGTAATTTTCAGAAAACTAAAATTAATGGATGAAACTCCTTAGAACAGGTTGTAGAATTCCATATTCCAAATTATTTGCCTAATTATTATAGAAGTTCTATGCCATGTTACATTCTCAATTTTAGTCAGAAAATCCTTCATATCACTTAGAATCTCCAGAAAAATTCTCAGTATTGTTTACCTTGATTAGATTGGTTCAATTGAGTGAATTGTCTCAGCTTTAATGAAAATAGCAGAAAATGCCCAGGAAAAATACCAAAAAAAGATTCAAACTTAAAAAATGCATTGTGAGCTGTAGAATGCTCAGTAAATTATGAAACAAATTTTCCAAGAAATATTATCATCCTATCTATCAGTTTACCATATTTTGGAACATTCATCACATTCTTATGACCACAGTTCTCCAGGAACCAAGCTGATACTTTTACCCTAGCTTCCATGTAAACTGATTAACTCTCTTTAAAAATAACAAGAACGGTATTGATCAATTATTTTAGCATGCTCATATGTTGTTTACAAATCCATATAATGTATAATACATTAAATGCATTATGTTCATATTGATAGTGAACATGACGCCGATGCTCGACGAGGAGTACAATTCGAAGGCAAGGATTCTCATACCGAAGCTGACGTGGAAGATTCTCCGGAGGAAAATTAACTGACTAGAGGCTACTAACTTAACTATTGAGCAAGGCAAGCCCTGGTTTGCATTTAATTATTAAAATGTCTCTTTTATAATCTCTGTATCGACATAATTGTTTTGAGCATTATGTCATAGTTGTATGACACTTCACACACATGATTCATTATATCCCTTGGATTATGGGTTATATTAGGATTTCACCTAATTATTAAGACTACGTTAAGGTTGAGGAATGGATTAAATGGTATATCTCGAGTAGGCGGTATCCTACTCATGAACATGGTTAAGGAGGAATCAATTGGAGGTTTGAGGATTGATTCACTTAAATGAAAAACTGGACACGAGACAGTTAGGCTAGGACGCTCAAGGACATGGTTCTGTGAGCATAGTTCTTGTCTGTGTCGATTAAGACGTGGTTCAATGCGGCCCTGCTGGATAATTTTGAACTTGCAGATGTATACTAGATATATGGGACCCGGAAACTGATGTAACTTGTTAACCTATGTGTCGAGTCAATCCCCACTTTCCTAGGCTGTTAGCTGACAGGAGTGCAGAGACCACTGCAGCGAACCCGTAGGTGGGGCCAACTTCTGGGATGGTGGGACCGGTTCGGCATTTGGGTGTCTCGTGAAAGGTTATCACTTATGGCATTATGGAGGAGGACCATACGCCTCTTCTAGATGGGTGTATGTGATGTGCAAGCCTGGTGTTTTTGATTTGAATCATTGTCACTCACGGTGGTGATCATACTTGTTCTCACAGTCGTGATGTAGTAAGAATTGGGGAAAACTGATGGAATATGCTTTATGATTAATCCCGCTATTGCAACTTGTATGGGTTAGAAGTAGCACGAACTAAATTTACATTTTCTAAACAGATAAATTGCTATGATAAAACTGAAATACAGATCTACTAATAGTGCACATTTACTTTATGCGAGATATAAATTACCGGCCTTTACCCTTTATCATTTAAAGTTTCATGATTAGGGAGATGATTAACTCTTGCTGAGCGTAATCTCACGTTTTGTTGTCCATCGTTTTGCAGGTACACTGAATATGACAACGTTAATGGAGGGCAGTCCGAGTGAGTTATCGCCTAAGGGGTATAGAACTCACTTGGAGCCCTGCACGCCTACGTGACCTTGAGTGTTGCTAGTATGAAGCATCCGCGGACTCGATGACTTCACTTTTTTTGCTTAGCTTAGGCTATCAGGCTTGAGTTGTTCTTTCCTTTTCCGCTATGTGTACTCATGTATATTGGATTGTAAAATGACAATGAATGTAATAATGACATATGTGTTGCATTTGTGGTCTTTTCTGTGTTGTGCTATTAGGTGTCGCATCGTACGACACCACACAATGTGATTCCTGGAATGACTGGACTGTGGTCCTCACATAGGAGGAATCAAAACACAAGAAATCAGACTCCCAACATAGTGCTTACTCGGATTTTGGCTGCAACAGATATGATCGCTGGTTTTGAGTTCTTGCCAAGGGGGATAACAGAGAGGCGATGAGGTGGTGTTGAGTGCGAGCAGATGGATGGAAAAGGCCGTCTTAACAGTTTTCATGCCACCAGCAACTTGCCTGCCTACTTGGTGAACTGGAAACAGCTCTATCCATTGGTGAGGAGCTTGGGCCGCGAAGAAAATGGAGGAAGTGGTGGTTTATCACTTGGGTCTCACTGACAATGGCCCCATTCCCTTTCACTCCTATCCTTCTCTAGTCCATCAAATCTCCCACCAACTTATGTTCACAAATCCTATATTATTGTAGGGAACCTCATTCAAACATGTAAAATCAAATTCTAAAATTCAATTCCATGTTTGGCCAAATTTTGTTTCAAATTTGAATTCAAATGCACATCAATGTACACATTGAATTAAATAGGAAATGACCTTCAAAAATTATGAACTTGGCAGGGACACTTTTTTAACTATGGGGAATCGATTGGCAACTCAATTTTATATTCTAACATAATTTGAACAGGAGATTTGTTTAAAATTTTTAACCTCCTGAATGAGGGTTTGAGTTAATTTGATTTTTTTATTTTTTCCAATTTAGTTCTTTTTCTCCTTCTCATTTCTATATATCAAAGCTGAAGTGCGCATTAAGAATTTAGGGATTTTACGCCCCCTTAAAAGCATCTCGTCTTGAGATTACAAATAAAGAGACGAAGGTAGAATGATTACAGGATGTATGACGAGTGCAAATTCGGATAATTTGAGCGAATAAAATCCTTGCTTTCTCGTGTCGCTTCATCAGCGATATGGTTGCTCCACAAGACTCTATAAAAGCACAAAGTCCGGAATTTTGTGGAACGAGTCTTTACATCGATAACTTGGATCGAATGTTCGGTACATGTGAGAACCAGTTGAAGCGCTTTGAGATCTTCCGTCCGGATTTCAGCTGGGGACTTGAGATATTTCCGCAGCTGACAAATGTGAAAAACATTAAGAACTCCAACTAGGGATGCCGATGACCCCAATAGATAGGCAACGGGTCTGCATTTTTCAATGGCTGCAAGTGGACCAATGAATTGAGGAGCAAGCTTTCCCTTCACTCCAAAATGATGAGTCCCTTTCAGCGGAGAGACACGAAGATAAATGTTGTCTCCAATGTCAAAGTAGAGAGGACGACGTCTTTTATTCGCATAGCTTTTCTGCCGAGATTGAGCAGCCTTGCAAAGCACGTGTGTGGTCATCGAAATCACTAGCAGATGAGTACTCATCGTCATCTTTAACAACTAGAACACGTTTGCTCAGACAGACGCACTTCACATGGCCGAACCCCTTGCATCTGTGACATTGAACATCTCTAGCTCGCCCTGTAGATGCTACAGAAGAAGCACTCTCGATGGACCTTTGGGTGGTCTTTGCTGCTGAGCTAGTGGAAGGAGCACGTGCCTTGTTGCTGGAGGAAGAAGGTCCTACCCGTCTTGCTGAAGAAGATGGTGGGGGAGCACGCCCAATCGGAGGAGCAGTCATGTGCGATGAGCTAGTCTTTCCTGCAGAAATATTAGTCCTAGAACTAGCTCGTCATCCCTGCACTCCCCTTTCAGCTTTACAAGCAAGATGAAACAAACGGGTAACATTATTGTAATCTTTATAAGCAAGGATGTTCTGAATTTCATGGTTTAAACCACCTAAAAATCTATCCATAGCTGGTTCCTCATCCTCATCTAAATTACAACGCAACATACCCATTTGTAGTTCCTGAAAATACTCTTCTACACTTTTAGCTTCCTGTCTCAATTGTTTTAACTTATTTAATAGATTATGTGCATAGTAACAAGGAACAAATCTAGCCCGCTTGAGCCATTTCAAAGCTTCCCAAGTTTGTGGTATGTTATTAGGATTTTTCTTGCCATGTACTATCCACCAAATAGAAGCAAAATCAGTGAACTCACTAGTGGCTGCTCTAACCCTTGCATTTTTAGGAAATTCATGACATGCAAATTTTTTATCAAGAAAAATATCCCAAGTAATATATGCATTAGGGTCATATTTACCATTGCGTACCTCACGCCGACGATGTCCACCCATACCTTGACGGTTATGTTGTAGCCGGCGTCGTGGACTAGCATCCTCATCTTCCCAATCTCAATATCTGAAGGATAGTCATCTTCATTGTCACGTACAATGCTAGGGGCATTGCTCACATGTAAATCTGCGGTTCATTCTCAATCCCTCTCCTCAAGGCGGATGGCTCCAATAGAAGTGTTCATTGTTCAAATGGAAACCTCCAACATGTTGATTTTGGTGTTGGTGTCGATCTCCACATTTTCTAATTGACCAAGACGATCACTTGTAACACGAACATCCTCACCAAGCGCTTCTGTGTGTATCCGCACTTGGGGCTTGAAGTGCTGTATAATTCCCCGTGTGCGACGTGAATGCACGTCTTCATTTGCATTTGCTCAACCTACCATGGTTAGTAGAAGAAGGAACAATCCCATATAAAAGGGTAACGTTATCCCTAGCTACAAGGGCGCTAGTGGGGATAGCTCCCTCACTCTCAAACTGTTCAATCAAGCTCTTACCTGTTCTTACCAAGCTCAGCAAGGAGGTGATAGCAACCAGCAAGTAATGAACAACTTTAAGAGTAGGTGTCAATCTATAGAGCTTTAGGTGGCTGCTTACCAAGCTCAGCAAGGAGGTGATTGCAACCAGCAAGTAATGAACAACTTTAAGAGTAGGTGTCAATCTATAGAGCTTTAGGTGGCTGAACTAGCACAAGGAGCAAACTTTCAGCACGTTAGTCAAAACAAGCTGAATAAACATTCTACGACGGTATTGTGCTAGTCCTAGACTAGACTGTTCTAGAGACGCGAGCCTAGACACAAAAGTATACACACCAGTTACACAATAGTCTACAACAGCAGCAACTGAAGCTCACTTTTTGTTTCTTTCTTTCTTTCTTTTATTTTCTTTCTTTTTATTTACAAAGATCCATAGTTCTAAAAGATTACATAAGGATCAGATGATAAGCTACCAAATACCACAATAGCACACTTATTTTTGCAGGTTCCTTGCAGGTCTTGTAAATATTGCTTTCCAAAGGAAAAAAAGATACACAGAAGATCTTGAAATCTCTTTGGTTGCGATGCGCACAAATGGAATTTTCGGGCAAGGTTTGATCAGTTGGAAAGACGGCGAGATAAACCATTCCAGATTGTGCTTTCAGTTTCCAAATGAACAACGTATGAAGAAGTTATGACCCTTTTCTCCAAAACCGAGAAGATACTCGAAATCAGATCTGATCTGATTATTTTCTCTTTTGGAGATGCAAATTTGGAAGTGAATATCTCCCTAATTTTGTGATGGTGGGGATGATGCATTTTTTTTCTTTTTGCAGATCAAACTGACAAGAACTCGAAACTCTAAAGCACTAAACACTAAGACCAGCAACTTGACTCGTCGAAGCAACCATGAACTCAACAAGTCTGGACTAAGTAGTGAATGTAAAAGGAACAATGGTCTAGAAATAATAGAAAAACAGATCTAGTTTTTTTTGGCTTTCTCTAGACTACAGGATGATAACAGCGGAAAGAAAATTAATGGTAGAACTCTCACTGATTAACCTTGCTCTGATTACCACATGATAGGATCATGGTTCCCGATCTTTCGATGAGAATAGGAGGGTTCAATTTGTGGAGGAGAAGACGTTGGCGATCCAACTACACCGTCCCCAGGATGACGCGCCTTAGCGATCAGTACACCGACTCCAAAGTTGTATTGTTTGCTGGCACACAATCAACCTGACCACGAGGGCCTTTGTTCCTGCAAGCAATCGAAGAACACGTAAGAACAAGAAGAACAAGTACTGATCTATTGAAACAATCAAAAGGTGGCGTTCCGAATACAAGTAGGCAGGCGATCTAGTCGACACGCGCGTGTACAAGAAAGCAGCAGAAGCTAACTTTCGAATAAACAAAACCCACCATCTAATGAGAGCAGCTGCTATTGTTCAATATCTCCCTAGGGTCGTGAGAAACCCTAATCACGAGTCCCTAATGGACTCTTAACGATACAGGGGCCACGGGCCCAACATTGGTGATGCAGCACCATGGACAGAAAAGGTATCGTTGTTAAAATAACGATTGTGGCCAACTCCAAATATATATGGATATGAGGTCAGATCTGTTTGAAAGTAGAATTTATAATCTTTCAAGGAAGTACTTGATCCCCCGAATCAGAGTCTGTATGATGTCGTGGTGGCCATCACAAGGTTGTGCTGTTCTGTTGTCCAAATCGAGTCGCGGGAATTCCCTTCCCTTTGGCTCCTCTCAATTGTTCCCGATAGTTTAGTTGACATGCACAAGCACAAGTAATCAGACCGTAAACCAGTAGTTGAGTGGGTGTGGATGTATCGATGGTGTTGATGTCCTCATCAATTCATCCCTCAATCTTTATTGTCCGGGGCAGCCATTTATACCAAATAGACAGGCAGGCAATTCAAACCTGGAACATGTTCATGACCCCAAAAGTGGGTCGTAAACTTACCCATCTTACCTAGGCCAGCTTGTCTGTAAGCATCGTGACCCGTGGGCGTAGTGGGAGACCTGAGAGCACCACATGACTTGGTGTTGGCACTGGCTACGAGGAGGTAGGGCAAAATCTAGTCTCCTCCAGTATTCGAAGATTTTGGGGATGTGCCACACAAAATCGATTTGGAGCAGTGCCTGTTACGTGGAGTAAGGGGCCCATGGCATACTCTCTGGTGCTCCAGTCCACATGTGAATATGGCCTAGAGGGGGTGAATAGGCATTAAAACTTTTCCTGCAACACTTAACAAAACCGTCAAATACCAGGAAGGCCGGACTAATCTGGTGTACTCGTAACACCTCCAAAAAATTTAACTATTTTTGTGTTTTTATTCAGGTAGTAATGCAGCAGAAAATGTAAATTTACTTTTGAGTGTTGACAATTGTATATTATGCTTAAGTTCCTCGAAAATCACAAAATTAATGATGAATATGAGAATGATCAAGTTTTTTCCTAGATTGTGATAATAATGAAAATTACGAATCAAGAACACACAAGACAAGCGATTTTTACCAAGCTTTGATCCCACAAAAGAGATATACATCCTCGTTGGGAAGCTCACACAGAGTCGGGTCTCAACCAACCCTTTACCTCGTCAAGTCACCATGAAGGCCTACTTGAGTTCCACTATTAACGGGGTAATCACCAAGTTGATGGGACAACCTCACAAGTTGAGGGCTCCCACGAGTTTACAATGAGAAAACAGATTGAATACACTCATAAGATGTACAAGAATTGCAAGAGTGTATGAGAGATCAAACCCTAACAGCTCAAGATTGCGTAGACATCACGCTCCCTTTCCCGAATCTTGATTCCCAAAAGATTGAACTTTTTAGCACTTTACATGAGTGGAGAGGAGTGTTTTTGTGCTCTTGGGACGTGTGACGGTGCTAGGATTCTTGGTTTTTTGTTGTGGGGCCGTAGATCACATATTTATAGGTGTTTAGGAAAGTTACCATTGAGAATCCTGAGGCCCGGACTAGTTCGCTCTGGGGACCGAACTAGTTCAGTGTGCTGGGTGATTTGAACATTGAGTTGTGCAGCACACTAGGAAACCCTAACTTATTGTGAGTGTGTCGGAATATTTTGTATAGGACTGTACTAGTTCATTTAGAGTCCATAGAGGAATTCGGACTAGTCTGCATAATATCTGACTAGTCTGGTGCATGGTGAATTTGTGAAGTGTTGACGGACTAGTCCGCATTTTGGGACTTGTCTGTTTGAGCACCAGTGAGAATATCGGACTAGTCCGGACATTATCGGACTTGTCCGTTGTTAAACTGAAAGGAAATCGTACTAGTTCGCTTGTTATTGGACTTGTACAGTGCTTCAATGTGTTTTTCAATTTGTTGTTTTGCCCTTACTTTCTATGCAAAGGTTTGAGCTCTTGGGGTGTGTCTCTCACACACACACCCTATACATTTGGAACAACTTTGCGCTTTTATTCTTCACTTGAGCTCTTTCCTTCTTGTTTCTTATTTTTCACCTTTTTGTGCACCATTATTTTCATTCTCCGAAGACCTGCTTTCATCTTAACAAGTCTCATTAGGATCTCGCTTGTTTGTTATCAATCATCCAAAACCCACAAGGGTGTGCCTAGATGCACTTTTGATCTCCCCCTTTTTGGTGATTGATGACAATCATTGAGTTTTCACAATTAAGAGTAAAAATTTGATTTTCATAAAGCATGCATATATGAGAATAATAAATATCAACAAAAGTTACTTCTCACATATATGCACTTTTTATAGTGGGGTGCTTATAAAGTGTGTGTGAACAATGATTTTGACGAACATAATTGACAATATGTAAAGCATAATGAACAAACATAGAGATATCATAATAAGCATCACATAATAACATTAAGGCAAAATAGGCATCATCCAAAAAGAACATACAAATTGAACTTAAAAAGATACATGTCCATGATCATTAGTCCTTAATGCTCAACTACCACTGCCACTCTCAACTAAATCTCCCCCCCTATGGCATCAAGACACCAAAAAGGAAAAAAAATGAGGGGAACTACTCGTCACTCTCTCTCTCTCTCACTCTCTATCCTGTGTTCATCTTCATCGTCATGCTCATGAGTAGGGGGAGGAGGATGAGGAACTGAGGAGACACCAACTCCAAAGAAAGCAAGTTCTTCATCCGTGAGAGGTGGAAGCTCCGAGATGTTTCCAATTGAGTCCTCTACGATCTCTGGAGAGGCAACAGGTTCAATGTCCAGCTTCTGATAGATTGCTTTAATGTTGTCCTTCACATAACGCTGGTGCTTCTTTCTGGCAAGGTTCTCCTTATATTGCCTCAATTTCACTTTGTTGCAGGATGCAAAGATGGAGGAAAGCATCCTTAATATGCCACTCGAGGACCCTTTGGAGGGTGGAGGAGTAGAAGTAGCAGCAGGTATTCTTGAGCTTTCTTGTGGCTACTTTGATCTTTGTTGCCTTGTAGATGAGTGAGGTGCAATGGGAACTGAGGAGCTAGAAGGCATCTGAGGCCTAAGACTGGTGTGCTCGACATCCTTCACAATTCGAGCCTGATCACCTTCTTGATCATAAACATAATGTATGGTTGTAGCCACAGGACCTATTCGAGGTGCTGGAGATGTTCACCATATCATTGTAGATACAGTCGAACACATTGAAGGTCCTCCTCTTTCTTATCACTTTTATCAAGGCTCTTAGAGATCCTTGGATACTCCCTGCATCTTCTCTTGAATTTGTTCAGCTCCTTTAGCATGGCCACCCAATCCGGGTCTCGTAGAGCATCTTCAATCTTAAATGGCTCCAAAGAAGACAGAGAAGAATAGTGAGCACAAATGTTAGCCATACTAGAGCGAGTCATTACCCCCTTGGAGATGTCTCCAAGTATGTTGTCGACAGGGTGGTTCCGTTAAACACATTGATGAACTCTTGGGTGTGGTACACTTGGTCTTGAGTCAACTTATCATTCTCCTTCTTCTTTGTCTCCCGCTTTATCATTGCCACCATTTTGATCTTCATTGTCTTGAATATGGTGATCTTGATCTTCGTCTTGATCTTGAGGGTATTGGCCTTGATCTTGTCTGTGCGACACCTCTTGTGATGAATATGGGTCACTTGGGCCCTGTAGTTCTTGTGGTCGTACATCACCAAGTGCCATTCTTGTCAAAGCCATATACGGTGCCTCTTCTTCATCGAACACACATTGATCAACTTTCTCCACTTGGGAACCATTAGTTTCATCAAACACCACGTCACGTGCAATTTCAACACAACCAGAGCTTTTGTTGAAGACACAATACACGTAGGTGTTTGAATCATAGCCAAGCAAGAAACCTTCATCGGATTTTGAAGCGAACTTCAAAGTCCTTGGCTTCTTGTTAAGAATGTAGCACATACTAACAAAAACTCTAAAGTAGGAGATGTTTTGTTTGTTATCGGTAAGAAATTCATATGGAGTTTTCTTCAATAGGTGATGGAGGTAAAGGCGGTCTGTGGCATGGCAAGCAGTGTTGACCGCTTCTGCCCAAAACAGATCGAATGTCTTGTACTCATCAAGCATGGTTTTTGACATCCCGATAAGGGTGTAGTTCTTCCTTTAGGCCACCCCATTTTATTCGGTTGAGTAGGGTACCGAAACCTCATGCTTGATGCCCTCCTCATCCAAGTACTCTTCTACTTGGGTGTTCTTGAACTCGTGGTTGTTGTCGGTTCGTATCTTCTTGATCCTCAAGGAGAACTCATTTTGAGCTCTCCTCAAAAATTTCTTGAGGACACCTTGAGTTTCACCTTTTTCATGCAAGAAAAACCCCAAGTGAGGCGGGAAAATTCATCAACAATAACTAAAGCATATTTGTTACCGCCAATGCTTATGTAAACAATGGGACTGAAGAGGTCCATATGAAGCATCTCCAATGGACTTGTTGTCGTCATCACATTCTTGGCAGAACGTGCGGCTCCAACTTGTTTCTTGGCTTGGCGTGCACTACAAGGCCTATCATTCTCAAAAACAACATTCTTAAGACCTCGGACCTGATCGCTTTTAGAAGTTTTTGAAGGTTCTTTATGCCAACATGGGCTAGCCTATGATGCCACAACCACCCCATGTTGGTCTTTGCCATCAAGCATGTGTCAAGTTGAGTTTTATCTACGGTCAAATCCACAAGATAAAGCTTTCCCTTGAGCACACCCTTGAAGGTGAGTTATCTTTTATTCTTGTGACAATCACGCCCTCGTTAGTGAACAAGCAATTATAACCTTCTCATGCAATTGAGATATGAATAAAAGGTTATAATCTAGAGACTCAACATGCACAACATGAGAAATAGTGTGTTGAGGAGAAATGGTAATTTTACCCATACCTAGTACCTTCCCTTGGCTATTGTCGCCAAAGTAGCTTTGACTTGGATCTTTATTTTCTTCATAGCTTTGACTTGGATCATTATTTTCTTCATACTCCACAACATTCTTGTCGCTCCGGTCATGTGGTTGGTGCATCCACTATCTAGCACATATTTTGTGCCACCAGAGCAGTAAGCCTATAAAACAAGTTTAGGCTTTTGTTTTAGGTACCCAAACTTTGTTGGGTCCTTTGAGGTTAGTGACAAGACATTTGGGCACCCACACACAAGACTTTGGGCTCTTGTGGCATGGCCCAACGTATTTATCATAAACATAACCAAATTTACTCTTCATAACCACATAAGATGCATCACAATCATGAAACATGGTTGAGTTCGCATTTTTAGCATTTTTAGCACCTTTGTCCTATTTCACAATTTCAAGAGAAATAGATGCATGATGTTCATTCTTGGCTTGATATGAACCCTGTTTGACAAATGCAATTAGCATCCTGTTATTCTTGAGATATCTAGCATTTTGCTTTCCTCCTCTATAATAGCCAAGGCCATCTTTGATCAAGGGAGATCTTGTGATTGAGTATGCACTACGTGCATACTTGATCTTCTCCTTGTCAAAGATGCCACCCTTAGGTGTGCTCTTGCTCTTTCCATCTTGAGCTTGTTTTTCAAGTCAAGCACAAAATTAGCACATTTGCAAGTCTTAGTGTTTAACTCCACATTAGATAAGTTCGAGCTTGTTGAGGTGGAAGTGGAGACACTTGACTTGAGAGTTCTGTATTGTGCCTCAAGATTCTCGTGAACTTTGTTCAAGTTCACAAGTTCATCTTCGAGCACAACATTCGAACTCTTGAGACTTGAGGAAGTCTACTTGCTCTTGGAAAGTTCAAGTTCAAGTGGTTTGTTCTTCTCCCTCTAAAGCTCAAGGAGCTTCTCAAGATCAAGATTCTTTTGCTGCTCATTTGCAAGCAATTCTTCTTGTTCATCGAGAAGTTCCTCCTTATCTAATATTTCATCGAAAAGCATTTTCATCCTAGTTATAGCACTTCAGTTCAAGCCTTTAAACATGTACTCGTTTTCACTAGCACTATCAAAATCTTCATCTTTAATTGAACGCAAAGAAGTTTTAGATTTAACCTTTCGCTTTCCCTCCTTTGCCATGAGGCATGTGTGGCTTGAGGTCCTCCACTCTCCCTTGTTGGGCAAGAGAGTCTTCTTCATTGTTGGCCACTTGATGGTGATGGTTGCCATCTCCGCCTCATCATCAGAGGAGGACTCATCGTTTGAGTCCCACTCCTTACCAACATGTGTGTGGCCATGTGCTATCTTCTTCTTGAACATCTTCTTATCTTGAAGCTTCCCATTCTTTGTCTTCTTCTTGTCATATTCCTTGTCCTTGGGCAATTCACAATGAAATGCCCATACTCGCCATTGTTGTAGCAAGCTCTCTTAGTTCTTGGTTTGCTCTTCTCCTTGCTCTTGCTCTCATAGTTGGACCCTCTTCTTTTCCTCATCATTCTCTTGAACCTTTTGATGAAGAAGGCCATCTTCTCATCATCCATGTTGGTGCTTTCTTCTTAACTTTCTTCATCATTGCTTGATGCTTGCACCTCTTTGCCCTTGGATTTGGGTGAGTCTTTGAGAACAATGCCCTTCTTCTTGGAGGATGTGACCTTGGAAAGGTTTGCATGCTTCCATCTCCATCATCTCGTGGTTAATGATCTTCCCAAGCACCTCATCCGGAGTCATCTTATGAATGTTGGACTCTCTCGAATGAGGATGCAAAGGGTTACATTCCTAGGCATGAAGGATCTTATCATTCTCTTGACCACTTCATGCTACATCCACTTTTTGCATTCATATGCCCGACTCCTATTGATGAGGGTTTTGAGTCAGTTTTATATCTCCTGAGGTGTCTCACTGTCTTCCATGGCAAAACTTCCAAGTTCCCTGTTGATCATCTCAATCTTTGCCTCCCGCATGGATCGGTTGCTTTCATGTACAATCTTGAGAATGTCCCAAATCTCGTTGGCTTGCTCCAACCTATCCACCTTGTTGAATTCTTTTTGGCTCAAGGACGAGTTGAGCATGACCGCTGCTTAGGCATTGCAGAGGATTTGTTGCTCTTGCTCGGGCGTAAGCTCTTCATCATCCACGGGGATATTTACACATGTGCAAACAATATGATAAAATGTCAGATTGAGAGAAATAAGATGCAACTTCATGCTATGTGTCCACATGGTATAGTTAATGCAGTCGAAATGTGGAGGCTTGCCCATAGGAATAGACAAGTAGTTAGAATGAGAGTTCAAGTGCTCATAGTTAAAAGGATATCGAGTGTAATCTTCTTCACTCTTCTTGATCTTCTTCTCTTTCTCAAGCCTTCTCCTCCTCTTGGCTTCATCTCTCACTCTTTGAAGAAGATTCGCGAGGTTCTTCACTTCTTCATTTTCATCTTCGCTTTCGATGTCGAAGGGAGGAGGTTTTGGCTTGGTCTTCTACGTGTTATCGATCTTGAGTGGTGGTGACTTTGATCCTTGTTTGTCATGCGCTGTTCTCACCGGTACCGGTGGTGTCTTGGATCGGCAATCCCTTCTTGCCGCTTTACCCCATCTCCTCTCCAAGCAGTTAAGCTCTAGGGAGAGTTAGGCTCTGATACCAATTGAATGTTGTCTAGAGGGGGGTGAATAGGCTAAAAACCTGAAATTGCTTAACTAAAACTTAATCAGTACAAAAAGGACGAGCTAGTCCGACTAGGAACGGACTAGTTCGGTCAGGTAAGGTAAATGTGTGAAAGGAGATATTTTTATGTGTTTTTCTTAGATTCACTTAATGTGAAATCAAGATAAACAACCTAGCAACCTAGTATAGCAATTTCAAGAAGCGGAAACCAGTTTAGCTAGATGGATCGCAAGATTCAAGTGAAGAACATGAAGAACTCTAAAAATGATCTAACAAAGAACGAAGGTCAAACAAATCAAGAGACACCCGGATTCATCCCAAGGTTCAGCTTCACGAAGAAGCCTACTTCCCCATTGAGGAGTCCACAAAGGACCGATTATCTTTGAACCCTACCCTCACCAAGCCACCACGAAGGTCAGCTTGTTCTTCTACTAAATCACAGGTGAATAAAACAATTCTTGTAGCAACTCACAATTTGAGGCTCCCACAATATTACAACTCGAAAAGAGGTCGAATCACAACTCATATCAACAACTCAAATCGAGGGAATCAACCAAGAGCTCAATGCATGATCAATCCCTTCTCTCTTCTCTCTCAAATCCAACAAACCCTCAAGATTCGCTCTTAGGGCTCAAAGATGTGAAGAGGAAGGCTTTGGAGGGCTCTTGGAAGGCTATGGAGGTGCTAGGGTTCAAAAGAGGGTGAAGGAAAGTCGGAGGATCCCTTTTTATAGGGGTCCCGACGCTTAGCCGTTGCCACAAGAAAAAGTCCGGACCAGTCTAGCCTTAGATCACGGACTAGTCCAGTCTTAGAGGACCACTTACGTCACTCTTAACCAACCAAAAAAGTCCCCACAACCTTTTGAATTCAAGCGGTCACAAGACCACGAACTAGTCCGCCCAAGAACAAACTAGTCCGATCTCACTCAAAACCTTTTGTTTTGGGTGAGAATGGACAAGTCTGGCTACCCGGACTAGTCTAACCCCCCATAGCAGACAAGTCCAACCTGCCAGAACTTAGTCCCTGCAGCCACCTCCAAACTCAAAACGGACTAGTCTGACCCATAACGGACTAGTCCGATCTCACACAAAACCTTTTGTTCCGGTCATAAACGGACAAGTCTACTAGGGCAGACTAGTTCATCCCCCTAAGGCGAGCTAGTCTGGCCTTTCGGGACTTAGTCCCAGGAAGGCTCAGACCCACTCACCATGGACTAGTCCATCGCCAAACGGACAAGTCTGAACTCACTCAGAGGCTTTTGATCCGCCTAACATCAGATCACTACGATGTGGCCGGACTAGTCCGACCTTCGAGCCCAGACAAGTCTGGCATTATCCTTAAGGCTGCCTAGACTTGTCTCTCCAACTAAACCTAAACAGACTATGAGCTCTTAGGTCATTCTCAAACCTTTTTATCGGTAACCTGCGTACCGTATACCCCTTGGGACTGCAAAAAGACCAAAGGAACTTCACCCGTCTGAGTTGAAGAACACCGAAGGCCCCATGTGTCATACAGGACCGGACCTGCCTCCCTTCTCTGGTTAGTCTCGGTGCTGCCACGTGTATAGCGCAACCGTAGCTACGTCTCACACATGGGAAAGCTCCGGGCTAAACACCTGCGCGGCACCCCCGGACCTAACCCCCGACAGAGGGGAGCTCCGGTACCGACACCTGTACAATTGCACCGGACCTACCCGTCCCAGACGGTAAGCTCCGGAGCTGCCACGTGTCCAACCGCCGGACCTTCAGCCTCAGCAATCAGACTGGTGTACCCCCAACGGCTCAGACCTTCAAGGGACAATCAAGGACTTCAAGACCCGGTTAAGTGTCATTAATACCATATTAATGACACACGATTGGAGGGCCCTTAATACCAGTAACGGCACTATCAAGGCCCGTTACCACACTATTAAGGGTAATTAACCTCATTAATTGTGTATTAAGCATCAGTAACCACCAGGGCCACATGTCGGGCCAGGCTAACGATGTAACGACCAGTACTTGTACTATAAAAGGACTGGTCGAGCGATACACAGGGGGATCTGGCTGACTTACTCTCTCTCTCTCTCTCTCTCGATTTGGGGACACTCAGACTCGGCTCTGACACCACTCACAAGTGCTCGGACGCTCAATACAACAACTACACACCCCGTGGAGTAGGGTATTACGCTTAGGCGACCCGAACCACGCAAATCCTTGTGTCAACTTGCCATCGTGTTCTGAATCTCTGCACGCCCATTACCGAACTACAAACTCCGCGGGCTACCAACAGTAGTGCTGGGAGTATTCTCAGAACCAGACTTCGACAGTTGGCACGCCAGGAAGGGGCGCTCGAGATTCAAGGATGGCGAATTCTGCTGCTAGATCGTCCAACGGCAACCCTGCTGTGCAACCTGCTGGAGGCAATCCCTCCAACATGCAGCAGCCAGCAGGTGTTGTGGCTCCAGCAGGAGTCATGGCACCGCCGCCACCGTCCGCACTGGCATATCAAGCTGGACAGCGAGATGAGGCGTCTGTGTCGGTCACAGCATCGGCGAACAACAATCATGAACACGCGCTACATGCCGCGCGTGCTCTTCTCCAATGTCCACCACCTCCAGGAGCATCCCAGGGTGCAATGGAGCAGTGGAGGGCTGATGTGGAACACTTGGTTGCAGCAGTAGCCGATCGCATCAGCAACCAAGGTCCTCCCCCCTCGGGGCGGGCCCCATCACAGCATCGTACCGTGTCGGGTAGACTTGGTCCGCACGCTTCCCAACACAGGAGGCGAGCTGCGTCTCAACAGGCGATGTCGCTGCCTTCTGGGGATCGACGTACCCATACGGTAACCAGGCTTTCAACCCCCTACCTCCGGGTGGAGCTTGATCGCCGTTACCGTCAACAGGATGGTTGTGTCCATATCGAGCGTGCTCGCGAAAGGCAAGAGGCTCGGGACAGTCCTGCTTTTGAGGGAGTAGGAGGAGGCTGTTCTACCCTGGCCATGCACCTACGCATGGTCAGATAGCTGCAGAAGTTCCGGCCTCACCTGCCAGAGAAATTTGATGGGACTGTCAATCCCGCTGAGTTTCTCCAAATATACTCTACCGCAACCCTTGCGGCTGGAGGCAATGAGGTCGTAATGGCCAATTATTTCCCTATGGCTTTGACTGAGACCGCCAGGTCCTGGTTCATGAGCCTCCCACCCGACTCCATCAACAGCTGGGCGGAACTGTGCCAACAGTTCATCACCAATTTTGAGAGTTCATATACCCGACCAGACACAGAACTGGACATTTTTCCTGTCAAGCGGAAGGGGAGAGAGTCCCTGCGATCCTTCATCCAGTGGTTCTCCCAGGTACGAAACACTATACCTTCTATCTCAAGCGCTTCTGTCATTGTGGCATTTAGACAGGACATACGAGACAAGAAGATGCTGGAGAAGCTGGCGACCAAGGAGGTCACCAGCGTCACGAAACTCTTCAGCTTGGCAGACAAGTGCGCCAAAGCTGCGGAGGGCCGTGAAATGCACCCCCAACCACCTCCGGAGGACAACAAAAAGTCCTCCAAGGGTGAAGCCACTACCTCCGGGAGTGGTAAGAAGAAGAAAAAGTCCAACGGCAAGAAGAAGTCATCGGCCGACACACCTACAGCCGCTGCTGCCGCAGCTCCGGGTGGCCAGGGACCACGCCCCGAGAAACGACCTCGACCGTCGTCTGAAGATAGAGGCAGCTCCAGGATGTGGTGTCCCATACACAAGACGAACAGCCACAACTTGGAAGGCTGCCGTGAGGTCCAAAACCTTGCCGAGCGCTACAATAAGCGCTGGGAAGAAGTTCCTTTCCGTCAAAGGGAAAGAAAACAGAAAGTCGACGAAGCTCAAACTGAAGAGGAGTTAGGCTTTCAGGACCCTAAAAAGGTCCTGAAGGCTGTTTACACCTCCGTCGACGATGACTCCGACGTCTCCGACAACAAACATCGAAAGACCATGAACACCATCTTTGGTGGTTCGGGGGACATCACCTCCCGCCGTGTCCTCAAGACAATGCGGTGGGACATGGCCTCAGTAGCTCCCACTGCCAGGACGGAGCCACACCGGAAGTGGATGGACACTGCCATCACCTTCGATGCTTCGGACTGCCCTCGGAACATGATCGGAGCTGGCCAACTTCTACTAATGGTATCTCCTACCATCAACAACATCTAACTCCACCATGTGATGTTTGACAGAGGTTTGAGGCTGAACCTCATAATCTTTGAAGCTTTCGTCAAGCTTCAGCTCCGACCTTCGAATCTTCGCTCCTCCCGACCTTTCTCTAGAGTAGGTCCGAGGGCCATAACCCCACTCGGTGCCATTACTCACTCGGTGACCTTTGGGACCCGAGAGAATTACCGCACTAAGAAGTTGGTCTTCGATGTGGCACAGATCAACTTACGGTTCAACGCCATCTTGGGCAGGCCAGCCTTGTACAAGTTCATGGCTGTCGCCCATTATGGCTACTTGGTGTTGAAGGTGCCAACACCAGCAGGAGTTCTCCGGATCCATGGAGATCACAGCACCGGAGTGACTGCTCTGGAAGAACTCCATGCACTTGCTACAGCGCAGGAGGAAGAATCTGGAAAGGAGCAAGCTCCGAAACCCCCGAACATTCATCATCGAGGCTCAACCTCCGCACCTCGCGTGCAACCAAGCGGTGACACTGATATTCCCATCAAAGTCGTCCAAATCGGTTCCGACGCTGCTCAGACCACCCGTATATCGGGAGGTCTGAATGACAAATAGGAACTCATGCTCGTCACTTTCCTCTGGGCTAATGTTAACGTGTTTGCCTGGCAACCGTCACAAATGCCTGGGATCCCTAGGGAAGTGATCAAGCACAATCTGAAGATATATCCCGACGCTCGGCCTGGACATCAGAAGCCTCGGAAGCAATCAGTAGAGCGACAGAACTTCATATGTCAAGAAGTGAAGAAGTTGCTTGAAGCTGGATTCATCCGAGAAGTCTTCCACCCAAAATGGCTGGCAAACCCAGTCGTTGTACCCAAGGCCGGCGGGAAGTTTCGGATGTGTATCGACTACACTACACTGAATAAGGCATGTCCAAAAGATCCATTCCCACTACCTAGAATAGATCAGATAGTGGATTCCACCTCTGGGTGCAAATTACTGTGTTTCCTAGACGCATATTCTGGGTATCATCAAATCAGAATGTTTAGGGAAGATGAAGAGCATACTTCCTTCATCACAGTAGATGGATTATATTGTTACACTGCCATGCCATTCGGTCTCAGAAACGCTGCTTCAACGTTTGTACGATCTATGTACAAAACTTTTGGAGAGCTTATTAGAGACGTAGTGGAAGTGTACGTCGATGACATCGTCGTCACGATTAAGAACAAGGAGTCATTTCCTTGACACCTTGCAAGCTGTCTTTGACAAGTTGCGAGTCGCATGCACAAAGCTGAACCCGGACAAGTGTGTCTTTGGGGTTAGCTCCGGAAAGCTTCTTGGATTCTTGGTGAACCACCGAGGAATACAAGCGAATCCGGTGAAGATTAAAGCTATTGAAGACATGCGACCACCAGCTCGCATACGTCCAGAAGCTGACTGGATGTCTAGCTGCCCTCAGCCGGTTCATCTCAAGACTGGCGGAACGGGCACTACCCTTCTTCAAGTTGTTGAGGAAGTCCGGAACATTCCAATGGTCTGAAGAAGCAGAAAAGGCATTCCAGGAGCTGAAACAGCTCCTCACCACTCTACCAATCTTGGTAGCTCCGAATCCTGGTTAGCCACTTCTGCTTTATATTTTGGCAACTGATAAAGTTGTCAGCATAGTTCTGGTTGCGGAAAGACCAGAACCATCTCTAGTTCAGGAATCCAGACCCCTTCGGGAGGGTCCGGAGCTACTTAAAGATGAGTCTGGGTCCCAGCTCCCAGACCCAAATCCTTAAGGCGAGATGCCAGAGGATCAACCTCCTTCAAATGAAGGAGTCACTACTGCTGAACAAGAAGATTCGGACCCCTCCGGGAAGGTCCAGATCACTTCAGAAGAAGCTCCGGGTTCCTCCAGCAGGAACCCAAAGGTCCCCAAACAGGGTTCGGACCCCTCCGGGAGGGTCCAGATTGAAGAGGAGGAAGCTCCGGGCCCCTTTGGGAGGGTCCGGACAGTCCAACGCCCAGTGTACTTCATCAGCGAAGTACTTCATGATGCGAAGACTCGGTACCTGGAGGTGCATAAGCTGCTTTATGCAGTTCTTATTGCTTCTAGGAAGCTCCGACACTACTTCCAAGCTCACAAGATTTCAGTGGTAACTTCTTATCCACTGCATTCAATCTTGCATAATCCCAACTCTACAGGGAACATTGCAAAGTGGGCAGCGGAACTGGCCAAGTTCGATCTTAAATTCATCTCAAGACAAACGATCAAGAGTCAAGCACTAGCGGACTTCGTGGTGGAATGGACCCCCTCTCCATCAAATCCTGGGGGCCCCAGTGAGCAGAAGCTGGAACCCAAAGCTCTGGTCTTCACCGAGCCTCACTGGACTCTGTACTTTGACAGCTCCATGCAAAAGCAGGGAGCCAGAGCTGGGGTCCTTCTCCTCGCTCCGACCGGGGAGAAGGTTAAATACATGGTTCACCTTGACTTCAAGGCGAAAAACAACATGGCAGAGTATGAAGCACTAATCTATGGGCTGAAGGTGGCACTATCGTATGGTGTCAAGCAGTTGTTGGTAAAGGGTGATTCACAGCTTGTTGTAAAACAAGTCAAAGGTGAATGCTGTTGCAGAAACCCTCAACTAGCTGCATACCTACTTGAAGTCCAGAAGCTTTAGAAGGACTTCGACGTCCTGGATCTTTGCCATGTCCAGCGTCTCAACAACGCTGAAGCTGATGAACTCTCGACGAAAGCTTCAACCGGAGCTCCGACTCCCGGCGGAACCTTCGTCCGGAGATTGTCAAGACCAACAGCTCATTCTGCCGAACTGAGCGAAGGGGGCAAGACCAGCACCTCGAAGCTGGCGGTCCCGATGACCCTGTTACCATGGCGTCCATCAAGGGTCGTAGGTGTGCAGGAAGCTCCAAGAAACCCAGCACGCAAGACTCAAATCCTCAAGTTAGCTCCGATGCATGGATCTCAGAGATCTGGAGCTACTTGAAAGACAATTTCCTTCCTGAAGATAATGTATCCGCTGACCGAATAGTCAGATTGGCTAAAAGATACACACTGGTAGAATGGGATCTCTACCGGCATGGTGCCAACGGCGTCCTAATGCGGTGCATTACAAGGGAAGAAGGCTGTGAGCTCCTCGTAGAAATCCATGGAGGCGAGTGTGGAAACCACGCGTCTTCTCGCACGCTGGTCGGTAAAGCCTTCTAGCATGGCTTCTACTGGCCTACAGTGCTCCAGGATGCAACCAAGCTAGTGAAGAAATGCGAAGCATGCCAGTTCCATGCAAAGCAAATTCACACACCAGCTCAACCCCTACAAATGATACCTCCTACATGGCCATTTGCCGTGTGGGGGATGGATATCTTTGGACCTTTCCCAAGAGCCATCAGAGGTTACAAGTTCCTGTACGTTGCCATTGACAAGTTCACCAAATGGCCGAAAGCAACTCCAGTTGTGACAATAAACAAGCAATCAGCTATCAACTTCTTGCAGTCCACCGTATGCAGATTTGGAGTCCCAAACAAGATCATAACTGACAACGGGACCCAATTCACAAGCTCTGCATTCCAAGGATATTGCGAAGACCTCGACATTCAAGTCAGCTACGCTTCTGTAGCTCACCCGGCAAGCAATGGCCAAGCTGAGAGAGCAAATGCAGAAATCCTAAAAGGACTCAAGACGCACATATGAGCGCTTGAAAAAACATGGAGCCAACTGGATCGAAGAGCTTCCGCCCACACTGTGGGTCAACAGGACAACTCCAATCTAGTCAACTGGGGAGACACCCTTCTTCCTGGTGTACGGAGCTGAAGCAGTCCTTCCTCCGGAAATCACTTTGGGGTCACTCCGGGTCCGAACCTTCGACGATTCCATGCAGGACCAGCTCCGGCAAGAAGACCTTGACCTCCTTGAAGAGGGAAGGTGTTGAGCAGCTGTTCGGAATGCCCGATACCACCAAGCTCTTCAGCGCTATCACCAACGGCATGTTCACAGCCGACAGCTCGAGGAAGGGGATCTGGTGCTACAGAGAATACAAACTCGAGAAGGGTTAAACAAACTATCCCCCAGCTGGGAAGGACCCTCCGTGTGATCAAAGTATCTCGTCCCGGATGTGTTCGCTTGGCAACCGAGGATGGGACACCGCTCCCTAATCCTTGGAACATTGAGCACCTCCGTAAGTTCTACGCTTAATATCATAGAGGTGAGTCTGTAGTTACATGTGATGTATGTTATAGAGTCATTGTACAGAGTTGGGTAGCTCCTTCAGGAGAACAGTCAGACTTTCCCCGGAAGGTCCGCAAACTTCAGGCAACACTTGTCACAGTCTCAGAACTAAAAGTGTAGCTAGCTACCTTGGGTCAAACGAGAAACGAAACACACTTAGCCTGGTTCCATACCCTAAGAGTGTACTTGTTTCCCCTGTGCCCCAGACCTATAATGAAAGACATCATTGTGTGAAAACAGACTCCACGTGCATTTACTTTGTACAAGCTCAATATTTTTTATTTTACTCTTTATAACAAAGTTGTGCAATTCTTAAGAAACTTTAGTTCGGCCAATTCATATATAATTCAAGTTGCATTGTCAATTCTTCCGGGTCTAAATATTGTTAATGTTCTACTCGTCTGAATGCCGCCAATCCAATCTAGGTCCGGAGTGTGCTATCGACTTAGCCTGGTCCTGCACCCTAAGTACGCCACTCTACCTACACCCTGGCAGGCCAAAGTAAGGCGAGTCCAGAAACGATCGGACCTGGAGAAAACAAACCAGTGCACTTGATTGTATTTAGAATTGCGTTCGACCTAAAAATTTCTTTCGAGAATAGTAAGACGCAAACGAGTTATAGAGAAGAAATGGATTTTACTGTTTTTCTTGACTTCAGTGTGCAGGAAAAATAAAGATTTCATGATGATGATGGATGAAGCCGGAGCTATCAAGGCTCCGACAGCCCCTAAGGTGGTCTACTGTCGATGTTTCAAACATTGATAGTAGACATCGCCGGAGCTACAAAGTTTTGGCAAATCCAGGGGCTAGCTGTCAACGTGAAGAAAAGATGATGGGAAGACTCCCCAGTGGGGTATGCTGTCAATGCAGCGCGTGTTGATAGTAGTCGCTGCCGGAGCTACCAAGCTCCGACAACCCCAGAGGACTAACCGTCAATGCTCTACGTGTTGACAAGGGTCACCGCTGGAGCTACTAAGCTCCGACAACCTCAGGGGCCCCCTACTATCGGCGACTTCGGATCTACAAACTATAAGTTCGAAGCGCGCAAGTCTTCAACAAAATGCTACGTCCTCTTGGTACATGTTCATAATCAAATTGTGTACATCTACCAAGGGGCCAAGTGGGACAAAGGTGTTGAAGACAAAAAATGAAACTCATAAATTCTTGGATTTCATTCATCTAGAGACAATAGATTACAAAATTGGAGAAAAAAAAGAGAGAATACAAGCGGGAGCTACAAAGAGAGAGTCCTAGACCCTATGGAAGAACGAGGCGACCTTCTGGGCAACCTCCGACACGCTGGCTCTGGCGGCTTCTCCCTCTCCATCGATGGGGCCTTGAAGCACCGGGTCCAGTGGGAAGTGAGGGTCCCGGCTTGTGTAGCACGTCAGCATGAACTCTGCAACGTTCTTCGCCAGGGATTGTCCCTCGGTTTCCAGCTAGTCCGTGATGACATTGCCCATCTTGGTGAGCTTGTTGCCCGCCAAACTCAACACGTGCAACGCTTGGTCCAGCTCTGGCTCTGGATCATCCGGACGCATGGGACTAAAACCCATCAGCGTCAGCGCATTGTTGGCTTTGCCCAAGAAGTCCCAAACTTGTTGGGACTCCGCAGCCCTCGAGCCTCGCATCTCTTCCAGGGATCTTCTGGCCGCTGCAAGCTCCGAATTCTCCTGGGCAAGGCGCTCAACCTCTTTGGCGTTCTGTTGAATCTTTTCAGCACACTTCCTTTCGAGTTTTCTGAGCTCCTCCTCCCAGAGGTGGATCTTGTTTTGGCGGTCAACCAAGTTCTTCTCCTGGCCCCGCACTTTCTTCTCCCTGGCAGCAATTTCATCCTCCCTCTTGTGTAGGTCCTGTCCTCGTTGCCAGGCCTTCTTCTCCTCTCTCTCGCAGCGCTCCTCCAGCTTCTTGGTGTGCTCCGTGAGACTCTTGTCACCTAGAGTCAGCCTCTGAGTCAGCTCCTCCTCCCTCTTCATGAGGTCATCCCGCAGCTCCAGGAGTTTTTGCTCTTCATCTTTGAGCTTTTTCTCCCGCTCCTTAAGAGCCTCCCGGCGCTTGACGAGGCTGTCGTGGATGGCGCTGAGCCTCTCTTCACGATCATTCGCTGCATTATTAGCAGCTACGGCCTGTTCATGGATGGCCCAAGACTGGTTGTCGAGGGATCGCACCATGCTTTCCTTCTCGTCCAGCAGTTGGCCCCAGTACCCCGTGCGGGCCTTCTCCTTCTTCACCCACTCCCTGTCGTCAGCCAGCCTGGTTTGCGCCAGCTTGGTCTAGAATTGGAGCCGGTTGCGCCACCTCCTAAGGGTTTTGCGCTCCTCCTCGAGGGCCTTGCTGTCATGGTAGAAGGCCAGTTGTACTTGACGAAGGCTGGAGTAGGCGTTGTCAATAGACAACGACAGAGGGATCGGCTTCGAACCTGTCGGGGTCCTCTCCGCTGGTTCTAGTGGGTTCTCCATAACAAAAATTGGGTCCCACTCTACAAGAGCGGTCCCCTGAGCTTCCACAGCACTAGGGCCGCCCTCCGGAGTAGCCTTGGCCACCACCGAGGAAGGTCCTGCAACAGAAGTTTCGACCTCCAGAGTTGGCTCCGAAGGTCCCGCCGCCAAGTCATCAACAACTGGTCCCTTAGGCGGGGGACCACCAGCTTCATCTTGGCACCCTGGCTCAAGCGCGGGCATCTCCGGAACCATCACCTCCAGGGCAGGTGTTGAAGGTTCGGTCGGAGTTGAAGCCACTTCCGGCTCCGACGCTGACGCCTCCTCCACCGCCGGTTCAGGTGCTGGTGCTTCAACCGTCATGGGCTCGGGTGCCGGCACTTCTTCGACAACGGCTCAGGCGCCGACACTTCTTCAACGACCGGCTCAGGCGCCAGAACTTCATCAACCACCAGATCTACCGTCAGGGCTTCATCAACACCCAGATCCACCGTTGGGGCTTCATCAACCACTGGCTCCGCTGCCGAGGCTTCATCAACATCCGGCTCTAGGGCTGGGACTGCAGCTATCTCCGGCTCTGAGGCCGGAGTGTCCATCATCTCAGCATCCAAACCCGGAGCTTCAACCTTCGGGGCTGGTGCCGCTGGTACATCTTCATTCCCGTGGTCCAGCGCTACCACGGGAGCTTCAGGGGATGACTCGAGGTCAAGGACCACGATAGCTGGCGCCAGAGCAGCCACGACCTTAGCCACCTCTTGGGGCAGCGCTGGAACTGGAGTCGGAGCCTCCGCTTGCATAGCCTCAGCCGCTGCTGCAGTAAGCGGAGCTTCAACCCCTTTTTTGGGTACCCTGTGGATGAAGGACGGAGACACTTAAAATGCAGTTACAACCAAAAAACAACCAACTGAGGTAAAAAAACCAAACTTACCTCGGAAGGCTTCCGCTCCAGCTAGCGCGGAACCTCTTCCCCGGACGCTCAGGCCGGACCCTGTCGCCACTTGCGTGGTAGCTCCGGAAGGTTCCCTGGAGCTTGATGTTGCCGTCGGTGTCACCTTGGTTAAGGCCCCCCTCGACTGAGAAGGACCCCCAGACCTGGAGCCCTCAGCAGGCCCTGGTACCGGAGCCACATGGCCGGAGCTAGCATCCCGGGGAGATGCTGATGCTGGGGTGGTTGCCGCTGTTGAAGACCTTCCCCTCCGGGGAGAAGGAGCTGCTGCGGAAGGAGCATGTTTGATGGACCTCCCGTCAGAGTGCTTCAACTTCCTCTTACGGCTCGAGGGCTCGGCCAATTCTTTGCCCTTGCCCACGACTTCAACTCTCTGTGTCGGGGCACAAGAGGGACCACCCTCGGAAGCTCCGGGGATTGCCAACCCAGTGGTCAAACGCCTCTCAACTTCACCGAGGTCGTCAAACACTGGCATCTTCCGCCGGAGCTCCCTGCTGAACTCCGCCTCCATGTTCAGAGGGAGGAAAGCCGCTGGCGGAGTCAAGTCGTCACCCTCGACATCGATGTCGTGCTGGAACTTCTTGAGGTGAAACTCCAAAGCTGCGCCTTCCATGTTGGACTTCAAACCAGTCTCGATCCGGTCGTCGTCCATCACTCTTTTGAGGGCCTAGGCAAGCTTCTCCCTCTTCTTCAGCGGATCCCACCTGTTGACCAGGAAGTTGCAGAATACCGACTGTGGAGTCACCCCTCCCTCACACATTGGCGGATCCTGGTTAGAGCAGGGTTGAAGGCGTCCGATAGAACCGGAACTTTGCTCCAAGCTTCAGTGTCGACGTTGGGGAGGCCTTCGGGCAGCTCCAACTTCTCATGCTCCTCCGCCCTGATGACAATCCAATCCTTCTTCCAGTCGTCCCACTTGCCAGAAGAGAACGACCGCAAGTACTTGTACGGGCACTTCTTGCGCTTCACAAAATCATAGAAGCCAAGGTACTCGTCACTTTTGCCGGTGGTGTGGATGGTGAAGAAGGTGCAGAAGAGCTCGACGCAGGGGGAATACCTACCCACATCTCACAGAAGTGGACAAAGATTGACACCAGAAGAATGGAGTGGGGACCAAGGTGGTACAGCTGCAGACCATAAAAGTCTAGCAGCATCAAGAGGAAAGAGGAGAAGGGTGGGATCAGTCCCACCATGGCGTACGCGGAGAAGTACACCATGTCGCCAGCGTGCTCCTTCTTGAATGGAAGCTTGCCAGCATGGACCAGGTGATTGAAAGAGTCACTGGACCACCCCATGAGGGCTCGGACCTTCTTTAGATCACCGTCGGTCTTAAGGTGGCTCTTGCGGAGACCCAACTCCATCGCAGCACAGCGGGGCGAGAGATGAAAAGCTGGCTAAAGTTTGGAGGATTCGAGCGCAAGTTCAAATGAAGGCGCAAAGAATCCCCAAATGATGCGCGCCTTCCTTTCTTATGTAAGCCCCCGCAACGCTTGGATGGAAACCGTAGAGGAGCCGATGACACAGTTCAAAAACTTCACCCTGCCAATGACAAGGGAGCCCGGGGCCACCCTGAAGATCAAGTCGAGGTCCTTACACCAGGCGAACGGTTGTCATCATGAAAGGCGGGAAGCCCGAGGGCAGCGGCCTGACAGGGCGCGCGGAACTGATACGGTTTTTGTATCGGGAACCGGCGACCTTCAATTGCGTGAGATCCGCACGCTCAGATCTCACATGCCGCATCCTAGATATGCCACGCGGCGTTGGTTTAACTGCGGACCATCGCCAACGGCACATCCAAAGACCCTTGAAGACACGACTCAAAAACCGAAGGATGGACCCACCTCCGGGAGAACGACTTCATCCAAAAGGTCTCTCCCAGAGGTGGGCCCAGGGGGCCACTATCGGTACCCTGCGTATCGTATACCCCTTGGGACTGCAAAAAGACCAAAGGAACTTCACCCGTCTGAGTTGAAGACCTCCGAAGGACCCACATGTCATACGGGACTGGACCTGCCTCCCTTCTATGGTTAGTCCCGGTGCTGCCACATGTATACCGCAACCAGAGCTACTTCCCACACATGGGAAAGCTCCAGGCTAAACACCTGCGCGGCACCCCCGGACCTAACCCCTGATAGAGGGAAGCTCCGGTACCGACACGTGTACAATTGCACTAGACCTACCCATCCCAGACGGTAAGCTCCAGAGCTACCACGTGTCCAACCGCCGGACCTTCAGCCTCAGCAATCAGACTGGTGTACCCCCAATAGCTCGGACCTTCAAGGGACAATCAAGGACTTCAAGAACCGATTAAGTGTCATTAATACCATATTAATGACACACGATCGGAGGGCCCTTAATACCAGTAACGGCACTGTCAAGGCCCGTTACCACACTATTAAGGGTAATTAACCTCATTAATTGTGTATTAAGCATCAGTAACCGCCAGGGCCACATGTCGGGCCAGGCTAACGATGTAACGACCAGTCCTTGTACTATAGAAGGACTGGCCGAGCGATACATAGGGGCTCTGGCTGACTCACTCTCTCTCTCTCTCTCTCTCTCTCTCTCTCTCTCTTGATTCGGGGACACTCTCAGACTCGGCTCTAACACACACTCACAAGTGCTCAGACGCTCAATACAACAACTACACACCACGTGGAGTAGGGTATTATGCTTAGGCGACACGAACCACGTAAATCCTTGTGTCAACTTGCCATCGTGTTCTGAATCTCTGCACGCCCATTACCGAACTACAAACTCCGCGGGCTACCAATGGTAGTGCTGAGAGAATTGCCGGAACTAGACTCCGACACTTTTACTTGTCAAACACACTCTACTACAAGGCTAAACTCGACACAATGAATATTTAAACCCTAAATTCTATTATTTGAGTTTTTCACCACCTTTTCCGCTCTTTCTCCTTTTTTGTGTCTACAAATCCGTTCCACTTTCAATCACATGTACTTCCACTTACAATGCTCATTAGTCCCTTAAGTGTTGTCATTAATCATCAAAATCTATGGGGATTCATCCTAGATGCACTTTCAACTTATATAAAAAAAATTTCCTCTTTAAGAAGTGCGCAGACATCCACACTTGATAAACTTGAGCTTGAAACAGAAAAGAACAAAAAAGCTTGCTGCACTTAATAATAAAAACATGAAAGATGCTAGATGTTCTACAATAGATTTGCATTGTTCTAATTATGATAATCTTAATAAGAAAATACATGATGCTATGAATGAAACTTCTGTTTTGAACAATGCTTTACGTTCTTATGAAGTTAAATATTATTCTAGTTGCAAACTAAAAGGAAAAACTTCATGCGAAAACTGCCTAGACTTGTCTAAGAAACTTGATGGCATGCATAAGACACTAGAGCGGTTTTGTAATGCAAATAAGAATCCAAACTTGCTGTTGAATTTTTCCAAGTCTTGCAATGATAAAACTGGATTAGATTTTGACTATCATGCTCATGCTAAGGCGTATCCACCTAAGATTGTTAAGTCATTGGGAAGTGGTTTGATTAAATCAGTTCCTAAACAGAAAGAAGTGGTTTTCAAGTTTGTCGGAATGTTGTATCATTCGGTTTCTAACAAACATGTTGCTTGCTCTTCTAGACATGAATATAAAGTTTAATTGTCATTGTACCTATTGTGGTAGAGATGGTCATGACATAGAATTTTGTTATAGACTAGCTAAAAAGGAAAAGAAGCAAAGAATGCTAGCTAGATCACAGAACAATGAAGCAAAATTTGCTGCATGTGCTGAACCGAATATTAGACATTAGCAAACTGTTATGATGAGTCAAAAGCATGCAAAATTTTGTCCCAAACCTGCTGTTTTTCATGCTACACATGTCACACCTCATAAGTCAGTAGTTGGGAACAGGAATTGTCAAACTTTGTCTCATAAATCTGCTATTTTATCTTAGCTTTCGCGTGTTATTCCTGTTGGACATCGCATGACTCAGTACTGGATTCCTAAATGCCTTTTGACTAACCCCAGTATTGAGTCATCAATGTATTGCACTTCTATGTAGGTTGCACGCTTGAGGAAGGAGAACTTTTGACTTGTGGATTCAGGTTGCTCACACCACATGACTGGTAACAAAGAATGATTCTCCTCCCTTTCTTTCATGTCACATGTAGAGAATGTTACTTTTGCTGAGAATTCTTCAACTCCTATAATTGCTAATGGTTCGGTTAGAGTAAATAATCAATACACTTTGAAGGATGTGGCGCTTGTTAAAAAATTTAAATACAACTCACTCAATGTTACATAGTTGCTAGATGAATATCTTGAAATTAGCTTCACTAAAGATTGCTACAAGGTTGTGGATTCAAAAGGTGAGCTTATGTTTAACATGTGAAAGTGCATCCAGGCATTCCCTTGTGGGCTTTGGATGATTGATGACAAACAAATGAGATTCTAATGAATTCGTTGAGATGAATGCATGTTAACTAAGATTAGATCATTGGTTCTCTCAAAAAGGTAAAAAATGAAGTGATGAAAAAAAGGAAAAGGCCCAATTGACGGATAAAGCGCAAAGTAGACTTAATTGTATAGGATGTGTGTGAGAGACACATCCCAAGTGCTCAAGCCTTTGTGTAGGGGTATGGGCTTAAAATCAACCTTAATAATTCACTTAGCACTGGACTAATCTGTTCACAAACCGGACTAGTCTGTTCAACTTTTTGGAGTCTCACTTCAACTGCACCGGACTAGTTCATTCATGGACCGGACTATTCAGTTAAACTTTCTGATGTTCAATAAAACTGTGCACCGGACAAGTCCGTTTATGGATCAGACTAGTCCAAGAAACTCTCTAATGTTTCATAACACTATGAACCAGACAAGTCCGTTTGTTGACCATACTAGTCCGAAAAACTTTCAGATGGTCCAATACACAGGACACCGGACATGTCCGGACTTCTACCGGACTAGTCAGGTATACCTCACACATATTATGGTTTTAGTGTGCTGCAAATCCACGGGGGGTTTTACTCAGCACACCGGACAAGTCCGGTCCCCGGATCGGACTAATCCGTCCGTCGGGATCCCTAACGGAAATAATAAGGTGAATCCTCGTGAGCGGTTATATACTACTGGGTATGATGGTTACTATGATAGTGAAGATGTTGAAGAAGTGTACCAAGAAGAAGAGTTGCTAGACACTTTTATCGTCGAGTCTCGTGCAGAACTCGATCAATTAGTTGGATATGTCGAAGATGTAGAGGCAGATGATATGCAAAAACAGAAATTAGAACAGGTCATGATGGAAGATTGTTGGGCTGGTTTAAGGAGTACGACACATGATAATGATGTTGATGAAATTTTGAAAGTGATTACAAGTAACGCTTTCTTAAAGATAGTAACATAAATTTTCTATATCTTATTTGCATATTTACTGATTATCTATTAAAATAGTATGGCATCAAAGGAGGGTAAGAAGGTGGCGGCGATGAGGGGGTTTTTCCCCTCTAGAGCTGAGGACACTTTCGCTGGTGCCTCGTCGACCGGGAGCAGACGCCCTCAGCTGCTGGGGAACATTCTGACCAGCTCTAGGGCTTCATCACAACAGCCCACACATGTAAATTTCACTATTCTTTGAAAAATTCTTCCAATTCAATTTCCAATTAAACATACTTATGAATCATTTAAATCTTTTAGTCCTCACCAACTGACTCAGAGGCAACGACGCCAGTTGAGCTTGGCTACCCTTCGGTGAGCTAGCCCTCGGCTGGCGAGCCTTCTGTTCCTGAACCCTTTGGCTCGGCTGGTGACGAGCCTTCTGGATCACCAGACGTGGTGCCCGAGCAGAGGCGGCGGACGAGGAGGACTCACTTTGTCAGTTCTCCTGCGGCCCCTTCATAGAGGATTGTAGACAGGTAACAAAATCGTAGTGTTCAATTTTTGTTTCTTTTGGTTACTTATGTAATGAATCAATAAATGTCTGCAGCACTTGGTACGACACGTCTTTCACCGGTGACAGACACCACAGACTGGTGAACGGTGTCCTCGGGTCCTTAGTGCGTATGCACTATTCCGGGGTCATCGAGGGAGTGCCTGCTACTTCGTAGGAGGACTACGCACGCGCCCCTCACCAGGAGCACTACAATGTTCAGGAGGCCATATGAGCCGATTTTATGGTAAGTATATTAAATAAAGTTTCTAAGTTTTAACTCTTAAACTCTTTTAATAAACATCTCTTCAATATACTCTTTATCACATGAAAGGTATATTTTAGAGGACCCGGACAACCCTTGCATTTTTTAGCATGCAAGGAAAGAGTTTCACATCGACACTACGAAGGCGGTTCGGCAAGCTTTGTCAAACGCTCTTATTCAAGTTATCAATGAGCACTTGAAGGCGAACCAGCACAACGTGCGACACTTCCGGCAGGAGAGCGAGAGGCACCTGACAAAGGAGGAGTACGCGCAGGTACGTGGGGTATAGTAAATATTTTTTCTAATAATTTCCTCAATGGTATTTTTAATGACCTACAACTATGTGCAAAGCCACGTTAGCTGGTTGCAGGGTTGGTCCGATGCATACCGGGCCCTTTGTTGGTACTAGGCTAGCGATGTGTTTAAGGCCAAGTCCCAGAGGGGTCGACGAGAAGCACAACCACAGCCAAGATAACCACTTGCCTTTAGCTAAACGCATGTAAGTGTATCTAACTTATGTTTATATATTCATAATACACTCTCCGTACTAATACGTACTGACAGGAGCGCGAGACAAGGATGCTGCCAACCATAGCAAAATATTAACCACCATAATCAGCCATAACACATCAAAAATTAGTAAATGAATACTAAGCAAATTTTCTATAAGCCAAAAAACAAGTTTAAAACATTGCAGGTCAAAAACAGAGCCGCATCATAATTATTTCAACAAATAGAATTTATTGAAATCGACCAAAAGCGGCGCTGCAATGTAAAGACAAAAGATCGGACATTCCAATCTATGACTCACGTGCAAATTACGTGATAGAAAGTTTGGACAGTCCTAACCAAGTAAAGAGTAAATGTAACTCTCGAAACACTCCCACCACCTCGACTCACATGCAGCTCATGTGAGTGAATGTTCAGACAACCCGAAGCGAGAAACACGTGCAATTCATGTGACGAAAAGTTCGGACAATTCGAAGCGGGTGTTTTGGCAATATTCAAAACCTTGAATGTAAACCTTCACTTTTATCCTAATTGCCAATGTATTCGGCAGACATAGGTCTCACACTTTGCGACTGAGCGCATTAGCCACCATGTTAGCCTTTCCTAGATGATAATGGATCTCAAGCTCGTAATCTTTAATTAGTTCCAACTGTTGCCTCATAATTAGTTCCTTATGAGTAAAGATGTATTTGAGGCTCCTATGGTCGGTGTAGAGATGCAATAGGTTTCCAAGTAGATAGTTTCTCCACATCTTCAACGCCAGTACCACTACAGCAAGTTCCAAATCATGAGTGGGGTAATGCTGCGCATGGTTGTGGAGCTGGCGTGATCCGTATGCACTTATGTGTCTATCTTGCATCGAAACACATCCAAGTCCAGCGCCTGATGCATCACGGTATACGTCAAAAGGCTTGGTCGTATCCGATTTGACCGGTGCTATTGTAAGATGGTTTCTCAAGGTCTGGAATGCTTCCTCACATTCTTTAGTCCATAAAAAACTTGTTGGCTTTCTTCAATAGTTCTGTCATTGGTTTAGCAACCTTCGAAAAGTTGCATACAAATCTGCAATAATAACCAGCTAGTCTCAAGAAAATACAGACCTGATGGTTTGACTTAGGAGATTCCCACTTTAGTACTTGTACAATCTTACTTGGGTTAACTACCACACCTTTTGCTGAACAGGCACTTAGTTGATTCAAAACTCACATTTACTTAAGTTAGCATTGTGACACCCGGTTCTGAGAATGAACCAAGTAACGAATATGTGTGTCCAAGATGTTTAACACACATAGACAAGTGCTTCAAAAATAATATTCAGATTATAACCATGTCTAGAATAATAATAATAATAATAATAATAATAATAATAATAATAATAATAATAATAATAATAATAATAATAATAATAATAATAATAATAATAAACCAAGTAACGAATATGTGTGTCCAAGATGTTTAACACACATAGACAAGTGCATCAAAAATAATATTCAGATTATAACCATGTCTTGAATAATAATAATAATAATAATAATAATAATAATAATAATAATAATAATAATAATAATAATAATAATACCTTATTACAATATCCAAATAGTCTCGAATACAAGCTCCAATAACACTGTAACAGAAAAACTAAGCACTAATAGACTTCATCTCCACATGTAATTTGACAGTAACACGCACGCCTAGTACTCCTCATAGTTCTCCGGATACTCCAAATTATCTCCTGTTACTGAATTAATGTGGGAATAGCAAGGGTGATCACATGTCGTACTCAGCAAGTGTGGGAATGTATGACATGTAGCTTAAACAAGGATGACAACAAATGGCCAATTGCAGAAAAGTACATTTAATTTGCAAAAGTAAGAAAATGCAATTTATAATTACTATATGAGGTCAATTCCCATAATTACCCAAATACCATCAATACCATATCCGATTCTATCAATTCGACATACTTAACCATAATCATCCATGATTATCCATAACCATCAATATCCAACTTATCATAACCAAACCTAAGTCCCAACTCCAATTCCATATCCAATTCAAACCATTATTCAATAATCAAGTCTATAACTCTAATCATGTGAGGGTCTAGGTCGCTCATAACCGGGAGCACGACTATCATGATAGTTTTACACTCTGCAGAGGTTGTACCACTTTACCCACAAGTCTGTGATTTCATCACCTTTCGATGACTATGAAATCTCAATTATGTCGTCTCAGACTTCTATTGGTGTGTGGCCAAGAGATCACAAAATAGCATTTACAAAGTGATTACCAGCATGTGCGGACCCACTAAGGTTTCACCAGAGGTGATGTCTCCAACTAAGCACATCCATCCAAAGCCTCCCTCTTGTGTCGTTCGGATCCCAAGGTAGTCCTGCCAGCACTGCAAATCCAACCGACTCCCAGTCCCCGAACCTTCCTTATGATCCGAACGATACTGACAATACACTAATTAGTCAGCTAAGCCGCACCCATACTTGGCCCTTTGGTGGCACTGTAATCCTAGATGGTTGCTCCACGAACCGGTCCTTAGATAAAAAACAAGCAAAACCACCAAATCATACAACCCATTCCACATAACCCACTTGCTTAGATCCCTAGGTTCTATATTGCTAAAGAGTCATTATCACCATCACATAGTTCATATATACATTAGTTCATAATTGAGTCATTTGTTTATCCCCAATCCCGATTAAGGTAGGCAAAGCAAAACTGGAAAATACCCTTCCCAACTCCTCACAATATATCTCGAGCGACAAGGATGGGTATACAAGTCTAGTGTCACACCTAGTAATAAGAAAACAACCAGATGCTTTCCACATGTATGCCAGGATCAGTTCAACTCATACATGTGTAGACGAAAGTGAAATACCAAATAAAATACCATGTTCGAGTACATCACCTTATTACATAAATGACCATCCAGGTCTAAAATAAAAGTACACAAGCAGCGGAAAAACATAACAAGGGCTCCAAACACAAGCGTTGCACGGGGGAGCGCCAGCCTAGAACATCTCTTCAGGGTCTCCGTAGAAGTCCTGGTTCTCCACCTCTGCGTCTCCGTATACTGGGAGGGAAAAGATGCAACTAACAAGTTTGAGTACCAACGGTACTCGCAAGTTGGGAAGTTATGACATGTGTGGTTCACATCAAGGTAGGCAATTAATAGGTAAAGCACTATAGCAGTAACAACCTACTCTTAATTGTTTATTAAGCACCTACATCTAGGTGAAATCACAACCAACATCCCAAGATTAATCCAGGTAAGACCAAACCCAAACCATCCATTTAGTAACCATGTGCTAATCATGAATTTGGTTTCCAAGCCGCTCGTGTCCGTGAGCACGGCTGTCTAGACAGTTTGACAAAACTCTGCAGAGTGTGTATCCTTTACGCACAGTTCGTGATTTCGTCCCCTGTTGCCAGGTGGGCTAAGGTAAACCTCTCTGATGCCCGTGGTAGCTAACCACAATACACAATTTCGTAGGTGTGTGGCCAGGAGATCACTATGAGGTGTTTCCGATGGTTCTCCCGACATGCAATGAGTACTCTAAGGTTTCACCGCTCCGGCACCTGGAGTCTATTTTCCCTCCGCCAGGAGAAGCCCCCTCTTGAGCCACGCGGATCCCAAGGCAAAGCCCATTCCCCGCCCGATCAATTACCTATGCTACATCGAGAGAGACCAAATTACTAAACCAAGTTGTCCCATATACAATTCTGTGGCGATACTAAATGGCTTAGCAACTTCTTCCATAAACCGTTCCTTAGAATCCGATAGGTGCCAAGCCCCAAACCAAGGTCTTGTGCACGCAGGCACCAATCCATACAAAACCCCCTATCAGATTCCTATCTACTAAATTCCAATATTTCCATAAATTCATGAATCAAAGTACTTCAAATGTAAACTTGTATATAAAAATATCATATTTCAATTAAGCATGACTAAGCGTATTCTAAATAATTATAGAGCACCCAAACCATGTTGACAAGGAATATTGTGGAAATTCTAGGAGAACAATCATAGGATTCATATTTTAATTTAGCATGCAACTAACTAAAACTTAGCAAAAAGGGTGCAAGATGGTCAAGGAACTTGCATCCAAATTGTGCCTCTTGGTCATCGGGAAACTGCTGCTCTTGAAGGTTAAGGTTGGTTTCTGACCCCGACTCTAAAATACGATGATGCACCTAAAATAACATACAATAAGAACACAATTAAATGCAAACATTACAAATAAACATAAATTCCTACGCAAAATGTGATTTTTAAGTTGATTTCAATTATAGGCATAAACCAATTGATGAGTGTTTAGAGTTTTAAATAAAATATATTAAGCAAAGCATATTTTTAACAATTTTTATACCATTTTTACATTTATTAGAAACCTATTATAATTTTCTAGAAATTTTTATCCTTCAAAATAAGCTTAAAACAGTTCTATATCAATATTTATACATTTTATAGTTTTTACACTATTTTTATTAATTATTTCTATGTGCAAATCAACTTTCATGAATTAGATGTGCTTAGAAAGTATTTTAAGACTAATTCAGCAAATTAAAATGGATTAATAAAAGTAATACAGAAATGTAAATACTTTAAACATATAAAAATATGTTTTTATAATTATTCTTTACAATTTTAAGGGCTTTTATTTAATTTATAGAACTAACAGGGGTTTTTCTGTAAAAACAGAACTGAACCAGTGGCTAAATATAATTTTTAGTAAGTCTAGGGATTACTCTACAATTTTCCAGAACTTATTTGCTATTTTATAATATTCCAGGGGCTTTAAATTACTTTTTATTCAATTTACCAGTATTTTTTCTAATTTCCAGAAAGTCCAGGGGCTAGTTTGAAAATTCTAGGGGTTAGATTTGAATTCCGGGGAACCAAGGGGGTAGCCCGCAAGTTTCCAAGGGCCTGAGTGAAATTCTGGAGGCGGGAAAACTAATTTGAATGTCGGCCGTTGAATTTAAAATGGATGGCCCAGATTTTATTCACCGAAGGGGTACGGGGGTCCTAATCTTGGCCGTTGAAACATAATGGAAGACGGGCATTGAGCCACGTCGCCCCGATTAGGGTCGGGCGGCAGTGCGCAACGGCGGCGACGCGCGCGCGGCGGCGGGCTCGCCGGAGAAGTCCAAGAACGTGCCACAGAGGCCACGGGGTACATCCAAATAGCGCAAAATGAAGAGGAGGGCATAGGGGTCTCACCAGAGGTTGTCGCACGGCCGGAAATTGGACGGAGGGTGGTCGGCGAAGATGGACGGCGGAGGAGCTCATCGGCGACGATGGAATCGGTGATGTAGTGACGTTCCACCCCAACGGTGATGTCCGACAGACTCCTAACAACACGGGAAAGGTGTTAGGCAAACTCCCGAGGAGTAGAAGTGGGTGGAAAGTCGGGAACAGTGGCGCCATTACCGAGCTTGTCGAAGCTAGGGTTTTGATCGCCGGGGTGAGGAAATTGAGGGGAATGGCCGGGCTTTTATAGGGGTTTGGAGTAGAAACTGCAGGCGGCCATGATGGGCACGACGCACCCTTTGATTGAGGTGAAAACGGCCGACATTGAAAGGGGGGGTGAGTGGGGCGGCGCGGTGTTATCGCGTGTGGGCGTTACGGCGCGGGCGCGAGGTAGACGAAGAAGGGGTGGGGCTGGCTTGCAGCGAGAGAAGAGAGAGGGTGCGGCGCGGGGAGAGGCTGGCGCGCGAGGCTTGGCTGACAGAGAGATAGAGAGGGGAGAGGAGGCGCGGGCCGGCGAGGGAGGGTGGAGAGAGTTGGGCTGGGGAAAAAATTCGGCCCAGGGACAGGTTTTGCATTTTCTTTTCTTTTTCTTTTTCTTTTCTCTTTTCTTTTTCTTTCCTTTTATGTTTTGAATTTGTAACCCAAATTTCTAGCGAATTGAAATTTTCAAAAATTCACACAAACAATCAAACATGATGCAGCTTGCCTTACACAAATTTTATTCCCAAGAAAATTATTTCTTGAAAAATTCATTTTACAAATTTTTTTCCTCTCTAAAATAGTGGGTGTTACATCTAGTAAACACCTATTCATGGGTTTTCCATCAATTTGACACAAGCATGTAATTTTGCAAACATAACATTTCAAAACAGGATCAAAATGTTCAAGGACACTGGCCTTGCTTCGGTGGCTGGTTTGGATCGAGATCTTCAAAGTTTTTCTGTTGAAGGTCCTCGTAAACACCCTCTAGAGCGTTACCTTCTATTCCGTGCGACAAGCATGCGAAACAGGTATTACAATCAATAAATGCTCATATAGTACTCAATATGCCATGATATGCATGAATGATGAAATTATGAGATAAAACATGTTATTAGGTTGCTATTATTGCTTACTAAATAGCTACAATTGAGTTTTACATGTTGGAGCAAGTTTCGAGTCATTTTGGAGCAAACTGAAATAATTTCAGGAATTTCAGAATTCAGAGGCTCGACTAGTTCGCACATTGAGCCGGATATATCCGCTCTAAAACAGACTAGTCCGCACTAGACTGGACAAGTCTGCTATGTCCAGGGTTTTGCAAACTTCCCAACTAGGGCATGGTTTCAAACGAGATTGGGATCATATTTGATGTGGAAAGTTATATCTAGGGCAATTACCGTGAATCCTATGGTCCAATGGTTGAAGATTTGTTGCAACGTGAGAAACTTGACGTCTGGGGTTGTTGATGGAGAATTGACAATGAGGAACGTTGATATCAAAGAGTCGATGAAGATTGCAGCAGCGTTGACATTTTTGCTTGATTGACCTTCTCTTCTTCTCCTTCCTCCTTTTCTCTTTTTCTCCTTCCTCCTCTTCTCCCTTGTGGTGAGGCTTCCTCCTTGAAGAATGGCAGCTCGCGAGAGATTAGGGCGTTGGAGTTTTTCTTCTAACGAGGGCAGGCTGAGAGGTGGCATTTGGGTGTTTATATAGGAGGAAAAGTGGTGGGGTTGGGGTGGAATCCAAGTAAGAAGCGGTGGGAAAAAGTAGGGGCCTTGGTGGGGTCCCACCTGGGCTCCTCAGTGGTGAGGCACGACGTTCTTGGGTCCAATTAAGGCAATTTCCCAATATATCATCATGATGGAAAAATAGAATCTGAGTCGAAACCCTAAATATCAGACTAGTCTGTAGGAGGCCGGACAAGTCCGTTCTGGGTACAGAGAGGTACAATAGAGAAGTCTGGTGCGAGGCCGGACAAGTTTAGCTTGTACAGAAAGTTGATCCGGATAAGTTTTGCGAATTAAAGGACAACTCCTATGGGTTCCAGTAACCAGCATTGGACCCTTCCATAGCTGTAACAGACAAGTCCGTGGGACAATAGAAACGAAACCGAAATAGTTTGTAAGTTTATCGAACAGGTTTGGGTGACATCGGTGGTGAAACCGTACTAGTCTGTATAGTGGGTCGGACAAGTCCGTTGCTCTAAACGGAAAATGAATTAAGCCAGAGAAGACAGGTATACCGGACTAATCTGGGGCTATGTTCGGACATGTCCGTACCAAAACAGATTTTAATTGCTGTTTTTGCCTATAATTCATTTTAATATCGTTCCTTTTTGTGTAGAATTATGTTGAACATGTGGAATAAATGCAATGCATGATGGATGAAAATGAGGGTGTTACAAACCTACCCCCCTTAAAATGAATCTCGCACTCGAGATTTGACGTAAAAAGGAAAAGGTAGGGAAATTCCTCTTTAGATCTTCCTCCCGCTCCCAAGTTGCTTCAAATTAAGTATGATGTTTCCATTGTACTTTGCACCATCGAATCACCTTGCTTTTTGTGACTCTCCCTCATTTCCAGGATTTTGATAGGTTGCTCAGCAAAAGTCAAATCTTCCTCAGGCTCTAATTCTTCCATTGATACTTGCTCTTTTGGCACCCTTAAGCACTTCTTGAGTTGAAAAACATGGAATACATCATGGACATCAGAAAGATGTGCTGGCATCTCCGATTGATATGCCACTTCTCCTCGTTTGTCCAAAATCTTGAATTGTTCGATGTAGCAAGGTGCCAACTTGCCTTCAACATTAAATCGCTTATACGAAGTCTCCCACTTTGAAAGCTAAGTCTCTTCGCTTATTATCCACATAGCCTTCTAGTTTTTACGGATTATCTGGACTTGCTTCTCGATGTCCTTTATCACATCCGGTCCAAATACTTGGGTTTCTCCCGTCTCATTCCAAAACAAGAGTGTTCTACATCTCCTTCCATACAGTGCCTCATACGGTGACATCTCCAAACATGTTTGATAGATGTTGTTGCATATGGCAGACTTTTGTCCCAACTTCCTCCATACTTTAGCGCACACGCTCTTAGCATGTCTTCTAATATCTGTTTTGTCCTTTCGGTTTGTCCATCTGTTTGGGGATGATCTGCAAAACTAAAATTCAACTGAGTCCCCATAGACTCCTGAAGTTTCTGCCAAAACATAGAAGTAAATTGAGAGCCCTTGTCGGACACTATTCTCTTAGGTACTCCGTGTAAACACACTATTCTCCCCATATACAATTCTACCAGCTTCGCACCATCATAGGTAGTCTTGACAGGGATAAAATGGGCAGATTTGATCAACTCATCCACAATAACCCGTATTGTGTCATATCCCGATGGGGTGCGCGGCAACCCAACTTTAAAATCCATACCAACTTCTTCCACTTCCATTGCGGAATCTTCAATGGCTGCAATAACCCAACTGGCCTTTGTTGTCCAGCCTTCACTCATTGGCACACATCCTTCATTCCATCCCACCAGTAGCATGTATTCACGTCCTTGTACATTTTTGTACAACCTGAATGAATGGAGTAAGGTGAGTCACGTGCCTTCTTCAATATCGTCTCCTGGATATGCTTCAAATTAGGCACGACAATTCATTTCCCAAGCCATAGCATGCCAGTGTCATCTTCGTCAAACCTCCATCTCTTCCCTTTTGGATTCTTTCCTTGATCTCTTGGATCTCCTCATCCTTTGTCTGTACTTCTCGTATTTCTTTTTCCAGTGTCGGGACTTCCATTGTTCCCGTTTCATTCACGAATCTGAGACGCAACAGTTCAATCCCCTTACATAGCTCGAATTGTAACTAATGAACCGTGAGTTGGTGGCTTGCTCCTTTCCTACTCAAGGCATCTGCCACTACATTGGCCTTTCCTAGGTGATAGTTGATTCCCACATCGTTATCCCTAACGACTTACAGCCATCGTCGTTGCCTCAAATTGGGATCTGTTTGCGTGAATATGTACTTGAGACTCTTGTGATCCATATAAGTCTCACACCTATGACCAAGAATGTAGTGCCTCTATATCTTCAAAGCATGTACCACGGCTGCAAGTTCGAGGTCATGTGTTGGATAATTCAGCTCATGTTTCTTCAATTGCCTGGATGCATAAGCTTCTATTCGGCCTTCTTGCATCAATACACAACCAAGTCCTTGCCTTGATGCATCACAATATACATCAAAGGTTTTTCTCACGTTTGGCAATGTCAACGCTGGTGTCGTGGTTAATCTCCTCTTTAACTCATCAAAGCTGTTCTAATAAGCCTGAGTCCATTTGAATGGTTTCTCCTTCATTCATAGTTCAGTCATGGGCTTCGCTATCTTGGAGAAGTCCTTAATAAAACGGCGATAATATTCAGCCATTCCCAAGAAACATCTAATATCCTTCACATTTGGTGGTGGGTTCCACTTTAACACATCTTACACTTTTCCTGGATCGATAGATACTCCTCGCTAGGAAATGATATAGCCTAAAAATGATACCTCCCTCAACCAGAATTCACACTTATTGAATTTGACATACAACTAGTGCTCTCGCAATTTCTGCAACGTCAGCCTTTAAAGCTCTTCATGTTCTTTTCGCTTTTCGAGTATACCATGATATCATCGATGAACACTACGACAAACTTATCCATATACTCCATGAAGACTTTATTCATGAGGTACATGAAGTATGCAGGTGCATTGGTCAATCCAAATGACATAACGGTGTACTCATATGATCCATACCTCGTTCGAAAGACTGTTTTGGGTATATTTGATGGTCTAATCTTCATTTGGAAATATCCTGACCGAAGATCGAGCTTGGAGAATATTCGTGCTCTCTTCATTTGGTCAAACATATCCTCAAGACAGGGCAGCGAATACTTATTCTTGATTGCCACCTCATTGAGAGACCAGTAATCCACACACATCCTTTGGGATCCATCCTTCTTATCTATGAAGAGCACCGGGGCTCCCCATGGTGACGAGCTTGGGCGTATAATACCCTTCTCTTGCTGCTCTTGAATTTGCTTCTCGAGCTCCACTAATTCATTAGCAGGCATCCTATACAGCCTTTTAGCTATAGGTGCAGTTCCAGGTATTAAATCAATGACAAACTCGATGTCACGATTGGATGGCATACCTGGCAATGCTTTCAGAAACACCTCTGGATGCTTGCAAACAATTGGAATTTCCTCCAATGTCAAACATTCTGATAAGGAGGTTTAGGCCCGATCTTTCGAAAGGTAATGGATAAGTCCATTGTTGGAGGTCTCGACGTTGATGATCCGAGGCTCTCGAGTAGAACACGAAAAACCCCTGCAATCACTACACCACGGCTCCGTTGGTTATCAAACGTGCTTCACACGATTGACCTCGCCAAGAAGGCTAATCCCTACAAGTGCAATTGAGAAAACAAGCAAGAACGTAGAAGACACGATCTAAAATCGTGAAGTTGGGGTTTCATAAACCGTAGAACATCGATATTATTAATCTAAGCAAAACCCAATTGTTTATGGCGGCCACCATGGAGTATATATAAGTGGGAGGACGTCTAAAGGGGTGTTGGGGTCGTGACCTAACCCTAAGACACGAAAATAATAGATTTAGACTTGATACAAGGCCCAATAGCCCAATGCAGTGGCGCGGCACTGGACAGAAATCTGGACTCAACTTGTTTTGATGATTCCTGATGACTCCGGAGGAATTTTGACGTGGGACCAGATCCATTGGAAAGTTTATCTTCTTTTTCCGTCCATACGTAGATCGAAAACAGAGTCTGTATGCATCCTAGGCGTCCGTTTTAAGGTGGACTGCTTCTGGACTCCTAGACTCAAGTTCATCTTCTTCCCCCAAGTATGGCCGCAAATCTGAAATGTTAAATGTGAGACTAACCCCAAAATCGGAAGGAAACTCAAGCTTATATGCGTTATCATTAATCTAAAAGGAGCAGCAGCTCGAGACATAAGTTTAGATTTTCTAAAGTCAGAGAAACACTTTTTTCTCAAATGTAACCATACTAAATCACTCGGTTCAAGTTTTACTTCTTTTCTACCTTTACTACCTGCAATCCTATATTTCTCATTCATTTTTTCAATATTTTTCTTTGTAGTTTCATGCATCTTGAGAATGAATTCAGATCGTTGTGTAGCATCCAAATTTATAGTTTCAGAAGGAGCAAAGGTAGTAAATCAATAGGAGCATGTGGATTAAAACCATACACTATCTAGAATGGACTTACCTTCATTGTGGAGTGAACGGATCTGTTGTAAGCAAATTTTATATGTGGTAAACACTCCTCCCACAACATTAAATTTGTTTTCAAGACAGCCCGCAACATAGTAGATAGATTATGATTAACTATCTCAGTTTGTCGATCTGTTTGTGGGTGACAAGTAGTTAAAAACAGCAACTTGGTTCCCAATTTATACCACAAAGTTCTACAAAAATGACTTATAATTCTTTCATCACGATCGGAAATAATGGTATTTGGCACACCATGTAAACGAACAATTTCCGTCATAAACAAATCAGCAATATGTGAGGCATTATCATTCTTATGACAAGGTATAAAGTATGTCATTTTGGAGAAATGATCAACAACCACAAAAATACTATCCCTCCCATCTTAGTCCTAGGCAATCATAAAACAAAGTCCATAGAAATATCAGCCCAAGGTACACTAGGAGGAGGAAGAGTCATATAAAGACCATATGGGTTAAGGCGAGATTTAGCTTTATTGCAAGTAGTGCATTGTGATATGTAGCGCTCAACATCATGCCTCATCTTTGGCCAAAAGAAGTGTGTGGACAACACGTCCTTAGTTTTCTTCACGCCATAATGTCCCATCAATCCTCTTCCATGTGCTTCCTGCAAAAGTAATAGACAAACGGAGCTAGCTGGAATGCATAGCTTGTTAGCACGATAAAGGAGACCCTCTCGCAGCACATAGTTATTCCAATTTCTTCCTTCTCTACAATATTGAAAAGCATCTTCGAAGTCCAAATAAGTAGGATATAATTCTTTTATTGTTTCCAAACCAAAGATTTTATGATCAAGTTGGGACAGCATAGTATAACGTCTAGATAACGCATCGGCAATAACGTTTTCTTTCCCTTTTTTATGTTTAATTATGTATAGAAATGACTCTATAAATTCAATCCACTTAGCATGTTGTTTATTCAGATTGATTTGACATTTAAGATACTTCAAAGATTCATGATCGGAATGTATGATAAACTCCTTAGACCAAAGATAATGTTGCCAAGTTTGTAGAACTCGTACTAAGGCATACAATTCTTTATCATAAGTAGAATATTTCAGAGAAGGGCCATGCAGTTTTTCACTAAAAAAAGCAACGGGCTTACCTCCTTGTATGAGAACACCTCCAATATCAATGCCGCTTGCATCGCATTCTAGCTCAAAGGTCTTGTCTAAATCAGGAAGTTGTAGCAATGGTGCTAAAATTCCACACAAAGCGGCGATCAAAACCTGCAAGACCAAGAAAACTACGCACCTGTGTGACGGTTGTTGGAGTTGGCCAATTAGTGATTGCAATAATTTTTTGTCTCATCCATCTCAATTCCCTATGAGGAAAAACATATCCAAGAAACGAGACTCGATTGGTGCAAAAGACACACTTTTCGAGGTTACCAAACAAGTGTGCATCTCTCACAACAATAAAAACAGCACCTAAATGATCAAGATGTTCATCATATGACTTGCTATAAATGAGAATATCATCAAAGTAAACCACCACAAATTTTCCAATGAGAGCACATAAAACCTCGTTCACTAATCGCATAAAGGTACTAGGTGTACTAGTTAAACCAAAAGGCATGACTAACCACTCATAAAGTCCAAATTTTATTTTAAATGCAGTTTTCCATTCATCTACTAGTGCCATTCTAATTTGGTGGTAACCACTACGCAAGTCAATTTTTGTGAAGATGATAGCACCACTCAATTCATCAAGCATGTCATCTAAGCGAGGAATAGGATAATGATATCAAATGGTGATGTTATTAATTGCACGACAATCAGCACAAATGCGCCCACTAACATCTTTCTTAGGAACCAAAAGAACAGAAACAGAACAAGGGCTAAGGCTTTCATGAATGTACCCGTGGTACAAAAGATCGTGGACCTGACGCTGAACTTATTTAGTCTCCTCTGGATTGGCTCTGTACGCTGCACAATTTGGCAAGCTTGCTCCTGGAATTATGTCGATCTTGTGTTCAATGCCCCCTCATGGGTGGTAAACCAGGGGGTATCTCAAAGGGAAACACATCCTCAAATTTCTGCAAAAGGTTAGCAACAGCAGGGGCAACGCAATAGACAATTTATGAAGTGAAAATAGGGCTTCTTTGCATACTAAAGCATATCACATCCCTTAGCATCAAAAAAATCAGCAAGGTCAGATTTAGTTGCGAGCAATGAAGTAGATTTTAACTTAATGACTTGCTGTTTTTCATATTCTAGTTTTGTTGCTTTATCATCACAAATTTTACTACTCTCAAAATGCACAATTTCAGCAGGATTCATAGGAAGCAAAGTGATTTTCTTTTCTTTATGCATGAGAGTGTATTTATTAGTTCTACGATGATAAATAGCATCCGTATCAAATTTCCAAGGACAACCCAACAAAAGAGAACACACCCATAGCCACGGCAACAAAATCAGCAAAATCATTGTAAGAACCAATTGAAAAATTTATTCTTGCTGTTTGTGTTACCCGAACCTCACCGCTGTTGTTGAACCATTGAATGTGGTATGGATGAGGGTGTGCTCTTGTTGTCAAACCAAGTTTCTTGACAATGTCCGTGTTCACCAAGTTATTGTAGCTGCCTCCATCAATTATAGTGTGTACACGGTAGTCCTTGACGATGAGAAACATGTGAAACAGGTTGTGTCATTGTATCTTGTCGTCGGCCTCCAATTTGGTGCTCAAGGCACGCCGCACAATGATGCTCCTAAAGTTCTCCGTCGCTGCTGTAGAAAATACCTCTCCATCGGATTGTTCATCATTTGTATGACTTGCAACGTTAGTAGCAAGAGAATATTCAACTTCAATATCCGAAGTTCTATCATACCCGCCACCGTCATATGCTATGTATGCTTGTTTGCTCGGGAAATCTCTCATCATGTGACTAAGTCCTTGGCAGCAGTGAAACTTATTGTCAGAAGTACGACTCGTAGGAGTGGAAGATGAAGGCTGGAATGATGTCGACTTGCTGCCCTCCGGCACGCGAGAAGGTGGGGCAGCAGGTGTACTTCTTTGGCCGCCATTGGATGGTGTAGTGGCTGCACGGAAATTAGAGGATGGTGCTATTTTGGATGGTGTAGGCGTCGAATGAAGCGTGAAGGTGGTCCTCATGTGTTGTTGCTGCTGTTGGCGGCCCTGCAATTCTTTTTCCGCCAACATAGCAAGCTGAAATAATTTGTTAACAGTATCATATTCCTTGTAATCAACAATGTCCTGAATTTCGTGTCTCAACCCACCATAAAAGTGAGCTATTTTATCATCCTTGTCCTCTATTACCCCACAGCGCAACATATCCTTTTGTAGCTCTTGATAGTATTCTACTACAGACATATTACCTTGCTCTAAATGCTGTAATTTTTTTCGAATGTCTCGCTGAAAAGGAGGCACAAAACGAACATTCATAGCCTCCTTTAATCTATCCCATGTTGGAGGATCAGTTCTAGTTTTAACAAGTTCATTCCACCATATGATAGCAAAATCCCAAAACTCACTAGTAGCTTGATGAACTTTATGTTGTCAGGAATAAGATGGGCATTAATTTTTTGCTCTACTATCATCTCCCAATCAAGATAAGCCTCAGCATCATAAGCACCAGAAAAGGAGGGTATAGTAAATTTTACCTTAGCAAAAGGGTCATCAGTAGGACGGTTATAATTGTTATGGTGATTATTACCTCCCATACCTCAACGACAGAGTGGGAGTCGTGGTTGATGATTATGATCTTCCATATCATCACAAGCATCATCTTCATATCCAGCGAGAGGCAGCCAAGCCTCAAGATTACCCATCCGAAAAGCAAGTTCATCAAGTGGGCGGGTCAAGTGCGCCAATGAGTCCGTTGTTAATGCAGTGTTTTTTGTAAACACTTCTGCCATATCGTTCATCATGTTATGCAACTCAGCATTTGCAATTCCATCACCATCATTTTCTACCATTGTTAGTAATACAAAAAAATACAATAGGAAGATGTTATCCCTATCAACTACAAAATGTAGTCGCAATGTGAGAGGTGGAAGGACAATCTCTCTCGCTCAAGCATCTTACCACGATCTTACAAGTGTTCTTACCAACACAGCAGATAGTATGGACGGTGAGATGAACCAATGAAGCATGGGATGATTGCAAAAGGTACCTGTTCTTCTCAAGAGAAAGTGGAGCTTGGATGACACTTTATATGTAGCAAGGATTAGAAACAATACAATCAGATAGTAAAGTTCAGTAAGTGTCCAAAGTACTTGTCAAAGTTGCTGGCCTAAATGTGTTCTCAGTAGTTCAAGCTAGCAAGACATGAAACAAAACTATAGGACACAAGGATGCAAACACTTCCATTTTTATTTTTCTTTGTTTTTCTTTTCTCCTTTTTTGTGCAGCTTTTGTATCTTTTTTTTTGCACTTGCCTTTTTCTTTTGTCTTCTTTGTTTTTTTTCAGAACGTGCTGCAAAAGAAGAACACAATGCAAAGCAATCAAAGATATCTCGTAGGTTTGTTACAGATTTTATACTCAATCCTCTAAGGACAATTAAGTACCTTTAGAGGCCCCAAATCTAAAAACAGTGAACCGTAAGATTATAGATCTATCTCTCCTCTTTAATTTCAGTATATAGAAGACCTATTTTGGATCATAACAATAGGAGATATTACCCCAGAAATACAGACTGTTCAGAATTTCTAGGTCAATAATAGATTTATATCTAATGCAATTTCGACATCGATAACTATACTTTCTTGGAAACTGATGAATACAAAAGTTATATAGAATTTCTTAGGCTTTCCGGAAATTACAATAGCACCAAAATCCGAATTAGTATGAGCGAGATATGATGAAAATAGCGAACTGGATAGAGATGAATCTAATCTGGACGTGATGATGTGATTCAAAAGGATGAATCACACAAAGTAAAACTCAAACTAAGACTAAAAACACTTTCTAAACCAGCAATATGACTCAACCACAGACACAAAATTAACAAAACCAAACTGAAAACAAAAGTTGCAAAAGGCTCAATGTGGTTTGGACAAAGTAATGAACAGATCTACTAAACTGCAAGTTTTTCTGTGGCTTTTTTGTGAACTCTAGGTATGAAAAAATAATAATATAATAGATAGATGAATTACCTAATGGGCAACCTGGGAATCTTATACCAATTGATAAGAAGGTTTAGGCCCAATCTTCTGAAAGGTAATAGATAAGTCGATTGATGGAGATCTCGACGTTGATGATAGACTTATTAATCTAAGCAAAATCCAATTGTTTATGGAGGCCACCATGGAGTATATATAGGTGGGAAGACGTCTAAGGGGGTGTTGGGGTCGCGACCTAACCCTAAGACACGAAAATAATAGACTTAGACTTGATACAAGGCCCAATAGCCCAATGCGGTGGCACAACACTAGACAGAAATCTGGACTCAACTTGTTTCGATGATTCCTGATGACTCCGAAGGAATTCTGAAATGGTACCAGATCCATTGGAAATTTTATCTTCTCCTCTTTCCTTGCATATGTAGAACGTCAAAAACGGAGTCCGTATGCATCCTGGGCGTCCGTTTTAAGTTGGACTGCTTCTGGACTCCGAGTTGAACTCGAGTCCGAGTTGTAAACTGGTTGCATCAACTTGTGGATGTCCCAGCTGGTTCTCCATGTTCCCAAGGCCTTCTCCCCTCACTTTTTATATCCTCCATAGTTCCTAATAACAATTAAATCATTACATAGCAATCCATTCTCAAATTGACATGAGTAGGCATTTAGGAAAGAGTTCACCTGTTGATTTAGTAGCCGCGCTCGTGCTCTTGTGATTTGTCCTTGTAGTTAAACATGTGTATCCACTGTTGTGATGTCCTCATCACCTTCCATATGATTTAGCATTGCCTTCCCAGTTGTTGGCTGAACTGCCTTGAACTCTATATCGACCCCTTCATCAATTGTCAACTGCACTGTCCGCGTGGCACATTGGATCACTCTATTATGCTTCCGTAGCCAATCCATTCCATGTATTATGTCTAATCCTTGCGAATCTAGAACTATAAGGTTGGCAAGGAAATCTAACCCCTTTATTTTAAGACTTACCTTTGGACATATTATTTTTTGTCTTCATCTCCCCTCTAGGAGAATTAACTAACATGGTATACTTCATGTTTGATATAGGCATGCTATGCTTTGTGACATACTTTCATGAGATGAATGAATGAGATGCTCCAGAATCAAATAATATAACAGCAGGGTTGGAGTTTGCAAGGAACATACCAATCACAACATCATCAGCTTGCCGAGCCTCTTCTGTTGATACATGATTCATCTTGTCACGAGCGAAATTTTGTGGTCCACGGTTACCTTGAGATGTTCGTCCATTCGACCTGGGATTATGCCTTGGAGCATTGTTCATCTATCCTTGGCCTGACTTTGGGCATTGATTAGCAAAATGTCCCACCTCACCATATGTATAGCATGTCTTGGTACAAGTGGCGACGGAGAAATTTGGGCGAGGCTGATTCTGAGCGGAGGCACCCATATTAGGATGAGGTGCAAGTAGCATGGGTAAGCGAGGTGCTTGCATGGGAGGTGTTGGTACCTTGCGTACCGGGTACCCCACGATACTGCAAGGAAGCCAAAGAGTTCCCACGTCCGAGTTGAAGACTTCGGAAGGCAACACACATCTGATAGCACTGGGCCCACATCCCTCATTTGGGTAGCTCCAGTACTGCCACATGTCCTGTGGGACCGGACCTACCTCCCTCCATAAGGAACCTCCGGTCCCGCCATGTGTCTGGAAACCACAGACCTAACCACCAGTAGAGGGAAGCTCCGGTGCCACCACACGTCGAGTAGCTCCGGACCTACCTCCACACAGAGGGAAGCTGTGGAGCTGCCACGTGTTGTACCTCTCGACCTAAACCTGCAATGACTACAGGATCTCCAACGGCCCAAACATTCAAGAGGTTGTTAAATAGCCATTACAAGACCTGATTAATGTGTCATTAGTTCAGCATTAATGACGCATGATCAGAGGACCTTTAGTACAGGTAACGCCGCCATTAAGGTGCGTTATCGCACTGTTATCATATTTAATACATGTAAATCGTGTATTAGGTGATTGACTACCGCCGGGGCCACTTGTCGGGCCAGGCAATCCCTGTAACTACCAGCCCTTGGCATATAAAAGGGTTGCACCGCACGGTAGAAAACAACTCGAACTAAGCCAAGGCAAGCCCACATGCATACTACACACTCAAACTCATCAACGACCACCACGTGGAGTAGCGTATTACGCTCAGGCGGCCCAAACCACGTAAAAATCCTCTATGTCACCGTCCCGTTCATAATCTTATGCGTGCCCCAACCGAATATGAACCCCTGCCGACTACATTTTAGTAGTGCCGGTGGAAGTGTCCTAGTCCACACTTTGACATTTGGCGCACCAGGAAGGTGCGCCTGAGATTTCGAGATGGTGAATTCCGTCGCAGCATCGTCCAACGGCCACGCTGAGGTGCCTGCTGGAGGAAATCCCTCGAACGCGCAGCAGCTAGCTTACGCTGTTGTGCCGGCGGGTATTGTTCCACCACCACCTCCACCATCGCAGCAAGATGGTGTGTTCACGTTGGTCACTGTATCAATGAACAACCCTAGGAACATTGAACGCAGTGTGCTCTTCTGCAGCGTCCTCCAGCGCCAGAGCTTCTCAGGGTAACCAAGGTCTGCCTCTGCTGGACAGACACCTTCAAGAAATAGTATCCTGTCTGGTAGACTTGGTCCTCAGGCATCACAGCACAGGAGGCGTGCACCCTCCCAGCAAGTGACGTCACTGTCCTCCAGGGTACGCCATACTCACTCGACATTAAGGCTCTCGACTCATGATCTTTGGTCGGAGCTCAACGACAGGTACATGAGGCAGGATGGCCGCATCCTCATGGAGTGCGCTCGCGAGAGGCGAGCTGCTCGTGAAAACCCTTCTCCCTTGGTAGTAGAGGGTGGCTGTTCAGCCTTGGCTATGCATCTTCGCATGGTCGAATGGCCTCCAAAGTTCTGTCCTCGTCTGTCGAAGAAGTACGATGGGACGGTCAACCCCGTCAAGTTCCTCCAGATCTACTTCACCGCCATCCTCGCGGCTGGAGGCAATGAGGCCGTGATGGCCAACTACTTTCCAGTGGCTCTAACCGAGACAACAAGATCCTGGTTCATGAGTCTTCCTCCTAACTCTATCTACAGTTTAGAGGAACTATGTCGTCAGTTCACCACCAACTTTGAAAGCTCCTACATCTGACCTCGCATAGAACTGGATATGTTCGCCGTACAACAGAAGGTGGGAGAATCGCAGTGATCATTCATCTAGCGGTTTTCTTAGGTACGGAACACTATTCCTTCAATCTCAAACGCCTCTGTCATTGTCGCATTTTTACAGGGATTTAGAGAAAAGAAGATGTTGGAGAAGCTGGCAACCAAAGATGTCAGCGGCATCACAGAGCTCTTCAGCTTAGTCGACAAATGTGCTAGGGCTGCGGAGGGTCGGGAGATGCACTCCAAACTAGCTCCGAAGGTTGTTAAACCCCCCTCCAAGACTCAAGCCACTGCCTCCGATAGTGGAAAAAGGATAAAAAGTCCAACGGCAAGAAGAAGTCATCAGTCGGCACGCCTACTGCTGCTGCAGCTGCGGCTCCGGGTGGCCGGAAGCCACGCCCCAAAAAACGTCATCGACCATCGTCTGAGGATAGCGGCGCTCAAAAGATGTGGTGCCCAATCCACAAAACGGACACCCAGAATCTTCATGATTGCTGCGAGGTCCAACGCCTTGTTGAACGCTATAACAAGCGTCAAGAAGAAGCTCCTTTCCGCCAACGGGAAGGAAAGCAGAAGGTTGTCGAAGCTCCGTCTGATACGGAGCTAGGCTTCCAGGACCCCAAGAAGGTTCTGAAGGCTATCTACAATACTGTCAACAATGACTCCGACGTCTCTGACAATGAGTGTTGGAAGACTCTCCATATGATATATGGAGGGTCCTGGGATATCACCTCCCGTAATATCCTCAAAATGATGCGTCGGGAGATGGCTGCCATAGCTCCCACCGCCAAGGCAGAACCTCATCGGAAGTGGATAGACACTATCATCACTTTCGATGCATCGGATTGCCCAAGAAATATGATCAGAGCTGGCCAACTGTTGTTGATGGTTTCTCCTACCATCAACAACGTCCAGCTCTATCATGTCTTGGTGGATGGAGGCTTGGCGCTCAACCTCCTCAGCTAAGAAGTGTTCGCGAAGATCCAGCTCAGCCTCTCGAACCATCGCCCCTCACGTCCCATCTCCAGGGTAGGTCCGAGAGCTATCACTCCTCTCGGGTCAATTACACTCCCAGTAACCTTCGAGACTCAGGAGAGCTACAGCACCGATAAGTTTGTCTTTGACGTAGCGCACATCAGCCTTCCCTTCAACGCCATCCTAGGCACGCCAGGCATGTATATGTTTATGGCCGCAGCTCATTACGGCTATTTGGTGTTGAAGATGCCGACTCTTTCAGGCATCCTCCGGATTCGCGGAGATCGCACTGCGGGAGTCACCACACTGGAAGAACTCCATGCACTTGTAACGGCACAGGAGGAAGGATCCGGCAAGGAGCAAACTGCTCAACCTACTAGCTCTCGTCAACAAGGCTTAACCTCTGCACCACTGGTGCAACCCAGCGTCGACACTGCCATTCCCGTCAAAGTCGTCCAAATCATTTCTGATGCTGCCCAGACCACCCGTATATCGGGGGGTCTAGACAACAAATAGGAACTCGCGCTCATCATTTTCCTCTGAGCGAAAGTCGACGTGTTTTCATGGCAACCGTCACAGATGCCTGGGATCATCACAGATGGCAACCTGAAGATATATCCTGATGCACGGCCAGTACATCAAAAGCCCCGGAAGCAATCAGTCGAGCGGTAGAAATTCATCCGACAAGAAATCAAAAAGTTTCTCGAAGTTGGTTTCATCTCGGAGGTTCATCATCCTCGGTGGCTGCAAACCTAATAGTTGTACCAAAGGCCAGCGGGAAGCTTCGGATGTGTATCGACTAAACCACCTTGAATAAGGCATGTCCAAAAGACCCATTTCCACTACCTAGGATAGATCATATAGTGGATTCACCTCTGGGTGTGAGCTGTTGTGTTTCCTAGACGCATACTCTGGATATCGTCAGATCCAAATGTCTAGGGAAGATGAAGAGCATATTGCCTTCATAACAGTAGATGGGTTATATTGTTATACTACTATGCCTTTCGGTCTCAAAAATGCCGCTTCAACTTTTGTGCGAGCCATGCACAAAACATTTGAAGAGCTCATTAGGGACTTGGTGGAGGTCTACATCGGTGACATCATCGTGAAGGTGAAGAACAAGGAATCACTCCTTGACAATTTGCAAGCCGTCTTCAACAAGCTGCACGTAACGCGCACCAAGCTAAACCCAAACAAATGTTTTTCTGGGGCTAGCTTCGGGAAGCTACTCAGATTCTTGGTGACTCACCGAGAAACTAAGGCAAATCCAGCGAAGATCAAGGCTATTGAAGAGATGCGGCCCCCAACCCGTGTCAAGGATGTCCAAAAGCTAACTGGATGTCTAGCTGTGCTCAGCCGGTTCATCTTAAGACTAGCAGAGCGAGTGCTTCCCTTCTTCAAGCTATTGAGGAAGTCCAGGCCATTCCGTCGGTCCGAAGAAGCAGAAAAGGCGTTCCAAGAGCTCAAACAGCTCCTCACCACACTACCAATCTTGGTAGCACCAAATCCTGGTGAGCCTCTTTTTCTTTACATTTCAGCAACTATGGAGGTTGTCAGCATGGTCCTGGTCACAGAAATACTTGAACCATCTTTAGTTCAGGAGTTCAGATCTCTCCAGGAGGGTCTGGAGCTAACTAAAGGCGAGTCTGGGTCCCAGCCCCCAGGCACGAGTTCTAAAGGCAAGTTGCCCGAGGATCAATCTCTCTCATCCGAGAGAGTTCTCATGGCTAATCAAGAAGATCCGGACCCCTTCAGGAGGGTCTGGGAAGCTCCAGAAGAAGGTTTGGACCCCTCCGAGAGGGTCCGGGTTGATGAAGAAGAAGCTTTGAGTCCTTCCGGGAAGGTCCGGACAGTCCAGCGGCCAGTGTACTTCATTAGCAAAGTACTACATGATGCCAAGACTCAATACATTGAGGTGCATAAACTGCTGTATGCAGTTCTTATTGCCTCAAGGAAGCTTCGTTACTACTTCCAAGCCCACAAAATATCAGTGGTAACTTCTTATCCACTACGTGCCATATTGCATAACCCCAACTCTATAGGAAATATTTCAAAGTGGGCAGCGAACCTGTCAGAATTCGATCTCAAATTCCTGCCTCAACATGCTATCAAAAGTCAGACATTAGCTGACTTCGTGGTGGAGTGGACCCCTTCTTCATCAAATCCAGGGAGCCACAGTGAGCAGAAGCCGAAACCAAAGGTTCCGATCTTCCTTGAGCCTCACTGGACTCTCTACTTTGACGGCTTCATACAGAAGAAGGGGCCGGAGCTAGAATCCTTCTCCTTGCTCTGACCGGGGAGAAGGTCAAGTACATGGTACACCTTGACTTCAAGGCAACCAACAACATGGGAGAGTATCAAGCTCTCATCTACGGACTCAAGGTGGCACTATCATATAGCATCAAGCATTTGCTAGTTAAGGGTGACTCGCAACTCATTATCGAGCAAGTCAAAGGAGAATGCAGTTGCAAAATTCCTTAACTTGATGCTTACCTCCTTGAAGTCCAGAAGTTGCAGAAGGACTTCGATATCCTAGACCTCCGCCCTGTCCAGTGTCTCAACAATGCTGAAGCTGATGAACTCTCGACGAAAGCTTCAATCGGAGCTCAAGCTCCCGACGGAGTTTTTTATCAGGAGATTGTCAGATCCTGCCACTCAGCCTGCCGAACTGAGCGATGGAGGTGAGACCACCACCCAAAAGTTGGCGGTCTCGGTGGCCCTGTTACCATGGCATCCACCAAGGATCGTAGACACTGTAGGAAGCTCCAAGCAACCCAGCGCGCAAGATCCGGAGGCTCAAGTTAGCTCTGATGCATGGATCTCGGTGGTCCGGAGCTACTTGAAAGACAACATCCTTCCTGAAGATGGTGCTTCTGCTGACTGACTCGTCAGATTGGCTAAGAGATTCACGTTGGTAGAATGGGATCTCTACCGACTTGGTGCTAACGGCATTCTAATGTGGTGCATTGCCCGGGAAGAAGGCCGCGAGCTGCTCACGGAAATCCATGGAGGCGAGTGTGGGAACTACATGTCTTCCTGCACGTTGGTTGGTAAAGCCTTCTGGCATGGCTTTTACTGGCCTACAGCAATCCAAGATGCAGTTGAGTTGGTAAAAAAGTGTGAAGCTTGCCAATTCCACCCAAAACAGATTCACACACCGACTCAGTCGCTGCAAATGATACCTCCTACATGGACATTCACTGTGTGGGGGACGGACATTTTGGGACCTTTCCCAAAAGCCGTCGAAGGTTACAATTTCCTGTACATCGCCATCGACAAGTTCACTAAGTGGCCGGAAGCTACTCCAGTTGTGATGATTAACAGGCAATCTGCTATCAAGTTCTTGAAGTCCATAGTCTGCAGATTTGGAGTTCCAAACAGAATCATAACTGACAACGGAACTCAATTCACAAGTGCAACACTCCAAGAGTACCGCAAAGATCTCGACATACAAGTCAGCTACGCATCAGTAGCTCACCCGGCAAGTAATGGTCAGTCTAAGAGAGCAAATGCAGAGATACTAAAAGGACTCAAGACACGCACATATGAGTGCCTGAAGAAATACAAAGCCAACTTGATAGAAGAGCTTCCGTTTGTACTGTGGGCAAGCAGAACAACACCTAACTAGTCAACTGGAGAGACACCCTTCTTCTTGGTGTACAGAGCTGAAGCAGTCATTCCTCCGGAAATCAACATGGGATCACTCCGGGTCTGGACCTTCGACGAATCTGCGCGGGACAAGCTCTGATGTGAAGACCTAACCTCGTTGACGAGGGAAGGTGCCAAACAGCTGTTCGAAACGCACGATACCGCCAGGCGCTCCGACGCTATCATCAAAGGTTCGTGCGCAACCAGCAGCTTGAAGAAGGTGATCTAGTGCTGCAACAAATACCGACTCAAGAAGGGATGAACAAACTCTCCCTATGCTGGGAAGGTCCCTTCCGAGTTATCAAAGTTTCCCGCCCCAGATGTGTTCGCTTGGCAACAGAGGATGGGTCCCCGCTTCTCATTCCATGCAACATCGAGCACCTTCATAAGTTTTATGCTTAGTTTCACGGGGGTGAGTCTGTACTTACACATAATGTAAATTATAGAGTCTATAGACAAAGTCAGGTGGGTCCTTAAGAAGAACATCCAGACCCCTCCGGAAGGGTCCGGATAGTTGAATCACACTTAACTTGGTCCTTGTACTTTAAGTGTAGCTTACCTACCCAGGGTTAGAACAAGATGAATAGCACACTTAGCCTGGTTCCATACTCTAAGTGTGTCCTTGTCTCCCCTGTAATTTGTACCTATCATGAAAGACATTGTTGTGTGAAAATAGACTCCACGTACATTAATTTTGTACAGGCTCGTTTCTTTTATTATCTCTTCCTTCTTATCTATAACGAAGTTGTACAATTCTTTTTCAAATTTAGTCCAAGTTATTCATATGATATACAAGATATATTGTTGATCTTTTTTCGGATCTTGGCATTGCTAGATGGTCTACTCGCCTAGAAACCAAAGCCAATGACAGGTCCAGAGTGTGCAATCGACTTAGACTGGTCAGGTACCCTAAGTATGCCACTCTACCTATATCCTAGCAGGTCCTAGTAGGGCGGGTCCGGAAGGCATTCGGTTCTAAAGAGATTACATCAATATACTTGTTATCATGTCGAATACAATCGAATCTATAATTCAAATAAAAATAATAAGCCGCAAACAAATTATAGACAAGAGGACAACTTTTACTGCTTTTCTTGTCTTGAATGCGCTAGAAAAATGAAAAACTCATCACAATGGTGGACGATGTCGGAGCTGCTAAGCTCCAACAACCCCCAGGGGGCCCGCCGTCGATGTTTTAAGCGTTGACAATGGGCGCCGTTAGATATGCTAAGCTCTGACAACCCCCAGGGGCCCGCCATCGGCATTTTAAGTGTTGACAGTGGGCGCTGTCACATATACCAAGCTTCGACAACCCCTAGGGGGCCCGCTGTCGACGTTCTACATGTTGGCAGTAGGTGCCGTCGGACCTACCAAGCTCCGACAACTCCCAAGGGGGCCGCCATCGACGTTTCTAGGCATTGGCAGTGGGTGCCGTCAGATCTACCAAGCTCCGACAACTCCCAGGGGGCCCGCCGTCGACGTTTCTTAGCATTGGCAGTGGGCGTAATCTGACCAACCAAGCTCCAACAACTCCCATGGGGCCCACTGTCGATGTTTTCAAGCGTTGATAGTAGGCTTTTGAAACACGTCAGCACATATTTGGTGACATTCTTGGCCAAAGACTTACCCTCCGTCTCCAGTTGGTCGACTATGACGTCACCCATCGCATCAAGTTTGTTGCCGGCATAGCTCAAAGCCACCAGCGCCTTGTTCAGCTCCGGCTTTGAGTCATCCAAACGTACCCGACTGAAGCCAAGTGGCACCAGCGCTTTGTTAGCTCGCCCCAGGAAGTCCCAGACTCGCTGGGACTCAGTTGCTCTCGAGCTCCTTAATTCCTCCAGCGACCTTCTAGCAGCCGCAAGCTCCAAACCTTCCCGGGCGAAGCGCTCAACCTCCTTAGCATGCTGCTGGATACTTTCGACCAGCTGCTTTTCACGTTCAGCAAGCTCCGACTTCCGGAGGTGGATGCGGTTCCGGCGGTCTGCCGGGTCCTTCTCCTTGCCTTTCACCCTCTCCTCTCTAGTGGAAATATTTGTCTCTCTCCTAGAGACTTCTTTTCCCACCTGCCAAATCCTTTCTTTCTCTTGAAAACAATATTGTTCAAATTGTTTGGTGTGGTCAGCCAAACTTTGCTCGCCCAATGTTAGCCTTTGGGCGAGTTCCTCCTCCCTTTTCAATAGGTCCTCCTCTTTTTCTAGGAGCTTTTCCTCCTTTTCATCGAGGGATTCCCGACGCTTGAGGAGTACCTCGTTTAATTCATCAAGGCTGTCCGAGCAATTATCAGTTGCCTCGTTGTTCTCCTTGGCATACTCGAATATCTCCCAAGTCTTCTAGTCAAGGGCCTTGATGGCAGTCTCCCGCTCATTCAACAAGCGGTCCCACCGCATCAGTTGGGCCTTCTCCTTGTCAATCCATTCCCGCTGGTCCGCAAGTCTTGATTGCGTTAGCTTGGTCTCGAAGTAAAGTCTGTTGCACGAACGCCTCAGGGTGTGGCGCTCTTCTTCAAGGACCTTGCTGTGGTGGTCGAAGGCAAGCTGGACTTGGTAGAGACTAGAGCAGGCATTTCTATAGACAACGCCAAAGGAATTGGCTTTGGACCAGCCCGGATCTCTTCCGCTGGATCACGCGGGTCTTCCAAAACTACTGAGGGGTACCAAGGCGTGAGCTCCCTTTCCAGCAACTCCACGTCGGTCGGGCTGATCGTCGGAAGCTCATCTACCTCCGTAGCACTCGGAACAGATGTGGAAGGTCCCCCAGCCGAATCTTCAATTGTTGGTTCGGTTGGTGGAGGACCCGCAGCCGACTCTTCTGGGTGCTCTGGCTCGGACATCGACACCTCCGGGGTAAACACCTCTGGAGCTGGCACTAAAACATCGTTCGGAGCTCCCACCACCTCCGGATCATATGCTGAAACTTCAACTACCTCCGGCTCACACGCCGGAGCTTCTACTATTTCCGGCTCGAACGCTGGAGCTTCAGTTACCTCCGGCTCAGATGCTGGATCTTGTGCCATCTCCAGCTCTGATACCGGAGCCTCAGCCGCCAGCTCTGAAACTGCTGGTGCTTCTTCACAAGTCTCTTCCCCGTGGTCCAGCACTAACACGTGAACTTCCGGCGTTGTCGTTGGACTTGTTCCCACGATAGCTGGCGCCAGAGCTTTCCTGTCCACAGCCACCACTGGGAGAGGCACAGGGGTCGAAGAAGGAGCCTTAGCCTGCACAGCCTCAGTTGCTGCAGCAGGGGTCGGAGCTTCAATTTTCTTCTTTGACACCCTGGAAACAACGAATCAAAAAATTCAAAACATGATACAGCTAAAAATAGCAACTCAAGGTGAGAAAACGATGCTTACCTTGGGAAGCTTCTGCTCCAGTCGATGTAGAACTTCTTCTTCTGTGGCCCGGAGTAAGAGCCCACTGAACCTGGTGTGGCAGAGACTCCAGACCCAGGCTGGGAGCTTGCCGCAATAGTTGGAGTCGCCTCAGCCAAGACCTCCCTCGGCTGGGAAGGACCCTCGGACCTGGAGCCCATAGCCGGCACTGGGGTCGGGGTCGATTTGTCGGAGCTCGCACTCCTCATGGACCCTGGCCCCAAAGAAGGTTTGCTCGCCAAAGATTGGCTTGGTTAGGGGGAAGATGCAGCTGGAGATGGAGCCGACCTAACAGAGCTCCCATCAGTGTGTCTCAGCTTCCTCTTCTGGCTAAAAGATTCAGCTGGCTCCTTGCCCTTGCCCTTGCCCTTGCTGTGGTCCTTAACCCTCTGGCTTGGAGCAGTGGGAACCCTTCTTTCGGAAGCTCCAGGAATTGCAACTCCGTAGGTCCTGCGCTTCTCCATGAAGCTGAGGTCGTTCAGCTCCGGCATCCTATTTTGAAGCTTCCTTCTGGACTCAGGAACCATGTTCAGAGAGAGGAAGTCCGCCGGTGGTGTCAAGGCGTCTTGGGCGATGGCTCCGTGTTGAATCTTCTGGAGATGGAGCTTCAAAGCCTCATCATCCAAATTAGTCCAAAAATTAGCTTCGATCCAATTGTGATCCATCTCGCTGTTGAAAGGCCATGCGGGCCACTCCCTCGTCTTTAGCGGAGCTCACCTGTTCACCAGGAAGTTACCGAATACCATCTGAGGGGTCATTCCACCCTTGACACATTGCTGGATTCTTGTCAGGGTGGGCTTGTATGCTTCGGATAACTCCGGAGCTACATTCCAGGCGTCGGTGTCAACATTGGGGAGGCTTGTAGGCAACTCCAGCCTGTCATGATGATCCACCGTGATGACTACCGAATCCTTCTTCTAGTTGTCCCACTTATGGGAGGGGGAGGTCTTCAAGTACTTGAAGGGACAGTTCTTGCGCTTCACGAAGTAGTAGAAACCGATCAACTCAGTCCCCTTTCCAGTAGTGTGTACCATGAAGAAGGTCCGTGATGAACCCAACGGGTACGGGGGATGCCCTATCTTTTGATGAGAGATGTTGGTATTGAATGAATTTGGTGGAGGCCAATGTTGGCTGCCCGACTACCACAACCAGAATGGTGTGCACCTTGAACGACAATTACATCATCTCATGGTAACTACGATTTGGGTTGAGGTCGATGTTGTGCTACCCAACTACAACAACTACAAGGGTGCATGCGCCTTAGCGATAGTTACACCGACTCATGTTGTTGCTGTTCTTGTCGTGCCAAGAACAGCCTTAAACCTGCAAGCAATCGAAGAACAAGCAAGAACAAGATAACAAGCAAACACTCACCAGTGTGATAAGTTAGGGTTCTGATTCAAGTAATCGGAAGGTCTTGTCAACACTTGCATTACAAGGAAGTAGCAATGGCAAAACTTACAGAAAACAAAACTCAAGTTCTTCCTATGGCTGCTAGTTGTTTATATAGAGGAGGAAGACTAGAACTCAGGATGGAGTCACTAAAATAAGCAATAGGTTTCCCCTCTTGCAACAAGACACCTCCCAATCCAATACCACTAGCATCACATTCCAATTCAAAAGTCTTACTGAAATCTGGTAATTGGAGAAGGGGTGTATGAGTTAACCTATTCTCCAAAGTTGCAAATGCAGCCTCTTGCGCCTTGCCCATGTGAATGGTGCACCCTTCTTTGTAAGCTCATGCAGTGGTCCTGCTATGGTGCTAAAGTCTTTCACAAAACGACGATAGAATCCAGCAAGTCTGAGAAAGCTTTGTACTTGTGTGACTGTGTAGGAGTCGGCCAGCTGTGTATCGCCTCCACCTTGGCTTGATCGACTTCAATTCCCTGTGGTGTCACAACATAGCCAAGAAAAGAGACTCTATCCTTGCAAAAGGTGCACTTGTCAATGTTACCAAATAAGCGTGCATCACGCAAAGCATTGAAAACAGCACGGAGATGATCAATATGTTCTTCTAGAGATGTGCTATAGATCAAGATGTCATCAAAATATACTACCACAAATCTTCCAATAAAAGCACGTAAAACCTCATTCATTAATCTCATAAAAGTGCTAGGTGCATTCGTGAGACCAAAAGGCATGACTAACCACTCATACGAACCGAACTTTGTTTTAAACGTTGTTTTCCATTCATCACCAAGCTTCATGCGAATTAGATGGTATCCACTACGCAAGTCAATTTTAGAGAAAATCATCGAGCCACTAAGTTTATCAAGCATATCATCTAACCTAGGAATAGGATGACGATATCTGATGATAATGTTATTAATTGCTCGACAATCTACACACATGCGCCATGATCCATCTTTCTTTGGGACCAGAAGAACAAGAACAGGGCAAGGACTAAGGGACTCACACAAATAACCTTTGTCGAGTAATTCCTGTACTTGTCGCTGAATCTCCTTAGTCTCCTCCGGGTTGGTCATATATGGTGCTCAGTTTGGCAAAGAAGCCCCAGGGATGAGGTCAATCTGATGCTCAATCCCTCTCAATGGTGGCAGCCCGGCTGGTACCTCTTGTGGAAACACATCAGTGTATTCCTACAAAAGCTTAGTGACAGCAGAGGGCAAAGCACATGGTTCGTCGTGAAGTGAGAACAAAGCTTCTTTGCAAGCAAACACATAGCATATTGCAACATTATTTTTTAATTCAAACAAATCTGATTTGGAAGCAAGAAAACAAGAACTTTTCAATTTTATTTCATTCTTCTTCACGTGAGCAGATTTGGAATTATCAGTCTTAGGGTGTACTGATGCCTTTGCAACATTTGAATCTTCATTTTGAGTAGATTTCTTATTTTTCTCTTTGCAAGCTCTAGCAATGTCGACCGTCAAAATAACATCAGGAGACATAGGGTGGAAAACAAGCTTCTTTTCATTATGCATGAAAGAGTATTGATTTGATTTACCATGATGTAATGTATCTTTATCATATTGCCAAGCTCGACCAAATAGCATAGAGCAAGCTTGCATAGGTACCACATCGCAATCAATGTAATCATGGTAGGAACCAATTGCAAATTTAACACGGACCAGACGTGTTACCTTAAGCTTACCACTGTCGTTGAACCATTGGATGTAGTAGGGATGTGGATGTGGAAGTGTTGTCATCCCAAGCTTCTCTACCATGGCAACACTTGCTAAATTGTTGCAGCTTCCTCCATCAATAATAATGTGACACGATCGTTCCAAAACTAAACAATTAGTTTGGAATAGATCGTGTTGCTGGTTCTGTTCAGCTTTGATCATTTGGGCACTCAAGACACGCCTCACAACAAGACTCTCATAGTGGTCAGCATGATCAGCCCCAATGTGCTCTTCGTCATCATTCTTCTTTCCTGCATCTTGTGCAGCAAGCATGGCATATGTATCTTCATCTAAATCAATAGCGGATGAGTACTCACCATTTTCTCGTACAATCAGCACACGCTTGCTTGGGCAGTCCATTCGTAGGTGCCCAAAACCCTTGTACTGGAGGCATTGAATGTCTTTTGTTCTCTCGGTGGAAGTGATGGAAGAAGAAGTGTTGGCTGCAACTTGGGTGGATCCTTTTGTTGTCTCGTTAGCACGCGAATGTGCTGATTTTGATGTAGTCCTAGGCAACCGATTGGAAGCATCGTCTGGAGAATCATGCTTAAGACCAGCAGCACTTGAGCGGGACTGCCATGAGGTAGTTCGACCTGTAGAAATGTTAGTTCCTGTGCGTCGTCCCTGCACTTCTCTTTCGGCCTTACAAGCAAGATGAAATAATCTAGTGACGTTAGTGTATTCCTTATAAGCCAATATATCCTGAATTTCTCTTGTTAAACCACCCATAAACCTAGCCATTGCAGACTCTTCATTTTCAACTAGGCCACATCGCATCATGCCTATTTGGAGTTCTTGATAGTATTCCTCAACAGATTTGTTGCCTTGCCTAAGTTGTTGTAATTTATGCAGCAGGTCACGAGCATGATAGGAAGGAACAAAATGACAACGCATGATTCGTTTCAAGGCATTCCAAGTTTGTGGTACGATAGCTTGATTTTTAGTTTGATACGCATGCTACCAAACAGAAGCAAAGTCAGTGAATTCACTAGTGGCAGCTCTAACCTTTTTATCATCCGGGAAATCATGGCATGCAAATTTTCGATCTACTGATAATTCCCGAGAGAGATATGCATCCAGATCATATTTCCTGTCAAAGGGTGGTATGGAGAATTCAATGCTGCATAGGGAATCGTCATTGTCACGTACCTTACGTAGTAGGGCTCGACCACCCATACCACAATGGTCGCGATGTGGCTACCGTCGATACCTGAAAGGTCCATCATCAAGCTCGGTATTCGCTAATACTCCGCCTCATCATATCTTGCATCGCTGTAAACAGAGTCATGGCTGTCATCAACACGTCTTTGTCTCTCTTCGCGTCCAACCTGTTCCATCATCTCCAATCGCTTAATGATTGCTGCAAGAGAAGTGTTAATAGCCCCAACAGTGCTTTCTAATGTGGTCAGCTTGGTGTTGGTGCAAATCTGCATCAACTCTAATTGATCAATGCGTTCATTGGTGACTTGAATATCCTTGTTGAGGGCATCCATGTGCAGCTTTACTTGGCGTTCGAAATGCTGAATGATGCCCCTCGTGCGTTGTGAATCTGGAGATGTCGCATTCGCATCCGCTGACATGGTTTGTACAGAAAAGAAATACAACAGCAAGCAGATTAATCCCAGCAGTTGCTCAGGGTGGTAGGACACAATCACTTCCTCACTAGCAAGAAATCAAGCTCTTACAAGTTCTTACCACGTGATGCAGGGGGCACCAGCAAACAGCAATAACAACAACAACCGGTGGATGCCAACACAATTCCGTGGTGTTGTAGATGATTTTGTGGAGCTATAGGTGGCTACTAGAAATGAGTTGCACAAAGGAACAACTAGTACCACATTAGTGACAACAAGTTGAATAAATGTTCCATGATGGTACTGTGATAGTCCTAGTCTAAACCGTGATAGAGATGCGAGCTGTTACTCCACGTGATGTTATATTTACTGTAGTAGAAAAGTCCGGACAGCACGAACGTTGTGTTTTAACAAAATGTTAAAAACAGCAAGTTGAACTACAAAACTTGAAACAAATGTTACACAAATTGTTTCTCTTTTTTTTTGTACTGAGAAACTTTTTCTAGCAATTTTAATTGGTTCGGCTTTTCTTTCTTTGCACTTTCCTTTTTCTTGCTGACCCGTGCGGCTTTTCTTCCTTTGCACGTGCCTTTTTCTTGCTGATCCGTGCGGCTTTTCTTTTGCACTTGCCTTTTTCTCATCTTTGGGTAGATAATCAAAATGGACTGAGAACAAAGTGGTACGAACTTGAAACTCTAGCGGTGAAAAACTTAGGACCAGCAACTCGACACAAAAAGGCAACCGTGAATTCAACAAGTCGAGAGCTAAGTAGTCAAGCAAAAGGCTTAAAGTGTTTTTAGGGTTTTTAGAGCAAACTTTTGTAGGCAAAAGTGGATTGTAGGTAAATGAAGAACAAGGAGAAGGAAATCTCTCACTGAGCAACCTAAAATCTAATACCACTTGACGAACCCAATGAGTATGGGGGATGCCCTATCTTTCGATGAGAGATGTTGGTGGTGAATGAATTTGGTGGAGGCTGACGTTGGCTGCCCGACTACCACAACCAGAATGGTGTGGCGCCTTGAGCGATAGTTACACCGTCTCGTGGTAACTACGATTTGGGTGGAGCTCGACATTGTACTACCTGACTACAACAACCACAAGGGTCCTGCACCTTAGCGATAGTTACACCGGCTCCTGTTGTTGCTGTTCTTGCCGTGCCAAGAACAGCCTTGAACCTGCAAGCAATTGAAGAACAAGCAAGAACAAGATAACAAGCAAACACTCACGGGTGTGATAAGTTGGGGTTCTGATTCAAGTAATTGGAAGGTATCGTCAACACTTGCACTACGAGGACGTAGCAATGGCTAAACTTACAGAAAACAAAATCCATGTTCTTCCTATGGCTGCTAGTTGTTTATATAGAGGAGGAAGACTAGAACTCAGGATGGAGTCACGAGTCTTGTTTGTCCTTTTCTGAGCAGCTCAAGCGTCATCTGACTTTGATTCTTGATCCAATCGAAAGTAGACGAAGGGAACTTTCTAGCAAGTACTTACTTGCATTAAACAACCTTGGGAGTTGAAAGTTATGCCTCTTTTAAACTGGTACTTACTGCAGTTACGAGGACCCCTCGGGTGGAGCAGCCTTCATTGCATTAATCCCTCCATTTCTCCTAGCTGGATCAATTTCCAAGCACCTAATAATAACAAGGTTATCACAAGGCTTTAATAGTTCCCCATTTGAAGGATAATTACTTTGAACAGTCAGGAATGAATTCACCTGATAATTAAGTTGACATGCACGAGCGCGTGTCATTGGACCTTGATTAGCTGCAAGTGGTGAATAGGCTGCTGTTGTGGTTGTATCAACGGTAGCGATGTCCTCATCAGTCTGGAAGAGCTTGATGCTTGGTGGCACGCTCACCCACATGATTGGATCTTGGTTCCCGATCTTTCGATGAGAATAGGAGGGTTCAATTTGTGGAGGAGAAGACATTGGCGATCCGACTACACCGTCCCCAGGACGATGCGCCTTAGTGATCGGTATACCGACTCCGAAGTTGTATTGTTCTTGCTGGCACACAATCAACCTGACCACGAGGGCCTTTGTTCCTACAAGCAATCGAAGAACACGCAAGAATAAGAACAAGCACTTATCTATTGAAACAATCAAAAAGTGGGGTTCCGAATACAAGTAGACGGGCAATCTAGTCGACACGCGTGTGTGCAAGGAAGCAGTAGAAGCTAACTTTTGAATAAACAAAACCAACCATCTAATGAGGGTTGCGGCTACTGTTTAATACCTCCCTAGGGTCGTGAGAAACCCTAATCACGAGTCCCTAATGGGCTCTTAATGATACATGGGCCATGGGCCCAACTTTGGTGATGGAGCACCATGGACAGAAAAGGTCTCCGAATTAAAATTGATTGCGACAGACACTGAATAGATATAGATATGAGGTCAGATCTACTTAAAAGTAGACTTGGTAATCTTTCTAGGAAGTACTTGACCTCCCGGATCGGAGTCAGTATGAAGTCGTGGTGGCCGTCACAAGTTGGTGATGTTGTGCTATCCAAATCAAGTCCGCGTGAATTCCCTTCCCTTTGGCTCCTCTCCATTGTTCCGAAGCAAAACAAGAAAGCATGGTTCCATGGTCTAAATAAGATGGACATAAGGCCAAGAATGAGTTCACCTGATAGTTAAGTTGACGTGCACGAGCGCAAGTAATCAGACCAAAAACCGGTAGTTGGGTGGGTGTGGATGTATCGACGGTGTTGATGTCCTCATCACCACATCTCGTAGAAGTGGATGAAAGTCGCCACTAGCAAGAATGAGTGAAGGCCGAGGTGATGAAGCTAGAGCCCGTAGAAGTCCAGCAGCATCATAATAAAGCTTGAAAAACGCGGGATCAGTCCCACCATGGCGTATGCCAAGAAGAAGACGATCTCTCCGGCGCTTTGCTTCTTGATGGGAAGCGTGCCGAAGCGGATCGAGTTGTTGAAGGAGGCGCTGGACCACCCCATGTAGGTCCGAACCCTTGCCAAATCTTTATCGTTCTTGATCTTGCTACGGGGAAGACCCAACTGAATGTAGCCTAGAGGGGGGGGGGGTGAATAGGCTTTTTGAACTTTCATCAGATCCTGAAACACTTAATAACTTGATCAAATACAGAGAAATCGGACTAGTTCAGTATGGTGCGGACTAGCCCAGTGTGTGTGGACTAGAACAATCAGGTTTAAACGAAGAATTCATGTCAAATACTCTATGCAGCGGAAAGTAAGTTGTGATTTGGATGTATCACGATAATGAAACTATGTATGGCACAAATTAACTTTGATTGCAATGTTTTAACGTAAGTTATCCAAGATTGAGTAAACCCTAGAATATACTAAATAATAAGAACAAAATATGTGACAAAAGATTTTATCCAGTGGTTCGATTCCACGAAGGAAATCTACATCCACATTGAGGAGTCCACAGAGGGTCGGGTCTTCACCAACCCTAACCTCGTCAAATCGCCATGAAGGCCGATTCTCTTCCACAAATCACAAAGGGGGCAAATAACCGTGTTCATGGGGTCTTCTCACAAGTTGAGGGCTCCCCAAGATTTACAATTGAGAACACTACCAAACACACTCGAACGATATGCAATATACAACAGGAGTGTGCGAGAGATTCAAACCCAAGAGCTCAACACGTGTAGAACGAGTCTCTCCTTCAATCAATTGCTAATCCTCAAAGATTTGATCTTTCTAGGGTTAGATTGTGTGGAGAGTCGGGTATTTTGGGCTCTTGGAAGTTGTGACGGCGCTGGAGGTCAAACGAATTGGTTGTAGGGCCATACATCTCTATTTAACTAGGGTTTTCAAAGGTTACCGTTAGGGTTTGTGATGTCCGGACTAGTCCCTGCTGAACTCTAGACTAGTTCGGTGTGCCACGTGTGGGAAACCCTAAGTGTTCCGAATTATCGGACTTGTCCGGAAATCTGCGGACTAGTCCGATTCGGGCTCTGGAGATGTTCGGACTAGTCCTGCACTTATCGGACTAGTCCGGTGTGGTGAACCTCATGTAGAATTGAGGACAAGTCCGCGCTTGGAGGACTTGTCTGATTTGAGTCAGAGAGTTTTTAGACTAGTTTGTGGTGATATTGGACTTGTCCGTTTCTGTGTAAAGTGTGAGGTCCTGAGGACAAGTCTGTACTGGGGCAGACTTGTCTATTTTTAGTCTGAAAGATATCGGACTAGTCTGTGGTGATATCACACTTGTCCGTTTTTGTGCAGATGTGAAGTGCTGAGGACTAGTCCGCACTAGGGGGGACTAGTCCGATCCTAGTTAGAGGGATTTTGGACTAGTCCAAACTTGTGAAATTTTGTGCAATGAGGGTGATTTCTTTTGCTTGAGCTCTTGGGGTGTGTTTCTCCAACACACTCCATACACAACCAAGTATTATATTTAGCTCTTGAGCTCTTTTCCATATAGATTCCTCATTCTCCTTTCTTTTTGCGCTTTCTTCATAATTTCATTAAAACCTGCCCTCATCTCAACAATTTTGTTAGGATCTCATTTGTTTATCATAAGTGAACTAAAAACCACAAGGGATGCCTAGATGCACTTTCCATCTCCCCCTTTTTGGTGATTGATGACAATCAACTGAGATTTCACAAATATGATAAAAATTCAGATTTTCATAAAGTGTGCACATATGAGTTTTGAACAAAGTAGGCAACATAAACATAGGACATATGTGCACTCTTTATGGTGGGGTGCGAAACTACGTGTGTGTGTGTGTGTGAGCAATAATCTTGATGTGAATAAGATAAAAGCATAATCATAACAACATCAAGATTATCAAGCATGAATATCAAATTCAGAGCATATAACACAGATCATCATAGGGCATTATCACAAACTCCATAAACATGTCCAGAAGCATAATGCAAGCATAATAGAAGTTTTACAACCCAAAAGTAGTAGAATTGCAAAAGAAACACAATTGGAGATCTCATATCTCAATATACGGCTAGGACCTAAGACTCTCACTCAATCTTTCCCCCTTTGGCATCAATGCACCAAAAAGAAGAAGAGGAGGGATCTAAACATCGTCGTTGACTCACTCCGCGCTATCGGTCCTCTTGTCGTCTTCATCATGAGGCTGAGGAGGATGAGGATGCGAACCACTCGTCGAGCCCCCAATGCCGAAGTATGCAAGCTTAGAAGGAGATAAAGGTCGAAGCTCCAAGAAGTCAGAAGGAGAGTCCTCAGTGATAACTGGAGACCCAATAGGCTCAATCTCTAGTTTTTGGCATATGGCTTTGATATTGTCCTTCATGTACCGCATTTCCTCTTTTCTTGCCTTCTTCATCTTATGGACCTTCACCTTAGTCTTGCGGCAAGAACCAAAGATGGCGGCCAAGTACTTCATAATGCCACTAGGAGATCCTTTGTTAGGAGGGGCCCTAGTGTTAGAGGCAGGCCTTGCATCTCCTTAAGCTCTTCTCGGAGCCTCTTCACTTGAAACAGGATATGGAGCAGTTGGGAGAACAGCTTGAGGCGGCTTTTGAGGCCTCAAAGTTGTATGCTCAACATCTTTCACAAATTCAATCCCCGTGACCTTCTCTATCATGAACATGATGTACGGTGCATAGCCACAAGAGCGATTAGGGGTGTAAGAGATGTTTACCATGTCATTCCAGATGTAGTCAAAGATGTCAAACTTTCTCTTCTTGCTAATCACTTTCATCAAGGTTCTCAAGTAACCTTGGACACTCCCTGCATCTCCATCCTTTGGAGCAATGGTCTTCCGGAGCACTCTATTGAGAACCATGAAGAGGGGCTTCATGTTCTTGGTTGAGGGAGGATTGTACTTGAGGCGAGTATCATAAAGAAAGTCCATCTTGTCCTTCTCCAGAACACCAATATTGTGAATCACAATTGCATTGATGTTAGTGTTCTCTAGATGCAGCAGTCTGGCAAGCTCATCATAAGTAACAGTGTACTTGGATCCATGTGTCATCCAAGTCACTCTCTCTTCTTCATCGCTGGCAAAGTAGCAAGTTGCATAGAATTGAGTTGAGGTATAAACCTAGAAGCAAACAAGTCCTTGAGGCCATGTCTCTCCACAGTCTCTATCACTTCATCGAAGACTTGACAGCTCTTTCTCCCAAAGTGTGTCCAATCGATCGATTGGCCGCGAACCATTGGAGTCTTCATCTGAAGGTACATAGAACTGTAGTAGTTCGCATGAAAGTGACTCAAAAATCTTGGGTCAGCTGCCTTCTTGCTACTGCTATATGCATCAACTTTCCTCAGCTTTCAAGCCACATCACTCCTCTTGCCATTGAATTTTTCTTCTCAGGGGTCTCTATTCCCCTGTTTTGGAGCAGCCATCCTGAGAGGGCCAATCGGGCCAAAGGCAGTCCCTTTGTCTTTCCCTTTGGATTGACGATGAGCCGCTGAGCTAGAACCAACCATATCTTGAGCTTTCAAAGCTGGCTTCTTGGCCGCAACCTACCGCCGCACCCTAGGTGGAGTAGGCGAAGCTCAGTAGCACGCTCTCGCCTTTTGTTGGCACGAGACTCCGTGGCTCGCGTCAACACATCTTGATCCATCTCGTCTTCAAAGTCGGAGATGCTTTCATTTGACATTGTCCTGACAAGTAGGTTGTACATGACATAGATAAGGATTGATGGCAAGAGAATGCATAGAGTAGAAGGAAATTAGGGTTGTGTCAAGTCAAAAATTAGACTTGTCCGGTGCTCAAGAGCGTACTAGTCCGGAGTACCGAACTTGTCCGCACTAGGAACGGACTAGTCCGATATTTGGCCGTTTGAACCCTAACTAGCATAGCAACGGTTTTTCTCAATGCAGAAGTGGCTCAATGTAGTTGTAATACAACAAGGAATCATGTATTAACAGGAGGAACTAAGCTATTTGAGCAAAAACAAGAGAAATTGAAGGTTCTAGGGTTTGGAGTGAAACTTTACCAAATCCTTCGATTCGCGGAGTTGGAGGGGTTTTTGATGCGGACAAGTCCGGAGTCCTCGATCCCCTTGCGATGAAGATCGTTTCCCATGGAGATTTGAGGAGATTTGGTGGGGAACTCGCCAAATTACCTTGGGGGCACTTGAGTGAGGAGAGAGAATGTGAGGTGTGTTGTGAGGATGTAGAAGATTAGGTTTATGCGGCCTTAGGGTTATGGAGTCGAAAAATCGGACTAGTTCGTGGTTGACCAGACTAGTTCAGACTATGGAACTCTGAGGACTAGTCTGCATTGTGTGGACTAGTCCGGGTAACCACAGACTAGTCCATGGTCACCAGAATAGAAACAGTTACACCATTCGTATATACTCGAAGGTGCTTACAAAGAAAATAGGGGGCAAAACACACAGATAATCTTGATGAATATGATCAGTAAACATACAACAATCAAGCTATGACTATAATTCACCAAGATAAAGTAATTAACATAGTTTTTCGAAGAAAATAGAGAGAGATGATTTTCATAACACAATCAATAGATTTTGAAGATGGCATACAGGTATGCAAGTTTTCGAGCCACGTTCCGAGCATCAAGGATATTTAGTTTATTTCGGAGCTCACAAAAACGTTTTTCATCAAGTGGCTTGGTAAAGATATCGGCTAGTTGTTTTTCGGTGTTGACATGGGAAATGGCTATGTCTCCTTTCATTGAGTGATCTCTTAGAAAATGATGTCGGATGTCTATGTATTTGGTCCTAGAGTGCTCAACAGGGTTATGGGCAATTTTAATGGCACTCTCATTATCACAAAGGATCAGAATACGACTCATATTGTAACCGTAATCCCGTAGAGTTTGTCGCATCCAAAGGAGTTGTGCACAACAAATCCCGGCTGCAACATACTCTGCTTCAGCCGTGGATAAGGCAATGGAGTTTTGTTTCTTGGAGGACCAATAAACTAGAGATCTACCTAGGAATTGTCAAGTACTGGAGGTACTTTTCAATCTACTTTGCATCCGGCATAATCTGCATCGGAGTATCCAATGAGATTGAATTTTGAACCTTTAGGATACCAAAGGCCTAGGTTGGGTGTATGAACTAAATATCGCAAGATCCTTTTTACGGCTCTCAAGTAACATTCCTTAGGATTGGCTTGAAATCTTGCACACAAACATACACTCAACATGATATCAGGTCTAGATGCACATAAATAAAGTAAGGAGCCAATCATGGAGCGACATACCTTTTGATCCATGTTTGGTCCGTCTTCATTGAGATCCAAGTGTCCATTTGTCGCCATGGGAGTCTTTATGGGCTTTGGTTTGTCCATGCCAAATTTCTTGAGGATGTCTTGAGTGTACTTTGTTTGGCTTATGAACGTCCCTTCCTTTTGTTGCTTCACTTGGAATCCCAAAAAGTATCTCAACTCTCCCATCATGGACATTTCAAATCTATCTGTCATAATCTTACTAAATTCTTGACAAAAAGATTTGTTAGTTGAACCAAAAATGATATCATCAACATAGATTTGGCAAATGAATAGATCATTATCAAAATGCTTAGTAAACAGGGTGTAATCAGCTTTTCCAATCTTAAAACCATTTTCAATCAAAAAATCTCTAAGACACTCATACCAAGCTCTAGGAGCTTGTTTGAGGCCATAGAGAGCCTTACGCAGTTTGTATATATAGTCGGGGAACTCTTGATCTTCAACGAAAATTCATTTTGAGCTCGCTTGACAAACTTCTTGAGGGTTCCTTGAGTTTCTTTCTTATCATGCAAAAATAAAACCCACGTGAAGTGTGAAAAATCATCAACAATTAGTAAATCGTATTTGTTACCGCCGATGCTTATGTAAGCAATTGGACCAAATAGGTCCATATGAAGTAGCTCGAGCGGTCTCGTTGTTGTGATGACATTCTTCGCGGGATGGGGTGCTCCTAGTTGCTTCTCGGCTTGGCACGCGCTACAAGGCTTGTCTTTCTCAAAAATAACATCCTCTAAACCTTGAATGTGATCGCCCTTAAGGAGTTTTTTAAGATTCCTCATACCAACATATGCTAGCCGTCTATGCCATAGCCAACCCATGTTGGTTTTGCAATCAAGCATGTGTCAAGTTCGGCTTTATCTTTGTTCAAGTCAACTAGATAAAGCTTTTCCTTTAACACACCCTTAAATGCAACCGAGTTATCACTCCTTCTAGAGACGGTCACACCCTCATTAGTGAACAAACAATTATAACCCTTGTCACATAACTGGGATATGGAGAAAAGGTTATAATCCAAGAAATCAACGTTTAAAACATAGAAAGAGTATGTTGTGATGAAATTGCTATTTTACCGGTACCGAGCACCCTTCCTTGACTGATATCGCCAAAATAATTGCCTTCGCTTGGATCTTCATTTTCTTCATATTCAACGAACATCCTTCTTTCTCCGGTCATGTGATTGGTGCATCCACTATCTAGCACCTATTTTGCTCCACCGGAGGAATAAGCCTGTAAAAACAAATTACGCCTTGGCCTTAGGTACCCAAGCTTGCTTGGGTCCTTTGAGGTTAGTCATAAGTGATTTGGGCACCCACACATGAGACTTGGTGTTCTCATGGCGTGGCCCAACATATTTGGCATAAACTCTTCCTATATTACTTTTCACAAGTACGCATGAAGCATCAAATGTTTTAAACAAAACTTGTTGTTCATGTGAGTTCACAATGTTATACTTATCAACATTATTAAATTTTCTAACTTGAGAAGAGTTTCACTTGACAAAGACAACGTGCTCCTTGTTATTCTTGTGGCTTCTAGCATTTTGCTTCTCACCATAAGAATATTCGAGGCCATATTTGACATTTGGAGGTCTTGAGATCAAGTATGCACTACGTGCATACTTGACCTTCTCCTTGTCAAATATGCCATTGTGGTAAGGTTGCTTGTCCTTCGTCAAGGTTGGCTTTTCTTTCAAATTAGTGTCAATTTTAGCACATGTACAAATAATAGTAGTTTCAGATCTTAGATGTTGAGAAGGTGAGCTTGAAGAGGTTGAAGCGCCACTTTGTTTAAGTGACTCAACTTGTACCTCAACGATCTTGTTAACTTTGGTTAAGTTAGCAAGTTCATCCTTGATGATTACATTTGAGTCGCTTAACTTCAAGCAAGCTTCCTTGCTTGAAGCTAACTCTAGTTCTAGTGATTTGCTTCGCTCCTTTTCAAGTTCAAGGAGCTTTTTGATCTTAAGATATTCCTTCTTTTGGAGGATGATCATATCTTCTTGACGATCAACTAGCTCCTCCTTATCAACAAGCTTATCCATTAAAAATTTCATCTTAGCAGTAGTTTTCTTATCTAAACCACTAAGCAAGTATTCATTTTCATCAAAACTATCATCCTCACTAGAATTATCACTATCACTAGCAAAGGAATACGAGGAAGAAGATTTAGTTGCTACCTTTATTTTACCTTCCTTTGCCATTAGGCATGTGTTGTCGTAGTTCTTCAATGGCCCATGGTTGGGAAGAGGGTGATTTTCTTAGTTGTCTTCTTGATGGCTATGGTAGCCATCTCCTCTTCGGATGAAGACTCATCATTGGAGTCCCACTCCTTCCCTAGATGTACCTGTCCGAATTGCTTCTTCCTCTTGAACATCTTCTTGGGTTGAGGATTGTTGTCCTTGATCTTCCTCTTGTTTTCTTCATGAGGACAATCAACTATAAAATAGTCGTATCCTCCACAGTTATAGCAAGCGCGCCTCATTTTCGTTCTTGGTTTGTCTCTATGTCTTCCTTCATTTGGTTTACCACCTTGTCTTTTTCTCATCATTTTCTTGAATTTCTTCATGAATAGGATCATATCTTATTCATCTATATTACTGCTTTCATTGTCGCTGACGTCTTCTTCTTGAGCTTCTCGAGCTTCTTTTGACATAGGTTTATAGGTGGACTTCAAAGCAACTCCTTTCTTCTTTGCAGAGGTAAGGTCGACAATCTCTTTGACGTGATGTGCTTGTTTCTCCATCATCTCAAAATTGATAATCTTCCCAAGAAGTTCATCCGGGGTCATTTTCCGATACCCTGGGCTTTCTCTAATCATTGAGCAAAGGGTTACGTTGCGGGGCATGAAGGCTCTAAGAATTAACTTCACGACCTCATGATCATTCCACTTCTTGCTTCCATATGCTCGAACTTTATTGATAAGATTCTTCAATCGATTGTACATATCTTACGGTGACTCATCTTCTTCTATAACGAATCTTTCCAATTCGCTTTCAATCATTTCAATATTGGCCTCTCGCACATGACAGTCACCTTCATGTACAGTTTGTAAAGTGTCCCATATCTCCTTAGAAATTTCGAGTCCATCCACCTTGGTGAACTCGTCTCGGCTCAGTGACGATGTTATGACAGCTGCAGCTTGAGCGTTCTGATGAATAGCTTGTTCTTGGCTTGGTATGAGCTCTTCATCGTCATCCGAGGTATGCCATAAGATGGGGTTAAGTGATATGAGATGCATTTTCATATTTTGTCTCCACATAAAATAATCATTGCCATCGAAGAAAGGTGCTTTCCCTAGAGGAATTGACAAGTAATGGTTATTCTTCGAATTTAATCGATCATAGTTAAAAGGATATTAGGAGTAGTCGGTGTGACTACTTCCCTTCTTCTTATTTTCATCCTTGATCTTTATCTTCTCTTTTGGGGATAGTGCCTTCTTCCTTAGGAGTGCCTTTAGTTATAGCATCTCCTCATCATCATCCTCGCAGTCTTGGATGGCGTCGAGGAGCTTCTCCAGCTTTTGAGTCCTTTCATCGTCACTCTTCTCTTGGTTGAAGTTCTTGTGTACATCCTTAATGTCTGACATCTTCTCTTCGAGCGGTTAATCTCTTTTGAAGAGTCTTGATCTGTTACCAGTTTAATGTAGCCTAGAGGGGGGGGGGGTGAATAGGTTTTCTGAACTTTTGTCGGATCCTGAGACACTTAACAACTTGATCAAATACAGAAAAATCGGACTAGTCCGGTATGGTGCAGACTAGTCTGGTGTGTGCGGACTAGAACGATCAAGTTTGATCGAAGAATTCACGTCAAGTACTCTATGCAGTAGAAAGTAAGTTGCAATTTGGATGTATCACGACAATGAAACTATGTATGGCTCAAATTAACTTAATTTTAATGTTTTAACGTAAGTTATCCAAGATTGAGTAAATCCTAGAATATAATAAACAATAAGAACAAAAGTATCTACATCCATGTTGAGGAGTCCACGGAGGACCGGGTATTCACCAACCCTACCCTCGTCTAATCGCCATAGAGGCCGATTCTCTTCCACTAATCACAAAGGGGGCAAATAACCGTGTTCAAGGGGCCTTTTCACAAGTTGAGGGCTCCCCAAGATATAAATTTGAGAACACCACCAAACACACTTGAATGATATGCAATAGTCAACAGGAGTGTGCGAGAGATTGAAACCCAAGAGCTCAAGACGTGTAGAACGAGTCTCTCCTTTGATCAACTGCTAATCCTCAAAGATTTGATCTTTCTAGGGTTAGATTGTGTGGAGAGTCGTGTATTTTGGGCTCTTGGAAGTTGTGACGACGCATGAGGTCGAGCAAAATTGGTTGTAGGGCCATACGCCTCTATTTATACTAGGGTTTCCAAAGGTTACCATTAGGGTTTGTGATGTCCGGACTAGTCCTTGGTGGACTCCGGACTAGTCTGGTGTGCGATGTGTGGGAAATCCGAAGTGTTCTGAATTATCGGATTTGTTCGGAAATCTGCGGACTAGTCCGATTTGGGCTCTAGAGATGTTCGGACTAGTCCGCCACTTATTGGACTAGTCCGGTGTGGTGAACCTCATGTAGAATTGAGGACAAGTACGCACTTGGAGGACTTGTCCGATTTTAGTTAGAGAGTTTTCGGACTAGTCCGTGGTGATATCGTACTTGACCGTTTCTGTGTAAAGTGTGAGGTCCTGAAGACAAGTCTGCACTGGGACGGACATGTCCGTTTTTAGTCAGAATGATATCGGACTAGTCCGTGGTGATATCGGACTTGTCTGCTTTTGTGCATATGTGAAGTGCTGAGGACTAGTCCGCACTAGGGAGGACTAGTCCGATCTTAGTCAGAGGGATATCAGGCTAGTCCGGTGTATATTAGACTAGCCCGAACTTGTGAAATTTTGTGCAGTGAGGGTGCTTTCTTTTGCTTGAGCTCTTGGGGTGTGTTTCTCCAACACACTCCATACACAACGAAGTATTCTATTCAGCTCTTGAGCTCTTTTCCATATAGATTCCTCATTCTCTTTTCTTTTTGCGCTTTCTTCATAATTTCATTAAAACTAGCGCTCATCTCAACAATTTTGTTAGGATATCATTTGTTTGTCATAAATCAACCAAAACCCACAAGGAATGCCTAGATGCACTTTCACAAACTCCATTGCGGCAAAGCGGAGCGAAAGTTGGAAAATCTATACAAAGGTGGAGAGGTTCTCAGCGCAAGTTTGAATGAAGGCATAAAGAGCCCTCTAACCGTGCAGGCTTTCCTTCTTAAGTAAGCATCCGCAATGCTTGGATGGAACCTAACTCCAGACCCGAATCACAGATGACCTCATTGATGACAAGGGGGCCCAGGTCCAATTCATTTAAAAAGTTACCCTAGTAGAACCGTTGTCATGATGAGAAGTTGGAAGCCCGAGGGCAGCCACCTGACAGGGCTACAAAGATTACGCTCAAAACTGATACGTTTTTCGTATTGGAAACCGGCGACCTTCAATTGCGTGAGATCCGCATGCCAGGATCCCACGCTCCGAGTGAAAAAGGGCCACGAGCGGCAGCATAACTCTTTGTCGTCGCCTCAACCGCCCACCAAGAAGCTTTGAAGCCGCAGCGCAGAAATCGAAGATGGCCCCACCTTTGGTAGAAAAACTTCACCCAGAGGATTTCTCCCAGAGGTGGGCCCGGGGGCCACTGTCGGTACCCTGCGTACCGGGTTCCCCATGATACCGCAAGAAAAATCAAAGAGTTCCTACATCCGAGTTGAAGACTTTCGAAGGCAACACACGTCTGATAGCACTAGGCCCGCATCCCTCGTTTGGATAGCTCCGATACTGCCACATGTCCTGCAGGACCGGACCTACCTCCCTCCATAGGGAAGCTCCGATCTCACCACGTGTCTGGCGACCCGTACCTAACCACCAGTAGAGGGAAGCTCCGGTGATGCTACGTGTCGAGTAGCTTCGGACCTACCTCCACGAAGAGGGAAGCTCCAAAGCTGCCATGTGTTGTACCTCCGGACCTAAGCCTGCGACGACAACAGGATCTCCAACGACACGAACATTCAAGAGTCTGTTAAACAGCCATTGCAAGACCTGATTAACGTGTCATTAATTCAGCATTAATGATGCACGATCAGAGGACCTTCAGTACCGGTAACGCCGCCATTAAGGCGCGTTATCACAATGTTAATTATACTTAATACATGTAAATCGTGTATTAGGTGATTGAATATTGTTGGGGCCACTTGTCAGGCCAGTCAATCCCTGTAACGGCCAGCCCTTGGCAGATAAAAAGGTTGCGCCGCATAGTAGAAACCAACTCGAACTAAGCCAAGGCAAGCTCACACGCATACTACACACTCAAACTCATCAGCAACCATCCCATGGAGTAGGGTATTACGCTCAGGCGGCCCGAACCATGTAAAAATCCTCTGTGTCAACGTCTCGTTCATACGTGCGTCCCAACCGAATACGAACCTTTGCGGACTATGTTTTAGTAGTGTCGCGGGAAGTGTCCTAGTCCACACTTCGACAGGAGGGCATTGCTGCATCGACTGATTTGGGCGCGGTAGGTAAGAAGGATGATATGCAGAAGTAGATGGGTTGTAGTATGATGTGGTAGGCAGTGCATAGCGAGGGCGAACATTGCTTCCTTGTGGCTGTCCCTGATATGGCATTTTCCTTTTCCTGTCCTGTTCTATCTCATGGACCTTGTTCTCAACTACGATAGCCTTATCAACAAGCTTCTGAAAATTTGCATAGTCACTGTTGAGCAATTGAACTTGAATTTTATTATTCAGACCCTCATGAATAAGTATTGCTTCTTGCCGTCAGTATTTATGTCCTCTGAAGCATACCTTGATAGTTGAGTGAATTTATTAAGATACTCACTCACACTCGTCCTTCCTTACCTAAGGTTTTTAAATTCTTGCCCTTTTAGGATCATGACTGAAAACTCACAATTGAATAAAGCAAAAATTCAAAAATGTGAACTTATTTTTTTTAAAGTTGAGATAGGAATCAACTCACATGAGCTATGTAAATTAATAAATGAAGTTAAAAATAGAACTTCTAAAAAAACTTCGCATTGAAAGAGAGATTTTGAGGGTATGTTTGCTCTTAAGAAAGTAATTATAAAAGGGGGGAATTTTAAATACAATTCAAAAGACTAGGTCAAACACAAATGCAAGTTCAAATTCAAACAAAAGCAAATGTATAATTCCTTAACAACCTTATGATCAATTTAGCTCTAGTATTAAATGGAGAAATAAAAATGGGAATAAAACATAGTGCTCAAAGAGGGTTATTAATTGAACTCAATAAGTGAGTTTCAAAATCAATTTGAAATGTCCCATTCAAATATGCAAAACTTCAAATTTGAATACACTAACATAATTTCAATGATTCAATATCATCTATGCCAAGTTTGACAATTGTTGAACCCCATTTACTATTTATTTGAAGCCCACCCATATGAGAGCACTCAAATTTGAATTCAAATCCAAAATTCCACTTCAACTTTCTCCATTGTTAAATCAAGTTTCATATTTAGATTCTACATGTTGTATTTGGTCTAGCTGCCAATTTTCACCAATTTTTGTGCATGTTGGAATAGTAATTCAAATTACCAGAGAGGAGTTTAGCTGGAGCTAGTGGGTCCCACATGTCATCCTAATCTTTGGAGTGCTTTGTTTCCCTTCTTCCCTGCGGCTGCCACCAATGCTCACTTGATGCCACCTCCTGTTGTGCTCCCTTGCGCATAATTCCAGCAAGGTAGCAGTCAGTGCTTGCTCTTATCAGCACAACCACCATGCTCATCTCTCTCTGGTATGCAGTCTCCAGCACACAACTCCATTTTCTTCTCTGTACTGCTTCACAGCACACCACGGTGCAGCAACCTGACTGCCACCTCTTGCTTCTACCCAAAGCTGAAACCGGCAAGGAAACTGCTGTCTCCTTATCATCCCACACGTCATGCTCAGTTTTCTCCTCAACGCTGAGAGCTATCCACCATCGTGTGTTGCTTCTTCATCACTTTTGTTGCGGCCTCTGTCTCTTCTTTGCCCCTCTGCTGCAGGCTGCCATAGCAGCAAGATAACTAAGAAGCAGTATCTACCAACGCCAAATGCTTAGCTGTGCCACCGCACCACACGATTCGCTGCAGCGAGCAGACGAATCTGAGCAAGCCAGCCAGGTTAGGCTTCTTCCTTGTCTTCTTCGCCATTCACTACCTGCCAAGCCTTTTCATTTTTTCCCCTCCATGGAACGGAGCTGAGCTTAGCAAACAGGGCGATTTTTCCTCTTCTCCCTGCTACCTAGCCGAGGTAGAAAGGGAACCAGCCCCTGCTACTAGCTCTGCAGCTGCACGCAAGGTCGCCAGCAGACTACTTGATGCCATCCCACTTCCTTCTCCAGGGAAACATGCCACCAATTCCATAGTCAAGCAACACCGACGCTATGATTGATCCACCACAAGAACTTTCCCCTCCTGCCATCCAATTTGGATGCTCACTAGCAGCTATTCGAGCTATTCCCCAATCACCAATGGAATTTGTTTTACAAACTGGTGGCCTTGGTGCTGAAGGTAAGATGTTTGTTGAAATGCTTCGCTGAGGTGACTGTGCTGGGTGAAATGTATCTGGTACCTTTTTCCAGCATGATAAGGAAGATGAGAAGGAATGCATTGCTGGAGGAGTAGGATGCTTCGGTTTCAGAGGATAGCATTGTGATCATGAGCTTGGTGTTATGGTGTAGCAATGGTTATGCCAGGGTGTACAGAGTTGCAGGGAGTAGCTCATCCTTTATGTTTGAAACAGTATTTGAATTCTTGGTGACTTTTCCATGCAAGAAGAGGGATCAGCAGTTAAATTTTGCCCGTTTGACGGACGCCATGTTAGGGTAGAGTCATGTCCTCATAAGGTTACCTGATCATTGTTGTGGAAACCAGTACTGTCCATTGGAAGGGTTGTGTGATGCATCATCATGTTGTCTCAGTAAAGAAAATCATACTACCACCTGGATGCTGGGATCCTTCTTTCTGTGAAGCATCATCATGTTGTCCCAGTAAAGAAAATCATACTACCACCTGTACGAACTCATCGTCCTAAGGATTACTGTTGGCCATTGGAAGTTCTTTGTTGCCTTGTCGCCATTTCGTGCGGCATCTATTTATGCAGAAGATTACCATACATTTGCAATGGGTATTCTTTCAGGTGGTGAGCGTGCTTAACATCACATTCAACGACATCCTTATATGATCCAATAGCAAAATTGATTCGCACAAGTCTAGTTACCTTTGCCTTACCACTGTTGTTTAACCATTGAATGTAATAGAGATGTGGGTGCGGTTTGGTGCTTAGTGCCAGCTTGGTCACCATGTCACCGCTGGCCAAGTTGTTGCAGCTATCTCCATCAATGATCATGCGGTAAGATCGCTCTTTGATGACACCCATTGTTTGGAATAATGTGTGTCTTCTATTTTGTTCTGCTTTCTTCATTTGTGCACTAAGCACACGCTGCACAATGAGACTATCATAGCACGCTGCATCTTCTGCACCAATATGCTCTTCTTGATGTTCATCGCTACCTGCATAGTCAGTTGCAAGCAAAACACATGTATCGTCATCGAAATCGCTAGCAGATGAGTATTGACCATCATCTTTAACAACTAGAACACGTTTTCTTGGGCAATCACGTCGCACATGGCAAAAACCCTTGCACTTATGACATTGAACATCTCTAGATCGTCTGGTAGATGCTACGAAAGAAGCACTCTCAGTGGGCTTTTGGGTGGTCTTTACTGCTGAGCTAGTGGAAGGAGCACATGCTTGTTGCTGCAGGAAGAAGGTGCTGCCCGACTTGGTGAAGAAGATGGCGCGACTTGGTGAAGAAGATGGCGGGGAAGCATGCCGAATCGAAGGAGTAGTCGTGCATGGTTGCTATGAGCTAGTCTTTCCTGCAAAAATATTAGTTCTAGAGCTAGCTCGTCGTCCCTGCACTTCCCTTTCAGCTTTACAAGCAAGATAAAACAAACAAGTGACATTATTGTAATCTTTATAAGCAAGTACGTCCTGAATTTCACGGTTTAAACCACCCAAAAATCTAGCCATAGTTGGTTCCTCATCCTCGTCCAAATTACAATGCAACATACCCATTTGTAATTCCTGAAAATACTCTTCTACACTTTTAGCTCCCTGTCTCAATTGTTGCAACATATTTAACAAATCACGTGCATAGTAAGAAGGAACAAATCTACCCCGCATGAGCTGTTTCAAAGCATCCCAAGTTTGTGGTATGTTATTAGGATTTTTCTTGCCATGTTCTATCCACCAAACAGAAGCAAAATCAGAAAACTCACTAGTGGCTGCCTAACTCTTGCTTTTCCAGGAAACTCGTGACATGCAAATTTTTTATCAACAGAAATCTCCCATGTAAAATATGCATCAGGGTCATATTTATCATCTAAAGGAGGTATCTTAAATTTGATCATGTTAAAAGTATGATCATGATTCCGTACCTCACGCGGACGATGTCCACCCATACCTTGATGGTTGCGTTGTAGCCGACGTCGTGGCCTAGCTTCCTCATCTTCCCCAATCTCCGTATCTGCAGAATAGTCATCTTCATTGTCACGTACAATACTAGTAGCACTGCTCACCTGTCCATCTGCGATGCATCCACGATCCCTCTCCTCAAGGCGCTGCAGGATGGCTCCCATAGAAGTGTTCAATGTTTGAATGGAAATATCCAACGTGCTGATTTTGGTGTTTGTATTGATCTGCACATTTTCCAATTGACCAAGGCGGTCACTAGTAATGATGAGGACATCAACACCCTCGATACATCCACACCAACTCAGCTACCGGTTTCTGGTCCTATCACTCGCGCTCGTGCACGTCAACTAAACTATGAGGTGAACTCGTTCTTGGCCTTATGTCCATCTTATCTAGACCGTGGAACTACGTGCTTTCTTGTTTTGCTTAGGAACAACGGAGAGGAGCCAATGGGAAGGGAATTCGCGCGGACGGGATTTGGACAGCAGAACAGCACCAACTTGTGACGGCCACCACGATTTCATACGGAGTCCGATCTGGGCGTTCAAGTACTTCCTGGAAAGATTATCAAGTCTACTTTCAAACGGATCTGGCCTCATGTCCATATCTATTCGGAGTCGGCCGCAATAGTTATTTTAATACCAAGACCTTTTTCTGTCCATGGTGCCGCATCACCAAAATTGGGCCCATGGCCCATGTATCATTTGGAGTCCATTAGGGACTCGTGATTAGGGTTTCTCACGACCCTAGGGAGGTAATAAATAGTAGCAGCCACCCTCATTAGCTGGTGGGTTTTATTTATTCGTAAGTTAGCTTCTGCTGCTTCCTTGTACACGCGCGTGTCGACTAGATCGCCCGTCTACTTGTATCTAGAACCCCACTTTAGATTGATTCAACAGATAAGTGTTTGTTCTTCTTGCTCTTGCGTTTTCTTCGATTGCTTGCAGGAACAAAGGCTCTCGTGGTCAGGTTGATTGTGCGCCAGCAAGATCAGTACAACTTTGGAGTCGGTGTACCGATCGCTAAGGCGCATCGTCTTGGGGACGGTGTAGTCAGATCGCCAACGTCTTCTCCTCCACAAATCGAACCCTCCTATTCTCATCGAAAGATCGGGAACCAAGATCCTATCAAGTGGTAATCAGAGCAAGGTTAATCGGTGAGAGTGCTACCATTACTTTTCTTTTCGTAGTTATCATCCTATAGTCCAGAAAAAAGCCCAAAAAAATACCAGATCTGTTTTTTTTCCATTATTCCTAGACCATTGTGCCTTTTACTTTCTCCACTTAGTCAAGACTTGTTGAGTTCATGGTTGCTTCGACGAGTCAAGTTGCTGGTCTTTAGTTTTGCACCACTAGAGTTTCGAGTTTGTGTCAGATTTGGTCACCTAGTTCGAGTCAGATTCGTAGTTCGAGTTTGAGTCGGATTACTAGTTTGAGTTTTAATCAGATTGCTACTTCGAGTTTGAGTCGGATTACTAGTTCGAGTTTGAGTCGGATTACGAGTTCAATCATATTGCTACTTTGAGTTTGAGTCGGATTGCTAGTTCGAGTTTGAGTCGGATTACGAGTTCAAATCAGATTGCTACTTCGAGTATGAGTCGGATTGCTAGTTCGAGTTTGAGTCTGATTACTAGTTCGAGTTCGAATCAGATTGCTACTTCGAGTTTGAGTCAGATTAGTAATTTGAGTTTGACAACAAGAAAAAGGCAAGTGCAAAATCAAAAGCCGCACAAAAGCCACAAGCAATTAGAGAAGAAAAAAAAAGGCAAGTGCAAGATCAAAAGCTGCATGTGCAGATTTTATTCTAGGGTCTCCTGATTCCATCTAGAGAGAGTTTGGGTGACCACCCCAACAAAAAAAATGAAAAAAAAAAGAAAAAAAAAATCAGATTGTTGTTTGGGGTGTTTTTGGTGACGACATTAGTGTCTCGGCTCGCGTCTCTAGTACGGTCTAGACTAAGATCAGCACAGTAGTGTCGTAGAATATTTATTCAGCTTGTTGTGATTAACGTGGTGAAAGTTTGCTCCTTGTGCTAGTTCAGCCACCTAAAGCCATAGATTGACACCTGCTCTTGAAGTTGTTCATTACTTGCTGGTTGCCATCACCTTCTTGCTGAGTTTTGTAAGAACAGGTAAGAGCTTGATTGAACAGGTTGAGAGTGAGCGAGTTATCTCCACCAGCACCTTTGTAGCTACGGATAACGTTACCCTTTCATATTGGATTGTTTCTTTCCTACTAACCATGGCAGGAGGAGCAAATACGAATGAAGACGAGCATTCACCTCGCACACGGGGAATTATACAACACTTCGAACGCCAAGTGCGGCTACACACAGAAGCGCTTGATGATTATTTTCGTGTTACCAGTGACCGCCTTGGTCAATTGGAAAATATGCAGATCGACACCAACACCAAAATCAGCACGTTGGAGATTTCCATTCAAACATTGAACACCTCTATTGGAGCCATCCTGCAGCGCCTTGAGGAGAGGGATCGTGGACGCACCGCAGATGGACAGGTGAGCAATGCTCCTAGTATTGTACGTGATAATGAAGATGACTATTCTGCAGATACGGAGATTGGGGAAGATGAGGAAGCTAGGCCACGGCACCGGCTACAACGCAACTGTCAAGGCATAGGTAGACATCGTCGGCGTGAGGTACGCAATCATGAAGATACTTTTAACAAGATCAAATTTAAGATACCTCATTTTGATGGTAAATATGACCCTGATGCATATATTACTTGGGAGATTTCTGTTGATCAAAAATTTGCATGTCATGAGTTTCCTGAAAACGCAAGAGTTAGAGCAGCCACTAGTGAGTTTACTGATTTTGCTTCTGTTTGGTGGATAGAACATGGCAAGAAAAATCCTAATAACGTACCACAAACTTGGGATGCTTTGAAACGGCTCATGCGGGCTAGATTTATTCCTTCTTACTATACACGTGATCTGTTAAATAAGTTACAACAATTGAGACAGGGAGCTAAAAGTGTAGAAGAGTATTTTCAGGAATTACAAATGGGTATGTTGCGTTGTAATTTAGACGAGGATAAGGAACCAGCTATGGCTAGATTTTTGGGTGTTTAAACCGTGAAATTCAGGACATACTTGCTTACAAAGATTACAATAATGTTACCCGTTTGTTTCATCTTGCTTGTAAAGCTGAAAGGGAAGTGCAGGGACGACGAGCTAGCTCTAGAACTAATATTTCTGCAGGAAAGACTAGCTCATGGCAACCACGCACGACTACTCCTTCGACTGGGCGTGCTTCCCCGCCATCTTCTTCACCAAGTAGGGCAGCACCTTCTTCTTCCGGCAACAAGCCACGTGCTTCTTCCACTAGCTCAGCAGTAAAGACCACCCAAAAGCCCACCGAGAGTGCTTCTTCCGTAGCATCTACCGGACGATCTAGAGACGTTCAATGTCACAAGTGCAAGGGTTTTGGCCATGTGCAGCGTGACTGCCCAAGCAAACGTGTTCTAATTGTTAAAGATGACGGTGAGTACTCATCTGCTAGCGATTTTGATGACGATACATGTGTTTTGCTTGCAGCTGACTATGCAGGTAGCGATGAACATCAAGAAGAGCATATTGGTGCAGAAGATGCAGCGCGCTATGATAGTCTCATTGTGCAGTGTGTGCTTAGTGCACAAATGGAGAAAGCCGAACAAAATCAAAGGCACACATTATTCCAAACAAAGTGTGTCGTCAAAGAGCGATCTTGCCGCATGATCATTGATGGAGGTAGCTGCAACAACTTGGCCAGCAGTGACATGGTGACCAAGCTAGCACTAAGCACCAAACCGCACCCACATCCCTATTACATTCAATGGTTAAACAACAACGGTAAGGCAAAGGTAACTAGACTTGTGCGAATCAATTTTACTATTGGATCATATAAGGATGTCGTTCAATGTGATGTTGTGCCTATGCAAGCTTGTAATATTCTGCTAGGAAGACCTTGGCAATTTGATAGAGATTCTATGCATCATGGTAGATCAAATCAGTATTCTTTTCTTTACCACGAGAAAAAAATTGTGTTGCATCCTATGTCTCCTGAAGCTATTGTGCAAGATGATGTTGCTAGAGCTAGGAAAACTAAATATCAGGACCATGCTAACATTGAGAACAATAACAATGCCAAATCTGTGTTTGATAAGAAAAATGAGATATCTCTGAAGGGAAAATGCTTGTTTGCTACGAAATCTGATATTAATGAACTGATTGCTTCCACCTCTGTTGCCTATGCTTTGGTATGCAAAGATGCTTTGATTTCCCTTTATGATGTGCAATATTCTTTGCCTCCTGCTGTTGCTAACATTTTGTAGGAATATTCTGATGTGTTTCCAAGTGAAATACCACCAGGACTACCACCACTTCAAGTGATTGAGCACCAGATTGACCTCATTCCCGGTGCTTCATTGCCCAACCGTGCACCATACAGGACAAATCCAGAAGAAACAAAGGAGATTCAGCGCCAAGTACAAGAACTACTTGACAAAGGTTATGTACGTGAGTCTCTTAGTCCTTGTGCTGTTCCAGTTATTCTAGTACCTAAAAAGGATGGATCATGGCGTATGTGTGTGGATTGTAGAGCAATCAACAATATAACCATTCGATATCGTCATCCTATTCCACGCTTAGATGATATGCTTGATGAATTGAGTGGTGCTGTTGTGTTCTCAAAAGTTTATTTGCGTAGTGGTTATCACCAAATTCGCATGAAACTAGGAGATGAATGGAAAACTGCTTTCAAAACTAAGTTCGGTTTATATGAGTGGTTAGTCATGCCTTTTGGGTTAACTAATGCACCTAGCACCTTCATGAGATTAATGACGAGGTTTTGCGTGCATTCATTGGAAAATTTGTTGTTGTGTATTGTGATGATATATTGATTTATACCAAATCCATGGATGAACATCTTGATCACTTACGTGCTGTTTTTAATGCTTTGCGTGAGGCACGATTATTTGGCAATCTTGAGAAGTGCACCTTTTGCATGGATCGAGTCTCTTTCCATGGCTATGTTGTTACTCCACAGGGAATTGCAGTTGATCAATCCAAGGTACAGGCTATTCAGGGGTGGCCTGTACCAAAGACCATCACACAGGTGCGGAGCTTTCTAGGGCTGGCTGGGTTCTATCATCGCTTTGTGAAGGATTTCAGCACCATTGCTGCTCCATTGAATGACCTTACGAAGAAGGGGTGCTTTTTTCTTGGGGCACCACGCAAGATAACGCCTTTACCATACTGAAAGATAAGTTGACGCATGCACCTCTTCTCCAACTTCCTGATTTTTCTAAGACTTTTGAGCTTGAATGTGATGCTAGTGGGATTGGATTGGGTGGTGTTTTGTTACAAGAAGGAAAACCTGTTGCATATTTTAGTGAGAAAATGAGTGGGCATGTTCAAAATTATTCTACCTATGATAAGAAAATATATGCTCTTGTACGAACTTTAGAAACATGGCAGCATTATTTGTGGCCCAAAGAATTTGTTATCCATTCTGATCATGAATCACTAAAGCATATTAGGAGTCAAGAGAAACTAAACCGTAGGCATGCTAAGTGGATGGAATTTATTGAGTCTTTTCCTTATGTCATTAAACACAAAAAGGGAAAGGATAATGTTATTGCTGATGCTTTATCTAGACGTTATACTCTTCTATCTCAACTTGACTTTAAAATTTTTGGATTAGAAACGATTAAAGATCAATATGAACATGATGCTGATTTCAAAGATGTATTGCTGAAATGTAAAGACGGAAAATCATTGAATAAATTTGTCCTCAATGATGGCTATGTGTTTAGAGCTAACAAGTTATGCATTCCAGCTAGCTCCGTTCGTTTGTTGTTGTTACAGGAAGCGCATGGAGGCGGGCTGATGGGGCACTTTGGAGTGAAAAAGACGGAGGACATACTTGCTGGTCATTTCTTTTGGCCAAGGATGAGGCGAGACGTGGAGCGCTTTGTTGCTCGCTGCACGACATGTCAAAAAGCTAAGTCACGACTTAATCCACATGGTTTGTACATGCCTCTTCCTGTTCCTAGCATGCCTTGGGAGGATATTTCTATGGACTTTGTTTTAGGACTGCCTAGAACAAAGAAGGGGAGGGATAACATCTTTGTTGTTGTGGATAGATTTTCTAAAATGGCACACTTCATACCTTGTCGTAAAAGTGATGATGCTACACATGTTGCTGATTTGTTTTTCCGAGATATTGTTAGATTGCATGGTGTGCCAAACACAATAGTTTCAGATCGTGATGCTAAGTTTCTTAGCCATTTTTGGAGAACGTTATGGGCAAAATTGGGGAGTAAGCTTTTATTTTCAACTACTTGTCATCCCCAAACTGATGGTCAAACTGAGGTTGTGAATAGAAGTTTATCTACCATGCTTAGGGATGTTTTGAAAAAGAATATAAAAATGTGGGAAGAGTGTTTGCCTCATGTTGAGTTTGCTTATAATCGTTCCATACATTCTAGTACTAAGAAATGCCCTTTTGAGATTGTTTATGGATTTGTACCCCGTGCTCCTATTGATTTATTACCTCTTCCTTCAATGGAACGAGTGAATTTTGATGCTAAACATCATGCTGAATTGATCTTAAAATTGCATGAAACCACTAAGAAGAATATAGAGTGCATGAATGCCAAGTATAAACTTGCTGGTAGTAGGGGAAAGAAAACTATCACTTTTGAACCTGGTGATTTAGTTTGGTTACATTTGCGAAAGGATAGGTTTCCTGATTTGAGAAAGTCTAAATTGTTACCTTGAGCTGATGGTCCATTCAAAGTGTTAGAAAGGATTAATGATAATGCATATAAACTCGAGTTGCCTGCGAATTTTGGGGTTAGTCCCATATTTAACATTGCAGATTTGAAGCCATATTTGGGAGAAGAAGATGAACTTGAGTCGCGGACGACTCAAATGCAAGAAGGGGAGGATGATGAGGACATCAACACCCTCGATACATCCACACCAACTCAGCTACCGGTTTCTGGTCCGATCACTCACGCTCGTGCACGTCAACTAAACTATGAGGTGAACTTGTTCTTGGCCTTATGTCCATCTTATCTAGACCGTGGAACTACGTGCTTTCTTGTTTTGGTTAGGAACAATGGAGAGGAGCCAATGGGAAAGGAATTCGCGCGGACGGGATTTGGACAGCAGAACAGCACCAACTTGTGACGGCCACCATGATTTCATACGGACGCCGATCTGGGCGTTCAAGTACTTCCTGGAAAGATTATCAAGTCTACTTTCAAACGGATCTGGCCTCATGTTCATATCTATTCGGAGTCGGCCGCAATAGTTATTTTAATACCAAGACCTTTTTCTGTCCATGGTGCTGCATCACCAAAATTGGGCCCATGGCCCATGTATCGTTTGGAGTCCATTAGGGACTCGTGATTAGGGTTTCTCACGACCCTAGGGAGGTAATAAATAGTAGCATCCGCCCTCATTAGCTGGTGGGTTTTGTTTATTCGTAAGTTAGCTTCTGCTGCTTCCTTGTACACACGTGTGTCGACTAGATCGCCCGTCTACTTGTATCCAGAACCCCACTTTAGATTGATTCAACAGATAAGTGTTTGTTCTTCTTGTTCTTGCGTGTTCATCGATTGCTTGCAGAAACAAAGGCCCTCGTAGTCAGGTTGATTGTGCGCCAGCAAGATCAATACAACTTCAGAGTTGGTGTACCAATCACTAAGGCGCATCGTCTTGGGGACGGTGTAGTCGGATAGCCAACGTCTTCTACTCCACAAATCGAACCCTCCTATTCTCATCGAAAGATCGGGAACCAAGATCCTATCAAGTAACACGAAAATCCTCATCAAACACTTCTGTGTGTATCCGCACTTGGCGTTCGAAGTGATGTATAATTCCTCGTGTGTGGGGTGAATGCATGTCTTCATTTGTATTTGCTCCTCCTGCCATGGTTAGTAGACACAAGGAACAATCCAATATGAATGGGTAACGTTCTCCCTAGATACAAATGGTGCTGGTGGGGATAACTCGCTCACTCTCAACCTATTCAATCAAGCTCTTACCAGTTCTTACCAAGCTCAGCAAGGAGGTGATGGCAACTAGCAAGTAATTAACAACTTCAAGAGCAGGTGTCAATCTATAGCTTTAGGTGGCTGAACTAGCACAAGGAGCAAACTTTCACCACGTTAGTCACAACAGGCTGAATAAATATTCTACGACAGTACTGTGCTGGTCTTAGTCTAGACCGTACTATAGACGCGAGCCGAGACACCAATGTCATGACAAAAAACACCCCAAACAACAATCTGATTGTTTTTTCCTTTTTTTTTTGTTTTTTTGTTGGGGTGGTCACCCAAACTCTCTCTAGATAGAATCAGGAGACCCTAGAACAAAATTTGCACATGCGTCTTTCAAAAAATGAGGGGTATATAGCTAATTAAAAGAAACTCTCTCTCTCTCTCTCTCTCTCTTTGAACTTTGGTTTTGCAGTTGATATAGTGTGGCTTTTGATCTTGCACTTGCCTTTTTCTTCTCTAATTGGTTGTAGCTTTTTGTGCGACTTTTGATTTTGCACTTGCCTTTTTCTTGTTGTCAAACTCAAATTACTAATCTGACTCAAACTCGAAGTAGTAATCTGATTCGAACTAGAACTAGTAATCCGACTCAAACTCGAACTAGCAATCCGACTCAAACTCGAAGTAGCAATCTGATTCAAACTCGAACTAGTAATCCGACTCAAACTCGAGCTACGAATCTCACTCGAACTAGATGATCAAATGTGACACGAACTCAAAACTCTAGTGGTGCAAAACTAAAGACCAGCAACTTAACTCGTCGAAGCAACCATGAACTCAACAAGTCTAGACTAAGTAGAGAAAGTAAAAGGCACAATGGTCTAGGAATAATGGAAAAACAGATCTGGTATTTTTTTTTGGCTTTTTCTGGACTATAGGATGATAACAGCGGAAAGAAAAGTAATAATAGCACTTTCACCGATTAACCTTGCTCTGATTACCACTTGATAGGATCTTGGTTCCCGATCTTTCGATGAGAATAGGAGGGTTCGATTTGTGGAGGAGAAGACGTTGGCGATCTGACTACACTGTCCCCAAGACGATGCGCCTTAGCGATCGATACACCGACTCCAAAGTTGTATTGATCTTGCTCGCGCACAATCAACCTGACCACGAGGGCCTTTGTTCCTGCAAGCAATGGAAGAACACGCAAGAACAAGAAGAACACACACTTATCTGTTGAATCAATCTAAAGTGATGTTCTGGATACAAGTAGATGGGCGATCTAGTCAACACGTGCGTGTACAAGGAAGCAACAGAAGCTAACTTATGAATAAACAAAACCCACCAGCTAATGAGGGCGGCGGCTACTATTTATTACCTCCCTAGGGTCGTGAGAAACCCTCATCACGAGTCCCTAATGGACTCCAAACGATACATGGACCCAATTTTGGTGATGCAACACCATGGATAGAAAAGGTCTTGGTATAAAAATAACGATTGTGGCTGACCCCGAATAGATATGGACATGAGGCCAAATCAAGGATTTGAATGTAGACTTGATAATCTTTCCAGGAAGTACTTGAGCGCCCAGATCGGAGTCCGTATGGAGTCATGGTGGCCATCACAAGTTGGTGCTGTTCTGCTGTCCAAATCCCATCCGCGCGAATTCCCTTCCCTTTGGCTCCTCTCCATTGTTCCTAAGCAAAACAAGAAAGCACGTATTTCCACGATCTAGATAAGATGGACATAAAGCCAAGAACGAGTTCACCTGATAATTTAGTTGACGTGCACGAACGCGAGTGATCGGACCAGAAACTGGTAGCTTAGTTGGTGTGGATGTATCGAGGGCATTGATGTCCTCATCACATATAATTCTTTATCGTAAGTGGAATAGTTCAGATTAGGCCTATTCAGTTTCTCACTAAAATAAGCAATAGGTTTCCTCTCTTGCAACAATACACCTCCAAATCCAATACCACTAGCATCACATTCCAATTCAAAAGTCTTACTGAAATCTGGTAATTGGAGAAGGGGTGTATGAGTTAATCTATTCTTCAAAGTTTCAAATGCAGCCTCTTGTGCCTTGCCCCATGTGAACGGAGCACCCTTCTTTGTAAGCTCATTCAGTGGTCCTGCTATGGTTCTGAATTCCTTCACAAAACGATGATAGAATCCAGCAATTCCTGAAAGCTTCGTATGATAGGATCTTTGGTTCCTGATCTTTCGATGAGAATAGGAGGGTTCGATTTGTGGAGGAGAAGACGTTGGCGATCCGACTACACCGTCCCCAAGACGATGCGCCTTAGCGATCGGTACACCGACTCCGAAGTTGTATTGATCTTGCTGGCGCACAATCAACCTGACCACGAGGGCCTTTGTTCCTGCAAGCAATCGAAGAACACACAAGAACAAGAAGAACAAGCACTTATCTGTTGAATCAATCTAAAGTGGGGTTCTGGATACAAGTAGACGGGCGATCTAGTCGACACGCGCGTGTACAAGGAAGCAGCAGAAGCTAACTTACGAATAAACAAAAACCCACCAGCTAATGAGGGCGGCTGCTACTATTTATTACCTCCTTAGGGTCGTGAGAAACCCTAATCACGAGTCCCTAATGGACTCCAAACGATACATGGGCCATGGGCCCAATTTTGGTGATGCAGCACCCTGGACAGAAAAAGGTCTTGGTATTAAAATAACTATTGCGGCCGACTCCGAATAGATATGGACATGAGGCCAGATCCGTTTGAAAGTAGACTTGATAATCTTTCCAGGAAGTACTTGAACGCCCAGATCGGAGTCGTACGAAATCGTGGTGGCCGTCACAAGTTGGTGCTGTTCTGCTGTCTAAATCCCGTCCGCGCGAATTCCCTTCCCATTGGCTCCTCTCCATTGTTCCTAAGCAAAACAAGAAAGCACGTAGTTCCACGGTCTAGATAAGATGGACATAAGGCCAAGAACGAGTTCACCTCATAGTTTAGTTGACGTGCACGAGCGCGAGTGATCGGACCAGAAACCGGTAGCTGAGTTGGTGTGGATGTATCGAGGGTGTTGATGTCCTCATCATCCTCTCCTTCTTGCATTTGAGTCGTCTGCGACTCAAGCTCATCTTCTTCTCCCAAATATGGCTTCAAATCTGCAATGTTAAATGTGGGACTAACCCCAAAATTCGCAGGCAACTCGAGTTTATATGCATTATCATTAATTCTTTCTAACACTTTGAATGGACCATCAGCTCGAGGTAACAATTTATACTTTCTCAAATCAGGAAACCTATCCTTTCGCAAATGTAACCAAACTAAATCACCAGGTTCAAAAGTGATAGTTTTCTTTCCCCTACTACCAGCAAGTTTATACTTGGCATTCATGCACTCTATATTCTTCTTAGTGGTTTCATGCAATTTTAAGATCAATTCAGCACGATGTTTAGCATCAAAATTCACTCGTTCCATTGAAGGAAGAGGTAATAAATCAATAGGAGCACGGGGTACAAATCCATAAACAATCTCAAAAGGGCATTTCTTAGTACTAGAATGTAGGGAACGATTATAAGCAAACTCGACATGAGGCAAACACTCTTCCCACATTTTTATATTCTTTTTCAAAATAGCCCTAAGCATGGTAGATAAACTTCTATTCACAACCTCAATTTGACCATCAGTTTGGGGATGACAAGTAGTTGAAAATAAAAGCTTAGTCCCCAATTTTGCCCATAACGTTCTCCAAAAATGGCTAAGAAACATAGCATCACGATCTGAAACTATTGTGTTTGGCACACCATGCAATCTAACAATATCTCAGAAAAACAAATCAGCAACATGTGTAGCATCATCACTTTTACGACAAGGTATGAAGTGTGCCATTTCAGAATATCTATCCATAACAACAAAGATGCTATCCCTCCCCTTCTTTGTTCTAGGCAGTCCTAAAACAAAGTCCATAGAAATATCCTCCCAAGGCATGCTAGGAACAGGAAGAGGCATGTACAAACCATGTGGATTAAGTCGTGACTTAGCTTTTTGACATGTCGTGCAGCGAGCAACAAAGCGCTCCATGTCTCGCCTCATCCTTGGCCAAAAGAAATGACCAGCAAGTATGTCCTCCGTCTTTTTCACTCCAAAGTGCCCCATCAGCCCGCCTCCATGCGCTTCCTGTAACAACAACAAACGAACGGAGCTAGCTGGAATGCATAACTTGTTAGCTCTAAACACATAGCCGTCATTGAGGACAAATTTATTCAATGTTTTTCCGTCTTTACATTTCAGCAATACATCTTTGAAATCAACATCATGTTCATATTGATCTTTAATCGTTTCTAATCCAAAAATTTTAAAGTCAAGTTGAGATAGAAGAGTATAACGTCTAGATAAAGCATCAGCAATAACATTATCCTTTCCCTTTTTGTGTTTAATGACATAAGGAAAAGACTCAATAAATTCCATCCACTTAGCATGCCTACGGTTTAGTTTCCCTTGACTCCTAATATGCTTTAGTGATTCATGATCAGAATGGATAACAAATTCTTTGGGCCACAAATAATGCTGCCATGTTTCTAAAGTTCGTACAAGAGCATATAATTCCTTATCATAGGTAGAATAATTTAGAACAGACCCACTCATTTTCTCACTAAAATATGCAACAGGTTTTCCTTCTTGTAACAAAACACCACCCAATCCAATCCCACTAGCATCACATTCAAGCTCAAAAGTCTTACAAAAATCAGGAAGTTGGAGAAGAGGTGCATGCGTCAACTTATCTTTCAGTATGGTAAAGGCGTTATCTTGTGTGGTGCCCCAAGAAAAAGGCACCCCCTTCTTCGTAAGGTCATTCAATGGAGCAGCAATGGTGCTGAAATCCTTCACAAAGCGATGATAGAACCCAGCCAGCCCTAGAAAGCTTCGCACCTGTGTGATGGTCTTTGGTACAGGCCACCCCTGAATAGCCTCTACCTTGGCTTGATCAACTTCAATTCCCTATGGAGTAACAACATAGCCAAGGAAAGAGACTCGATCCATGCAAAAGGTGCACTTCTCAAGATTACCAAATAATCGTGCCTCACGCAAAGCGTTAAAAACAGCACGTAAGTGATCAAGATGTTCATCCATGGATTTGCTATAAATCAATATATCATCAAAATACACAACAACAAATTTTCCAATGAATGCACGCAAAACCTCGTTCATTAATCTCATGAAGGTGCTAGGTGCATTAGTTAACCCAAAAGGCATGACTAACCACTCATATAAACCGAACTTAGTTTTGAAAGCAGTTTTCCATTCATCTCCTAGTTTCATGCGAATTTGGTGATAACCACTACGCAAATCAACTTTTGAGAACACAACAACACCACTCAATTCATCAAGCATATCATCTAAGTGTGGAATAGGATGACGATATCGAATAGTTATATTGTTGATTGCTCTACAATCCACACACATACGCCATGATCCATCCTTTTTAGGTACTAGAATAACTGGAACAGCACAAGGACTAAGAGACTCACGTACATAACCTTTGTCAAGTAGTTCTTGTACTTGGCGCTGAATCTCCTTTGTTTCTTCTGGATTTGTCCTATATGGTGCACGGTTGGGCAATGAAGCACCGGGAATAAGGTCAATCTGGTGCTCAATCCCTCGAAGTGGTGGTAGTCCTGGTGGTATTTCACTTGGAAACACATCAGAATATTCCTGCAAAATGTTAGCAACAGCAGGAGGCAAAGAATGTTGCACATCGTAAAGGGAAATCAAAGCATCTTTGCATACCAAGGCATAGGCAACACAGGTGGAGGCAATCAGTTCATTAATATCAGATTTTGTAGCAAACAAGCATTTTCCCTTCAGAGGTATCTCATTTTTCTTATCAAACACAGATTTGGCATTGTTATTGTTCTCAATGTTAGCATGGTCCTGATATTTAGTTTTCCTAGCTCTAGCAACATCATCTTGCACAATAGCTTCAGGAGACATAGGATGCAACACAATTTTTTTATCGTGGTAAAGAAAAGAATACTGATTTGATCTACCATGATGCATAGAATCTCTATCAAATTGCCAAGGTCTTCCTAGCAGAATATTACAAGCTTGCATAGGCACAACATCACATTAAACGACATCCTTATATGATCCAATAGTAAAATTGATTCGCACAAGTCTAGTTACCTTTGCCTTACCGCTGTTGTTTCACCATTGAATGTAATAGGGATGTGGGTGCGGTTTGGTGCTTAGTGCCAGCTTGGTCACCATGTCACTGCTGGCCAAGTTGTTGCAACTACCTCCATCAATGATCATGCGGCAAGATCGCTCTTTGACGACACACTTTGTTTGGAATAATGTGTGCCTTTGATTTTGTTCCGCTTTCTCCATTTGTGCACTAAGCACACGCTGCACAATGAGACTATCATAGCACGTTGCATCTTCTGCACCAATATGCTCTTCTTGATGTTCATCGCTACCTGCATAGTCAGCTGCAAGCAAAACACATGTATCGTCATTAAAATCGCTAGCAGATGAGTACTCACCGTCATCTTTAACAATTAGAACACGTTTGCTTGGGCAGTCATGCTGCACATGGCCAAAACCCTTGCACTTGTGACATTGAATGTCTCTAGATCGTCGGGTAGATGCCACGGAAGAAGCACTCTCGATGGGCTTTTGGGTGGTCTTTACTGCTGAGCTAGTGGAAGAAGCACGTGGCTTGTTGCCGGAAGAAGAAGGTGCCGCCCGACTTGGTGAAGAAGATGGCGGGGAAGCACGCCCAGTCGAAGGAGTAGTCGTGCGTGGTTGCCATGAGCTAGTCTTTCCTGCAAAAATATTAGTTCTAGAGCTAGCTCGTCGTCCCTGCACTTCCCTTTCAGCTTTACAAGCAAGATGAAACAAACGAGTAACATTATTGTAATCTTTATAAGCAAGTATGTCCTGAATTTCACGGTTTAAACCACCCAAAAATCTAGCCATAGCTGGTTCCTCATCCTCGTCTAAATTACAACGCAACATACCCATTTGTAATTCTTGAAAATACTCTTCTACACTTTTAGCTCCCTGTCTCAATTGTTGTAACTTATTTAACAGATCACGTGCATAGTAAGAAGGAACAAATCTAGCCCGCATGAGCCGTTTCAAAGCATCCCAAGTTTGTGGTATGTTATTAGGATTTTTCTTGCCATGTTCTATCCACCAAACAGAAGCAAAATCAGTAAACTCACTAGTGGCTGCTCTAACTCTTGCGTTTTCAGGAAACTCATGACATGCAAATTTTTTATCAACAGAAATCTCCCAAGTAATATATGCATCAGGGTCATATTTACCATCAAAATGAGGTATCTTAAATTTGATCTTGTTAAAAGTATCTTCATTATTGCGTACCTCACGCCGACGATGTCCACCTATGCCTTGATGGTTGCGTTGTAGCCGGCGCCGTGGCCTAGCTTCCTCATCTTCCCCAATCTCCGTATCTGCAGAATAGTCATCTTCATTGTCACGTACAATACTAGGAGCATTGCTCACCTGTCCATCTGCGGTGCGTCCACGATCCCTCTCCTCAAGGCGCTGCAGGATGGCTCCAATAGAGGTGTTCAATGTTTGAATGGAACTCTCCAACGTGCTGATTTTGGTGTTGGTGTCGATCTGCATATTTTCCAATTGACCAAGGCGTTCACTGGTAACTCGAAAATCCTCATCAAGTGCTTCTGTGTGTAGCCACACTTGGCGTTCGAAGTGTTGTATAATTCCCCGTGTGCGAGGTGAATGCACGTCTTCATTTGTATTTGCTCCTCCTGCCATGGTTAGTAGAAAAAAAATCCAATATGAAAGGGTAACGTTATCCCTAGCTACAAAGGTGCTGGTGGAGATAACTCGCTCACTCTCAACCTGTTCAATCAAGCTCTTACCTGTTCTTACAAAGCTCAGCAAGAAGGTGATGACAACCAGCAAGTAATGAACAACTTCAAGAGCAGGTGTCAATCTATGGCTTTAGGTGGCTGAACTAGCACAAGGAGCAAACTTTCACCAAGTTAATCACAACAAGCTGAATAAATATTCTACGACAGTACTGTGCTGATCTTAGTCTAGACCATACTAGAGACGCGAGCCGAGACACCAATGTCGTCACCAAAAACACCCCAAACAACAATCTGATTTTTTTTCTTTTTTTTTGTTTTTTTTGTTGGGGTGGTCACCCAAACTCTCTCTAGCTGCATGTGCAAAACCCCAAAACAAAATTTGCACATGCAGCTTTTGATCTTGCACTTGCCTTTTTTTTCTTCTCTAATTGCTTGTGGCTTTTGTGCGGCTTTTGATTTTGCACTTGCCTTTTTTTTCTTCTCTAATTGCTTGTGGCTTTTGCGCGGCTTTTGATTTTGCACTTGCCTTTTTCTTGTTGTCAAACTCAAATTACTAATCTGACTCAAACTCGAAGTAGCAATCTGATTCGAACTCGAACTAGTAATCAGACTCAAACTCGAACTAGCAATCCGACTCAAACTCGAAGTAGCAATCTGATTTGAACACGTAATCTGACTCAAACTCGAACTAGCAATCCGACTCAAACTCAAAGTAGAAATATGATTTGAACTTGTAATCCGACTCAAACTCAAACTAGTAATCCGACTCAAACTCGAAGTAGCAATCTGATTCAAACTCAAACTAGTAACCGACTCAAACTCGAACTATGAATCTGACTCGAACTAGGTGACCGAATGTGACACGAACTCGAAACTCTAGTGGTGCAAAACTAAAGACCAGCAACATGACTCGTCGAAGCAACCATGAACTCAACAAGTCTTGACTAAGTGGAGAAAGTAAAAGACACAATGGTCTAGGAATATTGAAAAAAAACAGATCTGGTATTTTTTTTGGGCTTTTTCTGGACTATAGGATGATAACAGCGGAAAGAAAAGTAATGGTAGCACTCTCACCGATTAACCGTGCTCTGATTACCACTTGATAGGATCTTTGGTTCCTAATCTTTCGATGAGAATAGAAGAGTTCGATTTGTGGAGGAGAAGACGTTGGCGATCCGACTACACCGTCCCCAAGACGATGCGCCTTAGCGATCGGTACACCGACTCCGAAGTTGTATTGATCTTGCTGGCACACAATCAACCTGACCACGAGGGCCTTTGTTCCTGCAAGCAATCGAAGAACACGCAAGAACAAGAAGAACAAGCACTTATCTGTTGAATCAATCTAAAGTGGGGTTCTGGATACAAGTAGACGGGCAATCTAGTCGACACGCGCGTGTACAAGAAAGCAACAGAAGCTAACTTACGAATAAACAAAAACCCACCAGCTGATGAGGGCGGCTGCTACTATTTATTACCTCCCTAGGGTCGTGAGAAACCCTAATCACGAGTCCCTAATGGACTCCAAACGATACATGGGCCATGGACCCAATTTTGGTGATGCAGCACCCTGGACAGAAAAAGGTCTTGGTATTAAAATAACTATTGCGGCGACTCCGAATAGATATGGACAATGAGGCCAGATCCGTTTGAAAGTAGACTTGATAATCTTTCCAGGAAGTACTTGAACGCCCAGATCGGAGTCCGTATGAAATCGTGGTGGCCGTCACAAGTTGGTGCTGTTCTGCTGTCCAAATTCCGTCCGCGCGAATTCCCTTCCCATTGGCTCCTCTCCATTGTTCCTAAGCAAAACAAGAAAGCACGTAGTTCCACGGTCTAGATAAGATGGACATAAGGCCAATAACGAGTTCACCTCATAGTTTAGTTGACGTGCACGAGCGCGAGTGATCGGACCAGAAACCGGTAGCTGAGTTGGTGTGGATGTATCGAGGGTGTTGATGTCCTCATCATCGTACTTGTGTGGCCGTGGTAGGAGTCGACCAGCTGTGTATCGCCTCCACCTTGGCTTGATCGACTTCAATTCTTTGTGGTGTCACAACATGGCCAAGAAAAGAGACTCTATCTGTGCAAAAGGTGCACTTGTCAATGTTACCAAATAAGCATACCTCACGTAAAGCATTGAAAACAACATGGAGATGATCAAGATGCTCTTCTAGAGATGTGCTACAGATCAAGATATCATCAAAATATACCACCACAAATCTGCCAATGAAAGCACGTAAAACCTCATTCATTAATCTCATGAAAGTCCTAGGTGCATTAGTGAGACCAAAAGGCATGACTAACCACTCATACAACCCGAACTTGGTTTTAAACGTTGTTTTCCATTCATCACCTAGCTTCATGCGAATTTGGTGGTATCCACTACGCAAGTCAATTTTAGAGAAAATCATCGAGCCACTAAGTTCATGAAGCATATCATCTAACCTAGGAATAGGATGGTGATATCCACTGGTAATATTATTATTTGCTCGACAATCTACACACATGCGCCATGATCCATCTTTATTTGAGACCAAAAGAACAGGAACAGAGCAAGGACTAAAGGACTCACGCACATAACCTTTGTCGAGTAATTCCTGTACTTGTTGTTGAATCTTAGTCTCCTCCGCGTTGGTCCTGTCTGGTGCTCGGTTTGGCAAAGAATCCCCAGGGATGAGGTCAATCTGATGCTCAATCCCTCTCAATGGTGGCAGCCCAACTGGTACCTCTGGTGGAAACACATCAGCGTATTCCTGCAAAAGGTTAGTGACAGCAGGGGGCAAAGCACATGGTATGTCGTGAAGTGAGAACAAAGCTTCTTTGCAAGCAAACACATAGCAGATTGCAGCATTATTTTTTAATTCAAACAAATCAGATTTGGAAGCAAGAAAACATGCAGTCTTCAATTTTATTTCATTCTTCTTCACATGAGCAGATTTGGAATTGTCAGTCTTAGGTTGTACCGATTCCTTCGTAACATTTGAATTTTCATTTTGATTAGATTTCTTATTTTTCTCTTTACAAGCTCTAGCAATACCATCCTTCAAAATAGCATCGGGAGACATAGGGTGCAAAACAAGCTTCTTCTCATTATGCATGAGATAGTATTGATTTGATTTACCATGATGTAATGTATCTTTATCAAATTGCAAAGGTCGACCAAATAGCATAGAGAAAGCTTGCATGGGTACCACATCACAATCAATGTAATCATGGTAGAAACCAATTGTAAATTCAACACGAACCAAACGTGTTACCTTAAGCTTACAACTGTCGTTGAACCATTGGATGTAGTAGGGATGTGGATGTGGAAGTGTTGTCATCCCAAGCTTCTCTATCATGGCAGCACTTGCTAAATTGTTGCAGGTTCCTCCATCAATAATAATGCGACACGATCGTTCAAAACTACACACTTAGTTTGGAATAGATTGTGTCGCTGGTTCTGTTCAACTTTGATCATTTGGGCTCTCAAGACACGCCTCACAACAAGACTCTCATAGTGGTCAGCATGATCAGCCCCAATGTGCTCTTCATCATCATTCTTCTTTCCTGCATCTTGTGCAGCAATCATGACATACGTGTCATCATCTAAATCACTAGAAGATGAGTACTCACTATTTTCTCGTACAACCAGCACACGCTTGCTTGGGCAATCCCTTCGTAGGTGCCCAAAACCCTTGCACTGGAGGCATTGAATGTTTTATTTTCTCCCGATGGAAGTGATGGAAGAAGAAGTGTTGGATGCAACTTGGGTGGATCCTTTTGTTGTCTCGATAGCACGCGAAGGTGCTGATTTTGATGTAGTCCTAGGCAACCGATTGGAAGCATCGTCCAGAGAACCACGCTTAAGACCAGCGCATGAGCGGGACTGCCATGAGGAAGTTCGACCTGCGGAAATGTTAGTTCTTGTGCGTCATCCCTTCACTTCTCTTTCAGCCTTACAAGCAAGATGGAATAATCGAGTGACGTTAGTGTATTCCTTATAAGCCAATATGTCCTGAATTTCTCTTATTAAACCACCCATAAACCTAGCAATTGCAGCCTCTTCATTTTTAACTATGCCACATTGCATCATGCCTATTTGGAGTTCTTGATAGTATTTCTCAACAGATTTGTTGCCTTGCCTAAGTTGTTGTAATTTATGCAACAAGTCACGAGCATGATAGGAAGGAACAAAATGACAATGCATGTTTCGTTTCAAGGCATTCCAAGTTTGTGCACGGTAGCTGGATTTTTAGTTTGATACTCATGTCACCAAACAGAAGCAAAGTGAGTGAATTCACTAGTGGTAGCTCAAACCTTTTTAGCATCAGGGAAATCATGGCATGCAAATTTTTTGTCTACTGATAATTCTCAAGACAGACATGCATTCGGATCATATTTCCCATCAAGGGGTGGTATGGAGAATTTAATGCTGCATAGGGAATCGTCATTGTCACGTACCTCACGTCATAGGGCTCGACCACCCATACCATGATGGTCGCGATGTGGCTGTCGTTGATACCTAAAAGGTCCATCATCAAGCTTGGTATCCGCTGAATACTTTGCCTCATCATATCTTGCAGCGCTGCCAACAAAGTCGTGGCTGTCATCAACACGTCTTTGCCTCTCTTCGCATCCAACATGTTCCATCCTCTCCAATCGCTCAATGATTGCTGCAAGAGAAGTGTTAATAGCCCCAACAGTGCTTTCTAATGTGGTCAACTTGGTGTTGGTGCAAATCTGCATCGGCTCTAATTGACCAATGCGTTCATTGGTGACCTGAATATCCTCGTTGAGGGCATCTGTGTGCAGCTTTACTTGGCGTTCGAAATGCTGAATGATGCCCCTCGTACGTGGTGAATGTGGAGATATCTCATCCGCATCAGTTGACATGGTTAGTAAAGGAAGAAAATACAACATCAAGCAGATTAATCCTAGCAGTTGCTAAGAGGTGGTAGGACACATTCACTTCCTCAATAGCAAGAAATCAAGCTCTTACAAGTTCTTACCACGCGATGCACAGGGCGCCGGCAAACAGCAAGAACAACAACAAACGGTGGCTGCCAGCACAATTCTGTGGTGTTGTAGATGATTTTGTGGAGCTATAGGTGGCTGCTAGAAATGAGTTGCTCAAAGGAACAGCTAGTACCACACTAGTCACAACAAGTTGAATAAACGTTCCATGATGGTACTGTGCTGGTCCTAGTCTAAACTGTGATAGAGATGCGAGCCGTTACTCCACGTGATGTTAAATTTACTGTAGTAGAAAAGTTTATACAACACAAAGATTGTGTTTTAACAAAACATTCAAAACAGCAAGTTGAATTTTGAAACTTGAAACAAATGTTACACAAACTGATTCATTTTTTTCTGAGAAACTTTTTTCTAGCAATTTTTATTAGTGTGGCTTTTCTTTCTTTGCACGTGCCTTTTCTTGCTGATCCGTGCGGGTTTTCTTTTGCACTTGCCTTTTTCTCAACTTTGGGTAGATAATGAAAATGGACTGATAACAAAGTGGCACGAACTCGAAACTCTAGCGGTGAAAAACTTAGGACCAGCAACTCGACACAAAAAGGCAACGGTGAATTCAGCAAGTCGAGAGCTAAGTAGCCAAACAAAAGGCTCAAAGTGTTTTTAAGATTTTTAGAGCGAACTTTTGTAGGCAAAAGTGGACTGTAGTAAAATGAAGAACTAGGAGAAGGAAATCTCTCACCGAGCAACCTGGAATCTAATACCACTTGATGAACCCAATGGGTACGGGGGATGCCCTATCTTTCTATGAGAGATGTTGATGGTGAATGAATTTGGTGGAGGTCGACGTTGGCTGCCCGGCTACCACAACCAGAATGGTTTGGCGCCTTGAGCGACAGTTACACCGTCTCCTGATAACTACGATTTGGGTGGAGGTCGACGTTGTGCTACCCGACTACAACAACCACAAGGGTGTTGCGCTTTAGGATAGTTACACCGACTCCTGTTGTTGTTGTTCTTGCCATACTAAGAACAACTTTGAACCTGCAAGCAATCGGAGAACAAGCAAAAATAAGATAACAAGGAAACACTCACGAGTGTGATAAGTTGGGGTTCTGATTCAAGTAATCGAAAGTTCTCATCGACACTTGTGTTATAAGAAAGTAGCAACGACTAAACTTACAGAAAACAAAACCCATGTTCTTCCTATGGCTGCTAGTTGCTTATATAGAGGAGGAAGACTAGAACTCAGGATGGAGTCACGAGTCTTGTTTGGCCTTTTCTGGGCAGCTCAAGTGTCATCTGCCTTTGATTCTTGATCTAAGTAGACAAAGAGACTTTTCCAGCAAGTAATTATTTGCATTAAACAACAATGACAGTTGAAAGTTATGCCCCTTTTAAGGTGGTACTTGCTGCAGTTACGAGGACCCCTCGGGTGGAGCAGTCTTCATTGCATTAATCCCTCCATTCCTCCTAGCTGGATCAATTCCCAAGCACCTAATAATAACAAGGTCATCACAAGGCTTTAATAGTTCTCCATTTGAAGGATAGTTAGTTTGAACAGCCAGAAATGAATTCACCTAATAATTGAGTTCACATGCACGAGCACGTGTCATTGGACCTTGATTAGCCACATGTGGTGAATGGGCTGTTGTTGTTGTTGTATCAATGGTAGCGATGTCCTCATCACCAATCAATTCAACCACAATTTCTTTCGAACTTGGTTGTTGAACCTCATCTTCTCTCTAAGACTAGTTCAATGGATCACCGTCACCAGCTATGTCTTGACCTCAAGCAACTTCTGCACATGAATAAACAACCAATTCTTTTGAGCACAAGTCCTCAACTTGACTCACATTAGTCTGAAAACCACAACACCTTATGTGAGCACCTCACATAAGCATGTTGCAAACATAGAAAGATAAGATGCATCATGATCAACCAAAACACATTAAAAACATAGTAAATGAATACTAAGCAAACTTCCTGTAAGCCAAAAGAAGGTTTAAAACATTGCAAGTTAAAACAGGGTGGCTAAAACTACAAACAGCTGCTCTGCAGTAACAGTTACTCTATATATGCATTGAGTAAGTTCGGACAGTCTAAACTGATGAAGGTAATTATTACTCCAGAAACATTTAAAAGTTTAGACAGTCTGAACTAATTGACAGTAACTATTACTCCCGATACATAGTGAATAGTTCAGACAATGGAAAGTGTGTTGTGGAATACAAGTTGAAGGTAACTGTTACTCCCAAATGCACATATGAAAAGATCCGACATTCCGAACCGGGTTTCTCAGATATATTCAAAACTTTTGCATGTAAATACCCACTTTTAAACAAAATTTTTGAATGTATTTAGCTCCTAGACCTCACAAATTGATGCATCTGTTAAACTCGTTTATCTTATAAATATACTCCAACTTCAAATCCAAGCAATTGATTGCACAATATGTCCAATATATTGTTATAAATCTTATTTATTATGATTTTTGTTGTTGCCTTGAAGTCGGATCCATTGTTTCTGACTACTGCACCACATAATCCTTGTCAACCTTGTCAATTTCATTATCAAACAAGTCAACTAACATATATGCATTTGCTAGCTCATTTGAAGCACACATCAATGAAGGGAAAAAATCTTGTTGTATTGTTAACAAGAAAATTAATGAGATGTCACTGATTCATGTAGGTCCACCAATCGGACATGATTGTATGACCATATTCGTTACAAGCATCCTCATACTTCTTCCTCAGTTTAATTATATAATCAAAAGAAGTCCATTACGATTTGCTTTGCAAGACACCTGATGAAGTGGTTATAGAAAGATTCGTATCTAGGACGACTCAACCTTCCTTGAGCATCTCACAAAAAAGATGAGTTCAAATTGTTGTTAATGACCACGTTGTTGATTTCTTAATCAAGAATGGTATACAATTCAATGTGATTAACTTCAAAAGTTGGCACCTTATGCTTGAGTCCATTGGACAATATGGTTGTGATAAGACACCAAAACTTAGAAAGAAGCATCAGGATGCTTTGAAGGAGTAAGGTTGCACAATTATGTCCGACAGATGAATCTTCATGAACCAATGACATATCATAAATTTTCTTGCTAACAGTTCAGCATGCCCTTTTTACATGAATGGGTGGATACTTCAAACAAGGTAGCAAATGCAAACATGCTAATCAATTTGTTGGAAAAGCAATCGACAAGGTTAGTAAGTAATATGTGGTGTAGGAGACACATACTCAACAGCGGGAAGAATCTTAATGAATAAAATTCCAACTTTATTTTGGAAACTTTGTGCAGCATAGGCATATTGCTTGGATTTGACATTGGAGGCTATTGATAAGATAAAGTAGTTTAACATTACCATCAAACACGCAAAGAAGATGACTAGATTTATCTACAAGCATGAAAGATCGACATAATGAGAGATAAAATAGGTGAACATCTTGTGAGGCCTAATGTGACTCGCTTTGCTATTTCATTTCTCATATTGACAAGCATACAAAGACATAAGTAGGGTCTAAGTCTCTTTGTCAATGATGAGTCACATTAAAACATTTTATCTACCCGTAGGGAAGGACAACAAGTTGAAAGAATTATTCTATCTAATCCATTTTGGACAAAATTAAAAAGATTTTACAACTTCTTATTGCACTCAAAATAGCAAATGAGGATGAAACAAAAGTCATGAGATTATGACAGTCATGTATGTTACAAAAAGTATCATCAAAGACTCTTTGAATGGAAAGCTACATTTACTTAGAGAGGTCATGTATTGCTATGGCAAAAGATGAATAGATAAATGGAGCAAAAATTATATGTGGCAACTTTGTTCTTGAATTTAGTCCAGTTCTTTACTTTAAGGGAGAAGGATAAGAGGGATTGTTCAAGGGTAAGGTTCATGTGTAATGATGTTCTATAGAAGATAGTGATTGTTGAAGATGAGCAAAGCAAGATAAATAGGGAATCTGATTATTATGAGAGGTACAAAGGAGAGTGTTGCTCAAAGGCACTAGTAACGTTTGTCTCTGTTCTTTAACTGAATTGTTCTTTAAATAAACTATTATCCTAGTATGTTTTGTTCTTTAAAGCAGTTTTTTGGTGGGGAGCATATGTTGTTCTTGCATTGGACCTCCAAAGTCTAGCAAAAAGAATTATGAGTCTTTGTTGTTCAGCATCAAGCTGTGAGCGCAATTTATGTACATTTTCTCATGTATGTGCATCCATTTTTTCAAATAGCCTAGTCGGCCCTATTAGCCGGAGCACTGGCTAGATCTACTTGGACGACTAGTTGTCTACTAGTCGATCCTAGTTGAATCATGTCAGGGCTCTAGTCGTCCTGTCCATTCTGATGGCGATCTCTAATCAACCCTCTATATATCAATATCAATATATATATATATATATATATATATATATATATATATATATATATATACACAGTAAGAACACACGTATCATTACCATAGCAATTAGTAAACATAAAGTTTAAGCGACTTAGTCCAAAAACAGAATATATATATATATATATATATATATAATAGCAATTAGTGAACATAATGTTTAAGTGACTTAGTCCAAAAACAGCATATTATAAAGTATAATATATGATTCATCAAATGTCAGCTTGACTAATCAACTCCAAGAACAATGAAACTGCAATGATTTTAGTTGAAGAAATAGGCGGACAACAATAATTTAGTTTTAGATCCAAAACAACAATAGTTTCAGTCCATATTTGCATCTAGTCGTCGTGATCAGTGTATTAAATCCTTGCCAAGACACCTATGCGCTCGGTGGATGCCTAGGCGCCAAGGCGAGGGCGGTAGAGTGCAGTTGGGGAGGGAAGCAGTGGCTCAGACGGAGAGTAGCATGGGCAAGGCGCGGGCGTCGGGAGAGGGAGGGCACCAGAATGGCAGGGGGCAACAGAGCCGACACTACCGACTGGGGGTGGATCAAGGAACGAGAGGCATTGTTCATCGTTATTGAGGTGGGGGAGGGGGACAGAGGACTATTGGAATTCTGACACAAAATTTCTTTTCTAATTCCCTTGATCTGATTGCCCGGGATACCAACTTATTATATAAGCCCTTATAAATCTGAAAATAGCCTCAAATCTCTTTAGGTCTCTCTCTAAAACCTTGGACTCAACTAACTCTTACCTAATTTGGACACTCCTACATTATTATTTTCTAGAAAGTTCTAGAAAAGAGATTAACTTCAACAATCATCCCCTAATTTTGTTCTCTAGAACACACTCTCACCCTAATTTAAAAAGGAGACACATATTCCAACCTACGCAAACTGACGGAGTTCTATACTCAGAGTACCAAACATAAAAACATCGATGGTACGTGATCACTATGTGGCTACGAACCATAGCTACCATCCGTCCCGAGGAGGGGCCCGCTACCAACACCCCAACCTGCCGAGGTCGGGGTATCCAGCCTACCCATGTCCCGACCCGAGAGGTCGGGTTGATGATTCCTCCTGGGCTCGAGCTCGAGAGAGGTGGGTTGTTGGGGGCATATATGATGAACGGTGGTCGATGTAACTTCAGCAAGGGGGGTGAATTCGCGACGTGACCTGTTGCAGGATAATCTTGCCATCTGTCCCATCAGTCAAAGAAGAATGATTACCTCACACACAAGATGATGCCTTGAAGATCAAGAAGAATTTAAGACTGAAGCTTTTGCGCCCCGTGCAGTTCGAGTGCGTAGAAGGACGTTCTAAATCTGGTCCCACGATGAGGAATGTCGGTTAGATAGGACCGCTTCATCCCCCGATAAAAGGACCCCCAAGGCCTTTCGCAAGGAAGGCAAATTCACCTTGTATTCGCTTTACTTACACATTTTACCTTACACATTTCCTTTAGCACTTTTCTTTTGACGCACTTGCGTTCGTGCTTTACTTTTATATGCTCATGCGCATTTTACTTACACATTACTTTCATGGAGTTCTTCTTACTTTCTTAGAGTTCAAATACTCGAGCAAGACTCGCTTGTAATCTGGTCTCTTTCCATTTGAGCTAACAAAGATCACGAATATACTTCCTATGGACGTAGGGTCTTTTTTGCCCAAACCAGGATAAATCTCTTATCTTTTGCAGCTAGCCATACAAAGACAAATGTGATTCAATAAAAATTTACTAGTCAATTTTTGAAACACCGACACACAATTTTTGTGATGGACACTACACCCCCAGGATGGTCACTTCACCATTCACACACTAAGGGATGGGCAGTACATCTCCCGATACGGACACTACATCTCGGATACGAATTTGGGTTCGACATTACAACTCAGCTTGGAAACTACAATGTGGACACTACACCTCGATGATGTGTTCATGTCATAGGTGTCAGTGCACGGATGATATGTTCATCTCAGGGATGATATGTTCGTCCCAAAGTCGTGCAGGATGATGTGTTCATCCTCATCTTGGACACGAATTTGGCTTGGGCACTAGAACTCAGGTTGCGAACTACAACCCTTGAGGTGGACACTACACCTCGAGGATGAACATATCATCCTGCACGACTTTGGGACGAACTTATCATCCCTAAGATGAACACATCATCTCCTACACTGACACCTAGGAGATGAACACATCATCTCTGGGATGAACACATCATCCCAAGCAGAAAATTGAGTGGAGTGAACACATCACCCATTGGGATGAACACATCATCCTGAGCACTCTACTTTGCACAAACACATTCATTGATGTAAATCATCTCACTAGGCCAGGCCCATGTATCCTCACCAGGCCTAGCCAACCATAGCAACAAGCCAGCATATCCTCCCTAGTTGTGGGCTCACAGAGCACTATACTTCGGCTGCATGCCCAACACAGCCCAACTATTGTCCTTCACGTCAGCACGCTAGCCCACAACCGGCAGGCCCAACTCTCAGTTCCGTCTTTTAGTCCCATCCACACTAGGCCCGAACACCTAGTACGTCAGCCCATATCCATCGATCTCTCTCCATAGTCCTGTTCGACTCTCTGCACCCTTGAGCAGGCATGCGCTAGAGCTCCTGCGCCGGTGCTTGACGGGTCTTCCTCTCAATATGCCGTGTGTCGTTTGCTCTGGCTTTGTACTGAGGCTGCAACTGTAGTCCTTTGGCACCTGCTCGATACTCGGTCACAACTCGAGAGCTCGTGCTCGCTACAAGACACCACACATCACACCTGCCTCATTCTCGAGCGCTACTGCAGCGAGCTCTCCCCCTCTCATGCGCAAGTGTCTGCTGGATCAAATCCGCACCGCACGCGATTCCTCTCGAGCGCACGCCTCTTCTCCATTGGGTCCTACATCGATCCAATTCAATTCACGAGATCTACCGAGATTGCTCTGCCTCAGCCCGCCTCCTTGCATATCCGCACCAGAATCACATCAATCCGCCGAGCGAGTTTCGTTGAGCTGCAACCGAGCCACCTCGCAACTTCCTCTCGATCTCTGCCTAGAGTCGATCTCGCTCGGATCTATGCCACCCCTGTCTAACCGCGCCCCTTAGGAGCACATTCTCCCGGGTAAAGCGATGAGGATCTCCACCTAAAGCTCTGATTACCAATTGCTGGAATTTCGACACAAAATATTTTATAATTCCCTTGATTTGATTGTCTGGGGTACCGACTTATTATATAGTGATGAATCCAACGTGTAAGGGGGATGCCCTATCTTCCGATGAGAGATGTTGGTGGTGAACGAATTTGGTGGAGGTTGACGTTGGCTGCCCGACTACCACAACTAGAATGGTGTGGCGCCTTGAGCGATAGTTACACGTCTCCTAATAACTACGATTTGGGTGGAGATCGACGTCGTGCTACCCGACTACAAAAACCACAAGGGTGTTGCAACTTAGCGATAGTTACACCAGCTCCTGTTATTGCTGTTCTTGTCGTGCCAAAAACAGCCTTGAACCTGCAAGCAATCAAAGAACAAGCAAGAACAAGATAACAAGCAAACACTCACGGGTGTGATAAGTTGGGGTTCTGATTCAAGTAATCAGAAGGTCTCGTCGACACTGGCGTGACAAGGAAGTAGCAATGGCTAAATGTATAGAAAACAAAACCCAATTTCTTCCTATGGCTGCTAGTTGCTTATAAAGAGAAGGAAGACTAGAACTCAGGATGGAGTCACTAGTCCTGTTCGACCTTTTCTGTGCAGCTCAAGCGTCATCTGATGAGGACATCACTACCATTGATACAACCACAACAACAGCTTATTCACCACTTGCGGCTAATCAAGGTCCAATGACACACGCTCGTGCACGTGAACTTAATTATCAGGTGCCTGGGAATTGATCCAACTAGGAGAATGGAGGGATTAATGCAATGAAGGCTGCTCCATCCGAGGGGTCCTCGTAATTGCTGCAAGTACCAGCTTAAAAGGGGCATAACTTTCATCCCATAGTTGTTTAATGCAAATAAGTACTTGCTGAAAAGGTCCCTTCGTCTACTTTCCATTGGATTAAGAATCAAAGGCAGATGACACATGAGCTGCCCAGAAAAGGCTGAACAAGACTCGTGACTCCATCCTGAGTTCTAGTCTTCCTCCTCTATGTAAGCAACTAGCAGCCATAGGAAGAACTTGGGTTTTGTTTTCTTTAAGTTTAGCCATTGCTACTTCTGTGTAATGCAAGTGTCGATGAGACCTTCCGATTACTTGAATCAGAACCCCAACTTATCACACCTGTGAGTGTTTGCTTGTTATCTTGTTCTTGTTTGTTCTTCGATTGCTTGCAGGTTCAAGGTTGTTCTTGGCATGGCAAGAAGAGCAACAATAGGAGCCGATGTAATTATCTCTAAGGCGCAACACCTTTGTGGATGTTGTAGTCAGGTAGCGCAACATCGACCTCCACCCAAATCATAGTTATTAGGAGACGGTGTAACTGTTGCTCAAGGCACCACACCATTCTGGTTGTGGTAGTCGGGCAGCCAACGTCGACCTCCACCAAATTTGTTCACCATCAACATCTCTCATCAGAAGATAGGGCATCCCCCGTACCCGTTGGGTTCATCAAGTGCTATCAAAGCAAGGTTGCTCGGTGGGAGATTTCCTTCTCCTTGTTCTTCATTTCACCTACAGTCCACTTTTGCCTATAAAAGTTTGCTCTAAAAATCCTAAAAACAATTTGAGCCTTTTGCTTTGCTACTTAGCTCTCGACTTGTTGAATTCACGGTTGCCTTTTTGTGTCGAGTTGCTGGTCCTAATTTTTTCACCGCTAGAGTTTCGAGTTTGTGCCACTTTGTTCTCAGTCAATTTTCATTATCTACCCAAAGTTGAGAAAAAGGCAAGTGCAAAAGAAAAGCCGCACGCATCAGCAAGAAAAAGGTACGTGCAAAGAAAAAAAAGCCGCACTAATTAAAATTGCTAGAAAAAGTTTCTCAGTAAAAAAAAAGAATCAGTTTGTGTAACATTTGTTTCAAGTTTCGGAGTTCAACTTGCTGTTTTGAACGTTTTGTTAAAACACAACATTCATGCTGTCCGAACTTTTCTACTACAGTAAATTTAACATCACGTGGAGTAACGGCTCTCGTCTCTATCACGGTTTAGACTTCCTGTGACTAATGTGGTACTAGCTGGTCCTTTGTGCAACTCATTTCTAGCAGCCACCTACAGTTCCACAGAATCATCTACAACACCAGATAATTGTGCTGGCAGCCATCGTTTGTTGTTGTTCTTGCTGTTTGCCGGCGCCCCCGGCATCGCGTGGTAAGAACTTGTAAGAGCTTGATTTCTTGCTAGTGAGGAAGTGATTGTGTCCTACCACCTCTTAGCAATTGCTAGGATTAATCTCCTTGCTATTTTATTTTCTTTCTGTACTGACCATGTCAGCTGATGCGAATGAGACATCTCCACATTCACCACGTACGAGGGGCATCATTCATCATTTCGAACGCCAAGTAAAGCTGCACAAGGATGCCCTCAACGAGGATATTCAAGTCACCAATGAACGCATTGGTCAACTAGAGTCGACGCAGATTTGCACCAACACCAAGCTGACCACATTACAAAGCACTGCTGGGGAAATTCACACTTCTCTTGCAGCAATCATTGAGCGATTGGAGAGGATGGAACAGGTTGGACGCAAAGAGAGGAAAAGACGTGTTGATGACAGTCACGACTCTGTTGTCAGCGCTGCAAGATATGACGAGGCAAAGTATTCACCTGATACCGAGCTTTAAGATGGACCTTTCAGGTATCGACGGCAGCCACATCGCGACCATTGTGGTATGTGTGGTCGAGCCCTACGACGTGAGGTACGTGACAATGACGATTCCCTACGCAGCATTAAATTCTCCATACCACCCTTTGAAGGGAAATATGGTCCAAATGCATATATGTTTTGGGAATTATCAGTAGATCAAAAATTTGCATGCCATGCTTTCCCTGACGATAAAAAGGTTAGAGCTACTACTAGTGAATTCACTAACTTTGCTTCTGTTTGGTGGCATGAGTATCAAACTAAAAATCCAGCTACCGTACCACAAACTTAGAATGCCTTAAAACGAATCATGCATCGTCGTTTTGTTCCTTCCTATCATGCTCGTGACCTGTTACATAAATTACAACAACTTAGGCAAGGCAACAAATCTATTGAGGAATACTATCAAGAACTCCAAATAGGCATGATTCGATGTGGCCTAGTTGAAAATGAAGAGGTTGCAATGGCTAGGTTTATGGGTGGTTTAACAAGAGAAATTCATGACATATTGGCTTATAAGGAATACACTAACGTCACTCGATTATTCCATCTTGCTTGTAAGGCTGAAAGAGAAGTGCAGGGACGACACACAAGAACTAACATTTCTGAAGGTCGAACTACCTCATGGCACTCCCGCTCAAGTGCTGCTGGTACTAAGCATGATTCCCCAAACGATGCATCCAATCGGTTGCCCAGAACTACATCAAAATCAGCACCTTCGCGTGCTATCAAGACAACAAAGGAATCCACCCAAGCTACAGCCAACACTTCTTCTTCCATTGGTTCCACCGAGAGAACAAAAGACATTCAAAGCCTCAAGTGCAAGGGTTTTGGGCACCTACGAAGGGACTGCCCAAGCAAGCGTATGCTGATTGTACGAGAAAATGGTGAGTACTCATACGCTAGTGATTTAGATGATGAAACATATGCTATGCTTGTTGCACAAGATGCAGGAAAGAAGAATGATGATGAAGAGCACATTGGGACTGATCATGCTGACCACTATGAGAGTCTTGTTGTGAGGCGTGTCTTGAGTGCCCAAATGATCAAAAGTTAAATAGAACCAGCAGCACGATCTATTCAAAATTAAATGTGTAGTTTTGGAACGATCGTTTCACATTATTATCGATGGAGGAAGCTGCAACAATTTAGCAAGCGTTGTCATGGTAGAGAAGCTTGAGATGACAACACTTACACATCCACATCCCTACTACATCTAATGGTTCAATGACAGTGATAAGCTTAAGGTAACACGTCTGGTTCGTGTCGAATTTACAATTGGTTCCTATCATGATTACATTCGTTACCTATGCAAGCTTGCTCTATGCTATTTGGTTGACCTTGGCAATTTGATAAAGATACATTACATCATGGTAAATCAAATCAATACTCTTTCATGCATAATGAGAAGAAGCTTGTTTTGCACCCTATGTCTCCTGATGCTATTTTGAAGGATGATATTGCTAGAGCTTGTAAAGATAAAAATAAGAAATCTACTCAAAATGAAAACTCAAATGTTGCGAAGGAATTGGTACAACCTAAGACTTACAATTCCAAATCTCCTCATGTGAAGAAGAATGAAATAAAATTGAAGAGTGCTTGTTTTCTTGCTTCCAAATCTGATTTATATGAATTAAAAAATAATGCTGCAATCTGCTATGTGTTTGCTTGCAAAGAAGCTTTGTTCTCACTTCATGATATACCATGTGCTTTGCCCTCTGCTATCACTAACCTTTTGCGGGAATACGCTGATGTGTTTTCACAAGAGGTACCAGTCAGTCTGTCACCATTAAGAGGAATTGACCATCAGATTGACCGCATCCCTGGGGCTTCTTTGCCAAACCGAGCACCATACAGGACCAACCCGGAGGAGACTAAAGAGATTCAGCGACAAGTATAGGAATTACTTGACAAAGGTTATGTGTGTGAGTCCTTTAGTCCTTGCTCTATTCTTGTTCTTTTGGTTCCAAAGAAAGATGGACCATGGCGCATGTGTGTAGATTGTTGAGCAATTAATAACATTACCATTAGATATCGTCATCCTATTCCTAGGTTAGATGATATGCTTGATGAACTTAGTGGCTCGATAATTTTCACTAAAATTAACTTGCGTAGTGGATACCACCAAATTCGCATGAAGCTAGGTGATGAATGGAAAACAGTGTTTAAAACCAAATTTGGTTTGTATGAGTGGTTATTCATGCCCTTTGGTCTCACTAATGCACCTAGCACTTTCATGAGATTAATGAATGAGGTTTTACATACTTTCATTGAAAGATTTGTGGTAGTATATTTTGATGACATCTTGATCTATAGCACATCTCTAGAAGAGCATCTTGATCATCTTCGTGCTGTTTTCAATGGTTTACGTGAGGCACGCTTATATGATAACATTGACAAGTGCACCTTTTGCACAGATAGTCTCTTTTCTTGGCTATGATATGACACCATAGGGAATTGAAGTCGATCAAGCCAAAGTGGATGCGATACACAGCTAGCGGACGCCTACCATAGTCACACAAGTACGAAGCTTTCTCGGACATGCTGGATTCTATCGTCGTTTTGTGAAGGACTTCAACACCATAGCAGGCCCACTGCATGAGCTTAAAAAGAAGGATGCTCCATTCACATGGGGCAAGGCGCAAGAGGCTGCATTTGAACTTTGAAGAATAGGTTAACTCATACACCCCTTCTCAAATTACCAAATTTTATTAAGACTTTTAAATTGGAATGTGATGCTAGTGGTATTGGATTGGGAGGTGTCTTGTTGCAAGAGGGGAAACCTATTGCTTATTTTAGTGAGAAACTGAATGGGCCTAGTCTAAACTATTCCACTTACGATAAAGAATTATATGCACTTGTACGAACTTTGGAAACATGACAATATTATTTATGGCCTAAAGAATTTGTTATACATTCTGATCATGAATCTTTGAAGCATATTAAGTGCCAAACTAATCTGAACCGTAGGCATGCCGAGTTGGTAGAATTCATTGAGACCTTTCCTTATGTCATCAAACACAAGAAAGGAAAAGATAATGTCATTGCGGATGCCTTATCTCGCCGTTAAAATATGTTGTCCCAACTTGATTTTAAGATTTTTGGCTTGGAAACAATTAAAGAACAATATGCTTTTTATGCTGATTTCAAAGATGTGCTACTGCAATGTAAAGAAGGAAAAACATGTAATAAGTTTGTTCTCACTAATGGTTTTGTGTTTCGAGCTAACAAATTGTGCATCCATGCTGGTTCTGTGCGTATCTTACTATTGCAGGAAGCACATGGTGGAGGGTTTATGGGACACTTTGGTGTCAAGAAGACGGAAGACATCCTAGCAAGCCATTTCTTTTGGCCAAAGATGAGAAGAGATGTGGAGCGGTTTGTTGCTTATTGCACCACCTGTCAAAAAGCTAAGTCCTGTCTTAATCCACATGGTTTATACATGCCTCTCCCTGTTCCTAGTGCTCCATGGGAGGATGTTTCTAGGGATTTTGTTTTAGGATTTCCTAGAATAAAGAAGGGGAGGGATAGTATTTTTGTTGTTGTGGACAAATTTTCTAAAATGGCACATTTCATACCATGCCACAAAACTGATGATGCTACCCATATTGCTGATTTGTTCTTTCGAGAAGTTGTTCATTTGCATGGGGTCCCAAACACTATTATTTCAGATAGAGATGCCAAATTTCTTAGTCATTTTTGGAAAACCTTATGGGCTTTGTTGGAGACAAAATTGCTCTTTTGTTCCACTTGTCACCCTCAAACTGATGGACAGACCGAAGTAGTGAACCGTAGTTTGTCTACCATGTTTAGGGCTGTTCTGAAACATAACATCAAATTATGGGAATAATGTTTGCCTCATATTGAATTTGCTTACAATCGTTCGCTGCATTCTACTACTAAATTGTGCCCTTTTCAGATTGTATATGGTTTTACCCCTCGTGCTCCCATTGATCTTTTGGCTCTGCCACCATCAGAGAAATTGAATTTTTTATGCTTCTCATTGTGCTGAATTAATTCTTAAAATGCATGAGCAAACTAAAGCAAACATTGAGATCATAAACTCTAAGTATCAACAAGCCGGTAGCAAGGGTAGAAAGCATGTTACTTTTGAACCTGGTGATTTGGTTTGGGTGCATTTGAGAAAGGATAGATTTCCTGATTTGAGAAAATCTAAATTGCTACCTAGAGCTGCTGGACCCTTCAAAGTGCTTCGAAAAATTAATGATAATGCATATGAAATTGAGTTGCCTGCACATTTTGGGGTTACTTCCTCTTTTAATATTGCATATTTGAAACCATATGTGGGCGAGGAAGACACTTTTGAGTTGAGGACGACTCAATTGCAAGAAGGGGAGGATGATGAGAACATCACTACCATTGATACAACCACAACAACAGCCCATTCACCACGTGCGGCTAATCAAAGTCCAATGAAACGCGCTCGTGCACGTGAACTTAATTATCAGGTGCTTGGGAATTGATCCAGCTAGGAGGAATGGAGGGATTAATGCAATGAAGGCTGCTCCACCCGAGGGGTCCTCATAACTGCAGCAAGTACCAACTTAAAAAGGGCATAACTTTCAACTCCCAAGGTTGTTTAATGCAAATAAGTACTTGCTGTAAAGGTCCGTTCGATTTGTGGAGGAGAAGACATTGGCAATCCGACTACACCGTCCCGAGGACAATGCGCCTTAGCGATTGGTACACCGACTCCGAAGTTGTATTGTTCTTGCTAGCACACAATCAACCTGACCACGAGGGCCTTTTTTCCTACAAGCAATCGAAGAACACGCAAGAACAAGAAGAACAAGCACTGATCTATTGAAACAATCAAAAAGTAGGGTTCCAAATACAAGTAGACGGGCGATCTAGTCTACACGCACGTGTACAAGGAAGCAACAGAAGCTAACTTTCGAATGAACAAAACCCACCATCTAATGAGGGCGGCGGATACTGTTTAATACCTCACTAGGGTCGTGAGAAACCTTAATCACGAGTCCCTAATGGGCTCTTAACGATCCATGGGCCATGGGCCCAACTTTGGTTACGCAACACCATGGACTGAAAAGGTCTCTGAATTAAAATAATGATTGCGGCCGACTTTGAATAGATATAGATATGAGGTCAGATCCGTATGAAAGTAGACTTGGTAATATTTACAGGAAGTACTTGAACTCCTGGATCGGAGTTCATATGAAGTCGTGGTGGCTATCTCAAGTTGGTGATGTTTTGTTGTCCAAATCCAGTCCGTGTGAATTCCCTTCCCTTTGGCTCCTCTCCATTGTTCCTAAGAAAAGCAATAAAGCACGTGGTTCCACGATCTAGATAAGATGGACATAAGGCCAAGAATGAGTTCACCTGATAGTTTAGTTGACGTGCATGAGCCCGAGTAATCAGACCGAAAACCGGTAGTTGAGTTGGTGTGCCTGTATCGACTGTGTTGATGTCCTCATCACCGGACCCCTCCGAGAGGGTCCGGGTTGGTGAAGAAGAAGCTCTGAGATCCTTTAGGAGGGTCCGGACCGTCCAACGCCCAGTGTACTTCATCAGTAAAGTACTACATGACACCAAGGCTCGATACATTGAGGTGCATAAGCTGCTTTACACAATCCTTATTGCCTCAAGGAAGCTTCGTCATTATTTCCAAGCTCACAAGATATCAGTGGTAACCTCCTATCCACTGCGTGCCATACTTCACAACCCCAACTCTACTGGGAACATCGCCAAGTGGGCAGCGGAGCTGGCAGAATTCGGTCTCGAATTCCTGCCACGACAAGCTATCAAGAGTCAAGCCTTGGCTGATTTCTTGGCGGAGTGGACACCTTCTCCATCAAATCTTGGGGGCCCCAGTGAGCAAAAACCGGAACCTAAGGTCCCAGTCTTCATCGAGCCTCACTGGACCCTCTACTTCGACTGCTTCGTGTAGAAGCAGGGGGCCAGAGCTAGAATAATTCTCCTCACTCCGACCGGGGAGAAGGTCAAATACATGGTGCACCTTGATTTCAAGGCGACAAACAACATGGCAGAGTATGAAGATCTTATTTATGGGCTCAAGGTGGCACTTTCATACGACGTCAAGCAGGTGCTAGTGAAGGGTGATTCCCAACTCATTATCAAGCAAGTCAAAGGTGAATGCAGCTTCAACAACCTCAACTCGTTGCTTATCTCCTTGAAGTCCAGAAGCTCCAGAAGGACTTCCACGTCCTGGACCTCTGCCATGTCCAGCGTTTCAACAACGCTGAAGTTGATGAACTCTCGACGAAGGCTTCAACCGGAGCTCCGGCTCCCAACGGAGTTTTTGTCCGGAGATTGTCAAGACCAACTGCTCAGCCTACTGAACTGAGCAAAGGGGGTGAAATCGGCACCTCAAAGCTGGCGGTCCTGGTGGCCCTATTACCATGGCGTCCACCAAGGGTCGTAGGTGCCGCAGGAAGCTCCGAGCAACCCAACACGCAAGACTCACAAGCTCAAGTTAGCTCCGATGTATGGATCTCGGAGATCCGGAGCTACTCAAAAGACAATGTCCTTCCTGAAGATGGTGCATCCGCTGACCGGATCATAAGGTTGGCTAAAAGATACAGGTTGGTAGAAGGGAATCTCTACCGGCGCAGTGCCAACAATGTCCTAATGTGGTGTATTGTAAGGGAAGAAGGTTGCGAGCTCCTCGCGGAAATCCATGGAGGCGAGTGTGGGAACCACGCGTCTTCCCCCATGCTGGTCGGTAAAGCCTTTCGGCATGGTTTCTACTGGCCTACAGCACTCCACGATGCAGTGAAGCTGGTAAAAAAGAGTGAAGTGTGCCAGTTCCACGCGAAACAAATTCACACTCCGGCTCAGTCACTGCAAATGACTCCAGGATATTTTGGGACCTTTCCAAAAAGAGGGTACATGTCCATTTGCTGTGTGGGGGATGGGCATTTTGGGACCTTTCCCAAAACCCGTCGGAGGTTACAAGTTCCTGTATGTCACCGTCGACAAGTTCACCAAGTGGCCGGAAGCTACTCCAATTGTGACAATCAACAACCAGACTGATATCAAGTTCTTGAAGTCCATAGTCTGCAGATTTAGAGCCTCGAACGGAGTCATCACTGACAACAGAACCCAAGTGCAGCATTCCAAGAGTATTGCGAAGACCTCGGCATACAAGTCAGCTATGCATCAGTAGCTCACCGGCAAGTAATGGCCAAGCCAAGAGAGCAAACGTAGAAATATTGAAAGGACTCAAGACGGGCACATATGAGTGCCTGAAGAAACATGGAGCCAACTGGATTGAGGATCTTCAGTCCGCACTATGAACGAGCAGGACAACACCTAGCCGGTCAACTGGAGAGACTCCCTTCTTCCTGGTGTATGGTGCTGAAGTGGTCCTTCCTCTGGAGATCACCATGGGGTCGCTTTAGGTCCGGTCCTTTGACGAAGCTACGCAAGACCAGCTCTGGCGTGAAGACCTTGATCTTGTCGATGAGGGAAGGTGCCAAGCAGCTGTTCAGAATGCACGTTATTGCCAGGCACTCTGGCGCTATCATCAAAGGCATGTGCGCAACCGACAACTCGAGGAAGGCGATCTGGTGTTGCAAAAAATACTAACTTGTGAAGGGATGAACAAACTTTCCCCCAGCTAGGAAGGTCCCTTCCGAGTTATCAAAGTTCCCATCCCGGATGCGTTCGCTTGGCTACAGAGGATGGAACCCCGCTTCCCAATCCATGGAACATCGAGCACCTCCATAAGTTTTATGCTTAGTTTCACGGAGGTGAGTCTGTAATTACACACAATGTAAGCTATAGAGTCCATACACAGAGTCGGGTAGGTCCTCCGGGAGAACATTCGGACCCCTCCGGGAGGGTCCGAGCAGTTCAAGCAACATTTAACTCGGTCCCTATACTGAAAATGTGGCTTACCTACCCTGGGTTAGAACAAGATGTATAGCAACCTTAGCCTAGTTCTGTACCCTAAGTGTGTCCTTGTCTCCCCTGTAATCCAGACCTATAATGAAAGACATTGTTGTGCAAAAGCATACTCCACGTGCATTAATTTTGTACAGGCTTGTTCCTTTTGTTATCTTTTCCTTCTTGTCTATAACGAAGTTGTGCAATTCTTTTTGAGCTTTAGCCCAAAGTTTTTCATATTTTCTACAAGTTACATTTTTAATTTTTTCAGATCTTATCATTGATAGACGGTCTACTCGCCTGAACGCCAAAGCTATCGCTAGGTCCGGAGTGTGCTATAGACTTAGCCTGGTCAAGCATCCTAAGTACGTCACTCTACCTACATTTCGACAGGTCTCAGTAGGGCGGGTCCAGAAGGCATTCAGATCTGGGGAGAATGCAGCAATGTACTTGTTACCATATTGAGTTCTTTTGGATCTAAAATTCAAATAAGAACATGAATCTGCAAAAGAGTTATAGACGAGAGGATGAATTTTATGGTTTTTCTTGTCTTTGATACGCAGGAAAAATGAAAACTCATGATGATGGTGGATGGTGCCAGAGCTACTAAGCTCTGACATCCCCCAAAGGGCCCACCGTCGATGTTTATAACGTTGAAAGTGGGCATCCTCGGAGTTAACAAGATCCGACATGTCCCATTGGGGTCAGCCGTCGACGTGAAGCACAATGATAATTCAAGCAATATGGTGAAGAAATCACCCCAAGGGGATTCGCCGTTGACGTTTTCTACGTTGATGGTGGATATCGTCAAAGCCGGGAAGCTGCGACAACCTTAGGGGGCCGCCGTCAACGTTTCACGCATTGACAGTGGGTGCTATAGGACCTACCAAGCTCTGACACCCCCAGGGGGCCCGCCGTCGATGTTTCATGCGTTGACAGTGGGCGCTGTTGGACCTACCATGTTCTGACACCCCCAGGGGGCCCGCCATCGACGTTTTATGCATTGACAGTGGGCGCCGTCGGACCTATCAAGCTCCGACACCACAAGGGGGCCTGTCATCGATGTTTCACGCATTGATAGTGGGTGCCGTCAGGCGTATCAAGCTCCAACAACCCCAGGGGGCCCGCCGTCGATGTTTCATGCGTTGAAAGTGGCGCCGTCGGAACTATCAAGCTCCGACACCCCCAGGGGGCCCGCTATCGATGTTTCATGCATTGACAGTGAGCGCCGTCAGACCTACCAAGCTCCGACAACTCCAAGGGGGCCCGCCGTCGACGTCACAAAGGGTCCCTGGAGATGTCGAAAGTAAACTTTAGACCTAAAGGCTAAGCGTTGTAGCCACAAGTTCGAAGCGTTCAAGTCATCAAGACATTGTCAAATCTTTTGGTATATGTTTGCAATCAAATTGTGTACATCTACCAGGGAGCCAATAAGATAAAGGACAATGCATTGAACACAAGCATAAAATGATATTCGTTCATTCAAAGAGTGGATTTCATTCATCGGAAGTACTGTATTACAAAATGAGGATTATAGTAGAAGGCAAAAGAGAAAGGTCCTAGCTACTGGAGGCTCTAAGTCCAGTGGAAAAATGAGGCAACCTTCTCGGCAGCTTCTTGGACGCTGGCCCTGGCGGCATCTTCCTCTTCGATAATGGGCCCTTCGAAGACTGGATCTAGAGAGAGTTGGTGGGTCTCGGCTCTTGTAACACACCAGAACATATTCGGCTGTCCCCTCCGTCTCTAGCTGGTCGGTGATGACGTCACCCCTCGCGTCGAGTTTGCTGCCAGTTGAATGTAGCCTAGAGGGGGGGGGGGTGAATAGGCTTTTTGAACTTTTGTCGAACCCTGAAATACTTAACAAACTGATCAAATACAGATAGATTGACTAGTCCAGTATTCGCGGACTAGAAGGATCAAGTTTAATCGATAATTTCACTTCTAGTACCCTATGCGGCGGAAAGTAAATAGCAACTTGGATGTATTAGAACAGTGAAATAGTGCATGACAAGGATCAACTTTAATCCCAATAGTTTAACGTAAGTTACACAAGATTATGTAAACTCTAAAATGAGATGAACAATGAAACAAAAGTGCACAAGACGTGATTTTATCTCGTGGTTCAATTCCCACAAAGGAAACCTACATCCACGTTGAGGAGTCCACGGAGGAATGGGTCTTCACTAACCCTACCCTCGAATTGCCACGGAGGCCAATTCTCTTCTACTAACCACAAAGGGGCAAATAACCAAATTCAATGGGCCTTCTCACAAGTTGAGGGCTCCCCAAGATTTACAATGAAGAACACCACCAAACACACTCCAAAGATATGCAATAAACAACAAGAGTGTGCGAGAGATTCAAACCAAAGAGCTCAAGATCGTGTGGAACAAGTCTCTCCTTTTAATCGATGCTAATCCTCAAAGATTTGATCTTTTTAGGGTTAGAATGTGTGAAGAGATGTGTTTGTAGGCCTCTTGGGAGGTGTGACGGCGTAGGGGATTGAGAGAGTTGGTTCTAGGGCCGTACACCTCTATCTATACTAGGGTTTTCGAAAGTTACTGTTAGGGTTTGTGATGTTCGGACAAGTCCATAGTGGACTCGGGACTAGTCCGGTGTGCGGTGTGTGGGAAACCCTAAGTGTTCCGAGATATCGGACTTGTCCGTAAATGTCCAGACTAGTTCGATCTGGGCTCTGGAGATGTTTGGACTAGTATGGTGTGGTGAACCTCATGTTGAATTGAGGACAAGTCCGCACTTGGAGAACTTGACCGATTTTAGTCAGATAGTTTTCGGACTAGTTCGTGGTTATACGGGACTTGTCCGGTGTTGTGAAAAAAATTGAAGGGCCAATGGACAAGTCCGGACTTGGAGGACTTGTCCGAACTTAGTCAGAGAGATATCGGACTAGTCCGTGGTAATATCGGACTAGTCCGATGCTATTTAAACTGGAGTACTTGCGGACAAGTCTGCACTGGAGAGACTTGTTCGTTTTTAGTTAGAGACATATCGGACTAGACCGATGTATATGAGACTAGTCCGGTTTTCCTGCGAATTGTGCAGTGAGTTAAATTATTTGTTAACTTGAGCTCTTGGGGTTTGTTTCTACAACACACTCCATACACAATGATCTAATCTTTTCAGCTCTTGGGCTCTTTTCCTTTTGATTCCTCATTCTCCTTTCTTTTTGAGCTTTCCTCCTAATTTCTTAAAACCTGCGCTCATCTCAACAGTTTTGTTGGGATCTCATTTATTTGTCACAAATCAACCAAAACCCACAAAGTATGCCTAGATGCACTTTCAATCTCCCCCTATTTGGTGATTGATGACAACCCATTGAGATTTACACAGATATGATAAAAATTCAGATTTCATAAAGTGTGCACATATGAACTTTGAGCAAAATAGGCAATGTAGACATAAGACATATGTGCACTCTTTATGGTGGGGTGCAAAACTACGTGCGTGTGAGCAATAATCTTGATGTGAATAAGATAAAAGCATAACCATAACAACATCAATATTATGAAGCATGAATATCAAATTCAGAGCATATAACATATATCATAAGCATAACATAGTCATCATTTCACATCACATGTCCATAAGCATAATGAGAGCATAATTAAAGTTTTACAACACAAAAAGTAACAGATAGAGCTCTCATCTCTCAACCTACAGCTAGGACTTAAGACTCCCCCTCAATCTCTCCCCTTTTGGCATCAATGCACCAAAAAGAAGGAGAAGAGGTGATCTATACATCGTCGCAGGCTCACACCGCGCTGTTGGTCCTTTCGTTGTCTTCATCTTCAGGCAGAGAAGGATGAGGGTGAGATCCACTTGTCGTGCCCCCAATGCCAAAGTAGGCAAGCTCGAAAGGTGAAAGAGGAGGAAGCTCAGAGAGGTCAGAGGCGAAGTCCTCTGAGATGGCTAGAGACCCAATAGGCTCAATCTCCAGCTTTTGGCATATTGCTTTGATATTGTCCTTCATGTACTGCATTTCCTCCTTTCTTGCCTTTTTCAACTTGTGAACTTTCACCTCAGTCTTGCGGCAAGAACCAAATATAGTTGCCAGGTACTTCATGATCCCACTGGTTGATCCTTTGTTAGAAGGAGGGGCCCTAGTGCTAGAGGATGGCCTTGTATCTTCTTGAGCTTTTTCTGGATGTTCCTCACTTGAGGCAGATGAGAGAGCAGCTGGGAGAGAGGCTTGAGGAGGCTTCTGTGGCCTTAGAGGAGTATGCTCTACATTCTTCGCAAACTCAATTCCTGTGACCTTTTCAATCATAAACATCAAGTATGGTGCATAGCCACAGGAGCCGTTCAGTGTGCAGGAGATGTTCACCATGTCATTCCAGATGTAGTCGAAGATGTCAAACTTCCTCTTCTTGCTAATCACTTTCATCAAGGTTCTCAAGTAACCTTAGACACTCCCAACATCTCCATCCTTTGGAGCAATCGTCTTCCGAAGCACTCTATTAAGAACCATGAAGAAAGGCTTCATGTTCTTGGTTAAGTGAGGATTGTACTTGAGGCGAGTATCATAAAGTCCATCTTGTCCTTCTCCAGTACACCATTGTGAATAATGACCTCATTGCCACCGGTGTCCTCATTATGCAGCAACCTAGCAAACTCATCATAAGTAATAGTGTACTTGGATCCATGTGTCATCCAAGTCACTCTGTCTTCTTCATCACTGTCAAAGTAGCAAGTCGCAAAGAATTGAGCGATGACCCCATCATTCCAATTATACATGAAAGCAAACAAGTCCTTGAGGCCATGTCTCTCCACAACCTCTATCACTTCATCAAAGTCTTCACAACTCTTTCTCTCAAAACGTGCCCAGTCAATCCATTGGCTTTGGACCACTGGAGTCTTCATCTGAAGGTACACGGTACTGTAGTAGTCCACGTGGAAGTTGCTCTAGAATCTAGGATCAACTGCCTTCTTGCCATTGCTATAGGCATCAATGTTACTCAGCTTCCAAGGTACATCACTTCCTTTACCATTGAATTTTCCTCCAAGGGGTCCCTATTTCCCCGTCTTGGAGCAGGCATCTCGAGGGGGCCAATCGGGCCGGAGGCAATTACTTTTCCTTTTCCCTTAGTTTGGCGTGGAACCGCCGAACTAGGACCAACCACATCTTGTGCTCTCGAAGCAAGATTCTTGGTCGGAACCTTTTGACACACCCTAGGTGGAGTGGGCGAGGGGTCAGCGGTACGATCTTGTCTTTTCTTGGCTTTTCCTGTCGAAACGCGAGGCAAGGTCTCTTGATCCATTTCGGCGTCGAAGTCAGAGATGTCATTGTTTGAGCTCAACATTGTCCTGACAAGAAGGTTATACATGACATAGATAAGTATTGGTAGCAAGAAAAGGCAATGAGTTGAAGAAGATTAGGGTTTTGTTCAACTAACATCGGACTTGTCCGTTTCTCAAGTGCGGACTAGTCTGGGGTACCGTACTTGTCCGCACTGATAACAGACTAGTCCGATATTCAGATGCTCGAATCCTAACTAACAGGATAATGGAGTTTATCAACATAAAAACGGAGTAATGTAGCTGTACTACTGCAAGAGAGCATGTATTGAGAGGAATAACTAGGCTATTTGAACAAAAACAAGGCAAATCGTAGGTTCTAGGTTTTGGAGAGAAATTTTAACAAATCCTTCGATTCGCGGCGTTGAAGGAGTTGTTGATGCGGACAAGTCTGTGGTCTTCGATCCCCTCGCAATGGAGATCAAATCCTACCAAGACTTGAGTGGATTTGATGGAGTACTTTCAAAATCGCCTTGGGAGCACTTGAGTGAGGAGAGAGAATGTGAGAGGAGTTGTGAGGAGGAAGTAGATTAGGATTGCGCCGGCCCTAGGGTTATGGAGTCAAACATCGGACTAGTCTGTGGTCTGACTGGATTAGTCTGGTCTAGCGAACACTCTGGGGACTAGTCTGCAATGTGCAGACTAGTCCGGGGTAACCACGGACTAGTCCTGTGGTCACTAGGACAGAAACAAATAGACCTTTTGTATATATTCGAAGGCTCTTAAAAGAAAATAGGGGGCAAAAACACACAAATGTTCTTGATGAATATGATCAGTAAACATATAACAATCAAGTTATGACTATAATCTACCAAGATCAAGTAATTAACATAGTTTTTTGGAGAAAATAGAGAGAGATACTTTTTCAACACAATCAACATTATTTTGAAAGTGGCATACAGGTATGCAAGTTTTCAAGCCACATTCCGAGCATCTAGGATATTTAGTTCATTTCGGAGCTCACAAAAGTGTTTTTCATCAAGTGGCTTGGTAAAGATATCGCCTAGTTGTTTTTTAGTGTTGACATGGGATATGGTTATGTCTCCTTTCATTGGGTGATCTCTTAAAAAGTGATGTCGAATATCTATGTGTTTGGTTCTGGAGTGCTCAAAGGATTATGGGCAATTTTAATGACACTCTCATTGTCACAAAGGAGTGGAATACGACTCATATTGTAACTGTAATCTCTTAGAGTTTATCTCATCCAAATGAGTTGTGCACAACAACTCCCGGCTGCAACATACTCCGCTTCGGCCGTGGATAAGACAATGGAATTTTGTTTCTTGGAGGATCAAGAAACTAGGGATCTACCTAGGAATTGGCAAGTACCAGAAGTACTTTTTCTATCTACCTTGCATCCGACATAATTAGCATCGAAGTATCCAATGAGATTGAATTTTGAACCTTTAGGATACCAAAGGGCTAGGTTAGGTGTACGAACTAAATATCGCAAGATCCTTTTTACGGCTGTCAAATGACATTTCTTAGGATTGGCTTGAAATCTTACACAAAAACATACACTCAACACGATATCAGGCCTAGATGCACATAAATAAAGTAAGGAGCCAATCATGGAGCGATATACCTTTTGATCCACGTTTGGTACGTCTTCATTGAGATCCAAGTGTCCATTTGTCTCCATGGGAGTCTTTATGGGCTTTGCTTCATCCATGCCAAATTTCTTGAGAATGTCTTGAGTGTACTTTGTTTGTCTTATGAACGTCCCTTCCTTTTGTTGCTTCACTTGGAATCCCAAAAATTATCTCAACTCTACCATCATGGACATCTCGAATCTATCTGTCATAATCTTACTAAACTCTTGACAAAAAGATTTGTTAGTTGAACCAAATATAATATAATCAACATAGATTTGACAAATGAATAGATCATTATCAAAATGCTTAGTAAACAAGGTGTAATCAGCTTTACCAATACTAAAACCATTTTCAATCAAAAAAATCTCTAAGGCACTCATACCAAGCTCTAGGAGCTTGTTTGAGGCTATAGAGAGCCTTACGCAGTTTGTATACATGGTCGGGGAACTCTTGATCTTCAAACAAGGGGGGGGCACTACAAGGATTCCACCCTGATGCAACGATTGTACTGCAACGAATACTAAATCATTGCAGTAAGCTTGGTCTTTTGCCACAATTCACTAGTTCGTGGCATTAGCATCTATCGCCAAGGAACACGATCGTTGCATTAGGATCTGTTGCCACGATTCACTAGTTCATGGCATTAGGATCTATCGCCATGAATCTGTTGCCACGATTCACTAGTTCGTGACATTAGCATCTATCGCCATAGAACACGATCGTTGCATTAGGATCTGTTGCCATGGGGGGGGGTGTGCTCCACGTACACCTCCTCCTTGATCGGTCCATTGAGGAAGGTGCTTTTCACGTCCATTTGATAAAGCTTGAAATCATGGTGAGTAACATATGCAAGTAATATACAAATCTATTCAAGCCTAGCTATGGGAGCAAAAGTCTCGTCGAAATCCAAACCTTCGACTTGTGAGTACCCTTTGGCCACAAGTCGTGCCTCATTCCTTGTCACCACCCCGTGTTTGTGTTGCTTGTTGCGAAAGACCTATTTAGTGCCGACAACATTGAACTTGGGTCTTTCAACAGGTTCCCACACTTTGTTCATTTTGAAGTTGTTCAATTCTTCTTGCATTGCCACCACCCAATTCGGGTCCTTTAATGCATCTCAACTCTATGTGATTCCAAAGAGGATACAAACAAGTAATGTTCACAAAAATTAGCTATACGAGATCGAGTTGTTACTCCCTTTTGGATGTCACCGATTATGTTGTCGATAGGGTGATCTCTTTGGATGCATTGATGTACTCTTGGATGGGGCACTTGTGATCTTGAATCTTCATGTTCATCATCTTCTTCTCCCCTTGATTGTTGCATTCATTGATGTGTTGATCACCTTGGTCTTCTAGAGGTTGATCTTGTGTGGAAGCTCCCCCTTGATCATTGTCCTCCACTTGTGGTTCATCTTCTTCATTCGCATTTGGAGGTGGCACTGTGGTCGAATATCGCCCAACACCATTCTTCTCAATGCTTGACATGGAACTTCTTCTTGATCTATCACACATTGATCAACTTGCTCTTCTTGAGAGCCGTTAGTTTCGTGGAGCACCACATCATGTGCTACTTCAACAAGTCCGGAGACCTTGTTGAAAACACGATAAGCATAGGAGTTTGAATCATAGCCAAGTAAGAAACCTACATCGGACTTTGAAGCGAAGAAGTCCTAGTCTTCTTGTTCAAAGTATAACATTTAGAACCAAAGACTCAAAAATATGAAATATTTGGCATGTTACCCGTGAGTAGTTCATACAAAGTTTTCTTGAGCAACCAATGAAGATAGAGTCGATTTAAGGCGTGACAAGCGGTGTTAACCGCTCCGGCCCAAAACCAGTCTGAAGTCTTTTGTTCATCGAGCATTGTCCTCGCCATCTCAATGAGGGTTCGGTTCTTCCTTTCGGTTACTCCATTTTGTTGAGGAGAATATGGTGCTGAAAACACGTGCTTTTATCCCTTCTTCGTCTAGATACTCCTCAACTTGGTTGTTCTTGAATTTCATTCCATTGTCACTTCGTATGTTCTTGTCGTCAATGAAATTCATTTCGAGCCCACATGAAGCAAGAAAAATCATCAACATGACTACCGCCAATGCTTATGTAAGCAATTGGACAAAATAGGTCCATGTGAAGGAGCTCAAGCGGTCTTTTTGTAGTCATGACATTCTTCGCGGGATGGGGTGCTCCTACTTGCTTTCCGACTTGGCACGCGCTACAAGGCCTGTCTTCCTCAAAAACCACATCCTTTAAACCTCGGATGTGATCGCCTTTAAAGAGTTTTTGAAGATTACTCATACCAACATGTGCTAGCCGTCTATGCCACAGTCAACCCATGTTGGTCTTTGCAATCAAGCATGTGTCAAGATCGGCTTTATCTTTGTTAAAGTCAACTAGATAATGTTTTCCCCTTAACACACCCTTGAATGCAACCGAGTTATCACTCCTTCTAGAGATGGTCACACCCTCATTAGTGAATAAACAATTATAACCCTTGTCACATAATTGAGATATGGACAATAGGTTATAATCCAAGGAGTCAACGTGTAAAACATGAGAAAGAGTATCTTGTGATGAAATGGCAATTTTACCGGTACCAAGAACCCTTCCTTGACTGTTATCAACAATGTAAATGCCTTCGCTTGGATCTTCATTTTGTTCATATTCTACGAACATTCTTCTTTCTCCGATCATGTTATTGGTGCATCCACTGTCTAGCATCCATTTAGCTCCACCAGATGAATATGCCTGCAAAAGACAAATTATGCCTTGGTCTTATGTACCCAAGCTTGCTTGGGTCCTTTGAGGTTAGTCACAAGCAATTTGGGCACCCACACATGAGACTTGGTGTTCCCATGGCGTGGCCCAACATATTTGGCATAAACTCTTCCAATATTACTTTTCATAAGTACATACGAAGCATCAAATGTTCTAAATAAAACTTGTTGTTCATATGTGTTCACAATGTTAAACTTATCAAAATTATTAAGTTTTCTAACTTGAGAGGTGTTTCCCTTGACAAAGGCAATGCGTTCCTTGTTATTCTTGTGGCTTCTAGCATTTTGCTTTTCACCACAAGAATACCCAATGCCATATTTGTCATTAGGAGGTCTTGTGACCAAGTATGTGTTGCGTGCATACTTGACCTTCTCCTTGTCAAATATGCCACTTCGGGAAGGATGTATGTCTTTTGTCAAGTTTGACTTTTCTTTTAAGTTGGTGTCAATTTTAGCACATGTACAAGCAATAGCAGTTTCAGATTTTACATGTTGAGAAGGTGAGCTTGAAGAGGATGAGGAACCACTTAGTTTGAGTGACTCAACTTGTACTTTAAGGATATTATTAACTTTGGTTAAGTTAGCAAGTTCATCCTTGATAGCCACATTTGAGTCATTTAACTTCAAGCAAGCTTCCTTGCTTGAAGCTAACTCAAGTTCTAGTGATTTGCTTAGCTCCTTTTCAAGTCCAAGAAGCTTTTTGATCTTAAGATATTTTTCCTTTTGGGGGATGATCATATCTTCTTGACGATCAACTAGCTCCTCCTTATCAACAAGCTTATCCATCAAGAATTTCATCTTAGCAGCAATTTTCTTGTCTAAACCTCTAAGCATGTCTTCATCATCACTAGAATTATCACTATCACTAGAAAAATAATGCAAGGAGGAATATTTAGTTGTTACCTTCCTTTTACCTTTCTTGGCCATTAGACATGTGTTATCATTGTCCTTCCATGCGCCCAAGGTTGGGAAGAGGGTGGATTTCTTGGTAGTCTTCTTGATGGCTATGGTGGCCATCTCCTCTTCTTCTTCGGATGAGGACTCATCACTGGAGTCCCACTTCTTCCCTAAGCTTCCCTATGTGCGCTTGGCCAAATTGCTTCTTCTTCTTGAACATTTTCTTTGGCTGAGGCTTGTTGTCTTTAGTCTTCTTGTTTTCTTCATGTGGACAGTCTACTATAAAGTAGGCGTACTCTCCACAGTTATAGCAATCACACCTCATTTTTTGTCTTCATTTGTCCCTATTTCTTCCTTCATTTGAGCAACCACCTTGTCTTCTTCTCATTATTTTCTTGAATTTCTTCATGAATAATCATATCTTCTTCATCAATATCACTGCTTTCATCATCGCTGTCGTCTTCTCCATGAGCTTCTAGGGCTTCTTTGGATGCAGGTTTACAAGTGGACTTTAAAGCAACTCCTTTCTTCTTTGCCAAGGTAAGGTCGACAATTTCCTTGACGTGCTTGGCTTGCTTCTCCATCATCTCAAAGTTGATGATCTTGCCAAGAAGTTCGTCTGGGGTCATCTTTCGATACTCGGGGCTTTCTCTAATCATCGAGCAAAGAGTCACATTGCGAGGCATGAATGCTCTAAGAATTAGTTTCACGACCTCGTGATCTTTCCACTTTTTGCTGCCATATGCTCAGACTTTGTTGATAAGATTCTTCAATCGATTGTACATATATTGTGGTGACTCATCTTCTTCAATGGTGAATCTTCCCAATTCGTCTGCAATCATTTCAATCTTGGCTTCCGCACATGACGATCACCTTCATGTGCAGTTTGTAGAGTATCCCATATCTCCTTGGCAATTTTGAGTCCCTCCACCTTGGTGAACTCATCTCGGCTTAGTGATGATGTGATAACAGCTGTAGTTTGAGCGCTCTAATGAATAGCTTGTTCATGGCTTGGAGTCAGCTCTTCATCATCATCCGTGATATCTATCACTGTACATACTATATGCTACAAGCTGGGGTTAAGAGATATGAGATGCACTTTCATGTTTTGTCTCCACATAGAGTAATCATTGCCATCGAAGAAAGGTGCTTTTCCTAGAGGAATTGACAAGTAATGATTATTGTTATAATTTAACCGATCATAATTAAAAGGATATTGAGAGTAGTCGGTGTGACTACTCTACTTCTTCTTTTCGTCCTCGATCTTCTTCTTCCCCTTTGGGGAGAGTGCCTTCTTCCTTAGGAGTGCCTTGAGTTCAAGCATCTCCTCGTCATCGTCCTCTCAATCTTGGATGACGTCGAGGAGCTTCTCTAGCTTTTGAGTTCTTTCTTCATCACCCTTCTCGTTGTTGAAGTTCTTATGTACATCCTTGACGTTCGACATCTTCTCTTCGAGCGGTGAGTCTCTTTTGAAGAATCTCGCTCTGATACCAATTCAATGTAGCCTAGAAGGGGGGTGAATAGGCTTTTTGAACTTTTTTTGGACCCTGAAACACTTAACAAACTGATCAAATACAAACAGATCAGACTAGTCCGGTACTGTGCGGACTAGTCCAGTATTTGCGGACTAGAAGGACCAAGTTTAATCGATAATTTACTTCTAGTACCCTATGCAACAGAATGTAAATAGCAACTTGGATGTATTAGAACAATGAAACAATGTATGACAAGGATCAACTTTAATTCCAATAGTTTAACACAAGTTACACAAGATTATGTAAACCCTAAAATGAGATGAACAATGAAACAAAAGTGCACAAGACACGATTTTATCCCGTGGTTCGATTCCTATGAAGGAAACCTACATCCACGTTATGGAGTCCACGGAGGATCGGGTCTTCACCAACCCTACCCTCGTCGAATCGCCACGGAGGCCGATTCTCTTCCACTAACCACAAAGGGGCAAATAACCGAATTCAAGGGGCCTTCTCACAAGTTGAGGGCTCCCCAAGATTTACAGTGAAGAACACCACTAAACACACTCCAAAGATATGCAATAAACAACAAGAGTGTGAGAGAGATTCAAACTCAAGAGCTCAAGATCATGTGGAACAAGTCTCTCCTTTTACCTTTTAATGAATGCTAATCCTCAAAGATTTGATATTTTTAGGGTTAGAATGTGTGGAGAGATGTGTTTGTAGGGCTCTTGGGAGGTGTGACGGTGCAGGGGATTGAGAGAGTTTGTTGTAGGGCTGTACACCTCTATTTATACTAGGGTTTCCAAAAATTACCGTTAGGATTTGCGATGTTCGGACTAGTCTGTGGTTGACTCCGGACTAGTCCGGTGTGTGGTGTGTGGGAAACCCTAAGTGTTCCGAGATATCGGACTTGTTCATAAATGTCTAGACTAGTCCGATCTAGGCTCTGGAGTTGTTCAGACTATTCCGGCATATATCAGACTAGTCCGGTGTGGTGAACCTCATGTTGAATTGAGGACAAGTCCGCACTTGGAGGACATATCTGATTTTAGTCAGAGAGTTTTCGGACTAGTCCGTGGTTGTATCAGACTTGTCCGACATCGTGAAAAAATTGAAGGGCTAATGGACAAGTTCGAACTTGGATGACTTGTCCGAATTTAGTCAGAGAGATATCGGACTAGTCCGTGGTGATATCGGACTAGTCCGGTGCTGTGTAAACTGGAGTACTTGCGGACAAGTCCGCACTGGGGAGACTTGTCCGTTTCTAGTCAGAGACATATCGGACTAGTCCGGTGTATATCGGACTAGTTCGGTTTTCCTGTGAATTGTGTAGTAAGTTAAATTGTTCGTTAACTTGAGCATTTGGGGTGTGTTTCTCCAACACAATCTATACACAATGATTTAATCTTTTCAGCTCTTGAGCTCTTTTCCTTTTCATTCATCGTTCTCCTTTCTTTTTGAGCTTTCCTCCTAATTTCTTTAAAATCTGCGCTCATCTCAATAGTTTTGTTAGGATCTCATTTGTTTGTCAGAAATCAACCAAAACCCACAAGGGATGCCTAAAGTGCCACTAGCGTCTGATCCAGCTCTGGTGCTGGGTTCTCCGGACGTACCAGACTGAAGCCAAGTGGCACCAAAGCTCTATCGACATGCCCCAAGAAATCCCACACCTGATGGGACTAAGTTGCCCTCGAGCTCCGCAGCTCCTCCAGTGACCTTCTCGCTGCTTCGAGCTCTGAACTCTCCCGGGCGATGCGCTCGACCTCTTTGGCATGTTGCTGAATGCTTTCAGCCACTTGCTTTTTGCGGTCAGCGAGCTCCGTCTCCCGGAGGTGGATGCAGTTTCGGCATTCGGCTAGGTCCTTATCCCTGCCTCTCACTTTTCCCTCTCTCGTGGCAATATCAGCTTATCTTTTAGAGAGCTCCTGCCCAAGCTTCCAGTGCTTCTCCTCTTCTTGCTTGCACCGCTGATCAAATTTCTTGGTGCGGTCTGCTAAGTTTTTCTCTCCTAGAGTCAGTTTCTGGGCGAGCTCCCCTTCTCTCTTCAAAATATCCACATGCATCTCCATGATCTTCTCTTCCATCCCATTAAGGTCCGCTTGGTGCTTCAAGAGAATATCATTCAGTGTATTGAGGTTATCGTGATGATTGTCAGCAGCCTCACTGCTTTTCGTGGCATGCTCAAGAATCTCTAAACTCTTTGCATTGAGAGCCCTGATGGAGGCCTCCCTTTCCACAAGCAACTAGTCCCAGTATTCCATCCGGGCCTTCTCCTTCTCGACCCACTCCCGTTGGACAGCAAGCCTTGTTTGTGCCAGTCTGGTCTCAAATTGAGTCTGTTGCACCAACGCCTCAAGGGCTAGCGCTCTTCTTCGAGGACCTTGTTGTAATGGTCGAAGGGGAGCCGGACTTGACAGAGACTAGAGCAGGCGTTGTCGATAGACAGCGCCAAAGGAATAGGCTACGGGCCTGCTGAGGTCATCTCCGCTGGCTCCAGGGGTTCTTCAAGCAAAAAATTGGGTCCCACACCACAAGTGTGGCCCCCTACGGTCCTGCGGCACTAGGGTCGCCCTCTGGAAGCACTTGTGCTTCTACCGCTGCTGATGAGGGTCCCACTGTGGGAACTCTAACCTCTGGGGCTGACGCTGAAGGTCCTCTAGACGGATCTTCAACCGACGGCTCTGTAGGTGGAGGGCCCGCCGCCGACTCCTCTGGGTGCTTCGGCTCGAACATGGTCACCTCCAGAGTAATCACCTCCGGGGCGGACGTTGGAGCTTCGTCCGGAGCCCCCACCACCGCCGGCTCAGATGCTGGTACTTGTACTGCCTCCGGCTCAGGTGTTGAAGCCTCAACAATCTCCAGCACAGAGACCGAAACTTCGGGCACAACCGGCTCGATCGCCGGATCTTCAACAATTTCCGGCACAGGGGCCAGAGCTTCGGTTACCTCCGGCTCAAATGTTGGAGCTTCTGCCATCTTCGTCTCCTGCACCGGAGCTTCAATCGTTGGCGCTGCAACCACTGGCGCATCTTCAACAAATTCTCCCCCATGGTCCGGAGCTACCACGGGAGTTTGTGGTGCCTCTTCTGGATCTAAGTCCACGACAGCTGGCACCGAAGCTGTCGTGTCCTCTGCCACCACTTGGGAAGTCACATGGGTTGAAACCAGAGCTTCCGCACGCTCAACCTCAGTAATTGCAGCAGGTGCCGAAGCCTCGAACTTCTTTCTTGACACCCTGGAAACAAAAGATCGGGAAAATTAAAAACATGATAAAAACAAGATGGGCACCTCAGGTGAGATGACAATGCTTACCTGGGAATGCTATCGCGCCAGTCGCTGCAAAATTTCATCTTTTGAGGCCCGGAGTCAAAGCCCACCAGATCCGGTGAGGCAAAGACCTCAGACCTTGGCTGGATGGTAGCCGCTGCAGTTGGAGTCTTCTCAGTTGGGACCTCCCTCGACTGGGAAGAATCACTGGACGTGGAGTCCGCAGCTGGTACCAGAGTCGGAGTTGATTTGTCGGAGCTTACACTCCTTAAGGATGCCGACACCGAAGGTGGCGTGGCCACCAAAGATCTGCTTTGCCGGGGAGAAGGGGTTGTTGAAGACAGAGCTGACCTGACGGAGCTCCCATTAGCATGCCTCAGCTTCCTCTTCTAACTGGAAGATTTGGCTGGCTCCTTGCCTTTGCCCTTGCCCTTGCCATTGCCAGCGTCATCAACCTTCTGTCTTGGAACAGCTGGGGCTACCCTTTCTGAAGCTTCGGGGATTGCAACCCTGGAGATATGGCGCCTCTCGACCACGCACAAGTCATCCAATGCCAGCATTCTCCTCCGGATCTCCCTACTAACCTTTGGAACCATGTTCAGAGGCAGGAATGCCTATTCACTTTTCCTTACGTGAATTCAACCCCAAATCTCAGAATTCACGTCGATCTAGGAAACCCTAATCTGCTGTTCTCGCGCAGTGCGGACTTGTCCGGTCCCTAGCGGACTAGTCCGATTTTCCTGGTTAATTTATGTTGAATTAATTCTAAATTAGATCGGACCAAATCCAAACTTGTATAAACTTGTAAATAACTATTAGAACTAGTTAGTGAACATTAAAAGCAACTCATTAACAAGTTCCACGTTGCATTTGCATTAATCATGCATATCATGTCATATTGAGTAATATTTGTGCACTCTTTGATTGTAATTCTTGTCTTGTATATTATTGTGCGGATTAGACGGATTTGCGCTAGAGAGTGTTGCGGAGGATCTTCAGTACCAAAAGTATGAAGGCTTTGATCCGAACCAATCCCAAGAGCAAGGCAAGTGTCCTTGAAGCATATTGATCTTGTTTTAAAATAAATGTTTTGTTTGCAAACTGCATGCTTGTGTCAATTTTGATGGGAATCCTATGATAGGAAGTTTAATTGATTTATTTAACCACCCTTGTCACCTGGAATTCATGGTAGAGAGTCGGAATGGTTTTTTTACCTTTTTGCTTCACTTAATTAATTGGGATAGGGAAACAACACTACGCATTTAATTATGCATTAATGAGATTATGGTTAATATGAACTTGTCAATATGATATGGTAATGGGTGATCTAAGCAAGCCTAGTATGTGGATGGGTTGGATGTCATGGTGGTTTTCTTGCTTTAGATCTAAGGACCGGTTCATGCGAAAATAAGCCAGGACCACAGTGCCACCACAAGGCCAAGTATGGGTGCAGCGTAGCTAATTAATTAGAGCTTTGCTAGTGCTATTTGGACCATTAAGGATGCTCGGGGAAGGGGTAGTCGGATTGGGTTTGTTGATGGTTGGTGGGACTACCCTGGGATTCGAATGGCTCAAGAGGGGGCCCTTGGTTGAAGATGTGCTCTGTAGGAGACATCGCCACCGGTGAAACCTTAGTGGGTCTAAATAGGCTAGTGATCCCTTTGTGAAGGCTATTTTATGATCTCTTGGCCACACACCAATGGAAGTGTGAGACGGCATAATAGAGGTTATAGTCACTACAAGGTGATGAAATCACAAACACGTGGCTAAAGTGGTACAAACTCCACAAAGTCTAATAAAACTATCATGGTAGTCGTGCTCCCGGTTAAGAGCACCTGGACAACTTCCATGATTAGAGGGAAATTAGAATTTGGGACGGTTATGGTTGGTAATATGGTTATGGTTGGTTATGAATTAAATTTTGATATTTGATTATAGTTATTGACAATGAGAAATCTGGAATTTGGATGATGATAATGAATATGGACTGGTATTATGATGATTACATGGTCGGGATACTTTCAAATGAAGATTAGGCCGTCGGACATACCCAAGACATCTTTTAGGACACGATATGGATCTTATGAGTACATCGTGATGTCCTTTGGATTGACAAACGTGCCTGCCTATTTTATCTACCTCATGAATAAGGTCTTCATGGAGTACTGGGATAAGTTTGTAGTGGTTTTCATTGATGACATTATGATCTACTCGAAGGATGAGAAGGAACACGAGGAACACTTGAGGTTTACATTGCAGAAATTGAGGGAGCATCAATTGTATGCCAAGTTCAACAAGTGTCAGTTTTGGTTGAAAGAGGTGTCGTTTTTGGGTCATATCATCTCGAGAGGAGGAGTATCGGTTGACCTAGGAAAAGTGAGGGACGTGTTGAAATGGGAGCCACCGCAAAATGAAAAGGAGATCTGGAGTTTTCTTGGGATGGCTGTATATTACCGTCGATTCATCAAGGTCTTTTCCAATATAGCCAAGCCAATGACGGGGTTGCTAATGAAAGGGAAAGTTTTCCAATGGACTCAAGCTTGTCAAGAAAGTTTTGAGGAGTTGAAGAAAAGGTTAACTACAGCTCCGATTTTGGTTTTTCCAGACGTAAGCAAGAGTTTTGATATTTATTTTGATGCATTGAGACAAGGACTTGGATGTGTGCTCATGCAAGAAGGTCAAGTGGTCGCCTATGCATCGAGGCAGTTGAATAAACATGAGCAGAATTACCCAACGCATGATTTGGAACTTGCAGCGGTGGTACACGCATTGAAGATTTGGAGACATTTTATTCTTGGACATAGGTGTGAAATTTATATGGATCATAAGAGTCTTAAGTATATTTTCGTGCAAACGGATCTGAATTTGAGGCAACAAAGATGGTTGGAGCTCATCAAGGATTATGATTTGTGAATCAACTATCATTCGGGAAAGGCCAATGTAGTGGCCGATGCTTTGAGTAGGAAGGTAGTAAGTCAGCAACTCACAGTTCGAGAGTTACCATCCGAGCTATGCAACGAGTTTGAACGGTTGAACCTCAGATTTGTAAATGAGATGGGGATGATGGAGTTAAACCGAACCTTAGAGCAAGAAATTCGGGAATGTCAAACTAAGGATGAGGAAATTCAAGAAATCAAGGAAAGGACCCAAGAAGGGAGAGAATTCAGATTTGATGAGGAGGAACATGATACTCTATGACTTGGAAAAAGGATTGTCGTGCCCAATGTAAAGCATATTCGGGAAATGATACTACAGGAGGCACATGACTCGCCATACTCGATTCACCCCAGTTGTACGAAGATGTACAAAGACTTGAAGACATGTTATTGGTGGGATAGCATGAAAAATGACATAGCTGAATATGTAGTCTTATGTGATGTGTGCCAATGAGTTAAGGCGGAACATCAAAGACCAGCTGGATTACTGCAGCCATTAAAGATAATAGAGTGGAAGTAGGAAGAGATCGGTATAGACTTTATAGTTGGTCTACCGCGTACCCAGTCCGGGTATGACTCGATTTGGATAATCGTGGATCAATTGACAAAGTCAGCTCATTTGTTCTTGTGAAGACCAAGTATACAGCTGCACAATTGGCCGAAATATACATGGAGCATATTATGTGTCGACATGGGGTCCCAAAGAAGATAGCCTCGGATGAAGGTTCTCAATTTACCTCCAGGTTTTAGCAGAAATTGCATGAAGCATTGGGAACAAGGTTAAATTTCAGTTCAACATATCACCTTCAAACGAATGGACAAACTGAGAGGACCAATCAGATTTTGGAGGACATGTTAAGAGCTTGTGCTTTGAAGCATGGAAGAAGTTGGGACAAGAGCTTGCCATATGCAGAATTTTCATACAACAATAGTTACCAAGCAAGTTTGAAGATGTCACCTTATGAAGCACTATACGGAAGGAAGTGTAGGACACCTTTGTTCTGAAATGAGACAGGAGAAACTCAAGTATTTGGTCTAGATAAGTTGCAAGAAGCTGAAAAACAAGTTCAGGTGATCCGTGAGAACTTGAGGGCCGCTCAATCAAGACAAAAAGGCTATGCAGACAATAGGAGAAGGAAACTAGCCTTCGAAGTGGGAGACTTCGTTTACCTCAAGGTGTCACCAATGAGAGGTCATAAGAGGTTTAACATAAGAGGCAAGCTAGCACCTCGATATATTGGATCATTCAAGATTTTGGACAAAAGAGGAGAAGTAGCATACAAGTTGGAGATGACACCTCACTTATCGAATGTTCATGATGTCTTTCATGTTTTCCAGCTCAAGAAATGTTTAAGGGTGCCAGAAGAACAAGTGTCAATGGAAGAATTAGAACTAGAGGAAGATTTGACTTATGTCGAGCAACCAGTCAAGATCTTGGAAGCCAAGGAGAGAGCCACAAGGAAACAAGATGATTCGATGGTGCAAAGTTCAATGGAAGCATCACACAGAATCAGAAGCAACATGGGAGTTGGAGGATGATCTCAAGAAGGAATTTTCCTATATCTTCTCTTTCGCGTCGAATCTCGAGGGCGAGATTCATTTTAAGGGGGTAGGTTTGTAACACCCACATTTTCATCCATCATGCCCTGCATTCATCATTAAATATGTTTAACATTAATCCATATAAAAAGGAACAAGTTTAAATTTAAATTAGAGTTAAACTGCACTTAAGAATTCTAGAAAGTGCGGACTAGTCCGATTTTGGTGCGGACTAGTCAAATTTCTTTCTGACCTCGTTCGGACTTGTCCGTTTTTATGCGGACTAGTCTGTTTTTCCCTTTGGACACTTTTGGACTTGTCCGGTCTTGTGCGGACTAGTCCAGTGTTTCAATTCCCTTGGACATTTCGCTAAGTCCCTGGACTTGTCCGGACTAGTCTGGTGTTCCAGCGGACTTGTCCATTTTCCTCTTTGACTAAAATCGGACTTGTCTGATTTTAGACCAGACTTGTGTGTGTTTCCCCTCTGGATAAGTCTGGACTTGTCCGATGTCCAGTCCAGACTTGTCTGATTTCTCTCTGTCCAACTTCGGACTAGTCTGGCCCTTTTCGGACTTGTCCGATAAATCGTGACTCTGAATTGATCTTTTGTTTCGCGACTTGTTTCTTAGGTTTTACGTTAAGAGGGCCTAGGGACGTCATTCCTAACTCTTTTAGAGCCCATGTGGGACTCTAAACTGACCTCTACTCATCTCAAAACTCGAAATCCATCTAACCCTAGCCTCCACTCTTATATAAACAACCTTACCCCTTGGCTTGACATCTATTTACCACTTTTGCACCTCACCCAAACCCTAGCTTGTGAGTAGCCGCCACCAAGGAGGGAGAAGGGGATCTAGAACAAGAAGAAGAGGAGGAAACATAAGAGGACCAAGATCTCCATCAACTTCACGTTCTTCATCAATAATACACCATCAAGTTCTTCATCAACCCTAGATCGCCAAGATCAAAGTGTTGCCTCCAAGATCCTTTATTCATTGGAGTTCTAAACGCCTGGTATACCTTCTATTCTCTTTTCCTTACGTGAATCCAACCTCAAAACTTGAAATTCACGTCGATCTAGGAAACCCTAATCTGCTATTATCGTGCAGTGCGGACTTGTCCGATCCCTAGCCAACTAGTCCGATTTTCCTGATTAATTTATGTTGAGTTAATTCTAAATTAGATTAAATCAAATCCAAACCTGTATAAACTTGTAAATAACTACTAGAACTAGTTAGTGAACATTAAAAGCAATTCATTAACAAGTTCCACATTGCATTTGCATTAATCATGCATATAATGTCATATTGAGTAATATTTGTGCACTCTTTCATTGTAATTCTTGTCTTGTAAATTATTGTGCGGATTAGACGGATTTGCGCTAGGGAGTATTGCGGAGGATCTTCAGCACCAAGAGTTTGATGGCTTTGATCCGAACCAATTCCAAGAGCAAGGCAAGTGTCCTTGAAGCATATTGATCCTATTTTAAAATAAATGTTTTGTTTGCAAACTGCATGCTTGTGTCAATTTTGATGGGAATCCTATGATAGTAAGTTTACTATATTTGTTTAACCATCCTTGTCACCTGGAATTCATGGTAGAGAGTCGGGATGGGCTTTTTACCTTTTTGCTTCGCTTAATTAATTGGGATGGGGAAACAACTCTACGCATTTAATTATGATTAATGAGATTATGGTTCATATGAACTAGTTAATATGATATGGTAATGGGTGATCTAAGCAAGCATGGTATGTGGATGGGTTTGATGTTATGGTGGTTTGCTTGCTTTGGATCTAAGGACTGGTTCATGCGAGAATAAATCAGGACAACAGTGCCACCACGAGGCCTAGTATGGGTGCGGCGTAGCTGATTAATTAGGGCTTTGCAAGTGCTATTTGGACCATTAAGGATGCTCGGGGAAGGGGTAGTCGAATTGGGTTTGTTGATGGTTCATGGAACTACCCTGGGATCCGAATGACTCAAGAGGGGGTCCTTGGTTGAAGATGTGCTCTGTAGGAGACAGTGACACCGGTGAAACCTCCGTGGGGTCTAAATAGGCTAGTGATCCCTTTGTAAATGCTTTTTTGTGATCTCTTGGCCACACACCAATAGAAGTGTGAGACGGCATAATAGAGGTTCTAGTCACTACAAGGTGATGAAATTACAAACACGTGGGTTAAGTGGTACAAACTCTGCAGAGTCTAATAAAACTATCATGATAGCCGTGCTCCCGCTTAAGAGCACCTGGACAACTTCCATGATTAGAGGGAAATTAGTATTTGGGATGGTTATAGTTGGTAATATGGTTATGGCTGGTTGTGAATAAAATTTTGATATTTGATTATGGTTATTGATAATGAGAAATCTGGAATTTGGATGATGATAATGAATATGGACTAGTATCATGATGATTACATGGTTTATGATGGGTTTATTTAACATCCATATAATATATTGCTTTTCAAATGTTTTAATGTACTTTTCAGGACTTAGCCATTATTATATTCGTCATTTGAATCAGCTACATGTCATACTTTTCACACTTGCGGAGTACGACATGTACTCACCCTTGCAATTCCCCCACCAACATTTGCAGGTCAGGATTAGGAGTTTAACGGTGATAATGTGGAGTTATAGGCCGTGTCTACCGTCAGCTTTGCCTGTTGAGTGTTGGAGCTGCGATATACCCTATTGCTTATGCTGCCTAGCTGTTTAGTTTGTTTAATTAGCTTATTTCCGCAGCATTAGTTCAAATTTGCCATTAATATTCATTAGAGCTTGTATTCGAGGATATTATGAATTGTGTAATAAAATTTGGTTAATTAATCTTGTTATGTGGTAATTTTCTGTATACTCTTTTGTGAATGCACTCGTGTATGTGTGTTGAACGTCCTGGGCACACATATGCGTTCACTTGGTTCATTTTCGGAGCCGGGTGTCACAAGATGGATTCCACTCTGCCAAGAAGTCAACTAGTGCCTGACTCTTGACGGCATGTCAAGGTAGGAATTCTAGATCGAATTCTGGCAGCTCCGCAGCCCACTTGGCAATATTTCCCGTTGAGTTGGGATTATGCAGGATAGCTCACGGTAGATAAGAAGTTACCACTGATATCTTGTGAGCTTGGAAGTAGTGATGGATCTTACATGAGGCAATAAGAATTGCGTACATTAGCTTTTGCACCTTAAGATATCGAGTCTTTGCATCGTGGAGGACCTCGCTGATGAAGTAGATAGGCTATTGGATAGTCTGGACCCTCCTGGAGGGACCCGCTCTATCCTCTCCATCAACAACTTGTCAAAGATGGACTGGAGATTGTCTAGTAAGGAGTCTGTGTCCTTGACCTTCACGACGATATCATCGACGTAAACCTCCACTAGGTCCCAAATAAGCTCTCCAAAAGTTTTGTGCATAAATTGCCCAAAAGTTGAAAGGGCCTTCTTGAGACCATGAGGCATTGCAGTTTAGCAGTACATACCATCTACTTAATGAAAGCGGTGTGCTCTTCGTCTTCCTTAGGCATTGGTATTTGATGAAAACCATAGTATGGGTCTAGGAAGCAAAGTAGCTCACATCCAGAAGTAGAATCCACTATCTGATCTATTCTCGGTTGTGGAAAAGGGTCTTTAGGGCATGCCTTATTCAAAGTGGTGTGGTCGATGCACATCCAAAGCTTCCCATCAGCCTTTGGCATGACGACTGGGTTTGACATCCATCGTGGATGATGTATCTCTCGGATGAATCCTGTATCAAGCATCTTCTTGGATTCTTCTTGGATAAAGTTCTGTCGCTCAATAGATTGCTTCCGGGGCTTCTAATGTATAGGTCGTGCATCTGGGTAGATCTTCAGATGGTGCTCGATCACCTTCCTAGGGATCTCAGGCATTGTTACGGTTGTCATGCAAACACGTCGACATTCGCCCGGAGGAAAGTGACGAGCACGAGTTCCTATTTGTCACCCAGACCTCCCACAATGCGAGTGGTCTTAGTAGCATTAGAACCAATATGGACGACTTTGACGGGAACGTCGGTGTCGCCGCTTGGCTGCACACAGTGTGCAGAAGTTGAGCCGTGCTGGTACGAACTCGGGGTTGTTCAGTAGATTCCTCCTTGCCGAATTTAGCTTCTTGCGCAATAGCTCGTGCATGAAGTTTCTCCAATGTTGTAACTCCAGCAGTACGGTCCCCTCGGATCTAGAGGACACCGGATGGAGTTGGCATCTTCAACACCAGGTAGCCATAGTGGGCCATCGCCATGAACCGGTAAAGAGTCGGTCTGCCTAGGATGGCGTTGAAGGGAAGGTTGATGTGCGCCACATCAAACACCAGCTTCTCCAATCGATAGTTGTCAGGTGTCCTAAATGTAACCGGGAGAGAGAGACAGAACCAAGTGGAGTAATGGCTCCTGGACCCACTCTGGGGAATAGACGCGAAGGCCTAAGGTTCGAATTGGGTATTTGCAGCTTCATGAAGGCGGTGAAGCTGATGAGGTTGAGCGCAGCTCCACCATCAACCAAGACATGGAAGAGCTGGACATTATTGATAGTTGGTGAGACCATCAATGGTAGTTGCCCAGCTCCGGGCATGTTCTTCAGGCAGTCAGAGGCGTCGATAGTGATGGGAGTGTCCATCCACTTCCTATGAGGTTTCGCCCCGGCGGTGAGGGTTGCAGCAGCTATCTCGCGACGTAAAGTTTTCACTATGCGCCGAGAGGTAATATCCCAAGACCCTCCATACATCATATGGATAGTCTTCCGACGCTCGTTGCCGAAGCTGGTGTCAGAGTCGCCGACGTTGTTGTAGACTACCTTTAACACCTTTTTGGCATCTTAGAAGCCTAGCTCCTGCTCAGACGGAGCTTCGTTGACTTTCTATTTACCTTCCCGCTGGCGGAAAGGTGCGTCATCTCGATGCTTGTTTTGGGTGCGCTCAGTGAGCCTCTTGACCTGGTGACAGTCTTCAAGGTTGTGGCTCGTGGATTTGTGGATCAGACACCACATCTTGTCACCTTCTTCTAATGATGGTCGAGGTCATTTGTCGGAGTGTGTCCCCTGCCACCTGGTGTCTCCGCAACAATAGCAGTAGGTGCGCTGGCAAGTGGCTTGTTCTTGCCACTCGACTTCTTGTTCTTCTTTTTGCCACTGCCATGGGCAGTAGATCCAGCCTTGGAAGCAGATGATGCTCCTGCCTCCACAGCTAGCTTGGAGTGCATCTCACAGCCCTCAGCACAGTCCTGGCGCATTTATTAGCCAGTCTAAAGAGTTCCGTGACACTACTCACGTTTTTGGTAGCCAACTTCTCCAACATATTGTCTCGAACAGAATGCAACAAGCACAGAGGCGCTGGAGATAGAAGGAATGGTATTCCGTACCTGGGAGAATCACTGTATGAAGGAACACAGTTTTTCTCCTAACTTCTGATGTACGGCGAAGAGGTCCAGTTCAGTGCCTGGTTGGGTGTATGAACTCATGAAGTTGGTGGTGAACCGGCAGCATAATTCCCCCCAACCGTAGATGGAGTTATGGGGTAGGCTCATGAACTAGGACCTAGCAGTCCCGGTCAAAGCCACTGGGAAGTAATTGGCCATAATGGCCCCATTCCCTCCTACAGTGGGGATGACAGTGGAGTAGATTTGAAGAAACTTGATGGGGTTGACAGTCCCGTCGTACTTCTCCGGTAGATGAGGTCGTAGCTTGGGTGCCCACTCCACCATGCGAAGGTGTGGTGCAAGTGCTGCACAACCACCACCTACTCCTAGAGGGGAAGACTCCTCTATGATGCATCGTCTCTCGCAGTTACGCTTGATGGCAACGCGACCATCTTGCTCCACGTAGCAGCGGCTAAGCTCCACCTTGAGGTCTCTCGTCGGGAGTTTGGATATCGTATGTGTACAGCGAGCTATCAAAGGAGTGCAGGACATCCCGTGATGCGACATCGCATATCCCCTCTGCGAAGGCCTAGGTCCAAGTCATCCCAACAAGGTCTTGTTGCGCGTAGGTGCTGCCCGCCTGAGATCAAGTTGCGGCAAATTGTTGAGCGCCATGGCTGCAGTGGCGACCAGATGGTCGACGTCATTGCGCCACTATTCCTGCGCCGCTGGAGGTGCGTCCGATGAAGGTGGACGCTGAAGAAGAGCCCACGCCGCAATCAGCGCGTTCTCAAAGTTGCTGGTCAATTCCGTGACCGACGCGAAGACACCATCCTGCTGTTGACTAATAGCGACTGCTGCTGCAGCAGGTGGTGGTGTGTTGTTCCCAGGTTGTTGTCCTGGAGCCCTACCCTGTGGATCAATGGCAGGATTGGCTCTAGGACGGTGAGATTTGTCGCCAACCTCATTGCCTCTACCAACCCGTGCACCCGGGTCGATGGAAGCAGCAGTAGAGTTCACCATTGTTGACGCTGAGATTCTTGAATCTGAGTGCCCCTACCTGGCGCGCTAAATGTCAAAGTGTGCGATCAACACTTCCCCTAGTACTACTAAGAAGTAGTACATGGAGGTTCGTATTTAGGCGGGGCGTAATCTTAAGAACTCAGGGATAGGGTGACACAGTGGTTTTTACGTGGTTCGGGCTGCCTAAGCGTAATACCCTACTCCACGGGGGTGTTTGTGTATTGGATTACTTTGAGCGAGTATGCTGGTGAGCTAGTCTGAATGACCTATGTTCTACCGTGCAACACATTCCCTTTATACAACAAGGACTAGCTGATACATTGTGTTGTGGCCCGACAGGTGGCCCCAGCGGTATTCACTATGTCATACATGATCTAAGTGTATAATGGCAGTTTATTAGTGTGATAACGAGCCTTGATGGCAGCATTATCGGGCTTGATGGTTCTTTGATCGTGCATCATTAATGCTAGATTAATGACGCATTAACCAGGTCTTGTAACGCTGATTGATTGCCTTTGAATGTTTGCGCCGTTGGTGATCCCAGATGTATATCCGAACACGTGACACGTGGCAGCACTAGTGTTTCCCTTAGCAGGGAGGCAGGTCCGGCATTATGGGACATGTGGCAGCGCTGGAGCTTCCCTTAGCAGGGAGGTAGGTTCGACGCCACAGGACACATGGCAGCGCTGGAGCCACCCTAAGGAGGGAGGCATGTTCGGCACTACGGGCTACATGGCAGCGCTGGAGCCACCCTAAGGAGGGAGACATGTTCGACGCTGCGGGACACATGGTAGTGCTAGAGCCACCCTAAGGAGGGAGGCAGGTCCGACACTGCGGGACATGTATTGGCCTCCAGAATTCCACTTTCTTGGAAAGTGGGACTCAACGCTTCTCTTTCTGGTACAAAGGGTACCTGGTCTGCATGGTATCGACAGCTACCACCAACAAGGAGGTCAAAAGTGGAATCAATACAATCAAGGAGGCTATGTGAATTTGAATTCCAACAAATTCAACTTTAACTAGCCTACCTTGAAGTATCTTCTGCATGGCCAAGGGGAAATCAATGACAACATGAAGCATTTGGCCAAGGACAAGCCACTTTGAAGAGCATTCAAGATCCAAGGGTTCCACAATCACTTGGTTGACCCTAAAACTTCGACCAAGCCCGTGCAACCTTGGGAAAACGACACTGTGGATGAAGCGTTTCTTGTTTGATTGTGGAGTCCACATGTCGTTATGCCCAAGGGAGCCTCTAAATCCTAGATCAAGCATGGGTTGAGTCAAGAGAATATCTTGAAGGCCAAAGTGTGACCCACATAAGTGGACTACCTCATTGCCTTTATGATGAATGAGGAGACTCTGTCATGTCATCCACAATGACATTCTAAGAAGACGGAGAATCCAGGACCATCCAAATGGCCAAGGCTACTAAGCCGCCAACAAGGGAATGGCAAAAGAAGAACAAGCCTCACCAGGTTCTTGAAAGGATATCTTGAAGGAAAAGTCATCGCAACATCAACATGTCCTCATCAAGGTGACGACAAGTCCGGGGCCACCATAGGCCCTACTTGTCTATATGGCAGCCAAAGAAGGTTTGGCTTGTCAAAAAGGAAGTTGTCCACACCTTCATCTCCAGGCATGGATGACGCATCAAACAGGACGGATGTAAGTATTGCTCATCGGACTTCAAAAATTTGGAGAGTCCTTGCCAATAGGTCAATTGGTATTTATCTCATATTTGATTTTCCAAATTGCATATTTGAATTTTCCATCAATGCTTGAATTTGCATTTAGCATGTTTAATTTCACACTTGCATGTTGGAAAGTAAAAATTCCAACCATCATAAAACTATAATTTTGAATTAGGAAATAAATTTACTTGGATATGAACTTTGGGCATAACAACTTGAATTCATCTTCCTAATTCAGACCAAAAAGATTTCCCTTAATCCTCATTGCATTTGAAAGTTGTTTCAAGTTGGGGAAAAAATTTGACAAGGGGTTCAATTTGCTTTTGGATAACGTAACACGTTTTCGAGTTGCTTTGTCTGTTCTTGATTTTTATGCAACTAATACAAAAGTTGCTAAGAGGTGGGAAAGCCTCATCAAACTCTACAGAACATCGGGAGGATTCAAGAGCATATCCCTCCATCGATCTCGTTTTGAGTTCATGGTGGAGGAATGCTCAAGATGATAGCCCAATGGAGGAGCAAGATGAAGGTTCATTCACCTTCAACCTCAACTTGGCAAAGACATCAAACGTGAAGGCTGCACAAAAATCTATGGTCGTGAGTTTCTCACACAACAACCTATAATCCGAACTGCTCTTCATTGAGGTACGAGTTTAAAATTTTCTGTCATTTGAATTGCAATAGGACTGAATGAACTTTTGCTTACATTGGCGAGGAAGGTTTACACCTCCTCATCATTCAATTCTTATGTATCCTCACGAGAGTAAGTGTTGGTGTTGCTCTTTGAATTTTCAAAAAGAATACAACCTTACTTGGTATAAATTTAAACAAGAACCTAGAATTTCATAAGAATTCTTTAAATTGATTTATTCTCTGCCTAGGTTTAATAAATAATGCTTATGATGACTCAATGGTTGAATTGGTATGTGGTCACCTAGGAATAGTGATATCCATATGCTTGATTTGAAACTCATCATGAATCACTAGATTTCTAGTTCTCAGGGCTTACATTAAATTTCTTCAGGATGATAAAAATTGAGAATATTGTTTGCCATGCTCCAAATGACAAAGAATTGCTCTTGTAAAAAACAAGTAAAGATGGTTATAAAATTCAAGATGAAGGAACTCATAGAGTGTACATCTATCACTTTCCTTGCTATAAGTAGGGGCTTTAGAAAATGTGCAAATTAATTAATTTATAAAGCTCCACTCTTATATCAATGAAAAACACATTGTTATGGATGCACTCGAATTTGGACACGATGTATCTTTGTTGTTTTTCTTTCTCGGATGTACAAATGAAATTCGGTCATCTAACCCAAAGTTTCAGTTCTACAAGTACCGTGAGTTAACCATCTCTCTCTATCCAAGAAGGGAAGCTTGCAGGAGTAATGTTTCTATGTAGGCATAGAAGAAGTCGATTTGGAGGTACCATTTCAACATCTATTGGTCAATGAGTAACCAAGCATGGTTTAACCCTATTGGGATTTAATCCCGAGGGCCAATCATAGATTTACAAGGCCCGAGGTTTGACATGGAAACCTTCTATGAGCAACCAATGGGCTGCCATGAATAAAAGCGATCTCTATGCTCTCACTATTCTAAGCACCCATTCAAGATAAAGGGAGTTGCCACTATCATTGGGTGCACATTGTTCCTCTGTGGCTAAAGGTTATTTTAACCTTAGCAAAGGAATGATAGATCACACCAACACATGTCGGGTGCATGTTGTTCCTTTGTAGCTAAAGGTTATTTTGACCTTAGACAAGGAATGGCAGATCACGTCCAACTTCGATACACATTATTCCTTTGTGGTTAGAGGTTATCATGACCTTAGCCAAAAAATGAAGGATGACACCCGACATATGGGAGACCTTGAGGAGCGAATGAGCAGCATCGACAACACTATCCTTGACCACACTCATGGCACCCATGGGAGACAACACAACATCGACACTTAACCCTCCAAAGCCAAGCTGCATAAAGGTTAGGCCAACCTCATGGCCTACCTCCGTTGTTAGGGTTCATCCCCTATAGCGGACCTTGACCAAGGACGAGATTGGGGGAGGACCCCCACTTGAGGTAACTTGCATCACACCTCATTTGCATTCCTTTATTTTATTTCTTGCTTTCCACCACATTTGCATCTAACAAAATATAATGTAGTATAGATTAGATTAGATTAATAAAATAAATATGTGCTAAGAATATTTTTACATTGCATAAGTTGAAATGATGAATAGTTGTTCTGTTTTATTTTCTCTAGTCCCTTGCATACAAGTTAGTATTATCCAAGTATTGCATTTATTGGCTTAGAATATCCTTTCCTTAAACTTGGTATTTGTGGGTAGCAAAAGCTAAGTCCAATTCTAGGTTGTTATGGGGTATGATATAGTGATAAGGGCTGCTATACCCTAGTTGAAAGTGAAACTTGATTTCTCGGAAAAAATTTAAAATGGGAGTACCTCATTTGATAGAAATTCCCACCAAAGCTATATGATGATTTGAATTTGATAAACCCTATGCATATGCTATTTGCCTTCACATTGAGCCTAGTCAAACTAGTATATACCTATGTGAGAATCTTTTCATGCTTTTAAGATCAAGATTGCACGGGCACATGCTAAACTTCTACACTAGAAGTTAGCAAAATTCCATCATACCATTCCACCATCAAAAAGATACTCCATGTTTTCCTTGCATAATACTCTCTTCAAAATATTTGAAAAAAAGAGGAGTAGAATACATGGCTACAAGAAAAAAAAGAAAAAAAAATGCATGCTTATGTACAAGAGCATGAGAAAAAAAGTTGCCATGTTTCATCCTCACAAAAATGAGAGTGCATACAAAGGAGTCATCTTCATATTTCCACTCCACAAATATTCCATTACACTTGCACAAATCTTGATAAAAAAGTATGATTTGTTTTCTCCTAAGGCTTGGCTTAATGTTAAACATGTATGAGGGTGTATGCAATGCATTATGCATGAAAATGAGGGTGTACACAGGTAAAACTTAATTGTAACTAGTTAGTAAGCAACAATAGCAACTTAGTAACATGTATTACATCAATATTGCATCATTCATGCATGTCATGGCATATTGAGTACTATGCGAGCATTTATTGACTGTAATGTTTGTTTCGCATGTTTGTCGCGCGGAATAGAAGGTAACACTCTAGAGGTGCTTACGAGGACCTTCAACACCAGAACTTCGAAGCCTCTGATCCAAACTAGCCGCAAGAGCAAGGAAAGTGTCCTTGAATATTTTGATCCTGTTTTCAAATGTTTTGTTTGCAAAACTGCATGCTTGTGTCAAATTGATGGGAAACCCATGATAGAAGTTTACTAGACTTGTATGACCACCCTTGTAGCTTGGGATATATTGTAGAGAGTCCTGAGGGTATTTTATAGTTTTGCTTCACTCAACTTAATTGGGATTGAAAATACCTAAATGACTCATTATGAACTAATGGACTATGTGAATTGATGATAATTATGACTTAATTAACAATTTACTGGAGTGATCTAAGCAAGCATGGGTTGTGGACTGGGTTGGATGTTAATGTAGTTTTGCTTGCCTTAGATCCAAGGACCAGTTCATGGGAGAATAAGCCAGGACAACAGTGCTACCACAAGGCCAAGTATGGGTGCAGCGTAGCTGAATAATTAGGGGTGACGCTGGTATTGTATGGACCATTGAATGGTGCGGGGAATGGGAGTCGAGGAGGGCTACCTTGGGATCTGCATGGCACACGAGGGGGCCCGTGGGTTGGAGAATGGGGATTTAAGCCTGGCGATGAAACCTTAGTGGGTCCGTACATACTAGTAGTCCCTTTTGAAAGGTTATTTTGTGATCTCTTGGACACACACCAACTGAAGTGTGATAAGGCATAATGGAGGTTCTTAGTCACCGAAAGGTGATGAAATCACAAACATGTGGGTAAGGTGGTACAAACTCTGCAGAGTGTTAAAAACTATCATGATAGCCGTGCTCCTGGTTATGGGCACGTGGACAACTTCCATGATTAGAGTTCGGACTTGGGATTTGGATGGTTTTGGATATGGATATGGATTGGGTTATGTCATATAAGTATGGTTGGTTAGGAGGAGGTATGAAATTTGCATATGGTGATGATATTAAGTGTTGGCTGGTTATAAATAAGGTACGATGGTAATTGAGAATGATAGATATAGATTATGATGTTTATTTGGATGTGATGGAAATTAATCTCACCTAGACATTTTAGGTTGTTTTTACATAATTTGTGAATTTAAATGTGCTTTTATGCAACTAGCTATTTATTATCATCCTTGTTTTTAGCTACATGTCGTATTTTCCCACATTTGCTGAGTACGGCATGTGCTCACCCTTGCAATTACCTGCACCAACAGTTTCAAGAGATTTCTGGGAGTACCATGAGGATAATGCGGAGTACTAGGTTGTGTGCTACCGTCGACTCGCCTGTGGTGTGGAGCCGTTCTGCCTAGCTATGCTTAGTCTAGGTTATTTTCTGATGCAGTAATAATAATTTGAGCTTGTAATTCAAGGATCATTGAATAATTGTATTAAAGGACATATTTGTTAGTTTTGTCGAGGTAACTTTATGTATGTCATTTGTGGTTTCATCATGTACGTGTGATGAACATCCTCGGCACACATATGCATTCATTTGGTTCATTTTTGGAACCGGATGTCACAACTCAACCACTCCTATGTGGGAAGTGGTATTTGTATCCATACCAAGGCAAAACCTTTCTGGTCCTACATCTAAATAAGGCTTTTATGTGGATCTTGGTAGGGATTAAGAGTAGGCATATTTGCAACACATATATTGCTAAGTCAAAAGAGTATCCTTCTTGTCTACGAAGAGGATTGGTACTCCCCATGGTGACGAGCTTGGGCGTATAAAAAACCTTTTCTAGCTGCTCTTGAATTTGCTTCTTGAGCTCCTCAAGCTCCTTAGGAGGCATCCTATACGGCCTCTTAGCTATAGGTGTAGTTCCAGGTATCAAATCAATGGTAAATTCTATGTCGCGATCAAGCGGCATACCTGACAACTCATCTGGGAACACATCTGGATACTCACAAACGATCGGGATTCTCTCCAATGTCACACCTTCCACACGACTCAACATTGCTTTGTCCGTTGTGGGTTGGGCTATCCCAACCTCGATGTGAGTGTTGTGATCGCTTGTCAACTGCACAATCCCCTCGGCGCATTGAATCACTACATCATACTTGTCCAGCCAATCCATTCCAAGTATTATATCTATCCGTTGGGAATCCAGGTCAATGAGATTTGCAAGAAAGTCTACCCCCCCCCCCCCTTATTTTAGTGCGCACTCTCGGACACACAATATCTGTTCTCATCTATCCACCAAGAGATTATACCAACATAGTGTCCTTCATGTGAGATATAGGCAGATTATACTTGGAGACATACTTCAATGACATGAATGAATGAGATGCTCTAGAATCAAATAAGACACTTGCGGGGTTGGAGTGGCGAGGAACATACCAATCACGATGTCATCAACTTGTTGGGCCTCCTCAAAAGAGGCATGATTCACATTGTCACGAGCAAAATTTGTTGTCCACGGTTTCCTTGTGGTGCTCCTCCATTCGGCCATGGGTAGGTTGGCATTAGTACATTGTTCATTGGTCCATAGCTTCTTTTAGGGCATTGACTTGCGAAGTGCGCTGCCTCTCCACATACATATCACGTCTTCCGCCCGTAGTACCAGGAAAATTTGGGCGCAGCTAATTTTGAGCATTAGCCGCCATATTGGGACGTGGTGCAAGTGGCACAGGATAGCGAGGCGCTTGCATTGTGGGGCGTTTCTGTTGTGGCTGATTTGGGCGTGGTGGAATAGCAGCACGGTACACATGGGCGTATGGGTTGTAATATGATGCATTTGGTGGTGCATAGCAGGGGCGAACATTGCTTCCTTGCGGCTGTCCCTGATATGGCATCTTTCTCTTGTTATCTTGCTCCATCTCACGAACCTTGTTCTCAATCATAATAGCCTTGTCCACCAGTTTCTGGAAGTTTGCATAATCACCATTAAGCAACTAAACTTGAATCTCATTATTTAGACCCCTCATGAACAAATATTGCTTCCGGCTATCTGTATCAACATCTTCTGGAGCATACCTAAGAGTTTAGTGAATTTATTAAGGTACTCACTCACACATCACCTTCCTTGCCTTTAGGTTTTCAAATTCTTGCCTCTTCAAGATCATGACACCTTCAGGAACATAGTGAGAACGGAAGCTCTTCTTGAACTCAGCCCAAGTGATTGTCTCTAAATTAGCATGGGCATTGCAAAGAGCTTCCCACCAATCCGCACCTGCTCCAACTAGTTGATGTGAAGCAAAAAGGACCTTCTCCCGGTCACTGCACTAAACAATAGCAAGCTTCTTCTCCACATATTTCAGCCAATCATCAGCTTCCATAGGATCATTGGATTGAGCAAAAGTAGGTGTCCTAGTCCTCATAAACTCCCCCAGTCAGTTATGAGGCGGTGGGGGTGGCGGTGGTGGTGGTGGAGGCATGTGGGATGGTGTTTTTTATTGGCTTGCAGCTGTCCCACGGTTTGCATCATGGTTTGCATGAACTAATTTTACATAGCCATCAAGCGCTCACGGTTGCTAGCTTCAGTTCCAAGGGGGATATTCTCATGCACCCCATTGTTCTCCTCATCACCGTCGGCATTCCTTTGGTTGTGAGGCACCCTCAACATCTGAAAAAAAAGAGTAAGATATGGAAGGATTTTAGAAAATGTCCCCAACTATATACATCAAGGGATATGAAACTAAGCAACCACATATAAGCCTATATGGGTGTGGCAAGTGCCAAAGCACCCCACAACTCTACTAAACACACAAGCACACAAGCAAGCAGTCACATCACATTCAACACACCAACCAACTATGAACCTTACTAGGTGTTCATATGTGCTCTAAAGTGTCTATTCTATCTGGGCTGCGTCCTACGATCAACGCAGCTCTGATACTGTGACACCCGATTCCGAAAATAAACCAAGTGCAATATATGTGTACCCAGGATGTTTAACACACATATACAAGTGATTCATTAATGATAAATAGATAATTACCACAGCTCAAATTATTAAATAAGTACTTTCATTACAATATCCATATAATCTTCATATTGCAACTCTAATGATCATTATTGAACTACAACTGCAGCGGAAATAATCTAATTATGAAATTAAGCAAACTAAGCATAAAGGGTAGCGCAGCTCCAATCACACCACAGGCGGAGCTGATGGCAAACACGGCCCAGAACTCCGTATTATCATTGTTATACTCTCAAACCTGACCTGCAACTGTTGGCAGGGATTCAAGGGTGAGTACATGTCGTACTCAGCAAGTGTGGAAAGTATGACATGTAGCTAATTCAAATGACGAATATAATAATGGCTAAGTGCTGAAAAGTACATTAAAACATTTGAAAAGCAATATATTATATGTATGTGAAATAAACCCATCATAAGCCCTGTAGTTATTATAATACCAGTCCATATTCCATATCCATCATCATATACCAATATCCATATTCAATACCAGAATTTAATTCATAACCATAACCAAATCCCAACTTCCCTCTAATCATGAAAGTTGTTCAGGTGCTCATAACTGGGAGCACGGCTATCATGATAGTTTTATTAGACACTCTGCAGATGTTGTACCGCTTTACCCACGTGTTTGTGATTTCATCACCCGTCGGCGACTAAGGAACCTCCCTCACGCCTAGTACACTTCCTTTGGTGTATAGCCAAGAGATCACAAAATAGCCTTTACAAAGGGATTACTACACTCTTTAGACCCCACTAAGGTTTCATCGGTGGCGATGTTACCAACTGAGCACATCTTCAACCAAGGTCGCCTCTTGAGCCATTCGGATCCCATGGTAGTCCCACCAATCATTAACAAACCCAATCTGACTACCCCTTCCCCGAGCATCCTTAGTGGTCCAACCAGCACTAGCAAAACCCTAATTAATCAGCTACGCTGCACCCATACTTGGCCTCGTGGTGGCACTGTAGTCCTGGCTTATTCTCGCATAAACCGGTCCTTAGATCTAAACCAAGCAAACCGCCATAACTTCCAACCCATCCACATATCGTCTTGCTTAGATCACCCATTACCATATCATATTAACCAATTCATGTTATTCATAATCTCATAAATGCAACATTAAGTTGAGTGATATGGTTGTTTTCCCATCCCAATTAATTAAGCGAAGCAAAAAGGTAAAAAGTCCTTCCCGACTCTCTACCATACATTCCAGGTGACAAGGGTAGTCAAACAAATCTAGTAAACTTCCTATCATAGGTTTCCCATCAAAATTGACACAAGCATGCATTTTGCAAACAAAAACATTTACTTTAAAACGGGATCAATATACTTCAAGCACACTTGCCTTGCTCTTTGGATTAATTCAGGTCAAAGCCTTCAAACTCTTGGTGCTGGAGATCCTCCGCGGCACTCTCTAGCGCAAATCTGTCTAATCCGCACAATAAACATACAAACAAGAAAAACAATCAAAGAGTGCACAAATATTACTCAATATGACATGACATGCATGATTAATGCAAATGCAAGGTAGAACTTGTTAATGAGTTGCTTTTAATGATCACTAACTAGTTCTAATAGCTTTTAACAAGTTTATACAGGTTTGAAGTTGATTGGATCTAATTTTAGAATTAATTTGACACAATTTAACCAAGAAAATCGGACTAGTTCGCTAGGGACCAGACAAGTCTGCACTTTGCGAGATCAGCAGATTAGGGTATTCTAGATCGATGTGAATTTGGAGATTAGGGGTCAAATTCACGTAAGAAAAAGGAAATAGAAGGTATACCAGGTGTTTAGGACTCCAATGAATCAAGGATCTTGGAGGCAACACTTGGATCTTGACGATCCAGGGTTGATAAAGAACTTGATGGTAGATTGTTGATGAAGAACTCGAAGTTGATGGAGATCTTGATCCTCTTTCGTTTCCTCCTCCTCTTCTTCTTGCTTGGGATCGCCTTCCCCCTCCTTGATGGTGGCTCTCCATGAACTAGGGTTTGGGTGGGGTGGAAAAGTGGCAAATAGATGTCAAGCCAAGGGGTGGGGTTGTTTATATAGAGGTGGAGGCTAGGGTTAGATGTATTTCGAGTTTAAGAGGAGTAGAGGCCGGTTTAGAGTCCCACATGGGCTCCAAAAGAGTTCGGCACGATGTCCCTAGGCCCACTTAATGTGAAACCCAAGAAACAAGTCGTGAAACAAAAGATCAACTCAGAGTCGCAAAATATCGAACAAGTCTGAAAAGGGCTGGACTAGTACGAAGTTAGTCAGAGAGAAATCGGATAAGTCCGCACTGGACATCGGACAAGTCCGAACTTATCAAGAGAGGAAAATGGACAAGTCACCGGAATACCGGACTAGTTCAGATAAGTCCAGGGACTTAGCAAATTTTTAAGGATTTCTGGAACACCGGACTAGTCCGCATGAGACCGGACAAGTCTCAAAGTGTCCAGAGGCAAAAACAGACTAGTCCGTAGCAAAAACGGACAAGTCTGATCGAGGTCAGAGAGAAATCAGACTAGTCCGCACCAAAATCAGACTAGTCACCACTTTCCAAAATTTTAAGTGCGGTTTTGTTCCAAATCAATTTTAAACTTATTCCTCTTTATGTGGATTAATGTTAAACATGTATATGAATGTATGTAGGGCATGATGTATGAAAATGAGGGTGTTACAAACCTACCCCCCTTAAAATGAATCTCGCCCTTGAGATTCGACACAGAAGAGAAGTGATGGGGAAATTCCTTCTTGAGATCATCTTCTAGCTCCCAAGTTGCCTCTGATTCTGTATGATGCTTTAATTGAACTTTACACCATCCGATGACCTTGTTCCTTGTGAATCTTTCCTTGGTTTCCAAGATTTTGACCGGTTGATCGGCATAAGTCAAATCTTCCTCCAGTTCCAATTCTTCCATTGGCACTTGTTCTTCAGATACTCTCAAGCACTTCTTGAGCTGGGAAACATGAAAGACATCATGGACATCTGAAAGATGAGCTGGCATCTCCAACTTATACGCTACTTCTCCTCTTTTGTCCAAAATCTTGAATGGTCTAATGTAGCGAGGTGCTAGCTTGCCTCTTATGTTAAACCTCTTATGACCTTTCATAGGTGACACCTTGAGGTAAACAAAATCTCCCACTTCAAAGGCTAATTTCCTTCTCCTATTGTCCGCATAGCCTTTTTGTCTTGATTGGGCAGCCCTCAAGTTTTCATGAATTATTTGGACTTGCTTTTCGGCTTCTTGCAACACATCCAGACCAAATACTTGAGTTTCTCCTGCCTCATTCCAGAATAAAGGTGTCCTACACTTCCTTCCATAAAGCGCTTCATATGGTGACATTTTCAAGCTTGCTTGGTAACTATTGTTATATGAAAATTCTGCATATGGAAAGCTTTTGTCCCAACTTTTTCCCATGTTTCAAAGCACAAGCTCTTAACAAGTCCTCTAAAATCTGATTGGTCCTCTCGGTTTGTCCATCTGTTTGAGGGTGATATGCTGAACTAAAATTTAACCTTGTTCAAAATGCTTCATGCAATTTCTGCCAAAATGTAGAGGTAAATTGAGAACCTCTATCCGACACGATCTTCTTCAGGACTCCATGTCGACACACAATATGCTCCATGTATATTTCGGCCAATTGTGCAGCTGTGTACTTGGTCTTCACAGGGATGAAATGAGCTAATTTGGTCAACCGATCCACAATTACCCAAATTGAGTCATAACCGGACTGGGAACGTGGCAATCCAACTACAAAGTCCATTCCGATTTCTTCGCACTTCCATTCCGGAATCTTCAATGGTTGCAATAGTCCGGCTGGCCTTCAATGTTTCGCCTTAACTCGTTGGCACACATCACATAAAGCTACATATTCAGCTATGTACTTCTTCATGCTATCCCACCAATAACAAGCCTTCAAGTCTTTGTACATTTTCGTACAATCAGGATGGATTGAGTATCGCGAATCATGTGCCTCTTTTAATATTGTCTCCCGAATATGCTTCACATTCGGCACGACAATCCTTTTTTCGAGCCATAAGGTACCATGTTCATCCTCATCAATCCTGAATTCTCTTCCCTCTTGGGTCCTTTCCTTGATTTCTTGGATTTCCTTATCCTTCGCTTGGCCCTCTTGAATCTCTTGCTCCAAGGTTGGATTTAACTCCATCATTCCCATCTTATTGATGAATCCGAGATTCAACCGTTCAAACTCCTTACATAACTTGGATGGCAACTCTCGAACCGTGAGTTGGTGACTTACTCCTTTCCTACTCAATGCATCAGCCACAACATTAGCCTTCCTTGGATGATAATTGATTCCCAAATCATAATCTTTGATAAGCTCCAACCATCTTTGTTTCCTCAAATTCAGATCCGTTTGCGTGAAAATATACTTAAGACTCTTATGATCTGTGTAAATTTCACAACTATGACCAAGGATGTAGTGTCTCCAAATCTTCAATGCGTGTACTACAACTGCAAGTTCCAAATCATGTGTTTGGTAATTCTGCTCATGTTTCTTCAATTGTCTTGATGCATAGACGACCACTTGACCTTCTTGCATGAGCACACATCCAAGTCCTTGTCTCGATGCATCGCAATATATATCAAAACTCTTGCTCACATCTGGCAAAACTAAAATCGGGGCTGTTGTTATCCTTTTCTTCAACTCCTCAAAACTCTCTTGACAAGCTTGGGTCCATTGGAAAGCTTTCCCCTTCATCAGTGATTCCGTCATTGGCTTGGCTATCTTGGAAAAGTCTTTGATGAATCGACGGTAATATCCAGTCATCCCAAGAAAACTCCTTATTTCCTTTAAGTTTTGCGGGGGTCCCCATTTCAACACGTCCCTCACTTTTCCTGGGTCAACCGATACTCCTCCTCCTGACATGATATGACCCAAAAATGACACCTCTTTCAACCAAAACTGGCACTTGCTGAATTTGGCGTACAATCGATGCTCTCTCAATTTCTGCAACGTAAGCTGCAAGTGCTCCTCGTGTTCCTTCTCATCCTTCGAGTAGATCATAATGTCATCAATGAACACCACTACAAACTTATCCAAGTACTCCATGAAGACCTTATTCATGAGGTACATAAAATACGCAAGTGCATTGGTCGATCCAAAGGGCATCACTGTATACTCATAAGATCCATATCGTGTCCTAAAATCAGTCTTGGGTATGTACGATGGTTAAATCTTAATTTGAAAGTATCCCGACCTGAAATCAACCTTAGAGAAGACACAAGCACCCTTCATATGATCAAACAAGTCCTCTATACGAGCCAAGGTGTACTTGTTCTTGATTGTTACCTCGTTGAGAGCTCAGTAATCCACACACATCCTTTGCGACCCATCCTTCTTGTCCATAAATAGAACAGGCGCTCCCCAAGGTGAAGAACTGGGGCGAATAAAACCTTTCTCTAGTTGCTCTTGAATTTGCTTCTTGAGCTCCGCTAATTCCTTAGGAGTCATCCTATAAGGCCTCTTAGCTATAGGTGCAGTTCCATGTATTAAATCAATAACAAACTCAATGTCTCGATCAGGTGGCATACCTGGCAACTCGTCAGAAACACATCCAAAAATTCGCACATCACTAGAATCCCCTCAAGTGCAGCACCGTCCATGTGATTCAGCTCCAATTGCTTCGGTGCGTGTTGAGATGCTTCAAATTCTATGGTGATCCCTTCCTCAAGGTCAACTTCACCGTATTCGTTGCACACTCAATAACTCCATTGTGCTTCCTCATCCAGTCCATACCAAGTATAATGTCCAATCCTTGAGAATCCAAAACAATGAGGATGGCAAAGAAGTCTACCCCCCTTATTCTAAGGCTTACTTTTGGACATACTATATTTGTCCTCATCTCTCCTCCAGGATACATAACCAATAGAGTAAACTTCATATGAGAGATAGGCAAACTATACTTGGCAACATATTTCGATGCAATGAATGAATGTGATGCTCCAAAATCAAATGATATAGTCGCCGGGTTGGAGTTTACGAGAAACATACCAATGACCACGTCATCCGCTTGTTGAGCATCCTTTGTAGAGACATGGTTCACGTTGCCACGAGCGAAATTCTGCTGTCCATGGTTTCCTTGCGCTGTCCTCCGTTGGGTCTTGGGTTTTGCCTCAGCGCATTGCTTCCTTGACCAAGGCCTGACTTAGGACATTGATGTACAAAGTGTCCAGCTTCTCCACAAGTATAGCACTTCTTTGTTGCACCAGAATTTGGACGGACTTGGTTCTGAACATTTGCACTAGGAAAATTAGCATGAGGTGCAAAAGGTACTAGAGGCCTAGGTGCTTGCACGACAGGGCGCTGCTGCAAAAACTGAGTTGGGCGCGGTGCAAATCTAGGGCGATGAGCAAGCGCAGAAGAACTGTAGTAAGGTGCATTGGGCGGTTCAAAGCGATGGCACATATTACTTCCTTGTTGCTGTCCTTGATATGCTGCCTTTCTCTTGTTGTCTTGCTCCATCTCACCGACGTTGTTCTCCACAACAATTGCTTTATCCACAAGCTTCTGGAAGTTGGCATAATCACAGTTGAGCAACTGCACTTGGATCTCATTGTTCAAGCCTCTCATGAACAAATATTGATTCTGTCTGTCCCGGCTCACATCCTCAGGCGCATATCTTGAGAGTTGAGTGAATTTATTGAGGTATTCACCCACACTCGATCTTCCTTGCCTCAGGTTCTCAAATTCTTGCCTCTTCAATATCATAACACCTTCCGACACATATTGACAACAAAAACTCTCCTTGAATTCAGCCCAATTAATCCTCTCCTGGTTCTCATGAGCATTGCATAAGGAATCCCACCAATCCGCAACTGCTCCAACTAGTTGATGAGAAGCAAATAGGACCTTCTCCCGGTCGCTGCATTGGACAATAGCTAGCATCTTCTCCATAGACTTGAACCAATCATCAGCATGTCAGCAGCTTAAGCAAAGGTTGGCGGACTAGTCCTCATAAACTCTCCCAACCGGTTATGAGGAGGCAGGGGTGGCGTTGGAGGCATGTGGGGCTGATTGTTGTTGTTACCAGCCTACAGTTGTCCCATAGTTTGTATCATGGTCTGCATGAGCTGGTTTTGCATTGCCAATAGTTGCTCAATGTTAATAGATCCATGATCAGGTCCTTGTCCACGGTTATTCTGAGGTGCTCCATTGTTCTCCTCCTCATCATTGCCATCCCTTTAGTGGCGAGTTCTCACCATCTAAAGAAAAGCAAAAGATAAGAATTTGGAAATGTCCCCAACTATATGCATCAAGGGATATGAAACTATACAATTAGCTACACTAACCTACGTGGACATGGAAATGCTAAAGCATCCTACAATCCTCTATTAAGCATACAAGCAAACAATATATAGCAAACAACACACCAAACAAAAACACATCAATTCCCGAGTGCTCCTATGTGCTCTAAAGTGTCCATTCTATCTTGGCTACGTCCTACGGTCAACCTGGCTCTGATACCAATTTGTGACACCCGGTTCCGAAAATAAACGAAGTGCAGTATATGTGTGGCCATGATGTTTAACAAACATATACAAGTGATTCACAAATGATAAACAGATAATTACCACAACTCAAATTATTAAATAAGTACTTTTATTACAATATCCGTATAATCTTCATATTGCAACTCTAATGATCATTATTGAACTATAACTGCAGCAGAAATAATCTAATTATGAAATTAAGCAAACTAAGCATAAAGGGTAGCGCAACTCCAATTACACCACAGGCAAAGCTGATGGCAGACACGGCCTGGAACCCCGTATTATCAACGTTATACTCCCAATCCTGACCTGCAACTGTTGCTGGGGGATTGCAAGGGTGAGTACATATCATACTCAGTAAGTGTGGAAAGTATGACATGTAGTTGATTCAAATTACAAATATAATAATGGCTAAGTGCTGAAAAGTACCATAAAACATTTGAAAAGCAATATATTATATGTATATGAAATAAACCCATCATAAGCCATGTAGTTATCATAATACCAGTCCATATTTCATATCCATCATCGTATACCAATATCCAAGTTCAATACAAGAATTTAATTCATAACCATCCATAACCATAACCAAATCCCAATTTCCCTCTAATCATGGAAGTTGTCCAGACGCTCATAATCGGGAGCAGGGCTATAATGATAGTTTTATTGGACACTCTGCAGAGGTTGTACCGCTTTACCCATGTGTTTGTGATTTCATCACCCGTCGGCGACTAAGGAACCTCCCTCACGCCTAGTACACTTCCTTTGGTGTATAGCCAAGAGATCACAAAATAGCCTTTACAAAGGGATTACTACACTCTTTAGACCCCACTAAGGTTTCATCGGTGGCGATGTTACCAACTGAGCACATCTTCAACCAAGGTCGCCTCTTGAGCCATTCAGATCCTAGGGTAGTCCCACCAATCATTAACAAACCCAATTCGACTACCCCTTCCCTGAGCATCCTTAGTGGTCCAACCAGCACTAGCAAAACCCTAATTAATCAGCTACGCTGCACCCATACTTGGCCTCATGGTGGCACTGTAGTCCTGGCTTATTCTCGCATAAACCGGTCCTTAGATCTAAAGCAAGCAAACCGCCATAACTTCCAACCCATCCACATACCGTCTTGCTTAGATCACCCATTACCATATCATATTAACCAGTTCATGTTATTCATAATCTCATAAATGCAACATTAAGTTGAGTGGTATGGTTGTTTTCCCATCCCAATTAATTAAGCGAAGCAAAAAGGTAAAAAGTCCTTCCCCTCTACCATACATTCCAGGTGACAAGGGTAGTCAAACAAATCTAGTAAACTTCCTATCATAGGTTTCCCATCAAAATTGACACAAGCATGCATTTTGCAAACAAAAACATTTACTTTAAAACGGGATCAATATACTTCAAGCACACTTGCCTTGCTCTTTGGATTAATTCAGGTCAAAGCCTTCAAACTCTTGGTGCTGGAGATCCTCCGCGGCACTCTCTAGCGCAAATCTGTCTAATCTGCACAATAAACATACAAACAAGAAAAACAATCAAAGAGTGCACAAATATTACTCAATATGACATTACATGCATGATTAATGCAAATGCAAGGTAGAACTTGTTAATGAGTTGCTTTTAATGATCACTAACTAGTTCTAATAGCTTTTAACAAGTTTATACAGGTTTGAAGTTGATTGGATCTAATTTTATAATTAATTTGACACAATTTAACCAAGAAAATCGGACTAGTTCACTAGGGACCAGACAAGTCTGCACTTTGCGAGATCAGCAGATTAGGGTATTCTAGATCGATGTGAATTTGTTGATTAGGGGTCGAATTCACGTAAGAAAAAGGAAATAGAAGGTATACCAGGTGTTTAGGACTCCAATGAATCAAGGATCTTGGAGGCAACACTTGGATCTTGACGATCCAGGGTTGATAAAGAACTTGATGGTAGATTGTTGATGAAGAACTCGAAGTTGATGGAGATCTTGATCCTCTTTCGTTTCCTCCTCGTCTTCTTATTGCTTGGGATCTCCTTCCCCCTCCTTGATTGCGGCTCTCCACGAACTAGGGTTTGGGTGGGGTGGAAAAGTGGCAAATAGATGTCAAGCCAAGGGGTGGGGTTGTTTATATAGAGGTGGAGGCTAGGGTTAGATGGATTTTGAGTTTAAGAGGAGTAGAGGCCGGTTTAGAGTCCCACATGGGCTCCAAAAGAGTTCGGCACAACGTCCCTAGGCCCACTTAACATGAAACCCAAGAAACAAGTCGTGAAACAAAAGATCAACAAGGAGTCGCAAAATATCGGACAAGTCTAAAAAGGGCTGGACTAGTACGAAGTTAGTCAGAGAGAAATCGGATAAGTCCGCACTGGACATCGGACAAGTCCGAACTTATCAAGAGAGGAAAATGGACAAGTCACTGGAATACCAGACTAGTTCAGACAAGTCCAGGGACTTAGCAAATTTTCATGGATTCCTGGAACACCGGACTAGTCTGCATGAGACCGGACAAGTACAAAAGTGTCCAGAGGCAAAAACAGACTAGTCCGTAGCAAAATCGGACAAGTCCGATCGAGGTCAGAGAGAAATCAGACTAGTCCGCACCAAAATCAGACTAGTCCGCACTTTCCAGAATTTCAAGTGCGGTTTTGTTTCAAATCAATTTTAAACTTATTCCTCTTTATGTGGATTAATGTTAAACATGTATATGAATGTATGTAGGGCATGATGCATGAAAATGAGGGTGTTACAGATACCAACTTGTGACACCCGGTTCCAAAAATGAACCAAGTGAACGTATATGTGTGTCCAGGATGTTCATCACTCATACATGATGAGACCACAAACGATATACAGAAAGTTACCAAAACTAAGAAATATGTCCTTTAATACAATTATTCAATGATCCTCAAATTACAAGCTCAAATTATGATTACTACAGTGGAAAATAAACTAAACTAAGCATAGCTAGGCGGCACAGCTCCACACCACAGGCGAGTCGACGGTAGCACACAACCTAGTACTCTGCATTATCCTCATGGTACTCCCAAACATCACCTGAAACTGTTGGTGGGGGGGGGGGGGATGCATGGGCGAGCACATGTCGCACTCAGCAAGTGTGGGAAAATATGACATGTAGCTAAAAACAAGGATGATAGTAAATAGCTAATTGTATAAAAGCACATTTAAATTCCCAACTTATGTAAAAACAACCTAAAATGTCTTGGTGAGGTTAATTCCCATCATATCTCAATTAAACATCATAATCTATATCTATCATTCTCTATTACCATCGTACCTTATTTATAACCAGCCATCAATTAATATAATCACTGTATGCAAATTTCATACCTCCTCTTAACCAACCATACTTATACGACATAACCCAATCCATAACCATATCGAAAACCATCCAAATCCCAAGTCCAAACTCTAATCATGGAAGTTGTCCAGGTGCTCATAGCCGGGAGCACGGCTGTCATGATAGTTTTTAAACTCGGCAGAGTTTGTACCACTTTACCCACATGTTCGTGATTTCATCACCTTTCGGTGACTAAGAACCTCCATTATGCCTTATCACACTTCCATTAGTTTGTGGCCAAGAGATCACAAAATAGTCTTTCAAAAGGGACTATTAGTATGTGTGGACCCACTAAGGTTTCACCAGCAGGCTTGAATCCCCATTCTCCCACCCACGGGCCCCCTCGTGTGCCATGCAGATCCCAGGGTAGGCCTCCTTGACTCCCATTCCCCCACCATCCAATGGTCCATACAATACCAACAACACCCTTAATTATTCAGGTACGACGCACCCATACTTGGCCTTGTGGTGGCATTGTTGTCCTGGCTTATTCTCGCATGAATCGGTCCTTAGATCTAAGACAAGCAAAACCACCATAACATTCGACCCAATCCACAACCCAAGCTTGCTTAGATCACCCCAGTTCCTTGTTACTCAAGTCATCATTATCATCAATTCACATAGTCCATTAGTTCATAATGAGTCATTTAGGTATTTTCCATCCCAATTAAGTTGAGCAAAGCAAAACTGTAAAATACCCTCCCGACTCTCTATAATATATCCCAAGCGATAAGGATGGTCATACAAGTCTAGTAAACTCCTATCATGGGTTTCCCATCAATTTGACACAAGCATGCAGTTTTGCAAACAAATATTTGAAAACAGGATCAAAATGTTCAAGGACACTTGCCTTGCTCTTGCGGCTGGTTTGGATCAGAGGCTTCAATGTTCTGTTGTTGAAGGTCCTCATAAGCACCCTCTAGATTGTTACCTTTTATTCCGCGCGACAAAGATGCGAAACAAACATAACATTCAATAAATGCTCACATAGTACTCAATATATCATGACATGCATGAATGATGCAACTATGATGTAATACATGTTACTAGATTGCTATTGTTGCTTATTAGATAGTTACAATTAAGTTTTACATGTTAGAGCAAGTTTTGAGTCGTTACAAAAAAACTAAAGAAGTTCCATAAATTCCAGAATTGAAGGACTGGACTAGTCCGCACCATGGGCCGGACTTGTCCGCTCTGGACCGGAAAGTTCAACGGACTAGTCCGCAGTAGACCGGACAAGTCCGCTACAACTAGGGTTTTAGCGAATATCCAACTAGAGCATAGTTTGAGTTAACTATGGAACCATAGTTGATGTAGGAAAAATGGATCTAAGGTATTTACCGTGAATCCTAGGGTTCAAGAGTTAAGGATTCGATGAAACTCGAGAACTTGACATCTACATCTGATTGAAGGCGAAGAATTGACAAAGAAGAATGTCGACGTCGAAGGATTGATGAAGAAAATCGTAGTAGCGACGACGATCTCGCTTGATTCAGGCACTGGGATTCGTCTATTGTTGATGAGGACATCGCTACCATTGATACAACCACAACATCAGCCTATTCACCACTTGCAGCTAATCAAGGTCTAATGACACGCACTCGTGCACGTCAACTTAATTATTAGGTGAATTCATTCCTTAACGTTCAAAGTAATTATCCTTCAAATGGGGAACTGTTAAAGCCTTGTGATGACCTTGTTATTATTAGGTGCTTAGGAATTGATCCAGCTAGCAGGAATGGGCGGATTAATGCAATGAAGGCTCCTCCACCCGAGGGGTCCTCGTAACTGCAGCAAGTACCAGTTTAAAAGGGGCTTTCAGCTCCCAAGGTTGTTTAATGCAAATAAGTACTTGCTGGAAAGGTCTCTTCGTCTACTTTTGATTCAATCAAGAATCAAAGGCAGATGACGCTTGAGATGCTCATAAAAGGCCGAACAAGAATCATGACTCCATCCTCAGTTCTAGTCTTCCTCCTCTATGTAAACAACTAGCAGCCATAGGAAGAGCTTGGGTTTTGTTTTCTGTAAGTTTAGCCATTACTGCTTCCTTGTAATGCAAGTGTCGACGAGACCTTCCAATTACTTGAATCGGAACCCCAACTTATCACACCCGTGAGTGTTTGCTTGTTATCTCGTTCTTGCTTGTTCTTCGATTGCTTGCAAGTTCAAGGCTATTCTTGGCACGTCAAGAACAACAACAACGGGAGCCGGTGTAACTATCGCTAGGGCGAAGCACCCTTGTAGTTGTTGTAGTCGGGTAGCACAACGTCGACCTCCACCCAAGTCATAGTTACCAAGAGATGGTATAACTGTAGCTTAAGCCGCCACACCATTCTGGTTGTGGTAGTCGGACAGCCAACATCGGCCTCCACCAAATTCATTCAGCACCAACATCTCGTCTTGAAAGATAGGGAATCCCCCGTACCCATTGGGTTTATCAAGTGGTGTCAGATTTTATGTTCCTCGATGAGAGATTTCCTTCTTGTTCTTCATTTACCTACAATCCACTTTTGCCTACGAAAGTTTGCTCTAAAAATCCTAAAAACACTTTGAGCCATTTGATTGGCTACTTAGCTCTCGAGTTGTTGAATTCACAGTTGCCTTTTTGTGTCTGGTTGCTGGTCCTAAGTTTTTCACCGCTAGAGTTTTGAGTTCGTGCCACTTTGTTCTCAGTCCATATTCATTACCTACCCAAAGTTGAGAAAAAGGCAAGGGCAAAAGAAAAGCCACACGGATCAGCAAGAAAAAGGCACGTGCCAAGAAAAAAAGGCGCACTGATTAAAATTGCTACAAAAAGTTTCTCAGCACAAAAAAAGAAACAGTTTGTGTAACATTTGTTTCAAGTTACGCAGTTCAACTTGCTGTTTTTGAATATTTTGTTAAAACACAACGTTCGTGCTGTTCGAACTTTTCTACTAAAGTAAATTTTACATCACGTGGAGTAACGCCTCGCGTCTCTATCACGATTTATACTAGGACCAGCATAGTACCATTATGGAATGTTTATTCAACTTGTTGTGACTAATGTGGTACTAGCTGTTCCTTTGTGCAACTCATTTCTAGCAGCCACCTACAGCTCCACAAAATCATCTACAACACCACAAAATTGTGCTGGCAGCCACCATTTGTTTTTGTTCTTGTTGTTTGCCGGCGCCCTCTGCATCGCGTGGTAAGAACTTGTAAGAGCTTGATTTCTTGCTAGTGAGGAAGTGATTTTGTCCTACCACCTCTTAGCAACTGCTAGGATTAATCTGCTTGTTATTTTATTTTCGTTCTGTACTAATCATGTCAGCTGATGTGAATACGACATCTCCACATTCACCACATACGAGGGGCATCATTCAGCACTTCGAACGCCAAGTAAAGCTGCACACGGATGCCCTCAACGAGGATATTCAAGTCACCAATTAACACATTGGTCAATTATAGTCAACGCAGATTTGCACTAACACCAAGCTGACCACATTAGAAAGCACTGCTGGGGCTATTAACACTTCTCTTGGAGCAATCATTGAGTGATTGGAGAGGATGGAACAGGTTGGACGCGAAGAGAGTCAAAGACGTGTTGATAACAGCCATGACTCTGTTGGCAGCGATGCAAGATATAACGAGACGGAGTATTCAGCGGATACCGAGCTTGATGATGGACCTTTCAGGTATCGACGGTAGCCACGTCGCAACCATCGTGGTATGGGTGGTCGAGCCCTACGACATGAGGTACATGACAATGACGATTCCCTACGCAGCATTAAATTCTCCATACCACCCTTTGATGGTAAATATGATCCGGATGCATATCTGTCTTTTGGGAATTATCAGTAGATCAAAAATTTGTATGCCATGATTTCCCTGATGATAAAAAGGTTAGAGCTGACACTAGTGAATTCACTGACTTTGCTTCCGTTTGGTGGCATTAGTATCAATCTAAAAATTCAGCTACCATACCACAAACATGGAATGCCTTGAAATAAGTCATGTGTCATCGTTTTGTTCCTTCCTATCATGCTCGTGACCTGTTGCATAAATTACAACAACTTAGACAAGTCAACAAATCTGTTGAGGAAAACTATCAAGAACTTCAAATAGGCATGATGTGTTGTGGCCTAGTTGAAAATGAAGAGGCTGCAATGGCTTGGTTTATGGGTGGTTTAACAAGAGAAATTCAGGACATATTGGCTTATAAGGAATACACTAACGTCACTTGATTATTCCATCTTGCTTGTAAGGCTGAAAGAGAAAGAGAAGTGCAGGGACGACGCACAAGAACTAACATTTCTGCAGGTCGAACTACCATATGGCAGTCCCGCTCATGTGCTGTTGGTACTAAGCATGATTCTCTGGACGATGCTTCCAATCGGTTGCCCATGACTACATCAAAATCAGCATCTTCGCGTGCAATTGAGACAACAAAAGGATCCACTCAAGCTGCAGCCAACGCTTCTTGTTCCATTGCTTCCACCGAGAGAACAAAAGACATTCAATACCTCTAGTGCAAGGGTTTTGGGCACCTACGAAGAGACTGCCCAAGCAAGCTTGTGCTGATTGTACGAGAAAACGGCGAGCACTCATCCCCTAGTGATTTAGATGATGAAACATATGCCATGCTTGCTGCACAAGATGCAGGAAAGAAGAATGATGATGAAAAGCACAATTGGGCTGATCGTGTTGACCACTATGAGAGTCTTGTTGTGAGGCATGTCTTGAGTGCCCAAATGATCAAAGCTGAACAGAACTAGCGACACAATCTATTCCAAACTAAGTGTGTAGTTTTGGAACGCTCGTGTCGCATTATTATTGATGGAGGAAGTTGCAACAATTTAGCAAGTGTTGTCACAGTAGAGAAGCTTGGGATGACAACACTTCCACATCCACATCTCTACTACATCCAATGGTTCAATGACAGTGGTAAGCTTAAGGTAATACGTCTGGTTCATGTTGAATTTGCAATTGGTTCCTACCATGATTACATTGATTGTGATGTGGTACCTATGCAAGCTTGCTCTATGCTATTTGGTCGACCTTGGCAATTTGATAAAGATACATTACATCATGGTAAATCAAATCAGTACTCTTTCATGCATAATGAGAAGAAGCTTGTTCTGCCCTATGTCTCCTGATGCTATTTTGAAGGATGACATTGCTAGAGCTTGCAAAGAGAAAAATAAGAAATCTACTCAAAATGAAAATTCAAATGTTGCGAAGGAATCAGTACACCCTAAGACTGACAATTCCAAATCTGCTCATGTGAAGAAGAATGAAATAAAATTGAAGAGTGCTTGTTTTCTTGCTTCCAAATCTGATTTGTTTGAATTAAAAAATAATGTTGCAATCTGCTATGTGTTTTCTTGCAAAGAAGCTTTGTTCTCACTTCACGACAAACCATGTGTTTTGCTCCCTGCTGTCACTAAGCTTTTGCAGGAATACGTTGATGTGTTTCCACAAGAGGTATCAGCCGGGCTGCCACCATTGAGAGGGATTGAGCATCAGATTGACCTCATCCCTGGGGCTTCTTTGCCAAACCGAGCACCATACAGGACCAACCCAGAGGAGACTAAGGAGATTCAGCGACAAGTACAGGACTTACTCGACAAAGGTTATGTGCGTGAGTCCCTTTGTCCTTGCTCTATTCCTATTCTTTTGGTCCCAAAGAAAGATGGATCATGGCGCTTCTGTGTAGATTGTCGAGCAATTAATAACTAGGTTAGATGATATGCTTGATGAACTTAGTGGCTCGATGATTTTCTCTAAAATTGACTTGCGTAGTGGATACCATCAAATTTGCATGAAGCTAGGTGATGAATGGAAAATAGTGTTTAAAACAAAGTTCAGTTTGTATGAGTGGTTAGTCATGCATTTTGGTCTCACAAATGCACCTAGCAAATTTATGAGATTAATGAATGAGGTTTTACGTGCTTTTATTGGAAGATTTGTGGTAGTATATTTTGATGACATCTTGATCTGTAGCTGTCGAAGTGTTTGAAACGACACTTCCCCCGGACCTGCTAAGGAGCAGCCCGCGGAGGTTCTTATTATGGTTGGGATACGCAGAGATCAAGATCAAGATGATGACACCAGAGATTTACGTGGTTCGGGCCGCCTGAGCGTAACACCCTACTCCAAGGGGTTTGTGTTGTATTGTGTGAGTATGTTCGCTAGTATGCCTGTTAGCTTGGATCAGCTCTGCTGAGATGAGATATCCCTGGGTACGTGCGGCACAACTCTTTTATAGTTCTAAGCACTCACCGTTACAAAGCTTGCCTGGCCCAACATGTGGCCTTGGTGTATTTAATGGCCTAATACACTGTCTAAAGGGTATTTTAAGTGTGATTAATAGTGTGATAACGTGCCTTAATGACTGCATTACTCCTATTAACAGTGCTCTGATCACGTGTCGTTAATACATCATTAATGACACGTAATTAAATCTTGTAACTGCCGCTTTAATTACCCTCGATGGTTCGTTCTAAAGGAGATTTGTCAGTGTGTATGTTGATGAAGGTCCGGAGGCTTCACACGTGGAAGCTCAGGAGCTTTCCCTTATGGGAGGTTAGGTCCGGGGCTGCTGTACATGTGTCTGCACCGAGCTCCTCTCTGGTGGGGGTTAGGTCCGGGGTCGTTGTACACGTGTTGTCACCGAAACTTTCCTTCGTTAGGAGTCTAGTTCCGGTTTTCCTTTACACGTGTTGACCCAGGAGCTACCCATATGAGGGGAGCGGGTCCGATGCAACGTGACATGTGGGGCCCGAGGAGACCTTCAACTCGGACATGTAGAACTCCCTTGTACTCTTCGCGGTACTAAGGGGTACCTGGTACGCAGGGTACCGATAGTGGCCCCCGGGCCCACCTTTGGGAGAAACCCTTTCGGTTAAGTTATTCTACCGGAATGGGGCCATTCTCGATTCCTGCGCTTCAATTTCAACAGTCTTCTAATATGCTGTTGGAGCGATGGTTCGGGAGTGAACTATTGACGTGTGGCTTGTTATGAATGTGGCAAATAAGATCTTTGAGTGAAGATCTCACGCAATTGAAGGTCGCCGGTACCCAATACGGAAACCGTATCGGTTCCATGCGCCCTGTCAGGGTGCCGCCATCGAGTTTCCCGCCGCTCATCATGACAATGATTCTCCTTGGGTAAGAACCTCGATCTCTTCGTCGGGGTGGCCCCAGGCCCACTCGTCATTGACGGGGTAGACTTTTGAAAAGTGCCTTCGTTCTTTCTGCGGTTTCCATCCAAGCGTCGTAGAGTCTTACTTAAGAGGGAAAGTGCGCACGGTTTGAGGACTCTTTACGCCTTCGATCAAATTTGCGCTCAGAGCATCCCAAACTCCGCCTAACTTCCCTTCCTTTGCTTCACTTTGCTGCGATGGAGTGGGGTCTTCCCAAGAGCCGACTCAAGAGTGACGATGATCTGAAGAAGGTCTGGACCTATATGGGGTGGTCCAATGACTCCTTCAACCACTTAGATCGCGCCAGCAAGCTCCCGTTCAAGAAGGAGCGCAGTGGCAACATGGTGTACTTCTCGGCATACGCCATGGTGGGATTCATTCCACCTTTCTCTTCTTTTCTTTTGATGCTGCTAGACTTTTATGGTCTGCAGCTGTATCATCTTGGCACCCATGCTCTTCTTCTAATGGCGACGTTCGTCCACTTTTGCGAGATGTGGGTGGGTATTCCCCCCTGCGTCGAGCTATTCTGCACCTTCTTCAGCATCCACACCACCGGCAAGGGGACTGAGCTTCTTGGATTCTACTATTTTGTGAAGCGCGAGAACTGCCCCTTCAAATACTTGAAGTCATTTCCTTCTGGCAAATGGGACGACTGGAAGAAAGATTGGATCATCATTATAGTGGAGGAGCATGAGAAGTTGGAGCTGCATGAAGGTCTCCCGAACGTTGACACCGACGCCTGGAGTGTAGTTCCGGTGTTGTCAGATGCCTTCAACCCCGTCTTGACCCGGATCCACGAATGCGTGGAGGGTGGAATGACTCCTCAGATGGTTTTTTTGCAACTTCCTGGTCAATAGATGGGAGAAGCTCGCATGGGCCCTCAACAGCGTGATGGATGACGACCGGATTGAAACTGGTCTGAAATCCAACTTGAATGACGAAGCTTTGGAGATTCATCTCAAGAAGTTCCAACATGGGATTAACGTCAATAGTGACGACTTAGTTTTGCCGGCAGCTTTCCTCCCTCTGAACATGGAGGCGCAGTTCAGTAGGGAGCTCCGGAGGAGGATGCTGGTGCTTGACGACCTTGGTGAGGTAGAAAGGCGTTCGACCACCAGGTTGGTGATCCTCGGAGCTTCTGAGGGTGGTCCTACCTCCGCCCCGAGCCGGAGGATTGAAGACACCGGAAAAGGCAAGGGTAAAGAGCCAGCTGAGCCCTCCAATCAGAAGAGAAAGTTGAAGCACGTTGACAGGAGGCCCGTCAGACCTGCCCCTTCTACCACGGCTCCTTCTCCCCAGCGGGGGAGGTCTTCTGCAGCTACCCCTGCTTTGGTGCAAGCGTCTTCAAGAGGTGTCAGCTCTGGGCAGTCGACCCCGGCCCCAGTGCCAACTAAAAGCTCCAAGACCGGGAGTTCTTCCCGGCCAAGAGAAGCTCCAGCCGAAAGGACTCCGGCTGCTGCGAGTGGTCCTCAACTGAGGTCCGAAGCCGTTGTCTCACCAGATTTTGTGGGCTCTAGCCCCGGGCCTCAAAAGAAGAGGTTCCAAGGTGACTTGGGTGGTAGCATCCCTAGGTAAGCATTGACTGCTCACCCTAAAATGCTAGTTTTGTTTTTGACGTGTCTTTAATCTTCTCTTCCCTTTATTTCTAAGGTGTCAAAGAAGGGGTCATGAACTTCAGTGCCTGTCGTGGTGGCTGGGGCTGCACCTGCCGAAGCTCCAGCTTCGAGCACCGAGCCTCCTCAAGTAATGGCGGAAGTCACGACAGCTCCGGTGCCAGCTGTTGTGGACTTGGACTCGGAGTCCTCGCCTGAAGCTCCTGTGGTAGCGCTGGAACACAGGGGAGAAGTCGAAGATATACCCCTAGCGATGGTGGCGAAGGCTGATGCTCCAGCACCGGCGATGCTAGAAGTTCCGGCCTTTGAGCTGGAAGTCATCGAAGCCCTGGCCGTTGAGCCAAGGTAATTAAAACCCCAACTATTGAGCAGGAAATTACTGAAGCTCTGGCCCTCGTGCCAGAAGTGGTTGACTGTCCGGTTGTTGAGCCAGAGATGCCTGAAGCTTCGATCGTTGAACCGGAAGAAGCTGCTGTGCTGGAGCCGGAGCCATCGGCGGTAGAGTCCCCAGATGAAGCCCCTGCTATTGCTCCGGAGGTAGTCGAACTGGAGCCGGAGCTGCCTGAAGAGGTGGCAGCAGGGCCTCTGCCTTCACAGCTTGCAACTGAAAGCTTGGAGGCAGCACCTTCAGCTTCTGCTTCGGTGGTGAGAGTTCCCCTAGTGGGTTCCTCTTCTGTTGCTGTTGATGGGCTCCCAGTGCTTGCCCAGATGAGGATAGCTGAGTAGAAGGAATGGATAAAGAGGGAGAAGTCCCGGTTAGAGTACTGGGATAAGCTGCTTGAGGAGAAGGAGGCTGCCATCCGGGCGCTCGACGCTAACTCCAGGGAAATCCTTGAGCAATCCAAGGAGAGGCGTGATGCTGTTGATGAGCGTCGCGAAAGCCTCAATGAATTGAATGAGGTTCTCTTGAAGCACCGAGCAGACTTGGAGGCGAGGGAGGAGAAGCTCCTTGAGCAGCAGGAGGATGTCATGAAGAGGAAGGCAGAAGTCACCCAGAAGTTAACTCTGGGTGAACAAATTTGGCGGATCGCTCAAAGAAGATTGAGTAGTGGACTGAAGACGAAAGGAAGAAGTACTAGAAGATGGGGCATGAGCTCTCAAAAAAAGAAGTTGATGTTGCTATCAGGGAAGGGAAGGTGAGAGGCAGGGAAAAGACTTGGCGAAGAGGCGAAACCGCATCCACCTCCGGGAGTCGGAGCTGACTGACCACGAGAAGCAGGTTGCTGAAAGTATGCAACAACATGCCAAAGTGGTGGAACACCTTGCTCAGGAGAGTTCGGAGCTAGCGGCCGCCCGGAGGTCACTGGAAGAGCTGCAGAGCTCGAAGGCAACCGAGTCCTTGATGGTATGGGACTTCTTGGGACGTGCGGACAGGGCCCCTATGCCCCTTGGTTCAGTCTAGTACGCTCGGAGGACCCAGCACAGGAGCTAGACCAGACGCTAGTGGCACTTGGCTCTGTTGGCAGCAAACTCGACGCGATGGGTAATGTCATCGCTGATCAGCTGGAGACGGAGGGTAAATATTTGGCCAAGAACGTCGCCGAGTATGTCTTGGCATGTTACAAAAGCCGAGACCCCCAGTCCTCCCTTGATCCGGTCTTTGAAGGAATTATCGCCGAGGAAGAGGATGCCACCAGAGCTAGTGTCCAAGAAGCTGCTGAGAAGGTTACTTTGTTTTTCCACATGACTTAGATCCTCTAGTGGCTAGGAATTTTCTCCTTTGGCCCCTTCTAACCCCAATTTTGTAATCCAGTACTTCTTATTAATGAAATCCTCCTTTCTGTCATGAATTTTACTTTGTCTTCAATATACTGTGTTGTATCTTGTTGGCCCCCAGTACATGTGTACAATTGAAGTGTGTACATGTACCAAAGATTATGGTCGTATGTTGATGACTTGAATGCTTCGTATTTGTATATTTTAGGTCCGAAGTCTTCAATTATGAGGCATCAAAGGCAGGCCCCTCGGATTGACAAAGCTTGGTAGCTCCGACAATTCCCAGTATCAACATATAAACGTTGACGGTCGGTGCTTGGTAGCTCCTGATGTCGTCGCATGAATAGTTGAATTTATGCTTCCAGGGGTTGTCGGAGCTTTGTAGCTCCGATATCACCCACTGTCAACATATTAAACGTTGATGGCGGGCCCCCTTGGAGGATGTCGAAGCTTAGTAGCTCCGGCGTCGTCCACCGTCTCTATGAATTTCTATTTTTCCTGCATATTAAATACAAGAAAGGAGTAAAATTCATCCTCTTGTCTATAAATCATTTGTGATTTATCATTCTTATTCAAGTATATTGATGTAATCTTTCTGGGCCCATATGCTTTTCTAGTACTCATCCTACTGAGGCCTGCCAGAGTGTAGGTAGAGTGGTGTACTTAGGGTGTTGGACCAAGCTAAGTCGATAGCACACTCTGGACCTATGTTGGTTTGGCGTTCAGGCAAGTAGACTATACAGCATGTTAAGATCCAAAGAGACCAACAATATAACTTGCCATGCATATGAATAACTTGGTAAAAACTCAAGAAGAATTACACAACTTCATTATAGACAAGAAGGTTAAAAATAATAAGTTGATAGCTTGAGCCTTGTACAAAAATAAATGCACATGGAGTCTGTTTTTACACAACAATATCTTTCGTTATAGGTCTGGTTTGCAGGGGAGACAAGGACACACTTAGGGTGAAGGACCAAGCTAAGTGCGCTATACATGTTGTACTAACCCAGGATAGGTAGTTACACTTTTTGTGCAGTGACTGTATGAAGTGTACTTGAACTTTCCGGACCCTCCGGGAGGGGTCCGGATGTTCTCCTGGAGGACCTACCCCTGTATGTTTATCGACTCTATAACATACATCATGTGTAATTACAGGCTCACCTTCGTGATTCTAAGCATAAAACTTACGAAGGTGCTCGATGTTCCAAGGATTAAGGAGCGGAACCCCATCCTCAGTTGCCAAGCGAACGCATCCGGGACAAGATACTTTGATAACTCGGAATGGACCTTCCCAGCTGGGAGAAAGTTTGTTCATTCCTTCACGAGTTAGTATCTTCCGAAGCACCAGATCACCTTCCTGGAGCTGTCAGTTGTGCACATGCCTTTGGTGATAGTGCCGGAGCGCTTGACGATAACGTGCATTCCAAACAGCTGCTTGGCACCTTCCCTCGTCGACAAGGTCAAGGACTTCACGCCGGAGCTGGTCCTGCATGGCTTCGTCAAAGGTCCGGACCCGGAGGGACCCCAAGGTGATCTTCGGAGGAAGGACTGCTTTTGCTCCGTACACCAGGATGAATGGAGTCTCCCCAGTTTACCGGTTAGGTGTTGTCCTGTTCGCCCATAATGTGGACGGAAGCTCTTCAATCCAGTTGGTTCCATACTTTTTTTTAGGTGCTCATATGTACGCGTCTTGAGTCCCTTTAATATTTCTGCATTTGCTCTCTCGGCTTGTCCATTACTTGCTGGGTGAGCTACTGAAGCGTAGCTTAGTTGAATGCCGAGGTCTTCGCAATATTCTTGAAATGCAGCACATGTAAATTGAGTTCCATTATTTGTTATGACTTTGTTCGGAACTCCAAATCTGCATATAATGGACTTCAAGAACTTGATTGCGGATTGCTTGTTGATTGTCACAACTAGAGTTGCTTCCGGCCATTTAGTGAACTTGTCGATGGCGACATACAGGAACCTCTAACCTTCGACAGCTTTTGGAAAAGGTCCCAAGATGTCCATGCCCCACACAGCGAATGGCCATGTAGGAGGTATCATTTGTAGCGATTGAGCCGGTGTGTGAATATGTTTTGTGTGGAACTGACACGCTTCACATTTTTTCACTAGCTCAACTGCATCCTGAAGTGCTGTAGGCCAGTAAAAGCCATGCCAGAAGGCTTTACCAACCAATGTGTCGGAAGAAGCATGGTTCCCGCACTCGCCTCCATGGATCTCCGCGAGGAGCTCGCAACCTTATTCCCTTGCAATGCACCGCATTAGGATGCCATTGGCACCATGTCGATAGAGATCCCCTTCTACCAACGTGTATCTTTTAGCCAATCTGACAATCCGATCAGTGGATACACTGTCTTCAGGAAGGATATTGTCTTTCAAGTAACTCCGGATTTACGAGATCCATGCATTGGAGATTACTTGAGCTTTTGAGTCTTGCGTGCTGGGTTGCTCGGAGCTTCCGACAGCACCTACGACCCTTGGTGGACGCCATGGTAGCAGGGCCACCGGGACCGCCAGCTTTGAGGTACTGGTCTCGCCCCCTTCGCTCAATTCGGCAGGTTGAGCTGTTGGTTTTGACAACCTCCGGACGAAGATTCCGTCAGCAGTTGTAGCTCCGGTTGAGGCTTTCGCCGAGAGTTTGTCGACTTCAGCTTTTTGAAGACGCTGAACATGATGGAGATCCAGGACTTCGAAGTCCTTCTGAAGCCTCTGGACTTCAAGGAGATAAGTAGCTAATTGAGGATTGTTGCAGGAACATTCACCTTTGACTTGTTTGATGTTGAGTTGTGAATCTCCCTTTACCAACAGCTAATTGACACCATAAGATAGTGCCACCTTGAGTCCATAGATGAGGGCTTCATACTCCGCCATATTGTTGGTTGCCTTGAAATCAAGGTTTACCATGTACTTGACCTTCTCCCAAGTCAGAGCCAAGAGAAGGATCCCAGCTCCGGCCCCTTGCTTTTGAATGGAGCCGTCGAAGTAGAGGGTCCAGTGAGGCTCGGTGAATACCGGAACTTTGAGTTCCGGTTTCTGCTCACTATGGCCACCAGGGTTTGATGGAGAGGGAGTCCATTTCGCCATGAAGTCAGCCAAGGCTTGACTTTTGTTTGCTTGTCTTGACACGAATTCTAGATTGAATTCTACCAGTTCTGCTACCCACTTTGCAATGTTCCCAGTAGAATTAGGGTTATGCAAAATAGCACGCAGTGGAAAAGAAGTTACCACTGATATTTTGTGGGCTTGGAAGTAGTGACGAAGCTTCCTTGAGGCAATAAGAACTACATAAAACAATTTATGCCCCTCAATGTATCTTGTCTTGGTGTCGTGGAGTACTTCACTGATGAAGTACACGGGACGTTGGAGGGTTTGGACCCTGCCGGAGGGTTCTGGACCTTTGGGTTATGCTTCTTGGACCCTCTCGGAGGGGTCCAAAACTCCTCATTGTTCGACCCAACTCACTAGGAAGATCCAGATCATTTTGGTCATCCAGCTGAACCTCCTCAGATGAATGAGGTTGATCTCCTATCATTTCGTTTTGAGGTTCCATGTTTGGGAGCTGAGACCCAGTCATGTCTTCAGGTGATTTCGGACCCTCCCAGAGGGGTCCGGACTTCTGGATTGGATGTGGCTCCGGTCTTTCTGCAACCAGGATCATACTAACAATTTTTGTGGTTGCCGAAATGTAAAGCAGTAAAGACTCACCAGGATTAGGAGCTACCAATATTGGTAATGTGGTGAGGAGCTGGTTCAGCTCTTGAAACACCTTTTCTGCTTCTTCAGACCAATGAAATGGTCCGGACTTCCTCAAGAGTTTGAAGAAGGGTAGTGCCCGTTCTGCTAGTCTTGAGATAAACCGGTTGAGTGCCTCTAGGCATCCAGTTAGCTTCTGGACATCTTTAATGTGGGTTGGGGCCGCATGTCTTCTATAGCCTTGATCTTCGCCGGATTTGCTTCAATTCCTCGGTGAGTCACCAGGAACCCCAGAAGCTTTCCGGAGCTAACCTCGAAGACACACTTGTCCGGGTTCAGCTTGGTGCGCATGGTGCGCAGCTTGTCGAAGACGGCTTGTAAGTTGTCAAGGAGTGACTCCTTGTTTTTGATCTTCACAACAATGTCATCGACATACACCTCCACCAAGTCTCTTATTAGCTCTCCAAATGTTTTGTACATAGATCGCAGAAATGTTGAAGCAACATTTTTAAGACCGAATGGCATGGCAGTATAACAGTACAATCCATCTACTGTTATGAAGGCAGTATGCTATTCATCTTCCTTAGACATTATTGTATTGTTATGAAGGCAGTATGCTCTTCATCTTCCTTAGACATTTGGATTTGATGATATCCAGAATATGCATCTAAGAAACACAATAGCTCACACCTGGAGGTGGAGTCCACTATCTGATCTATTCTAGGTAGTGGAAATGGATCCTTTGGACATGCCTTATTTAAGGTGGTGTAGTCAATACACATCCGAAGCTTCCCACCGGCCTTGGGTACAACAACTGGGTTTGCCAGCCATTTTGGATGGAAGAATTCTCGAATGAATCCAGCTTCGAGCAACTTCTTGATTTCCTGCCAGATGAAGTTTTGTCGCTCTATTGATTGCTTCCGAGCTGGTGTACAGGCCGTGCGTCTGGGTAAATCTTGAAATTGTGATCAATCACCTCCCTAGGGATCCCAGGCATTTGTGACGGTTGCTAGGCAAACACGTCGACATTAGCCTGGAGGAAAGTGATGAGCGCGGGTTCCTATTTGTTGTTTAGAACCCCCGATATACGGGTAGTTTGAGCAGCATCGGAACCAATTTGGACGACCTTGATGCGAACGTCGGTGTCGCCGCTTGGTTGCACACGAGCTGCGGAGGTAGAGCCTTTATGACGAATGCTCGGAGGGTTCGCAGTTGGATCCTTACCAGATGTTTCCTCTTGCGTTGTGGTAAGCACATAGAGGTCTTCTAGAGCAGTAACTCCTGTGGTGCGTTCTCTGCGGATCCGGTGAACACCCGTGGGTATTGGCATCTTCAACACCAAGTAGCCATAATGGGCAGCAGCCATGAACTTGTATAAAGCTGGCCTGCCCAAAATGGTATTAAACGGCAGGCTGATCTGCGCAACATTGAATACCAATTTCTCAGTTCTGTAGTTCTCTCGGGTCTCGAAGGTCACTGGGAGTGTGATGGAACCGAGAGGAGTAATGGTTCCCACACCTACTCCAGAGAAAGGTCGAGATGGGCGAAGGTCTGAAGGCCAGAGCTGAAGCTTAACGAAAGCTTCGAAGCTTATAAGGTTTAGCCCGGAACCTCCCTCCACCATTACATGGTGGATTTAAATATTGTTAATGGTGGGTGACACCATCAACGGGAGTTGGCCAGCCTCGATCATGTTTAGGGGGCAGTCTAAAGCATCAAAAATGATGGGAGTATCCATCCACTTTCGATGTGGCTCCGCCTTAGCAGTGGGAGCTGCCACGGCCATGTCCTGCTGCATTGTCCTAAGGATGCGGCGAGAGGTGATGTCCCAAGAACCACCATAGATGGTGTTGAGGGTCTTTCGGCGCTCGTTGTCAGAGACGTCGGGGTCATCATGGACAGTGTTGTAGACAGCTTTCAGGACCTTTTAGGGTCCTAGAAAGCTAGCTCCTCTTCGGCTGAAGCTTCGTCGACTTTTTGTTTTCCTTCCCTTTGACGGAAAGGAGCTTCTTCCTGGCGCTTGTTATAGCGCTCGGTAAGGTTCTGGACCTCCCGACACTCTTCCATGCTATGTCGGTTCGTCTTGTGAATCGGACACCATGCTCTAGAACTGTTGCCATCTTCTGATGAAGGACGAGGTCGCTTCTCGGGGTGTGGCCCCCGGCTTTTAGGGGCTGCGGCAGCAGCAGCGGCTGGTGCGCCAGCCGACAACTTCTTTTTGCCGTTGGCTTCTTTTTCTTCTTGCCACTACCGGATGTAGTGGCTTCAGTTTTGTAGGACTTCTGGTTAGCCTCCGGAGCTAGCTTAGAATGCATTTCACGGCCCTCTGTAGCTCTAGCACATTTGTCAGCTAGGCTGAAGAGTTCCGTGACGTTGGTAACTACTTTAATGGTCAGCTTCTTCAACATCTTCTTATCTCGAACACCCTGTCTGAATGCAACGATAACAGAAGAGCTCGAGATTGAAGGAATAGTGTTCCGTACCTGTGAAAACCGTTAGATGAAGGATCGCAACGATTCCCCTGATGTATGATTTACAGCAAACAGATCCAATTCAGTGCCAGGCCAGGTGTAAGAACTTCCGAAGTTGGCAGTGAACTGCAGGCATAGCTCCGCCCAACTATTAATGGAGTCGGGTGGAAGACTCATGAACCAGGACCTTACAGTCCCAGTTAAAGCCACTGGGAAGTAATTGGCCATCACGGCCTCATCACCCCACGCTGTGAGTATGGCAATGGAGTAGATTTGATGGAGTTCGGCGGGGTTGACAATCCCGTCAAATTTTTCCGGCAAGTGAGGTCAGAACTTCTGTGGCCATCTGACCATACGCAAATGCATGGCTAGGGCAGAACAACCTCCTCCTACTCCATGAGGAGCAGGGTATTCCCGAGCCTCTCACCTCTCATGAGCACGCTCGATATGGACACGGTCGTCCTGCTGCCGGTAACGGCGATCCAGTTCCGACCGCAAGTCATGAGTCAGAATCCTGGTGATGGTATGGGTGCGTCGCGCCCTAGGGGGCATGAAAGTCACCTGTTGGGATGCAACACGTCTCCTTTGTTGCGAGACTTGTGGACCAAGTCGGCCGGACAAGGTCCATCATTGTGATGGTGCTCGCCCCAAAGGGGGAGGACCTTGATTGCTAATGCCTACAGCTGCAGCTACAACCAGATGGTCAACGTCAGCCCTCCACTGCTCCATAGCACCCTGGGGTGCACCTGTAGGCGGTGGGTGTTGTAAGAGAGCTCGCGCAGCAATGAGCGCATGCTCGGGTTGTTGTTTGTTGATGCAATGATCGACACATATGCTCCATCTTGTTGACCAACATTGTTTGCCAAAACAGATGGTGCTATAGTGCCTGCTGGAACAATGGCACCTGCTGGCTGGTGAGCGTTGGAGGGATTGCCTCCAGCAGGTTGTTCAGCACGGTTGCCATTGGATGATCTTGCAGCATAATTCAACATCTTGTGATCTCGGGACTCCCCCCTTCCTGGCGCGCCAAATGTCGAAGTGTATGAAACGACACTTCCCCCGGACCTACTAAGGAGCAGCCCGCGGAGGTTCTTGTTATGTTTGGGATACGCAGAGATCAAGATCAAGATGATTACACTAGAGATTTACGTGGTTCGGTCCGCCTGAGCGTAACACCCTACTCCACAGGGTTTGTGTTGTATTGTGTGAGTCTGTTCGCTAGTATGCTTGTTAGCTTGGATTAGTTCTGCTGTGTGAGACCTATGTGTGCTGAATACATTGGCTTTGACAATAAAAGTTTTGAATGCTTCCATATCATCTTTTTAGCAAGGTCCGACTCTAGCTCCGAGCTTCTGCAAAGTCCGACTTTCTTTGTCCAGATCCATCATGTTTTTGGATAGCTCCAGTGAGCTTTGTATTTTAGCTCCGGCATGTCTTTGATAGCTCCGGCATGTCTTTGATAGCTCCGGCATGTCTTTGTTGAGCTCCGATATGTTCTGCTAGGTCCTACTTATGTTGGTTAGCTCCGACATGTTTTTCTAGCTCTGACTTTTGGGATGACTAGTTCCGACTAGTTTTGGTTAGCTCCGGCACTAGGTCCGACTAGCTCTGGTAAGCTCCGGCGCTAGGTTGTACTAGCTTTGTAAGCTCCGACTCAAGCTCCGGTTAGCTTTGGCTAGGTTCGGAGCTTGATCGCAATGTTCCTGCCTTTATCTTGCAATGTTTCGAACTTGCTTTATATTCTTAGAAAGATTTCTTAGTATTCATTTGCTAAGTTTTTGGTGCGTTTTGGTTGATATGGCTGATATCGTTTTGATATGCTTTGCAACATGCTTATGTGAGGTGCTCACGTAAGGTGTTGTGTATGGAACTAATTTGAGTTAAGTCGCAGACTTGGGATCGTACGAATTGGTTGTTTGTTCATGTGCAGGTGTTGCTTGACTTCAAGTCATGGCTAGTGACAGGATCCTTTGGACTAGTCTTAGGGAGGAGATGAGGTTCCAACAACCAAATTCAGGAGGAATTGTGGTTGAGCGGGTCACGAGGTCGCGCAGGATGATTGAATCAAGGGCAGTGTATATGAAGGTTACTGGACATCGAAGGAAGGTGTTTGCATGTATGCATGCAGTGCATGACGTGGCAACATGGTTCCAAAGGTGGTTTATGGATGGAAAGATCTGGTTGTAAGGATCGTATTGTATCGGTTGATGACTTCGGCTGCGGTGGAGTCGGTTATGGCTCGGTATGGAAAGTATCGAGTTGGTTATGATAGGATTTCATGTGGGTCACAAATTTGAGTTGTTTTAGGAATGTGATGTTCCTAAGGTGTTTGGAAGTCTTAAGATTGCTTCTATCTGCATATAGAAGAGTCCTAAGCAGTTATGGAAAGTTTCGATTCATAATTTGAGTAGGATTAGAGTCCTAGTTGAGATTGGGTTGGCCCAAGGGATGGTTATATAAGCAAGGGAGGCCAGAGCTCGTGGGGCACGACTTTGGGGCTGTTCCTCTTGTGTTCTATTGAATAAAATTCGTAGTTTGAAGGAACTTTTGTGCCTTGTTCATCCGACTTGTTCCAGACAAGTTTTACTCGTCGAGTTTCTGGACAGCACTACCTTTTGTCGGTGGTTTTATCATAACTCGAGTTTTACAGATCCAATTGACGTGATTCTTTTTAGGTTGTCTTCAAAACTTGATTATCTATCATCTTTCAAAATTTTGCGGTCGTTGGATTTGTGGTTTCTATTCTACACGAGTTTCTTTGCAGCGTTCTAGAACTATTTTTCTCGGGTAGGACAGATTGACCTTTGTTCGATCTTTCGATCATAACTTGAGTTTCTCTCGACGGATTTGAGTGATTATTCTTGTGTTTTATTCATGACTTGATTCTCTATGATATATATCACTTTTTTCCAGGTGAAACACGTTTAGATTAGTCTCACACAAGATTTCTTTAACAGATCGTTTTTCTGCCGAAGGAGTTGAGATTTAATTGTTTCCGCTGCGTAAGATTTTTAAATCTACCATTCACCCCCCTCTGGTAGCTTTTCACGTGCTCTTCGATCCTACAATTGTTATCAGAGCCACGGTGCTCTAGTCATTGTGATTTGCACGTGTTTTTGACTAATCATCATGGAGAAATACTCCACCAAACCTTGTGTGTTTGCTGGTATTGATTTTCAGCTTTTGAAGGCACGCATGGAGGCTTTCATCCAGGCGCAAGGCTCTACAAGATGGGAGAAGGTGTACAAGCCTTATGAAGTGCCACCTAACGATCAAGTTACAGCTACAAACCTACGGGACGTCGACAACAACAACAAAGCCCGAACCTTGATCATCCAAGGACTCACTCAGAGCGACTTCGACCGCGTTGCACATCTTCGATCGGCATATGATGTATGGAGAGCACTTTGTGACTATCACGAAGGATCCAACACGATCAAGGAGGTAAGGCAAGACATGTTCAAGAAAGAATACATGCGCTTCGAGATGCAACTCGGTGAGTCCATCGATGATCTCTTTGCTCGCTTTAACAAAATTCTCAGTAACTTGCGTAGTGTTGATGTTAATTTTTCTGATGCTGAAAATGCTAGGCAACTTCTTAGTGCATTAGACATGTCAATCTGGGAGATGAAAGTTACATCTACTCGTGAATATTCCGTCATGAGTACACTTACTTTAGATGTGCTCTACTCTAAACTCAAAACTCATGAAATTGACATCTTATCATGTAAGAACCCAAATAAGTCTATTGCATTTGTCTCACAACGTGATATGCCTAGTTCCGGCCAATCATCATCTTGCAATACTCTTGCTTTGTTGTCCTCACTAACCCTAGAGCAGATCGAGGAATTTCCAGAGGAGGAGCTAGCACTTCTCTCTACTAGGTTCTCAAAAGCATTGAAAAATGTGAGAACTAGAAGGAGAGGAAGCTCCGGACCTCAACGATGCTTCAAATGTGGTAAGACGGGACACTTTCATACAGAATGCCCTAACCTTTTAGGTTCTACTTCTCGAGAAGAAAAACAATCAAGGATGAGGTACTCCTCAATAAATGATAAGAAGAAGAAGAAGGGCTTTACAGGTCGCCAACTGGTGAACAGTTTTATCTCCGCACTCCAGGAACTTGGCTCAAGCGGCGTGGACATTAGAAGTGAATAAGATGAAGATGATTTGGCCAACTTATGCTTCATGGCGGACAAAACAAGATCAAGATCAAATCAGGAGGATGCAGAACACAACAATGACGACGATGAGGTATGTTCTACCTGTAATGAAATGTGTGATACAATTTGTCGTGCAACTATTATTGTTAAGGAAAAGGACAAAAAGCTTAGGGATAATGCTGCCAAAATTGAATCACTAGTATCTGAAATCAACCATTTGAAAACCTTGATTCCTAGTGATGATTCTTGTCCCTCGTGTGGTTTAATCTATGAACAATTGTCCACATTAAGAACTGCACATTCCTCTACTCTAGATAGACTTGAACTTGAAATTGAAAAGAACAAAAAGCTTACTGCACTTGACATTGATTTGCATTGTTCTAGTTGTGATGATCTTGAAACGAAACTGAAAGATGCTATGAATGAAATTTCAATATTGAATAATGCTTTACGTTCTCATAAAGTTAAATATTGTTCCAATTGCAAATTAAAAGGAAAAACTTCATGTGAAAATTGCCTTGACCTGTCCAATAAACTTGATAACATGCATAGGACATTAGATCGATTTTGTGATGGGAATAAGAACCTAAACTTGCTGCTGAATTCTTCCAAGTCTTGCCAAGATAAAACTGGTTTAGGTTTTGATTCTCATGCTCATGCTAAGGCACATCCACCTAAAATTGTAAAGTCATTAGGAAGTGGTTTGATTCAAATAGTTCCTAAACAAAAAAAAAAGTGGTTTTCAAATCTGCAGGAGTGTTGTCTCATTCGGTTTCAAATAAAAATATTGCTTGCTCATCTAGACATGAACACAAAGTTAAATTTCATTGTACCTACTGTGGTAGAGATAGTCATGTTATAGATTTTTGTTATAGACTAGCTAAACAACAGAAAAGGGAAAGAATGATTGCTAGATCTCATAACTTTCATGCAAAATTTGCTGCACATATTAAACTGAATGCCAGGAACATGCAACCTGCTGTTATGAGTCAAAAACATTCAAAGTTTACCTCCGGACCTTCTGTTTTTGCCTCCGGAGCTACTGATTTTTGTGCTACACAAGTAACACCTTATAGGTCAGTAGTTAAGAATAAAAAACCTCAAACTTTGACTCATAAACCTGCTGTTGTATCTCAGCTTTCGCGTGTTTTTCCTGCTGCACGTCGTGTGACTCAGTACTGGATACCTAAATGCCTTTTGACTAACCCCAGTATTGAGTCATCGACGTATTGTGCTTCTATGTAGGTTATATGCTTGAGGAAGGAGAACATTTGGATTGTGGATTCAGGTTGCTCACGCCACATGACCGGTAACAAAGAATGGTTCTCCTCCCTCTCTCTTGTGTCACGTGTAGAGAATGTTACTTTTGCCGATAATTCTTCAACTCCTATAATTGCTAAGGGTTTGGTTAGAGTAAATGATCACTACACTTTGAAGGATGTGGCACTTGTCAAAAATTTGAAATACAACTTGCTTTCTATTTCACAATTGCTAGATGAAAATCTGGAAATTATTTTCAATTAAAACTGCTGCAAAGTTGTAGGTTCAAATAGTGAGCTTATTTTTAATAAGTCTCGGTTTGGAAGAGTTTTTAAAGCTGATTTTGATATGTCTTCCTCTAAGCATAGGTGTATAGTTGCTAATGATTCCAAGATTTATATTTTTGGTATCGTAGACTTGGTCACGTAGGCTTTGATCATCTCATGCGTGTTAGTGCTCTTGATCGCATACGTGGGCTGCTTAAGCTTAAAGGGGATAAAGAAATTGTGTGCTCTTCTTGTAGACATTCTAAGATGGTTGCAGGTTCAAATACTCCTCTCACAATGATCATGACAACTGAACCGGGTCAACTTTTGCACCTTGACACCGTAGGACCTTCACGTATTCAATCCTTCGAAGGTAAATGGTATGTTCTTGTTATTGTTGATGATTATTCTAGATACTCTTGGGTTTACTTTATGGCATCTAAGAATGAAGCTTTTAGTCACTTTAGAACTTTATTTCTTAGATTATCAATTGATCACCCAGGATCTTTAAAAGCAATTAGAAGTGATAACAGAACCGAATTTAAAAATCTATCTTTTGATCACTTTTGTGCTAAAAATGGAATAGATCATCAATTTTCTTCACCATATGTACCTCAACAAAACGGTGTTGTAGAAAGAAAGAACAGAACCTTAGTTGAGATGGCTAGGACTATGCTTGATGAATATCAAACTCCTAGGAAAATTTGGGCTCATGCGATTGCAACCGCTTGTTATGTCTCAAATCGTGTTTTCTTGCGCACTAAGCTAGGTAAAACACCATATGAGCTCCGGTTTGGACGTAGGCCTAATGTTACGCACTTTCGGGTCTTTGGTTGCAAATGCTTTGTTAAGAAACATGGTAATCTTGATAAATTTGAACCTAGATCCATTGATGGCATGTTTCTTGGTTATCCATCTCATACTAGAGGTTACCGTGTGCTTTTACTTGACACTAACAAAATTGTGTAGACTTGTGAAGTGTCTTTTGATGAATCTAGCCCAGGTACTAGCTCAAACATTGCAGGTCCAGATCCATATCAGCAGGGGGAGAGCATTTTCATTGAAGATGAGGAAGAGGTGGAGCCGCTGCCCGAAAATTTAGCAGCTAATGACATTGTTTGAGCTTCTGATTTTGATTCACAACTAGCACCGACGACCACCATTGCTGGTCCAGATCCTCCTCAAGTAACAAGCTCATCGATTTGTGATGAACATGAATAAGAAGAAGCTTGTGAAGTATCCACTCCCCTCCGGGTTCTCAAAATTCATCCTCCATAACAGATTATTGGAAGCTTGCACGAACGAGTTACACGGTCCAGGTTTTGCGATCCAAACTCTCATGCTCATTCTGCTTTTGTTGCTTCTTTTGAACCCAAAGATATATCTCACGCACTCACTAATGAATCTTGGATTATTACCATGCAAGAAGAGTTAGAAAATTTTGATAGAAATAATGTTTGAAAACTTGTACCTCCTCCTCAAGGTCACACTTTAATTGGAACTCAATGGGTGTTAAAAAATAAACAAAGTGAGGATGGGGTTGTAGTTAGGAATAAGGCTAGGTTGGTTGCTCAAGAATTCACTCAAGTTGAAGGTCTAGATTTTGATGAAACTTTTGCTCCTATTGCTATATTATAAGCCATAAGAATTTTGTTAGCTTTTGCTGCATCTAAAGGTTTTAAGCTATATCAAATGGATGTTAAAAGTTCTTTTCTCAATGGCTACATAGATGAGCAGGTTTATGTCAAACAACCACCGGGTTTTGAAAATGGTTGTCAAACAACCACGGTCCCAAACAAGCCCCTAGAGCACGGTATGATAGGTTAAAAACATTCTTACTTGAAAAGGTGTTTACCATGGGCAAAGTTGATAAAACTCTTTTTGTGCTTAAGCATGGCAATGAATCATTATTCGTTCAAGTGTACAAGGATGATATTATCTTTGGTTGTGCTTCTCATGATCTTGTGTCCAAGTTTTCAGCTATGATGAGTTCAGAATTTGAGATAAGTATGATGGGAGAACTCACGTACTTTTTGGGGCTGCAAATCAAGCAAACCAAGGAGGGTACCTTTGTGCATCAAACGAAGTATACAAAAGACCTCCTAAGGCGCTTCAATATGGACAAAAGCAAGCCTCTTGAGACACCAATGGGAACAACAAAAACACTTGAACTTGATGAAGATGGTGAACCCGTGGATCAAAAATAATATAGAAGCATGATCGAATCACTTTTGTACCTCACGGCATCAAGACCGCATATACAATTCAGTGTATGTCTTTGTGCACAGTTTCAAGCCTCCCCACGTGCTTCACATCATCAAGCCGTCAAAAGGATTCTCAGGTACTTACATGGAACTCAAGAATTTGGCATTTTTCTTCCTTCTTCCTCAACCTTACTTTGAAAGCTTTTTCCGATGCTGATTTTGGAGGTTGTAGGATTGATAGGAAAAGTACTTCCGGTGCTTGTCATTTTCTTGGTAATTCACTTGTTGCTTGGTCCTCTAGAAAACAAAATTCAGTTGCACAATCCACAGCCGAATCTGAATATGTAGCTGCTGCTAGTGCTTGCTCACAAATCCTTTGGATTGTTCAAACACTTAAAGACTATGGGGTTGATCTAGATAGTGTTCCACTGTTTTGTGATAACATTAGTGCCATTTGCATTGCTAAAAACCCTGTGTAACATTCTAGAACTAAGCTCATTGATATTATGTATCACTTTCTCCGTGATAATGTTGAAAAAGGAAACATTGTGCTTCACCATGTAGATATCGAACAACCATTGGCTGGCATTTTTACAAAACCTTTTGATTTCACTAGTTTTTGTTTCATTCGTAGTGAAATAGGGGTTATGGATCCTCATGGCTTACATTGAAGGGGAGTTTTCAAACTTGAGAAGTCTATGTGTGAATCTAAAATTAAAATAATATGAGCATAGTATTTCATACATATATGACTTTGTGATTCCTTTTACATGCTAAAAGTTCTTACTACATTACTCGTGTTATACATTTTGTAGTTTTTGCTATGTCTAGTAATTGGAATAATTACTTACACTAAATCTGGTCATGGTTGAACTTTCTTACTGTTTTGAACTTGTTGCATGCTCACAAGTGTTTTTAATCATAAAGAATTAATCAAGTAATCAACTCACATGTTGAGTTTTTGTGAATAAATATAAGTTGAGAAAAGATCAAGAGAATATGCATGCATCGCACTTCTTCTTTTGAGATGGCTTATCATTGCACTTTGATATGAACTTGGAAGAAGTTGTGTATGACTAAAACCATGTCCTTAAGCTTCTGATTGTCAAATGGCATAGGCTTGACTTGGTTGGTTAGAATAAGGCAGATGCGCATATAATCTCTTGAAAATATCACATGATCTAAATTTGTGCTTTGAAAAATAATAAAATGCAGCAACAAGTGTGATGCTTTTAGGTATTGAAATAGTTAAGTTTGTGAGATCATAACTTGCTTAAATTGAAAATTACATTTGATCTCTAGCACGGCTTACACTACTTTATGTATCTCATTATTGTGATAGTTTAAGTTACTTGATAGTATGACTTGGATGAGCTTTGTTTTATTTGTATATGTTATAATATGCTCATAACAATTAAAATTTCTCTTTTGAACCTTGTTGAATACATTGTCAAAGGGGGAGAGATAATATGGTGAATTATGCAAGGGGGAGAAATATGTATAGGAGGGAGAAATTTACTCAAAACTTTTCATGCCAATGGAGGGAGAAATTTACTCAAAACTTTCATGCCAATGTTCGCATTTTAAATGGTGTTGCCAATGCATTCATCAAGGGGGAGATTGCGAGACCTATGTGTGTTGAATACATTGGCTTTGACAATAAAAGTTTTGAATGCTGCCATAACATCTTTTTAGCAAGGTCCGACTCTAGCTCCGAGCTTCTGCAAGGTAAGACAATAGGTCCGACTTTCTTTGTCTAGATCCATCATGTTTTTGGGTAGCTCTGGTGAGCTTTGTCTTTAGCTCTGACATGTCATTGATAGCTCCGACATTTCTTTGATAGCTCCGACATGTCTTTGCTAAGCTCCGATATGTTCTGCTAGGTCCGACTTATGTTGGTTAGCTCCAACATGTTTTTCTAGCTCTGACTTTTGGGATGACTAGTTCCGACTAGTTTTTGTTAGCTCCGACACTAGGTCCGACTAGCTTTGGTAAGCTTCAGCGCTAGGTTGTACTAGCTTTGGTAAGCTCTGGCTCAAGCTCCAGTTAGCTTTAGCTAGGTTCGGAGCTTGATCGCAATGTTCCTGCCTTTATCTTACAATGTTTCGAACTTGCTTTATATTCTTAGAAAGATTGCTTAGTATTCATTTGCTAAGTTTTTGGTGCGTTTTGGTTGATATGGCTGATATCGTTTTGATATGCTTTGCAACATGCTTATGTGAGGTGCTCACGTAAGGTGTTGTGTACGGAACTAATTTGAGTCAAGTTGCAGACTTGGGCTCGTACGGATCGGTTGTTTGTTCATGTGCAGGTGTTGCTTGAGTTCAAGTCATGGCTGGTGACAGGATCCTTTGGACTAGTCTCAGGGAGGAGATGTGATTCCAACAACAAAATTTAAGAGGAATTGTGGTTGAGCGGGTCAGGAGGTCGTGCAGGATGATTGAATCAAGGGCAGTGCATTTGAAGGTTACTATACGTCGAAGGAAGGTGTTTGCACGTATGCATGCAGTGCATGACATGGCAACATGGTTTTGAACATGGTTTATGGATGGAAAGATCTGGTTGTAAGGATCGGATCGTATCGATTGATGACTTCGGCTGCGGCGGAGTCAGTTATGGCTCGGTATGGAAAGTATCGAGTTGGTTATGATAGGATTTCGTGTGGGTCACGAATTTGAGTTGTTTTAGGAATGTGGGATACGTTCCTAAGGCGTTTGGAAGTCTTAAGATTGCTTCTATATGCGTATAGAAGAGTCCTAAGCAGTTATGGAAAGTTTCGATTCATGATTTGAGTAGGATTAGAGTCCTAGTTGAGATTGGGTTGGCCTAAGGGCTGGTTATATAAACAAGGGAGGCCAGAGCTCCTGGGGCACGACTTTGGGGCTGTTCTTCTTGTGTTCTATTGAATAAAATTCGTAGTTTGAAGGAACCTTTGTGCCTTGTTCGTCCGACTTGTTCCAAACAAGTTTTACTCGTCGAGTTTTTGGACAGCACTACCTTTCATCGGTGATTTTATCATAACTCGAGTTTTACAAATTCAATTGACGTGATTCTTTTTGGGTTGTCTTCACAACTTGATTATCTATCATCTGTCAATGTTCCACGGTCATTGGATTTGTGGTTTCTGATCTGCACGAGTTTCTTTGCAGCGTTCCAGAACTGTTTTTCTCGGGTAGGACAGATTGACCTTTGTTCGATCTTACGATCATAACTTGAGTTTCCCTCGACGGATTTGAGTGATTCTTCTTGTTTTTTCTTCATTACTTGATTATCTCTTATATATATCACTTTTGTCCCGGTGAAACACGTTTAGATTAGTTTCACACACGATTTCTTTATCAGGTCATTTTTCTGCTGAAGGGGTTGGGATTTAATTGTTTCCGCTGCGTAAGATTTTTAAATCTACCATTCACCCCCCTCTGGTAGCTTTTCACGTGCTCTTCGATCCTACATGATGAGATGAGATATCCATGGGTACGTGCAGCACAACCCTTTTATAGTTATAAGTACTGACCGTTACAAAGCTTGCCTAGCCCGACATGTGGCCCTTGCTTATTTAATGGCCTAATACACTGTCTAAAGGATATTAAGTGTGATTAATAGTGTGATAACATGCCCTAATGGCTGATCATGTGACGTTAATACAACATTAACGACACATAATTAAATCTTGTAACTGCCGCTATAATTACCCTTGATGGTTCGTGCTGAAGGAGATCTGTCGGTGTGTATGTCGATGAAGGTCCGGAGGCTTCACACATGGAAGCTCAGGAGATTTCCCTTACGGGAGGTTAGTTTCAGGGCTGCTGTACACGTGTCGCCATCGGAGCTCCACTCTGCTGGGGATTAGGTCCGAGGTCGTTGTACATGTGTTGTCACCGAAACTTTCCTTCGTTGGGAGTTTAGTTCCGGTTTTCCTGTACACGTGTTGACCCAGGAGCTACCCATATGAGGGGAGCGGGTCCGATGCAACGTGACATGTGGGGCCTGAGGAGACCTTCAACTCTGATAGGTAGAACTCCCTTGTACTCTTCGCTGTACTAAGGGGTACCCAGTACGTAGGGTACCGACAATAGCAGATCTCTAGAAGAGCATCTTGATCATCTCCGTGTTGTTTTCAATGCTTTACGTGATGCACGCTTATTTGGTAACATTGATAAGTGCACCTTTTGCACGGATAGAATCTCTTTTCTTGGCTATGTTGTGGCACCACAGGGAATTGAAGTCGATCAAGCCAAGGTGGAGGCGATACACAGTTGGCCGACTCCTATCACGGTCACACAAGTACGAAGCTTTCTTGGACCTGTTGGATTCTATTTGTGAAAGACTTCAGCACCATACCAGACCCACTGCATGAGCTTACAAAGAAGGACGCTCCATTCACATGGGGCAAGGCACAAGAGGTTGCATTTGCAACTTTGAAGAATAGGTTAATACATACACCCCTTCTCCAATTACCAGATTTCAGTAAGACTTTTGAATTGGAATGTGATGCTAGTGGTATTGGATTGGGAGGTGTCTTGTTGCAAGAGGGGCAACATATTGCTTATTTTAGTGAGAAACTAAATGGGCCTAGTCTGAACTATTCCACTTACGATAAACAATTATATACACTAGTACGAACTTTGGAAACATGGCAACATTATTTATGGCCTAAAGAATTTGTTATACATTATGATCATGAATCTTTGAAGCACATTAACAGCCAAGCTAATATGAACCGTAGGCATGCCAAGTGGGTATAATTCATTGAGTCCTTTCCATATGTCATCAAACACAAGGAAGGAAAAGATAATGTCATTGCGGATGCCTTATCTCACCGTTATAATATGTTGTCCCAACTTTATTTTAAGATTTTTGGCTTGGAAACTGTAGGATCGAAGAGCACGTGAAAATCTACCAGAGGGGGGTGAATGGTATATTTAAAAAATATTACGCAGCGGAAACAATTAAATCCCAACCCCTTCGGCAGAAAAACGATTTGTTAAAGAAATTGTGTGTGATACTAATATAAACAGGTTTCACCGTGACAAAAGTGATAGATATCAGAGAGAATCAAGTCACGAAGATGACACAATTAGAATCACTCAAATCCGTCGAGAGAAACTCAAGTTACGATTGAAAGATCGAACAAAAGTTAATCTGTCCTACCCGAGAAAAATAGTTCTGGAATGCTGCAAAGAAACTCGTGTAGATGAAAAACCACAAATTGAATGACCGTGAAATTTTTACAGATGATAGAAAATCAAGTTGTGAAGACAAACCAAAAAGAATCACGTCAATTGGATCTGTAAAACTCGAGTTATGATAAAAACACCGAAGCAAGGTAATGTTGTGCAGAAACTCAATGAGAAAAACTTGTCTGGAACAAGTCGGACGAACAAGGCACAAAAGTTCCTTTCAACTACAAATTTTATTCAATAGAACACAAGAGGAACAGATCCCAAAGTCATCTCTCACGAGCTATGGCCTCCCTTGCTTATATAACCAGCCCTTAGGCTAACCCAATCTCAACTAGGACTCTAATCCTACTCAAATCACGAATTGAAACTTTCCATAACTGCTTAGGACTCTTCTATACGCAGATAGAAGCAATCTTAAGACTTCCAAACACCTTAGGAACGTATAACACATTCCTAAAACAACTCAAATTCGTGATCCACACGAAATCCTATCATAAACAACTCAAATCTTTCCATATTTGAGTCAAACACGACTCAATCGCAGCTTGAGTCCATAACCTAGTCAGTTGGACCTTTCCGACAAATTATTTACGTCCACATCTCTTCATCACGCCTCGGAACCATGTAGCCACGTCCATGCACTCCTTGCACACGTGCAAACATCTTCCAACGACGTCCACAATACCTTCATATGCATTGTTCTTGATTTAAACATGATGTACGACCTCCCGATCAACTCAACCACAATTCCTCCTGAACTTGGTTGTTGAACCTCATCTTCTCCCTAAGACTAGTTCAATGAATCCCGTCACCAGCCATGTCTTGAACTCAAGCAACACCTGCACATGAACAAACAACCAGTACTTCCAAGCACAAGTCATTGACCTGACTCTCGTTAGTTCTGAAAGTACAACATCTTAAGTGAGCACTTCACATAAGCATGTTGCAAACCATAGCAAAATGATATCAACCATATCAACCAAAACATACCAAAAACTTAGCAAATGAATACTAAGCAATCTTTCCAACAATGTAAAGCAAGTTCAAAACATTTCACAGAAAAGCAGGAACATTGCGATCAAGCTCCAAACCTTGCCAAAGCTAACCGGAGCTTGAGCCAGAGCTTACCAAAGCTAGTACAACCTAGCGCCGGAGCTTATCAAAGCTAGTCGGACCTAGCGCTGGAGCTAACCAAAGCTAGTTGGACCTAGCGCTGAAGCTAACCAAAGCTAGTCAGAACTAGTCAACCCAAAAGTCGGAGCTAGAAAAACATGTCGGAGCTAACCAACATAAGTCGGACCTAGCAAAACATATCGGAGCTTAACAAAGACATGCCGGAGCTATCAAAGACATGCCGAAGCTAAAGAAAAAGCTCACCGGAGCTACCCAAAAACATGTCGAACCTTGACAAAGCAAGTCAGACCTATTGTCGGACCTTGCAGAAGCTCGAAGCTAGAGTTGAACTTTGCTAAAAAGGTGTTTTAGTAGAATTTCAGAACTTTTATCATCAAAGCCAATCTATTCAGTACAAGCCAATGTATTCAGCACACATAGGTCTCACAATCCCCCCTTGATGAATGCATTGGCAACACCACTTAAAATCCGAACATTGGCTTATTCACATTAAAAGTTTTGAAAACAATTTCTCCCCCTTTGTAAAACAGAAATAAAATGAGAAGACAAAGAAATTCTTCCTATGAGAAGAATCGTGCCAAAACAATTATGAATTTGTGCAATGTGTAATAAATTTCTCCCCTTGCATACTTATCTTTAAAAATTCACATATTATCTATCCCCATTTGACAATGTATTCAGCAAGGTTCAAAAGAGATAATTCAAATGTTATGAGCATATTATAACATATACATATAAACAAAGCTCATCCAAGTCATACTATCAAGTAACTTACACTATCACATCAATGAGATACATAAAGTAGTGTAAGCCATGCCAGAGATCAAATGTTGTTTTCAATTTAAGCAAGTCATGATCTCACAAACTTAACTATTTCAAGACCTGAAAGCATGACACTTGTTGCTGCATATTATTATTTATCAAAGCACAAAATTTTGATCATATGATACTTGCAAGAGATTATATGCGCATCTGCCTTATTCTAACCAACCAAGCCAAGCCTATGTCATTTGACAATCAGAAGCTTAAGGACATGGTTTTAGTCATACACAACTTCTTCCAAGTTCATATCTAAGTGCAATGATAAGCCATCTCAAAAGAAGAAGTGTGATGCATGCATATTCTCTTGATCTTTTCTCAGTTTATATTTGACCATAAAAGCTCAACATGTGAGTTGATTATTTGATTAATTCTTTATGATTAAAAGCACTTGTGAGCATGCAACAAGTTCAAAACAGCAAGAAAGTTCAATCATGACCAGATTTAGTGTAAGTATTATTCCAATTACTAGTCATGGCAAAAACTAAGAAATTTATAACATGAGTAATGTAGTAAGAACTTTCAGCATGTAAAAGGAATCACAAAGTCATATACATATGAAATACTATGCTCATATTATTTTAAGTTCAGATTAACACATAGACTTTCCAAGTTTCAAAACTCCCCCTCAATTTAAGCCATGAGGATGCATAACCCCTATTTCACTACGAATAAAACAAAAATGAGTGAAATCCAAAGGTTTTGTAAAAATGTCAGCCAATTGTTGTTTGGTATCTACATGGTGAAGCGCAATATTTCCTTTTTCAACATTATCACGGAGAAAGTGATACCTAATGTCGATGTGTTTAGTTCTAGAATGTTGCACAGGGTTTTTAGCAATGCAAATGGCACTAGTGTTATCACAAAACAGTGGTACACTATGTAGATCGACCCCATAGTCCTTAAGTGTTTGAACAATCCAAAGAATTTGTGTGCAAGGACTAGCAGCGGCTACATATTCAGATTCAGCTGTGGATTGTGCAACTGCGTTTTATTTTCTAGAGGACCAAGCACCAAGTGAATTACCAAGAAAATGACAAGCACCGGAAGTACTTTTTCTATCAATCCTACAACCTCCAAAATTAGCATCAGAAAATGCTTTCAAAGTAATGGTTGAGGAAGAAGGAAGAAAAATGTCAAATTCTTGAGTTCCATGTAAGTACCTAAGAATCCTTTTGAGGGCTTGACGATGTGAAGCACGTGGGGAGGCTTGAAACCGTGCACAAAGACATACACTGAATTGTACGTCCGGTCTTGATGCCGTGAGGTACAAAAGCGATCCAATCATGCTTCAATATTCTTTTTGATCCACGGGTTCACCATCTTCATCAAGTTCAAGTGTTGTTGCTGTTCCCATTGATGTTCGAAGAGGCTTGCTTTTGTCCATGTTGAAGTGCCTTAGAAGGTCTTTTGTATACTTTGTTTGATGCACAAAGGTACCCTCCTTGGTTTGCTTGATTTGCAGCCCCAAAAAGTATGTGAGTTCTCCCATCATACTCATCTCAAACTCTGAACTCAACATAGCTGAAAACCTGGACACAAGATCATGAGAAGCACAACCAAAGATAATATCATCCACATACACTTGAACGAATAATGAGTCATTGCCATGCTTAAGCACAAAAAGAGTTCTATCAACCTTGCCCATGGTAAACCCCTTTTCAAGTAAGAATGTTTTTAACCTATCATACCATGCTCTAGGGGCTTGTTTAAGACCGTACAAGGCTTTGTACAGTTTGGAAACATGATTAGGAAAATCTGGATTTTCAAAACCCGGTGGTTGTTTGACATAAACCTCCTCATCTATGCAGCCATTAAGAAAAGCACTTTTAACAACCATTTGATAGTCCAAAAGTATACTTCCATAAGTCAAAAAGTAAGTTTGAAATATTATGAGTTAAAAACATAGCAGTCGCACGATAATTTTAGCACATAGAAAGTTCGTATGGTCCAAACGGCCGCTATGTATTATAAAAAGAAAAGTTAGACAGCCCAAAGCATTGACTCGCATGCAGCTCATGTGTTGCAAAGTTTGATCAATCCAAACAAAAATACGTGCACCTCACTTGTGTGAGTAGTTTCCGCAAGTTTGGACAATCCGAAGTGAGTTTCTCGGGTATACTCAAAACTTTACATGTAAACTCTCACTGTTAGCCTATTTGCCGATTTATTCAGCACCTAGGTCTCACAATCTCCCCGGTGATAAATGCGTTGGCAACACCACTCCGAAACAGAACATTGGCTCATTCACGTTTCATGAAAAGTTTTGACAAAATTCCACTCCCCCTTTTTGAAAATCAAAAATCAAATGAGAAGAAACCTCTAAACTTAAAAATTCTCCCCCTAAAGATGTACACTCTCCTTGAGAAGAACATGTAAATCAAAACACTTGTGAATGTAACATAAATAAAAACAACTGTGAATGTTCAACGTGTAACATATTTCTCCCCCTTTGACGATGTATTCAGCAAAGTTTAAAAGAGAAATTTGAATTTGTTTTGAGCAAAATATGACATATGCATATAAAACAAACCTCATCCAAGCCATACGATCAAGTAACTTATACTATCACATCAACGAGATACATTAAGTAGTGTAAACCATGCTAGAGATCAAGTGTAATTTCAATTTAAGCAAGTCATGATCCCCTAACTCAACTAACGACAGATGCTGCTGTTTTTTATTATCTTTTAAATAACAAATTTAAATCATATGAACTTTGCAAGAGATTATGTGCAACACCTGCCTTATTCTAACCAACCAAGCTAAGCCTATGTAATTTGACAATCAGAAGCTGAAGAACATGGTTTTAGTCATACACAACTCCTTCCAAGTTGATATCAAAGTGCAATGATAAGCAATCTCAAAAGAAGAAGTGCAATGCATTCATATTCTCTTGATCTTTTCATTATTTTTCATTTGATCATAAAAGCTCAACATGTGGGGTATTGATTGATTAATTTTCATGATTAAAAGCACTTGTAAGCATGCAATAAGTTCAAAACATTAAAAAGGTTCAATCATGACCAGATTTAGTGTAACTAATTATTCAAATTACTGGTCATGGCAAAAACTACAAAATGTATAACATGAGTAATGTAGAAAGAACTTTCAGCATGTAAAAGGAATCTCAAAGTCATATATGTATGAAATAATATGCTCATATTATTTTAAATTTCAGATTTACACATATACTTCCAAAGTATCAAAACTCCCCCTCAATTTAAGATATGAGGTAACCCCTATTTCACTAGAATGAAAGAAAAACAAGTGAAATCCAAAAGTTTTGTAAAGATGTCAGCCAATTGTTGTTCAGTATCTACATGGTGAAGCACAATGTTTCCTTTTTCAATATTATCACAGAGAAAGTGATACCTAATATCATTGTGCTTTGATCTAGATTGTTGCATGGTGTTTTTAGCAATGCAAATGGTACTAGTGTTATCATAAAATAGTGGAACACTATCTATATTTACAACATAGTCCTTAAGGGTTTGAACAATTCATAAAGTTTGTGAGGAAGCGCTGGGAGCGGCTACATATTCAAATTCTGCCGTGGATTGTGCAACTGAACTTTATTTTCTAGGGTACCAAGTGATGAGGACATCGCTACTGTTGATACAACCACAACAGCAGCGCATTCACCACTTGCGGCTAATCAAGGTCCAATGACTCGCGCTCGTGCATGTGAACTTAATTATCAGGTGAATTCATTCCTGGCTGTTCAAATTAATGATCCTTCAAATGGGGAACTATTAAAGCCTTGTGATGACCTTGTTATTTTTAGGTGCATGGGAATTGATCCAGCTAGGAGGAATGGAGGGATTAATGCAATGAAGGCTGCTCGACCCGAGGGGTCCTCGTAACTGCAGCAAGTACCATCTGAAAAGGAGCATAACTTACAACTCCTAAGGTTGTTTAATGCTAATAAGTACTTGCTGGAAAAGTCTCTTCGTCTACTTTCCATTAGATCAAGAATCAAAGGCAGATGAGGCCTGAGCTGCCCACAAAAAGCCAAACAAGACTCATGACTCCATCCTGAGTTCTAGTCTTCCTCCTCTATATAAGCAACTAGCAGCCATAGGAAGAACTTGGGTTTTGTTTTTTATAAGTTTAGCCATTGCTACTTCCTTGTAATGCAAGTGTCAACGAGACCTTCCGATTACTTGAATGAGAACCCCAACTTATCACACCCGTGAGTGTTTGCTTGTTATCTTGTTCTTGCTTGTTCTTCGATTGCTTCCAGGTTCAAGGCTGTTCTGGCATGGCAAGAACAACAACAACAGGAGTCGGTGTAACTATCGCTAAGACGCAGGACCCTTGTGGTTGTCGTAGTCGGGTAGCACAACGTCGACCTCCACCCAAATCGTAGTTATCAGGAGACGGTGTAACTGTCTCTCAAGGCGCCACACCATTCTGGATGTGGTAGTCGGGCAACCAACGTTGGCCTCCACCAAATTCGTTCACCACCAACATCTCTCATCGAAAGATAGGGCATCTCCCGTACCCGTTGGGTTCATCAAATAGTATTAGATTTCAGGATGCTCGGCGAGAGATTTCCTTCTCCTTGTTCTTCATTTACCTACATTCCACTTTTGCCTACAAAATTTCGATCTAAAAATCCTAAAAACACTTTGAGCCTTTTGCTTGGCTACTTAGCTCTCGACTTGTTGAATTCACGGTTGCCTTTTTGTGTCGAGTTGTTAGTCCTAAGTTTTACACCGCTAAAGTTTCGAGTTCGTGTCACTTTGTTCTCAGTTCATTTTTATTATCTACCCAAAGTTGACAAAAGACAAGTGCAAAAGAAAAGCAGCACAGATCAGCATGGAAAAGATACGTGCGAAGAAAGAAAAGCCGCACTAATTTAAATTACTAAAAAAAATCTCAGTACAAAAAAAACAGTTTGTGTAACATTTGTTTCAAGTTTTGGAGTTCAACTTGCTGTTTTGAAAGTTTTGTTAAAACACAATATTCGTGCTGTCTGAACTTTTCTACTACAGTAAATTTAACATCACGTGGAGTAACGACTCGCGTCTCTATCACGGTTTAGACCCACCAGCACAATACCATCATGGAACGTTTATTCAACTTGTTGTGACTAATGTGGTACTAGCTGTTCCGTTGTGCAACTCATTTCTAGCAGCCACCTACAACTCCACAAAATCATCTACAACACAACAGGGTTGTGCTGGCAGCCACCGTTTGTTGCTCTTGCTATTTGTCGGCGCATCCTTCATCGCGTGGTAAGAACTTGTAAGAGCTTGATTTCTTGCTAGTGAGGAAGTGATTGTGTCCTACCACCTCTTAGCAACTGTTAGGATTAATCGGCTTGTTGTTGTATTTCCTTTCTTTACTAACCATGTCAGCTTATGCGAATGAGACATTTCCACATTCACCACGTATGAGGGGCATCATTCAGCATTTTGAACGCCAAGTAAAGTTGCACACGGATGCCCTCAATGAGGATATTCAAGCCAATAATGAATGCATTGGTCAATTAGAGTTGACGCAAATTTGCACCAACTCCAAGCTGACCACATTAGAAAGCACTGTTGGGGATATTAACACTTCTCTAGCAGCAATCATTGAGCGATTGGAGAGGATGGAACAGGTTGGATGCAAAGAGAGGCAAAGACATGTTGATGACAGCCACGACTTCGTTGGCAGCGCTGCAAGATATGACGAGGCGGGGTATTCAGCGGATACCGAGCTTGATGATGGACCTTTCAGGTATCAACGGCAGCCACGTCGCGGTCATTGTGGTATGAGTGGTCGAGCCCTACGACGTGAGGTACGTGACAATGACGATTCCCTACGCAGCATTAAATCCTCCATATCACCCTTTGATGGGAAATATGATCCGGATGCATATCTATCTTGGGAATTATCAGTAGATCAAAAATTTGCATGCCATGATTTCTCTAATGATAAAAAGGTTAGAGCTGCCACTAGGAATTCACTGACTTTGCTTATGTTTGGTGTCATGAGCATCAAACTAAAAATCCAGCTACCGTACCACAAACTTGGAATGCTTTGAAATGAATCATGTGTCGTTGTTTTGTTCCTTCCTATCATGCTCGTGACCTGTTGCATAAATTACAGCAACTTAGGCAAGGCAACAAATCTGTTGAGGAATACTATCAAGAACTCCAAAGAGGCATGACGCGATGTGGCCTAGTTGAAAATGAAGAGGCTGCAATGGCTAGGTTTATGTGTGTTTTAACAAGAGAAATTCATGAAAAATTGGCTTATAAGGAATACACTAACATCACTCGATTATTCCATCTTACTTGTAAGGCTGAAAGAGAAGTGAAGGGATGATGCATAAGAACTAACATTTCTGCAGGTCAAACTACCTCATGGCAGTCCCGCTCAAGTACTGCTGGTGCTAAGCATCATTCTCTGGATGATGCTTCCAATCGGTTGCCCAGGACTACATCAAAATCAGCACCTTTGCGTGCTATCGAGACAACAAAAGGATTCACCCAAGCTATAGCCAACACTTCTTCCATCGCTTCCACCGGGAGAACAAAAAGACATTCAATGCCCCGTGTGTAAGGGTTTTGGGCACCTACGAAGGGATTGCCCAAGCAAGTGTGTGCTGATTGTACGAGAAAACGGTGAGTACTGATCCGCTAGTGATTTAGATGATGAAACATGTGCCATGCTTGCTACACAAGATGCAGGAAAGAAGAATGATGATGAAGATCACATTGGGGCTGATCATGCTGATCACTACGAGAGTCTTATTGTGAGGTGTGTCTTGAGTCCCTAAATGATCAAAGCTGAACAGAACCAGCGACACAATCTATTCCAAACTAAGTGTGTAGTTTTGGAACGACCGTGTCGCATTATTATTGATGGAGGAAGCTGCAACAATTTAACAAGTGCTGCCATGATAGAGAAGCTTGGGATGACAACACTTCAACATCCACATCCTTACTACATCTATTGGTTCAACGAAAGTGGTAAGCTTAAGGTAGCACCTTTTGTTCGTGTCGAATTTACAATTTGTTCCTTCCATGATTACATTGATTGCGATGTCGTACCTATGCAAGCTTGTTCTATGCTATTTGGTCGACCTTGGCAATTTGATAAAGATACATTACATCATGGTAAATCAAATTGTCGGTACCCTGCGTATTGGGTACCCCACGGTACTGCAAGAAGTGCAAAAGTGTTCCACCTGTCAAAGTTGAAGGTCTCCTCAGGCCCCACACGTCACACTACACCAGACCCGCATCCCTAATGTGGGTAGCTCCGGGATTGACACGTGTAATGTAAGTCCAGAGCTAAACTCCCAACATAGGGAAGCTCCACAGTCAACACGTGTATAATGACCCTAGACCTAACCCCCAGCAGAGGGGAGCTCTGGTGCCACCACGTGTATATGGAGCCTCCAGACCTACATCACCAACGAGTACACTGGCAGATCTCCAACATCACAGACATTCAAGGGACAGTTAAAGCGGCAGTTACAAGACCTGATTACATATCATTAATGTTGTATTAATGACACACGATCAGATCACTATTAATAGGGGTAAAACAGCCATTAAGGCACGTTATCACACTATTAACCACGCTTAATGCTCATGGATAGTGTATTAGGCTATTAAATACGACAGGACCACATGTCAGGTCAGGAAAAAGGTGTAACAGTCAGTCCTTGGACTATAAAAGGACTAACCGCGCCGCACGATACAGGGGCAATCTGGGCCAAGCTAACACACATACTAGTGCTACGGACAAACTCAATACAACAACACAAATCCCATGGAGTAGGGTATTTCGCTCAGGCAGCCCGAACCACGTAAATCACCTGTGTCATCATCTTGTTCCCGATCTCTGCGCTCCCAAATCAATACAAGAACTTCCACGGGCTACACTTAGTAGTACTGGGGGAAGTGTCATTCTCACACTTCGACATTTGGCGCGCCAGGTAGGGGGAGCCCGAGATCACAAGGAGGTGAACTCTGTCGTAGGATCCTCCAACGGCAACCTTGCTGAACAACCTGCTAGAGGCAAGCCTTCCAACATGCAGCAACCAGTGGGTGCTGTTGCCCCGACGGGTGCCATGCCACCACCACCACCACTATCTACCCTAGCAAACTATGCTGGACAACAGGATGGGGTACTTGTGTCGATCACAGCATCGGCAAACAACAACCCTGAGAACACGCTAATTGTTGCACGAACTCTATTGGAGCACCCACCAGCACCGGAGCACCTCAGGGTGCGATGGAGCAGTGGCGTGCTGATGTGCAACATCTGGTTGCAGCCGCAGCCGATGCCATCAGCAACCAAGATCCCCCCCTTCAGGGCAGACAACAGCTCAACGTAGGATCTTGTCTGGAAGACATGGTCCTCACGTGTCACAGCACCGACGGTGTGCTACATCCCAGCAGGTGACTTCGCTTCCTTCCAGGGCACGTCGCACCCACACCATCACCAGAATTCTGACTCACGACCTGCGGTTGGAACTGGATCGCCGTTACCGACAGTAGGACGACTGTGTCCATATCGAGCGTGCTTGTGAGAGCCGAGAGGCTCGGGATAGCCCTGCTCCTCAGGGAGTAGGGGGAGGCTGTTCTACCCTGGCCATGCACTTACGCATGGTCAAATGGCCATAGAAGTTCCGGCCTCATTTGCCGGAGAAATTCGATAGGGCTATCAACCCCGCTGAGTTGGTTCAAATTTACACCACTATTATACTTGCAGCGGGGGGCAACGAGGCCGTGATGGCCAATTACTTCCTAGTGGTTCATGAGTCTTCCACCCGACTCCATTAATAGTTGAGAGGAACTATGCCAACAGTTCACTGCCAACTTCGGGAGTTCTTACACCCGACATGGCACTGAACTAGATTTGTTTGTTGTGAAGCAAACAAAGGGGGAATCTTTGCGATCCTTTATTCAGCGGTTTTCTCAAGTACACAATGCCATCCCCTCAATCTCAAGCGCTTCTGTTATTGCTGCATTTAGACAGGGCGTTCGAGACAAGAAGATGCTGGAGAAACCGGCGACCAAATAAGTCACCAGTGTCACGGAACTCTTCAGCTTAGCAGATAAATGTGCTAAATCTGAGGAGGGACATGAGATGCACTCCAGACCATCTCTAGAGGCAAAGAAGAAATCTTCCAAGAATGAAGGCACTACTTCCGGAGGTGGTAAAAAGTAGAAGAAAACCAACGGCGAAAATAAGCCATCAATCGGTGCACCTACTGCTGCGGCTGCTGCAGCTCCGGGTGGCCGGGGACCACGCCCCGAGAAACGACCTCGACCATCGTCAAAAGATGGTGGCAGCTCCATAGTGTGGTGTACGATCCACAAGATGGACAAGCACAGTCTGCAAGAATGCCGAGAGGTCCAGAACCTTGTCGAGCGCTACAACAAGTGCCGAGAAGAAGCTCTTATCCGCCAACGGGAAGGAAAGAAAAAAGTCGACAAAGCTCCAGCTGAGGAGGAGCTAGGTTTTCAGGACCCCAATAAGGTTTTGAAGGTCGTCTACAATACCATCGACGACGACTCCGACGTCTCTGACAACGAGCATCGGAAGACCTTGAACACCATTTATGGTGGTCCTTGGGATATCATATCTCGCCGCATCCTCAAGACAATGCGGCGGGATATGGCTGCTGTAGCTCCCACCGCCAGGGCAGAGCCTCATCGGAAGTGGGTGGACACTCCCATCATTTTCGATGCTTCGGTCTGACCTCATAACATGATTGGAGCTGGCCAAATCCCGTTGATGGTATCTCCGACCATTAACAATGTTCAACTCCACCATGTACTGGTGGACAGAGGTGCAGGGATGAACCTCATATGCTTCGAAGCCTTTGTCATGCTCCAACTCCGACCTTTGGACCTTTGCCCCTCTCGACCTTTCTCTGGGTTGGTCTAGGGGCATTACCCCTCTTGGCTCCATCACAGTCCCGTTGACCTTCGGGACTCGAGAGAAGTACAGAACCGAGAAGATGGTCTTCAACATAGCGTAGATCAGTTTGTCGTTCAATGCCATACTGGGCAGGCCTGCATTGTATAGGTTCACGGCTGCTGTCACTATGGCTACTTGGTGTTGAAGATGCCAGCACCGTCAAGTGCTCTCCGGATCCGCGAGGATCGAACTATAGGAATCACTGCATTAGAAGAACTCCATGCACTTGCTACAGCACATGAGGAAGCATCTGGTAAGGAGCTAGCTCCAAAATCTTTGAGTTCTCGTCATCAAGGCTCAACCTCCGCACCTCGTGTGCAACCAAGCAACAACACCGACGTTCCCGTCAAAATTGTCCAAATTGGTTCCGATGCTGCTTAGACTACCCGTATATTGGGAGGTCTGAACAACAAACAGGAACTCACACTCATCACCTTCCTCGGGGCTAATATCGACGTGTTTGCCTGGCAACCATCGCAAATGCATAGTATCCCTAGGGAGGTGATTGAGCACAATCTGAAGATTTATACTGACGCACGTCATGTACACCAGAAGCCCCGGAAGCAATCAATCGAGCAACAAAACTTCATCCAACAGGAGGTCAAGAAGTTGCTCGAAACTGGTTTCAATTGGGAGGTGTTTCATCCAAAATAGCTGGCAAACCCAGTCATAGTGCCCAAGGCTGGCGGGAAGCTTCGGATGTGTATCGACTACACCACCTTAAATAAGGCATGTCCAAAGGATCCATTTCCACTACCTAGGATAGATCAAATAGTGGACTCCACCTCCGGGTGCGAGTTATTGTGTTTCTTAGATGCATATTTTGGATGTCATCAAATCCAAATGTCTAAGAAAGATGAAGAGCATATTGCCTTCATAACAGTAGATGGATTGTATTGTTATATTGCCATGCCCTTTGGTCTCAAAAATGTTGCTTCAACATTTGTGCGAGCTATGTACAAAACATTTGGAGAGTTAATAAGAGACTTGGTGGAGGTGTACGTCGATGACATCTTCGTGAAGATCAAGAACAAAGAGTCACTCCTTGATAACTTGCAAGCCATCTTTGACAAGTTGCGCAACACGCGCACTAAGCTAAACCCGGACAAATGTGTCTTCGGGGTTAGCTGCGGGAAGCTTCTAGGTTTCTTGGTGACTCACCAAGGAATCGAAGCAAATCTGGCAAAGATCAAGGCCATAGAAGATATGCAGCCCCCAGTCCGCATCAAGGATGTCTAGAAGCTAACTGGATGTCTAGCTGCGCTTAGTCGGTTCATCTCAAGACTGGCAGAGCGGGCACTTCCCTTCTTCAAACTCTTAAGGAAGTCCGAACCATTTCATTGGTCTAAAGAAGCAGAAAAGGCGTTTCAAGAGCTAAAGCAGCTCCTCACCACCCTACCAATCTTGGTAGCTCCAAATCCTGGTGAGACTTTACTGCTTTATATTTCTGCAACTATGGAAGTTGTAAGCATGGTCCTGGTCGCAGAAAGACCGGAGACACATCCAGTCCAGAAACCCAGACCCCTTCGGGAGGGTCCAGAGCTACCTGAAGGCGAGTCTGGGTCCCAACCCCCAGACACGGATCTTCAAAATAGAGTACTAGAAGATCAACCTCTCTCATCTGAGGGAGTTTTAACGACTGTTCAAGGAGATCCGAACCCACCTGTAAAGGTCCTGGTTGAATAGGAAAAAAATCCAGACCCCTCTGGGAGGGTCCGGAAAGCTCAACAAGAATGACCGGACCCCTCTGAGAGGGTCCGGATCGATGGAGAAGAAACTTCGGGCCCCTCCGAGGCAGTCCTGGACCGTCTAGTGCCTAGTGTACTTCATCAGCGAAGTACTCCACGATGCCAAGACACGCTACATTAAGATGCATAAACTGCTTTATGCAGTTCTTATTGCCTCATGGAAGCTTCGTAACTACTTCCAAGCCCACAAAATATTGGTGGTAACTTCTTTTCCACTGCGTGCTATTTTGCATAACCCTAACTCTACTGGGAACATTGTGAAGTGGGCAGTGGAGTTGGGCGAGTTCGACCTAGAATTCGTGTCACGACAAGCAATCAAGAGTCAGGCTTTGGCTGACTTCGTGGCGGAATAGACTCCCTCTCCATCAAACCCTGGGGGCCTCACTGAGCAGAAGTCGGAACCCAAGGTCTCGGTCTTTACTGAACCACACTGGACTCTCTACTTCGACGACTCCGTGCAGAAGCAGGGGCCGGAGCTGGAATCCTTCTTCTTGCTCCGACTGGGGAGAAGGTCAAGTACATGGTTCACCTTGATTTCAAGGTGTCGAAGTGTGAGAACGACACTTCCCCCGTTACTACTAAATCTAGCCCGCGGAGGTTCTTGTATTGATTTGGGAGCAGAGAGATCGAGAACAAGATGATGACACAGGTGATTTACATGGTTCAAGCCGCCTGAGCGTAATACCCTACTTTGTGTTGTTGTATTGAGTTTTTCCGTAGCACTAGTATGCGTGTTAGCTTGGCCCACATTGCCCCTGTATCGTGTGGCGCGGTCAGTCCTTCTATAGTCCAAGGACTAATCATTACAACTTTTGCCTGGCCTGACATGTGGCCCTAGCGTATTCAATAGCCTAATACACTGTCCATGAGCATTAAGTGTGGTTAATAGTATGATAATGTGCCTTAATGGCTGCGTTACTCTATTAACCGTGCTCTGATCGTGTATCATTAATACAACATTAATGACACGTAATTAGGTCTTGTAACTACTGATTTAACTGTCCCTTGAATGTCCATGGCGTTCGAGATCTGCCAGTGTACTTGTTAGTGGTGTAGGTCTGGAGGCTCCACACGTGGCAGTTCTGGAGCTTCCCCTAGCGGGGAGGTAGCTCCAGAACCGCTATACACATGGTGGCACCAGAGCTCCCCTCTGCTGGGGGTTAGGTCTGGAGTCTTTATACACATGTTGACTGCAGAGCTTCCCTATGTTGGGAGTTTAGCTCCGGACTTACATTACACGTGTCAATCTCAGAGCTACCCATATGAGGGATGCGGGTCTGGTGTACTGTGACGTGTGGGGCCTGAGGAGACCTTCAACTTTGATAGGTGGAACTCTCTTGCACTTCTTGCAGTACCGTGGGGTACCCGGTACGTAGGGTACCAATAGTGGCCCCCGGACCCACCTCTGGGAGAAACCCTTTGGGTTAAGTTATTCTACCGGAGGTGGGGCCATCCTCAATTCCCACACTTTGACTTCAAAAGTCTTCTGATGTGCCGTTGGGGCGATGGTCTGGGATTAAACCATCGTCGTGTGGCTTGTTATGAATGCGGTAGATGAGATCTTTTAGTGCGGATCTCACGCAATTGAAGGTCGCCAGTTCCTAATACGAAAACCGTATCGATTTCGAGCGCCTTGTCAGGGTGCCGCCTTTGTGTTTCCCGCCGCCCATCTTGATAATGGTTCGCCTGGGGTAATAACCTCGACCTCTTCGTCGGGGTGGCCCCGGGCCCATTCGTCATTGACGGGGTAGATTTTTTAAATGTGACCCCGCTCTCATTGCGGTTTCCATCCAAGCATCACGGAGGCTTACTTAAGAAGGAAAGTATGCACAGTTTGAGGACTCTTTACACTTTTGATCAATCTCATGCTCAGAGCCTCCCAAACTCTGCCTAGATTTCTCTTCCTTTGCTCCACTTTACCACGATAGAGTTGGGTCTTCCCAAGAGTCCCCTCAAGATCAAGGACGATCTGATGAGGGTTCAGACCTATATGGGGTGGTCCAGTGACTCCTTCAACCGCTTTATCCACGCTGGCAAGCTCCCATTCAAGAAGGAGCGCAATGGCGACATGGTGTACTTCTCAGCGTACGCCATGGTGGGATTGATCCCAACTTTTTCAAGCTTCCTCTTAATGCTGCTGGACTTCTACGACCTCTAGCTGTATCATCTTGGCCCCCATTCTCTTCTGCTGGTGGCAACCTTCGTCCACTTCTTTGAGATGTGGGTGGGTGTTCCCCCCTACATCGAGTTGTTATGTACCTTATTCACGGTCCATACCACTGGCAAGGGTACTAAGCTTCTTGGCTTCTACTATTTCGTGAAGCGCAAGAATTGCCCCTTCAAGTACTTGAAGTCATTCCCCTCCGGCAAATGAGATGACTGGAAGAAGGATCGGGTCATCATTGCATTGAAGGAGCACAACAGGTTGGAGCTGCCCCAAGGACTCCCCAATGTTGATACCGACGCCTAGAGTATAGTTCCGAAGCTGTCAGATGCATTTAACCCTGTCCTGACAAGGATCCGAGAATGCATGGACGGAGGAGTGACCCCTTAGATTGTCTTCGGAAATTTCATGGTGATAGGATCTTGGTTCCCGATCTTTTAATGAGAATAGGAGGGTTTGATTTGTGGAGGAGAAGACGTTGGCGATCTGACAACACCGTCCCCAATACGATGCGCGCCTTAGCGATCGGTACACCGACTTTGAAGTTGTATTGATCTTGCTGGCGCACAATCAACCTGACCACAAGGGCCTTTGTTCCTGCAAGCAATCAAAGAACACACAAGAACAAGAAGAACAAGTACTTATCAATTGAATCATTCTGAAGTGGGGTTCCGGATACAAGTAGACGGACGATCTAGTCGACACGCGCGTGTACAAGGAAGCAGCAGAAGCTAACTTACGAATAAACAAAACCCACCAGCTAATGAGGGTGTTGGCTACTATTTATTACCTCCCTAGGGTCGTGAGAAACTCTAATCATGAGTCCCTAATGGACTCCAAACGATACATGGGCCATGGGCCCAATTTTGGTGATGCAGCACCATGGACAGAAAATGTCTTGGTATTAAGATAACGATTGCGGCCGACTCTGAATAGATATGGACATGACGCCAGATCTGTTTGAAAGTAGACTTGATAATCTTTCTAGGAAGTACTTGAACGCCCAGATCAGAGTTCGTATGAAGTCGTGGTGGCCGTCACAATTTGGTGTTGTTCTGCTGTCCAAATCCTGTCCGTGCGAATTCCCTTCCCATTGGCTCCTCTCCATTGTTCCTAAGCAAAAAAAAAAAGAAAACACGTAGTTCCACGGTCTAGATAAGATGTACATAAGGCCAAGAACAAGTTCACCTCATAGTTTAGTTGACGTGCACGAGCGCGAGTGATCGGACCAGAAACCGGTAGCTGAGTTGGTGTGGATGTATCGAGGGTGTTGATGTCCTCATCATCCTCCCCTTCTCGCATTTGAGTCGTCCGCGACTCAAGCTCATCTTCTTCTCCCAAATATGGCTTCAAATATGCAGTGTTAAATGTGGGACTAACCCCAAAATCCGCAGGCAACTCGAGTTTATATGCTTTATCATTAATCCTTTCTAAAACTTTGAATGGACCATCAGCTCAAGGTAACAATTTAGACTTTCTCAAATCAGGAAACCTATCCTTTTGCAAATGTAACCAAACTAAATCACCAGGTTCAAAAGTGATAGGTTTCTTTCCCCTACTACCAGCAAGTTTATACATGGCATTCATGCACTCTATATTATTCTTAGTGGTTTCATGCAATTTTAAGATCAATTCAGCATGATGTTTAGCATAAAAATCGCTCGTTCCATTGAAGGAAGAGGTAATAAATCAATAGGAGCACGAGGTACAAATCCATAAACAATCTCAAAAGGGCATTTCTTAGTACTAGAACGTAGCGAACGATTATAAGCAAACTCAACATGAGGCAAACACTCTTCCCACATTTTTATATTCTTTTTCAAAACAGCCCTAAGCATGATAGATAAACTTCTATTCACAACCTCAATTTGACCATCAGTTTGGGGATGACAAGTAGTTGAAAATAAAAGCTTAGTCCCCAATTTTGCCCATAACGTTCTCCAAAAATGGCTAAGAAACTTAGCATCATGATCTGAAACTATTGTGTTTGGCACACCATGCAACCTAACAATCTCTCGGAAAAACAAATCAGCAACATGTGTAGCTTCATCACTTTTACGACAAGGTATGAAGTATGCCATTTTAGAAAATCTATCCACGACAACAAAGATGCTATCCCTTCCCTTCTTTGTTCTAGGCAGTCCTGAAACAAAGTCCATAGAAATATCCTCCCAAGGCATGCTAGGAACAGGAAGAGGCATGTACAAACCATGTGGATTAAGTCGTGACTTAGCTTTTTGACATGTCGTGTGGCGAGCAATGAAGCACTCCACGTCTCGCCTCATCCTTGGCCAAAAGAAATGACCAGCAAGTATGTCCTCCGTCTTTTTCACTCCAAAGTGTCCCATCAGCCCGCCTCCATGCGCTTCCTATAACAACAACAAATGAACAGAGCTAGATGGAATGCATAACTTGTTAGCTCTAAACACATAGCCATCATCGAGGACAAATTTATTCAATATTTTTCCGTCTTTACATTTCAGCAATACATCTTTGAAATCAGCATCATGTTCATATTGATCTTTAATCGTTTCTAATCCAAAAATTTAAAGTCAAGTTGAGATAGAAGAGTATAACATCTAGATAAAGCATCAACAATAACATTATCCTTTCCATTTTTTTGTTTAATGACATAAGGAAAAGACTCAATAAATTCCATCCACTTAGCATGCCTACGGTTCAGTTTCCCTTGACTCCTAATATGCTTTAGTGATTCATGATCAGAATGGATAATAAATTCTTTGGGCCACAAATATGCTGCCATGTTTCTAAAGTTTGTACAAGAGCATATAATTCCTTATCATAGGTAGAATAATTCAGAATAAGCCCACTCATTTTTTCACTAAAATATGCAACATGTTTTCCTTCTTGTAACAAAACACCACCCAATCCAATCCCACTAGCATCACATTCAAGCTCAAAAGTCTTAGAAAAAACAGGAAGTTGGAGAAGAGGTGCATGTGTCAACTTATCTTTCAGTATGGTAAAGGCGTTATCTTGTGTGGTGCCCCAAGAAAAAGGCACTCCCTTCTTCGTAAGGTCGTTCAATGGAGCAGCAATGGTGCTGAGATCCTTCACAAAGCGATGATAGAACCCAGCCAGCCCTAGAAAGCTCTGCACCTGTGTGATGGTCTTTGGTACAGGCCACCCCTGAATAGCTTCTACCTTGGCTTGATCAACTTCAATTCCCTGTGGAGTAACAACATAGCCAAGGAAAGAGACTCGATCCGTGCAAAAGATGCACTTCTCGAGATTACCAAATAATCATGCCTCACATAAAGCATTAAAAACAGCATGTAAGTGATCAAGCTGTTCATCCATGGATTTGCTATAAATCAATATATCATCAAAATACACAACAACAAATTTTCCAATGGATGCACGCAAAACCTCGTTCATTAATCTCATGAAGGTGCTAGGGTCATTAGTTAACCCAAAAGGCATGACTAAGGTTGTCTCCAACAATAAGACCTAAAATTAAGCACCTATTCAGTTGTTTAGGTCACGTTGGTTTGTAAAATTGATAGTCTAAAATTACACATCTCCAACAGCTGAGGTATTTTAGGATGGACCAACCGTTTTCAGCGGGAAAATAAATCTCTCGTTTCCGCTGCTGGCGCGATCGTGGGAGTTCCTTGCGTCGGCGGCGGAAAAACATCGATCTCCAAAAGGTTCGTTCCATTAATGTTTTGCCATTGGATGTGTGTCGCTGCTCTGCGTGATCATCGATTCAGTGTGCCTCGGTGTTCCTTGTGTTGACCGCGCAGAGCTCTGGTGGTCTGCGGCGAACGGGCTGGCTTGATCGGTAGCCTGTGGAGGGAAGTGCAGAGGCTGCTCTGCGGTGATTGCCGCTTGCTACGTGAGTGCATAGAGATTGACGGGCCAGTAATTACTATAAACGTGAGTATTTTGGTCTTCTGAAGCTGCAGAGGCATCAGCTCTCTAGCAATCTTACTCCTGCCCTTTTTCTAATCACCTTCACCAACACCTTCAAAGGCGTGCGCACCTACTGGCCTTGCTCCTTTACTTGTACATGTGAATACTTCTTTTGGATTGTATCATCACAAATATTTGAAGGTACTTTAAATTTCTTTCTGTAATCTCGGTGCAGCAGGATATGGCATATCGATACTACCAGATAAATTGGTATGGCACTGCAGCAGCTACCTCGGAAAATGAAGAAGAATTAGAAGCTTGTGCGATGACAGTTGCAACACTTTCAAAGAAGCGTCCGTGGGGAGGTTCTGTTGTTGGCCACAAGACAAACAACCGTGATCGTCTTGGTGGTGACATTCGACTAAACAACAATTATTTCGTTCGTAACCCCGTGTACAATGCTGACCATTTTCGCAGACGGTACGCTATGAACTAGAATTTATATACATTGTATAATTTAGTATGCAGTAAAATTTTGAATACTAACCACATGTTTTAACTTTACTTCATTTTCAGGTTTCGTATGCAACGATCGTTGTTTTTGAAAATTGTTGATCATGTCACGATCGCAAATGATTACTTCAAACAAAAGAGGAATGCAGCAGGGTCGTTGGGTTTTTCCTCTAAACAAAAATGCACAGTCGCAATTAAGATGCTAGCTTATGGAGAGCTAATAGATTTTCTTGATGATGGACTACGTATGGGTGAAAGCACTGTTCTTCAAACAGTTAAGGAGTTTGTTAGCACAGTGATATCAGAGTTTGGAGAAGAGTTTCTTCGACCACCTACAGAGTCTGAATTGCAACATATTTTATCAGTGAATGAGGCTCGGGGTTTCCCTGGAATGATAGGCAGCATTGACTGCATGCATTGGGAGTGGGAGAAGTGTCCAACAGGTTGGGCTGGGATGTACAAGGGTCATAAGGGCAAGCCAACCCTTATACTAGAGGTTGTATCAACTCAAGATTTGAGAATTTGGCATGCATTCTTTGGGCTTTCGGGATCTCATAATGATATTAATGTGTTGCAACGGTCACCTGTTTTTGATGATCTAGCAAATGGAAAGACACCACCTGTTGAGTTCATTGTGAATGGAAATCCATATAGTCTTGGATACTACCTTTCTGATGGGATTTATCTTGATTGGGCCACTTTGGTTAAGAGCATTAGTGCACCAGTTAGCAACAAGCAAAGAGTTTATGCAGCACAACAAGAAGCTTGCCGAAAGGATGTCGAGAGAGCGTTTGGAGTGCTTCAAGCGAAGTGGAAAATACTACATAGGCCTGCTCGATTGTGGAACCAAAATGACCTCAATTCCATTGTGCGAGCGTGTGTCATACTTCACAATATGATTGTGGAGGACGAACGTGGTGTCCAGCTTCCCAACATGCATCCTTCAGAGTGGCCAGGTGCTGAAAACCCAGAAATTACACCTCTACGTGTCGTACCCGGCATAGAAGAGTTCATTGAATCATATGAAGTTATTCAAGACAAATCTACTGCACATGCTCTGAAAAATGATCTTGTAGAGCACATGTGGGCTCTATATGGGGCTGCAGCCGGTCCTTTTTCTCATTAGTTTTTGTTACGTGACCATGATTTGTGCTTTTATTTTGGTTCAGTTGAACTATCATTCGTTTTTGCAATGGGCGATTTGTTGTGTTATTTCCTTCATTTTATATGTTTTAGTTCAGTAGCGTTCCACATTCTGTTATTTTTGCAAAAAAAAAACATTTGATCAAGACAGTGAGAATTGTGTCTGTACAGGAAACATGTAAATAAAAAATATAAAGAACACATAAATCAAATAACATGACCACAATTATCCATAACACAAACCAAATTGACCTAAAGAGACTACCACAATTGTGCATAACACAAATCAAACCGACCTAAACAAATGACCACAATTGTCCATAACACATAAACCAAATCGAAACGTAGTCTGACATAATTTTCTAAGAAACATATTATCACTTCTCAGTATTAGAAGGAACGTATATCCCTCTACGCTCCATGATATGACGTTGCATTGTAATGTAGTACTCCTTAACATGTGGAGCAAGTTTCTCAAGATCAGCCCCCATAATACCAAGCTCGGCTGAGAGCAATAGTGCATCACTTTGCTTTTCTCTGACTTCTATGTCCTTCTTAGTGAGATTTAGCTCCTCCTCCTTCAATTTAGTCATCTTCTCCATATCTTGAGCCCTCTTTTCCATATCCCGAGCCCTCTTTTCCATATCCTCTTTGTGCAACTCAAAAAGTTTCTCACTGTCTTGAGCCCTCTTTTCCATATCCTCTTTCTGCAGCAAAAAAAGTTTCTCACTAAGTTTCATTTTATCAGCCTTCATGGCAAGAATCTCTTGCATCTGTTGGTCTTGCTTCTCTTCATTCTTGCCATGCCTTTCATGTATCTGTTGCAGCACATCAACAACAGCACTAGAAGCTGCATCTCCGGTACTTGACTTCTTCTTCTTTGCACTATCATGACCTTCAGGTCTCGAGATTCTATCATTCTTATTCTCAGTCATGCCTTGGGAAGTTGGTACACCTTTCATTGTAGATGATGGGCGGTTCAGCTCAAGCATCCTATCATTCCACTTGGGCTCATTGCGCAAAATCTTCCAACAGTGCATATAATGAAAGGGCTCATTCTTCTCATAAATCCTAACAGCGTCATCAATCTGAACTAACAAGGAAACATGTTTTCAGACCATGAAAGAAATAGAGCACCATGAAAAAAAAAGAAATTTACCCTGTCTTGTTCACACTTGCCGCTTTCATTCCTTCTATCCACCGCTGCCTTGAGTGCAGAAAATTTGTTAACTCCTTTTTGGATGAGCTGCCACCTATGTTGCACGGCTATCTGACTTCTTGAGTAACCTTCCGGTTTGTGCTTACAAAAATAATCATGGATTCTTTTGTAGTACCCCCCACTGCTTTGGTTCACACCTGTTATGGGATCTTTGCTGATGTTAAGGAAAGCAGAGCAAATGATCTTGTCTTCATCTTGAGTGAAGGAACTTCCTCTGCGAGCAATGTTCTTCTGCCTCGTTTGCTTCTTTGACGTACCAGACCTGGTTGGTACAACCTCAATAGTGGCTTCTACTCTTGCTTCACTCCCCTGTGCAGACTGGACAAGTAGTAATACTAATTATCACAAACATATAATACAAGACTTGCTAAATCACTGGTAAGCACACTAACCTGAAAGGCTGTCATTCTATCTATTTCTTCAATGGAATTTGTAAATTGTGACCTCCACTCATTCTGTTCATAGAAGTCATCATGTTCTTGTCCATAAAAATCATCAACCGGTGGCAAGTTAGCATCCATCCTACACAAAGATATATTATAAATCCACATTACTGTCCAAAAGAGATTACTATTGCAGTACTACACATTAGTGGAAAATCAAGTTCTGACAAACATAATGTGCCTAAACAGAATGTAAAAAACACATAGATGTTAATCAAACTTGCTGTTTGCACTGAATAGCATTATTTTCAGGTAACATACAAAATGTAAATGAAAAAGAGATTAATCAAAATTGTTGTTTGAACTAAACTAGCACATAGAGGTTACTCAAAATTCATGTATTTCAGAGAGCATCATGCTACATATGACAGCACATTCCAGCCAATGTTTCATCAAAAAAGGATTGAGGTCATGTCCTGTTCCTCTTCATCTGCAGCTGGAGCTACGCCTAGGGAGCAGAGGGGAGCTCAACTAGCAGCCATTACAACATGCCTACGGAGCTGAGGGGAGGGGTCTGCACACTGGGTAGCTGCCAGGAACAAGCCTCACTCAGTGGCAGGGATGCGCACATCTACGCACACCATACACGGAAGCCGCGATGCGGCAGGTGCTTGTCGAATGAAGAGCACGAAATCCACACCATCACAAGATAAAAGAAATTGATTACGGAGGTACAACAACAACTCTATGAAATCGACGACTGACATAGTCTGGATCGACGGCAAAGCGCATCGCGTCCGTGGCGGCGGAAATCGACGGAGCAAGAAATACGGGCCGTACCTTCCGCCTCGCTCACCAAAGACCACTGCCGAACTCCTGTCGTCGCGCTGCGAGCGCTGCCGCCTCCGCACCGCTAGCGTCGTCGCCTCCGCACCGCGAGCGCCGCCCCTCTTTCTCTGATTCGTTTATTTTTTCAGAAACAAAGACACGAAGCGTCCGACGGTTGGGAAAAGTCTCAGCGCAGCGTGACTTTCTTTAGGCCACGGAGACCACATAAGCGAAATTAGGTTTCCTCACTGGGTACTCTGTTGGAGGCACAAAAAACATGTTTACGCTACCTATTTTAAAGATGAGTTCCCTTTTAAGTCTTCTGTTGGAGATAGCCTAACCACTCATATAAACCAAACTTAGTTTTGGAAGCAGTTTTCCATTCATCTCCTTGTTTAATGCGAATTTGGTGATAACCACTACGCAAATCAACTTTTGAGAACACAACATAACCACTCAATTCATCAAGCATATCATCTAAGCGTGGAATAGGATGACGATATCGAATGGAAATATTGTTGATTGCTCTACAATCCACACACATACGCCAGGATCCATCCTTTTTAGGTACTAGAATAACTGGAACAGCACAAGGACTAAGAGACTCTCGTACATAACCTTTGTTGAGTAGTTCTTATATTTGGCGCTGAATCTCCTTTGTTTCTTCCGGATTTGTCCTCTATGGTGCACGGTTGGGCAATGAAGCACCGGGAATGAGGTCAATCTGGTGCTCAATCCCTCTAATTGGTGTTAGTCCTGGTGGTATTTCACTTGGAAACACATCAGAATATTCCTGCAAAATGTTAGCAACAACAAGAGGCAAAGAATGTTGCATATCGTAAAGGGAAATCAAAGCATCTTTGCATACCAAAGCATAGGCAACAGAGGTGGAAGCAATTAATTCATTAATATCAGATTTCATAGCATCCCTTCAGAGATATCTCATTTTTCTTATCAAACACAGATTTGGCATTGTTATTATTCTCAACGTTAGCATGGTCCTGAGATTTAGTTTTCCTATCTCTAGCAACATCATCTTGCACAATAGCTTCAGGAGACATAGGATGCAACACAATTTTTTTATCATGGTAAAGAAAAGAATACTGATTTGATCTACCATGATGCATAGAATCTCTATCAAATTGCCAAGGTCTTCCTAGCAGAATATTACAAGCTTGCATAGGCACAACATCACATTCAACGACATCCTTATATGATCCAATAGCAAAATTGATTCGCACAAGTCTAGTTACCTTTGCCTTACCGCTGTTGTTTAACCATTGAATGTAATAGGGATGTGGGTGCGGTTTGGTGCTTAGTGCTAGCTTGGTCACCATGTCACTGCTGCCCATGTTGTTGCAGCTACCTCATCAATGATCATGCGGCAAGATCGCTCTTTGATGACACACTTTGTTTGGAATAATGTGTCCCTTTGATTTTGTTCCGCTTTCTCCATTTGTGCACTAAGCACACGCTGCACAATGAGACTATCATAGCGCGCTGCATCTTCTGTACCAATATGCTCTTCTTGATGTTCATTGCTACCTGCATAGCCAGCTGCAAGCAAAACACATGTATCATCATCAAAATTGCTAGCAGATGAGTACTCACCGTCATCTTTAACAAATAGAACATGTTTGCTTGGGCAGTCACGCTGCACATGGCCAAAACCCTTGCACTTGTGACATTGAATGTCTCTAGATCGTCTAATAGATGCTACGGAAGAAGCACTCTCGGTGGGCTTTTGGGTGGTCTTTACTGCTGAGCTAGTGGAAGAAGCGTGTGGCTTGTTGCCAGAGGAAGAAGGTGCTGCCCGACTTGGTGAAGAAGATGGCAGGGAAGCACGCCCAGTCGAAGGAGTAGTTGTGCGTGGTTGCCATGAGCTACTCTTTCCTGCAGAAATATTAGTTCTAGAGCTAGCTCATCGTCCCTGCACTTCCCTTTCAACTTTACAAGCAATATGAAACAAACAGGTAACATTATTGTAATATTTATAAGCAAGTATGTCCTGAATTTCATGGTTTAAACCACCCAAAAATCTAGCCATAGCTGGTTCCTCATCCTCGTCTAAATTACAACGCAACATACCCATTTATAATTCCTGAAAATACTCTTCTACACTTTTAGCTCCCTGTCTCAATTGTTGTAACTTATTTAACAAATCACGTGCATAGTAAGAAGGAACAAATCTAGCTCGCATGAACCGTTTCAAAGCATCCCAAGTTTGTGGTATGTTATTAGGATTTTTCTTGCCATGTTCTATCCACCAAACAGAAGAAAAATCAGTAAGCTCACTAGTGGCTGCTCTAACTCTTGCGTTTTCAGGAAACTCATGACATGCAAATTTTTGATCAACATAAATCATCCAAGTAATATATGCATTAGGGTCATATTTACCATCAAAATGAGGTATCTTATATTTGATCTTGTTAAAAGTATTATCATGATTGCGTACCTCACGCCGACAATGTCCACCCATACCTTGACGGTTGTGTTGTAGCCGGCATCGTGGCCTAGCTTCCTCATCTTCCCCAATCTCCGTATCTGCAGAATAGTCATCTTCATTGTCACATACAATACTAGGAACATTGCTCACCTGTCCATCCGCGGTGCGTCCACGATCCCACTCCTCAAGGCGCTACAGGATGGATCCAATAGAAGTGTTCAATATTTGAATGGAAATCTGCAATGTGCTAATTTTTGTGTTGGTGTCGATCTGCATATTTTCCAATTGACCAAGGCGATCACTGGTAGCACGAAAATCCTCATCAAGCACTTCTGTGCGTAGCCGCACTTGGCGTTCGAAGTGTTGTATGATTCCCCGTGTGCGAGGTGAATGCACGTCTTCATTTGTATTTGCTCCTCCTGCCAGGGTTAGTAGAAAAGTGAACAATCCAATATGAAAGGATAACGTTATCCCTAGCTACAAAGGTGCTGGTGGAGATAACTCGCTCACTCTCAACTTGTTCAATAAAGCTCTTACCTATTCTTACCAAGCTCAGCAAGAAGGTGATGGCAACCAGCAAGTAATGAACAACTTCAAGAGCAAGTGTCAATCTATGGCTTTAGGTGGCTGAACTAGCACAAGGAACAAACTTTCATTATGTTAATCACAACAAGCCGAATAAATGTTCTACGACAGTACTGTGCTGATCGTAGTCTAGACCATACTAAAGACGCGAGCCGAGACACCAATGTCGTCACCAAAAACACACCAAACAACAATCTGATTTTTTCCCCTTGCACTTGCCTTTTTTCTTCTCTAATTGCTTGTGGCTTTTGTGCGGCTTTTGATTTTGCACTTGCCTTTTTCTTATTGTCAAACTCAAATTACTAATCTGACTCAAACTCGAAGTAGCAATCTGATTCAAACTCGAACTAGTAATCCGACTCAAACTCGAACAACGAATCTGACTCAAACTAGGTGACCGAATGTGACACAAACTCAAAACTCTAGTGGTGCAAAACTAAAGACCAGCAACTTGACTCGTCGAAGCAACCATGAACTCAACAAGTCTTGACTAAGTAGAAAAATTAAAAGGCACAATGGTCTAGGAATAATGGAAAAAACAGATCTGGTATTTTTTTGGGCTTTTTTGGACTATAGGATGATAACAGCAGAAAGAAAAGTAATGGTAGCACTCTCACCGATTAACCTTGCTCTAATACCACTTGATAGGATCTTGGTTATCAATCTTTCGATGAGAATAGGAGGGTCTGATTTGTGGAGGAGAAGAGTTTGGCGATCCGACTACACCGTCCCCAAGACGATGCGCCTTAGTGATCGGTACACCGACTCCAAAATTGTATTGATCTTGCTGGCGTACAATCAACCTGACTATGAGGGCCTTTGTTCCTGCAAGCAATCGAAGAACACGCAAGAACAAGAAGAACAAGCACTTATCAGTTGAATCAATCTGAAGTGGGGTTCTGGATACAAGTAGACGGGCGATCTAGTCGACACGCGCGTGTACAAGGAAGCGACAGAAGCTAACTTACGAATAAATAAAAGCCACCAGCTAATGAGGGTGGCGGCTACTATTTATTACCTCCATAGGGTTGTGAGAAACCCTAATCACAAGTCCCTAATGGACTCCAGACGATACATGGGCCATGGGCCCAATTTTGGTGATGCAGCACCATGGACAAAAAAGGTCTTGGTATTAAAATAGCGATTGTGGCCGACTCCCAATAGATTTGGACATGAGACCAGATCTGTTTGAAAGTATACTTGATAATATCTCCAGGAAGTACTTGAATGCCCGTATCAGAGTCTGTATGAAGTCGTGGTGGCCATCACAAGTTGGTGCTATTCTGCTGTCCAAATCCCGTCTGCGCGAGTTCCCTTCCCATTGGCTCCTCTCCATTGTTCCTAAGCAAAACAAGAAAGCACGTAGTTCCACGGTCTAGATAAGATGGACATAAGGCCAAGAACGATTTCACCTCATAGTTTAGTTGACGTGCACGAGCGCGAGAGATCGGACTAGAAACTGGTAGCTGAGTTGGTGTGGATGTATCGAGGGTGTTGATGTCCTCATCACATGGTGAACAGATGGATCTGCTGAGGAAGAGGGAGAATCTCGCCTGGGCTTTAAACAGTGTGATGGATGATGACCAGATTGAATCCGGTTTGAAATCCAACTTGGATGACGAAGCTCTGAAGCTCCATCTTAAGAAGTTTCGACATGGGCTTGTCAACGGCAAGACTTGGCTCCGCCAGCTGCTTTTGTTTCCTTAAATATGATTCCAGGGATCAGCATGGAGCTTCGGAGGAAGATGCTGAAGCTTGATGACATGGGTGAAGTGGAGAAGCGCCGGACCTCCAGGGTTGTAATCCCCGAAGCTTCTGAAGAGGTGGTTGCCTTTGCTCCGAGTCAGAGGGTTGAAGGCATCAGCAAGGGCAAGGGCAAGGGCAAGGAGCCAATCGAACCTTCTAGTCGGAAGAGAAAACTGAAGCACGCTGATGGGAGGTCCGTCAGGTCTGCTCCCTCTACAACAACTCCTTCTCTCCGACGAGGGAGATCTTTTGCGGCTACACCTTTTCCAGCGCAGGGGTCTTCGAGAGGCGCCAGCTCCGAGCAGTCAGCTCCAGCCTCTGTGCCGGCTAAGAGTTCTAGGTCTAGAAGTTGTTCCCGATTGAAGGAAGTTCCGATCGAGAAGACTCCAGCTACCGCAAGTGGTCCCCAACTGAGGTCCGAAGTTGTTATCTCACCAGACTTGGTGGGCTCTGACCCCAGGCCTCTGAAGAAGAGGTTTCGTGGCGACTGGGGCGGTAGCATCCCTAGGTAAGCATTGTGGGCTCGCCTTGAAATGTCAATCTTATTTTTATTATGTTTTTAATCTCCTTGTCCCTTTATTTCTAGGGTGTCAAAAAAGGAGTCAGAGACTTCAGCATCTGTTGCAGTGATTGTGGCTGTGCATGCTAAAGCTTTGACTTCAACAATTGAGCCCCCTCCTCAAGTGGTGGCAGATGTCACGGCAGCTCCAGCGCCAAGTGTCGTGGATTTAGATTTATATTATTCGTCGGAAGCTCCCGTGGTAGCGCCTGTCCACAGAGGAGAAGTTGAAGATGCACTACTGGCAACAGCGTTGGAGGCTGAGGTTTTAGTGCAGGAGTCAGAGATGTCAGAAGCTCTGGCTTTTGAGCTGGAAGTCATCGAAGCCCTGACCGCTGAGCTAGAGGCGGTTGAAGCCCTGTACATTGAGCCGGAGATGGTTGAAGCTCCGGCCCTTGAGCCAGAAGTTGTTGAAGGTCTGGTTGTTGAGCCAGAAATGCTTGAAGCTCCAGTTGCTGAACCGAAAGTGGCTAACGTGTCGGTGCCTGGGCCAGCGATAGTAGAGGCACCGGATGAAGCCCTAACTGTCGCTCTGGAGGTAGCTGCTCTGGAGGTGTCCGGGCCAGAGCCGGAGCACCATGAAGAAGTGGCAGCGGGTTCTCCACCCTAGGAGCCGACAACTGAAGACATGGAGGCAACACCTTTGACTTCTATTCCGGAGGTGGATGTTCCCCCTGTGGGTCCTTCCTCTGCTGCTACTGAAGAGCTCCCAGAGAGCGGCCCCAGTGCCACAGGAGTTGAGGGTACCTCATTTGTAGAGTGGGACCCTATTTTTGTTATGGAGAATCCTCTGGAACCGACGGAGATGACCCCAGCAGGTCTGGAGCCCATTCCCTTGACATTGTCCATAGACAATGCCTGCTCGAGCCTCCGACAAGTTCAGCTCGCCTTTGATCATGAGAGCAAGGTCCTGGAAGAGGAGCGCCACACCTTAAGGCGTTGGCGCAACATGCTTCATTTTAAGACCAGGCTTGCTCAGACGAGGCTTGCTGACCAGAAGGAGTGGGTCAAGAGGGAAACGACCCGGATGGAGTACTGGGGGAAGCTGCTAGATGAGAAGGAAGCCGCCATCAGGGCGCTCGATGCTAACTCTCAGGAGATCCTCGAGCAAGCCAAGGAAAGGAGTGATATTGCTGATGAGCGTCACGAAAACCTCAGTGATTAAATGAGGTCCTCCTAAAGCGTTGAGCAGACCTTGAGGCGGGGGAAGCGAAGCGCCTGGAACAGCAGGAGGATCTTTTGAAGAGAGAGAAGGAGCTCGCCCAGAAGCTGACTCTCGGCGAGCAAAATTTGGCGGATCGCTCAAAGAAGTTTGAGCTGTGGAGTAAGGAGGAAGAGGAAACATACTGAAAACTGGGGCAGGAGCTCTCAAAAAGAGAAGCTAATGTTGCCACCAGAGAAGGGAAAGTCAGAGGCAGAGAAAAAGACTTGGCGGAACGGTGGAACCACATCCACCTCCGGGAGACGGAGCTAACCGATCGAGAAAAGCAAGTTGCTGAAAATATGTAACAACATGCCAAAGTGGTCAAGCGCCTCGCTCGAGAAGGTTCGGAGCTTGCGGCCGCCCGGAGGACACTAAAGGAGCTGCAGGTCTTGAGAGAGACTGGGTCCATTAAAGTATGGGACTTCTTGGGGCGAGCCAATGACGCGTTGACACCACTAGGCTTCAGTCTTGTACGTTTGAACAATTCGGAGCTGGATTTGGACCGAGCATTGGTGGCCCTAAATGATGCTGGTGGCAAACTCGGCGCGATGGATGACGTCATTGCAGACCAGGTGGAGAAATAAGGAAAATCTCTGGCTATGAACGTCGCAGAGTATGTGCTGACGTGTTATGTGAGCTGAGATCCCCAATTCTCCCTGGACCCAGAGCTCCAAGGTCCCGTTGCTGAAGAGGAGGACACCGCTAGGGCCAGCGTCCAAGGAGTTGCCAAGGAAGTTGCCTCATTCTTCCGCATTACTTAGATCCTCAAGTAGCTAGGACTTTTTCCCTTTGCCCTTTGCTATATTCCCGATTTTGTAATCCAGTACTTTGGATTAATGAAATCCAGTCCTTTTGGCATGAATTTCACTTTGCCTTCAATATACTGTGCTCTGTCTTGTTGGCCCCCTGGTATATGTGCACAATTCAAGTGTGTACATATACCAAAAGGATTTGATAGTATGTTGATGATTTGAACACTTCGAACTTGTAGATTTTAGTTCTGAAGTCTTTATCTCCGATACGTTGACGGCGGGTCCCCTGGTGCTATCGGAGCTTGATAGCTCCGATGGCACCCACCATCAACATATAACACATCGATGGCGGGGCCCCTGGGATTTATCAGAGCTTAATAGGTCCGGTAGCTCCCGATGTCAACGAACAAATCGTCGATGGCAGGCCCCTAGGGGTTGCCAGAGCTTTGAAGCTCCGAAGTCACCCACTGTCAACATAATGAACGTCGACGCCAGGCCCCCTTGGAGGATGTCAGAGCTTAGTAGCTCTGGCGTCGTCCACCATCGCTATGAGTTTCAATTTTTCCTCCACATTAAATATAAGAAAAGAGTAAAAATTGTCCTCTTGTCTATAGATCGTTTGTGACTTATCATTCTTATTTGAGTTTTAAATCCGAAGAAACTTAATATGGTAACAAGCATATTGATGTAATCTTCCCAGATCTGTATGCTTTTTTAGTACTCACCCTACTGTATCAAGTGTTACTTGAACTTCCCAGACATTCCCAGAGGGGTTCGGATGTTCTCCCGGAGGACCTACCACTCTTTGTGTATTGAATCTATAACATACATTTCGTGTAATTACAAACTCACCTCCATGATTCTAAGTATAAAACTTACGGAGGTGTTCGATGTTCCAGGGATTAGGAAGCGGAGTCCCATCCTTAGTTTCCAAGCGAATGCATCCGGGTCAGGATACTTTGATCACTTGGAAGGGACCTTCTCAGCTGGGGGAAAGTTTATTCATCCCTTTGCGATTTAGTATTTTCCGCAGCACCAGTCGCCTTCCTCGAGTTATCGGTTGCGCACGTGCCTTTGATGATAGCGCCGGAGCGCTTGGCAATAGTGTGCATTCCGAACAGCTGCTTGGCTCCTTCCCTCATCAATGAGGTCAAGGTCTTTGCGCCAGAGCTTGTCCTGCGCGGCTTCATCGAAGGTCTGGACCCGGAGGGACCCCATGGTGATCTCCGGAGGAAGTACTGCTTCAGCTCCGTACACCAGGAAGAAGGGTGTCTCCCCAGTTGACCGGTTAGGTGTTGTCCTGTTTGCACACAATGTGGACGGAAGTTCTTCAATCGAGTTGGCTCCATGCTTTTTTAGGCACTCGTATGTGCATGTCTTGAGTCCTTTTAAGATTTCTGCATTTGCTCTCTCGGCTTGTCCATTACTTGCTGGGTGAGCCACTGAGGTGTAGCTGAGTTGAATGCCGAGGTCTTCGCAATATTCTTGAAATGCAGCACTTGTAAATTGAGTCTCGTTGTCAGTTATGACTTTGTTTGGAACTCCAAATCTGCATATTATGGACTTCAAGAATTTGATAGCTGATTGCTTGTTAATTGTCACAACTGGAGTTGCTTCCGGCCACTTGGTGAACTTGTCGATGGCAACATACAGGAACCTATAACCTCCAACAGCCTTTGGGAATGGTCCCAAGATGTCCATGCCTCACATAACGAATGGCCATGTAGGAGGTATCATTTGTAGTGATTGAGCCGGTGTATGAATCTGTTTTGCGTGGAAATGGCACGCTTCACATTTTTTTCACTAGCTCAACCCCATCCTGAAGTGTTGTAGGCCAGTAAAAGCCATGCCGGAAGGCTTTAATAACCAACGTGCGGGAAGATGCTTTGTTCCCACACTCGCCTCCATGGATTTCCACGAGAATCTCACGGCCTTCTTCTCTTGTAATGCAACGCATTAGGACGCCGTTGGCACCACGCCGGTAAAGATCCCCTTCTACCAGTGTGTATCTTTTAGCCAACCTGACAATCCGGTCAGCGGATGCACCATCTTTAGGAAAGGACGTTGTCTTTCAAGTAGCTTCGGATCTCCGAGATCCATGCATCAAAACTCATTTGAGCTTCCGAGGTGCTCGGAGCTTCCAACAGCACCTACGATCCTTGGTCGACACCATGGTAATAGGGCCACCGGGACTGCCAGCTTTGAGGTGCTGGTCACGCCCCCTTCACTCAGTTCGACAGGCTGAGCTGTTGGTCTTGACAATCTCCGGATGAAGATTCCGTCAGGAGCTAGAGCTTCAGTTGAAGCCTTCATCGAGAGTTCGTCAGCTTCAACATTACGAAGACGCTAAACATGGTGGAGATCTAGGACTTCGAAGTCCTTCTAGAGCCTCTGGACTTCAAGGAGATAAGCAGCTAGTTGGGAATTGTTACAGCAACATTCACTTTTCACTTGTTTAGTGATGAGCTGTGAATCACCATTCACCAATAGCTATTTGACACCCTAGGATAGTGCCACCTTGAGTCCGTAGATGAGAGCTTCACACTCTGACATATTGTTGGTCACCTTGAAATCAAGGTGAACCATGTACTTGACCTTCTCCCCATTCGGAGCAAGAAGAAGGATTCCAGCTCCGGCCCCGTGCTTCTGCATGGAGCCACCAAAGTAGAGAGTCCAGTGTGGTTCAGTGAAGACTGAGACCTTAGGTTATGGCTTCTACTCACTGAGGCCCCCAGGGTTTGATGGAGAGGGAGTCCATTCCACCACGAAGTCAGCCAAAGCGTAACTCTTGATTGCTTGTAGTGACACGAATTCTAGGTTGAACTTGGCCAACTTCGCTGCCCACTTTGCAATGTTCCCAGTAGAGTTAGGGTTATGCAAAATAGCATGCAGTGGAAAATAAGTTACCCTTGATATTTTGTGGGCTTGGAAGTACTGACGAAGCTTCCTTGAGGCAATAAGAACTGCATAAAGTAGCTTATGCACCTCAATGTAGCGTGTCTTGGTGTCGTGGAGTACTTTGCTGATGAAGTACACTGGGCACTGGACGGTCTGGACCCTCTCGGAGGGGCCCGAAGCTTCTTTTCCATCGATCCAGACCCTCTCAAAGGGGTCTGGGCATTCTTGTTTAGCTTCCCAGACCCTTCTGGAGGGGTCTGGATCTTTTTCTTGTTCGACCCGGACCTTTACAGGTGGGTTCAGATCTCCTTAAACAGTCGTTAAAACTCTCTCAGATGAGAGAGGTTGATCTTCTAGTACTCTGTCTTAAAGATCCGTGTGTGGGGGCTGGGACCCAGACTCGCCTTCAGGTAGCTCTAGACCGTCCCGGAGGGGTCTGGGCTCCTGGACTGGATGTGTCTCCGGTCTTTCTGCGACTAGGGCCATGCTTACAACTTCCATAGTTGTAAAAATATAAAGCAGTAAAGGCTCACCAGGATTCGGAGCTACCAAGATTGGTAGGGTGGTGAGGAGATACTTTAGCTCTTGAAACGCCTTTTCTTCTTCTTCAGACAAATGAAATGGTCCGGACTACATTAGAGTTTGAAGAAGGAATGTGCCCGGTCTGCTAGTCTTGAGATTAACCGACTGAGCACAGCTAGACATCCAGTTAGCTTCTGGACATCCTTGATGCGGGCTGAGGGCCGCATATCTTCTATGGCCTTGATCTTCGCCGGATTTGCTTCAATTCCTCGATGAGTCACCAAGAAACATAGAAGCTTCCCGGAGCTAACCCCGAAGACACATTTGTCCGAGTTCAGCTTAGTGCGCGTGTTGCGCAACTTGTCAAAGACGACTTGCAAGTTATTAAGGACTGACTCCTTGTTCTTGATCTTCACAACGATGCCATCGACGTACACCTCCACCAAGTCTCTGAATAACTCTCCAAATGTTTTGTACATAGCTCGCACAAATGTTGAAGCAACATTTTTGAGACCAAAGGGCATGGCAGTATAACAATACAATCCATCTACCGTTATAAAGGTTGTATGCTCTTCATCTTCTTTAGACATTTGGATTTGATGATATCCATAATATGCATCTAAGAAACACAATAGTTCGCACCCGGAGGTGGAGTTCACTATCTGATCTATCCTACGTAGTGGAAATGGATCCTTTGGACATGCCTTATTTAAGGTGGTGTAGTCGATACACATCCGAAGCTTCCCGCCAGCCTTGGGCACCACGACTGGGTTTGCTAGCCATTTTGGATGAAACACCTCCCGAATGAAACCAGCTTCGAGCAACTTCTTGATCTCCTGTCGGATGAAGTTTTGTCGCTCGATTGTTTACTTCCGGGGCTTCTGGTGTACAGGCTGTGCACCGGGATAAATCTTCAGATTGTGCTCAATCACTTCCCTAGGGATCCTAGGCATTTGCGACGGTTCTCAGGAAAACACGTCGATATTAGCCCGGAGGAAGGTGATGAGCAGGAGTTCCTATTTGTTGTTCAGACCTTCCGATATACGAGTAGTCTGAGCAGCATCAGAACCAATTTGGACGACTTTGACAGGAACATCGGTATCGCCGCTTGGTTGCACACGAGGTTTGGAGGTTGAGCCTCCATGACGAGAAGTCGAAGGTTTCTGAGCTAGCTCCTTACTGGATGCTTCCTCCTGCGCTGTAGCAAGCGCATGGAGTTCTTCTAATGCCGTGATTCCTGCAGTGCGATCTCCATGGATCTGGAGAGCACCTGACGGTGTTGGCATCTTCAACACCAAATAGCCATAGTGAGCAGCAGCCATGAACCTATACAAGGTAGGCCTGCTCAGTATGGCGTTGAACAACAAATAGATGTGCGCTACATCAAATACCAGCTTCTCGGTTTTATAGTTCTCCTGAGTCCCGAAGGTCACCGGGAGTGTGATGGAGCCGAGAGGGGAAATGGCCCCCGGACCTACCCCAAAGAAAGGTTGAGCGGGGCGAAGGTCCAAAGGTCGGAGCTGGAGCTTGACGAAGGCTTCGAAGCTTATGAGGTTCAGCCCTACACCTCCGTCCACCAGTACATGGTGGAGTTGAACATTGTTAATGGTCGGAGATACCATCAACGGGAGTTGTCTAGATCCAATCATGTTACGAGGGCAGTCCTAAGCATCAAAAATGATGGGAGTGTCCATCCACTTTCGATCAGGCTCCGCACTGGCGGTGGGAGCTGCAGCAGCCATATCCCGCCGCATTGTCTTGTGGATGCGGCGAGATGTGATATCCTAAGAACCACCATAAATGGTGTTCAAGGTCTTCTGACGCTCCTTGTCAGATACGTCGGAGTCGTCGTCGACATTATTGTAGATGGCCTTCAAACCTTCTTGGGGTCCTAAAAACCTAGCTCCTCCTCAGCCGGAGCTTCGTCGACTTTTTGCTTTCCTTCCCGTTGGCAAAAAGGAGCTTCTTCTCGGCGCTTGTGGTAGCGCTCGACAAGGTTCTGGACCTCTCGACATTCTTCAAGACTGTGCTTGTCCGTCTTGTGGATCGGACACCACACATTGGAGCTGCCACCATCTTCTGACGATGGTCGAGGTTGTTTCTCGGGGTGTGGCCCCCGGCCACCCGAGGCTACAGAGGTGCGTCGACTGACAGATTCTTTTTGCCGTTATTTTTCTTCTTCTTTTTACCACCTCCGGAAGTAGTGGCTTCATTCTTGGAAGATTTCTTGTTTGCCTCAAGGGGTGATTTGGAGTGCATCTCACGTCCCTCTACAGCTTTAGCACATTTATCTGCTTAGCTTAAGAGTTCTGTGACACTGGTGACTTCTTTGGTCACCATATTGGTCGCCATATTTTCCAGCATCTTTTTATCTTGAACGCTCTGTCTAAATGCAACGATAACAGAAGCGCTTGAGATTGAGGGGATGATATTGCGTACCTGAGAAAACAGGTAGATAAAGGATCACAACGATTCTCCTGTTGTTTGCTTCACAGCAAACAAATCTAGTTCAGTGTTGAGTCAGGTGTAAGAACTCCGAAAGTTGGCAGTGAACTTTTGGCATAGTTCCTCCCAACTATTAAAGGAGTCGAGTGGAAGACTCGTGAACCAGGACCTTACAGTCCCAGTCAGATCCATTGGGAAGTAATTGGCCATCACGACCTCGTTGCCCCCCGCTGCAAGTATAGCAGTGGAGTAAATTTGAAGAAACTCAGCGGGGTTGAAAGTCCCTTCGAATTTCTCCGACAAATAAGGTCGAAACTCCTGTGGCCATCTGATCATGCGTAAGTGCATGGCCAGGGCAGAACAGCCTCCTCCTACTCCCTGAGGAGCATAACCGTCTCGAGCCTCTTGCCTCTCGCGAGCACGCTTGATATCGATGCAGCCGTCCTGCTGCCGGTAACGCCAATGCAGTTCCGATCGCAGGTCATGAGTTGAAGTTCTGGTGATGGTGTGGGTTCGTCGTGCCCCGAAAGGCAACGAAGTCACCTGCTGGGATGTAGCACGTCGTCGGTGTTGTGACACGTGAGGACCATGTCTTCAAGACAAGGTCCTACATTGAGCAGTTCCCTGCCCTGAAGGGGGAGGACCTTGGTTGCTGATGGCATCGGCTGCGGCTGCAACCAGATGCTGCACATCAGCACGCCACTGCTCCATCGCACCCTGAGGTGCTTTGGGCACTGGTGGGCACTCCAACAGAGTTCGCACAGTAATTAGAGCGTTCTCGCGGTTGTTGTTTGTCGATGCTGTGATCGACACAAGTACCCCATCCTGTTGTCCAGCATGCTTTGCTGGGGCAGATGGTGGTGGTGGTGGCATGGCACCTGTCGGGGCAACGGCACCCACTGGTTGCTGCATGTTGGAGGGATTGCCTCTAGTAGGTTGCTTAGCATGGTTGCCATTGGAGTATCCTACAAAAGAGTTCACCATCTTGTGATGTCGGACTTCCCTACCTGGCGCGCCAAATGTCGAAGTGTGAGATAGACACTTCCCCCAGTACTACTAAATGTAGCTCGCGGAGGTTCTTGTATTGATTTGGGAGCGCAGAGATCGGGAAGAAGATGATGACATAGGTGATTTACATGGTTCGGAATGCCTGAGCGTAATACCCTACTCCACGGGATTTTGTAGTTGTATTGAGTTTGTCCGTAGCACTAGTATGCGTGTTAGCTTGGCCCAGATTGCCCCTGTATCGTGCGGCGTGTTCAGTCCTTTTATAGTCCAAGGACTGACCGTTACAACTTTTGCCTGGCTCGACATGTGGCTCTGGCGTATTTAATAGCCTAATAGACTATCCATGAGAATTAAGCGTGGTTAATAGTGTGATAATGTGCCTTAATGGTTGCGTTACCTCTATTAACAGTGCTCTGATTGTGTGTCATTAATACATCATTAATGACATGTAATCAAGTCTTGTAACTGCCACTTTAACTGTCCTTTGAATGTTCGTGCTGTTGGAGATCTACCAGTGTACTCGTTGGTGGTGTAGGTCCGGAGGCTCCACACGTGGCAGTTCTGGAGCTTCCCCTTGTGGGGAGGTAGCTCCGGAACCGCTATACACGTGGTGGCACCAGAGCTTCCTCTGCTGGGGGTTAGGTCTGGGGTCATTATACATGTGTTGACTGCGGAGCTTCCCTATGTTGGGAGTTTAGCTCCAGACTTACATTATACGTGTCAATATCGGAGCTACCCATATGAGGGATGCGGGTCCGGTGTAGTGTGACGTGTGGGGCCTGAGGAGACCTTCAACTTTGACTGGTGTAACCCTCTTGCACTTCTTGCGGTACCGTGGGGTACCAGGTTTGCAGGGTACCGACACCAGGCGACCAACAATATGGCGGAGTATGAAGCTGTCGTATACGGATTCAAGGTGGCACTATCCTATGGTGTCAAACAACTGTTGGTGAAGGGTGATTCACAGCTCATCATCAAACAAGTCAAAGGTGAATGTTGCTGTAACAATCCCCAACTAGCTGCTTATCTCCTTGAAGTCCAGAGGCTCCAGAAGGACTTCGAAGTCCTAGATCTCCACCATGTTCAATGTCTTCATAACGCTGAAGCTGACGAACTCTCGACGAAGGCTTCAACCAGAGCTCTGGCTCCTGGCAGAATCTTCATCTGGAGGTTGTCAAGACCAACAGCTCAGCCTACCGAACTGAGTGAAGGGGGCGAGACCAGCAACTCAAAGCTGGCAGTCCTAGTGGCCCTGTTACCATGGCATCCACCAAGGATTGTAGGTGCTGTTGGAAGCTCCAAGCAACCCAACACGCAAGACTTAGAAGCTCAAGTTAGTTCCGATGCATGGATCTCAGATATCCAGAGCTACTTGAAAGACAACGTCCTTCCTGAAGATGGTGCATCCGCTGACCGGATTGTCAGGTTGGCTAAAAGATACACACTGCTAGAAGGGTATCTTTACTGGCATGGTGCCAATGGCGTCCTGATGCGTTGCATTACAAGGGAAGAAGGTCGTGAGCTTCTCACGAAATCCATGGAGGCGAGTGTGGGACGCATCTTCCCGCACGCCAGTTGGTAAAGCCTTCCGGCATGGCTTTTACTGGCCTACAACACTCTAGGATGCGGTTGATCTAGTGAAAAAATATGAAGCGTGTCAGTTCCATGCAAAACAGATTCATACACCGGCTCAATCATTACAAATGATACCTCCTACATGGCCATTCGCTGTGTGGGGCATGGACAACTTGGGACCATTCCCAAAGGCCGTCGGAGGTTACAGATTCCTGTATGTCGCCATCGAGAAGTTCACCAAGTGGCCGGAAGCAACTCCAGTTGTGACAATTAACAAGCAATCAGCTATCAAATTCTTGAAGTCTATAATATCCAGATTTGGAGTTCCAAACAAAGTCATAACTGACAATGGGACTCAATTTATAAGTGCTGCATTTCAAGAATATAGTGAAGACCTCGGCATTCAACTCAACTACGCCTCAGTAGCTACCCAGCAAGTAATGGCCAAGCCAAGAGAGCAAATGCAGAAATCTTAAAAGGACTCAAGATGCGCACATACGAGTGCCTAAAAAAGCATGGAGCCAACTGGATCGAAGAACTTCCGTAGACATTGTGGGCAAACATGACAACACCTAACCGATCAACTGGGGAGACACCCTTCTTCGTAGTGTACGGAGCTGAAGTAGTACTTCCTCCGGAGATCACCATGGGGTCCCTCCGGGTCCGGATCTTTGATGAAGCCACGCAAGACCAGCTCCGCGCGCGAACACCTTGACCTCATTAACAAGGGAAGGAGCCAAGCAACTGTTCAGAATGGACGCTATCGCCAAGCGCTCCGATGCTATCATCAAAGGCACGTGCGCAACTGACAACTCGAGGAAGGCGACCTAGTGCTGCAGAAAATACTAACTCACGAAGGGATGAATAAACTTTCTCCCAGCTGGGAAGGTCCCTTCCGAGTGATCAATGTATCCAGGCCCGAATGTGTTTGCTTGGCAACTGAGGATGGGACTCCACTTCCTAATCCCTGGAACATCGAGCACCTTCGTAAGTTTTATACTTAGAATCACGGAGGTGAGTCTGTAATTACACGCAATGTATGTTATAGAGTCAATACACAGAGAAGGATAGGTCCCCCGGGAGAACATCCGGACCCCTCTAGAAAGATTTGGGAAGTTCAAGTAACACTTCATACAGTCACAGTACTAAAAGTGTAACTACATGCCTAAGGCTAGTACAAGATGTATAGCGCACTTAGCTTGGTCCTGCACCCTATGTGTGTCCTTGTCTCCGCTGTAATCTGGACCTATAATGAAAGACATTGTTGTGTGAAAACAGACTTCACATACATTTATATTTGTACAAGGCTCGATATATCAAATTATTGTTTTTATCCTTCTTGTCTATAATCAAGTTGTGCAATTCTTTTTTAGTTTTTGTCCAAGTTATTCATATGTGTTACCAGTTATATTATTGATCTCTCTGGATCTTAACATGTTGTATAGTCTACTTGCCTGAATGCCAAGCCAACATAGGTCCGGAGTGTGCTATTGATTAGCCTGGTCCTGCACCCTAAGTACGCCACTCTACCTACACCCCGGCAGGCCTAAGTAGGGTGAGTACTAAAAAAGCTTACAGATCAGGGAAGATTACACCAATATGCTTGTTACCATATTGAGTTTCTTCGGATTTAAAACTCAAATAAGAATGGTAAGTCACAAACGATTTATAGACAAGAGGAAAATTTTTACTCTTTTCTTGTATTTAATGTGCAGGAAAAACAGAAACCCATAGCGATGGTGGACCATGCCGGAGCTCCTAAGCTCTGACATCCTCCAAGGGAGCCGTCGTCGACGTTCATTATGTTGACAGTGGGTGACATCGGAGCCACAAAGTTTCGGCAACCCCTGGGGGCCTGCCATCGACGATTCGTGTGTTGACATTGGGAGCTACCAGACCTATTAAGCTTTGATAAATCTGAGGGGCCCCGCTGTCGACGTGTTATATGTTGATGGTGGGTGCCATCGGAGCTACCAAGCTCCGACAGCACCAGGGGACCCACCATCGACGTATCGGAGATAAACACTTCGAATCTAAAATCTACAAGTTCGAAGCGTTCAAATCATCAACATACTGTCAAATCCTTTTGGTACATGTACACACTTGAAATGTGCACATATACCAGGGGGCCAACAAGACAGAGCATAGTATATTGAAGGCAAAGTGAAATTCATGCCAAAAAGAGTGGATTTCATTAATCCAAAGTACTGGATTACAAAATTGGGATTACAACAAAGGGCAAAGGGAAAAGTCCTAGCCACTGGAGGATCCAAGTCCTGCGGAAGAATGAGGCGACTTCCTTGGCAACACGTTGGACTCTGGCCCTGGCGGTGTCCCCCTCTTCAGCAACGTGACCATGGAGCACCGGGTCTAGGGAGAATTGGGGATCTCAGCTCACATAACACGTCAGCACATACTCTGCGACGTTCGTAGCCAGAGATTTCCCCTCTGTCTCCTGCTGGTCTGCAATGACGTCACCCATCGCGTCGAGTTTGCCACCAGCAGCATTGAGGGCCACCAATACTCGGTCCAAGTCCAGCTCCGGATTGTCCGGACGTACAGGACTTAAGCCTAGTGGTTTCAACGCGTCGTTGGTTCGCCCCAAGAAGTCCCATACTTGAATGGACTCAGTCTCCCTCATGCCCCGCTGCTCCTCTAGTGACCTCCGGGCGGCCGCAAGCTCTGAACCTTCCCGAGCGAGGCGCTCGACCACTTTGGCATGTTGTTGCATATTCTCAGCAACTTGCTTTTCGCGATCGGTTCGCTCCGTCTCCTAGAGGTGAATGTGGTTCCGCCGTTCCGCCAGGTCTTTTTCTTTGTCTCTTACTTTCCCTTCTCTGGTGGCAACATCAGCTTCTCTTTTTGAGAGCTCCTGCCCCAGTTTCCAGTACTTTTCTTATTCCTCCCTACTCCACAGCTTAAACTTCTTTGAGCGATCCGCCAAATTTTGCTCTCCTAGAGTCAGCTTCTGGGTGAGCTCCTCCTCTCTCTTCAAAAGATCCTCTCGGTGTTCCAGGAGCTTTGATTCCCTCGCCTCAAGGTCAGCTCGACGCTTCAGGAGGACCTCATTTAATTCACTGAGGTTTCTGTGACGCTCATCAGCAGCATCACTCCTATCCTTGGCTTGCTCGAGGATCTCCCGAGAGTTAGCATCGAGCGCCCTGATGGCGGCTTCCTTCTCTTCCAGCAGCTTGCCCCAGTACTCCATCTAGGCCGTTTCCCTCTTGACCCACTCCTTCTGGTCAGCAAGCCTCATCTCAAAATGAAGCCTGTTACGCCAACGCCTTAAGGTGTGGCGCTCCTCTTCCAGGACCTTGATCTCATGATCAAAGACGAGCTGAACTTGTCGAAGGCTCGAGCAGGCATTGTATATGGACAATGCCAAGGGAATGGGCTCCGTACCTGCTGGGGTCATCTCCGCCGGTTCCAGAGGATTCTACATAACAAAAATAGGGTCCCACTCTACAAGTGAGGTACCCTCAACTCCTATGGCACTGGGGCCGCTCTCCGGGAACTCTTCAGCAGCAGAGGAAGAACCCACTGGGGGAACTTCCACCTTCGGAGCAGAACTCAAAGGTGTTGCTTTCGGGTCTTTAGTTGCCGGCTCCAAGGGTAGAGAACCCACCACCACTTTTTCATGGTGCTCCGGCTCTGGCCCGGACACCTCCAGAGCAGCTACCTCTGGAGCGACAGTTGGGGTTTCATCCGGTGCCTCTACTACCGCTGGCCCAAGCGTCGGCATGTTAGCCACTTTCGGTCCAGCAACCGAAGCTTCAAGCATTTCTGGCTCAACAGTTGGACGTTCAACAACTTCTGGCTCAAGGGCCAGAGCTTCAACCATCTCCGGCTCAATGGTCATGGCTTCAAACGCCTCTAGCTCAACGGTCAGAACTTGGATGACATTCGGCTCAAAAGCCAAAGCTTCTGACATCTCCGGCTCCTGCACTGAAACCTCAGCCTCCGGCGCTGTTACCAGTGGTGCATCTTCAACTTCTCCTTCGTGGACCGGCGCTACCACGGGAGCTTCTGGCGAAGACTCTGAATCTAAATCCACAACAGCTGGCGCCAGAGCTGTCGTGACTTCTGCCACCACATGAGGAGGAGGCTCAATGGTTGAAGCCGGAGCTTCAGCATGTGTAGCCACAGTCGCTGCAAAAGGTGCCAAAGTCTCTGACTCCTTTCTTGACACTCTCGAAATAAAGGGGCAAGAAGATTAAAAACATAATAAAAATAAGATTAGCATTTCAAGGCAAGCCCACGATGCTTACCTAGGGATGCTACCGCCTCAGTCACCACGGAACCTCTTCTTCTGAGGCCTGGGGTCAGAGCCCACCTAGTCTGGTGAGATAACAACTTCAGACCTCAACTGGGGACCACTTGCTGCAGCTGGAGTCTTCTCGGTCAGAACTTCTCTCGATCGGGAAGAAGTTCCACACGTGGAACTCTTAGCCAGCACAGAGGCTGGACTTGACTGTCTGGAGCTGGCGCCTCTCGAAGATGCCTGCGCCGGAGAAGGTGTAGCCGCAGAAGATCTCCCTCGCCAGGGAGAAGGAGTTGTTGTAGAGGGAGCAAGCCTGACGGACCTCCCATCAGCGTGCTTCAGTTTTCTCTTCTGGCTGGAAGGTTCGGCTGGCTCTTTTCCCTTGCCCTTGCCGATGTCTTCAACCGTCTGGCTCGAAGCAGAGGCAGCCACCTCTTCAGAAGCTCTGGGGATGTCCGGCGCTTCTCCACTTCACCCATGTCATCAAGCTCCGGCATCTTCCTCCGGAGCTCCCTGCTGATCTCTAGAATCATGTTTAAGGGCAGAAAAGCAGCCGGCGGAGCCAAGTCATCGCTGTTGACAAGTCCATGCTAAAACTTCTTGAGATGGAGCTTCAGAGCTTCGTCATCAAAGTTGGATTTCAAACCAATTTCAATCCGGTCATCATCCATCACACTGTTTAAAGCCCAGGCGAGCTTCTCCCTCTTCCTCAGCGGAGCACATCTGTTCACCAAGAAATTTCCGAAGATAATCTGGGGTGTCACTCCTCCCTCCACGCATTCTCAGATCCTAGTCAGGACAGGGTTAAATGCATTCGATAGCTTCGGAACTATACTCCAAGCGTTGGTATCAACGTTGGGGAGTCCTTGGGGGCAACTCCAACCTGTTGTGCTCCTCCAAAATGCAATGATGATCCAATCCTTCTTCCAGTCATCCCAGTTGTCGGAGGGGAATGACTTTGAGTACTTGAAGGGGCAGTTCTTGCGCTTCACAAAATAGTAGAAACCAAGAAGCTCAGTCCCCTTGCCAGTGGTATGGACCGTGAAGAAGGTACGAAACAGCTCGATGCAGGGGGGAACGCCCACCCACATCTCGCAGAAGTAGACGAAGGTTGCCACCAATAGAAGAGAATGGGGGCCAAGATGATACAGCTGGAGGCTCTAGAAGTCCAGCCGCATTAAGAGGAAGCTTGAAAAAGGTGGGATCAATCTCACCATGGCGTACGCTGAGATGTACACCATGTTGCCATTGCGCTCCTTCTTGAATGGGAGCTTGCCGGCGCGGATCAAGTGGTTGAAGGAGTCACTGGACCACCCCATATAGTTCCGAACCTTCATCAGATCATCCTTGCTCTTGAGGCGACTCTTGGGAAGACCCAACTCCATCGTGTCAAAGTGGAGCAAAGGAAGGGAAAGCTAGGCGGAGTTTGGGAGGCTCTGAGCGCGAGTTTGATCAAAAACGTAAAGAGTCCTCAAACTGTGCATACTTTCCTTCTTAAGTAAGCCTTCGCAACGCTTGGATGGAAACCACAACGAGAGCAGGGTCACATTTCAAAAATCTACCTTGTCAATGACGAATGGGCCTGGGGTTACCCCGACGAAGAGGTCCAGGTTATTACCCTAGGCGAACCGTTATCATGATGGGCGGCGGGAAACCCAAAAGCGGCACCCTGACAAGGCGCTCGGAACCGATACAATTTTCGTATTGGGAACTGACGACCTTCAATTGTGTGATATCCGCACTCAAGGATCTAATCTGCCGCATTCATAACAAGTCACGTGGTGATGGTTTAATACCGGACCATTGCCCCAACGGCACATCAGAAGACTTTTGAATTCGAAGCGAGGGAATCGAGGATGACCCCACCTCCGACAGAATAACTTAACCCAAAGGATTTCTCCCAAAGGTGGGCCCGGGGGCCATTGTCGGTACTCTGCGTATCGGGTACCCCACAGTACCGCAAGAAGGGCAAGAGAGTTCCACCTATCAAAGTTGAAGGTCTCCTCAGGCCCCACTCATCACACTACACCAGACCTGCATCCCTCATATGAGTAGCTCCGGGATTGACACGTGTAATGTAAGTCTAGAGCTAAACTCTCAACATAGGGAAGCTCTGCAGTCAACACGTGTATAATGACACCGGACCTAACCCCTAGCAGAGGGGAGCTCTGGTGCCACCACGTGTATAGCAGTTCTAGAGCTACCTCCCCACAAGGGAAAGCTCCAGAACTGCCACGTGTGGAGCCTCTGGACCTACACCACCAACGAGTACATTGGCAGATCTCCAACAGCAAGGACATTCAAGGGACAATTAAAGCGGCAGTCACAAGACCTGATTATGTGTCATTAATGATGTATTAATGACACACGATCAGAGCACTGTTAATAGGGGTAACACAGCTATTAAGGCATGTTATCACACTATTAACCACGCTTAATGCTCATGGACAGTGTATTAGGCTATTAAATACGCCAGGGCCACATGTCGGGCCAGATAAAAAGATGTAACGGTCAGTCCTTGGACTATAAAAGGACTGAACGCACCGCATGATACAGGGGCAATCTAGGCCAAGCTAACACGCATACTAGTGCTACGGACAAACTCAATACAACAACACAAATCCCGTGGAGTAGGGTATTACGCCCAGGCGGCCCGAACCACGTAAATCACCTGTGTCATCATCTTTTTCCCGATCTCTGTGCTCCCAAATCAATACAAGAACTTTCGCGAGCTACATTTAGTAGTACCAGGGAAGTGTCGTTATCACACTTCGACACAAATCAAAACTCTTTCATGCATAATGAGAAGAAGCTTGTTTTGCACCCCGCATCTCCCGATGCTATTTTGAAGGATGATATTGCTAGAGCTCGTAAAGAGAAAAATAAGAAAACTACTCAAAATGAAAATTCAAATGTTGCGAAGGAATCGGTACAACCTAAGACTGACAATTCCAAATATGCTCATGTGAAAAAGAATGAAATAAAATTGAAGAGTGCTTTTTCTTGCTTCCAAATCTGATTTGTTTGAATTAAATAATGCTGCAATCTGCTATGTGTTTGCCTGCAAAGAAGCTTTGTTCTCACATCACACCATACCATGTGCCTTGCCTCTTGCTATCACTAACCTTTTGCAGGAATATGCTGATGTGTTTCCACAAGAGGTACCAGCCGGGCTGCCACCATCGAGAGGGATTGAGCATCAGATTGACCTCATCCCTGCGGCTTCTTTGCCAAACCGAGCACTATACAGGACCAACCCGGAGGAGACTAAGGACATTCAGCAACAAGTACAGGAATTACTCGACAAAGGTTATGTGTGTGAGTCCCTTAGTCTTTGCTCTGTTCCTGTTCTTTTGGTCCCAAAGAAAGATGGATCATGGCGCATGAGTGTAGATTGTCGAGCAATTAATAACACTACCATTAGATATCATCATCCTATTCCTAGGTTATATGATATGCTTGATGAACTTAGTGGCTTGATGATTTTCTCTAAAATTGACTCGCGTAGTGGATACCACCAAATTCACATGAAGCTAGGTGATGAATGGAGAACAGTGTTTAAAACCAAGTTCGGTTTGTATGAGTGGTTAGTCATACCTTTTGGTCTCACTAATGAACCTAGCACTTTCATGAGATTGATGAATGCGATTTTACGTGCTTTCAGTGGAAGATTTGTGTTAGTATATTTTGATGACATCTTGATCTATAGCACATCTCTAGAAGAGCATCTTGATCATATTCGTATTGTTTTCAATGCTTTATGTGATGCACGCTTATTTGGTAACATTGACAACTGCACCTTTTGCCCACATAGAGTCTCTTTTCTTTGCTATGTTGTGACACCACAGGGAATTGTCGATCAAGCAAAGGTGGAGGTGACACATAGTTAGCCGACTCCTACCACGGTCACACAAGTACGAAGCCTTCTCGGACTTGCTAGATTCTATGGTTTTTTTTGTGAAGGACTTCAGCACCATAGCAGGCCCACTGCATGAGCTTACAAATAAGGGTGCTCCATTCACATGGGGCAAGGCGCAAGAGGCTCCATTTGAATCTTTGAAGAATAGGTTAACTCATACACCCCTTCTTCAATTACCATATTTCAGTAAGACTTTTGAATTGTAATGTGATGCTAGTGGTATTGGATTGCAAGGTGTCTTCTTGCAAGAGGGGGAACTTATTGCTTATTTTAGTGAGAAATTGAATGGGCCTAGTCTGAACTATTCCACTTACGATAAAGAATTATATGCACTAGTATGAATTTTGGAAACATGACAACATTATTTATGGCCTAAAGAATTTGTTATACATTCTGATCATGAATCTTTCAAGCACATTAAGAGTCAAACTAATCTGAACCGTAGGCATGCCAAGTAGGTAGAATTCATTGAGTCCTTTCCTTATGTCATCAAACACAAGAAAGGAAAAGATAATGTCATTGCGGATGCTTTATCTCACCGTTATTATATGTTGTCCCAACTTGATTTAAAGATTTTTGGCTTGGAAACAATTAAAGAACAATATGCTTTTGATGCTGATTTCAAAGATGTGATGCTGCAATGTAAAGAAGGAAAAACATGAAACAAGTTTGTTCTCACTAATGGTTTTGTGTTTCGAGCTAACAAATTGTTCATTTCAGCTGGTTTTGTGCGTATCTTACTATTGCAGAAAGCACATGGTGGAGAGTTGATGGGGCACTTTGGTGTCAAGAAGACGGAAGACATCCTAGCAAGCCATTTCTTTTGGCCAAAGATGAGAAGAGATGTGGAGCTGTTTTTTGCTCGTTGCACCACCTGTCAAAAAGCAAAGTCCCGTCTTAATCCACATGGTTCATACATGCCTCTCCTTGTTCCTATTGCTCCATGGGAGGATGTTTCTATGGATTTTGTTTTAGAATTGCCTAGAACAGAGAAGGGTAGTGATGTTTCGAGATAGCTACCCATATTGCTGATTTGTTCTTTCGAGAAGTTGTTCGTTTGCATGGGGTCCCAAACCCTATTGTTTCAGATAGAGATGCCAAATTTCTTAGTATTTTTTTGGAAAACCTTATGGACTAAGTTGGGGACAAAATTGCTCTTTTCTACCACTTGTCACCATCAAACTGATGGACAGACCGAAGTAGTGAACCATAGTTTATCTACCATGCTTAGGGCTGTTCTGAAATATAACATAAAATTATGGGAAGAATGATTGCCTCATATTAAATTTTCTTACAATCATTCGTTGCATTCTACTACTAAATTGTGCCCTTTTCAGATTGTATACAGTTTTTTCCCTCGTGCTCCCATTGATCTTTTGGCTCTGCCACCTTAAGAGAAATTGAATTTTGATGCTTCTCGCCATGCTGAATTAATATTAAAATGCATGAGCAAACTAAAGCAAACATTGAGAGCATGAACGCTAAGTATCAACAAGCCTGTAGCAACGGTAGAAAGCATGTTACTTTTGAACCTGGTGATTTGGTTTGGGTGCATTTGAGAAAAGATAGATTCCCTGATTTGAGAAAATCTAAATTGCTACCTAGAGCTGCTGGACCCTTCAAAGTGCTTCAAAAAATTAATGATAATGCATATGAAATTGAGTTGCCTGCACATTTTGGGGTTACTTCCTCTTTTAATATTACAGATTTGAAACCACATGTGGGCGAGAAAGACACGTTTGAGTCGAGGACGACTCAATTGCAAGAAGAGGAGGATGATGAGGACATCGCTACAGTTGATACAACCACAACGGCAACCCATTCACCACTTGTGGCTAATCAAGGTCCAATGACACGCGCTCGTGCACATGAATTTAATTTTCAGGTGAATTCATTTCTGGCTGTTCAAATTAATTATCCTTCACATGGGGAACAATTAAAGCCTTGTGATGACCTTGTTATTATTAGGTGCTTGGGAATTGATCCAGTTAGGAGGAATGGAGGGATTAATGCAATGAAGGCTGCTCCACCCGTGGGGTCCTTGTAACTGCAACAAGTACCAGTTTAAAAGGGGCATAACTTTCAACTCCCAAGGTTGTTTAATGCAACTAAGTACTTGCTAGAAAGGTCTCTTCGTCTAATTTCCATCAGATCAAGAATAAAAGGCAGATGACGCTTGAGCTGCCCAGAAAAGGCCGAACAAGACTCATAACTCCATCCTAAGTTCTAGTCTTCCTCCTCTATATAAGCAACTAGCACCCATAGGAAGAACTTGGGTTTTGTTTTTTGTAAGATTAGACATTGCTACTTCCTTGTAACGCAAGTGTCAACAAGACCTTCCGATTACATGAAACAGAACTCCAACTAATCACACTTGTGAGTGTTTGCTTGTTATCTTGTTCTTGCTTGTTCTTCGATTGTTTGCAGGTTCAAGACTGTTCTTGGCACGATAAGAACAACAACAACAGGAGCTGGTGTAACTATCGCTAAGGTGCAACACCCTTGTGGTTGTTTTAATCGGGTAGCACAACGTCGACCTCCACCCAAATCGTAGTTGTCAGAAGATAGTGTAATTGTCGCTCAAGGCGCCACACAATTCTAGATGTGGTAGTCGGGCAGCAAACGTCGGCCTCCACCAAATTCATTCACCACCAATATCCCTCATCGAAAGACAGGGCATCCCCCGTACCCGTTGGGTTCATCACCAAACAACAAGTGAGTTACCAAGAAAATAACAAGCACCTGAAGTACTTTTCCTATCAATCCTTCAACTTCTAAAATCAGCATCCGAAAAGGATTTCAAAGTAACAATTCAGGAAGAAGGAAGAAAAATGCCAAATTCTTGAGTTCCATGTAAGTACTCGAGAATCTTTTTGACGGCTTGACGATGTGAAGTGTATGGGGAAGCATGAAATCATGCACAAAGATATACGCTAAATTGTATGTCCGATCTTGATGTCGTGAGGTACAAAAGTGACCCGATCGTGCTTTTATATTCTTTTTTATCAACGGCTTCACCATCTTCATCAAGTTCAAGTGTTTTTGTCATTCCCATTAGTGTCTGAAGAGGCTTGTTGTTTTCCATGTTGAAACGCCTAAAGAGATCTTTCATATACTTTGTTTGATGTACAAAGTTTCCCTCCTTGGTTTGCTTGTTTTGCAGCCCCAAAATGTATGTGAGTTCTCCCATCATACTCAAATTCTGAACTCATCATAGCTGAAAACTTGGATACAAGATCATGAGAAGCACAATCAAAGATATTATCATCCACACACACTTGAATTAATAGTGATTCATTGTCATGCTTAAGAACAAAAAGAGTTATATCAACATTTCCCATGGTAAACCACTTTTCAAGTAAGAATGTTTTTAACCTATCGTACCATGCTCTAGGGGCTTGTTTGATACAAAGCTTTGGACAGTTTGTGAACATGCTTAGGAAATCTAATTTTCAAAACCTGTTGGTTGCATAACATAAACCTCCTCATCTATGTAGTCATTACGAAAAGCACTTTTCACAACCATTTGATATATCTTGAAACCATTAGATGCAACAAATGCTAATAAAATTCTTATTGCTTCTAATCTAGCAGCGGGAGCAAAGGTTTCATCAAAATCTAAACCTTCAACTTGTGTGAAACCTTGAGCAACCAGTCTTGCTTTATTCCTAACCACTACCCCATCCCCACTTTGTTTGTTTTTAAACACCCATTTAGTTCCTATCAATGTGTGACCATTAGGTGCAGGAATAAGTTCCCAAACATTATTTTTTTCAAAATTTTCTAACTCTTCTTCCATGGCAATAATCCAAGATTCATTAGTGAGTGTGTGTGATATATCTCTGGATTCAAAAGAAGCAAAAAAAGCAGAATGAGTGTGAGAGTTTGGATCGAAAAACCTGGACCGTGTGACTCGTTCGTGCAAGCTTCCAATAATCTATTGTGGAGAGTGACTTTTGAGGATTCGGAGGGGACTAGACACTTCTCAAGTTCCTTCTTCATTTTCATCACAAACCGAAGAGTTTGTGGCTTGAGGATTGTCTACATCAATAGTAGTAGTTATTGGTGCTAGTTGTGGATCAAAATCAGGAGCAGGAACGATTTTATTAGCTTCTGAATTTTCGAGGAGTAGCACCACTTCTTCCACATCTTCGATGAAAATACTCTCTCTCTGCGGTTATGCATCTTGATCTACAACAATTGAGCTATACCGGGGCTAGCTTCATCAATAGAAACCTCACAAGTGTCCACAATTTTGTTAGTGTCAAGTAAAAGCACACGTAACCTCTAGTATGAGATGGATAACCAAGAAACATGTCATCAACAGCTCTAGCTTCAAATTTACCAACATTATCATGTTTCTTAACAAAACATTTGCAACCAAAGACCCTAAAGTATGTGACACTAGACCTATGTCCAAACCGAAGCTCATATGGTGTTTTTTCTAGCTTAGCTTGCAAGAAAACTTGATTTAAGACATAACAAGCTATTGCAATTGCATGTGCTCAAATTTTTCTAGGAGGTTGATATTTGTCAAGCATAGTCCTAGCCATCTCAACTAAAGATCTGTTCTTTCTCTCTACAACACCATTTTGTTGAGGTACATACGATAAATAAAATTGATGATCTATTCTTTTTTCAGCGCAAAAGTGATCAAATGATTGGTTTTTAAATTTGGTTCCATTATCACTTCTTATTTCTTTTAAAGATCCTGTGTAGTCGAGTGAAAGTCTAAGAACTAAACTTATAAAGTCACTAAAAACTTCATTCTTAGATGCTATAAAGTAAAACCAAGAGTATCTAGAATAATCATCAACAATAACAAGCACATACCATTTACCTCCAAAAGATTGAACGTGTGAAGGACCTACGGTGTCCGGGTGTAAAAGTTGTTCTGGCGTTGTTGTCATGGTCAATGTGAGTGGAGCATGTGAACCCAAACATCTTAGCATGTCTACAAGAAGAGCACCCAATTTCTTTGTTCCCTTTAAGCTTAGATAACCCACGTATGCAATCACGACCACTTGCACGTGTGATGTGATCAAAGCCTGCGTGACCAAGTCTACGATGCCAAAAATATAAGTCCTTTGATTCTTTAGCAACAACGCACCTATGCTTAGAGGTTGACATATCAAAATCAGCTTTAAAACTCTTCCAAATCAAGACATGTTAAACATAAGCTCACCATTTGAATCTACAACCTAGCAGCAATTTTTAATGAAGCTAACTTCTAGATTTTTAATCTAGCAATTGTGAAACAGAAAGCAAATTGTATTTCAAGTTTCAACAAGTGCCAAATCTGTAAAATCCCATCTCTGCCCAAGTCTGTATTCTTTGTAACTCAAGCGGGCAGATGTAAGAAAGTGTTAAATGTAAATTTGGTGCATAAAGTGAAGAAAATACTACTGTTCAACAAAATTAGAGAAATGGTTTAAATGACAGTTTTAGTTTGAGCCAAAAGTAATGAAATTGCTATTGTTTTTGGAATAAATTTTTTGCAGAAATCAAATGACATTTCTGAGGCCACCATTGTGTTCCTCATGCTCAAATTAGTCTACCAACAAAGTTTGGTGAAATTGGACTTGATTCACTATTTTAAATCTGAGTCTCAAATCTGCTGGTGTATAGCTTGTGAGGCCCACATGCCAGTTCAAAGCATCGAGACAGAGTCTCCGCTTCTGCTATGCGCGCGCCACAGCAATGCTTGCATGGCCAGCGCGCTACCTTCTTGTTTGCTTGCCTCCAGCGTGTGTGCAACATGCCCTAATCCTCTCTCCCTCGCCCTTATCAGCTCTCCCAGTGAGCAGTGCATATTTTTCCTCTGTTGCTGGTCGTTGCCCACCATTGCCGGCCTCCTCTGCCTCTAGCTCGCCCCGGTGTTTCAACCTTCGGATGATCAAGCACACAACAGCAAAAACGTGCGCAAGGTAGTCATTGACTATACTCGGCCTGTTCCTGGCTCACAGTGGCCTGTTTTTCCAAGTTTCTCATCGACGGTTAGTTGAGGCCGCCCAGAGGAGAAACCACGTTGCTGCTGTTCCAGCTGAGGTTATCTACTGTAAAATCTTCAGAAAGGATCGCAGGAATCCCCTACAAGTTTCTATCAATCAAGCTCGGCACAATAGTCACTGTCGCCACCAGATTAGGTTTGTTCTTATCGGAGTTCTTTTTATACCTCACCTAATAATCGTCAAAATTGTTCATACATGGTCTATATCACGCCATTCCTATTAGAGAAAAGTTTCTAGGCGTCTTAACAATTTTCCAGTTCAATCCAATCGGAAAAATAATGTTCTCTTCACGCCGGCAAGAAAAATTCCCCATTTTTCGGCCCAAAGCCTAGGTCACCATCAAATTCGCCCTTGCAATGGATTTCCGCCCTTAATTGAGTCCACTTAGTTGTTCCTGAGGTCCAGGCTGTGCTCATAGTGTTTTTCCCGGCCCGAATTGCTCACTCCCTAGGGAAATCCAGAGCGCCGCCGCACCATCGCCGTTGTCGCCGTCGGGGTTTGAGCTCCGACCATCAGATCCTCTGTAGCAACAAGATTTCATGCCGCTACAAATCTTTTACTATATGGCCCACTACTGGCCGGATGAAAGCAGGGACCCACTAGTCACTGAATGTTGGTTGAATTCCCCATTTTCTGATCAAAGGAAAATTCTGAAAATAATCCAACGCTTGAAAATTCATATCTCACTCTAGGAAACTCCAAAAATGCCCAGACAAATTTTGTTGGACTCCTCTCAACCATTACTTTGCTATGGTACAGAATATTGGGTATGCAAATCCCTTGTAATTTCTGTACAATTCAATTTCCATTTTCCTTTGGAATTTAATTTCAAGAGTTTGACTTATTGGAAAATTCCGAAGTTCCGCCAGACTCATATTAATATTATCCTTTAATCCCAGTAAATATTTCAGCCTCATTAGCACTCATTAAGAGGGTTAATTTTGGAGATTTATCTCAGGTTATTTAGAAAATCCATAAATTCCAGAAACCTTTTCAGAAAATACCAAAACCTTGTAAAATTCACAGAGACCTGTAGAAAGCTTCAAATATTGTGAAACCAATTTTATTGGGTTCATATTGACCTACCCTATCTGGTTGTACCATTGTTTGATATGATAAAACCCCAAGTTTTATCTGTAAATTCATAAATGGGAAATCATTCCAAGCATTATAGAGACCAGAAACTTCCTAATAAAAATCTGAAACTTTTATCACAAGTCACCTAGGTCATCCCTAGATACTGTAAAAGCCCCAAGATTTTTTGTAAATGTATTCATAGAGAATTGAATCTGCTATGTTCATAGTCCATAAATCAAAATATTGATATATCCTTGCATTTAATTTACATTTCGATAGGTGAATGACTTGACGAGGATCTGAAGGCTACTAACTTTGAATCTTCTTGACAGTAATTTTATCTTGGAACAACGACGAGGCAAGCCCCGATTTGCATTTAAGTGCTTTTATAAAGTTTTGCTTTACACACTTCATTGAATAGTATTGTTATGTGCATTAGGTATATGTTGGTTGAAATCCAATTGCATGGCCAAATATGACCAGGGTTATGGTTAGTTGAGTGAGTCATGGATCGAGGGTTTTACTTAACTGTATGATGGAAGGAACGGTAGAAGACAAGTTGTTGGAATCGACTCGCGAGATGTTCACATTTTATGGACCAAAAGTTGAGTAGTTGAATTCTACTCGTGAGAGAAAGTCGAGTAGCGATGTCTACTCACGAGATGACACTTTGTACCTCACTCTTTAATTAAGTGAGATGTGGACGGGCAATTTGGTTACAGTAGGTGGGAGCGCGCAAGGTTGTCTCGAGCCACATAGTGTGACAATGCTTGTGATCACATTGGCCTAGGTCGGTTATGGCGAGGTCGATGTTGGAGGGTTGGTATGTAGCCCCGTTCGCGTCAGTTAAGGACCGCGTTGTATGCGGTCCCGCTGGACAAGTATTGAGTTGTACTGGTTTTATACTGGGTTTATGGGGTCCAGTAAACCGATGTAACTTGTTAACCTTAGTATCGAGACTTTTTTGAATGCCTCATGTTGCCGGCCGACTGCATAGTAGCTGGAACTCGCTCATGAACCCTTGTCACTTCGGGCAGATGCACCATGAGGGAGGCTACTGTCCGGGGCATTTGAACCGATTCGGGATGTAGGTGTTTTGTGAAAGGTTGCCGCCACTTACGATGAGTATTGAATATGACCGCACATCGTCTCTTCCGAAAGTGCGTAAGTGTCGTGCAAGTCGGGTTTTGAATGACTCGAATCACAGTCCCTCGCGGATATGAGTACCGCTTGTTCACGGAGTCGTGACGTAGCAATAAAGAGTAGTTGCAGCTTATTTTATATGTTGATATGAATAATATATTGTATTGCAACATTGAATGTATTAGAGATAGTGCAAACTAAATTTATGATTCTGGAACCATTAACTTGATGCATAAAGATGAAAACTAAGGATGAACATGTAGGCGAGTTTATCTATGCAAATTCAGCTTTCCTATTATGCTAGAGTCCCTACATGTAGAATTTCATGTTTAGGTGAGACAGTTAAGTCTTGCTGAGCCTTCGTGCTCACGTTTGCAATGCCGCTGTTTATGCAGGTATGGTTATGTCAGATTCCCATGTACGACATTGCCCCCCTGATAGATGGCCCAGTGGAAATCTTGTGCGCCGCTATTTTGTCTTCGTGTTGCTAGTGCGAAGCATCCTAGGGCATGGATGACTTCTCTTCTGCTTAGTTAGGCTTGAGAGTATGAGTATAATGTATTCCCCTGCTTGTGTACAAGTATTGTACATTATATTGTAAAAGAGAACCATATTGTGAAATAAAGTTTTGTATATGTATTTTGAGCATTCTTTTTTTGTGCTATTCGGTGTCGCATCGCACGACACTACCCTCTGCGATTCCTAGAATGTTGGGACCCCGATCCTCACAGCCTGGTATCAGAGCCACATTGGGAATAGCACACTCAAAAAGAGCTTATTTTGAAAACTTAGAAGTAGTCGAGTGAGGATTAGTTACTATGCCCACATAAGGTGTATTAAAGTACTAGTTACTTAAGGTGGCAAAGCTAACATATGTGTTATTATATTTTGTAACGACGCTCCGACATCAGGTAAGTGGTAAGGTACGCCACCGCAAGCGGATCAATTGTGGTAAGTTCTCCGTACGGGAGTTAATATGAGTCTCTGAACCTTCTCATGGTTCTGGGAACATATGAAATGCTGCTCCCCGGCGTGCTTCAGGTAAAAGAGAGGATACCCCATTGTGTGGTAAAAAACACGAAGTATGCAACTCTTTAGCATTCAATGTTCAAAGGGTCATACACAGTGTCGATCCCTAGCGCAAGAGATAAACGATGTGACCACCTATCGTGCGGTTGAAAAACACGTAGTGTGTTTTTTAATAAACACGCGAAAGTGCCTCCTACTGGTGCAACATCAGGCAAACACATGGGACCCCCGTCGGGTGGTAGAAAACCCGGTCATGTACCTCGAGACGTGGCTCAGCTCGGGGCGACCCGTATGGAATGATACGGGGCGGATGTTCTTAGTTTCATATATATTATTGTGATGCCTGAAATGATCGCCCGTGCGGGCCGTGCCGTACAGAACCATAATGAGTGTTCTGCAAATTGTGTATCTTCTACGGGTACACTGACCATGTTTTAAGTAGCTCGAGTCGAAAACGTTTGCGAGTGAACGTCCTTAGTGCCACCATTGAGACATATGCCAGAATACCACCTTCAGATTATCTTTGGTGAGGACGTAGTACCGGCATTGCATTCGAGTTCATCGGGCACATCGACGATGATATCCGTGCTGGAGGTGCAACTCGAAAACAAGTAAAAAATTTCAACATAGGACTAAGTTTAAAATTGTAATCTCTGTTTTGGAGCGTTTTGAACAGATTGCCAATTAACCATGTGATCGCTGCGGTTAGCAGGCATATGGTTTGGAAACTTTAGGAAGTCCTCCACAAGTTTCATTTTCAGCTCCAAGTCATATTTCAAAATTTAAAACATGAAAACTTCATTTGAACTTAAACTGCAAAATTCCTGATTCAAACTGTGAAGTGGACAGCAAAATGCCTAACTTTAGAATAGCATAACTCTCTGTAGAAGTCACTACTGAAGGTATACATTACATGGTTGGAAATTTTAGAGAGTCCTCTACAACTCTTATGTTAAACTCCAGATCATAATTCCCATGTAACTTGATGAAAATTTTGAAATTCCAAACTCTGCCAATTCTGGACAGAGAGTGGACAGTTCTGTACCCTGTCACTGTTTCTATCATATCTCCTAGTAGAATCAATGAATGGCTTCATGTAATATATTTCAGGAATCCTGAGGATGTATGTAACAATGATGTAATTTATGATTTTTGCATATTTTGATATTTTGTATCTGGAAATTATGGACAAAAATCAGTCCTAAACAAAGGATGTGCTGTCAAAATTTTTCCAGAAAAACTGTCAACTTGAAAAGTCATATATCCTAACCCAGAAGTTCCATGGAGGAAAATGAATACATTATGGAAAGCGTATTGAGTTTACTACAACTTTGTAGTTGAACAAAATTCCAGATTCTGCCTTTAACTTGTTGAAAAGTTTTAATCTCTCCAGACTGGTCAGCTGGACCAGAAACTGGACAGAGAAACCAGTTTTGAATTCTTCAATTCAAATTACTTTGGTTTTAATTTCTTGTGCTATGTCTCATGTCCAGCAGCTGTTCTCAACACAGTGTGTTGGAATTAAGTATGTGACACACTTGAAATACCATTTCGATTGACGACTATGTTTGTCTTATTACAATAGCGAGGATACACGTTTGCTAACGCACTCGACGTCCCGTTGTGACCTACGATAGTCGGAATGGACTTCCATCCAAGAAGTTCATTACCTTGGAACTCGATTGTGGTAACATGGTCCAGGGATGTGTGTGTTGTATAAAGTTTACACTTCATCAATATGTGTGAATGTTATGTGTGTTACGTGATCAATTCTCCCAATTCTATTGTATAGACTGGATAAAGTAAACAAACATGTTGCTGATTTTTAAATTAAGTGGATGCAGAATGGTGCGTACACGCTCTACGCACGAGGTGGAAAGCATCAGTCAGGGTCGTGGTGATGAGTCTCCAGTTCTGGAGCAAACCACGACGCAGCAACAACAACCACCTCCGCCATCACATGAACTTCCAAGAACTATCGCGGAGGTTCTCGCCGCAGTGCTTGGCTCGCGCGATGAGCAAACCGAGTTGCTACAGATGCTGGTGAGGAATATGTCATGCCAAAATAAAGGTCATCGCCAAAACACTTATATGGAGTTTCTGGCAACAGAACCACCGGTGTTCATAGAAACCGAAGATCTTTGGAGGTGGACTATTGGCACTGTTCCATCGAGTCAAAATTCGGGTTGCTGGACTGTAATGAGCATCAGAAGATGTTATTTGCAGCACAACAACTTCACGGTTCCACTGGTACTTGGTGGGCAAATTATGTTGCTTCCATGCCCGCCTGACAACAGGTAACATGTGCAGAATTCAAGGAGATGTTTCATGCTTATTATATCCCCTCCGCAATCGTAATGAGGAAGTTTCAAGAATTCCTAGACTTGAAGCAAGGGGGAGGGATGCCGATGGTTATTCAAAGGTGTTCAATCACTTGACGCAGTATGCATCTGATTACGCGGATATGGAAGTAAAGAAAGGTGATTGTTTCTACAGAGGTCTCAATGCCAAACTTAGAGAGCAACTGGTCCTATCTCCTTGTCATAACTTCAACGAGGTGGTCAATGCCGCCTTATGGCAGAGGATGCTCACCGTGAAACTCAGGCAGAAAAGAGGAAGAGCAGTGTGATTTCAAGCAGCAATAGTATTGCTCCTCAGAAATACCGGTTGGTTTGTCGTACGCCATTCGGTGAAGAAGTGCAACCAGATGTGCGACCTATTCAATCACACAGCTGTTTGGTGCAGGTTCCAATTTTCAAATCACAACAACCGCAGCAACAACCGCAACTGCAACAATAAAATGACGTTCCACGTGCATCTATTCCACAATCCAGTGCACCTAGCTTCCCTCCTCAGTCCAAAGAAAAGTCAAAGCAATATCCTTGTTTTACTTGTGGCCGCGTGGGTCACTTTGCGAAGGTATGTCCGCTGGGAAAACTGGACAGCGAGCTTGCATCAATACCAACATCAAATCAGCCTCGCCGAGGACAATGACAAGAACCGGAAACCTCCATCACATGGCTATGGAGGATGTTCCAGGAGGTGAACCCGTGCTAGCGGGTATGGGTACTCTTATTGACCATCCAACACTCGTTCTCTTTGATTCTGGAGCTACACACAACTTCATTAGTAAATCTTTTGTTATCAACTACCAGCTCCATACCACTACTACAAAATATCATTATCTCATATCTTCACCGGGAGGCAATATATCCGCCACTGATATTGTCTCCCGTGCTCCTCTAGGTTTGGAGGGTAGAATATACCCCACCACTCTCATAATTCTCGATGGTCAATAGATCGATGTCATATTGTGAATGTCGTGGTTAAACAACCACGAAGTTGTTCTAGACATCAGTCCCCGCATCATTCGACTTGAGTCTTCGCTTCACGACCACCACACCATCTTTCTTGACAACCTTGTTCAAGAAAATCCATCCATCTATCACATTGAAGCTATCAAGCTTGAGGACATTCCGGTGGTACGTGAATATTTGGATGTGTTTCCTGATGATCTGCTAGGTATGCCGCCTGATTGAGAGGTGGAATTCAAGATTGAAATAGCATTGGGAACCACACCCATATCTTGGAGACCATACAAGATGGCGCCCAAGGAATTAGTAGAGTTGAAGGAACAATTGAAGGAACTGTTGGACAAGGGATTCATTCGTCCAAGTTCATCTCCTTGCGGTTGCTGCGCTTTATTCGTGGAGAAGAAGGACAAGATGCCGAGGCTATGCGTCGATTATCGTCCCTTGATACTGTAACAATCAAGAATAAGTATCCACTACTACGCATTGATATTCTATTTGATCAATTAGTGGATGCTAATGTATTCTCGAAGATGGATCTTCGATCAGGTTATTATCATATCAAGATTTGACCAGAAAATGTTCCAAAGATGGCATTATCAACTAGATACAGACTTTCTGAGTATCTAGTCATGTCTTTTGGTCTTACCAATGCTCCAGCACACTTCATGTATCTGAATTTGGTATTCATGCTGGAGTTGGATAAGTTCGTCGTGGTCTTCATTGACAATATCCTGGTATACTCCAAATCGGAGGAGGAACATGTTGAACATCTTCATATTGTGCTCCAATGATGGCATGATCATAGGCTATATGCCAAATTCAGCAAGTGCGAGTTTTGGATCAGCAAGGTGCCTTTCTTTTGGAACATATGATTTCAGCAAAAGGCATAGCAATTGATCCAAGTAAAGTGGTGCAAGTTAAAAAATGGGATTCTCCTACATTGGTCCATGAAGTTTGTAGCTTGTGGGTTTAACAGGTTACTATCGGAGATTCATTCTCAGTTTCTCCAAGATTGCTAAACCTATGACGGAATTATTGAAGAAGGGCACCAAGTATATATGGACTCAAGCATGTGAAGAAGCATTTAAAGTTCTTAAGAAACATCTCACAACCGCACCTGTTCTTGCTCAACCGGACACCACCAAGCCGTTCAATGTTTATTGCGATGCATCGGACTTGGATGCGTCTTTATGCAAGAAGGACGAGTGATCACCTATGGATCACGACAGCTCTGAAATCACGAGCATCATTATCCAACCCACGACCTAGAACTAGCTGCAGTGGTTCTTGCATTAAAGATGTGGAGACACTACTTGTTAGGAAATTTAGTGCATCTCTACACGGACCACAAGAGCCTCAAATACATATTCACCCAGAAGGATTTGAATATGAGGCAGCAAAAATGGTTGGAATTAATCAAGGATTATGAGATTGAGATTCATTATCACCCAGGCAAAGCCAACCTAGTGGCAGATGAGCTAAGCAGAAAGTCTCATGCTCACAACTTGACGACCATTCATAGGGAAGATGAGGAACCAAGTCTACGTGTGGTTCCATACGGATCTTGTTTAATCTCGCTCTCATACCTACAATTCGAGACAGGATTATGGAAGCTCAGAAGAAAGATATAGCAATGTCTCATATCCAAAAGAGGATTAAAGACGGGAAATGAAATGTTTCCAAGAAGATGATCAAGGAACTATTTGGTTTAACAATCAGATAGTTGTACCCCATAATATGAGACTACGGAAGAAGATCTTGGATGAGCTCATCTCTCCAAGTATTCAATTCATCCGAGCAGCAATAAGATGTACCAAGATTTAAGGTCGAAATTTTGGTGGACTTGGATGAAAAGAGAAATCACAAAGTACGTATCGGAATGTGATACATGCCAGAGAGTGAAAGCAGATCATATGAGAAAAGCCGGACCACTTCAACCACTTAGTATTCCTACATGGAAATGGGAGGATATCAGCATGGATTTCATTGTAGGATTGCCTCTAACCCTTCATAAGCATGATTCAATTTGGGTAAACATTGACCGGTTAACCAAATCTACACACTTCATTTCAGTGAATACGGGATTCCATGCCAAGAAGTATGCAGAGTTATACATATCGCAGATCGTGTGTTTACACGGAGTTCCCCACACGATCGTCTCTGATCGAGGTTCATTGTTTGTTGCTCGTTTCTGGGAGCAACTGCATATCTCGCTGGAACCAAGTTACTTCGTAGCTCCGCCTACCACCCTGAAACATATAGTCAAACAGAGAGTGTAAATCATATTCTTGAAGATATGCTACAAGCGTGTGCCATTACTCACGACAAGAATTGGGTTGATCATCTACTGTTGGGGGAATTTTCATACAACCATGGTGATCAATCAAGCATCAAAACGGCACCGTATGAAGCTCTCTACGATCAGAAGTGCCGCACACCACTCAATTAGTGTGAATCTGGCGAGAGGGTAACATTTGGAATTGATCTAGTAAATGAAGCCAACGAGCAAGTAAAGTTGATACAATCTAATCTTAAAGCCGCTCAGTCTCGGTAGAAGAGTTATGCAGACAAACGACGTCATCACTTAACCTTCAACATCGAAGAACACGTGTATCTCTGCGTCTCTCCGATGAAGGGAGTTCATCGATTCGGAGTAAAGGAAAAATTAGCTTCCCGATTCATTGGTCCATTTGGCATCACGGAGAAATGTGGACCCGTGGCTTATCAGCTTGAGCTACCGGCGTCATTATCAGGAATTCATGACATTTTCCATATATCTCAGTTGCAAAAGTGTCTCAAGGCACCAACAAAATTCTCACAGAAGGTATCGATGAGTTGAAGCCAGATCTCATGTACGTGGAGTATCCGATCTGAATCATTGATAAAAAGACTCGTGATACAAGGAATCGAACATTGCATTTCTTTAAGGTGTTATGGAAGAACCACACCTCCGATGTGGCTTCATGGGAAAGCAAGGATTTTCTTCAATCCAATTATCCAGAGCTGTTATCAACATACCTTGCGTAATATTCCTCTCTATCTCGTTCTCCATTGTAATCACAGGATCAGATTCGTTTTTGGGGAAGGAATGTAAAATCCCATCTCCGCCCAAGTATGTATTCTTTGTAACTCAAGCGGGCAGATGTAATAAAGTGTTAAATGTAAATTTGGTGCATGAAGTGAAGAAAATACTACTGCTCAACAAAATTAGAGAAATAGATTTAAATGATAGTTTTGATTTGAGCCAAAAGTAATGAAATTGCTACTGCTCTTGGAATAAATTTTTTGCAGAAATCAAATGATATTTCTGAGGCCACCATTGTGTTCCTCATGCTCAAATTAGTCTACCCAAAAAGTTTGGTGAAATTTGGACTTGATTCACTATTTTAAATCCGAGTCTCAAATCTGCTGGTTTATGGCTTGTGGGGCCCACATGCCAGTTCAAAGTATCGAGACAGAGTCTCTGCTTCTGCTGTGCGTGCGACACAGTGATGCTTGCATGGACAGCGAGCTACCTGCTTGCTTGCTTGCCTCCAGTGTGTTTGCAACTTGCCCTAATCCTCTCTCCCTCACCCTTATCAGCTCTCCCATTGAGCAGCGCATATTTTTCCTCTGTTCCTGGCCGTTGCCCACCATTGTCGGCCTCCTCTGCCTCTAGCTTGCCCCGGTGTTTCAACCTTCGGATGATCAAGCACACAACAACAAAAATGTGCGCAAGGTAGTCCTTGACCTTTCCATCAAGTATACTCGGCCTGTTCCTGGCTCACAATGGCCTGTTTTTGCAAGTTTTCATCGACGGTTAGTTCAGACCGCCGGGAGGAGAAATCACATTGCAGCTGTTCCAGCTGAGGTTATTCAGTGTAAAATCTTCAAAAAGGATCGCAGGAATCCCCTACAAGTTTCTATCAATCAAGCTCGGCACAATAGTCACTGTCGCCACCGGATTAGGTTTGTTCTCGTCGGAGTTCTTTTTATACCTCACCTAATAATCGTCAAATTGTTCATACATGGTCTATATCACGCCATTCCTATTAGAGAAAAGTTTCTAGGCGTCCTAAACAATTTTCCATTTCAATCCAATCGGAAAAATAATGTTCTCTTCACGCCGGCAAGAAAAATTCCCCATTTTTCGGCCCAAAGCCTAGGTCACCATCAAATTCGCCCTTGCAATGGATTTCGCCCTTAATTGAGTCCAATTAGTTGTTCCTGAGGTCCAGGCTGTTCTCATAGTATTTTTCCCGGCACGAATTGCTCACTCCCTAGGGAAATCCAGAGCGTCACCGCACCATCGCCGTTGTCGCCGTCGGGGTTGGAGCTCCGGCCACCGGATCCTCTGTAGCAACAAGATTTCATGCGGCCACACATCTTTTACTCTATGGCCCACTACTGGCCGGATTAAATCAGGGACCCACTAGTCACTGAATGTTGGTTGAATTCCCCATTTTCTAATCAAAGGAAAATTCTGAAAATAATCCAACGTTTGAAAATTCATATCTCACTCTAGGAAACTCCAAAAATGCCCAGACAAATTTGTTGGACTCCTCTCAACCATTACTTTGCTATGGTACAGAATATTGGGTATGAAAATCCCTTGTAATTTCTGTACAATTCAATTCCATTTTCCTTTGGAATTTAATTCCAAGAGTTTGACTTATTGGAAAATTCCGAAGTTCTGCCAGACTCATATTAATATTATCCTTTAATCCAAGTAAATATTTCAGCCTCATTAGCATTCATTAAGAGGGTTAATTTTGGAGATTTATCTCAGGTTATTTAGAAAATCCATGAATTCCAGAAACCTTTTCAGAAAATAACAAAACCTTGTAAAATTCACAGAGACCTATAGAAAGCTTCAAATATTGTGAAACCAATTTTATTGGGTTCAGATTGACCTACCCTATCTGGTTGTACCATTGTTTGATATGATAAAACCCCAAGTTTTATCTGTAAATTCATAAATGGGAAATCATTCCAAGCATTAGAGACCAGAAACTTCCTGATAAAATTCTGAAACTTTTACACAAGTCACCTAGGTCATCCCTAAGATACTGTAAAAACCCCAAGATTTTTAGTAAATGTATTCATACAGAATTGAATCTGTTACGTTCATTAGTCAATAAATCAATATATTGATATATCGTTGCATTTGATTAACATTTTGATAGGCAAATGACTTGACGAGGATATGAAGACTACTAACTTTGAATCCTCTTGACAGTAATTTTATCTTGGAACAACAACAAGGCAAGCCTCGGTTGGCATTTAAGTGCTTTGATAATGTTTTGCTTTATAGACTTCATTGGATAGTATTGTTATGTGCACTAGGTCTATGTTGGTTGACATCCAATTGCATGGCCAAATATGACCACGGTTATGGTTAGTTGAGTGAGTCACGGATTGAGGGGATTTGCTTAACTGTATGCTGGAAGGAACGGTAGAAGGCAAGTTGTTGGAATCGACTCGCGAGATGGTCACATTTTATTGACCAAAAGTCGAGTAGTTGAATTCTACTCGCGAGAGAAAGTCGAGTAGCAATGTCTACTCATGAGATGACACTTTGTAGCTCACTCTTTAATTAAGTGAGATGTAGACGGGGAATTTGGTTACTTTAGGTGGGAGTGCGCAAGGTTGTTTCGACCCGCACGGTGTGACAATCCTTGTATCACATTGGCCTAGGTCGGTTATGGTGAGGTCAATGTTGGAGGGTTGGTATGTAGCCCCATCCGTGTCGGTTAAGGATCGCGCTGTATGCGGCCCCGCTGGACAAGTGTCGAGTTGTACCGGTTGCATACTGGATTTATGGGGTCCAGTAAACCGATGTAACTTGTTATCCTTAGTGTCCAGACTTTTTCGAATGCCTCAGGCTGCCGGCCTACTGCACAGTAGTTGGAAAATCGCTCATGAACTCTTGTCACTTCGGGCAGATGCACCATGAGAGAGGCTATTGTCTGGGCCATTTGAACTGATTCGACATGTAGGTGTCTTGTGAAAGGTTGCCACTTACGACGAGTATGAAGATGACCGCACGTCATCTCTTCCGAAAGTGCGTAAGTGTCATGCAAGTCAGGTTTTGAGTGATTTGAATTACCGTCCCTCACGGGTATGAATATCGCTTGTTCACTGAGTTATGACGTAGTAATAGAGTAGTTGTAACTTATTTTATATGTTGATATGAATAATCTATTGCATTGCAACATTGAATGTATTAGAGATAGTGCGAACTAAATTTATGATTCTGGAACTAGTAACTTGATGCTTAAAGATGAAAACTAAGGATGAAGATGTAGGCGAGTTTATTTATACAAATTCAGCTTTTCCAATTATGCTAGAGTCCCTGCATGTAGAGTTTCATTTTTAGGTGAGACAGTTAAGTCTTGCTGAGCCTTCGTGCTCATGTTTGCAATGTTGTTGTTGTTGTTTATGCAAGTATGATTATGTTGGATTCCCATGTACGACATTGCCCACTCGGTAGATGGCTGAGTGGAAATCCTGCGCGCTGCTACTTTGTCTTCGTGTTGCTAGTGCGAAGCATCCTAGGGCATGTATGACTTCTCTTCTTCTTAGTTAGGCTTGAGATTATGAGTATTATGTATTCCGCTGCTTGTGTACAAGTATTGTACATTATATTGTAAAAGAGAACCATATTGTGAAATAAAGCTTTGTATATGAATTTTGAGTATTCTTTTTGTGTGTGTTGTTGGGTGTTGCATCGTACAACACCACCCTCTATGATTCCTGGAATGTCAGGACCCCGATCCTCACAACATCCTTCAAAATGTAGTGATTGTTAACTCTAACCAAACCATTAGCAATTATAGGAGTTGAAGAATTATCGACAAAAGTAACATTTTCTACACGTGACAAAAAAGAGATGGAGGAGAACCATTCCTTGTTGCCTATCATCTGGCATGAGCAACCTGAATCAACAAGTCAAATGTTCTCCTTCCTCAACCGTGTAACTTATATAGAAGCACAATACATTAATGACTCAATACTAGGGTTAGTCAAAAGGCACTTAGGAATCTAGTACTGAGTCCAACAGGAATAACACGCAAAAGCTGAGAAAATACAACAGATTTATGAGCTAGGGTTTAAGAGTTTTTGCACCCAACTACTGACCTACAACGTGTGACTGTAACACCCACATTTTCATCCATCATGCATGGCATATATTCTTATGCATGTTTAACATTAAGCAACACGAAAGAAACAAGTATAAAGTGAATTAGAACCAAAACAACAATTAAAAACCTATATCAGTGTGGACTTGTCCGGATTGGACCTCAGACTAGTCCGATGTACTCCCTTTGATGAGGACATCGCTACCATTGATACAACCACAACAGCAGCCCATTCACCACTTGTGGCTAATCAAGGTCCAATCACACGCGCTCGTGCACGTGAACTTAATTATCAGGTGAATTCATTCCTGGTTGTTCAAACTAATTATCCTTCAAATAGAGAACTATTAAAGCCTTTTGATGACCTTGTTATTATTAGATGCTTGGGAATTGATCTAGCTAGGAGGAATGGAGGGATTAATGCAATGAAGACTGCTCCACCCGAGGGGTCCTCGTAACTGCAGCAAGTACTAGCTTAAAAGGGACATAACTTTCAACTCCCAAGATTGTTTAATGCAAATAAGTACTTGCTGGAAAGGTCCCTTCGTCTACTTTCCATTGGATCAAGAATCAAAGATAGATGATGCTTGAGCTGCCCAGAAAAGGCCGAACAAAACTCCTAACTCCATCTTGAGAAGTCTATATAAGCAACTAGCAGCCATAGGAAGAACTTGGGTTTGTTTTCTATAAGTTTAGCCATAGCTACTTCCTTGTAACGCAAGTGTCGATGAGACCTTCCGATTACATGAAACAGAACTCCAACTAATCACACTTGTGAGTGTTTGCTTGTTATCTTGTTCTTGCTTGTTCTTCGATTGCTTGCAGGTTCATGGCTGTTCTTGGCATGGCAAGAACAGCAACAATAGGAGCCGGTGTAACTATCGCTATGGCGCAACACCCTTGTGGTTGTTGTAGTCGGGTAGCACAACATCGACCTCCACTGAAATCGTAGTTATCAGGAGACAGTGTAACTGTCGCTCAAGGCGCCACACCATTCTGATTGTGGTAGTCGGACAGCCAACGTTGACCTCCACCAAATTCGTTCACCACCAACATCTCTCACCAAAAGATAGGGCATGCCCCGTACCCGTTGGGTTCATCAAGTGGTATCAGATTTCATGTTGCTCGGTGAGAGATTTCCTTCTCCTTGTTCTTCATTTACCTACATTCCACTTTTGCCTACAAAAGTTCACTCTTAAAATCCTAAAAACACTTTGAGCCTTTTGCTTGGCTACCTAGCTCTCGACTTGTTGAATTCACGGTTGCCTTTTTGTGTCGAGTTGCTGGTCCTAAGTTTTTCACCGCTAAAGTTTCGAGTTTGTGCCACTTTGTTCTCAGTCCATTTTCATTACCTACCCAAAGTTGAGAAAAAAAGCAAGTGCAAAAGAAAAGCCGCATGGATCAGCAAGAAAAAGGCACGCGCAAAGAAAAAAAGCCGCACTGATTGAAATTGCTAGAAAAAGTTTCTCAGTACAAAAAAAGAAATGGTTTGTGTAACATTTGTTTTATGTTTTAGATTTCAACTTGCTGTTTTGAATGTTTTGTTAAAGCACAACGTTCGTGCTGTCCGAACTTTTCACTACAGTAAATTTAACATCACATGGAGTAACGACTCGCGTCTCAATCATTGTTTAGACTAGTACCAGCACAATACCATCATGGAACGTTTATTCAACTTGTTGTGACTAATGTGGTACTAGTTGTTCCTCTGTGCAACTCATTTCTAGCATCCACCTGCAGCTCCACAAAATCATCTACAACGCTATAGAATTGTGCTGGCAGCCACCGTTTGTTGTTGTTCTTGCTGTTTGCCGGCGCCCCCTGCATCGCGTGGTAAGAACTTGTAAGAGCTTGATTTCTTTCTAGTGAGGAAGTGATTGTGTCCTACCACCTCTTAGCAATTGCTAGGACTAATCTGCTTGCTGTTGTATTTCCTTTCTTTACTAACCATGTTAGCTGATGAAAATGAGACATCTCCTCATTCACCACGTACGAGGGACATCATTCAGCATTTCGAATGCCAAGTAAAGCTGCACACGAATGCCCTCAACGAGGATATTCAAGTCACCAATGAACGCATTGGTCAATTAGAGTCGACGCAGATTGGCACCAACACCAAGCTGACCACATTAGAAAGCATTGCTGGTGCTATTAACACTTCTCTTGCAGCTATAATTGAGCGATTGGAGAGGGTGGAACAGGTTGGATGCAAAGACGGGCAAAGACGTGTTGATGACAGCCACGACTCCATTAGCAGCGCTGCAAGACATGACGAGGCAGAGTATTCAGCGGATACCGAGCTTGATGATGGACCATTCAGGTATCGATGGCAACCACATCGCAACCATCGTCATATGGATGGTCGAGTTATACGACGTGAGGTACGTGACAATGACGATTCCCTACGCAGCATTAAATTCTCCATACCACCCTTTGATGGGAAATATGATCTGGATGCATATATGTCCTTGGAATTATCAGTAGATCAAAAATTTGCATGCCATGATTTCCCTGATGATAATAAGGTTAGAGTTGCCACTAGTGAATTCACTGACTTTGCTTCTGTTTGGTGGCATGAGTATCAAACAAAAAATCCACCTACCGTACCACAAACTTGGAGTGCCTTGAAACGAATCATGCATCGTCGTTTTGTTCCTTCCTATCATGCTCGTGACCTGTTGCATAAATTACAACAACTTAGGCAAGGCAACAAATATGTTGAGGAATACTATAAAGAACTCCAAATAGGCACGATGCGATGTGGCCTAACTAAAAATGAAGAGGCTGCAATGGCTAGGTTTATGGGTGGTTTAACAAGAGAAATTCAGGACATATTGGCATATAAGGAATACACTAAGGTCACTCGATTATTCCATCTTGCTTGTAAGGCTGAAAGAGAAGTGCAGGGACAATGCACAAGAACTAACATTTCTGCAGGTCGAACTACCTCATGGCAGTCCCGCTAAAGTGATGCTGGTCTTAAGCATGATTCTCCGGACGATGCTTCCAATCGGTTGCCCAGGACTACATCAAAATCAGCACCTTCGCATGCTATCGAGACAACAAAAGGATCCACCCAAGTTGCAGCCAACACTTCTTCTTCCATAGCTTCCACCAGGAGCACATAAGACATTCAATGCCTCTAGTGCATGGGATTTGGGCACCTACAAAGGGACTGCCGAAGCAAGCGTGTGCTGATTGTACGTGAAAATGGTGAGTACTCATCCGCTAGTGATTTAGATGATGAAACATATGCCATGCTTGCTCCACGAGATACAGGAAAGAAGAATGATGATGAAGAGCACATTGGGGTTGATCATGCTGACCACTATGAGAGTCTTGTTGTGAGGCATGTCTTGAGTGCCCAAATGATCTAAGCTGAACAGAACCAGTGCCACAATCTATTCCAAACTAAGTGTGTAATTTTGGAACGATCGTGTCACATTATTATTGATGGAGGAAGCTGCAACAATTTAGCAAGTGTTGCCATGATAGAGAAGTTTGGGATGACAACACTTCCAGATCCACATCCCTACTACATCCAATGATTCAATGACAGTGGTAAGCTTAAGTAACACGTTGGGTTCGTGTTGAATTTACAATTGGTTCGTACCATGATTACATTGATTGCGATGTGGTACCGATGCAAGCTTGCTCTATGCTATTTGGTCGACTTTGGCAATTTGATAAAGATACATTACATCATGGTAAATCAAATCAATACTCTTTTATGCATAATGAGATGAAGCTTGTTTTGCACCCTATGTTTCCCGATGTTATTTTGAAGGATGATATTGCTAGAGCTTGTAAAGAGAAAAATAAGAAATCTACTCAAAATGAAAATTCAAATATTGTGAAGGAATCGATAAAACCTAAGACTTACAATTCCAAATCTGCTCATGTGAAGAAGAATGAAATAAAATTGAAGAGTGCTTGTTTTCTTGCTTCCAAATCTGATTTGTTTGAATTAAAAAAATAATCCTGCAATCTGCTATGTGTTTTCTTGGAAAGGAGCTTTGTTCTCACTTCACGACATACCATGTGCTTTGCCCCCTGCTGTCACTAACCTTTTGCAGGAATACGCTGATGTGTTTCCACAAGAGGTATCAGCTGGGCTGCCACCATTGAGAGGGATTGAGCATCAGATTGACCTCATTCATGGGGCTTCTTTGCCAAACCGAGCACCATACAGGACCAAACCGGATGAGACGAAGGAGATTCAGCGATAAGTACAGGAATTACTCGATAAAGTTATGTGCGTGAGTCCCTTAGTCATTGCTCTATTCCTGTTCTTTTGGTCCCAAAGAATTGGATCATGGCGCATTTGTGTAGATTGTCGAGCAATTAATAACATTACCATTAGATATCATCATCCTATTCCTAGGTTAGATGATATGCTTGATGAACTTAGTGGCTCGATAATTTTTTCTAAAATTGACTTGCGTAGTGGATACCACCAAATTCGCATGAAGCTAGGTGATGAATGGAAAACAACATTTAAAACCAAGTTCGGTTTGTATGAGTGGTTAGTCATGCCTTTTGGTCTCACTAATGCACCTAGCACTTTCATGAGATTAATGAATGAGGTTTTATGCTTTCATTGGAAGATTTGTGGATATTTTGATGACATCTTGATCTATAGCACATCTCTAGAAGAGCATCTTGATCATCTCCGTGCTGTTTTCAATGCTTTACGTGAGGCACGCTTATTTGGTAACATTGACAAGTGCACCTTTTGCACAGATAGAGTCTCTTTTCTTGGCTATGTTGTGACACCACAAGGAATTGAAGTCGATCAAGCCAAGGTGGAGGCGATACATAGCTGGCCCACTCCTACCACAGTCACACAAGTATGAAGCTTTCTCGGACTTGCTGGATTCTATCATCGTTTTGTGAAGGACTTCAGCACCATAGCAGGCCCACTGCATGAGCTTACAAAGAAGGGTGATCCATTCACATGGGACAAGGCGCAAGAGGCTGCATTTGAATGTTTGAAGAATAGGTTGACTCATACACCTCTTCATCAATTACCAGATTTTAGTAAGACTTTTGAATTGGAATGTGATGTTTGTGATATTGGATTGGGAGGTGTCTTGTTGCAAGAGAGGGAACCTATTGCTTATTTTAGTGACAAACTGAACGGGCCTGGTCTGAACTATTCCACTTACGATAAAGAATTATATGCACTAGTACAAACTCTGGAAAGATGACAACATTATTTATGGCCTAAAAAATTTGTTATACATTCTGATCTTGAATCTTTAAAGCAAATTAAGAGTCAAACTAATCTGAACCATAGGCATGCCAAGTAGGTAGAATTCATTGAGTCCTTTCCTTATGTCATCAAACACAAGAAAGGAAAAGATAATGTCATTGAGGATGCCTTATCTCGCTGTTATTATATGTTGTCACAACTTGATTTTAAGATTTTTGGTTTGGAAATAGTTAAAGAACAATATGCTTTTGATGCTGATTTCAAATATGTGCTGCTGCAATGTAAAGAAGGAAAAATATGGAACAAGTTTGTTCTCACTAATGGTTTTGTGTTTCGAGCTATCAAATTGTGCATTTCAGCTGGTTCTGTGCGTATCTTACTATTGCAAGAAGCACATGGTGGAGGGTTGATGGGACACTTTGGTGTCAAGAAGACGGAAGATATCCTAGCAAGCCATTTCTTTTGGCAAAGATGAGAAGAGATGTGGAGTGGCTTGTTGCTCGTTGCACCACCTGTCAAAAAGCTAAGTCCCATCTTAATCCACATGGTTTATTCATGCCTCTCACTGTTCCTAGTGCTCCATGGGAGGATGTTTCTATGGATTTTGTTTTAGGATTGCCTAGAACAAAGAAGGGGAGGGATAAAATGTTTATTGTCGTGGACATATTTTCTAAAATGGCACATTTCATACCATGCCACAAAAGTAATGATGCTACCCATATTGCTAATTTTTTCTTTAGAGAAGTTGTTCGTTTGCATGGGGTCCCAAACACTATTGTTTCAGAGATGCCAAATTTCTTAGTCATTTTTGGAAAACCTTATGGGCTAAGTTGGGGACAAAATTGCTCTTTTCTACCACTTGTCACCCTCAAACTGATGGACAGACCAAAGTAGTGAACTATAGTTTATCTACCATGCTTAGGACTCTTTTGAAACATAACGTCAAATTACGGGAAGAATGTTTGTCTCATATAAAATTTGCTTACAATCGTTCGCTGCATTCTACTACTAAATTGTGCCCTTTTCAGATTGTATATGGTTTTATCCCTCGTGCTCCCGTTGATCTTTTGGCTCTACCACCTTCAGAGAAATTGAATTTTGATGCTTCTCGCCGTGCAGAATTAATTCTTAAAATGCATGAGCATACTAAAGCAAACGTTGAGAGCATGAACGCTAAGTATCAACAAGCCGATAGCAAGGGTAGAAAGCATGTTACTTTTGAACTTGGTGATTTGGTTTGGGTGCATTTGAGAAAGGATAGATTTCCTGATTTGAGAAAATCTAAATTGCTACCTAGAGCTGCTGGACCCTTCCAAGTGCTTCGAAAAATTAATGATAATGCATATGAAATTGAGTTGCCTGCACATTTTGGGGTTACTTCCTCTTTTAATATTGCAGATTTAAAACCAGGGATTGGTTCGGGTCAAAGCCTTCAAACTCTTGGTGTTAGAGATCCTCCACGGCACTCTCTAGCGCAAATCCATCTAATCTGCACAAAGATCATACAAGACAAGAAACACAATCAAAGAGTGCACAAATATTACTCAATATGACATGATATGCATGATTGATGCAAGTGCAAGGTGGAACTTGTTAATGAGTTGTTTTTAATGATCACTAACTATTCTAATAGATTTAATAAGTTTATACAGGTTTAGAGTTGATTTGATCAAATTTTAGATTTAATTCAACAAAATTTAACCAGGAAAATCGGACTAGTCTGCTAGGGACCGGACAAGTCTGCACTGCGCGAGAACAGCACATTAGGGTTTTCTATATTGTCGTGAATTTGGATATTTGGGGTTGAATTCACGTAAGGAAAAGGAAGTAGAAGGTATACCAGGTGTTTAGAACTCCAACGAATCAAGGATCTTGGAGGCAACACTTGGATCTTGACGATCTAGGGTCGATGAAGAACTTGATGGTGAATTGTTGACGAAGAACGCGGAGTTGATGGAGATTTTGATCCTCTTTCGTTTCCTCCTCTTCTTCTTGTTCTAGATCTCTTTCTCCCTCCTTGGTGGCGGATAATCACGAGCTAGGGTTTGGGTGTGGAGGAAAAGTGGCAAATAGATGTCAAGCCAAGGGGTAGGGTTGTTTATATAGAGGTGGAGGCTAGTGTTAGATGGATTTCGAGTTTGAGATGAGTAGAGGCTGGTTTGGAGTCCCACATGGGCTCTAAAAGAGTTAGGCATGACGTCCCTAGGCCCACTTAACGTAAAACCCAAGAAACAAGTCGTGAAACAAAAGATCAACTCGGAGTCGCGATTTATCGGACAAGTCCAAAAAGAACCGGACTAATCCGAAGTTGGACAGAGAGAAAGCGGACAAGTCCGCTGGAAGACTTGACTAGTCCAGACAAGTCCAGGGACTTAGCAAAACTTTCAAGGAATTGGAGCACCGGACTAGTCCACATAGGACCGGACAAGTCTGAAAATGTTCAGTGGGAAAAATAGACTATTCCACAGTAGAACGGACAAGTCCGAGTGAGGTTAGAAAGAAATCGGACTAGTCCGCACCAAAATCAGACTAGTCCGCACTTCCCAGAATTCTTAAGTGCGGTTTTGTTTCTAATTCATTTTAAATTTGTTCCTTTTTATGTGGATTAATGTTAAACATATATTAGGATGTATGCAATGCTGATGGTTGAAAATGAGGGTGTTACAAGTCTTGTATACGTCACATAATTTAGGGTTTCTAGTGTGCTGCACATTTCACGCTGTTTTTACACAGCACACCGAACAAGTCTGGTACCTAGTAAGGACTAGTCCGTTCGTCGGGATCCCTAACGGTAACAATTTTGGAAACACTATAAATAGAAGATCCACAACCACACAAACACAATTCTACTGTTCACAACTCAAACCCTAGCGCCGCCACTTGTCCCAAGAGCACAAAAACATATCTCCCCACAACTTCTAAAGTCTTCAAAAGGTGAAAATCAATTGAGTATTCAGATTTGGGGTTGAGAGATCGTTGTCTACGCTTCGTTGAGCTCTTTAGATTTGATCTCTTTACAGTTGTGCATCTACTTGTAATCTTTTCTAGTGTATTTGATAATCTTTTCATTGTAATTCTTGTGGGAGCCCTCAACATGTGAGTTTTCCCCATAAACTCTGGGATGACCTGTGATAGTGGAATCAAGTCGGCCTTGTGTGGCGACTTGACGAGGGAAAGGGTTTGAAGAGACACGACTCTGTGAGGGCTTCCTCAATGAGGAGTAGATCTTTTTGGTGAGATCGAACCTCGGTAAAAATCTGTGTCTCGTGTGTTTTTTTGGTTTTGCATTATCATAGCACAGGGTACTAGAAATAATCAATCAAATAGTTTGTGATTCACGCAAAAATTAAGTAATCTGATCTCTTGTTCAAGTTAAAAGAATAGTGATTACATTCCTCAACAATTTCATTCGAAATTCCTGCATAAACGTTTTACAGTTTAGTTATTACTGAACAATCGGACTATGTCGCATAAAAAACCAGACAAGTCCGGTCTCCCTGGTATTTGAAAATTTAATTAAGTGTGCAGGAAATTATCAAAGCCTATTCACCCCCCTCTAGGCCACATTCAAAAGTGGAATTTGAAAGAATTACATTTATTCAAAATTCGAGATCTAAAAGGTGAAGGTACAAAAAGAAAGGTCCTAGCTAGTGCAGTTCCTCATGAAGAATGAAGCAACTTTCTTGACGGCTTTTTGGACATTGTCCTTGGTAGCTTCTTCTTCCTCAGCGATGGGTCCTTTGACCACCAGAGCTAAAGACATCAAGGGGTCTTGGCTCAAGAAACACGTCAGCACATATTCAATGACGTTCCTAGCCAGAGACTTTCCTTCAGTCTCGATTTGGTCAACAACCACGTCTCCCAGTGCATCCAGCTTACTTCTGGCGGTGTTCAGCGCCACCAAGGTCTTGTCCATCTCTAGCTCTGGGTCAGCCGGTTGGACTGGGCTAAATCCTAGAGGCACCAGAGCTTCATTCGCCCACCCGAGGAAGTCCCAGACCTGCTGGGATTCAATTGCTCTTGCGGAGCTCCTCTAGTAACTTCCTTGCAGATGAAAGCCTCCTTCAAGAATTGCTCAACCTCTTTGGCGTGCTGTTGGATGCGTTTAGCTAGCAACCTCTCTTGGTCAGCGATCTTCTTCTCTCGGAGGTGAATGTGACCTTGCCTTTCCGCAAGGTCCTTCTCGTTTGCATTCACCTTGTCCTCAATGGCACATGGCAGAGACAACATTCTATCTTTTGTTGAGTCCTTCTCCTACCAGCCATACTTGGTGCTTCTCTTGATCACACCAGGACTTGAACTTTTCCACGCGGCCAACCAAGTCCTGCTCGCTGTGTGCCAGCTTCTGAGAGAGTTCATCCTCCCTCTTTTGAATTTCATCCACTCTTTCTTGGAGTTTCTCCTACTTATTATCAAGCTCATCCCGGCGCTTGAGGGGCTGATCCCTCAAAGCTTCGAGACTCTCCGAGTGACTGTTAGCCACTTCGTTGGCCATTCTAGTATGCTCGTAGGTCTCCTGGGTCTTCTCATTGAGGGCCTTTATGGAAGCCTCCCTTTAATTCAGCGCATTGTTCAAACGCGTCTGCCGAGTCTTCTCCGCTGTCACCCACTCCCCTAGTCCGCAAGCCAGGACCGCGTCAGCTTCGTCTTGAAGTATAGCTATTGGTGAAAGTGCATCTAGGAATCCCTTGTGGGTTTTAGATGATTTAAGACAAGCAAATGAGATCCTAACCACTTTGTTGAGTTGAGCACAGGTTCTAATGATAAAATGAGCAAAGTGCCAAAAAGAAAGGAGAATGAGGAGCAATGTGGAAAAGAGCTCAAGAAACAAGTGTAGTAGATCATTGTGTATGGAGTGTGTTAAGGAAACACACCCAAAGAGCTCAAGCACAATTATTCTCACACATTGCACAAATTCATACAGGACCGGACTAGTCCGACTGACCCTGGACTAGTCCGATATCTTTCTGCACAAGATAGGACAAGTCCTCACAATGCGGACTTGTCCTCACAGTCCAGTCTTTCACTGACCGGACTAGTCCGATATCACCACGAACTAGTCCGATATCTATCTGACTAGAATCGGACTATTCCTCCCCAGTGTGGACTAGTCCCCTCAAACACTTCACAAGTTGCACAAAATCGGACAAGTCCGATATTTGCACGGACTAGTCCAAAAAATCCTCTGACCTAAATCGGACAAGTCCTCCAAGTGTGGACTTGTTCCAAATTCACTTAGGGTTTCACTTATCCGGACAAGTCTGATATTTATCGGACTAGCCCAAAGATTTCCAGGACCAAAATCGGACAAGTCCGCTTTTAGCCAGACAAGTCCGATATTTCGAGACACCTAGGGTTTGCTACATGCAACACACCGGACTAGTCCGGTATCCACCACGGACTAGTCCGATCTTTCTAAACCCTAACGGTAACTTTTGGGAACCCCATATAAATAGGTGTACACGACCCATCTTTGAGAAAAAAAACTCGACCCCCTGCGCCGTCACACCTTCCAAGAGCCTAGAAAACACCTCTCTCCATGAAATCTAACGCAAGAAAGATCAATCCCTTGAGGATACACTTTGGATCATTGGAGAGTCACGGTTTTTCACTCATTGAGCTCTTGGTTTGATTCCCTAACACACTCCTGTGAATTTCATTGTGATCCTAAGAGTGTGTTCTTGGTGGTGTTCATATTGTAATCTTAGGGAGCCCTCAACTTGTGAGAAGGCCCCTTGAATTTGGTTATTTCCCCTTTGTGATTAGTGAAGAGGATTGGCCTCCGTGACGATCCGACGAGGGTAGGGTTGGAGAAGACTGGGTCCTTTTGTGGACTCCTCAACGTGGATGTAGGTTGCCTCTGTGGGAATTGGATCTCAGGATAAAATCATTGTGTTCTTTCTTTGCACCCATTGTTCTTACACTTCATATATATCTAGGGTTTCAATCAATCTTGTTCACTTTACGTTGAAACTTTGAATATAAGATTAAATTGTGGTATATCCTAGTTCATAGTTGTGTAGCACTTAAATTACAAGTATATTTCCGCTGCTTACATTCTAGGATCTAGATAATCGATCAAATTTGATTAACCTAGTCGGTACACACCAGACTAGTCTGCACTCTACCGAACTAGTCCGATATCTCGAGATTTGATCTGGTTGTTAAGTGTTGCAGGTTTTGACAGAAAATCAAAAAGGCCTATTCACCCCCCTCTAGGCCACATTCAATTGGTATCAGAGCAAGGTTCTTCAAAAGGAGACTAATCGCTCGAAGAGATCATGTCGGACATGAAGGACGTACACAAGAGCGTCAACCAAGAGAAGGTTGAAGAAGAAAAGAACCAAAAATTGGAGAGGCTCCTCGAGGCCATTCAAGACTTCGAGGATGATGATGAGGAGACGATGGAACTCAAGGCACTCCTAAGAAAGAAAACTCTCTCCAAGGGAAAAGTGAAGATTGAAGACGAGAAGACGAAGAAGGGGAGTAGTCACACCGACTACTCCCGATATCCTTTTAATTATGATCGCCTAAATTTCAACAACACTCATTATCTATTTATTCCACTTGGAAAGGCCCCACACTTTGATGGCAATGACTACTCAATGTGGAGGCAAAACATGAAAATGCACTTGATTTCTCTCAATCCAAGTTTGTAGCATATTGTATGTACAGGAATAGATATCCCCGGCGATGATGAGGAGCTCACACCTAGCCAAGAGCAAGCCATCCATCGAAATGCTCTAGCTGCTGCAGTCATCACCTCATCACTTAGTCGGGACGAGTTCACAAAGGTGGATGGACTCGAGATCGCAAAGGAGATATGGGATACATTGCAAACCGCACATGAAGGCGATCGTCATGTGCAAGAAGCGAAGATCGAGATGATTGAAGGTGAGCTGGGAAGATTCGCCATCGAAGAAGATGAGTCGCCACAAGACATGTACAACTAAATAAAGATGCTCATCAACAAGGTGCGAGCATACGGTAGCAAGAAGTGGAACGACCACGAGGTTCGATGATACGAGAGAGCCTCGGGTACAAGAAGATGACCCCGAATGAGCTACTTGGGAAAATCATCAACTTTGAGATGGTGGAAAAGCAAGCCAAGCATGTTAAGGAGATTGCTGATCTCACCTCGGTAAAGAAGAAAGGGGTTGCTTTAAAGTCCACTCTCAAGCTCTTGTCTAAAGAAGCTCGAGAAGATCAATTAGAAGAAGACGGTGAAGATGAGAGCAATGACTTGGATGAATATGACATGATACTGTTCATGAAGAAATTCAAAAGAATAATGAAGAAAAGACAAGGGGCTAAATCAAGTGAAGGGAGGTACAAGGAAAAATCAAGACCAAAGTTGAGGCGGGCATGCTATAACTGTGGTGAGTATAGCCACTTTATAGTGGATTGTCCAAATGAAGAGAACAAGAAGAATACCAAGGAAACGAAGCCTCAACCCAAGAAAATCTTCAATAAGAAGAAGAAGCAAGCTAAACAAGCGCATCTAGGGAAAGAGTGGGACTCAAATGATGAGTCCTCATCCGAAGAAGAAGAAGCGATGGCTAGCATAGCTATCGAAAAGACATCCAAGAAGTCCACTCTCTTCCTCACTCTTGGAGCACAGAAGGGGAACGACACTTGTCTCATGGCAAAGGAAGGTAAACGCAAGGTAACAACCAAATCCTCTTCCTTGCATTCCTATTCTAGTGATAGTGAAATTAATAGTGATAAAGATATGCTAATTGGCTTAGATAAGAAAACAACCGCTAAAATGAAATTTTTACTTGATCAACTTGTTGAGAAGGAGAAGTTGATAAACCATCAAGAAGACATGATTATCTCCAAAAAGGAGGAATATGTTGAACTTGACAAGCTTCTAGGATTTGAAAAGGAGTGAAGCAAGTCACTAGAGTTTGAGTTTGCTTCAAGCAAGGAATCTTGCTTGGAGTTAAGCGACTCAAATGCTACAATCAAGGACGAACTTGCTAACCTAATCAAGGTTAACAAGATCCTTGAAGTACAAGTTTAGTCACTCAAGCAAGGTGACCCTTCATCCTCTTCAAGTTCACCTTCTCAACCACTTAAAACTGAAGCTATCATTACTTGTTCATGTGGTAAAGTTGACACCAGCTTGAAAGATAAGTCAACCTCTACCAAGGATAAGCATCCTGCCTAAAGTGGCATATTTGACAAGGAGAAGGTCAAATATGCATGTAGTGCATACTTGGCCACAAGACCTCCTAATGTCAAACATGGCATTGGGTATTCCTATGGTGGAAAGCAAAATGATAGAAGCCATAAGAATAACAAGGAAAGCATTACCTTTGTAAAGGGAAGACCCTCACAAACTGGAAAATCCAAAGTTAACACATCCAACATGCATGATCACCAGACTAGTCCAGTCTGGATCCGGACAAGTCCGATCCTCCGAACAAGTCCGATCTCCCAGACTAGTCCTGTTTATAAACAACAACAGATGCTATTTAGAACCTTTGATGCATCTTATGTGTTAATGAGAAGTAATATTGGTAAGATTTATGCTCATTATATTGGGCCACGCCATGGGAACACCAAGTCTCATGTGTGGGTGCCCAAATCCCTTGTGACTAACCTAAAAGGACCCAAGCAAGCTTGGGTACCTAAAACCAAGGCATGATTTGTTATTGTAGGCCTATTCCTCCGGTGGATCTAAATGGGTGCTAGACAGTGGCTGCACCAACCACATGACCAGAGAAAGAAGGATGTTCGTTGAGTATGAAGAAAATGAGGATCCAAGCGAGGGCATCTATTTTGGAGACAATAGTCAAGGAAAGGTGCTCAGTACCGTTAAAATTACCATATCATCTCAGCATACTCTTTCTCATGGATTACATGTTGATTCCTTATATTATAACCTACTGTCCATATCTCAATTATGTGACAAAGGTTATAATTGCTTGTTCACTGATGCGGGTGTGACCGTCTCTAGGAGGAGTGATGAATCCATGGCATTCAAGGGTATGTTAAAGGGAAAGCTTTACCTTGTTGACTTCAACAAGTATAAAGCCGAACTTGACACATGCTTGATTGCAAAGACCAACATGGGTTGGCTGTGGCATAGATGGCTAGCGCATGTTGGTATGAGGAATCTTCAAAAACTCCTCAAGGGCGATCACATACGAGGTTTGAAGGATGTTGTTTTTGAGAAAGACAGGTCTTGTAGCGCGTGCCAAGCCGGGAAGCAAGTTGGAGCACCTCATCCTGCTAAGAATGTCATGACTACAACAAGACCGCTCGAGCTACTTCACATGGACTTATTCGGTCCAATTGCTTACATAAGCATCGGCAGTAACAAATATGGATTAGTAGTTGTTGATGATTTTTCTCGCTTCACTTGGGTTTTCTTTTTACATGATAAGGCAGAAACACAAGGAATCTTGAAGAAATTTTTCAAGCGTGCTCAAAATGAGTTTTCATTGACAATCAAGAACATTCGAAGCGACAACGACACGGAGTTCAAGAACACAAAAGTTGAGGAGTACCTAGATGAAGAAGGCATAAAGCATGAGTTTTCAGCTCCTTACTCCCCTCAACAAAACGGAGTTGCCAAAAGAAAGAACTGAATCCTCATAGAGATGGCGAGAACAAAGCTCGATGAGTACAAGACCTCGGATTGATTTTGGGCGGAAGCGGTCAACACCGCTTGTCACGCCATAAATTGACTTTATCTTCATCGACTACTCAAGAAGACATCCTATGAGCTACTTATCGGTACAAGCCTAATATCTCATATTTTCCAGTTTTCGGTTCTAAATGCTATATTTTGAACAAGAAGCCTAGGACTTCAAAGTTCGCTTCGAAGTCCGATGAAGGTTTCTTGCTTGGTTATGATTCAAACTCCTACGCCTATCGTGTCTTCAACAAGACCTTCGGACTTGTTGAAGTAGCACATGACGTAGTGTTCGATGAAACTAACGGCTCCCAAAAGGAGCAAGTTAATCCATGTGTACTAGATAGAGAAGAAGCTCCTTGTCAAGCACTGATAAGAATGGCATTGGGCGAAGTTCGACCACACGAACCATCTCTACGTATGCATGAGGAAGATGAACCACAAGAGGAAGCCAATGATCAAGGGGGAGCTTCCAAACAAGATCAACCTCACGAAGACAAAAATGATCAATAAAGCAATGAGGGCAACCATCTAGGTGGAGAAGAAGATACCATGAAGATTCAAGACAGCAAATGCCACATCCAAGAGTACACCAATGTGTCCAAAGGGATCACCCAATCGACAACATCATCGGTGACATCCAAAAGGGAGTAACTACAAGATCTTGCATAGCTAATTTTTGTGTGCACTATTCATTTGTATCCTTTTTGGAACCACGCAGGGTTGAGGATGTATTGAAGGATCCAGATTGGGTAGTGGCCATGCAAGAAGAATTCAACAATTTCAAGCGGAATAAGGTGTGGGAACTAGTCGAACGACCCAAATTCAACGTTGTCAGCACCAAATGGGTCTTCCGCAACAAACAAGATGAACACGGGGTGGTGACAAGGAACAAGGCATGACTTCTGGCCAAAGGGTATTCACAAGTTGAAGGTTTGGATTTCGATGAAACCTTTGCTCCAGTAGCTAGACTTGAGTCTATTAGAAATTACTTGCATATGATACTCACCATGATTTCAAGCTCTATCAAATGGATGTGAAAAGCGCCTTCCTCAACGGACCAATCAAGGAGGAGGTGTATGTGGAGCAACCCCCCCGGGTTTGAAGATGAAGAGTTCCCCGACCACGTTTTTAAACTGCGTAAGGCTCTCTACGGCCTCAAACAAGCTCCTAGAGCTTGGTATGAGTGTCTTAGAGATTTCTTAATTGAAAATGATTTTAAAATCAGTAAAGTAGATTATACATTGTTTACAAAGAACTTTGACAATGATCTCTTTATTTGTCAAATTTATGTTCATAATATAATCTTTGGTTCCACTAACAAATCTTTTTGTGAGGAATTTAGCAAGATTATGACAGATAGGTTTGAGATGTCTATGATGGGAGAGCTAAATTACTTCTTGGGATTCCAAGTGAGGCAACAAAAGGAAAGGACGTTCATAAGCCAAACTAAGTACACTCAAGACATACTCAAGAAGTTTGGAATGGACAAGGCGAAGCCTATAAAGACTCCCATGGCAACGAATGGCCACTTGGATCTCAATGAAGATGGACCAAACGTCGATCAAAAGGTATATCGCTCCATGATTGGATCTCTACTCTACTTATGTGCATCTAGACCAGAGATTATGTTGAGTGTATGCTTGTGTGCAAGATTTCAAGCCAACCCAAAAGATTGTCATTTGACAGCCGTTAAGAGAATCTTGCAGTATTTAGTTCATACACCCAACCTAGGCCTTTGGTATCCCAAAGGTTCCAAATTCAATTTCATCGGTTACTCCGATGCAAATTATGGCGGATGCAAAGTAGATGGAAAAACTACCTCCGGTATGTGCCAATTCCTAGGAAGATCCCTAGTTTCCTGGTCCTCCAAGAAACAAAACTCCATTGCCTTATCCACGGCCAAAGCGGAGTATGTTGCAGCCGGGAGTTGTTGTGCACAACTCCTTTGGATGCGACAAACTCTAAGGGACTACAGTTACAATATGAACCGTATTCCACTCCTTTGTGATAATGAGAGTGCTATTAAAATTGCCCATGATCCCGTTGAGCACTCTGGGACCAAACACATAGACATCCGACATCACTTTTTGAGAGACCATTCGATGAAGGGAGATATAGCCATTTCACATGTCAATACTGAAAAGCAACTAGCCGATATATTCACCAAGCCACTTGATGAAAAACACTTTTGTAAACTCCGAAATGAACTAAATTTCCTCGATGCTCGGAGTGTGGCTTGAAAACATGTATACCTGAATGCTATCTTCAAAGTTCATTACTTGTGTTGTGAAAATCATCTCTCTAATTTTTTCCGAAAAACTATGTCAATTACTAGATCTTGGTGAATTATGATCATTGCTTGATAGTTGTATGCTTACTGATCATATTCATCAAGATTATTTGATTTGCTTTGCCTCCCTATTTTCTTAATAAGTACCTTCGAATATATACGAATGGGCTAAGCATTTCTTCCCTGGTGACCACGGAATAGTCTGTGGTTGCCCGGACTAGTGCGCCCGTTCAAACTAGTCCACAGTGTGACGGTTAGGCCGGACTAGTCTGGCAGACCACGGTCTAGTCCGATATAGTCTCTGGAAAAGTTCGGACTAGTCCGATCATTTTCGGACAAGTCAGATTTTTCGTGTCCATAACCCTAGCCACCGCCAAACCCTAATCTTCCTCACCCACTCTTGCCTCAAGCTTTCTCTCTCCACGCTCAAGCTCCTCAAGGCAATTTGGCGTTTCCTCCATCAAAACTTTACAAGTTTGGGTGGAAATCAACCTCCTTTGCATAGGGATTGAAGACCACAAACTTTTCCGCTCTTTCAACCCCTACATCTCCGAGAATCAAGCAATTTTGGTAAAATCTCATCCCAAACCCTAGAAATTGCTATTTTCTTCGTTTGTGTTAAACTAGCTTGGTTCCTGTCACCATATACATGCTTCCTTGATGTATTACATTGATGTTAAGCTAGTTGTGCATCATTTGCCTCATAGTTAGGGTATTAGAGGTTGAACACCAGACTAGTCCGGTCCATGCATGGACAAGTCCGGTCAACCGGACTAGACCGTGCCTGTACACTGGACTAGTCTGATTTTTCTAAACTCAACCCTAACTTCTCAATTCTTCAATTCAATTCCTTGTCACCAATTCTCATCAATGCCTTGTGAAATCTATTTTGAGGACAATGTCAAGCACCAACAAGAAAATCTCTGATTTCAAGGCCGAGATGGACCATGAAGCTGTGCTTCGTTCCTCGACGGGCCTAAGCAAGAGGCGCCAAGAGTGCGCATCCGAGCCGGCTCCCTCTCCTCCCCAAACTCAAAGGAAGGTGCTCACGAAGAAGCCAGCCTCCAAGGCTTCTGCTGGAGGTGGCCCTCACCAAGCAAAGGGCAAGGGCAAAGGGATTGCAACGGGCCCGATTGGTCCCCTAAAGTTGTCAGCTCCAAGGGAAGGGGCCCGAGATCCCGCAAAGGAAAGATTCAATGGCAAGGGCAGTGACACCGCTGCCAAGTTCAGGAATGTGGATTTCTACAACCGTCCCAAGCAAGCTGCTGATGGGAGGCTTTGGAGTAATTTTCATGCAGATTTCTACAAGGCCGTCTATCTCCCAATGAAGACGACCGTGGTGCGCATCCAATGGATAGATTGGGCGCATTTTGAGAAGAAGGGCTACTCACCTTTTGTGGAGGTGGTTGAGGCAGTTGCAAGACATGGCTTGAAGGACCTCTTCGCCTTCAGAAACAATTGGAATGATGAGGTGATTGCCCAGTTTTATGCTACTTGCCACTTTGCGAGTGATGAGGAAGAAAGAGTGACTTGGATGACTCACGGATCCAAGTACACCATCACTTATGAAGAGTTTGCAAGATTGCTACATCTTGACACCTCCAGCAGTGACAATGTGATCATCCACAACATTGGTGTCATTGAGAAGGACAGGATGAAGTTTCTTTATGAACCCAACTCAAAGATTAATCCTCCTTGCACGAAGAACATGAAGCCTTTCTTTGTGGTGTTGAACAGGGTCCTAAGGAAGACCATTGCCCCCAAGGATGGGGACGCTGGAAGTGTTCAAGGGTACTTCAGGACATTGATGAAGGTCATAAGCAAAGACAGGAAGTTTGATGTCTTCGATTACATTTGGAATGACATGATGAACATATCTTGTACCCCAAACAGGTCCTGTGGCTACACACCTTACCTCATGTTCATGATTGAGAAGGTCGCAGGCATAGAGTTTGTCAAGGATGTGGAGCATCTTCCCTTGAGGCCCCAGAAGCCTCAACAGCCAAGTATTCAAGTAGCTCACTCTCCAGCTTCCAGTCCTGAGGCTCCAGTGCGAGCCAGTGGAGATGTTAGGGCTGCTCCTGCTCCTAGGGCCCCTCCTCAAAAGGGGTCCCCAAGTGGTATCTTAAAGTATCTGTCAGCCATCTTTGCCTCCTGAAGTGAAGGCCCACAAGCTAAACAAGAGGAGAAAGGCCGACATGAGATATGTCAAAGAGAATGTGAAGCAGATTTGCCAAAAGCTAGAGATCGAGCCCATTGGGTCTCCAGTCATTTCTGATGACTCAGATTCTGACTTCACCGAGCTCGGGCCCTTGACTCCCTCTGAGCTTGCCTATCTTGGCATTGGGGACTCGAGTGGTTCCGTTCTTCCTCCTCCTCCTCATTAGCCAGAGAATGAAGATGAAGACGATGAGAAGACCGACAGCGAGGCTTGAAGACCTTAGGTCCATCCCCTCCTTCTTTTTGGTGTCTTGATGCCAAAGGGGGAGAGATTGAGGGGGAGTCTTAGGAGTCTTAGGCTTTAGCTGTAGGATGTGAGGAGAGCTCTCTTTTTGTGTCTTCTATCCATTTGCGGGTTGTAAGACTTATAATTTGCTCATTTAGTATTGGTCCTGTGATGCAATGTTTTGAACTGTTGTGAAGATATTGATGAGATCTGTGATTTTGCTCTAAGAATGGCATATATGCTTGTTGTTAACATGTTGATGTCAATTATGTCATTCTCATCATGATTATTGTTTCTATACACTTAGTTCTGCATCCCACCATAAAGAGTGCACATATGGATCATGTTTTCATTGCATAATGTGTTTTAAACTCATATGTGCACACTTTATGAAAATCTCAACTTTTTATCATATTTTGTGAAATTTCAATTGGTTGTCATCAATCACCAAAAAGGGGGAGATTGAAAGTGCATCTAGGAATCCCTTGTGGGTTTGGATGATTTATGACAAGCAAATGAGATCCTAACCACTTTGTAGAGATGATCACAAGTTCTAATGAGAAAATGAGCAAAGTGCCAAAAAGAAAGGAGAATGAGGAGCAATGTGGAAAAGAGCTCAAGAAACAAGTGTAGTAGTTCATTGTGTATGGAGTGTGTTAAGGAAACACACCCCAAGAGCTCAAGCACAATTATTCTCACACATTGCACAAATTCATACAGGACCGGACTAGTCTGACTAACCCCGGACTAGTCCGATATCTTTCTGCACAAGATCGAACAAGTCCTCACAATGCGGACTTGTCCTCACAGTCCAGTTTTTCACTGACCGGACTAGTCCAATATCACCACAGACTAGTCCGATATCTCTCTGACTAGAATCAGACTAGTTCTCCCCAATGCGAACTAGTCCCCTCAAACAATTCACAAGTTGCACAAAATCGGACAACTCCAATATCCATCGGACTAGTCCGATATCTTTCTGATGTCAATCGGACAAGTTCGATATTTGCACGGACTAGTTCAAAAAACCCTCTAACCTAAATCGGACAAGTCCTCCAAGTGCGGACTTGTTCCAAATTCACTTAGGGTTTCACTTATCTGGACAAGTTCGATATTTATCGGACTAGTCCAAAGATTTCCAGAACCAAAATCGGACAAGTCCGCTTTCAGCCGGACAAGTCCGATATTTCGGGACACCTAGGGTTTGCTACACACACCACACCGGACTAGTCCGGCGTCCACCTCGGACTAGTCCGATCTTTCTAAACCCTAACGGTAACTTTTGGGAACCCCATATAAATAGGTGTACACGGCCCATCTTTGAGAAGAAACTCGACCCCCTGCGTCGTCACACCTTCCAGGAGCTTAGAAAACACCTCTCTCCACGAAATCTAATGCAAGAAAGATCAATCCCTTGAGGATACACTTTGGATCATTGGAGAGACATGGTTCTTCGCTCATTGAGCTCTTGGTTTGATTCCCTAACACACTCTTGTGAATTTAAATGTGATCTTAAGAGTGTGTTCTTGGTGGTGTTCATATTGTAATCTTGGGGAGCCCTCAACTTGTGAGAAGGCCCCTTGAATTTGGTTATTTCCCCTTTGTGATTTGTGAAGAGGATTGGCCTCCGTGGCAATCCGACAAGGGTAGGGTTGGAGAAGACCCGATCCTTTTGTGGACTCCTCAACGTGGACGTAGGTTGCCTCTGTGGGAACCGAACCACAGGATAAAATCATTGTGTTCTTTCTTTGTGCCCATTGTTCTTACACTTCATATATATCTAGGGTTTCAATCAATCTTGTTCGCTTTACATTAAAACTTTGAAAATAAGATTAAATTGTGGTAGATCCTAGTTCATAGTTGTGTAACACTTAAATTACAAGTATATTTCCGCTGCTTACATCCTAGGATTAAGATAATTGATCAAATTTGATTAACCTAGTCGGTACACACCGGACTAGTCCGCACTCTACCGGACTACTCTGATATCTCAAGATTTGATCTGGTTGTTAAGTGTTGTAGGTTCTGACGGAAAATCAAAAAGACATATTCACCCCCCCCCCCCCATAGGCCACATTCAGTTGGCACCAATGCCTCAGAGCATCGCGCTCTTCTTTAAGAGACTTGCGCTCGTAGTCAAAGGTGAGTTGGACCTAGTGGAGGCTTGAGCAGGCATTGTCAATCTACAATGCCAGAGGGATTGGCTCCGGACCCACTTGAGGTTCCTCCCCCGGTTCCTCCAGATCTTTCGGGATAGTCATTGGAGCCCATGGTACGAGCACTGACTACAACAACTCGATGTCGACAGGGCTGATCTCTGGAAGCTCATCTACCTCCAGCGCAGACGAGGATGGTCCCGCAGCAGGATCTTCAGCCAATGGCACCATCACCCCTGGAGCTGGTGTTGGAGCTTCAACCGCACCTTTCAAAGTCTCCAGCACTAGCATCGGTACCTCCGGTGCAGGCTCTGGAGCAGTAGAAGCTTGCTCCAGCACAACCACGACTTCTTCTTCGGCCGCTGGTACCGAGGTCGTCTTGGTGGTAGTACGTGCCAAAGCTGCAGGGTTGACTGCCTCAACCACTGGAGGTGATGAGGACATCAACACCCTCGATACATCCACACCAACTCAGCTACCGGTTTCTGGTCCGATCACTCGCGCTCGTGCACGTCAACTAAACTATGAGGTGAACTCGTTCTTGGCCTTATGTCCATCTTATCTAGACCGTGGAACTACGTGCTTTCTTGTTTTGCTTAGGAACAATGGAGAGGAGCCAATGGGAAGGGAATTCGCGCGGACGGGATTTGGACAGCAGAACAGCACCAACTTGTGACGGCCACCACGATTTCATACGGACTCCGATCTGGGTGTTCAAGTACTTCCTGGAAAGATTATCAAGTCTACTTTCAAACGGATCTGGCCTCATATCCATATATATTTGGAGTCGTCCGCAATAGTTATTTTAATACCAAGACCTTTTTCTGTCCAGGGTGCTGCATCACCAAAATTGGGCCCATGGCCCATGTATCGTTTGGAGTCCATTAGGGACTCGTGATTAGGGTTTCTCACGACCCTAGGGAGGTAATAAATAGTAGCAGCCGCCCTCATTAGCTGGTGGGTTTTTGTTTATTCGTAAGTTAGCTTCTGCTGCTTCCTTGTACACGCGCGTGTCGACTAGATCGCCCGTCTACTTGTATCCAGAACCCCACTTTAGATTGATTCAACAGATAAGTTTTTGTTCTTCTTGTTCTTGCGTGTTCTTCGGTTGCTTGCAGGAACAAAGGCCCTCGTGGTCAGGTTGATTGTGCGCCAGCAAGATCAATACAACTTCGGAGTCGGTGTACCGATCGCTAAGGCGCATCGTCTTGGGCACGGTGTAGTCGGATCGCCAACGTCTTCTCCTCCACAAATCAAACCCTCCTATTCTCATCGAAAGATCAGGAACCAAGATCCTATCAAGTGGTAATCAGAGCAAGGTTAATCGGTGAGAGTGCTACCATTACTTTTCATTCCGCAGTTATCATCCTATAGTCCAGAAAAAGCCCAAAAAAAATACCAGATCTGTTTTTTCCATTATTCCTAGACCATTGTGCCTTTTACTTTCTCCACTTAGTCAAGACTTGTTGAGTTCATGGTTGGTTCGACGAGTCAAGTTGCTGGTCTTTAGTTTTGCACCACTAGAGTTTCGAGTTCGCGTCACATTCGGTCACCTAGTTCAAGTCAGATTCATAGTTCGAGTTTGAGTCGGATTACTAGTTTGAGTTTGAATCAGATTGCTACCTCGAGTTTGAGTCGGATTACTAGTTCGAGTTTGAGTTGGATTACAAGTTCAAATCATATTTCTACTTTGAGTTTGAGTCGGATTGCTAGTTCGAGTTTGCGTCAGATTACGAGTTCAAATCAGATTGCTACTTCGAGTTTGAGTCGGATTGCTAGTTCGAGTTTGAGTCTGATTACTAGTTCGAGTTCGAATCAGATTGCTACTTCGAGTTTGAGTCAGATTAGTAATTTGAGTTTGACAACAAGAAAAAGGCAAGTGCAAAATCAAAAGCCGCACAAAAGCCACAAGCAATTAGAGAAGAAAAAAAAGGCAAGTGCAAAATCAAAAGCCGCACAAAAGCCACAAGCAATTAGAGAAGAAAAAAAAGGCAAGTGCAAGATCAAAAGCCGCATGTGCAAATTTTGTTCTAGGGTCTCCTGATTCCATCTAGAGAGAGTTTGGGTGACCACCCCAACAAAAAAAACGAAAAAAAAGAAAGAAAAAAAAATCAGATTGTTGTTTGGGGTGTTTTTGGTGACGACATTGGTGTCTCGGCTCGCGTCTCTAGTACGGTCTAGACTAAGATCAGCACTGTACTGTCGTAGAATATTTATTCAGCTTGTTGTGATTAACGTGGTGAAAGTTTGCTCCTTGTGCTAGTTCAGCCACCTAAAGCCATAGATTGACACCTGCTCTTGAAGTTTTTCATTACTTGCTGGTTGCCATCACCTTCTTGCTGAGCTTTGTAAGAACAGGTAAGAGCTTGATTGAACAGGTTGAGAGTGAGCGAGTTATCTCCACCAGCACCTTTGTAGCTAGGGATAACGTTACCCTTTCATATTGGATTTTTTTTCTACTAACCATGGTAGGAGGAGCAAATACAAATGAAGACGTGCATTCACCTCGCACACGGGGAATTGTACAACACTTCGAACGCCAAGTGCGGCTACACACAGAAGCGCTTGATGAGGATTTTCGAGTTACCAGTGACCGCCTTGGTCAATTGGAAAATATGCAGATCGACACCAACACCAAAATCAGCACGTTGGAGAGTTCCATTCAAACATTGAACACCTCTATTGGAGCCATCCTGCAGCACCTTGAGGAGAGGGATCGTGGAAGCACCGCAGATGGACAGGTGAGCAATGCTCCTAGTATTGTACGTGACAATGAAGATGACTATTCTGCAGATACGGAGATTGGGGAAGATGAGGAAGCTAGGCCACGGCGCCGGCTACAACGCAACCGTCAAGGCATAGGTGGACATCGTCGGCGTGAGGTACGCAATCATGAAGATACTTTTAACAAGATCAAATTTAAGATACCTCAATTTGATGGTAAATATGACCCTGATGCATATATTACTTGGGAGATTTCTGTTGATCAAAAATTTGCATGTCATGAGTTTCCTGAAAACGCAAGAGTTAGAGCAGCCACTAGTGAGTTTACTGATTTTGCTTCTGTTTGGTGGATAGAACATGGCAAGAAAAATCCTAATAACATACCACAAACTTGGGATGCTTTGAAATGGCTCATGCGGGCTAGATTTGTTCCTTCTTACTATGCACGTGATTTGTTAAATAAGTTACAACAATTGAGACAGGGAGCTAAAAGTGTAGAAGAGTATTTTCAGGAATTACAAATGGGTATGTTGCGTTGTAATTTAGACGAGGATGAGGAACCAGCTATGGCTAGATTTTTGGGTGGTTTAAACCGTGAAATTCAGGACATACTTGCTTATAAAGATTACAATAATGTTACCCGTTTGTTTCATCTTGCTTGTAAAGCTGAAAAGGAAGTGCAGGGACGACGAGCTAGCTCTAGAACTAATATTTCTGCAGGAAAGACTAGCTCATGGCAACCACGCACGACTACTCCTTCGACCGGGCGTGCTTCTCTGCCATCTTCTTCACAAAGTCGGGCAGCACCTTCTTCTTCCAGCAACAAGCCACGTGCTTCTTCCACTAGCTCAGCAGTAAAGACCACCCAAAAGCCCACCGAGAGTGCTTCTTCCGTAGCATCTACCGGATGATCTAGAGACGTTCAATGTCACAAGTGCAAGGGTTTTGGCCATGTGCAGCATGACTGCCCAAGCAAACGTGTTCTAATTGTTAAAGATGACGGTGAGTACTCATCTGCTAGCGATTTTGATGACGATACATGTGTTTTGCTTGCAGCTGACTATGCAGGTAGCGATGAACACCAAGAAGAGCATATTGGTGCAGAAGATGCAGCGCGCTTGATAGTCTCATTGTGCAGCATGTTCTTAGTGCACAAATGGAGAAAGCGGAACAAAATCAAAGGCACACATTATTCCAAACAAAGTGTGTCGTCAAAGAGCGATCTTGCCGCATGATCATTGATGGAGGTAGCTGCAACAACTTGGCCAGCAGTGACATGGTGACCAAGCTGGCACTAAGCACCAAACCGCACCCACATCCCTATTACATTCAATGGTTAAACAACAGCGGTAAGGCAAAGGTAACTAGACTTGTGCGAATCAATTTTACTATTGGATCATATAAGGATGTCGTTGAATGTGATGTTGTGCCTATGCAAGCTTGTAATATTCTGCTAGGAAGACCTTGGCAATTTGATAGAGATTCTATGCATCATGGTAGATCAAATCAGTATTCTTTTCTTTACCACGACAAAAAAAATTGTGTTGCATCCTATGTCTCCTGAAGCTGTTGTGCAAGATGATGTTGCTAGAGCTAGGAAAACTAAATATCAGGACCATGCTAACATTGAGAACAATAACAATGCCAAATCTTTGTTTGATAAGAAAAATGAGATATCTCTGAAGGGAAAATGCTTGTTTGCTACGAAATCTGATATTAATGAACTGATTGCTTCCACCTCTGTTTCCTATGCTTTGGTATGCAAAGATGCTTTGATTTCCCTTTACGATGTGCAACATTCTTTACCTCCTGCTGTTGCTAATATTTTGCAGGAATATTCTGATGTGTTTCCAAGTGAAATACCACCAGGACTACCACCACTTCGAGGGATTGAGCACCAGATTGACCTCATTCCCGGTGCTTCATTGCCCAACCGTGCACCATATAGGACAAATCCAGAAGAAACAAAGGAGATTTAGCGCCAAGTACAAGAACTACTTGACAAAGGTTATGTACATGAGTCTCTTAGTCCTTGTGCTGTTCCAGTTATTCTAGTACCTAAAAAGGATGGATCATAGCGTATGTGTGTGGATTGTAGAGCTATCAACAATATAACCATTCGATATCGTCATCCTATTCCACGCTTAGATGATATGCTTGATGAATTGAGTGGTGCTGTTGTGTTCTCAAAAGTTGATTTGCGTAGTGGTTATCACTAAATTCGCATGAAAGTAGGAGATGAATGGAAAACTGCTTTCAAAACTAAGTTTGGTTTATATGAGTGGTTAGTCATGCCTTTTGGGTTAACTAATGCACCTAGCACCTTCATGAGATTAATGAACGAGGTTTTGCGTGCATTCATTGGAAAATTTGTTGTTGTGTATTTTGATGATATATTGATTTATAGCAAATCCATGGATGAACATCTTGATCACTTACGTGCTGTTTTTAATGCTTTGTGTGAGGCACGATTATTTGGTAATCCTGAGAAGTGCACCTTTTGCACGGATCGAGTCTCTTTCCTTGGCTATGTTGTTACTCCACAGGGAATTGAAGTTGATCAAGCCAAGGTAGAGGCTATTCAAGGGTGGCCTGTACCAAAGACCATCACACAGGTGCGAAGCTTTCTAGGGCTGGCTGGGTTCTATCGTCGCTTTGTGAAGGATTTCAGCACCATTGCTGCTCCATTGAATGACCTTACGAAGAAGGGGGTGCCTTTTTCTTGGGGCACCACACAAGATAACGCCTTTACCATACTGAAAGATAAGTTGACGCATGCACCTCTTCTCCAACTTCCTGATTTTTCTAAGACTTTTGAGCTTGAATGTGATGCTAGTGGGATTGGATTGGGTGGTGTTTTGTTACAAGAAGGAAAACCTGTTGCATATTTTAGTGAGAAAATGAGTGGGCTTGTTCTAAATTATTCTACCTATGATAAGGAATTATATGCTCTTGTACGAACTTTAGAAACATGGCAGCATTATTTGTGGCCCAAAGAATTTGTTATCCATTCTGATCATGAATCACTAAAGCATATTAGGAGTCAAGGGAAACTAAACCGTAGGCATGCTAAATGGATGGAATTTATTGAGTCTTTTTCTTATGTCATTAAACACAAAAAGGGAAAGGATAATGTTATTGCTGATGCTTTATCTAGACGTTATACTCTTCTATCTCAACTTGACTTTAAAATTTTTGGATTAGAAACGATTAACGATCAATATGAACATGATGCTGATTTCAAAGATGTATTGCTGAAATGTAAAGACAGAAAAACATTGAATAAATTTGTCCTCAATGATGGCTATGTGTTTAGAGCTAACAAGTTATGCATTCCAGCTAGCTCCGTTCGTTTGTTATTGTTACAGGAAGCGCATGGAGGCGGGCTGATAGGGCACTTTGGAGTGAAAAAGACGGAGTACATACTTGTTGGTCATTTCTTTTGGCCAAGGATGAGGCGAGACGTGGAGCGCTTTGTTGCTCGCTGCACGACATGTCAAAAAGCTAAGTCACGACTTAATCCACATGGTTTGTACATGCCTCTTCCTGTTCCTAGCATGCCTTGGGAGGATATTTCTATGGACTTTGTTTTAGGACTGCCTAGAACAAAGAAGGGGAGGGATAGCATCTTTGTTGTTGTGGATAGATTTTCTAAAATGGCACACTTCATACCTTGTCGTAAAAGTGATGATGCTACACATGTTGCTGATTTGTTTTTCTGAGATATTGTTAGATTGCATGGTGTGCCAAACACAATAGTTTCAGATCGTAATGCTAAGTTTCTTAGCCATTTTTGGAGAACGTTATGGGCAAAATTGGGGACTAAGCTTTTATTTTCAACTACTTGTCATCCCCAAACTGATGGTCAAACTGAGGTTGTGAATAGAAGTTTATCTACCATGCTTAGGGCTGTTTTGAAAAAGAATATAAAAATGTGGGAAGAGTGTTTGCCTCATGTTGAGTTTGCTTATAATCGTTCCCTACATTCTCGTACTAAGAAATGCCCTTTTGAGATTGTTTATGGATTTGTACCCCGTGCTCCTATTGATTTATTACCTCTTCCTTCAATGGAACGAGTGAATTTTGATGCTAAACATTGTGCTGAATTGATCTTAAAATTGCATGAAACCACTAAGAAGAATATAGAGTGCATGAATGCCAAGTATAAACTTGCTGGTAGTAGGGGAAAGAAAACTATCACTTTTGAACCTGGTGATTTAGTTTGGTTACATTTGCGAAAGGATAGGTTTCCTGATTTGAGAAAGTCTAAATTGTTACCGCGAGCTGATGGTCCATTCAAACTCGAGGTAACAATTTAATGATAATCAGGAACCTATCCTTTCGCAAATGTAACCAAACTAAATCACCAGGTTCAAAAGTGATAGTTTTCTTTCCCCTACTACCAGCAAGTTTATACTTGGCATTCATGCACTCTATATTCTTCTTAGTGGTTTCATGCAATTTTAAGATCAATTCAGCATGATGTTTAGCATCAAAATTCACTCGTTCCATTGAAGGAAGAGGTAATAAATCAATAGGAGCACGGGGTACAAATCCATAAACAATCTCGAAAGGGCATTTCTTAATACTAGAATGTAGGGAACGATTATAAGCAAACTCAACATGAGGAAAACACTCTTCCCACATTTTTATATTCTTTTTCAAAACAGCCCTAAGCATGGTAGATAAACTTCTATTCACAACCTCAGTTTGACCATCAGTTTGGGGATGACAAGTAGTTTAAAATAAAAGCTTAGTCCCCAATTTTGCCCATAACGTTCTCCAAAAATGGCTAAGAAACTTAGCATCACGATCTGAAACTATTGTGTTTGGCACACCATGCAATCTAACAATATCTTGGAAAAACAAATCAGCAACATGTGTAGCATTATCACTTTTACGATAAGGTATGAAGTGTGCCATTTTAGAAAATCTATCCACAACAACAACGATGATATCCCTCCCCTTCTTTGTTCTAGGCAGTCCTAAAACAAAGTCCATAGAAATATCCTCCCAAGGCATGCTAGGAACAGGAAGAGGCATGTACAAACCATGTGGATTAAGTCGTGACTTTGCTTTTTGACATGTCGTGCAGCGAGCAACAAAGCGCTCCACGTCTCGCCTCATCCTTGGCCAAAAGAAATGACCATCAAGTATGTCCTCCGTCTTTTTCACTCCAAAGTGCCCCATCAGCCCGCCTCCATGCGCTTCTTGTAACAACAACAAACGAACGGAGCTAGCTGGAATGCATAACTTGTTAGCTCTAAACACATAGCCATCATTGAGGACAAATTTATTCAATGTTTTTCCGTCTTTACATTTCAGCAATACATCTTTGAAATCAGCATCATGTTCATATTGATCTTTAATCGTTTCTAATCTAAAAATTTTAAAGTCAAGTTGAGATAGAAGAGTATAACGTCTAGATAAAGCATCAGTAATAACATTATCCTTTCCCCTTTTGTGTTTAATGACATAAGGAAAAGACTCAATAAATTCCATCCACTTAGCATGCCTACGGTTTAGTTTCCCTTGACTCCTAATATGCTTTAGTGATTCATGATCAGAATGGATAACAAATTCTTTGGGCCACAAATAATGCTGCCATGTTTCTAAAGTTCGTACAAGAGCATATAATTCTTTATCATAGGTAGAATAATTTAGAACAGGCCCACTCATTTTCTCACTAAAATATGCAACAGGATTTCCTTCTTGTAACAAAACACCATCCAATCCAATCCCACTAGCATCACATTCAAGCTCAAAAGTCTTAGAAAAATCAGGAAGTTGGAGAAGAGGTGCATGCGTCAACTTATCTTTCAGTATGGTAAAGGCATTATCTTGTGTGGTGCCCCAAGAAAAAGGCACCCCCTTCTTCGTAAGGTCATTCAGTGGAGCAGCAATGGTGCTGAAATCCTTCACAAAGTGATGATAGAACCCAGCCAGCCCTAGAAAGCTCCGCACCTGTGTGATGGTCTTTGGTACAGGCCACCCTTGAATAGCCTCTACCTTGGCTTGATCAACTTCAATTCCCTGTGGAGTAACAACATAGCCAAGGAAAGAGACTCGATCCGTACAAAAGGTGCACTTCTCAAGATTACCAAATAATCGTCCCTCACGCAAAGCATTAAAAACAGCACGTAAGTGATCAAGATGTTCATCCATGGATTTGCTATAAATCAATATATCATCAAAATACACAACAACAAATTTTCCAATGAATGCATGCAAAACCTCGTTCATTAATCTCATGAAGGTGCTAGGTGCATTAGTTAACCCAAAAGGCATGACTAACCACTCATATAAACTGAACTTAGTTTTGAAAGCAGTTTTCCATTCATCTCCTAGTTTCATGCGAATTTGGTGATAATCACTACGCAAATCAACTTTTGAGAACACAACAGCACCACTCAATTCATCAAGCATATCATCTAAGCGTGGAATAGGATGACGATATCAAATGGTGATATTGTTGATTGCTCTACAATCCACACACATACGCCATGATCCATCCTTTTTAGGTACTAGAATAACTAGAATAGCACAAGGACTAAGAGACTCACGTACATAACCTTTGTCAAGTAGTTCTTGTACTTGGCGTTGAATCTCCTTTGTTTCTTCTGGATTTGTCCTGTATGGTACACGGTTGGGCAATGAAGCACCGGGAATGAGGTCAATCTGGTGCTCAATCCCTCGAAGTGGTGGTAGTCCTGGTGGTATTTCACTTGGAAACACATCAGAATATTCCTGCAAAATGTTAGCAACAGCAGGAGGCAAAGAATGATGCACATCGTAAAGGGAAATCAAAGCATCTTTGCATACCAAAGCATAGGCAACAGAGGTGGAAGCAATCAGTTCATTAATATCAGATTTCGTAGCAAACAAGCATTTTCCCTTCAGAGATATCTCATTTTTCTTATCAAACAAAGATTTGGCATTGTTATTGTTCTCAATGTTAGCATGGTCCTGATATTTAGTTTTTCTAGCTCGAGCAACATCATCTTGCACAATAGCTTCAGGAGACATAGGATGCAACACAATTTTTTTATCGTGGTAAAGAAAAGAATACTGATTTGATCTACCATGATGCATAGAATCTCTAACAAATTGCCATGGTCTTCCTAGCAGAATATTACAAGCTTGCATAGGCACAACATCACATTCAACGACATCCTTATATGATCCAATAGTAAAATTGATTCGCACAAGTCTAGTTACCTTTGCCTTACCGCTGTTATTTAACCATTGAATGTAATAGGGATGTGGGTGCGGTTTGGTGCTTAGTGCCAGCTTGGTCACCATGTCACTGCTAGCCAAGTTGTTGCATCTACCTCCATCAATGATCATGCGGCAAGATTGCTCTTTGACGACACACTTTGTTTGGAATAATGTGTGCCTTTGATTTTGTTCCGCTTTCTCCATTTGTGCACTAAGCACACGCTGCACAATAAGACTATCATAGCGCGCTGCATCTTCTGCACCAATATGCTCTTCTTGATGTTCATCGCTACCTGCATAGTCAGCTGCAAGCAAAACACATGTATCGTCATCAAAATCGCTAGCAGATGAGTACTCACCGTCATCTTTAACAATTAGAACACGTTTGCTTGGGCAGTCACGCTGCACATGGCCAAAACCCTTGCACTTGTGACATTGAACGTCTCGAGATCGTACGGTAGATGCTACGGAAGGAGCACTCTCGGTGGGCTTTTGGGTGGTCTTTACTGCTGAGCTAGTGGAAGAAGCACGTGGCTTGTTGCCGGAAGACGAAGGTGCTGCCCGACTTGGTGAAGAAGATGGCGGGGAAGCACGCCCAGTCGAAGGAGTAGTCGTGCGTGGTTGCCATGAGCTAGTCTTTCCTGTAGAAATATTAGTTCTAGAGCTAGCTCGTCGTCCCTGCACTTCCCTTTCAGCTTTACAAGCAAGATGAAACAAACGGGTAACATTATTGTAATCTTTATAAGCAAGTATGTCCTGAATTTCACGGTTTAAACCACCCAAAAATCTAGCCATAGCTGGTTCCTCATCCTCGTCTAAATTACAACGCAACATACCCATTTGTAATTCCTGAAAATACTCTTCTACACTTTTAGCTCCCTGTCTCAATTGTTGTAACTTATTTAACAGATCACGTGCATAGTAAGAAGGAACAAATCTAGCTCGCATGAGCCATTTCAAAGCATCCCAAGTTTGTGGTATGTTATTAGGATTTTTCTTGCCATGTTCTATCCACCAAACAGAAGCAAAATCAGTAAACTCACTAGTGGCTGCTCTAACTCTTGCGTTTTTAGGAAACTCATGACATGCAAATTTTTTATCAACAGAAATCTCCCAAGTAATATATGCATCAGGGTCATATTTACCATCAAAATGAGGTATCTTATATTTGATCTTGTTAAAAGTATCTTCATGATTGCGTACCTCACGCCGACGATGTCCACCTATGCCTTGACGGTTGTGTTGTAGCCAGCGCCGTGGCCTAGCTTCCTCATCTTCCCCAATCTCCGTATCTGCAGAATAGTCATCTTCATTGTCACGTACAATACTAGGAGCATTGCTCACCTGTCCATCTGCGGTGCGTCCACGATCCCTCTCCTCAAGGCGCTGCAGGATGGCTCCAATAGAGGTGTTCAATGTTTGAATGGAAATCTCCAACGTGCTGATTTTGGTGTTGGGGTCGATCTGCATATTTTCCAATTGACCAAGGCGGTCACTGGTAACACGAAAATCCTCATCAAGCGCTTCTGTGTGTAGCCGCACTTGGCGTTCGAAGTGTTGTATAATTGCCCGTGTGCGAGGTGAATGCACGTCTTCATTTGTAAACTCCTCCTGCCATGGTTAGTAGAAAAAAAAACAATCCAATATAAAGGGTAACGTTATCCCTAGCTACAAAGGTGCTGGTGGAGTAAATCGCTCACTCTCAACCTGTTCAATCAAGCTCTTACCTGTTCTTACAAAGCTCAGCAAGAAGGTGATGGCAACCAGCAAGTAATGAACAACTTCAAGAGCAGGTGTCAATCTATGGCTTTAGGTGGCTGAACTAGCACAAGGAGCAAACTTTCACCACGTTAATCACAACAAGCTGAATAAATATTCTACGACAGTATTGTGCTGATCTTAGTCTAGACCGTACTAGAGACGCGAGCCGAGACACCAATGTCGTCACCAAAAACACTCCAAAGAACAAACTGATTTTTTTTCGTTTTTTTTTTGTTGGGGTGGTCACCCAAACTCTCTCTAGATGGAATCAGGAGTCCCTAGAACAAAATTTGCACATGCGGCTTTTGATCTTGCACTTGCCTTTTTTTTCTTCTCTAATTGCTTGTGGCTTTTTGTGCGGCTTTTGATTTTGCACTTGCCTTTTTCTTGTTGTCAAACTCAAATTACTAATCTGACTCAAACTCGAAGTAGCAATCTGATTCGAACTCGAACTAGTAATCAGACTCAAACTCGAAGTAGCAATCCGACTCAAATTCGAAGTAGCAATCTGATTTGAACTTGTAACGACTCAAACTCGAACTAGTAATCCGACTCAAACTCGAAGTAGAAATCTGATTCATACTCAAACAAGTAATCCGACTCAAACTCAAACTACGAATCTGAATCGAACTAGGTGACCGAATGTGACACGAACTCGAAACCCTAGTGGTGCAAAACTAAAGACCAGCAACTTGACTCGTCGAAGCAACCATGAACTCAACAAGTCTTGACTAAGTGGAGAAAGTAAAAGGCACAATGGTCTAGGAATAATGGAAAAAAACAGATTTGGTATTTTTTTTGGGCTTTTTCTGGACTATAGGATGATAACAGCGGAAAGAAAAATAATGGTAGCACTCTCACCGATTAACCTGGCTCTGATACCACTTGATAGGATCTTGGTTCCCGATCTTTCGATGAGAATAGGAGGGTTCGATTTGTGGAGGAGAAGACGTTGGCGATCCGACTACACCATCCCCAAGACGATGCGCCTTAGCGATCGGTACACCGACTCCGAAGTTGTATTGATCTTGCTGGCACACAATCAACCTGACCACGAGGGCCTTTGTTCCGGCAAGCAATCGAAGAACATGCAAGAACAAGAAGAACAAGCACTTATCTGTTGAATCAATCTAAAGTGGGGTTCTGGATACAAGTAGACGGGCGATCTAGTCGACACGCGCGTGTACAAGGAAGCAGCAGAAGCTAACTTACGAATAAACGAAACCCACCAGCTAATGAGGGCGGCTGCTACTATTTATTACCTCCCTAGGGTCGTGAGAAATCCTAATCACGAGTCCCTAATGGACTCCAAACGATACATGGGCCATGGGCCCAATTTTGGTGATGTAGCACCATGGACAGAAAAAGGTCTTTGTCGAAGGTCGTAAACGACACTTCCCCCGGACCTACCTAGAGAGCAGCCCGCGGAGGTTCTTTGGATTCACGAGGGCTAGTCCCAGGAGATCAAACACAGCAGAATGATGGACACCGGGGATTTACGTGGTTCGGGCCGCTGGAGCATAATACCCTACGTCCACGAGTGTGTTGTGTATTTCCTTGCTTTCGCGTGTAGAGTCTTGGTCTAATTTTTCCGATCCTCTCTATGGACGTCTACAGAGCCCTCTTATAGCTTAAGGACTCTGCAGTCACAAGATGGGCTCCAGGACCCGACAGGTGGTCCCGGGGAGAGCCAAATCCTATACAAGATCTATTATTAAATGCTATCTACTCCCATTGTCAGGGGCGTCAATGTGCCGTCCCGCCGCGTCGTGCGCCAGGGCTACACATAGTCGGTGATGATGGCGGTGCACGTCCCGTCCATCTTGTCCTTGCGGCCCATTCGTCCGTCTTGCAGCGTGGGTCTGTACCGGCTACTTGGACAAGACAGGACACTGGGGTCTTGACTTTAGCATGCGCGGCATAGCTTGCTTGGGGAAGGCACGCGCACTTAATGCCCATCTGAGTAGTGCACATCTCCTTTACTGCGGCTTCCTACCGCACTGAGTTGGCTGTCCGCCACGTGGTTGCGTCGGAGCCTGCCTCTACGGGGAGGCGAGCACTTAGCGGAACAGGCCACGTGGTGCACTCGGAGCCCACCCCTATGGAGGAGTGGAGGCTTAGCCCTGCAGGCCACGTGGTAGTTCCGATGCCTTTCCCTATGAGGACGCGGGCCTGGCCCCGGGGTACCGATTGACCACGTGGCGGCTCCGGAGCCCACCTCAGCGGGGAGGCGAGCACTTGACGGAACAGGCCACGTGGTGTGCCCGGAGCCCACCTCAGCGGGGAGGCAAGGGTCCAGCTCTGCCGGCCACATGACAGCTTGGGAGCCTCCCCCGGCGGAGAGGTAGGATCTGGTCCTTCCCTCTACGACATGGCAGTCTCGGATTCGGCCTCTTAGTAGGGGCGGAGTCCTTAGCGGTTTTCTTCCTGTGCGCGGGGGTACCCGGTCTGCGGGGTAACGACAGTGGCCCCCGAGTCCACCTCGGGAGAGTCGTCGATACCGCAGGTGGGGTCTTCATCCTTTTCTTCCCGCGCAACTTTTTCGGCTCCACTTCGGGGCAGTTCCTCGGGCGACACGCCCCTGCCGTCATGGCGACGTGTCCCCTTCCAGTAAGTGGAGGTTGCTGAACAGGCGCCGCACGACATGACTTCTGCCTTCAATCGTGCTTTAACTGCGGTGGTTCCCAAGGTGGCTCCTGCACTTCCGCTGCTTTTGCCCTTTCGGAAACCACCGAGTTACTTCTGCATAGCTAGTCACCCGGCTCGCCTTCTTTGTCAAGCGACCCGGGCCCTCATGTCATTGCCTACGCGGGACCATTGCTCTTCTACTGGAGCTGCGGCGATTCACACTTTTGCGCCTGTTGGCCTGCAGGGGTGCATAAAAAGAGAACTCCCCCCCCTAAGGGTTCTTTCTCCCGCCTCTGCATTCCTGCGCTCGTGTTTCCACCTCAAGCCCAGTTATTGCGCTCTAGTTCCCAGTCTCCCCATCCAGAGCTTCCAACCTCAGCCCTCATGGCGAGCATCTTGCCCAAGTCCAGGCTGTCCAGGCCCGCCGACTTGGCCCCTATGCGGCGGCTTCTTGGCTGGCACACTCCTGAGCAGGAGTCGTGGCTCCATCCTGGGAGGCTCCCGCTGAGCCTCTCCGCCGGGGAGATGGTTCTCTTCTCGTCGTACGGGCTGGCCGGCTTTGTCCCGCCGACATCCGCCTTCTTGGTCATGCTCCTGGAGACCTTCGGCCTCCAGCTCCACCACCTCGCGCCGAACTCGATCGCCATGCTGGCGGTCTTCGCTCACTTCTGCGAGATGTTTGTGGGGGTGATGCCGTCGGTAAAGCTCTTCTGGTACTTTTTTGAACTGAGGGCCACCGGCAGGAGTTCGAAGGAGCACCTCGGCGCCTACTACTTCCAGCGCCGGACTAAGGTCCCCACGAGGTATATTGCTTCCTTCAACTCAGCAAGGTGGGAGATGTGGCGCGAAGATTGGATGATCGCCAAGGTCGAGGCCCACGACCGGATGTGCCTCCCCACCGGGATCCCCTACTCCGAGCGATCATTCTGGGAGGAGCGCCCAGAGCTAGAGGAGGCGTTCAACCCGGTGCTGGAGAGGATCCAGATGCTGGCGGACCACGGGCTGTCGTCTGCCATGATGTTGAGGGACTTCATGTCCCGCCGCATAGCCCCGCTTCAGCACCTGCCCACCCAACGTCGATGTTCACCGGCCTGTCGGACTGCACCCGGCTTGAAACCAGCCCCGGATCCAACCTGGACGAGCAGCAACTACTCGACATGCTGGCCCGGGTCTGTCCCGACGACATCTCCGCCGAGGCACTCTCTCTTCCGTCAGCCTGCCGCCCCTTGTGCTCGGACTCCGAGTTGAGGAGGCAGCTGCTAAAGACGATGCCTACCCTCGACGAGTTCGGGCTGGCGCAGCGTCAGATCAGGGACCCGTTCCGGGGGGTTAGCATTGCTGACGACGCTGAGGGAGGCGAGGATCCCTTAAGCGACGCTGGTTCTTCAAGCAGCAACTCCTCGAGCGGCCCCCAGCACCATCCATGGGGTGGCGTCGTCGCCCCCAGCGACAAGGGGAAGGGGAAGGTGCCGGTTCCGGTGCTGGACCCGTCCCCCAAGAAGCGCGCCCGGTCGCCGCCGCCGGCCCCTTCTTCCCTTCGTCAGGGCTCCGGAGCCCTGCCGCGCTCGTCGCCAGGGTGCGCCGATGGCACCACCTTGCCGCCTGAGTCTTCCACACGCAAGAGGGGGAGGCTCCTCAACGCCAACGAGACCCCAGCGTTCCCTCTCCGTTCGGAGGGGCACCAGACCTCAGGGGTGCCGCCGACACCGCCTCCATAGGGGCCCCCAGCACATTCAGCAGCCCCCGCCGCGGGTTCGGGGGGTCCGAACCCCTCCAACCCTTTCGGGAAGCGGTGGAGCTTCAGCGTCCCCCGGTAAGTTTACACAGATTTTACCTTGGGTGCTCTTTGTTGTGTGCTTACCCTATCATTTTCTTATGATCCGGGTTTGCTTGATTTCAGCGTTTCCACAGCTACTCCACCACCCGCGGGCACTTTTGCTGGAGGGTCTGCCGCTCCGGCCGGCTCGCGGGGATCGTCTGCTGCCTCGGGCCCTGCTTCGATGCCCCAGGCTGCTGCCGCTAGGGTACCTCGGGCTCCCGTGTCTGAGACCCCCGCAGCGGCTGCCGGAGCCCAACTGCGCGCGCCCATGATCACCGCCGCGCCTACCAACTACACCGCGTCCACCGGTCACACCGTGTCGGCCGACGCCGCCGCGCCCTCCGACACTGCTGCGTCGGTTGGCGCCTCTGGCCCTGGTGCTGCCGTCAGGGAGGGGGCCCTGGTCCCCGTCTCCCAAGTGGTCCTCCAAATGGAGGACGATATTGAAGAAGTGGGGAGGCAGGGACCCGCTGCTACGGTGGAGCCTCTCCCCCTGTCTGAGGCCATGGCCGTGGCCCACTCCGGCTTCCGGCAGGCCCAGGCGGCCCTTGCCCAGGAGAAAGGGCGGCTCGAGGACGAAGACGACCGGCTCCAGGAATGGGCGAGGACCCAGGAGGCCCGAACCCGGCTGGCGAGGAGCCGAGCGGCCCAGCGGGAGGCGGTCGTTCGGGAGGAGATGAAGGTCCTCGAGTAGGAGCGCGACCTCATCGCCCAGCTGGACGCCGTCACCCAGAAGCTGAAGGCTGACGCCGAGGCCATCCACGCTGAGGCCAGCTCCCGCCTCCAGGCCTGCGAGGACCTTTAGCACCTGCTGTCCCTCCGGGAGGCTGCTCTAGCCAAACGGGAGCAGGAGCTGGCGGTGAAGCAGACTGAAGTGGAGGCGACCTGCCGCGGGCTCATCCTCCAACAGGAAGGGGCGAGAGTCCGCGCCGCCGAGCTGGATCGCCGGGAAGCTGCCGTGGCCGAGGCGCAGCAGGCCCAGTCCATCGAGCGCCAGGCCCTCCTGGACCGCGAGTTCAACGTTGCCCTCAAGGAGGGTGACTTGGACCACCGCGAGGCGGGGGTCGGCGAGCGCGAGAGGGCCTTGGCGGCCAAGGAGAAGCGGTTCCTGGACGGCGGACCCCGGGCACTGGCGGCGGCCCAGCAGGAGGTTGAGGAGCTCCGGGCGGTACGCTCCACCGAGGCTCGGAAGGTCTGGGAGTTCCTTGGTGGTGCCGACTCAGCTCTGGTGCCGCTCGACTTCAGCCCAGCGCGCGTAGGGGAGCCGGCGCAGGAGGTGAGTCAGGTGTTCCCGGCGCTCGACTCCACCAGCTCGAGGATGCACTCACTGGGGGCCATCCTTGACAACCAGCTGGAGGCCGAGGGACGGTTGCTGGTGAAGGAGGTGGCGACGCACATCCTGTCCTGCTACCGGAGCTGGTACCCCGACGTCTCCCTACAGCCGGTCCTCGAGGGGCCCATCGCCGAGAGGGAAGAGGCCGCCAAGTCTGAAGTTTCGGATGCGGTGGCACTCATCGCCTCAAGGTTCCAGCGGAGCGGCTGAGGGCTCCCCGGGCGTCTGTTTGAGTTTTTGTCTTTCTGTCTTTTGTCTTGTGGTTGGCTGTGATGACAAACTCTTTATTTGTGCGATAAAAAATCTGTCTATGGTGCCCTTTTATACTCAGCTTGCTTTTACTTCCAGCAATGTCTTCCGGCTGCTTGTTGTTCCTTAACTTCCAGGACCTGCCGTCCCCCAAAGTATGGCCCCCTGACAGGCGTGGCCAGTTGTTATGGGCACACCTGTCATATACTTAGGGCTTAGGGCGGACCGGTGTAGGAGGAGCCTAGGATTCGAAGGTAGCATTGCTGTAGCTGAGTATGCAGGTATGTCAACAGCGGCCCCCCTGGGGGTGTCGCCGGAGCTTCAGTTCTGCAGTGGCCACCATCTTTATTAAGAGGTCGACAGCGGGCCCCCTGGGGGTGCCGCTGGAGCTTCAGGCCGGCGGTGCCCGCCATTCTTCAGTGAGAGGTCGACAGCGGGCCCCTTGGGGGTGCCGCTGGAGCTCCAGTCCGGCGGTGCCCACTGTTTTCGCGGGTACTTCAACGATGGTTGCTGGAATACCTTCCTCAAAGACCTGTACATAGATCAAAAAAGAGAAGTAATTCTGTCCACTGGTCACTTCACCCCTGCTTGTTTTGTAGTATCGCTTGACTTACGATCCTGGGCTAACTCGTGGGGCTTGGGTAATTCAGTGCTTCTGCACCCAGGGCTCGTTGTCCAGAATACCCAAGGGTGGTCCATCTGGCCCCCAACACTTGGTTGTAGCGCTGGGGAGGCAGAACGCACAGGCTTAGGAAACGGGACCAGGCTAAGAAGGATGTGGCCCTGGACCTCCTGCTCGGCGTAAGGCGTTTCCGGGGGGGACCATCTGGAGACACATGCCCCCGAGTATTGGAACAACCGAGGCCCCAGGCGTATCGTAGGTACCTCAAGCAACCCCACCTGCAGTCCAGATAGCAAGGCTCCCACTACTGTTAAAGCAGGGGAAAAACGACAGCGCTCATGATAGATCACGAGCTATGGCGGGCTTACAGCAACATCATAAAAATTAAAGATAATTTTTTAATTGACAAACCCTATACCAGGCAGGACAACCTTCTTTCATTGTAGTTTCTCATAAGATGAAGCAGACTTTACAAGGGGAATAACCCGGCCTAGGTGTTAGGTGGAGCCGAGTGTACCTACTTAGGGTTCTTGGCCAGACTAAGTGGAATGTGCACTCGGGGCCCCATCCCCGATACCAAGTGCTATCCTGAGATAATGTGTAACCTTTACAATGAAATAGCATTGCCCCGACCCTGGTTTAGGGGTAGAACTTACGGAGGTGTTCGATGTTCCATGGGTTGGGCAACCGCTGTCCATCCTCCGTAGCTAGGCGGACGCATCCTGGGCGGCAAACCTCTGTTACCCGGAAGGGACCCTCCCAGCTGGGGGAGAATTTGTTAGACCCTTCCCAGGAGAGTATGCGGTGCAACACCAGGTCATCTACCTTTAGCTCCCTACTCCGCACGGTCCTCTGATGGTAGTGCCGGAGCGCGTGCCTATACCGTGCATTTCGGAGAGCTGCTCGCACTCGTCCCTCGTCGACGAGGTCCAGGTCTTCACGCCAGATCTGGTCCTGCGCAGCTTCGTCGTACCCCCGGGCATGGGGAGAGCCCATGGTAATTTCTGGGGGGAGGACGGTCGCCGCCCCATACACCAAGAAGAAAGGCGTTTCCCCCGTGGCCCGACTGGTTGATGTCCGGCTAGCCCACAGCGCACACGGAAGCTCATCCACCCAATTTACACCATGCTTCTCAAGGTGCGAGAACGTGCGAGTCTTGAGGCCCCTGAGGATCTCTGCATTGGCTCTCTCGACCTGCCCATTGCTCTCTGGATGAGCAACAGATGCATAGCAGACTTGGATCCCCACGTCCTCGCAGTATTCTTGGAATGCTGCACTTGTGAACTGGGTCCCGTTATCGGTGATGATTCTGTTCGGGACCCCGAACCGGCAGACGATCGACTTAATGAACTTCACTGCTGATTACTTGTTGATGGTGACAACTGGGGCGGCCTCCGGCCACTTGGTGAACTTATCTACGGCGACGTAGAGATGCCGGAATCCTCCGACGGCTCTGGGAAAGGGTCCCAGGATGTCCAATCCCCATACAGCGAATGGCCATGAGGGAGGGATCATCTGCAGCGCCTGAGCTGGTGTATGGATCTGCTTGGCATGGAACTGGCACGCTTTGCATCTCCTTACCATCTCGGCGGCATCCTGGAGTGCTGTCGGCCAGTAGAAGCCATGCCGAAAGGCTTTACCGACCAGCGTGCGGGAGGACGCATGGTTCCCGCACTCGCCTCCATGGATCTCTACGAGCAGGTCGCAACCCTCCTCCCGGGTAATGCAACACAGTAGGATGTCGTTGGCGCCATGCTGGTAGAGATCCCCTTCCACCAGTGTGTACCTTTTAGCCATGCGAACAATACTTTCTACCAGGGCATGTTCTTCGGGAAGGATATTGTCCTTCAAGTAGTCCCGGACCTCCGAGATCCATGCATCGGGACTTGCTTGAGCTTCTGGATTCTGGGCGCCCGGTAGCTCAGAGCCCTCGGTGGCGCATACGATCCTTGGCGGACTCCATGGTAGCAGGGTCGCCGGGACTGCCAGCTTCGAGGTGCTGTGCTCGCCCCCTTTGCCCGGCTCGGCTGCTCGGGCGGTTGGTCGCGGTAACGTCCTTGCAAAGACTCCTTGGGGCACTGGGGCCCCTGTGGAGGCCTTCGTTGACAGGTCATCTGCGACTGAGTTGTCGGCTCGGGGTACATGGCACAAGTCCAAGACTTCAAAGTCCTTTTCCAGCTTCCGGATGTGTAACAGGTATGCAGCTAACTGAGGGTCGTTGCAGCTGCACTCTCCTCTAGCTTTCTTGATGATCAGTTGAGAATCACCTTTAGCCAGGAGCTGTCGGACATTGAGGGTCAGGGCAGTCTTCAGCCCAAAGATTAGGGCTTCATACTCTGCCATGTTGTTTGTCGCCTTGAAGTCGAGGCGCACCATGTACTTGAACTGCTCCCCAGTCGGGGTGAGAAGCAGGACCCCAGCGCCGGCCCCTGCTTCTGCGAGGAACCGTCGAAATAGAGCGTCCAGGGGGTCTCGGTGAAAACCGGAGCCTTCGGTACCGTTTCGCCGTAGTCCGCCCCCCCCCCCCCCCCCCCCCCCCGGGTTGCTTGGTGATGGGGTCCATTTGGCCAAGAAGTCTGCCAGTGCTTGGCTTTTGACTGCATGTCGAGGTAAGAACTCCAACTCGAACTCAGCCAACTCTGCCGCCCACTTGGCAATGTTGCCAGTCGAATTGGGGCTGTGGAGTATGGTTTTCAGTGGGAAGGAGGTGACCACTGAAACCCGGTGAGCCTGGAAGTAATGCTGGAGCTTCCTCGATGCTATGAGCACTGCATACAGTAGTTTGTGTACCTCCAAGTATCTTGTCTTTGCTTCATGAAGGACCTCACTGACGTAGTAGACTGGTCGTTGGCAGGTCCGAACCCTTCCTGGGGGGTCCAGGGCTCCTTGCAATGCGTCTGTCTCCTGGGGTATGTGGCTCCCAGGGTCTGGCTGGGCCTCCGGGGGCTGGGACCCTAAGGCACTTGGTCACTGGAACTTACAGCGGGGGGGGGGGGGGGGGGGGGGGGCTCTTCTGGGTTCGGGCCTTGAGGCTCGGCCTCCCCCTCTGGGGCTCCTTCTGGTACTTGTTGCGGTTGTGGCTCCGGCCGTTCTGCAACCAAGACCATGTTGACCACTTCCGTTGTTGCGGTGATGTACAACAGGAGCGGCTCGCCAGGTTCTGGCGCCACCATAATGGGTAGCGTCGTCAGGTGTTTCTTGAGCTCCTGGAAGGATGCTTCAGCTTCCTCAGTCCACTCAAAGGGGCCTGACTTCCGCAAAATCTTGAAGAAGGGCAGGGCTCGCTCAGCCAGTCTTGAGATGAACCGACCGAGGGCCGCCAAACATCCTGCAAGCTTCTGCACGTCTTTGATGCGGGCCGGCGGCCGCATCAGCTCTATCGCCATGATCTTCTCTGGGTTAGCTTCGATCCCTCGGTGCGATACCAAGAAGCCAAGGAGCTTCCCTACGGATACCCCAAAGACACACTTGTCGGGGTTCAGCATCGTGCGTGTCATGCGCAGCTTGCTGAAGACTTTGGTTAGGTTGTCTAATAGGGATGTGCTGTCCCTGATTTTTACCACGATGTCGTCGACATACACCTCTACCAAGTCTCTAATGAGGTCCCCGAATGTCTTATGCATTGCACATACAAAGGTGGGGAGGGCATTTTTGAGACCATAAGGCATGGAGACATAACAATACAGGCCGTCTACTGTTATGAAAGCAGTGTGCTCCTCATCTTCCCTAGACATAGGTATTTGGTGAAAACCGGAATACGCATCTAGGAAATACAGAAGGTCGCAACCTGATGTTGAGTCTACTATTTGATCTATCCTAGGAAGAGGGAATGGATCCTTGGCACATGCCTTATTGAGATTGGTGTAGTCGATGCACATCCGGAGCTTCCCGCCAGCCTTAGGAACGACAACAGGGTTGGCCAACCACCGTGGGTGGTGAACCTCCCGGATGAATCTAGCATCAAGCAGCTTCTTGATTTCTTCACGGATGAAGTTCTGCCGCTCGATGGACTGTTTCCTGGGCCTCTGCTGTACCGGCCGGGCGTCGGGGTAGATCTTCAGATGGTGCTCAATCACCTCCCTGGGGATCCCGGGCATCTGTGATGGTTGCCATGCAAACACATCGACGTTGTCCCGGAGGAAGGTGATGAGCGCGCATTCCTATTTGCTATCCAGGTTCCCCACGATTCGGGTCGTCTGGGCAGCCTCAGGGCCAATCTTGACGACCTTCACAGGGACGTCGTCGTCGTTGGCGGGTTGCACACGAGGTGCAGCAGTGGAGGCTCGCTGCGCCGGGCCTTGCTCGGGTCGACTCTCCGTCAAGCCTCCTGGGACCGTAGCCCTCCCTACTGCAAGTGCTTGGAGCTGCTCCAAGGCTGACACAACGGCTGAGCAGTCCCCTCTGATCCTGAGGACATCGGAAGGGGTCCGCATCTTCAGGACGAGGTAGCCGTAGTGGGCTACAGCCATGAACCTGTAGAGGGCTGACCTCCCGATGATTGCGTTGAAGGGGAGGTCGACGTCTGACACGTCGAATAAGACACTCTCCGTACGGTAGTTCTCCGGGGTCCCGAAGGTCACCGGGAGGTGTATGTTACCATACGGGAGGATTTGCCCAGGTCCGACACCCGAGAACGGGCTCGAGGGTGTGAGCTGGGACATCGGCAGTTGCAGCTTCCGAAAAGCCGCAGTGGAGATGAGGTTGAGGCCCGCCCCTCCATCTATCAATACGTGAAAGACCTTCACGTTGGCGATGGTCGGGGACACCAGCAGCGGGGGCACTCCTGCCCCTGCCATGTTCTTCGGGCAGTCCGAAGCGTCGAAGCTGATCGCCGTGCTCATCCACTTGTGGTGGGGAGCCGGACTTGGGGCGGGGGCCACTGCGGCCACTGCCCGACGCAGGGTTTTCACTGCGTTTCGGGACATGGGGTCGGTGGCTCCCCCGTAGATGACATGGAGGGTCTTGCAGGGCTCCTTATCACTGCTGGAGTCGGAGTCGCCACCCTCGAAGACGGCTTTGACCGCCCTCTGGGGTTCCTAAAACCCCATCTTGTTGTCATCCTCTTTCTCAGGATCAGCCTTCTGCTTGCCCTCCCTCTGGCGGGGGGGGGGGGGGGGTGCACCCTCCTGGCACTGCTGCCTCTGTTTCTGTTCGCGGAATCGTTCCGCAAATCTCTTCACTTCCCGGCACTCGCTAGCACTGTGGCTATTTGTACAGTGTACCGGACACTTGAAGTCAGGCTCCTCGGGATCAGGCGACTGCCTAGGGCGCTTGTCTCGGCGCGACGCTCGGGTTCCGCCGGGCGCCGCAGCTGCCACTGCCTGGGCTCCGGGCTTTGGCCTGTTCTTGCCACCTCCTTTCTTCTTCTCGCCGCTGCTCCTCGCAGAGGCCCCTTCCCCAGTCAGGGTGGTTTCCCTTGCTTCTGAGCATGGCTGGGAGTGCCAGTTGCGCCCCTCTGCTGCCCTAGCACATCTGTCTGCCAGGGAGAACAGCTCGGAGACATCACGCACCTCGTGCGTGGCTAACTTCTCGAGCATCTTCTTGTCCCTCACACCCTGTCTGAACGCAACAATAACAGATGCGCTAGCAACATGAGGGATGGTGTCCCGTACCTGGGAGAACCGCTGGATGAACGATCACAGCGACTCTCTAGCGCGCTGCCTAACGGCGTGGAGGTCAATCTCGATGCCAGGGCGCTTGTAGGAACTGCCGAAGTTAGCCACGAACTGTCGGCACAACTCATCCTAGGAGGTTATGGACCCCTAGGGCAGGTTCATGAGCCATGACCGAGCTGGGCCGGTCAGGACAACGGGGAAGTAGTTAGCCATAATGGACTTGTCGCCTCCTGCAGCTAGTATCGCAGTGGTGTAGATCTGCAGGAACTCGCTCGGGTTGACACTCCCGTCATACTTCTCCGACATGTGTGGCCGGAACTTTCGTGGCTAGACCACGAAACGGAGGTGAGGCGCTAGCGCCGCACACCCTTGGCTAGGGCTGACTGGTGCTGGCGGCGGTAACGCATACCCTGGGTGAGCAAGCGGGCCTACGCACACCTGGGGCTGGAGTGGTGTTGCGTACGCCTGTACAGGAGGCGCGACGTACGCCTGGTGCGGTGGAGGCACGACGTACGTCTGGTGTGGTGGAGGCGCAGCATGAGCCTGGGGCACGTGGCCCGGCGAGCTGTAATCGGCCTCGAGGTTGTGCCGACGTTCCCTCTGGCGCTCGATGGTGACTTGGCAGTCCTCTCCAGCCCTGCGGCGCTGCAGCCCGGTTCTCAGATCCGTTGTTGAGATCTTGGTTGAGCGCGAGTCTGCCGTCCACCGGTCAACTGTCGGCGTTCGCGACTGTGACACATGCACCGGCTGGGCATGTGTTTCCCTCGGCGGAGGCGTATTGAGTGCGGCTGTGACGAGGTGGTCGACGTCATTGATCCACTGCTGGGCTGCTCCCTGAGGGGCATCCCCAGCCGGAGGGTTGTGGAGTAGTGCGCACGCTGCCGCGAGCGCGCTCTCCGGGCTTGCAGCCGGTGGTGTCGTGACCGCTGTCACGGCAGGAGTACGCTGTGGAGTGGCGTGTCGGCCTACCGCTGGCGAAGTGACTGCGGGGTGGCGCGAAGGTCCTGACCTTCCTGCCCTAGAGCAGTAGCCTGCTCTAGAGCGGGATGACGCCTGGTCCTCTGCCACAGTCTGTCGCCGTGACTGCGCCCTGGATGATCCAGCGTTGGATTGGTCGTTCACCATTGCTGCTGGTGGAGATCTTGACGGGGAAAAAGCCCCCTACCTGGCGCGCCAAATGTCGAAAGTAGTAAACGACACTTCCCCCGGACCTGCCTAGAGAGCAGCCCACGGAAGTTCTTTGGATTCACGAGGGCTAGTCCCAGGAGATCAAACACAGCAGAATGATAGACACCGGGGATTTACGTGGTTCGGGCCGCTGGAGCGTAATACCCTACGTCCACGGGTGTGTTGTGTATTGCCTTGCTTTCGCGTGTAGAGTCTTGGTCTAATTTTTCCGATCCTCTCTATGGACGTCTACAGAGCCCTCTTATAGCTTAAGGACTCTGCAGTCACAAGATGGGCTCCAGGACCCGACAGGTGGTCCCGAGGAGAGCCAAATCCTATACAAGATCTATGATTAAATGCTATATACTCCCATTGTCAGGGGCGTCAATGCGCCATCCCACCGCGTCGTGCGCCAGGGCTACACATAGTCGGTGATGATGGCGGTGCACGTCCCGTCCATCTTGTCCTTGCGGCCCATTCGTCCGTCTTGCGGCGTGGGTCTGTACCGGCTACTTGGACAAGACAGGACACTGGGGTCTTGACTTTAGCATGCACGGCATAGCTTGCCTGGGGAAGGCGCGCGCACTTAATGCCCGTCTGTGTAGCGCACGTCTCCTTTACTGCGGCTTCCTACTGCACTGAGTTGGCCGTCCGCCATGTGGTTGCGCTGGAGCCTGCCTCTGTGGGGAGGCGAGCACTTAGCGGAACAGGCCACGTGGTGCACTCGGAGCCCACCCCTATGGAGGAGTGGAGGCACAGCCCTGCAGGCCACGTGGTAGTTCCGATGCCTTTCCCTATGAGGACGCGGGCCTGGCCCCGAGGTCCCGATTGACCACGTGGCGGCTCCGGAGCCCACCTCAACGAGGAGGCGAGCACTTGACAGAACAGACCATGTGGCGCGCCCAGAGCCCACCTCAGCGGGGAGGCAAGGGTCCAGCTCTGCCGGCCACATGACAGCTTGGGAGCCTCCCCCGGTGGAGAGGTAGGATCTGGTCCTTCCCTCTACGACATGGCAGCCTCGGATCCGGCCTCTTAGTAGGGGCGGAGTCCTTAGCGGTTTTCTTCCTGTGCGCGGGGGTACCCGGTCTGCGGGGTACCAACAGTCTTGGTATTAAAATAACTATTGCGGCCGACTCCAAATAGATATGGACATGAGGCCCGATCCGTTTGAAAGTAGACTTGATAATCTTTCCAGGAAGTACTTGAACGCCCAGATCGAAGTCCGTATGAAATCGTGGTGGCCGTCACAAGTTGGTGCTGTTCTGCTGTCCAAATCCCGTCCGCGCGAATTCCCTTCCCATTGGCTGCTCTCCATTGTTCCTAAGCAAAACAAGAAAGCACGTAGTTCCACGGTCTATATAAGATGGACATAAGGCCAAGAACGAGTTCACCTCATAGTTTAGTTGACGTGCACGAGCGCGAGTGATCAGACCAGAAACCGGTAGCTGAGTTGGTGTGGATGTATCAAGGGTGTTGATGTACTCATCACCGAGGTGATACAGTTGGAGTCCGTACAACTCCATCAGCATCAACAGGAAGTTTGATACTGGCAAAACCAGCCCGAAAATGGCGTACGCCGAAAAGTAAACAATATTGTCGGCGGACTCCTTCTTGAATGGGAGCTTGCTGCAGCGAATTGCATTGTTGAAGGAGTCGCTTTGCCAGCCCATCAGCTTCCGGACTCTAGTGATATCTTCATCAATTGTTCTCTTGCTTGGGGGAAGTCCGAATTCCATTGTCGCAAAGTGGGAGCGTGGCGCAAGGGTTCAAGCAGAGAACTCTACGACAAGAATAGATCAGTGTGTAAGAGTTCTCTCTCCTTGCAGCGCCTCTCTCTTTATTAAGCCTCCGCAACACTTGGATGGCAACTGCATCTGGACTATAGTCACACTCTGCAAAGTTTCCTCGTCAATGACAAGGGGGCTTGGGACTACTTTGTTAAAAAGTCGCACCAGGTGAACCGTTGTCATGATGGCAAGTTGGAAGCTCGAGGGTGGCACCCTGATAGGACTACAAAGATTACGCTGGTAACCGATACGGATATCGTATTGGGAACCGGCGTCCCTCAATTTTGTGAGACCCGCACGTCATGCGTCTCACCTACCAAATCAGTAAAGACCGCATGTCTTGAGAGCAAAGTCGAAGCAGCACGCGGGAAAGATAATGGCCCCACCTCTGGCATCAAAAACTCACAATATCACCATAGGTGGTCCCAGAGGCCAATGTCGATACCCTGCATACTAGGTATCCCTTCGTACCAGAAGAAGACGCGTCGAGTTCCACCTTCCAGTATGGTATACTTCCGAAGGCAACACGTGTCCTGCAGTGCTAGACCTGCCTCCCTCCTTAGGGTGGATCCAGCGCTGCCACGGGACGCCGGATCTGCCTCACTTTATAGGGTGGCTCCAGCGCTACCACGTGTCCTGGGGCGCCGGACCTTCCTCCCACAGGGAATGCTCTGGTGCAGCCATGTGTCCAGTAGCTCTGGACTTGCCTCCCCGCAGAGAGAAGCTCCAGAGATGCCACGTGTCACACGTCCAGATCTAAGTCTGCAACATGAAGACAGCGGGATCTCTAACAGCGCGGACATCCAAGGGCTATCAATTGGTCATTACAAGACCTGATTAACGCGTCATTAATGTTATATTAATGACGCATGATCAGAGGACTATCAATACCAATAATGCTGCTGTTAAGGCACGTTATCAAACTATTGACCACCCTTAACACCATAGATTGTGTATAGGGCAGTTTATTACAGCCAGGGCCATGTGTCGGGCCACAACGCATACTGTAACAGCCAGTCCTTGACATATAAAAGGGATGCACTGCACGGTAGAAACAAGCTCATTCAATCTCAGTGCAAGTACAAACTCTAGCTTACTTAAGCTCATACAATCAACACACACCCCATGGAGTAGGGTATTACGCTCAGGCGGCCGAACCACGTAAGATTCTCTGTGTTCACCCTTGTTCTTTACCTTGATTAGTGCCCCATCCGAATATGAACCTCCGCAGACTACTTCTTAGTAGTACCGGGGGAAGTCTCTTAGTCTACACTTCGACAATCATTTACCGCAAAGCCTGCTGAGGTCATAGTTCCATCAAACTTCGCATGCCACTGTTTTGATGCCTGCTTGAGGCCGTACAAGGATTTTCGTAACTTACACACTTTGTTCTGTTTCTTAGACACCACAAAACCATCAGGATGCTTCATATAAATCTCCTCATCGAGCTTGCCATTTAGGAAAGACGTCTTCACATCCATTTGATGGATGAGGAGATCATGACACGCAACAGGTGCAACAAGCACACGAATTGTGGTTAGCCTAGATATAGGTGAATAAGTATCGAAAAAAATCCTCGCCTTCCTTTTAGGTAAATCCCTTGGCTACAAGTTTGGCCTTATATTTATCGACTGTACCATCTGGTTTGAGTTTGTTTTTGAATATCCACTTACACCCAACAGGTTTACACCCAACTGGACATTCACATATTTCCCAAGTTTCATTTGTTAAAATGGACTCCACTTCATTATGTACTGCCTCCTTCCAGCTCTCTGCATCTGGCGATGCATAAGCCTCTGAAAGGGTTTTAGGTGTATCATCAATAAGGTAGACAGTAAGATCATGACCAAAGGATTTTTCAATCCTTTGTCTCTTGCTCCTTAGCGAAACAATATTTGTACTGTCATCCTCAATGGGTTTTTCAGTATAAGAACAAGGTACGTATATTGGAGAAGGATCAAGACTACAACTAGTAGATGCCTCGTTATGACCTGCAACTCCATCCTTCATTGGAAAAATATCCTCAAAAAATGTGGTATCACAAGATTTAGTCATGGTGTTAATGTGCACATCAGGAATCTCGGATTTAACCACTAAAAATCTATAGACTGCACTATGTTGTGCGTATCCTAGAAAGACACATTCCACGGTTTTTTTGTCCCAATTTTCATTTCTTACATGCTGGCAAATTAACTTTAGCCAAACAACCCCGTGCACGTAAGAAACCAAGAACAGAATTTCTTCCTTTCCATCCTACGTATGGGTTTATTTCACCCTTGGATTATGGAACTCGATTCAGCACAAAACATGCGGTCAAAATGGCTTCACCCCACCATGAGTTGGATAAACCCGAACTTTCCAACGTGGCATTAACCAAGTGTGTAAGTTTTCCGTCCGGCCACCCTGTTAGATTGGGGCGAGTAGGGAGCCGTTGTCTCATGGATAATTCCATGCTCTGCACAATATTCACCAAAATCATTAGAAAGATACTCTCCTCCTCTATCGGACCTAACACGTTTGATTTTTCTTTCTAGTTGGTTGTCTACCTCAGCCTTATAGATTTTAAAATGATCTAGTGCCTGATCTTTCGTTTTAATAAGATTGAGTTGACAATATCTTATAGCATCATCAATAAAAGATATAAACTATTTCTTTCCTGCTCTAGTCAAAATTCCATTCATTTCATACAAATCTGAGGAAATAAGATCTAGTGGTGACAAGCTCTTCTCTTCCATGCTTTTAAAAGGTTTACGTGGCTACTTAGCATGCACACACGCATGTCACTTAGATCTTTTTAAGATGAATTTTCAGAATGAAATTAAGTATTGAACAATCTAATGATGCAATCATAATTAATGTGACAAATCCGAGATTGCCAAACAGTAGCCTCTCGACCCTTGCAACCAGAATTAGAACAAGCAACTGAGTTCACAAGATTATTACAATCTTCAACAACTGAAAGGTGGAACAAGCCTCCGCTATCATAGCCTTTTCCGATAAATAAACAAACTTTGAATCAATAAATTTGTTCGAATCAAACACTAACTTATAGCCATCACGACACAAAAGAGAACCACTAATTAGGTTCTTATTTATTCGAGGGACGTGCTGCACATTTGTCAGAGAGAGAGTCTTTCCGGAGGTTGACTTCAGATCGACTCTTCCAATTCCATGTACAGCAGTCCTAAACCCATTGCCCGTCAAGACGGATGAACTGTTGGTAGCGTGATAAGAAGAAAATAAACTATAGTTAGAACAAACATGCAGATTAGCTGCTGTGTCTAACTACCAATTGGTGGAATGACATGCTAGAAGAACATCTGGAACATACCCGATCCAGATGCTCCTATGTGACACCCGGTTCGGAAAATGAACCAAGTAAATGCATATGTGTGCCCAGGACGTTCAACACACATACACGAGTGCAATCACAAAAGGATATACAGAAAATTACCACAAAACAAGATTAATTAAGCACTTTTATTACACAATCCATATTATCCTCGAATACAAGCTCTAATGAATATTAATGACAAGTTCAACTAATGCAGCAGAAATAAACTAAATAGGCAGACTAAGCAGCTAAGAAAATAAGCATAAGGGTATAGCGCAGCTCCAATCAACACCACAAGCAAAGCTAACGGCAGACACGGCCTAGAACTCCGCATTATCATCATTATACTCCAAATCCTGACCTACAACTGTTTGGTGGGGGAATTGCAAGGGTGAGTACATGTCGTACTTAGCAAGTGTGGAAAGTATGACATGTAGCTGATACAAATGACGAATGTAAAAAAACGGCTAAGTGCTGAAAAGTAAATTATAACATTTGAAAAGCAATATATCATATGTATCTGAAATAAACCCATCATAAACCACATAGTTATCATAATACCAATCCATATTCCATTACCATCATCCATGTACCTGATTTCTCATTACCATTAACCATATCCATTGCCATAAACCACAATACCATAACGAGTACCAAACCATCCCATACCAAACCCCTCTAATCATGGATGTTGTCCAGGTGCTCTTAACCAGGAGCACGGCTATCATGGTAGTTTTTAGACACACTCTGCAGAGGTTGTACCGCTTTACCCACATGTTTGTGATTTCATCACCCATCGGTGACTAAAGAAAACCTCCATTATGCCAAACTACCATAGGTGTATGGCGAAGAGATCACAAAATAGCCTTTACAAAGGGACTACTAGCATGTACTGATCCACTGAGGTTTCACCGGTGGTGATGTCTCCAACTGAGCACATCTTCAACCAAGGGCCACCTCTTGTGCCATTCAGATCCTAGAGTGTCTCGCCAACCATATCCAAACCAAGTCTGACTCCCCTTCCCTGGTGCACCAAATGATCCATGCAATACTAGCAATACCCTAATTAATCAGCTATGCCGCACCCATACTTGGCCTCGTGGTGGCACTGTTGTCCTGGCTTATTCTTGCATGATCCAGTCCTTAGATCTAAAGCAAGCGAAACCACGATAACTTCCAACCCATCCACATGCCATGCTTGGTTAGATCACCCATTACTATATCATATTGACCAGTTCATATTAACCATAATCTCATGAATGCATAATTAAATGCGTAGTTTTGTTTTCCCATCCCAATTAATTAAGCGAAGCAAAAGGGTAAAAAGACCTTCCCGACTCTCTACCATGAATTTTAGGTGACAAGGGTGGTTAACCAAAGCTAGTAAAGTTCCTGTCATAGGATTCCCATCAAATTGACACAAGTATGCAGTCTTGCAAACAAAACATTTATTTTAGAAACATGATCAATATGTTCAAGGATACTTGCCTTGCTCTTGGGCTTGATTGGGATCAAAGACTTCAAATTCTTGGTGCTGGAGATCCTCTATGGCACTCTCTAGCGCAAATCCGTCTAATCCGCACAATGAACATACAAGACAAGAATTACAATCAAAAAGTGCACATATATTACTCAATGTGTCATGACATGCATGATTAATGCAATTGCAATGCAAAACTAGTTAATGAGTTGTTAATGATGTTTACTAACTAGTTCTAATAGTTTTTAACAAGTATGAACAGGTTTGGAATTGATTCTAAAGAATTTAGAATTAATTCAATAGGAAAAAATTGTAAAATTGGACTAGTCCGCTGCAGGGCCAGACTAGTCCGCCCTTTACAGGAACCGCGGATTAGAGTTTTCTAGATCAACATGAATTTGGAGAAACAGGGTTGAATTCACGTGAGGAATAGAGAGTAGAAGGTATACCAAGTGTTTAGAGCTCCAATGAATCAAGAGCTTTGGATACAACACTTGGATCTTGAAGATCTAGGGTTGATGAAGAACTTGGAGGTGGATTGTTGATGAAGAACGAAACTTGATGGAGATCTTGATCCTCTTTCATTTCCTCCTCTTCTTCTTCTTGCTTGGGATCTCCTTCTCCCTCCTTGGTGGTGGCTCTCCATGAACTAGGGTTTGGGTGGACTTCAATTGAGGCAAAAGGATGTTAAGTCAAGGGTGGGGTTGTTTATATAAGGGTGGAGGCTAGGGTTTCAATGAATTTGAGTTTTGGGAGGGTAGAGGCCGATTTGGGGTCCCACGAGGGCTCCAAAAAAGGTTATACACAACGCCCTTAGGCCCACTTAAGGTAAACCCAAAAACACGTCGTGAAACAAAAGATCAACTCAGAATCGCGATTTACCGGACAAGTCCAAAAAGGGCCAGACTAGCCCGAAGTTAGATAGAGAGAAATCAGACAAGTCCGTACTAGACATCGGACAAGTCCGAACTTGGTCAGAGGGAAAATTAGACAAGTCTGGCCAAAATCGGACAAGTCTGATTTTAGTAAGAGGGAAAACAGACAAGTCCGCTGGAATACCGGACAAGTCCGATCAAGTCCAGGGACTTAGCAAAATTTCCAAGGAATTGGAATGACGGACTAGTCCGCAATGAACCAGACTAGTCCGAAACTATACAGAGGCAAAAACCGGAGTAGTCCGCAGCAAAAACGGACTAGTCTGATGGAGGTCAGAAAGAAATGGGACTAATCCGCACCGAAATCCGGACTAGTCCACACTTCTCTGAACTTTTGAGTGCGGTTTTGCTTTAAATTCATTTTAAACTTAATCATTTTTATGTGGATTAATGTTAGACATGTATTAGAATGTATGTAATGCATGATGCATGAAAATGAGGGTGTTACAAACCTACCCCTCTTAAAATGAATCTCGCCCTCGAGATTCGACGCGGAGGAGAAGATATAGGGGAAATCCTTTTTGAGATCATCCTCCAGTTCCCAGGCTTTCGATTCTGTATGATGCTTCCATTGGACTTTACACCATCTAATAATCTTGTTCCTTGTGACTCTCTCTTTGTTTTCCAAGATTTTGACTGGTTGCTCGGCATAAGTCAAATCAGCCTCTAATTCCAATTCTTCCATTGGCACTTGTTCTTGCGGCACTCTCAAGCACTTCTTGAGACGGGAAACATGAAATACATCATGAACATCCGATAAGTGAGCTGGCATCTCCAACTTATATGCTACTTCTCTTTTGTCCAAAATCTTGAATGGCCCAATGTATCGAGGTGCTAGCTTGCCTCTTTTGCTAGACCTATTATGACTCTCATTGGTGATACCTTGTGGTAAACAAAATCTCCTACTTCAAAGGCTAGTTTCCTTCTCCTATTGTCCACAGCCTTTTTGCCTTGATTGAGCAGCTCTCAAGTTGCCGTGAATAACCTATACTTGTTTTTCAGCTTCTTGCAACATGTCAGGTCCAAATACTTGATTCAACTCTGTCTCATTCCAGAACAAAGGTGTCCTACACTTCCTTTCATAAAGTGCTTCATAGGGTGACATTTTCAAGCTTGCTTGGTAACTATTGTTGTATGAAAACTCTGCATATGGCCAGCTCTTGTCCCAACTTTTCTCATGCTTCAAAGCACAGTCTCTTAACATATGCTCTAAAATTTGATTCGTGCTCTCAGTTTGTCCATCCGTTTGAGGGTGGTATGCCGAACTGAAATTCAACCTTGTTCCCAATGCTTCATGCAACTTCTGCCAAAACCTAGAGGTAAATTGAGAACCTCTATCCGACACTATCTTCTTCGGAACTCCATGCAACCATACTATTCTTCCAATATACAGTTCAGCCAACTTCTCTCCATTAAAGGTGGTCTTGACGGGAATAAAGTGAGCTGACTTAGTTAACCGATCCACAATTAACCATATAGAGTCATAACCGGACTGAGTTTGTGGTAAACCAACTATGAAGTCCATTCCAATTTCTTTCCACTTCCATTCTGGAATCTTCAATGGCTGCAATAATCCAGCGGGTCTTTGATGTTCTGCCTTCACTCATTGGCACACATCACACAACGCTACATATTCAGCTATGTCCTTTTTCATGGTAGCCCACAAATAACATGTGTTCAAGTCCTTGTACATCTTCGTACAAGCTGGGTGAATCGAGTATGGCAAGTCATGTGCCTCCTTTAGTATTGTCTCCCGAATATGCTTCACGTTGGGCACGACGATCCTTTTTCCAAGCCATAGGGTACCATGTTCATCCTCATCAAATCTGAATTCTCTTCCCTCTTGGGTCCTTTCTTTGATTTCTTGGATTTCCTCATCCTTTGTTTGACCCTCTCGAATTTCTTACTCCAAGGTCGGATTTAACTCCATTATTCCCATCTCATTTAAAAATCCAAGGTTCAACTGTTCAAACTCCTTGCATAACTCGGATGGCAATTCTCGAACCGTGATTTGGTGGCTTACTCCTTTCCTACTTAAGGCATCGACCACTACATTAGCCTTCCCTGGATGATAATTGATTCCCACATCATAATCCTTGATGAGCTCCAACCATCTTCGTTGCCTCAGATTCAGATTTGTTTGTGTGAAAATATACTTAAGAATCTTATGATCCGTATAAATTTCACACCTATGTCCAAGAATATAGTGTCTCCAAATCCTTAATGCATGTACCACGGCTTCAAGTTCCAAATCATGTGTTGGGTAATTCTGTTCATCCTTCTTCAATTCCCTTGATGCATAGGCTACCACTTGACCTTCTTGCATCAATACACATCCAAGTCCTTGTCTTGATGCATCACAATAAATATCAAAACTCTTGCTCACATCCGGCAATATTAAGACTGGGGCTGTTGTTAAACTTTTCTTCAACTCCTCAAAAATTTTTTGACAAGCTTGAGTCCATTGGAAACCCTTCCCCTTCATTAGTAATTCCGTCATTGGTTTGGCTATTTTGGAAAAGTCCTTGATGAATCGTCGGTAATATCCAACCATCCCAAGGAAACTACTTATTTCCTTTACGTTTTGCAGTGGCTCCCACTTTAGCACATCCCTCACTTTTTTGGGGTCGACCGATACACCTCCCGAAATGATATGACCCAAAAACGACACATCTTTCAACCAAAACTGGCACTTGCTGAATTTGGCGTATAATTGATGCTCCCTCAATTTCTACAATGTAAGCCTCAAGTGTTCCTCATGCTCCTTCTCATCCTTCAAGTAGATCATAATGTCATCAATGAACACCACAACAAACTTATCCAAGTACTCCATGAAGACCTTATTCATGAGGTACATAAATTATGCAGGTGCATTGGTCAATCCAAAGGACATAATTGTATACTCATAGGATCCATACCGTGTCCGAAAAGATGTCTTGGGTATGTTCGATGGCCTAATCTTCATTTTGAAGTATCCCGACCTCAAATCAATCTTAATACAGAAGCACCCTTCATCTGATCAAACAAGTCTTCTATGCGTGGTAAAGTGTACTTGTTCTTGGATGTCACCTCATTGAGAGCTCGGTAATCCACACACATTCTTTGCAATCCATCCTTCTTATCCACTAAAAGAACGGGCGCTTCCCAAGGTGAAGATCTGGGGCGAATAAAACCCTTCTCTAGTTGCTCTTGAATCTGCTTCTTGAGCTCCGCTAATTCCTTAGGAGGAATCCTATATGGCCTCTTAGCTATAGGTGCAGTTCCAAGTATTAAATCAATAACAAATTCAATATCTTGATCAGGTGGCATACCTGACAACTCATCCGGAAACACATCCAAAAATTAGCGCACCACTAGAATCTCCTCAATTGAGGCACCGTCCATGCGATTCAACTCCAATTGCTTCAGTGCGTGTTGATATGCTTCAAATTCTATGGTGATCCCTTCCTTATTGGTCAACTTCACCGTCTTTGTGGCACATTCAATGACTCCATTGTGCTTCTCTAACCAGTCCATTCCAAATATAATGTTCCAATCCTTGAGAATCCAAGACAATGCATTTGGCAAAGAAGTCTATCCCCCTTATTCTATGGTTTACTTTGGACATACTATATTTGTCATCATCTCTCCTCTAGGAGACTTAACCAATAGAGTAAACTTCATATGAGAGATAAGCAAACTATACTTGGCAACATATTTTGATGCAATGAATGAATGCGATGCTCCAAAATCAAGTAACATAGTCGCCGGGTTGGAGTTTGCGAGAAACATACCAATCACCACGTCATTCGCTTGTTGAGCATCCTCCGTAGAGACATGGTTCATGTTCCCACGAGCAAAATTCTGTTGTCCACGATTCCCTTGCGGTTGTCCTCCATTGGGTCTTGGGTTCTGTCTTTGAGCATTGCTTCCTTGACCAAGGTCTGACTTAGGACATTGATGTGCAAAGTGTCCTGCTTCTTCACATGTATAGCACTTCCTAACTACACCAGAATTATTGGGACGGACTTGATTCTGAACATTTGCACTAGGAAAGTTGGCACGGGGTACAAAAGGCATTGGAGGCCAAGGTGCTTGCATGACAGTGCGTTGCTGCACAAACTGAGCTGGGCACGGTGCATAACCAGGGTGCTGAGCAGGTACAGAAGAGCTGTAATAAGGCGCATTGAGTGGTACAAAGCGAGGGCACACATTACTTCCTTGTTGCTGTCCTTGATATGGCGCCTTCCTCTTGTTATCTAGCTCCATCTCACGGACCTTGTTCTCAACCACAATTGCTTTGTCCACAAGCTTTGGGAAGTTGGCATAATCACAATTCAGCAATTGCACTTGGATCTCATTGTTCAAGCCCCTCATGAACAAGTATTGTTTCTGGTTGTCCCGGCTCACATCTTCAGACGCATACCTTGAGAGTTGAGTGAATTTATTGATGTATTCACCCACACTCAATCTTCCTTGCCTCAAATTCTCAAATTCTTGCCTCTTCAATATCATAACACCTTCCGTCACATAATGAGAACGGAAGCTTTCCTTGAATTTAGCCCAAGTAATCCTCTCTTGGTTCTCATGGGCGTTGCATAGCGAATCCCACCAATCGGCAGCTGCTCCAATAAGTTGATGAAATGCAAATAGCACCTTCTCTCGGTCACTGCATTGGACAATAGCTAGCTTCTTCTCCACAGACTTGAGCCAATCATCAGCATCCATGGGGTCAGCGGCTTAAGCAAAGGTCAGTGGCCTAGTCCTCATAAACTCTCCCAACCGGTTATGAGGAGGCGGGGGTGGCGGGGGAGGCATGTGGGGCTGATTGTTGACGTTACTAGCCTGCAGCTGTCCCATAATCTATATCATGGTCTGCATGAGCTGATTTTGCATAGCCAATAGTTGCTCAAGATTGATTGCTCCTTGGACAGGTCCTTGTCCATTGTTGTTATGAGGTGCTCAATTGTTCTCCTCCTCACCATTGCCATCCCTCTAGTTGCGTGTACTCACCATCTGAAGAAAAGTAAGAGATAAGAATTCAGAAAACGTCCCCAACTATAAGCATCAAGGGATATGAAACTAAGCAACTACCTATACTAGCCTACATGGATATGGCAATGCTAAAGCGTCCCAAAATCCTCTATTAAGCACACAAGCAACCAATATATATCAAACAGCACACCAAACAAGAACACATCGATTTATAAGTGCTCCTATGTGCTCTAAAGTGTCCATTCTATCTAGGTTGCGTCCTACGGTCAACTTGTGGCTTTGATACCAATTTGTGACACCCGGTTTCGAAAATGAACCAAGTGAATGCATATGTGTGCCCAGGACGTTCAACACACATACACGAGTGCAATCACAAAAGGATATACAGAAAATTACCATAGAACAAGATTAATTAAGCACTTTTATCACACAATCCATATTATCCTCGAATACGAGCTCTAATGAATATTAATGATAAGTTTAACTAATGCAGCGGAAATAAACTAAATAGGCAGACTAAGCAGCTAAGCAAATAAGCATAACGGTATAGCGCAGCTCGAATCAACACCACATGCAAAGCTGACGGCAGACACGGCCTAGAACTCCGCATTATCATCGTTATACTCCCAATCCTGACCTGCAATTGTTTTGTCAGGGAATTGCAAGGGTGAGTACATGTCGTACTTAGAGTGTGGAAAGTATGACATGTAGTTGATACAAATGACGAATGTAAAAAAAATGCTAAGTGCTGAAAAGTACATTAAAATATTTGAAAAGCAATATATCATATGTATGTGAAATAAACCCATCATAAACCACATAGTTATCATAATATCAGTCCATATTCTATTACCATCATCCATGTACCAGATTTCTCATTACCATTAACCATATCCATTGCCATAAACCATAATACCATAACCAGTACCAAACCATCCCATACCAAACCTCTCTAATCATGGAAGTTGTCTAGGTGCTCTTAACCGGGAGCACGACTATCATGATAGTTTTTAGACACACTCTGCAGAGGTTGTACCGCTTTACCCACGTGTTTGTGATTTCATCACCCATCGGTGACTAAAGAAAACTCCATTATGCCAAACACTATCATAGGTGTATGGCCAAGAGATCACAAAATAGCCTTTACAAAGGGACTACTAGCATGTACGGATCCACTGAGGTTTCACCAGTGGTGATGTCTCCAACTCAGCATATCTTCAACTAAGGGACCCCTCTTGTGCCATTCAGATCCTAGGGAGTCTCGCCAACCATATCAAAACCAAATCCGACTCCCCTTCCCCGGTGCGCCAAATGATCCATGCAATACTACAAATACCCTAATTAATTAGCTATGTCGCACCCATACTTGGCCTCGTGATGGCACTATTGTCTTGGCTTATTCTCGCATGAACCGGTCCTTAGATCTAAAGCAAGCAAAACCACCATAACTTCCAACCCATCCACATGCCTTGCTTGCTTAGAAAACCCATTACCATATCATATTGACCAATTCATATTAACCATAATCTCATCAATGCATAATTAAGCAAAGCAAAAAAGGTGAAAAACCCTTCCCGACTCTCTACCATGAATCCCAGGTGACAAGGGTGGTTAACCAAAGATAGTAAACTTTCTGTCATAGGATTCCTATCAAATTGACACAAGCATGCAGTTTTGCCAACAAAACATTTATTTTAGCACATGATCAATATGTTCAAGGACACTTGCCTTACTCTTAGACTTGATTGGGATCAAAGACTTAAAATTCTTGGTCTAAGATCCTCTGTGGCACTCTCTAGCGCAAATCTGTCTAATCCGCACAATGAACATACAAGACGAGAATTACAATAAAAAAGTGCACATATATTACTCAATATGTCATGACATGCATGATTAATGCAATTGCAAATAAAAAATAATTAATGAGTTGTTAATGATGTTTACTAACTAGTTCTAATAGTTTGAACAAGTTTGAACTGGTTTGGAATTGATTCGAAACAATTTAGAATTAATTCAGCAGGAAACAGATTGCAAAATCGGACTAGTTCGCTACAGGGCCGCACTAGTCCGCCCCTTCGCAGGAACAACGGATTAGGGTTTTCTAGATCAACGTGAATTTGGAGATGGTGTTGATTTCACGTGAGGAATGGAGAGTAGAAGGTATACCAGGTGTTTAGAGCTCCAATGAATCAAGAGTTTTGGAGACAACACTTGGATCTTGAAGATCTAGGGTTGATGAAGAACTTGGAGATGATTGTTGATGAAGAATGAAACTTGATGGAGATCTTGATCCTCTTTCGTTTCCTCCTCTTCTTCTTCTTGCTTGGGATCTCCTTCTCCCTCCTTGGTCGTGGCTCTCCACGAACTAGTGTTTGGGTGGACTTCAATTGAGGTAAAAGGATGTTAAGTCAAGGGGTGAGGTTGTTTATATAAGGGTGGAGGCTAGGGCTTCAATGAATTCGAGTTTAGCGAGGGTAGTGGCCGGTTTGGGGTCCCACGAGGGCTCCAAAAAGGATTAGACATGACGTCTTTAGGCCCACTTAAGGTAAAACCCAAAAACACGTCGTGAAACAAAAGATCAACTCGGAATCACGATTTACCAGACAAGTCCGAAAAGGGCCGGACTAGTTCAAAGTTAGACAGGGAGAAATCAAACAAGTCTGTACTGGACATCAGACAAGTCCGAACTTGGTCAGAGGGAAAATAAGACAAGTCTGGCCAAAACCGCACAAGTCCGATTTTAGTCAAAGGGAAAACGGACAAGTTCACTGGAATACCGGACAAGTCCAGGGACTTAGCAATTTTTCCAAGGAATTGGAATATCAGACTAGTTCGCAATGAACTGGACAAGTCCGAAACTATACAGAGCCAAAAACCAAAATAGTCTGTAGCAAAAACGGACTAGTCCGATGGAGGTCAGAGAGAAATCGAACTAGTCCGCACTGAAATTCGGGCTAGTCTGCACTTCTCAGAACTTTTGAGTGTGGTTTTGCTCTAAATTCATTTTAAACTTGCTCATTTTTATGTGGACTAATGTTAGACATGTATTAGAATGTATGCAATGCATGATGCATGAAGATGAGGGTGTTACATCCTACGACCTCACTAATAGTGACATTCACAGATTTCTGACCACCATCTTTCTTTCCTTTTCTATTGCAGCATTCTCTGGCTATGTGGCCAAGTTCACCACGTACAAAGCAAGTCAGGTCTTCTATCTTCTTCTTCTTCTTATTGAAGCTAGTGTTTTATTTAGTTTTTCCTTTCCAGTTCTTATTGTTCTTATTACCACCACCAGATTTACCTTCAACCATGTTGGCATTAGAGGGAGTCCCTTCCTGCGGAACAAAACGAGGCACGTCTTTTGATCTTGCCTTCTACTCAACATCAAGAGTTGAGATTATACTTTCAACAGTCATAACCTTTTTTGTGTTTAAGGCTCATGGAAAAACTCCTCCTAGATGGAGGCAGATTGGAAACAATTCAACCAACCATGAACTTGCCAGGAAAGACAATATTAAAATGTGCGAGTTCCTCCCACAAGAAGTTGGATCTCATGAGCCTGTTCCACGATAGATTGGTCATCGACCATCTTATATCTGTGGTACTGGTCATTAACATATAGTTCACGTCCAACATCTGATTTCGCATATTTGGGGTCTAGTGCCTCCCATAATTCCTTAACCGAGTTGTGGTCCATGTAAATATCACAAAGCTGATCTGACAGAAGTCACAACAAGCAGCCAAGACAAGTTGAATTGTCCAGTTCATAGTCACGGTTCTACTACTCGGTGAGAGGAAGAACTAGGGAAATCACCCACCAGATCTCCATCGACATGAGCCTGAACTTGACCCGTGTCTGCCATCTCTTAAAATTGTCAGCCCCGACAAATCGCTCAGGTTTCAGCGCACCAGTAAGTCCAGCCATGTTAATTAGATCAAGTTTCTGGATTGTTGGAAAATACACGTCATGCAATTAATTTGATAATCCAAAACAACAAAACAACTAGAATAGTTCTACTAGCAGTCAACATGAACAATGTCAGCACTACACAAAAATGAATTGAAACATATGCAAACAGATCATTCATTGGAAGCATCGAATTAGTCATGGATCGAGTAATTACTTACAAAGAATCCCGCTAAGAAGTAGATGATCTGATGACACTACTACAAAAAGCATTTTCACAAGCGCCTCGATTTCAAACACAGGCGGTCTGTAATAAAATGCGATTGTGATGACGAATGATACAATAACCGCCTGTGATGACAGAACATCACAGGCAGATTTTAAAAATAACCGCCTGGGTAAATACATGATTTTCACGGGCGATCATTGTTTAAGAACCGTATGTACTGATTCAATCATCACAAGCGAATTTTATTGAAGAACCGCCTAGGGAAAGTCATTGTTTTCACAGGCTACTTATTAATTAAGAACCGCCTGTGATGCTGATAAGCTCCTGTCAAGCTAATCCCTGCACAACAAGCTCTTGTAGATGCAAGTAACACCCGTGGCTCATCATTTAGATTGTTGAAAGCATCAATTGAAGCCTGACGATCCTTGGAAGGATTTTTCCATCCATTTGAAGGATTTCTTTCCCTCTTGTCCATTTGAAAACTTAGGAAGATGCTCCTTTCTCAGTTTTAATGCCTAAATATATTGACTAAAAATCAGTACTTACTCTCTTAGTTCTTCACACAAGCGAGAAAGCAAACAACTTCAATCACAAAACTTGTTTTTACCCTTTCATAGGGATTTAACCTTAATCTTTAAAGCATAGATTTATCAATAAGTGAAGCTTCCTTATCACACATGTTAATGGCAGTTATTAGTGAAGTATGTGCTAAAGCTAACGAAATCTAAATCGGACTGAAGATAAAGATATCTTGCATATGAGTGGCATGTCCAGGTTAGACAGCGTGAAGCTATGATGGCAACCTTCAACAACATGAAAAGTGTTAAGGTTATGCTTGCATCAACCAAGGCATGTTGTGAGGGTATAACACTTGTTGTGGCAAGTATAACCGTGATGCTCCAACAAGTGTTATGCCCTCACAACATGCCTTGCTTGATGCAAGCATAACCTTGGCATCACTTTTCATGTTGTTGAAGGATGCCATCATAGCTTCATGTTGTCTAACTTGGACATTATCACTCATATGCATCATCTCTTTATCTTCAGTCCCGTTGAGATTTCGTTAGCTTCGACACACCATTCACTTGTAACTGCCATTAACATGTCAGATGAGGAAGCTTCACTTATTGATAAATCTATGCTTGAAAGATTAAGGTCAAATTCCTATGAAAAGGGTAAAAACAAGATTTGTGATTGAAGTTGTTCGCTTCGTCGCTTGTGTGAAGCACTAAGAGAGATGGTACTAATTTGTAGTCAATATATTGAACCATTAGAATGATAAACTAGCATCTTCGTAAGTTTTAAAATGGAGAGAAGAGAAAGAAATATTTCAGGACTTGCTTGGGTATACTCAATCTAATTGGATTGAAGTGGATTGGAGTGAAGAATGAACTAATTTTCTCCTCAATCCACCTCAAACCACTTATATTGAAGTGGATCCACTCCTATCCAAACAAGCCCTCAAATAGATGGGAAGTATCGTCATACTTCAATGGAAGCTTTTAACAATCCAAATGATGAGTCTTGGGTGTTACTTGCATCCATAAGAGCTTGCTATGAAGGTTTCAAATCCTTTTCAATACTTCTCTCTATGCGCTTCATGTTTTCTGGTTCGGTGAAAAGGTACATCTCTTCATACTGATTATATTCCTCTTCATTATCTCCCACATTCTCAACCCCAACAATATTTTGCTTTCTAGAAACAACTACGTGCATCTTCTCAGTTTCTGGATCTTGTACATAAAAAACTTGTGCAACACTATCGGCGAGAACCCACGGGTCATCTTTATAACCCACTTTATTCAAGTCTACTAGTGTCAGCCCGTAATTGTCTACTTTCACACCATCAGGATGATTGACCCATTGGAACTTAAATACGGGCATTACCATTCTTTCACCATAATCGAGTTCCCATATTTCCTCTATGAACCCGAAGTATGTGGTCTTCTGCCCTTGTGAATCATAAGCCTCAATACGAACACCACTATTTTTTGCAACACTCTTACCGTCTTTTTCTTTAGTGTAAAATGTGTAGCCATTGATGTCATATGCTTGCCATGATGTCACCAAAGCAGATGGGCTAGAAGCTAACTTCTTCATTGTTGCCTCTTCTATAGAGTTTCCGTATGATATATTTTTGTCCATTAACCATTCAGTGAAACATCTTTTGTGCTCTTTCATGATCCAGCTCAATTTGGTGTTCCTCGATGTATGACTCAACTATTGCGAGCTGTTGTAGTACACCAAAATGTGTACGGTGTACATTCTTGTAATCTTGAACGATAAAAGTTTTCTTACCCACTTTGCCTCTCCCACGTAGTCTACCCTCTGGTGCTGGTATAGGCACACCTATCGGTTTTCCATCCTTGATGTAATCAGCGCAACACTCAATCACTTCTTTAGTGGTGTATCCTTCCATAATTGAAACCTCTGGGTGAGCACGGTTCCGCACATAACCTTTTAATACTCCTAAATATCTCTCCAACAAAAATATATGATGTAAATATAGTGGCCCCAAGCTTTTATCTGATCAACAAGATGTATGATTAGGTGTACTTGCATATCAAAAAGGGATGGTGGGAAACACATCTCAGGCTTGCACATAATCTCGACGATATATGTTTTCAGATAGTCTAAATCTTCACGTGCTATCACCTTTTGTGATACTGCATTGAAGAAGTAACACAAACATGTGATGACAACTTTTATATGCTCAGGTTTGATGACTCTTATTGCAATGGCAAGGAACACTGTCATCATCATGTGACAGTCGTGAGAATTATAGCCGAATAAAGACAAGTCTTTCATCGAGACTAGTTTGCGGATATTGGATGAGAAACTCATGGGCACTTTGATCCCACGCAAGCATTCGCAAATTGCTTTTTTTCTCTTCTAGTGTCAAGTTGTAGCTGGCTGGGGAAGGTAATGCTTCTCGTTAGCCTTTTCTACTGGATGAAGCTCTGGTCTCAAATCAAGACTTACTAGGTCCATACGTGAATTTAATCCGTCATTTGGTTTCCTCGGCATGTATAGCAAGGTCCCAATGATGCTGTCAAATATATTCTCTGTAACGTGCATCAAATCAATACTATGGCAAAATTCCAGATTCTTCCAATACGGAAGATACTTGAAAAAAAATTGATTGTTTCTTGAAAGCCATGTCAGTTGTATCACCTGAAGATGTACTTTTCTTTCTCTTGATTCCTTTATATTTTTTGCCCTTACCGAAAGCAATATGAATGTTCTTGACCATTTCGAACATAAGTTTTCCACTGTAAGGTTTTGATGCAGTATCTTTTTCGATTTTGTTATCAAATTGTTCTTTCATCTTCCTATACTTGTGTGTATCTGTCAAGAACTGCCGGTGTCTCATGTACACCGTCTTTCTGGATGAAGTGAGGTATAGAAATCCAGTTCTATCCACGTAACTTACACAACCTTTTTTCCCTTTCATTTGTCCTGATAATGTAAACAGTCCGGGATAATCATGCATGATAACGAATATTAGTGCTCTTAGCGTGAAATACTCCTGCTTGTACTCATCACATGTACGTACCCCTTCATTCCACAATTTCGCCATATCTTCCATTAAAGGTTCTAAGAACACATCAATTTCGATGTCGGGTTGTTTCGGACCTTGGATAAGAACAAATAACAAGATATACTTCCTTTTGTGACACAACCACGTCCGTAGGTTGTACATCTTTAAGACCATGGGCCATGTGGTGTGTATGCTCCTTTTTTCACCAAACGGATTCATTCCGTATGTACCCAAGACAAACCTTACATTTCTTATTTTCTTTGCAAATTATGGATACTGAATATCAAAATGTTTCCACTGCATTGCATCACCAGGGTGTCGAATATGTTTTTCATTCTTCTTGTGCTGCTCGGAATGCCAATGCATAAGTTCAGCCTCCATAGGGTTTGAGAACAAACGCTTCAAGCGATCAATTATCGGAAGGTACCACATCACCAAGGCAGGAAATTTTCTCTTATTCTTTCCGTCTACATCGCAAGAAGTATCGTCATCGTCACCTTCAGGACCAATAATAATCTTCTTCAGTTTTCTTTCCCTTACTTCTTTTTTATTTAGATTCCAATATAAATACTCAAACATGTATAGATTCTGCAAATTGAGTCCAAATTTGATGATTCTTTCTTCTATGTTTTTCAAAAATTAACATCTACCACCTGGATCAAATATTTTAAAACTTGTATAGCTAACATTGTAATATTTTGGTAAATATCAAGTTAATTTATACTCACATATTATTCACATTTGTGTATCTCCTAAAAAAGGGATCCTTCACTGAAATTTGATTTTTTGAACATATTTGTATTATTTATACATGTATGAATTTTGTTAAACTTTTTAAAGCATTCCAACATGTCAAAATTCAAATTATCCATCATTCTAACCTAAATGCTCATATACATGTGAGGCATTCATCAAATTTCGAACACACATTGACTCAAATAAATTTAGAAAAATCTGAAAAAAATCATATAGGTTGGTATGATGACTAAAAAGGTCCATTGAAAAAACTAACTGGAAAAATCATTATATTCGTCAAGATAGAAAAATGACAAATAGCAATTGTTATATGTTGTTTGTGTTCTGGCCAATTTAAAAGGCTTTATGAAGTGAAATTTAATGTTAACCTTTAATACTCAATCATATTACAAGAAAGTGGAATTTGGGCTTTTGAAACGCCCACATTTAATCAATAATATTAATTAAGCTTATATAAAGTTCTTCTCAAGCGGTTGGTAAGTAATAACCGCCTGAGAAAAAGCTTATCTTAGGCGGTTATTAATTACCAACCGTCTGGGATAAGTATATCTTCTCAGACGGTTATTAAGAGTCAACCGCCTGAGATAATCATCTTCTTAGGCGGTTGGTTCTTAATAACCACTTGCGATGATAGGCGTCTATAGCCCTCAGCTGCGTTGGAAAAACCTAACCCGGGCGAAATCTTAGACGCCGTCAGGCTGCCAAAATTTCATTTGCCACCAAGTCTTCACCGCTCTTGCCACCGAGCTTCGCCGTCGCCACCAAGTTTTGCCATCGCCGCTTCCAGGTACGCCGAGCTTCGCCATTATCGCCGTGCTTCGCCCTCGCCACTTCCTGGTATGCTGATTTTTCCCTCATCATCGCCGTTGACCTTCAGCCTTCCCTCCTCCATCCCCGTGCTGCCTCACTCCTCGGCCTCGCCACCAGCAATCCCCACCCTCGCCGCCGGCCGATTCAAATGGTGCCTTGCATAGATTTTCTTAATCAAAGTTTTTGAACCATAGGTGCCTTGGTCAGTCGCCTCAAGAAGATGAACCGTGTCGCCCTAGGTGCATAGATTTCCTCAAGTTTTTGAACCCTAGCCGTCCCACAAAGGTCTGGGTTAGTTTTTATTTTGCGAAGTGTCAAGCTTAGCCATGCTTATATCGGTAAAAGTTGAATTGTGTGGCAAGGTCACCACTGTTAACGAGCTTAGGGCATAATATACTTGGATATGGGATAAAATCTGAAAGAAGATGAACTTGTGCAATGAGAGGCGATTTGGATTCACTATCAGGATTCCGGGTTATTGCGACGAAAAAAATCGTTGCAATAGGTCGAAATTCGTCGCGATAGGTTGTTGTCGCAACGAAATATAACGTCGCGATAGTTTTTCCGACTCGTGGCGATAACAGCTGTGGCAATAGGTTATTGCGACGACTTGACATCAGTGGCAAATAGTATGGTATTGCGACGACTCCACGTTGGTGGCAAATAGTATGGTATTGCAACAGTTTAACATATTGCGACGATTTAACGTATTACGACAAAAATATCGGTGTTGCAATGATGTCACATTCGTGGCAAAAAGTATGGTACTGCAACGACTCCAAGTTCGTTGCAAATAGTATAGTATTGCAACGGTTTAATGTATTGCAACGAAAATAACGGTGTTGCAACGATGCCACATTCGTGGTAAAAAGTATGGTATTGCAACGACTCCACATTCGTGGCAAATAGTATGGTATTGCAACGTTTTAACATATTGCGACGATTTAACGTATTGCAACGATAATAACGGTGTTGCAACGATGCCACATTCATGGCAAAAAGTATGGTATTGCGACGACTCCACATTCGTGGCAAATAGTATGGTATTGCAACAGTTTAACGTATTGCGACGATTTAATGTATTGCAATGAAAATGATGGTGTTGCAATGATGCCACATTCGTGGCAAAAAGTATGGTATTGCAACGACTCCACGTTCATGGCAAATAGTATGGTATTGCAACGGTTTAACGTATTGCAATGATTTAACGTATTGCAACGAATAGTACGTTATTTGCGACGATTTCACATATGTGCCGATAAGTACGGTATCGCGAGGATTTCATACTCGTGGCGAATAGTATGGTATCGTGATGTTTTCACATTCGCGGCGAATAGTACGGTGTTGCAACGATTTCACATCCGTAGCGAATAGTACAGTATGGCAATGTTTTTAAATTCGTGGCGAATAGTATGGTGTTGCAACGATTTCACATCCATGACGAATAGTACGGTATCACAACGATTTCACACGCGTGGCGAATAATATGGTATTGCGACGTTTTCACATCCGCGGCGAATAGTACGGTATCGCGACGATTTCACACTCGTGGTGAATAATATCGTATTGCGACGTTTTAACATTTGTGGCGAATACTACGGTGTTGCAACGATTTCACTTCCGTGGCGAATAGTACGGTATCGCGACGATTTCACACTCGTGGCGAATAATATGGTAATGCGACAATTTCACTGCCGTGGCCAATAATACGGTAATGCAACGATTTCACGTTCATGGCGAATAGTACGGTATTGCAACGATTTCAAAACCGTGACAACAGTATTGTATTGCAACGATTTCTGATGTGTGGCAATAGGTTCGTAATGCAACATATTCAAATCTGTTGCAACAGGGTCGTAATGTGACGTTCTCTGGGTGGTGGCAATAGCAGTCTAGTGCAACGCTTTTTTGGTCGTAGCCAAATGTTTGTAGTGCAACGTTTTATAATTTGTGGCAATAGCTAGCTTCCTATTGCAACAGTTTATTTTCGTCGCAATAATCTATTAATGCCACGTTTTATAATTAGCGGCACTAGAGTCCTAATGCACTAGGTTTGAAAATTAGTGGCAATAGAATCAATTTATTCGCACATGATACGTCTGTCGACTTAACAACAAACATCCAGCAATTGATGCAACGCTCAAGGACCCTTGCGTCATTGCGAGACGATGTTATTTACAGTTTTTTCAGGTTGCACCATTGTACCCATTAAAATAGCACCGCGACGAGTTGTAGTATTAGGAATAGTTTCTCGAACATCTAGCTTCGACTTGGTGCGAGTAGAAGCCTTTTGTGGAGTTGCTGCTAGCCGTTGTTGATTTTGCAAGCTCTCCATCATTCTGCGCATGTCTGCTAGCTCCTTTTTTTGCCATGCAGAATTGGCTGCCATCTGATCATGTAAAGCCTGGACTTCCTGGTTGAGCTGTTCATTTGCCTGGACGAAGCCATCCATCTGGGAGGTCATATAATCATTTCTTCCATCCAACTCTTGCACCTGAGAGTTGAGGTCTTCATTTCTATTTTGCAAGGATCGAACTTGTTGGCCGAGCTGGTCAGACATTTGGATACGCAGTCTTTCAGAAACATTAGGTTTAGCCATATAACCACGCCCCTGAAACTGTGATCCTCTAGAACTGGTTGCGGATATATAAGTAAGCTGGAAGATGTTGTTTCTTTCCTCATCTGGGATTGGGACTCCCAGCTCAGCTTCCTTGACGTTGATTTGGGCACGTGCCTGGGTCTATATACAAAAAGAAAAGTCACATGTACATTGCAAATATTTATTTAAATGGGGACTGTTTGAAGTGTTTCTCACATGTACAGCTTCTGCCTGCTCATTTGCCCATTGACCGTTCTTCACATGGCTTGCCTCCCACAGTTCTATGTCATCGGGTTCTTTTCCGGTCTCTGGGTCTCGCTACATCAAATACAAGTAAAATTTGATTGAATGATTGTAGTGCAAAGTAAAAGCATGATTTCGTTTTCATACCTTCTCGTAACTAAGTTGGGCGTAGGATTTCGAGCCAAGCAAGTGTTTTGTCTTTTGAGTACTTCGATTTCGTGAATTGGTTCTGCTTATTGACTACAATTTTAAGAATTAATTTCACGAATGGGTGTTATCAAATAGTTTTTGTAGGATATGAAGGTATTAGAAAGCTAGCTGACCTTGAATCGCTCGGACACAAAATAGTCCATAAGCGCCAACCAATCGGAATCTGCTACGTCAACAGACTTGTTTTGTATACGTTCCTCATCGGTCGAATACTTCTTATAGGTGGCATGCAATGTTGATCGCCACCCCTTGTAGCGCTCACCAGCAATCTTCAATATTTTTCTTCTGGTATCATCTGTGTCCTCCAAGTCCCAGGCATTCTGTACATTGTATATCACACTGTTATAAACGTACAAGATGGAGGTCGCTAGAAAAAAATACTTATGTGAGGTGTCACAACACTAACCAGAATGTCTCTCACTATATCGCTCTTCGAAGTATCGCCAACCTCTGCCCACTTCCTTACACCAGCGAGGGGTGCATTTTTTTGTTGTAATAATCACATCATCGACAAAGTGCCGCTGATTAGGACCAACCGCAGCACCCAACCTATCGGACCACTGAATTTGTAGCTTCCGATTGTGATCATTCGTTCTATTTGCAGATGCTAGATAGCGCAATTTAGCAACCTTAAGTCCTTTAGCAACCCCTCTTCCAAACTTCTTTCCTTGTTAGTGTCATTTAAACGGTAAATGTTTAAAGCAAATTAGCAACTGACCAGGCCTAGTATCATGTACAAATAGTGTGAAAGAAGAAGTCTGATGTTTTACCATCTTCAGGACGAGTGTGGCAAATACGAGCGTGGGAACATCGCGTCGCAACAACTTTTGCTCCATATTGGGCGATGCATCGACTTGTTGATTCCTTTGTTGCTGTTCATACCCTACAATCAGGCATCAGGCAGTAGTAGTGGCGCTACAGCACCCGTAGTACTGCAGGGGATTTTCAGTCCAGCTACAAAGTAGGCAAGACAGTTGCTGGCGATGCTAGAGAAAGAGAGGGTTCGCCGGGTGCTCATCCTCTGCAGTACTGCCGGTTCGGTCTGACCGACATCAGCATGAGCGCGTCTCGAGGTGAATTGGTGGCCAGGCAAGTCATGGACGTCAGCAGTATTAGCAGGTAGAGGATGCAAGACAGATGAGGCGGGCAGCTTGCGACGTTTAACAAAGCTAGGGTTTGGTCTGGCAGTGCAGTGACCACATTTAAGTCAGAGGATCGATGTCCAGATCACACTGGTGATTCACGTGACTTACGTTTTTACTGCAGATGATGCAGTAAAGATCAAACGGTGTGATTCCTTTGGATCTTTACTGCATCGCGTGCAGTAAAAACGTATAAGTCAGGTGATCTGCATCCATTGATATCACCCCGGAGCAAGTCTCGAGGCTAGGAGGACAGTGTGGCGGATTTAGGAATTAAATTTAGGTGGATTGCATAATGATATTTTGCTCTGCATGTTAGCATCTCGCCCTAAAGTGCTACTAGAACGGATACATGAATATAATCTTGCGTTAATTACCAGACATCAGCAACGCATTTGGCGGTGTAGAAAACGGAATTGAGATCATATAAGCTGCAATGAACCCTCATGTACATGCATCTCTAAACTATATGATGCTAACATTTCTTAGTGGACAGGGGTTAATGATATTGGACTATTTTTTCCAGGGTATGCCATGTCATATGGGGCATAGCATGTAGGTACGCCATAATGGCCAGGGATTTGCGGGCGGCGGGGTCATCATGGCACGGGAACGATGGGACATGGAGATGGAGGGAGACGCGTCGGGGAGGACAGTGAAGTGACCACCAGCAGGGCGTGGGCGCCGACCGGTGCCGGAGTGACCAGCGGTGACATGGGTTTGCGGGCGGCGGGGTCATTATGACACGCGAAGGATGGGACGTGGTGATGGTCGAGGTAGACACGTTTCTGAGGACACTGAAGTGAGCAGCAGCAGGGTGTGGTCGCCGGTGCCAGAGTGGCAGCGGCGAGAGAGCCCAGCGTGCGCGTGTATGCATCAATAAATCACGCCATCACATATACTCAGCAGCAAGGCGTGGGCGCCGGCCGGTGCCGGAGTGACCGGCGGCGACAGGGGTTTGCGGGCGGTGGGGTAATCATGACACGCGAAGGATGGGACATGGCGATGGTGGAGAGAGATGCGTCGGGGAGGACACTGAAGTGAGCAGCAGCAGGGTGTGGTCGCCGGTGCCGGAGTGGCCGGCGGCGAGAGAGCCCATCGTGCGTGTGTAGGCATCAATAAATCACGCCATCACATATACTGATTAACTGTTAACTGGGACTAGGAAACTACAATCGCAATGCTAAAATATTTAGTAGAGCCCGATACATATTTATACTCGTAGTACCAGCATGGGATGACGAATCTCGGGGTTCCTGAGAATCAGGTGCTGCAATATTCTCTGCATACGATGCAAAGGAATTAACATGTTATAAATATGTGTATTTTGATAGTAAACACATTTATTGTTATACCAGGTGCTTGTTGCCCATCACGATTACTTGTAGACGACATGACGGTTTGGTGTCTTGTTCCTAAAGTAAAGAGTATATATAGTAAGTAACAGTGATAACATCAGATTACATGAGGATGTGTATTTTAGATCGGGCGGTGTGGTTGCTATGAACTGAAAATGTTTGTTTTGAACGGAGGAATTATAAATGAAGGGGTAGGAAAAAAACGTACAATCCAAGAAAGAAAATCAAGAAAACGTGTATAAACCATGGGAACTAAAAATCTTAGGAATACAAGTTTGGAACACAGGAATGAGAGTACAACATTGGGAGTGGTTGATAAGATAACCCTGGCATCATTTACTTCTAAATCAAGAAATTACATAGTACATGCGGTTTTTAATAGTTATCTTTCCTGACATGGAAATGTACTAGAAATACACTACCATAAACTGTCGGAGCGACATTTATTTCGGGGCAGAGGTGTAGTGTATTTTATATATGGAAAAAAGTAGAATGCAATCAGATGCTAGGGTAAAATAAAAAGATTAATCGACTGTAGGATGCAGATCTAACGATTGAGGATAGTTGATTGCACGATTGCACCATTAATCAGATTTTATACTAGACATTCATGAAACATAAGAGCATATAAGGAGTTGGGACGACAACTAGGAATGAACTGGCTGCAGCTGTTGGGACGACAACTAAAGCAATAAGGAGGGAGTAGCTCTATAAAAAGACGGCATGGATCGTGTAGAACTTACGTAGCACAAAACTGGAGTCCGAGATGTCGCAGGGCGGGGTCGGCGACGGAGAGGTTCGGTAGAGCCCGTCAAACGTGGTCGCTCGACGTTGTACCCACAGTCACCACCACCACTCACACGGGAATTTCTTAGGAATGCAAGTTTGGAACACAACACTAAGAGGAGAACATGTGTGCCGGGAACAGAAGCCACTGCGGGGTTAGAGGGAGACGCACATTTATATTCGTCGTGGCTAGCTACAAATGGGCGGGACTGGAATTTTGGGCGCACGGAGTGAAGTTTCAATTGTAAAAATCTCAATTGTGCGTGCCATGAAGAACGAAAAAATTTTTGAGGGACCGCTACCTGCCGTTCATCTTTGTTTTCATGGAGATGTAAAAGCAGTCATGTGGTAGTGGGACATTCCAAAAAAATACGAACAAATATATGAATCGCCAAATGTATCATTGTGCTAATGCAAACAACATGCAAATACAGAGAACACCCAACTCCACGAAAGGAGGACGGCAAATCCATGGTCTAGTAAAAGGTAAACAATCAACATTTTATATATAACATTCATTGCAATGAAATGATAACATATATAGAGTATATACTACTACTACAAAAAAAACATTTTCTCCTGTGATGTCTAATCTTCAGGTCATCGATCCAAAGCCGCCTGTGATACGAGTATCACAGGTACATACGATATATATATCAACAATGTCATCGGATATTAGTTACAACGGATAAAGTACTTTTCATGCACCTGTTGCATCAGGCGATGGACTAGTTAGCAATTTAGATGACGTAATTTCCTAATCAAGTTAATTATGCATCATGTCTGTTGTTAGTTCTATTACTTGTAAGGATAATGTTTACTGGATTTCATTCATTCAGCCACAAGAAATATAGACGGTCCCAAGTTACAAACATATAGGAGATGATTTCAATAAAAGAAGTTTTTCGATACTGCATATATAGAACACATTGTTCATGAACATAAAGACATATTTCATTAACAAACAAGTAATAGGAAAACACGTAGTAGACAGCAAGAACAACATAAACTACACCTAATACTACTCTACTCAGAGATCACGAAATAGATAAACTACTCCTAATACTACTCTACTGGGAGAAAACCACGTCCTCCTCCTCTGCCGCTGCCGCTGCCGCCACCTCCGCCTCCGCCGCCGGTGCCGCCTCCTCCTCCTCCTCCTCCTCCGCTGCTGCTGCCGCCTCTGCCTCCGCCTCCGCCGCCGCTGCCGCCTCCTCCTGCTCCTCCTCTCCCGCTGCCGTCGCCTCCATAGCCGCATCCACCTCCGCCTCAAGAGACGCCTCCTGCTCTGCCTCCTCCGCTGCCGCCGCTGCCCAAGCCGCCTCATACTCCTCAACCTCCGTCATAGTCCGAAGCTTCCCAGCGACGCGGTGCTTAATCTTCAAGAGGCCCTCTACCCTAACAACCTCCGTGATCGTCTCGTGGAGGGCATCGAGACAACTGGCAACAGTCATCAACCCGTAGCAGTAGTGGCCTGCGGTGTCCATGCTCGTGTGGAGGGGAAGGGTCCCAAGACCCAGACGGCGACACGAGCGATCTGTGTCGGAAAAGACCTTCTGCACCACTGCGTTGAGCGCTAGTGCGCTATGAGCGGCAGCGGACTTGGCGTCGGTGGCCACCTTAAGGCGTCGATCGACTTCGTCAATGCGGTCGGTGAGGAGTCTGAGAGTCTGCTCAAGCCAACCGGGATGAGGAAGTGCAGGCGCCGCGGGCGGAGATGCGGGCGCTGCCATCATTTCCACCGGCATTGCCGACGGCGATGGAAACGGAGAAGGAGGTTCGGAGGACGTCGATGGCCTAGAGCGCTTCGGCGCGGGGCTACCCATTTGTGTGGCGACGGAGGTGCAGAGAAAGAGCGAGAGGTGGTCGACGGTGGTGGGGGGAGAAGTTTAGAGGCTAGGATCTAAGTAGTGGTGTGGCGGAGAAGCAAGAGGACGGTGAGCCTTTATAGCGGGTCGTCGTCTAAGCGGGTGTGTCGAGATGATCGGACGCTAGAGGAAACCGCGCTTAATTAAGAACCGGTCGGTGGCCCCAGTTTCCTCGGAACCGCGGTTTGCATCCTCTCGGTCCCAACAGCTCGACGCGTCCCATTAGGAGTAAATTTACACGCGGGGAAAAACAATTTTTTCGTTATATAAAAAAAATCCGTCCGTACATGTCTAAGCCAACTTCGTGACCACGCATTCGTGCCAGGGGACGCCTTGCAGCGAACATGGTCCTAGTCCTGCACGCATTACCGAGGTTTGAGTTATATATATATGCATGCATGTTAGTGTTGTTAAACATGACCGAGGTGTTTTAATTCTAGCTATGTCTAACATGCACAGACCGCAAACATGATCAACCAATTACACTACGTAAGAAACCCAAATCGGAGACAACGATGGGTGACAGACCGGATGTCCATCGATCACAAAGTGATGCGAGACGCGCTTAAAGTCATTGTTTGTCTCCTTTAGCTTTGCAATTACAAATCGGGATGAGCTCAAACCCTAAGATCTTTGGTTTTTGTCCAATTTTCTCGGTTCACTTGTGAAAGATTAACACATCACTAAACTTAGAGCACATTCACTTGATTGAAATCCAGAAATTCTAAAACACCAGTATTCATTGACACGAATGAACACATATATTACAAAACACAAGAAATATGTACAAGAACAAAATTGAAGCTAAACATGTACAAGAACTCCTAAAACTACAAAAGAAATATGTACAAGAACTCCTAAAACTACTATGCCGGCCCCGCCTCCTCCGCCCTCTCCCCCAACTTCTCAAACCACGACAAGCGGTACTCCTCATCCTCGTCATCGTCGTCGTCTTCGTGGTGGTGGTCGCCGTCGTCGTCGCTGTCGTCATCGTCGTCGTCGTCATCGTCATCATCATCGTCGTCGTCGTCCTCCTCCTCCTCCTCCTCCTCCTCCTCCTCCTCCTCCTCCTCCTCCTCCTCTGGCGACGATGCAGCAGGAAAGTGAGCCGGCTGCTCCGGCTGAGCCGATTGCTCCGGCTGCACTGGTGGCTCCGGCTGCACCGATGCTGGAACCCCACCGCGATGGAAGTTCCTCTCCGTCACCGCCACCAGGGCACTACGGCCCTCAGCGCTGAGCTCCTGGGCCATCGTCCCGGACAAGATGTCCAGGCAATCGGCCACACCCGTGAGGGCGTAGAGGTAGCGGCTGGTGGTATCCATTCCCGTAAACTCGGGAAGGGTACCAAGACCCAAGGCGTCCAAGGCCCGAGACGTACTGTTGTACGCCTCTCGCGCCATAATGAGGCACTGGTCGTCGTTCACCCTCTCGGGGGAGCTGCAGCATATCCGCTTGCAGGGTGGCTGCCTCGGCGGGCTAGGAGGCGGAATGTTGTCCATGGTTGTGGTGGTTTGTCGGCGCCGGGCTAGGAGGTGGAACGATGGAAGAAGAAGAAAGAAGTGCAAAAGTTTTGTGCTTGTACATAACCGATGACGCGCCTTAGACCATCCGTAGTGGTTCACTGAAAAGCTTACTGGACTGTAAATATAGAGTAAATTACTAGAAGTATAGAGTAAGTGTCTAGAGACAAATGCTGGAAGTATAGAGGATATACTGAAAGTTTAGAGAGATAGAGTAAGTTTTAGAGGAAACCGCTGCAGATGGTCTTATATATGGTCTGTGCGGAGTAGACGAGGGAGCGGTTCATTTCCCGCGCATTGAACTCTTTGCAGACCTCGTGCGGCGCAATTAAACCACTGTGAAAGACGATCTTCAGAGATCCTTCCGTCTCTCTTGTGGAACCGAATCCCCTGTAGAACTGCAGGTGCATTAGAGGTCACTGACATGTGGGCCCTATGCTCTGTGGGACCCACATGTTAGTGACTTCTAATGCACCTGCAGTACTGCAGGGGATTTCAGTATCCATGTGGAATGTCGCGCACGTGTCCCTGCACCACGGCTTCTTAACTCCTCCGCAGACATCGTGCGGCGCATCAGTTACATGGCGCACTGGAAAGGCCAGCGGCGAGATCTCCGGGCCCGGCGAGCCCCGTCACGGCGGCGCCGCGCGCGCGCCCTCGGTGCAAGGAAGAAAGGTTCTGTGATGTTGGTTTGCTTGTTTTGTGATGTTGTTTTTCTTGTTTTATAGTAGTATTGTTTTATGTTAATGAACTCAATGTCAATGTTCCTCTGTGAAGACCTTTTACCGTAGCCGGTTTCTACCATAACAGTAACTGCTTGAGATAATTAGGTTATCACAGATGGTTCTTTACTTGTATATAGCCGTCTTTGATAATTGTTTTTCATAGACATGCCTAGCCGTTGGTTAATAACCGCCTATAATAAGGTATAACCTATGCAGCACTACTGTTGTTATTTCTAATTTCCAGGTCAATTCAATATAATCATAGAACAAAAATCAATAATATCATCACAGAACAAAATTCAACAATATTATCATCACAGAAGTCAATTTCACTAAAACAATATACATATGTACAATTACAGATACAATTCATCTCAAAGTTTACAAGTTTTCACTAAAAATTGTTTCTATTGGCATAGTCGCAAAGTTCTGGAACATCAGCTGCTGCACCATTCTCATCAAAGAACTCCCCTCTTTTGTGCAAAATTTCGTGACGAATGAATTGACAGAGTTTAGCAGCAATCCTGTCGGCTCCTCCACTAGGAATACTTCTACAAACCGGCCGTTCTTCGTTCAGATTCTTCGTGTGCTGCAATATAACACATAATAAGGTTTAGAATGTATTGCTTTGAACAATCTCAAAGTATAGATCAAAGTGAGAGTATACAGGAATTTATTTGGTATTTTTGGAGCAGTTGTACTATGAGCAATTGAATTTTGAAGTTGGAATCAAAATATTAAAATAATGTTTCTGGTAATATTGAACAACAGAGAATATAAGTTTTAAACTATGCTAGTTACAATGAAAATGAAACGCAAAAGTAAGAAAATAAGGTATCGACATTATGGATAACTTACATCCTCACGATTCACTCTATATACGCCGGCGGTCCGAAGATGCTCGCATACATAATACCCGCATAAGACACTCCCAACACGCTGCTTCGGACAAGCATAATACGTTTTAATGTCCAATGCATTCGTATTGGAAGGTCTCTCACCGCCAAGCCGTTCCGCGTAAAACCACCAAGCGCTGTAATACAAGAAATGTCATATAAAACTAGTCAACACATTCTAAATGTGCGTAAATTTAAATTATTGAATAAACGTACGATTTCAAAATGGAAAGGCAATCTTTGTAACGATCTGGTGAGAAATCGGCCGAGTCCAAGACTGTTGCCATTCCCTGCGTTGGCTTGATGAAGATCATTATGTAGTGATTACTGCAAACATACAAACACACGTGTTAACAATTACCAATAATTGCTATTTCAATGTCATGTGTTGAACTTACTCGAAGTGGTACGGAGCCTTTACGAGGTCCTTGCCGTCTCTAACAAAGTTAAACATCGCATGTCCTATGTAAGCTACAACTTCTGTCCTTTTATCCTTCTTAAGTTTTGCGATTGCTTTTTCAAAATCTTTTTTTTCATGTGTTTGAACTATGTTGAGTCTTGATCCGCCTGGACATCGAATAGCACCTTTGCAATCCAATTAGGGTCAAGGATACCTGTCTTGCGCTCCAACTTTTCATTATCCATGTATTGCATCCTATTGAAGAAGTCCAGAATTGTTATAATCTCATGAAATGCGTATGCGTGTAGTAAGAAAAGCAAATACAAAATATTAGAGCACTTACAAGCACCAGACGAGCAACAGGTTGATTTCGAGCATGCCCCGATGGAAAAGGACATGCAACTCTTCAAATAAAATGACTCGTCTATCCACTCTAGTGCTCCAGAATGCTTCTTTTGGAATACGAAATGTGACGCAATTAAGACCATATTTTGTGCTGGCAAGGATGTACCACTCATGCATTCTTCTGAGCTGGACGAGTTGTTTGCTAAGTTGTACGGATGTCATGAACAACTTCCCATTCTTAAATTCAGGAGGAACATCCTCAAGCTTGTATATTGGAACTCCTGGTTTAACTAAAGTTGTCCGCCGATTATACATGACACCGTCTTCTTCCCACCCCTCGATATTTCCTAATGATGGCTCATGAGAAGAACGAGATGCACTCGATTTTATAATATTTTCCTTCATAGTTTCCAATATTTTGACACTTCTGATGAAGGTTTCTTATTTTTGTATGATGTAACTTTGATAGGCACTGATGATCGAGGAGTAGTCATCGGAAGTTGGACACTGGCTTGTTGTTGAACCTGTTGTTCAACTGATTGCTCTTTACTCCCAACAGTTGGCTCTAGTACTACTTCAAGCTGTTGCTCAACTGGTTGCTCTTTACTAGCAACAGCTTGCTCTGGTACTGCTTGAAGCTGTTGTCCAACTTGTTGCTCTTGGATATCATCCTTACTGAGACATAGGAGGAGTGGATCTTCCTGGACTGGGTGTGGATCTTCATGCACTTTCGCCTTAGAAGATGGGGTTGTAGTATTTGGAGATGCAACGGGGCTAGAAATTGGCTCATTGTCCAACACGATATCGCGTCAGTGCCAAAGGATTAATTGGTTGACAGCCTGCCCCAGAGTCGGGATCCCCTCAGGTGTGACGTGGTCTATTTCATAATCTTCATAATCATTATCAATGATCTGAAGAACTTGCACCACAGCATAATACAACAGAAGTGGATTCCCGTTGAAGTCACGATCAGGCTTTGCCATAGCAGTGGCAACCTGTTTGGTTTTGTTCCCTGCTCTGCCTATCAGGACAAGAAGACGACAAGATTTGTCGTTAGCAATATCATCGACAGGGAACTTATGGGTTGACCCTAAGCCTGGCACGGAACCAACGCTGCTAGGGTAGGCAGTTGGAGATACTAATTGCTCCTTTTGCACCGGAACCATCACTGTACTCGGTGCCACTAATAGTCCCGATTGTCTAAGTTGTTCCATTATTTCTTGCATATTTTCTTTGACCTTTTGAGCAATCGTTTCATCAAGTGTTTTCTTAAACTTCTCACGTCTTCTATATGTGTCTTTATATTTAGGGAAACTATCTAGCCAAGACATTTGAGAAGAGACCGCTCGAACCCGTCCGTTGTGTTCAGGGTTTCCTAAGATAGCGGTAAGTTGTTCATTCTCCCTCTTCGGCTTGCAGAGACCCTTCTGTTGCTTTTCAATTACTTCTTTCATTTTATCCTCTACTTCATTCAGAGAGTCGGGCTTTTCAAATTTGCCCTCGCTGGTCAAACCTGACCAAGCAAAGACCCAACGTTGAGTTCGCTCATTGCACCCTTCTAATGGGTGAGGATTGCCCTTACTGGTAATTTCGTCTAATATCTTATTCCATCTCTGGACTTTGGGGGCATATCCGGCAGACCCCAAGTGATGATGGTATTTGTTCTTTTTTGCAAGCTCTGACCTAGTTGCACTTAGAGCTTTAGCATCAGGTGTGCTCTTTTGACGAACAAACTCTTGCCACTGAGCTTGTGTGATTTTTCCCATCTTCCTCGGTCTAGGGACCTTATCGGCCTTAACATAAGCATTCATTTCACTCTTCCAGCATCGAAACTTCTTGCCGCAAGAGACCAATGTTGCTTTCTTTACAGCTTCTTCTGTGCCTTTCGGGAACTTGAATTGTTTCTTTATCCTTTCTCACAACTCATTCTTGGTGTGCTCGGGTAATTTCCTCCAATTCTCGGTTGTGATCGGCACAACCTCCCTAACAAGAAAACCGCATGCATTACGGTACTTGGTAACTGAATCCAGTGGTTCTTGGGGAAGCCCACCTGGACCGACCCTTGTTATGTATATGATGCGGTCCAATGGACCCTTATTGGGACCTCGTTGCCCTTGTTTCCGCTTGAGTGAAGTTGAGGATTCATCCATTGGAGAACCTTCTGCGGTTTTAGGAGCCGATGTCACCTCATTGTCTTCGCGATTAATCTAGGTAGAAAAAAATTATAAGACTTCGTATACTTGACAACCAACATTAACTTGAACTGCTAAAGTTAAGATTCATGAACCATACCTCGTCGGCAGGGTCATATTCCGGGTCTAGATATACTGAAGTCTTTTTAATTTTTATATTCGGAAAAGGATCCGATGGACTGTGATAGGAGCCTGAACTGCTGGAGTCTGTAAACTCAATATTGTCTTCTTTATTGTTACTACCAGGACCAGTCTTCTTAGGGCTTTCCATGCTAGAACTAATAAGACAAAAAATCTAATAAATGGCATATTAACTCTACATGAAGTGTTGCATGAAGAAAAAGATGGAAGCATTCTAGGATTTGATAAGGCATTCTAGGGTTCAAGGCGACTGACCAAAAGGTTCCTATACATTGCGAGGGTGACAAGCATGTTAAAGTTGCTCACTAGCAATGGCAATTTTATCTTCTTATTCTAAATAGGCTAGCTTCGTTCAGAGTGGCGACCACATTCTTGAGGTTTACTAGGCGGCGCCTAGCTCTAGACCTATAACTGATCAAGCAAGGGACAAAAAGCAAATCCTTCAGCCTTTTTCTAGTATCAAGAATCACAAAGTGTGGCACTTGGATTTGGATGGTGAGGTGAGGCGAAGCGAGGTAGCTGCAGGCGAGAAGAGACACTCTTTTTCAGGGATGAGGGCGTACCTGGAAGTGACTAGGGCGAAGCTTGGCGGCGACGGCGAAGCTCGGCGGCCTACCTGGAAGTGACGAGGGCGAACACTTGGCTGCCGAGGGTATATATAAACTCCAATTTTCTCAAGCGGATTTTAAGTACCGACCGTCTGAGAAGATGGTTACCTCAGGCGGGTTTTACTTACCAACTGCCTGAGAAGATAAAATTATCTTAGGAGGTTGGTTAGTAACATCCGAGATAAACATCTTCTCAGGCGGTTATTAAGTACCAACCATCTATGAATATATTTACTTATTCTTAATCAATATTCTTGATTAAATGTGGGTCCTTTAAAAAGGCAAAATTCCACTTTCTTGTAATATTATTGATATGTAAAGGTTACCATTAAATTTCACTTCATAAATCATTTGAAATTGGTCATAACATAAAAAACATACACCAAATGCTATTTTTCATTTTTCTACCTTGATGAATATAATGCTTTTTTCATTTATTTTTCAGTGGACATTTTTACTCATCATACCAACCTATATTAATTTTTTCAGATTTTTTAATTTTTTTTGAATCAATGTGTGTTCATAATTTGATGAACGCCTACATAAAGACCCCTCACCAACCTCCTGTGAAGACGTGTCGACGACCGTGCGCGATCTTTCTTTTCCCCGAGGCGCGACCTTTCAATGCGCAATGAATACCTTGGGGCTAGGTACCCTTCCAGAGTATACTGGAATGGGTACCATCAGCCACTACCTCTACGCCCTCACGGGGGTGGATGATCGTCTCGACATTCTATTCGCGACGATGGCCTAGGTTCTTGGCCCCGAGGGCCGCAGAACGCTGGTGGAGGCGACGGCTAGCAACCTCGGGGTTGCACCGCCCGTGCAGCCAGTGTAGCCGGTGCAACCGGCCCCTATTGCACTGACGCCAGAGGACGAGGAGAAGGAGGAGGAGTAGGAGTAGGAGTAGGATTTAATTAGTTTTTCTTTGTTGTTTTTAGTTGCTTCTGTTTTGTAAATATTGTTAATGAATGAAATCTATCTTTGTTCATCTATGTGACTGAATATTACTTGTGTATCTTGTGTCCTTTTGTGAGGTGCATGATTGAATATTGTTAATGAATGATTATCTTGTGTGTTCTTCAACTGTGTGAATGAATGAATGTGTAGTGTGTTCATCGTGTTCCTCAGACTCGTCTGAGAAGAAGATTATCTCAAGTGGTTGGTAAGTAATACCCGACTGAGATAAACATCTCAGAAGGTTATTAAGTACCAACCGCCTATGAAGATATTTACTTCTTCTTAATTAATATTCTTGATTAAATGTGGGTCCTTTAAAAAGGCAAAATTCCACTTTCTTGTAATATTATTTATAAGTAAAGGTTACCATTAAATTTCACTTCATAAATCTTTTTAAATCGGTCAGAACATAAAAAACATACAACAAATGATATTTTTCATTTTTCTATCTTGATGAATATAATGCCTTTTTCATTTATTTTTTCAGTGGACATTTTTACTCATCATACCAACCTCTATGAATTTTTTCAGATTTTTTTAAATTTTTTGAATCAATGTGTGTTCATAATTTGATGAATGCCTCATATGTATATGAGCATTTAGTTAGAATGATGGATAATTTGAAGTTTGACATGTTGGAATTCTATTAAAAAATTAACAAAATTCATACATGTATAAATGATACAAAGATATTCATACAAACAAATTTGAGTGAAGGATCTTTTTTTTACGAGATACACAAATGTGAATAATATGTGAGTAGAAATTAATTTGATATTTACCAAAACATTAAAATGTCAGCTATACAAGTTTTAAAATTTTTTGTTCAGGTGGTAGATGTTAATTTTATACAAATGTAGAAGAAAGAATCATATAATTTGGACACAATTTGCAGAATCTAAACATGTTTGAGTATTTATATTGGAATTTAAATAAAAAAGAAGCAAGGGATAAGGAAACTGAAGAACAGTATCAGGCATTATCTCAGACGGTTGGTAAGTAATACCCGACTGAGATAAACATCTTCTCAGAAGATTATTAAGTGCCAACCGCCTGTGAAGATATTTACTTCTTCTTAATTAATATTCTTGATTAAATGTGGGTCCTTTAAAAAGGCAAAATTCCAATTTCTTATAATATTATTGATAAGTAAAGGTTACCATTAAATTTCACTTCATAAATCTTTTGAAATCGGTCAGAACATAAAAAACATACAACAAATGATATTTTTGATTTTTCTATCTTGATGAATATAATGCCTTTTTCATTTATTTTTTCAGTGGACATTTTTACTCATCATACCAACCTCTATGAATTTTTTAATATTTTTCTAAAATTTTTTGAATCAATGTGTGTTCATAATTTGATGAATGCCTCATATGTATATGAGCATTTAGTTAGAATGATGGATAATTTGAAGTTTGACATGTTGGAATGCTTTTAAAAAAAATTAACAAAATTCATACATGTATAAATGATACAAATATGTTCATACAAACAAATTTAAGTGAAGGATCTTTTTTTTACGAGATACAAAAATGTGAATAATATGTGAGTAGAAATTAATTTGATATTTACCAAAACATTACAATGTCAGCTATACAAGTTTTAAATTTTTTTGTTCAGGTGGTAGATGTTAATTTTACACAAATGTAGAAGAAAGAATCATATAATTTGGACACAATTTGTAGAATCTAAACATGTTTGAGTATTTATATTGGAATCCAAATAAAAAAGAAGCAAGTGATAAGGAAACTGAAGAACAGTATCGGGCATTATCTCAGACGGTTGGTAAGTAATACCCACCTGAGATAAAAATCTTCTCGGAAGGTTATTAAGTACCAACCGCCTGTGAAGATATTTACTTGGGACAGAGGGAGTATAAGATGGTCACCCACGCCATCGTCTTTTCCGCACAACCGTTCCAACATCCTCTCTTCTCTCCACAAAACCTAGCCGCGACTAGTATACAACAAATGCTTTCGAGCTCGAGCAACCCTCCGCCATCGAGCCCGCCGAGGGACCCGGCCGCCGGTAAGCGGCCGCGGCTGGACCTCCCCTCGCCCCCGCGCGTGAAGGATACCCTCCTGTTCAACATGGCCTGAGATGTATTTACAGATACATCTCACTCCATGGAACGCCTTGGGCTCGGTACCCTTCCACAAAGTACTGGAATGGACACCACGGGCCACTACGTCTTCAGCCTCTCGCACGTGGTCTCTCGTCTCAACTCCCTCTGGGAGACGATGGCGGCCAAGCTAGGCATCGCGGGTCGTCGCAACCTCATCGTGGCGGCAGCCTCGAGACTGGGTCACCTTCCGCCGCCAGAGCCCGAGGCGCTAGAGGAGGGTCAGGAGCCCGAGGACCCACCCGAGGAGGAGGAGGTGGAGGCTGAGTAGAGTAGTATTTAGGTGTTTTCTTTTCATGTTTTTAGTTGTAGTTTTTCGTTTCATGTTTTTAGTTGTAGTTTTTCGTTTCATGGTTTTAGTTGTAGTTTATCTTTTCTTGTGTTTGTAATATACTCCCTCCATCCAAAGCGACAAGTATTTTGGGACGGAGATACTCCCTCCATCGAAAGGGACAAGTAGTATTTTGGGACAGAGGGAGTAATGTTTTTAAGTTAAATGTACTTGGTGTTCTTGTTCATGGATGTACTATCTGTGAAAAATTAGTTCGAATTTTCCGATCGCCAAACCCTCCTTGTCCCCAAACCGGTGGAGTTGCCAGGAGATCACCCGCAACGGGCCCGCAAAGCGGTCTGTAAAGTATTAGTAACAGGGAAATGCAACAAGTCAGTAGCTAGGACTGGAAAGAAAAAAGTGACGGTTATTAAGTACCAACCGCCTGTGAAGATATTTACTTCTTCTTAATTAATATTCTTGATTAAATGTGGGTCCTTTAAAAAGGCAAAATTCCACTTTCTTGTAATATTATTGATAAGTAAAGGTTACCATTAAATTTCACTTCATAAATCTTTTGAAATTGGTGAGAACATAAAAAACATACAACAAATGCTATTTTTCATTTTTCTATCTTGATGAATATAATGCCTTTATCATTTATTTTTTCAGTGGACATTTTTACTCATCATACCAACCTCTATGAATTTTTTCAGATTTTTTTAATTTTTTTTGAATCAATGTTTGTTCATAATTTGATGAATGCCTCATATGTATATGAGCATTTAGTTAGAATGATGGATAATTTGAAGTTTGACATGTTGGAATGCTTTTAAAAAAATTAACAAAATTCATACATGTATAAATGATACAAATATGTTCACACAAGCAAATCTGAGTGAAGGATCTTTTTTTATGCGATACACAAATATGAATAATATGTGAGTAGCAATTAATTTGATATTTACCAAAACATTACAATGTCAGCTATACAAGTTTTAAAATATTTTGTTCATGCGGTAGATGTTGATTTTATACAAATGTAGAAGAAAGAATCATCGAATTTGGACACAATTTGCAAAATCTAAACATGTTTGGTTATTTATATTGGAATCTAAATAAAAAAGAAGCAAGGGATAAGGAAACTGAAGAACAGTATCAGGCATTATCTCAGGCGGTTGGTAAGTAATACACGTATGAGATAAAAATCTTCCTTGACAGTTATTAAGTACCAACCGTCTGTGAAGATATTTACTTCTTCTTAATTAATATTCTTGATTAAATATCTTATCAGGCGGTTGGTAAGTAAAACCCGCTTGAGATAAACTTATAAACCGCCTGTGAAAAACCGACGCCGAGACGGGGACCCCTCACCACACGCCGGCTATTAGATGACGACCCGCTATAAAGGCTCACCGTTCTCTTGCTTCTCCGCCGCACCGCTCCTTAGATCCTAGCCTCCAAACTTCTCCCCCCGCCACCGTCGACCACCTCTCGCTCTTTCTCTGCACCTCCGTGACCACACAAATTGGTAGCCCCCTGCCGAAGCGCTCTAGGCCATCGACATCCTCCGAACCTCCTTCTTCATTTCCATCGCCGCCGGCAATGCCGGTGGAACTGATGGCGGCGCCCGCATCTCCTCGGCCTGACTGGTTATAGAAGACTGTCTGCCTCTTTACCGCCCGCATCGATGAATTAACATGCCGAATTAAAGATGTCGAAGACGACGTGTCCTCCGCCATCGAACATGCAAGAGCGCTGGACACAATGTCGCGGGATGTATTTAACAATACATCTCTCATTTGTCGCCGTCTGGGTCTTGGGAGGCTTCCCCAGCTCCCCAGCATGGACTCCGCCGGCTACTACTTATTCGGGTTAAGCTTTGTGGCTGCTCGTCTCGACGTCCTCCACGAGACGATCGCGGAGGTTGCTGGGGTACAGGGCCGCTGGAAGATTCTGCACAGCGTCGCCTGTATGCTCGGTGTGGAGACGAAAGAGGAGTCGCCGCCGCCGTTGGAGGCGGAGGCGGAGCCGCCGGAGGATGCGTCGGCCGCGGCGCGTGCGGCAGCGGAGGTGGACGAGGCCTCCGAGTAGAATAGGATTAGGAGTAGTTTTGTTCTTGTTTCTACGTATTTTTCGTCCATGTTTTCTTTACTCTTGTTTGTAATATATGTGTTGGTAGTATATTAATGTAATATGTCTTTTGTGTTCATGAACAATGTGTCTGATGTATTATCAAAAAATTATCCTTTTATCGAAAAACATCTCCTTTAACGACACCAAGTCTTAACCTTTAACCCACTTCGTGCGTGAATCGAAAAACATCTCTAGTCGTGATGTTGTGTTTCTCTTGTTTTTTTTATATTTTTTCTTTTCACGTTTTGTCATGTTGTTTTCTTTGATGCAAACGGGGCTAAACAAAAAACGAGCGCTCATAGGGTAAACACAACAAGTGCAACATTCATCAGAGACGAGCATGCATATATAGGAGAAACACATCAACATGCGTTATACAAGTCTATTTTATATACAGTACTCCCTTTGTTCACTTTTCATTGGCGTTGGGTGAACTAGGGGTAGCGCATCCAAAACGGAATGGAGGGAATATAACCCATAGAGTACAACACGTTATGGTAGAACAGGTCATACTCGCGCTCAATCCTACAGTTCTCAGTACCGAAGACGGTCCACTCGTACCACCCTTGCCGGCCACAGCGGGTAGGCCCCTGGTTCCCCCCTGTTGGGCAGCGGCAAACGTAATCGTCAATTTCGGGCAGCGCCACCGGCGGCGGTCCTGGAGGAGGCCTACGCAGAAACCTCCAGCTCACGAAAACGTCGAGCCTCTGCATGGCTTGATTCCGACACCGGCAGCACTCCGTGTTGGCCCTCTTCATCGCGACGGACCCGACCGCGTTGTCGCCGACGTGGGCCTCACCTTCGACCTGCCAGATATACTCGAGGGCGTTGCGGTCCCCGTGGTCGGCGTCGTAGCGGAGCATGGCGAGGACGTAGGCCACCACCTTGTGGCCGTTCGCGGCCGCCCGGGCAAGGAACTAGGTGCCCCGCTGCGCCTGCGCGTTGTCGTAGTTGAAGATGAGGTCGAACCTGGTGACGTAGCACGCATGAGGGTTGCCCACATTGGCCAGGTGCTCCATGAGGGCGTCGTAGCTCCCGTTCCCGTGCCGTTGGGACCACTCCCAGCTGCTCTCCCGCTCAAGCACCACGCGCCTGCCCACAGCGCTATCATGGCACGCCGCATGCATGGCCTTGCAGGTGGCGCGCAGACTGGAGAGGTCATCCATGGGCTGGGTGGAGGTTGCGACGACCCACCCCGCGATCAGGACCGCAATATCATGCGGCAAGGGGAACTCCATGGGCTTCGAAGGGAACCAATGAGGGCGCGCGCGACAGAGAGGAAGAGTACGCGCGGAGAAGAGGATGGTGTGTGTGGCGGAGTAGAGGATGGTGTGTCGTCTTACTACTCTTTATTAGTACGCGCGGATAAGACGATGAGACGCTCGGTGATTTTTAGTACGCGCGGAGAAGAGGGATGGTGGTGTGTGGGTAGTTATTTCCAGCCAATTTTTTTTGTCCCAGCTCAACTTTACTTTCACTGTATGGTCATGTCAGCTGTGTGCTCTGCACATTTTCAGCTACTGTCCTTTGTTGCCGTAGCAACTTGCTGGCATTGAATGGAAAGTGGGAGGATATGTATTGATGAAGGGTGTTAGGGTAAGTTTATGTGTTGACTAATGTGCGGTTTGAATCCTAAAAATTAGTTTTTCTTTGTTGTTTTTAGTTGCTTCTGTTTTGTAAATATTGTTAATGAATGAAATCTATCTTTGTTCATCTATGTGACTGAATATTACTGTGTATCTTGTGTTCTTTTGTGAGATGCGTGATTGAATATTGTTAATGAATGAGTATCTTGTGTGTTCTTCAACTGTGTGAATGAATGAATGTGTAGTGTGTTCATCGTGTTCCTCAGACTCGGGTATCATAAGGTAATTATCTTAGGCGATTGGTAATTCAAACTCGTCTGAGAAGAAGATTATCTCAGGCGGTTGGTAAGTAATACCCGACTGAGATAAACATCTCAGAAGGTTATTAAGTATCAACCTCCTATGAAGATATTTACTTCTTCTTAATTAATATTCTTGATTAAATGTGGGTCCTTTAAAAAGGCAAAATTCCACTTTCTTGTAATATTATTGATAAGTAAAGGTTACCATTAAATTTCACTTCATAAATCTTTTGAAATCGGTCAGAACATAAAAAACATACAACAAATGATATTTTTCATTTTTCTATCTTGATGAATATAATGCCTTTTTCATTTATTTTTTCAGTGGACATTTTTACTCATCATACCAACCTCTATGAATTTATTCAGATTTTCTTAAATTTTTTGAATCAATGTGTGTTCATAATTTGATGAATGCCTCATATGTATATGAGCATTTAGTTAGAATGATGGATAATTTGAAGTTGACATGTTGGAATGCTTTTTAAAAAAATTAACAAAAATCATACATGTATAAATGATACAAATATGTTCATACAAACAAATTTGAGTGAAAGATCTTTTTTTTACGAGATACACAAATGTGAATAATATGTGAGTAGAAATTAATTTGATATTTACCAAAACATTAAAATGTCAGCTATACAAGTTTTAAAATTTTTTGTTCAGGTGGTAGATGTTAATTTTATACAAATGTAGAAGAAAGAATCATATAATTTGGACACAATTTGCAGAATCTAAACATGTTTGAGTATTTATATTGGAATCTAAATAAAAAACAAGCAAGGGATAAGGAAACTGAAGAACAGTATCAGGCATTATCTCAGATGATTGGTAAGTAATACCCGACTGAGATAAACATCTTCTCAGAAGGTTATTAAGTACCAACCGCCTGTGAAGATATTTACTTCTTCTTAATTAATATTCTTGATTAAATGTGGGTCCTTTAAAAAGGCAAAATTCCACTTTCTTGTAATATTATTGATAAGTAAAGATTACCATTAAATTTCACTTCACAAATATTTTAAAATCGATCACAACATAAAAAACATACAACAAATGATGATTTCATTTTTCTATCTTGATGAATATAATGCCTTTTTCATTTATTTTTTCAGTGGACATATTTACTCATCATACAAACCTCTATGAATTTTTTCAGATTTTTTTTAATTTTTGAATCAATGTGTGTTCATAATTTGATGAATGCCTCATATGTATATGAGCATTTAGTTAGAATAATGGATAATTTGAAGTTTGACATGTTGGAATGCTTTTAAAAAAATTAACAAAATTCATACATGTATAAATGATACAAATATGTTCATACAAACAAATTTGAGTGAAGGATCTTTTTTTTACGAGATACACAAATGTGAATTATATGTGAGTAGAAATTAATTTAATATTTACCAAAACATTACAATGTCAGCTATACAATTTTTAAAATTTCTTGTTCAGGTGGTAGATGTTAATTTTATACAAATGTAGAAAAAAGAATCATATAATTTGGACACAATTTGCAGAATCTAAACATGTTTGAGTATTTATATTGGAATCTAAATAAAAAAGAAGCAAGGGATAAGGAAATTGAAGAACAGTATCGGGCATGATCTCAGACGGTTGGTAAGTAATACCCGCCTGAGATAAAAATCTTCTCGGAAGGTTATTAAGTACCAACCGCCTGTGAAGATATTTACTTGGGACGGAGGGAGTATAATATGGTCACCCGCACCATCGTTTTTTCCGCACAACCGTTCCAACATCCTCTCTTCACTCCACAAAACCTAGCCGCGGCTAGTATACAACAAATGCTTTCGAGCTCGAGCAACCCTCCGCCACCGAGCCCGCCGAGGGACCCGACCGCTGGTAAGCGGCCGTGGCTGGACCCCCCCTCGCCGCCGCACGTGAAGGATACCCTCCTGTTCAACATGGCCCGAGATGTATTTACAGATACATCTCACTCCATGGAATGCCTTGGGCTCAGTACCCTTCCACAAAGTACTGGAATGAACACCACGGGCCACTACGTCTTCTGCCTCTCGCACGTGGCTTCTCGTCTCGACTCCCTCTAGGAGACTATGGCGACTGAGCTCGGTGTCGCGGGTCGTCGCAACCTCGTCGTGGTGGCGGCCTTGAGACTGGGTCACCTTCCGCCGCCGGAGCCCGAGGCACTAGAGGAGGGTCAGGAGCCCGAGGACCCACCCGAGGAGGAGGTGGAGGCTGAGTAGAGTAGTATTTAGGTGTTTTCTTTTCATGTTTCTAGTTGTAGTTTTTCGTTTCATGTTTTTAGTTGTTGTTTTTCGTTTCATGGTTTTAGTTGTAGTTTATCTTTTCTTGTGTTTGTAATATACTCCCTCCATCCAAAGCGATAAGTATTTTGGGACGGAGATACTCCCTCCATCGAAAGGGACAAGTAGTATTTTGGGACGGAGGGAGTAATGTTTTTAAGTTAAATGTACTTGGTGTTCTTGTTCATGGATGTACTATCTGTGCAAAATTAGTTCGAATTTTCCGATCGCCATACCCTCCTTGTCCCCAAACCGGTGGAGTTGCCAGGAGATCGCCCGCAGCAGGGCCCGCAAAGCGGTCTGTAAAGTAGTAGTAACAAGAAAATGCAACAGGCCGGTAGCCAGGACTAGAAAGAAAAAAAAGTGAAGACAATACGACGAAGAAAATGTTTGAAAAAAGGAAGGACAACCAAAATGTTAAACAGGAAATCTTTTCACGGAAATTAATCCAGTCGTAATCCTCTCAAACATAGGCTCCCTTTGAAGGATAGGATTTGTAAAGGATTTTTAGTTTCCATAAGAAACATAACACATGAGCTAGGACACTTTGGTAGCCATACTAAAAGAGCTGCTTATCCACCTCATCCACTTCCCCACGCCGCCAATAGAATCTTTTCGGCCGCGGGAAGGTGTCCCCCGAAGAGTTTGAGGACACTGAGGAGTGTCCGTCAGAAGAGTCGCCTGATGACGAGGAGGCCGGGGAGTTGGGGTGGACCGGCGGTGTATAGTAGAGGTAGTGATCCAGGTGGATGATGAGCTCCGTCGTGAGGCCGCCAGGCCGGACCACTGCGGCATGGTTGAAAGGTTCCGCCAGCGGCCCACCGTCACTCCCAGTCTGGCCATCACTTCCTGCAAAGAAGGTGGCCATTTTGGCCCGAGGCAGGAGGTCAGCATGCTCCCGGTGGTAAGTGGAAGCATCGAAGTGATCAAAGAGGAAGACGTCACCCAGAACCTGTCTGATGCCCTCCGCAGACCAGACATGCAGAGGGAGGTTCTCGATGACAACCTGCACATGGAAGAACCACCCGACGATCGGCACACCGATGCCAAAGATCCATGGCCGGAAGTATTGGTTATCATCTGGCATGGAGATGATTGCCGTCTCGATGGCGAGCTCCCGATAGTCATCACGGGTGAACCACACCAGGAACTCACCATCCCCAATTGTGGACACGGTGAAAGCCCAATGCGGGGTTTCAAGTTGGTGATGGATGGCCAGGGTGATCTCCATGGGTGTCGCCTCGCTGCGACCTCCTCTGGGTCCCAGAACAGCTGCTTGGCGGTGCAAACAGATAAACTCCGTCGTCATGAGGTGGTTGTTGACCACCGTGCATTGCCCCTCACAAGGGTGCAGGGACGGTGAGCCTGCAGGTACCTGCTCGCGTCTAACATGGTTGCGAGGCATGGTGCTGCGACAACAGAGGCAAAGGACTTCTCAGGCAACACAAGGAGAATGGATGGGAATCAGTCAGGAACTTGAGCCTGGAAGCAATAGGGGGGTGGTTTAAGAAGGCGAGGATGAAGAGGCCAAACATCGGAAGCAACGTCCCTTGAGGATCTCACGAAAATCCGGTGATAGGACGGACCTTTCGAGGCCTTCGGCTCTGTGCAAGCGTCATGAATGCGTGAAGGCCCAGCTTGAATATAAAGTGAATCAGCGCAGTTTCAGCCCACAAATAACAAGCGGCCCAGCTTTTCCGTCCTGCCTGCCTGCCTGCCCGCGGCGGGAAATTTTTGTCACGCCGAATGAAGAAGGAAAATAAGAAACGAAAATAATATTTTATTATGGTACCCTTCGACCCACAACGCTGGCCCCCTCTCTGCAACGCGCTTGTAGGAGCATCCGTCGGCCGCCACGATTGTAGGAGCATCCGCCGGCCGCCACGCTTGTAGGAGCATCCGCGGGCCACCACGCTTGGAGGAGCATTCGCCGACCGCCACGCTTGGAGGAGCATCCGTCGGCCGCCACGCTTGGAGGAGCATCCGCCGGCCGCTACGCTTGGAGGAGCATCCGCTGGTCGCCACGCTTGTAAGAGCATCAGCTGGCCGCCACTCTTGTAGGAGCATCCGCCGGCCGCCAAGCTTGGAGGACCAACTGCCGGCCGCCATGCTTGGAGGAGCATCCGCCGGCCGCCACACTTGTAGGAGAATCCGCCAGCCGCAGCACGTGGAGTAATAACAGCTAGGTACAATTGCGCACATAATATGTTCTTGTACATCTATCCTCTTACGGATAGGCTGATGGCTGATTGAATTGTAGGAAGCGATGTCAGAAGATAAGACATGGATGGGAAAAGACAGGCATACAAGGGAGTGGCAGGATGGAATGAAGTCATTTTTAAATTCATGGCAGTTCTAACGTTACATTAGGATATGTTGCCACGAATTACTGGTTCGTGGCAATAAAGCTGTAACACCACAAACCAGAGTATCGTGGCAACACATCCTAATGCAACGATTTTGTTTCGTTGCATTACGGTCCAAATGCAACTGTTTGCTAATTCGTGGCAACAGATCCTAATGCAACGACTGTGTTCCGTGGCAATAAAGCTGTAACACCACTAACCAGTAATTCATGGCAACAAATCCTAATGCAACAAATGTGTTCCGTGGCAATAAAGCTGTAACGCAACGAACCAGTATTTCGTGGCAACACATCCTAATGCAACGATTCTATTTTTTTGCATTACGGTCCAAATGCAACTGTTTGCTAATTCGTGGCAACAGATCCTAATGCAACGACTGTGTTCTGTGGCAATAAAGCTGTAACACCATGAACTAGTATTTCGTGGCAACAGATCCTAATGCAACGACTGTGTTCCGTGGCAATAAAGCTGTAATGCCACGAACCAGTAATTCGTGGCAACAGATCCTAATGCAACAATTGTGTTCCGTGGCAATAAAGCTATAACGCCACGAACCAATATTTCGTGGCAACACATCCTAATGCAACGATTCTATTTCGTTGCATTACGGTCCAAATGCAACTGTTTGCTGATTCGTGGCAATAGATCCTAATACAACGATTGTGTTCCGTGGTAATAAAGCTGTAACGCCACGAACCAGTATTTCGTGGCAGCAGATCCTAATGCAACGACTGTGTTCCATGGCAATAAAGTTGTAACGCCACGAACCAGTAATTTGTGGCAACAGATCCTAATGCAACAATTGTGTTCCATGGCAATAAAGCTGTAACACCACGAACCAGAGTATCGTGGCACCACATCCTAATGCAACGATTCTGTTTCGTTGCATTACGGTCCTAATGCAACTGTTTGCTGATTCGTCGCAACAGATCCTAATGCAACGACTGTGTTTCGTGGCAATAAAGCTGTAACGCCACGAACCAGTAATTCGTGGCAACAGATCCTAATGCAACAATTGTGTTCCATGGCAATAAAGCTGTAACACCACGAACCAGAGTATCGTGGCACCACATCCTAATGCAACGATTCTGTATCATTGCATTACGGTCCTAATGCAACTGTTTGCTGATTCGTGGCAACAGATCCTAATGCAACGACTGTGTTCCGTGGCAATAAAGCTGTAACGCCACTAACCAGTAGTTCGTGGCAACAGATCCTAATGCAATGACTGTGTTCCGTGGCAATAAAGTTGTAACGCCACAAACCAGTATTTCGTGGCAACAAATCCTAATGCAACGACTGTGTTTCGTGGCAATAAAGCTGTAGCGCCATGAACCAGTAATTTGTGGCAACAGATCCTAATGCAACGACTGTTTTCTGTGGCAATAAAGTTGTAACACCACGAACCAATATTTCGTAGCAACAGAGCCTAATGCAAAGATTGTGATCTGTTGCATTAGCATCCTGACGCCACGAACTAGTGATTCGTGGCAACAGATCCTAATGCAACGATTGTGTTATGTGGCGATAGATCCTAGTGCCACGAACTAGTGAATCATGGCAAAAAGCCAAGCTTACTGCAACGATTTAGTATTCATTGCAGTACAATCATTGCAACAGGTTGGAATCCTTGTAGTGATTGTAGTCCATCTCGGTCAATTAAGGAATGTGTCTTGTTCTTTTTATCCTAAGCACCATCGATTCTAAGAACATGATGGATATAATGGTATAGCAAGTCGAATATCTCACCTTGTACTCGCGTTTTAGCCATGACTTCATAAATTGTTCGACACGCACAAGTGGTTGATAGTTCTGCGGGACCATAGTACTCCTTGTGATGAAGATTGTCACCCCTTGAGCGGTTTTGTAAGATGTTATTTCACATGACATTACCGGTGCCGATGGTGTTGTGGGTAGGCATTGTTAGACTCTTGTTGTTTTCAAATGTCAATTTTTGCTGCATAGTGCTAGTTTAATGTGAACTTGAACCTTTAGTGGAAGATGTGTTCCCAAGTTTAACCGCATCACTGCTCAATAGACTTGTATACATTTTAAAAAAAAACTTTACCAATTCTTTTATGCACTATTTAAACCTGTAATTCTAAATTTGTGGTTTATTTGTGTGCTTGTGATATATGCAATGTTGTCGACTGCTATGTTGTGATCATGAGATGATTAAGAGGAAAAAATGGTATGGACGATTAGAGGACCGACTAGGGTCGACTAGGATTGATTAGTCACCCTAGTCGACGGTTAGTCGTCCTAGTCGACCTAGTCAGTGGGTAGGTGACTAGGGTCGACTAGGCGACTTGAAAACATTGTGAATTGTTTTTGTTTAATTGTAGATATAATTGTTCTTCTCAGCTTTTGATACAAGCAATACACATAACTAGCTAATGCCTTGGTCAGTCGTCTCAAACCCTAGAATGGAACTTGGTCAATCACCTTGGTCAGTCGCCTTAAACCCTAGAATGCCTTATCAAACCCTAGAATGCTTCCATCTTTTTCTTCATGCAACACTTCATGTAGAGTTAATATGCCATTCATTATATTTTTTTGTCTTATTAGTTCTATCATGGAAAGATCTAAAAAGACTGGTGCTGGTAGTAACAATAAAGAAGACAATATGAAGTTTAATGACTCCAGTAGTTCAGGCTCCTTTCACAGTCCATCGGTCCTTTTTCGAATATAAAAATTAAAAAGACTTTAGAGGATCTCAGCCAGAATATGATCCTGCCGACGAGGAATGGATCACGAATCTTAATTTCAGCAGTTCAAGTTAATGTTGGTTGTCAAGTATACGAAGTCTTATAATTCTTTTCTACTTAGATTAATTGCAAAGACAACAAGGTAACTTTCGCTCCTAAAATCGCAGAGGGTTCTCCAATGGATGAATCCTCAGGTTCACTCAAGCGGAAACGAGGGAAACGAGGTCCCAATAAGGGTCCATTGGACTGCATCATGTATATAACAAGGATCGGTCCAGGTGGGCTTCCCCAAGAACCACTAAATTCAGTTACCAAGTACCGAAATGCATGCAGTTTTCTTGTTAGAGAGCTCGTGCCGATCACAACCGAGAATTGGAGAAAATTACCTAAGGAAACCAAGAATGAGTTGTGGGAAAGGATAAAGAAACAATTCAAGTTCCCAAAAGGCACAGAAGAAGCTGTAAAGAAAGCAACATTGGTCTCTTGTGGCAAGAAGTTTTGTGGCTGGAAGAGTGAAATGAATGCCTATGTTAAGGCCGATAAGGTCCCTAGCCCGAGGAAGATGGGAAAAATCACACAAGCTTAGTGGCAAGAATTTGTTCATCAAAAGAGCACACCTGATACTAAAGCCCTAAGTGCAACTAGGTCAGAGCTTGCCAAAAAGAACAAATACCATCATCGCTTGGGGTCTGCCGGATATGCCCCCAAAGTCCAGAAATGGAATAAGATATTAGACGAAATTAGCAGTAAGGGCAATCCTCACCTATTAGAAGGCTGCAATGAGAGAACTCAGTGGTGGGTCTTTGCTGGGTCAGGCTTGACCAACGAGGGCAAACTTGAAAAGTCCGACCTATGAATGAAGTAGAGGAAAAAATGAAAGAAGTAATTGAAAAGCAATAGAAGGGTCTCTTCAAGCCGAAGTGGGAGAATGACCAACTTACCGCTATCCTAGGAAACCCTGAACACAGTGGACGGGTTCGAGTAGTCTCTTCTCAAATGTCTTGGCTAGATGGTTTCACTAAATATAAAGACACATATAGAAGACGTGAGAAGTTCAAGAAAACATTTGATGAAATGATTGCTCAAAAGGTCAAAGAAAATGTGCAAGAAATAATGGAACGACTTAGACAATCGAGACAATTAGTGGCACCGAGTACAGTGATGGTTCCTGTGCCAAAGGAGCAATTGGTATCTCCAACAGCGTTGGTATCTCCAACTGCCTAACCTAGCAGCGTAGGTTCTATGCTAGGCTCAAGGTCAACCCATAAGTTCACTATCGATGATATTGCTAAGGACAAATCTTGTCGTCTTCTTGTCCCAATCAGCAGTGCAGGGAACAAAACCAAACAGGTTGACACTTCTATGGCAAAGCCTGATCGTGACTTCAACGGCAATCCGCTTCCGTTGTATTATGTTGTGGTGCAAGTTATTCAGGTCATTGATAATGATTATGAAGATTATGAAATAGACCACATCACACATGAGGGGATCGCGACTCAGGGGCAGGCTGTCAACCAATTAATCCTTTGGCACCGACGCGATATCGTGTTGGACGATGAGCTGATTTCTAGCCCCATCGCATCTCAAAATACTACAACCCCATCTTTTAAGGTGAAAGTCCAGGAAGATCCACTCCTAGTCCAGGAAGATCCACTCCCCCTGTGTCTCAGCAAGGATTATAGTAACCTTGCTAGTAAAGATAACCAAGAGCAACAAGTTGGACAACAGCTTCAAGCAGTACCAGAGCAAGCTGTTGCTAGTAAAGAGCAACCAGTTGAGCAACAACTTGAAGTAGTACTAGAGCCAGCTGGTGGGAGTAAAGAGCAATTAGTGGAACAACAGGTTCAACAACAAGCCAATGTCAAACTTCCGACGACTACTCCTCGATCATCAGTGCCTATCAAAGTTAGCTCATACGAAATTAAGAAACCTTCATTAGAAGTGTCTAAGTATTTGGAAACTATGAAGGAAAATATTAGAAAATCGAGTGCTTATCGTTCTTCTCATGAGCCAGCATTAGAAGATATCGAGGAGTGGAAAGAAGACGGTGTCATGTATAATCGGCGGACGGCTTTAGTTAAACCAGTAGTTCCAAAATACAAGCTTGAAAATGTTCCTCCTAAATTGAGAATGGGAAGCCATTCATGACATCCGTACAACTTAGCAAACAACCTGTCCCGCTCAAAAGAATGCATGAAGTGGTACATCCTTGCCAACACAAAATATGATCTTTCTTGTGTCACATTTCGTGTTCTAAAAGATGCATTCTGGAGCACTGTAGCAGATAAATGAGTCATTTTATTTGAAGAGCTACATACCCTTTTCCATCGGGGCATGCTCGAAATCAACCTGCTACTCGTCTGGTGCTTGTAAGTGCCTCTAATATTTTGCATTTGCTTTTCTTACTACACGCATACACATTTCATGAGATTATAACAATTCTGGACTTCTTCAATAGGATGCAATACATGGATAATGAAAAGATGAAACACAAGACAGGTATTCTTGGCCCTACACGGATTGCAAAGACGCTATTCGACGTCAAGGCAGATCGGGACTTAGTACAGTTCAAGCACATGAAAAAAAAAAGAATTTGAAAAATCAATCGCAAAACTTAAGAAGGATAGAAGGACAAAAGTTGCAACTTACATAGGACATGCAATATTTAACTTCACCGAAGATGTCAAGGACCTCGTAAAGGTTCCGTACCACTTCAAGTAAGTTCGACACATGACATTGAAATAACAATTATTGCTAATTATTAACATGTGTGTTTGTATGTGTACAGTAATCACTGCATAATGATCTTAATCAATCCAACGCAGGATTTGACAACAGTCTTGGACTCAGCCAATTACCCACCAGATCGTTACAAAGATTTCCTTTCCATTTTGATATTGTACGTTTATTCAATAATTTTAATTTACACACATTTAGAAAGTGTTGACAAGTTTTATATGATATTTCTTGTATTACAGCGCTTGGTAGTTTTACGCGGGGCAGCTTGGCGGTCAGAGACCTCCTAATACGAATGCATTGGACATTAAAACGTATTATGCTTGTCCGAAGCAGCCTGTTGGAGTGTCTTATGCGGCTATTATGTATGCGAGCATCTTCGACCGCCAGCGAATATAGAGTGAATCGTGAGGATGTAAGTTATCCTTAATGTCGATATCTTATTTTCTTACTTTTGAGTTTCATTTTCATTGTAACTAGTATAGCTTAATACTTATATTCTTTGTTGTTCAATATTACTAGAAACATTATTTTCATATTTTGATTCCATCTTCAAAATTCAATTGCTCATAGTACAACTGCTCCAAAAATATCAAATAAATTCCTGTATACTCTCACTTTGATCTATACTTTGAGATTGTTTAAACCAACACATTCTAAACCTTGTTATGTGTTTCATTGCAGCACACGAAGAATGGCCAGTTTGTAGAAGTATTCCTGGTGGAGGAGCCGACAAGATTGTTGTTGAACTGTGTCAATTCGTGCGTCACGAAATTTTGCACAAAAGTGGAGAGTTATTTGATGAGAATGGTGCAATATCTGATGTACCAGAACTTTGTGACTATGCCAATAGAAACATTTTTTAGTGAAAACTTGTAAACTATAAGATGAATTGTATGTGTAACTTGTACATATGTATATTGTGTTAGTGAAATTGACTTCTGTGAGATGACTTCTGTTATTATATTGTTTACTTCAGTGATGATATTGTTGACTTATGTGATTATATTGAATTGACCTGGAAATTAGAAATAACAGCAGGTAGTACTCCATAGGGTATACCTTATCACAGGCGGTTATTTACCTACAGCTAGACATGTCTGTGAAATATCATTATCACAGGCGGCTAGATATTAGGTAAAGAACCATCTGTGATAACCTAATTATTACAGATGGTTACTGATATGGTATAAACCGACTGCGATAAACAGTCTCCATAGGCGGCTTGTCGTAGGTAAACATCCGCCTATGATAACACAATTATCACAGGCGGTTATATATGTTGCACGACCCGCCTGTGATAATATGTTTTCACAAGCGGCTAGCCTAAGTAAAGAACCGTCTGTGATAATGTGTCTTCACAGGCGGTTTCACTTCTCCGCTTGTGAAATTGCATATTATCATAGTCTCTTCATTTCAGGCGGTTTTAGAAACCGCATGTGATAATACGTTTGGAGCCGCCTGCCATAAGGCTTATTGTAGCAGTGTAATGAACTCGACAAAGAAGTTGGAGATGAAGGAATTGTTGCGAGCGGTCGTGCAAGCGCACTCCCCAAAAACTTGATCACAGGCACCTGTGCAGGTCTTCAGATCATTGGTGCATGTTCGAAGACACCGCTCTCCCTCAATGCACTGCACGACGGACGAAGGAACAGAAAGGCGAAAAAATAGCGGTGCAGAACAACTTTGAGAGAGGCGAGTTTCTGAGTATCTTTTCTCCAGTATCCAGCATGTCTTTTATATACTCGAGTCTGCCAACCACCTCAAGTTGGATTTGTCATAATTTGAGTCTGCCAACCACCTCAGGTTCGATCTGCCATAATTCCAGGAAACCGCCCTCTTAAATTCCTCAACATGCAACTAGTGGGAGTGATTATGGGTATTTACGCACTGACAATGTAAATCTGCAGTTACACCACTAATAACTCCTCGTGCTGACGTGGTAGTCTAGGTATTGATGAAATATTCCAAATTATACAAGTGGCAAAAAATAAAGGCTCAGTAGAACACAGCTCGCCGCGACGCGAATGTTCAACATCGCAAGTCACAAGTCACGCGATAAACACGCATAAAAACACAAAACGCGCGCACGCTTGTGTGTTTGTGTCCATAACAACAGTTTTCATCTCTCATTATTCACATGTTGAGAACAACTCTAAGGGTCAATATATATATTGGAGACCATTCATATAGGTGGGCAATGCGAGACTCAAATGCCCAGCCACCTCTCCATACCACACCTTGGCTTTATACTAGTGGATTTGGCCCAAATAAGTCAGCGCAGGACTGCTGCTCCCGTAGGCCAAAATCCAACAGGAACTACAACTCCAATTTGCAAATCCCTTGATGATATAGCTGATATATCTGTACCAGGGTCAAAAGATCATGTAAAAATGCAGGGTGAGATCCTTGAAGGTTTGGTTGCACAGTGCAAATGGAAGAAGTTTTGAAATTTTCCTACAGCCCGCATTAGAAGGTGTTGGCTCAGACTTAGGGCCAAGTTTAAGAGAAATATGTGGTCCTAATAGATTGGATGAAAAAAAAACACTTCTGGAGAATGTTGGAGCTTCAATGTGTCCAGACCATTTCGATTGGTTTGGAAAGAGCGATCTTGACGCTTAGTCTAGGAATGCAGATAGATCAGTTGTCACAAAAATTTTGCCAGCACATCCTATAGAATAGGCAACTAAAAACACTGCAGGAAATCATCCGTTTGATGAAGCAGAGGCATTTTCCATGCAGCCAATCAAGTGCTATGGGAATTACCACAAATATGACTCTCTTTCAAATAACAATTTGTATTACAAGATTGTTATCCATGTGCAGAGTAATTCTGTTTTTAGGCAGTAGCAGCAAGAGATGAGAAGAAACTAAGGATTATGCCCTCTATATAGAGGTTTCTTTATCGATGTAAATTTGTTAGAAGTGAAGAACAAGAACACAACTGACCTCTCTAAAGATGGAGACACCTTACTCAGAAATATCAATAGTGCATTGGATTCAAATTTCTCAGCTGTGGATGGTGTATATTATATATATATATATATATATATATATATATTTGAATAACAAACAGCAAGAGAAGCACATGCAGTGAATATATTCAAAAAGGAAGTTCAAAATAGAGTACAAGAGATAAGGGAACACAGAGAAGGATGTCCTGAGGAAGGACATCTCACTAGAGTGTTCCCAACCAAAGCATCAAAGAAGCCTATCTATTTCCTTGAGCCGACAGAGCTGTGAGCCCAAGGAGGCAGTGAAATAACTCTTCCAAGATTGGATCGTGGGTTGAGATGCTCTGAAGATCTTAGCATTCCGCTGTTTCCATATTTCCCATGCAGCAGTAGCAAACACTTCAATGAAGCATGGTTTGTTCCAGTCCCGCTTTGCTCTAGCAATGGTTTCAAATAAGGAACAAGTCTACATAACCCCCTCATCTATACTCTTAAGACTAATTTACCCTCCAAACTACAAAGACGGTTTCTTAACACCCTAACCTTTCCGAAACCGTCTATTTTACCCCCTTAGGTAATTTTCTTGAGCGGTTTTGCAATATCAGACGCTTAGGTGGCACTCTCTGCATGTATACTCTGATGGAACCCATGTGTCATTGAGTAATTGAGAAAATAACATGCCCTGACGCTGCACATATCTCCCTGGCGCCTCATGTACCTCCCCTGGCACTGTGTATCTTTGGCGGCGCAGTCTCCGACGATCTTGATCTAGACGCGCGCGTTTCCTTTCCCGATTCCTGGTTCCCAGACGATCACTGTCTGATCTGCAAGGATTCTTTGTTTCACGTGTACTTGAACATATCACAAACAAAATTGTCCAGAACACAATAAATCAAAAACACTAAAGGCAGTTGATTTATCAGTCCACAAAATACTCCATTTCTTCCAATCAAGTAGGATTGAAAGCTTAAATGAATAAAGCACTTACAGTGGCGCTGGAACAAGCAAATCACTGCCTCCATCATACTCAATCTCCACGAAACAGCACCTAATATTGCAGATCCACCGGGGTGACGCGCCATGAGCAGCAAACTTACGGAGCTGACGAGGCTAATATTGTAGATCCACCGGGGAGGAAGGGACCACCCGCTTGCCAAAGCTCCTTCCTTCATACCGCGCCTCCATTTTCTCAATTACACAATGACATGTGGGTCTCACAGGGTTATACATGCAGGAAGTGCCACATAAGCATCTGACATAGCAAAACTGCTTAAAAAACCATCTAAGGGGGTAAAATAGATGGTTTTGGGAAGGTTAGGGTGTTAAGAAACCAGTTTGGTAGTTTGGGGGTTAAATTAGTCTGAGGTGTATAGTTGAGGGGGTTATGTAGACTTTCTCCTTCAAAAAATGATAGTTCATGATGCCAATGAATTCCCATAATAACAACAAGCTTCACTGTATGGACATAGAATGAACAGGTGATATGTGAATTCCTCCATGTTGGTGGAACAAAGAACACATGTATAGTCATCTCCCTCAAAGCGTAGATTTTTCTTTTTAGACTATTTCTGGAATTCAGCCTGTCCCTAAACATCAACCGAATAAAGATTTTGATTTCGTTCAGCATTCTATCTTCCCAAATCCAGTGAAAAGGAGGTGGCAGTGTAACATGTCTATAATAAAATGAGTAGCCATTCTTGGAGTAATAACTTTTGTTATTTTTGTCTAACCACCTATCCATTGGATGTCCCCTGTCAACCACTTGTTGAATGATCACTAGCATTTCTTGTAATTCCATTTGAGCCTCATTAGAGAGAGGTTGAAAAAATTAGTGTGTGACATCCATTTGTAAATTGAATTGTGCAATAGATATCTTAGCCTTCTTGGCAAACATGAACAGCCTTGGAAAATCTCTTTTGAAATAGTAACCGTCCCATTCCTCTTGCCAAAGCATTATTGTATCTCCAGCACCCACTCTGACCTGTACCTGTGGCCTAAACACATCCCAAAGGCCCACCACATCTCTCCACCAAAACGAGCCTTTTCCTTTTGTACATAGTGGTGGTTTTTCATTATTGCAGTAGGTATTTAACACCAAACTAACCCAAGGCACATCATGTGTGTTGCAAATCTTTGATAAGAACTTACAGAGAAGTGCCTTGGTTATACTTTTGAGGCATTTGAGTCCTAAGCCTCCTTCTTGAAGTGGCGATGTCACCTGACCCCAGACCACCAGGGGCTTTCCTTTTCCTGCCACATATGATCCCCTCCACAAGCATAGTTTTCTTGTTTTATCAATAGTTTGTAGCACTAGTATTCTCAACTTTATTGTGCATATAGCATACATTGGGATAGAGGAAATAACGCTATTTACATGTGTGCACCTTCCACCCATAGATAGCCAGGTTGCAGTTGCAGATAGCTTCCTTTCTATGATGCTGATGAGTTGAGCAAAGTCTTCTGTTTTAGGTCTTGATAGGCCCATAGGCAATCCCGAGTATGTGAATGGGAAGGCGCCTATGGGATGCCTATTCTGCATCCCAGGGCATGTGCCATAGTGTCAGTTTCCCCCTTCGATAGGTTGACTGGCATAAGACTTGATTTACCCCAGTTGACCCTCAGACCCGTCGTTCCTCCTAGTTGATTTAGAAGGTTCTTTAAAAAGAATAGTTCCCACAGAGATTCTTTGAGAATGATGATTGCATCATCCGCATATTGCACTACTGGAAAGTCAACTGTGGTGTTTTGTCAAATTGGAAGGGATAGCAGTCCCACTGCAAAAGCTTTGTTGATGAGAATCTGGAGGATATTTGCTACCAAGACAGATAAAAGGGGAGATAGAAGGTCACTTTGACACATAATATTTTGCACTTAATAAATTTCCCTGGAACCCCATTTAGTAACACTGCTGAAGTTGGTGTTGGTAGAATATCTTTGATCCAAAGTATCCATTGTTCTGTGAATCCCATATTCCGCAGCATGGACAAGACGAAGTCATGCCCCACCATATCAAAGGCCTTCTTAAAGTTCAACTTCAATATGATTATCTTTTCTTTTGAGTGGTTGCACTGATGGAGGTCCTTCTTAAAGGCCTTCTTAAAGGCCCTGCAATCTTGTATAGTCCTCTTTCTAATGAATCCATATTGATTTTTTTGTATAAGCTGTGAGATTGCTGCTTGCAGTCTTAAAGAGAATTTTTATGATGAGCTTGATTGAGGAGTTTAGCAATGATATGGGCCTGTAATCATTCACCTTTGTCAGGTTGGGCACTTTCGAGAGCAATGTGATGAAAGAGCTATTGAGGGATTGTGAGCTGACATTGCCACTCACAAACTCAGTACATAAATTGTATCATCCTCTCTGATAATAGGCCAACAGGCTTTGTAAAATCTCGTATTAACGCCATCCAGCCCAGGTGCTTTATCTGTCGCCGTCTCCTTTAGAGCTTTATGCATCTCATCCCCCGTGATTGGATTACAAAGCCATCCAAGTTGTCGTTGTTCTAGTATCATGTCCTGCAATTGTGGCCACTCTTGGGTAGGCTCTGAGTGACCTAACCATTCATTGAATTCTTTCCATATGAAGTATTATTTCTCTCTATGATCCACTAGTTCCCTACCTTTTGCATCCTGTATAATAGTTTTAGTGTTGCATCTATATCTCACAGCAGCAGCTGCAATAAAAAACATTGTAGGCCCATCCCCTAGCTTGGTCCATTGTACCATATATTTTTGTCTCTAATAGTCATTGTTTTGCTCATTGCATGCTCGGATTAGTTTGGGTAGAGTGCCCAGGTTCCTGCTCCAGTCCTTCAATGTTTTCCTCAACCTCTTGAGTTTAGCGGAGATTATCTTAGCACTGTTCATGTGAAATGTAGGCAGGTCCCAAGAGTCTTTGACAATCAACATAAATTGAGGGTTGTGGAGCCAATAATTCTCAAATCTGAAGCATTGAGCCTTAGGAATGTTCGTGCTGATTTGCACGACACATGGAATGCCATTTGAAGTGTCTCTTGCCAGAGGGAGAAGCAGTATTTGGGAACCTTAGTGTCCATTGGATGGAAGTGAAGCACCAATCCAGTTGCTGTAGGAATGGTGTTTCTTGCATGTTGCTCCAAGTGTAATTCCTCCCCTTAAAAGGTATTTCTAGTAAGCCCAAGTGCTGAATTATGTTGTTGAAGGTCAACATGTCGTTGAAATTAGCTCCCGGTCTGTTTTTGTCATCCTCACTCCTATAGAAGTTGAAATCTCCTACAACCATCCACAAATCATCTGGATCCAAGTTTAGATCCCAAAGCCACTGTATGAACTCCAACCTTTGTACCGCATGGCAAGGCCCATATACTGTGATGAGTGTCCATTTCATCCCATTTTTGTTGAAGTGAAGTGGACTGAGATAGCAAAGTCAAGAATTTGAATGTTGTCCCCTTGCAATAAATTTCCATTCCAACCCATCAGTAAATCCCCTGAAGCCCCCCCTTGATGGAGAGAAGGCGAATTTGTTGAACCTTCGTGGGGCTATTTTCTTCAAGAAAGAAGCATCAATGTTAACCTTCTTTGTCTCTTAAATACAAAATACATTGCAATCAATTATTTCCCCAATTTTGGATCTCATTCCCAGCTGCTTGACAGTGTCATTTAGTCCCCGAACATTCCAATTCACGATGTTCCAATTTCTAGTATTGGTTTGTGCCATTTAAAGAAACCTTGGAAGAGGTTGGAGTATGTAAGGTTGGAAACCCCACGTGGGAGGATGCTTTTATGTGGCAAGCCATTGAGGACATTCTGATTCAGCTGTTGAATACCAAGCACAAGCATGCCAAGTAACAAAGATGAAGCATCTGTCATTTCATTGCATAGTCTAGATATCAAGCTTGGAGCCATTGCCATAGTACATATGGTTAGCCAAAAGATAGTGATTGCCGGCTGAGGGTCCTCTAGAGCCCTATAGTACATTACAACAAAAGCAGCCTTCCTCAAGTATGATACACCAAAAGCAGTCTTGGCCATCCCAACTGACCAGTCAACTAACCACACACCTCTGCAAATACTAGAGATACTACTACTGTATGTACATGACATGATCACCCTAGCCCTAGAAACATGTGATCTGTTGGCTTGCTTATCCATCTACCCTTCTTGGAGTGTCCTTGCTAGCTTCATGTCCTTGGACCACAACACATAATTGATTTGAAGCCAGCTTGTCTCGTGCCCCATCAGGTGGCACCCCATCTAGAAACAGCCACCTCCTACAGCACCATTGATGAAACCTCAGGGTGAGGACAATTATTTTCGAGATCTATTAAAGAAGGAGATTTAACAGGACCTGAAAAAGAGTAATTACCCCCCAAGTTAGGAGAACCCTGATACACCTCCTGATCCTTCCCTGAAGGTTCTCTAAATTGAGATGAGGTTGTGACCACTTTGGTCCTATGACCATCAAGCATTATCTTGATTCTCTAGCTCCTCCTCGGCGTGTCCATAGGAGTCTTTCCCTTTTCTAAAGCATTATCTTGACCATCTGTGGTTTCCTTGCTGTCTTTTGTGAGCATGGCAGATACTGATTCTTGGACGTGCTGCCTACTTCCTGCATGTGGAACATTTGCTGCAACATTGAGCCTGGCACCTTCCTCTTGAGATAGGTCTCTAATCACCACTGATGATATGTGTGAGGGTAAGGAAGAGCTTCCATGCAGTTGCTCATCTTTAGACTGTACCAACGGGCTATTAGTGGCCGATGTACCTTGATTGGCCTGGTCATCAAGATTTGCCTGATCAGGACCTGCTGAGTTCCACCAGGCTGATGAGGTTTGTGGAAAAGTCAAGGCAAGCATTCTTCTCAGCGATGGTGAGTCAAAAGGCCTAATCCACTCAGGGCGGATGTTTTGGTTTCCATTCTTCGAGAAGCTGAAAAGAGGTTCCCCATATAGTATATTGTGAGTAGTGATCTGACCTTACACCGAGTCATCCGAATGCTCAAAGACCGGCCTCTGAGGTGGGTGATCCGAGTCCATGTTGATGATCGATTGCTCGTCTTGTGGGTGGCTGAGGCCATGGGGCTCATCCCCAATTCTGACCAAGGCCATGCTGGTGCTAAAGAACATGATTTCTTTGAGCTTGTGCGACGACTTCCCAAACCTGATTCTCCTGATTGTGAGGAGTCTGCATTTCTTCATCCACTTCATTGATTTCAGCAAGTTGAAGGGGATGTGGGTCACCCCGGTGGTATATTACGTTCCAGCGGGATCCCAACATCCAGCAGCATCAAATTGAGGATATAAAGAGGACAAGTCCAAGACCAAGCAAAACCATCTCTGGTTTCTTGCCGCAAAACCAGGCTTTTAGGCACTGCAGCGGCCTCATTGTACATGCATTTGAAAAAAATCATCCCCAAGGCCCAGGACCGTTATTCCATTGAAGTAGTTTTCCAAAGCTAGAGACAACCAAGTCTATTGTCTCCAAGGTGTGGTAGTCAATAGGGAACCCAAGAATCATAAACCAACCGACGCTTGTGAAATTTCTCTATCTTCAGCTTAGGCCATAATCATGTCTAACAGACCTAATTAACACTCCCTCCACTTCAATGGGTTCTCCCAGAACAAGAGAATCTATGTAAAAGCAAGTCTCAAAATTGAAGAGAGCAATACCGAGGGGGGTTAAGCATGAGAGGCGGACAACCAGCCCTAACTCATCCACCAGATGATCCTTCATGATGATTTTGAACATGTCGTAGTCATTCTCATGAAGCACTCCATGGACATCAACAGCAATAGCGCAATCTTCATGCAACGATTGGTGGAGGCCCGGGGGGTGGACCGTAGTTCTAGGTATGTGATCTTCACCCCCATCCTCTATTTGGAACTGTTGTTTAGGAAGGAATCTCTCAGGATTAACCAGAAAGTTTGCCATGAAGGGAGTAGCGAGTTTGGCCTCGGTGATGTCACTCAAGAGCTCTGGAGTTTTCTCTGGTTTAAGTGAAGTGAGTCTAAGTGAGATGAAACACTCGCAGTGAGGCCTCTATTTAAGAGCGCAAGTTGGAGAGAGTGTGGAGAATTTGACGTCCCAGACCTTGGTGAGACGGGGTCATTGTAGTTAGCCCCCTCAACCAGTCTTTTCTTGATCTCCCAGACCCTCGGAGTAGCTGAGTTTTTGAAACACCCCCTTCTAATGTGCCCAAATGCGTAGCATAGGTTGCACATGATTATATTGCAGCATTGAAACCAGTGGCAAAGCTAGAGGAGAAAACTATCTGGTGCCTACCTTTATTACAATATAAATTTTAGCTAATATTTAACTAAATTTGAGGTATTAACAAGGAAGAATCACCATTTATCCCGGGGCCAGTGCACCAGGGTCAGTGAACCTAGCTTCGCCACTGATTGGAACCTCAGATGTCTCAGGCTTAGACACCTAAAGCATAGCCTGGGAGGGCTAGGTGAGCACTCAGGAGCAGCAGTGAATGAACTGGTTATGTTCCAACTGCGTGGCAGTGGCGCACTCAAAGAAGTAAGATTTTCTTTTCGGTGTCCAGATTGTCTACCCGAGATAGCTCCACTACGACTTAAATGAGGTGCTTGAGTGTCTAGATCGTAAGTGGGTGGGGAGTGTCAGTCGGTGCAAGGCACAATGGAACGCTCGTGCTCAACAGGCGAAGCAAGGTTGTGCACCGTGAGGCAAGAGTCAAGAGTACTCATGGCCAACAAGGTAGCCTAGCTAGACCGGTAACTATAGCATGCAGTAGAAGGAAATTTTGAAAGATGAGTATGAAATGGGCTATCACCTGTCACATCCGGGCGTGAGCTGCTTTCCGCCGAGATAAATGAAGAACCCACTTCCAAAGTCGAATGAGGATGACCCCGTGGATCACTGAGTGGTGTAACCTTCTTGGAATGGAAGAACCCCAGCGAGCTAATTTCATTGGGATCCTGCGGGATCGGATAGAGAATGCCACCAATCCAGAGACCAGATTGCTGAATCCTCGGTGGCCTTCGAGAGGGGATTTGTAGAATTGGCGAAGAAAAAGTTACCTTTTTATTTGTTTCATTCTTTGTTTTATTTGTCGATCATTTCTTCCTCGACAAATGTCCAACTATTTCTTTCTTCCTCTTCCCATCGGTGAAAGTCGTTCATCCAGTTGACTCCACCATCTCACCAAAGGTGGAAATAGATATCAATCGATTCAGTTGTAATTCTTGTGAGAGAGTTTACTAGGAGGCCAACATCCTTGCTGGACATTGCGAAGCGGAATGAGCGTTCTATGACGAACCTGACATGGTAGCCTCCCAGTGACCTCCAAGCATGGAGTGGAGAACCCACCCTACTTTTTCTTCCGAGAGTTTGAATGGGAAACGGCGAAAAACCAGAAGGGGGAAGAAGGCTCATCTGGTTGATGAGCAGGTGTGATGAACTGAGGAATTGTAGCGCAGGAGCACCTGTTCCTCGAATCTTTGACCCCTGCCGAAGTCCCACTTTTCCTTAGTAGCTTCCAGCCTCTCGCCAACCATGGTGCACGGACACAGACAGCGGTTGATTCGCAAACCTTCACAAACCGCAGGAGCATGACGAAGGACCAACAACAGTGAGCTTGGAGGTGTGGTTGATGGAGGCGGAGCTTTTGCGCAGTTGTGCGAGGGAGAGGGGGAGTGGAGTGGGGAGCGGCGAGCGAGAGCCATGGTGTGCATGGTATATATTATGAAGACTATATTCACTCATGGTCAGTCAATATCTTTTACCTAGGACTTAATCTTTATAAATGTGACATCAGAACATAAAAATTGATTCTACCTATTCCATTGGTTAGTTCTGAGCACTAATTTATTTATGATGCACATTGAACTATCAACTTTTTCATTTGTGCATTGTGTATACACTACAGGAATCCCAATGATTTGCAATGGCCAGGGCCGTCGCAAATAAGGGAAAAACCGTCGCAAATAAGCTATTTGTGACGGCTTCGCTTATTTGCGATGGTTTTCGGCCGTCGCAAATAAGCTTATTTATGACGGCCACCATCGCAAATAACACTATTTGCGACGGCTCGCTATAGCCATCGCAAATTATGGCTAGGACGCGTCGTCATGACTATACAGTTATAGTCGTCATACGTATGACAGCCGCTCGCCGACCCAAATAGGCCTTGTCAAGCCCGAATACACCCTCACTTTAACTTCTAACTAAATGGGCCTTGTCGGGCCCTAAATGGGTTGTGTCGGGTCAAGCCGACCCGAATCCCATTTTTGTACATATAGTAATCAAATTAAATATTATAAAATTAATTAAAAAACAAAGCTATTCAATTAAACATAAAGATAACAATTATTAAATTGTAACTTATCAATTAATAAACATAGACCTAAACATAAACAATTTTATTATAAACATGGACATAAGCATTGACCTAAACCTAGCTTAGCAAACTTATCTTAATTAACAAAAAATTGAACATAGGCATAAATAAACATAAACATAATTAAATCTAAACCTAGCTAAGCATGATTAACATAGACATAAGCATTATAAATTTAATAGAACAATTCTTCTACTAATCAACAATTTAACGAATTACACAATTCAATCAACTAATCACCAAATTAACCAACAAATTACACAATTCAATCCTCTAATCAACTAATCATCAATTAATATAACTTTCAACACATTAAGCAAAAATTCAACTCATAATTCACCATTAATTAAACAAATTAAACTATGGAGGAGGGGAGGGAGGGGGCCATGGAGGGGTGGGGGGCAGCCACGGAAGGTGGGGAGGGGCGGGGGGGTTCGGCTTGGAAGAAGTGGAGGGGGGAGGGGCGGCCATGGATGGGGAAAGGTAGGGGGAGGTTAGGAGGGGAGGGCTGCCATGGAAGGGATGGGGCGGCCATGGATGGGGGGATAGGGAGGGGGAAACCATGGAGGGAAGGGAGAAGAGGAGGGGGGCGGCCATACCTTGATGCGGCAGCAGCGGCGGCAGTAGGCGGCGGCGGTAGCAGCGAAAGCAAAGGGAAATGCGGCGCTCGGTTTGGAAATGAGTGATCCCAACGGTATAGGACTTTAATTTCGACGGCCTAGTAAATTGCGACGGCCCTAGGGTTGGCCATCACAATTAACCTTGTTTGCGACGGCCTTGGGAACAGGCCGTCACAAATAAACTCTATTTGCGATGGCTGTCTTATTTGTGACGGCTCTATGGCTAGCAGTCGCAATTTAACTGTCTATTTGCTACGGTTATGTTTATTTGCAATGTCTTGTTGCAGGCCGTCGCAAATACGCTTATTTGCGACGGCCGGCCGTTGCAAATTATCGTGTTTCCTGTAGTGGTATTCATATCGATAAAGCATGCGACGAAGGCGATTGACGAGCGGTCCAATTCGGAGGTGAGGATTTCCATATCGAGCTGCCATGGCAAATTCTTCAGAGGAAGCTGAAGCGTGCAGGGCCCAGCTGCAGTGTTAGTGGATTTTTCATAGGAAAAATATTCCGGATTTTAGCAGATCTTTGAAAAATCATAGCTCACTCTAGGTAACTCCAAAAATCCTCAAAGCAATTTTGTTGGAACCCTCTCAGTGAGTAATTTTCAGAAAACTAAAATTAATGGATGAAACTCCTTAGAACAGGTTGTAGAATTCCATATTCCAAATTATTTGCCTAATTATTATAGAAGTTCTATGCCATGTTACATTCTCAATTTTAGTCAGAAAATCCTTCATATCACTTAGAATCTCCAGAAAAATTCTCAGTATTGTTTACCTTGATTAGATTGGTTCAATTGAGTGAATTGTCTCAGCTTTAATGAAAATAGCAGAAAATTCCCAGGAAAAATACCAGAAAAAGATTCAAACTTAAAAAATGCATTGTGAGCTGTAGAATGCTCAGTAAATTATGAAACAAATTTTCCAAGAAATATTATCATCCTATCTATCAGTTTACTATTTTGGAACATTCATCACATTCTTATGACCACAGTTCTCCAGGAACCAAGCTGATACTTTTACCCTAGCTTCCATGTAAACTGATTAACTCTCTTTAAAAATAACAAGAACGGTATTGATCAATTATTTTAGCATGCTCATATGTTGTTTACAAATCCATATAATGTATAATACACTAAATGCATTATGTTCATATTGATAGTGAACATGACGCCGATGCTTGACGAGGAGTACAATTCAAAGGCAAGGATTCTCATACCGAAGCTGACGTGGCAGATTCTCCGGAGGAAAATTAACTGACTAGAGGCTACTAACTTAACTATTGAGCAAGGCAAGCCATGGTTTGCATTTAATTAATAAAATGTCTCTTTTATAATCTCTGTATCGACATAATTGTTTTGAGCATTACGTCATAGTTGTATGACACTTCACAAGCATGATTCATTATATCCCTTGGAGTATGGGTTATATTAGGACTTCACCTAATTATTAAGGCTATGTTAAGGTTGAGGAATGGATTAAATGGTATATCTCGAGTAGGCGGTATCCTACTCATGAACATGGTTAAGGAGGAATCAATTGGAGGTTTGAGGATTGATTCACTTAAATGAAAAACTGGACACGAGACAGTTAGGCTAGGACGCTCAAGGACGTGGTTCTGTGAGCATAGTTCTTGTCTGTGTCGATTAAGACGTGGTTCAATGCGGCCCTGCTGGACAATTTTGAACTTGCAGATGTATACTAGATATATGGGACCCGGAAACTGATGTAATTGTTAACCTATGTGTCGAGTCAATCCCCACTTTCCTAGGCTGTTAGCTGACAGGAGTGCAGAGACCACTGCAGTGAACCCGTAGGTGGGGCCAACTTCCGGGATGGTGGGACCGGTTCGGCATTTGGGTGTCTCGTGAAAGGTTATCACTTATGGCATTATGGAGGAGGACCATACGCCTCTTCTAGACAGGTGTATGTGATGTGCAAGCCTGGTGTTTTTGATTTGAATCATTGTCACTCACGGTGGTGAGCATACTTGTTCTAACAGTTGTGATGTAGTAAGAATTGGGGAAAACTGATGGAATATGCTTTATGATTAATCCTGCTATTGCAACTTGTATGGGTTAGAAGTAGCACGAACGAAATTTACATTTTCTAAACAGATAAATTGCTATGATAAAACTGAAATACAGATCTACTAATAGTGCACATTTACCTTATGCGAGATATAAGTTACCGGCCTTTACCTTTTATCATTTAAAGTTTCATGATTAGGGAGATGATTAACTCTTGCTGAGCGTAAGCTCACGGTTCGTTGTCCATCGTTTTGCAGGTACACTGAATATGACAACGTTAATGGAAGGCAGTCCGAGTGAGTTATCGCCTAAGGGGTATAGAACTCACTTGGAGCCCTGCACGCCTACGTGACCTTGAGTGTTGCTAGTATGAAGCATCCGCGGACTCGATGACTGCACTTTTTTTGCTTAGCTTAGGCTATCAGGCTTGAGTTGTTCTTTCCTTTTCCGCTATGTGTACTCATGTATATTGGATTGTAAAATGACAATGAATGTAATAATGACATATGTGTTGCATTTGTGGTCTTTTCTGTGTTGTGCTATTAGGTGTCGCATCGTACGACACCACACAATGTGATTCCTGGAATGACCGGACTGTGGTCCTCACATAGGAGGAATCAAAACACAAGAAATCAGACTCCCAACATAGTGCTTACTCGGATTTTGGCTGCAACAGATATGATCACTGGTTTTGAGTTCTTGCCAAGGGGAATAACAGAGAGCGATGAGGTGGTGTTGAGTGCGAGCAGATGGATGGAAAAGGCCGTCTTAACTGTTTTCATGCCGCCAGCAACTTGCCTGCCTACTTGGTGAGCTGGAAACAGCTCTATCCATTGGTGAGGAGCTTGGGCCGCGAAGAAAATGGAGGAAGTGGTGGTTTATCACCTGGGTCTCACTGACAATGGCCCCCACTTTCCCTTTCACCCCTATCCTTCTCTAGTCCATCAAATCTCCCACCAACTTGTGTTCAGAAATCCTATATCTTTGTAGGGAACCTCATTCAAACATGTAGAATCAAATTCTAAAATTCTTGGCCAAATTTTGTTTCAAATTTGAATTCAAATGCACGTCAATGTACACATTGAATTAAATAGGAAATGACCTTCAAAAATTATGAACTTGGTAGGGACACTTTTTTAACTATGGGGAATCGATTGGCAACTCAATTTTATATTCTAACATATTTGAACAGGAGATTTGTTTAAATTTTTAACCTCCTAAATGAGGGTTTGAGTTAATTTGATTTTTTTATTTTTTCCATTTTAGTTCTTTTTCTCCTTCTCATTTCTATATCTCAAAGCTGAAGTGCACATTAAGAATTTAGGGATTTTACGCCCCCTTAAAAGCATCTCGTCTTGAGATTACAAATAAAGAGACGAAGGTAGAATGATTATAGGATGTATGACGAGTGCAAATTCGGATAATTTGAGCGAATAAAATCCTTGCTTTCTCGTGTCGCTTCATCAGCGATATGGTTGCTCCACAAGACTCTATAAAAGCACAAAGTCCGGAATTTTGTGGAACGAGTCTTTACATCGATAACTTGGATCGAATGTTCGGTACATGTGAGAACCAGTTGAAGCGCTTTGAGATCTTCCGTCCGGATTTCAGCTGGGGACTTGAGATATTTCCGCAGCTGACAAATGTGAAAAACATTATGAACTCCAACTAGGGATGCCGATGACCCCAATAGATAGGCAACAGGTCTGCATTTTTCAATGGCTGCGAGTGGACCAATGAATTGAGGAGCAAGCTTTCCCTTCACTCCAAAATGATGAGTCCCTTTCAGCGGAGAGACACAAAGATAAATGTTGTCTCCAATGTCAAAGTAGAGAGGACGACGTCTTTTATTCGCATAGCTTTTCTGCCAAGATTGAGCAGCCTTGCAAAGCACGTGTGTGGTCATCGAAATCACTAGCAGATGAGTATTCATCATCATCTTTAACAACTAGAACACATTTGCTCAGACAGACGCGCTTCACATGGCCGAACCCCTTGCATCTGTGACATTGAACATCTCTAGCTCGCCCTATAGATGCTACAGAAGAAGCACTCTCGATGGACCTTTGGGTGGTCTTTGCTGCTGAGCTAGTGGAAGGAGCACGTGCCTTGTTGCTGGAGGAAGAAGGTCCTACCCGTCTTGCTGAAGAAGATGGTGGGGGAGCATGCCCAATCGGAGGAGCAGTCATGTGCGATGAGCTAGTCTTTCCTGCAGAAATATTAGTCCTAGAACTAGCTCGTCATCCCTGCACTCCCCTTTCAGCTTTACAAGCAAGATGAAACAAACGGGTAACATTATTGTAATCTTTATAAGTAAGGATGTTCTGAATTTCATGGTTTAAACCACCTAAAAATCTATCTATAGCTGGTTCCTCATCCTCATCTAAATTACAACACAACATACCCATTTGTAGTTCCTAAAAATACTCTTCTACACTTTTAGCTTCCTGTCTCAATTGTTTTAATTTATTTAACAGATTATGTGCATAGTAACAAGGAACAAATCTAGCCCGCTTGAGCCATTTCAAAGATTCCCAAGTTTGTGGTATGTTATTAGGATTTTTCTTGCCATGTACTATCCACCAAATAGAAGAAAAATCAGTGAACTCACTAGTGGCTGCTCTAACCCTTGCATTTTTAGGAAATTCATGACATGCAAATTTTTTATCAACAAAAATATCCCAAGTAATATATGCATTAGGGTCATATTTACCATTAAAAGGAGGTATCTTAAAATTGATCTTGTTACAAGTATCATCATTATTGCGTACCTCACGCCGACGATGTCCACCCATACCTTGACGGTTATGTTATAGCCGGCGTCGTGGACTAGCATCCTCATCTTCCCCAATCTCAATATCTGAAGGATAGTCATCTTCATTGTCACGTACAATGCTAGGGGAATTGCTCACATGTAAATCCGCGGTTCATTCTCAATCCCTCTCCTCAAGGCGGATAGCTCCAATAGAAGTGTTCATTGTTCAAATGGAAACCTCCAACATGTTGATTTTGGTGTTGGTGTCGATCTGCACATTTTCTAATTGACCAAGATAGTCACTTGTAACACGAACATCCTCACCAAGCGCTTCTGTGTGTATCCGCACTTGGGGCTTGAAGTGTTGTATAATTCCCCGTGTGCGATGTGAATGCACGTCTTCATTTGCATTTGCTCAACCTACCATGGTTAGTAGAAGAAGGAACAATCCCATATAAAAGGGTAACGTTATCCCTAGCTACAAGGGAGCTGGTGGGGATAGCTCCCTCACTCTCAAACTGTTCAATCAAGCTCTTACCTGTTCTTACCAAGCTCAGCAAGGAGGTGATTGCAACCAGCAAGTAATGAACAACTTTAAGAGTAGGTGTCAATCTATAGAGCTTTAGGTGGCTACTTACCAAGCTCAGCAAGGAGATGATTGCAACCAGCAAGTAATGAACAACTTTAAGAGTAGGTGTCAATCTATAGAGCTTTAGGTGGCTGAACTAGCACAAGGAGCAAACTTTCAGCACGTTAGTCAAAACAAGCTGAATAAACATTCTACGACAGTATTGTGCTAGTCCTAGACTAGACCGTTCTAGAGACGCGAGCCTAGACACAAAAGAATACACACCAGTTACACAATAGTCTACAACAGCAGCAACTGAAGCTCACTTTTTGTTTCTTTCTTTCTTTTATTTTCTTTCTTTTTCTTTACAAAGACCCATAGTTCTAAAAGATTACATAAGGATCAGATGATAAGCTACCAAATACCACAATAGCACACTTATTTTTGCAGTTTCCTTGCAGGTCTTGTAAATATTGCTTTCCAAAGGAAAAAAAGATACACAGAAGATCTTGAAATCTCTTTGGTTGCGATGCGCACAAATGGAATTTTCGGGCAAGGTTTGATCAGTTGCAAAGACGGCGAGATAAACCATTCCAGATTGTGCTTTCAGTTTCCAAATGAACAACGTATGAAGAAGTTATGACCCTTTTTTCCAAAACCGAGAAGATACTCGAAATCAGATCTGATCTGATTATTTTCTCTTTTGGAGATGCAAATTTGGAAGTGAATATCTCCCTAATTTTGTGATGGTGGGGATGATGCATTTTTTTTTCTTTTTGCAGATCAAATGTGACAAGAACTCGAAACTCTAAAGCACTAAACACTAAGACCAGCAACTTGACTCGTCGAAGCAACCATGAACTCAACAAGTCTGGACTAAGTAGTGAATGTAAAAGGAACAATGGTATAGAAATAATAGAAAAACAGATCTAGTATTTTTTTGGCTTTCTCTAGACTACAGGATGATAACAGTGGAAAGAAAAGTAATGGTAGAACTCTCACAGATTAACCTTGCTCTGATTACCACATGATAGGATCATGGTTCCCGATCTTTCGATGAGAATAGGAGGGTTCAATTTGTGGAGGAGAAGACGTTGGCGATCCAACTACACCGTCCCCAGGACGACGCGCCTTAGCGATCAGTACACCAACTCCAAAGTTGTATTGTTTGCTGGCACACAATCAACCTGACCACGAGGGCCTTTGTTCCTGCAAGCAATCGAAGAATACGTAAGAACAAGAAGAACAAGTACTGATCTATTGAAACAATCAAAAGGTGGCGTTCCGAATACAAGTAGGCAGGCGATCTAGTCGACACGCACGTGTACAAGGAAGCAACAGAAGCTAACTTTCGAATAAACAAAACCCACCATCTAATGAGAGCAGCTGCTACTGTTCAATATCTCCCTAGGGTCGTGAGAAACCCTAATCACGAGTCCCTAATGGACTCTTAATGATACAGGGGCCACGGGCCCAGCTTTGGTGATGCAGCACCATGGACAGAAAAGGTATCGTTGTTAAAATAATGATTGTGGCCAACTCCAAATATATATGGATATGAGGTCAGATCTGTTTGAAAGTAGATTTTGTAATCTTTCAAGGAAGTACTTGATCTCCCGAATCAGAGTCCGTATGATGTCGTGGTGGCCATCACAAGGTTGTGCTGTTCTGTTGTCCAAATCGAGTCGCGGGAATTCCCTTCCCTTTGGCTCCTCTCCATTGTTCCCGATAGTTTAGTTGACATGCACGAGCACAAGTAATCAGACCGTAAACCGGTAGTTGAGTGGGTGTGGATGTATCGACGGTGTTGATGTCCTCATCAATTCATCCCTCAATCTTTATCGTCTCGGGCAGCCATTTATACCAAATAGACAGGCAAGCAATTCAAACCTGGAACATGTTCATGACCCCAAAAGTGGGTCATAAACTTACCCATCTTACCTAGGCCAGCTTGTTTGTAAGCATCGTGACCCGTGGGCGTAGTGGGAGACTTGAGAGCACCACATGACTTGGTGTTGGCACTGGCTACGAGGAGGTAGGGCAAAATCTAGTCTCCTCCAGTATTCGAAGATTTTGGGGATGTGCCACACAAAATCAATTTGGAGCAGTGCCTGTTACGTGGAGTAAGGGGCCCGTGGCATACTCTCTGGTGCTCCAGTCCACATGTGAATATGGCCTAGAGGGGGTGAATAGGCATTGAAACTTTTCCTGCAACACTTAACAAAACCGTCAAATACCAGGAAGGCCGGACTAGTCTGGTGTACTCGTAACACCTCCAAAAATTTAACTATTTTTGCGTTTTTCTTCAGGTAGTAATGCAGCAGAAAATGTAAATTTACTTTTGAGTGTTGACAATTGTATATTATGCTTAAGTTCCTCGAAAATCAAAAAATTAATGATGAATATGAGAATGATCAAGTTTTTCCTAGATTGTGATAATAATGAAAATTATGAATCAAGAACACACAAGACAAGCGATTTTTACCAAGCTTTGATCCCACAAAAGAGATCTACGTCCTCGTTGGGAAGCTCACACAGAGTCGGGTCTCAACCAACCCTTTAACTCGTCAAGTCACCACGAAGGCCTACTTGAGTTCCACTATTAACGGGGTAATCACCAAGTTGATGGGACAACCTCACAAGTTGAGGGCTCCCACAAGTTTACAACGAGAAAACAGATTGAATACACTCATAAGATGTACAAGAATTGCAAGAGTGTATGAGAGATCAAACCCTAACAGCTCAAGATTGCGTAGACATCGCGCTCCCTTTCCCGAATCTTGATTGCCAAAAGATTGAACTTTTTAGCACTTTACATGAGTGGAGAGGAGTGTTTTTGTGCTCTTGGGACGTGTGACGGTGCTAGGGTTCTTGGTTTTTTGTTGTGGGGCCGTAGATCACATATTTATAGGTGTTTAGAAAAGTTACCATTGAGAATCCTGAGGCCCGGACTAGTTCGCTCTGGGGACCGAACTAGTTCAGTGTGCTTGGTGATTTGAACATTGAGTTGTGCAGCACACTAGGAAACCCTAACTTGTTGTGAGTGTGTCAGAATATTTTGTATAGGACTGGACTAGTTCATTTAGAGTCCATAGAGGAATTTGGACTAGTCTGTATAATATCTGACTAGTCTGGTGCATGGTGAATTTGTGAAGTGTTGACGGACTAGTCCGCATTTTGGGACTTGTCCGTTTGAGCACCAGTGAGAATATCGGACTAGTCCGGACATTATCGGACTTGTCCGTTGTTAAACTGAAAGGAAATTGTACTAGTTCGCTTGTTATTGGACTTGTACAGTGCTTCAATGTGTTTTTCAATTTGTTGTTTTGCCCTTACTTTCTATGCAAAGGTTTGAGCTCTTGGGGTGTGTCTCTCACACACACCCTATACATTTGGAACAACTTTGCGCTTTTATTCTTCACTTGAGCTCTTTCCTTCTTGTTTCTTATTTTTCACCTTTTTGTGCACCATTATTTTCATTCTCCGAAGACCTGCTTTCATCTTAACAAATCTCATTAGGATCTCGCTTGTTTGTTATCAATCATCCAAAACCCACAAGGGTGTGCCTAGATGCACTTTCGATCTCCCCCTTTTTGGTGATTGATGACAACCATTGAGTTTTCACAATTAAGAGTAAAAATTTGATTTTCATAAAACATGCATATATGAGAACAACAAATATCAACAAAAGTTACTTCTCACATATATGCACTTTTTATAGTGGGGTGCCTATAAAGTGTGTGTGAACAATGATTGTGATGAACATAATTGACAATATGTAAAGCATAATGAACAAACATAGAGATATCATAATAAGCATCACATAATAACATTAAGGAAAAATAGGCATCATCCAAAAAGAACATACAAATTGAACTTAAAAAGATACATGTCCATGATCATTAGTCCTTAATGCTCAACTACCACTGCCACTCTCAACTAAATCTCCCCCCCTATGGCATCAAGACACCAAAAAGGAAAAAAATGAGGTGAACTACTCGTCACTCTCTCTAACTCTCTGTCCTGTCTTCATCTTCATCATCATGCTCATGAGTAGGGGGGGGATGAGGAACTGAGGAGACACCAACTCCAAAGAAAGCAAGTTCTTCATCCGTGAGAGGCAGAAGCTCCGAGATGTTTCCAGTTGAGTCCTCTAAGATCTCTGGAGAGGCAACAGGTTCAATGTCCAGCTTCTGATAGATTGCTTTAATGTTGTCTTTCACATAACGCTGGTGCTTCTTTCTGGCAAGGTTCTCCTTATATTGCCTCAATTTCACTTTGTTGCAGGATGCAAAGATGGAGGAAAGCATCCTTAATATGCCACTCGAGGACCCTTTGGAGGGTGGAGGAGCAGAAGTAGCAGCAGGTATTCTTGAGCTTTCTTGTGGCTATTTTGATCTTTGTTGCCTTGCAGATGAGTGAGGTGCAATGGGAACTGAGGAGCTAGAAGGCATCTGAGGCCTAAGACCGGTGTGCTCGACATCCTTCACAAATTCGAGCCTGATCACCTTCTTGATCATAAACATAATGTATGGTTGTAGCCACAGGACCTATTCGAGGTGCTGGAGATGTTCACCATATCATTGTAGATACAGTCGAACACATTGAAGGTCCTCCTCTTTCTTATCACTTTTATCAAGGATCTTAGAGATCCTTGGATACTCCCTGCATCTTCTCTTGAATTTGTTCAGCTCCTTTAGCATGGCCACCACCCAATCCGGGTCTCGTAGAGCATCTTCAATCTTAAATGGCTCCAAAGAAGACACAGAAGAATAGTGAGCACAAATGTTAGCCATACTAGAGTCAGTCATTACCCCCTTGGAGATGTCTCCAAGTATGTTGTCGACAGGGTGGTTCCGTTAAACACATTGATGAACTCTTGGGTGTGGTACACTTGGTCTTGAGTAAACTTATCATTCTCCTTCTTCTTTGTCTCCCACTTTATCATTGCCACCATTTTGATCTTCATTGTCTTGAATATGGTGATCTTGATCTTCGTCTTGATCTTGAGGGTCTTGGCCTTGATCTTGTCTGTGCGACACCTCTTGTGATGAAGATGGGTCACTTGGGCCCTGTAGTTCTTGTGGTCGTACATCAACAAGTGCCATTCTTGTCAAAGCCATATACGGTGCCTCTTCTTCATCGAACACACATTGACCAACTTTCTCCACTTGGGAGCCATTAGTTTCATCAAACACCACATCACGTGCAATTTCAACACAACCAGAGGTTTTGTTGAAGACACGATACGCGTAGGTGTTTGAATCATAGCCAAGCAAGAAACCTTCATCGGATTTTGAAGCGAACTTCAAAGTCTTTTGGCTTCTTGTTAAGAATGTAGCACATACTAACAAAAACTCTAAAGTAGGAGATGTTTTGTTTGTTATCGGTAAGAAATTCATATGGAGTTTTCCTCAATAGGCGATGGAGGTAAAGGCGGTCTGTGGCATGGCAAGCAGTGTTGACTGCTTCTGCCCAAAACAGATCGGATGTCTTGTACTCATCAAGCATGGTTCTTGACATCCCGATAAGGGTGCAGTTCTTCCTTTAGGCCACCCCATTTTATTCGGTTGAGTAGGGTACCAAAACCTCATGCTTGATGCCCTCCTCGTCCAAGTACTCTTCTACTTGGGTGTTCTTGAACTCGTGGTTGTTGTCGCTTCTTATCTTCTTGATCCTCAAGGAGAACTCATTTTGAGCTCTCCTCAAAAATTTCTTGAGGACACCTTGAGTTTCACCTTTTTTATGCAAGAAAAACACCCAAGTGAGGCGGGAAAATTCATCAACAATAACTAAAGCATATTTGTTACCGCCAATGCTTATGTAAACAATGGGACTGAAGAGGTCCATATGAAGCATCTCCAATGGACTTGTTGTCGTCATCACATTCTTGGCAGAACGTGCGGCTCCAACTTGTTTCTTGGCTTGGCGTGCACTACAAGGCCTATCATTCTCAAAAACAACATTCTTAAGACCTCGGACCTGATCGCTTTTAGAAGTTTTTGAAGGTTCTTTATGCCAACATGGGCTAGCCTACGATGCCACAACCACCCCATGTTGGTCTTTGCCATCAAGCATGTGTCAAGTTGAGTTTTATCTGCGGTCAAATCCACAAGATAAAGCTTTCCCTCGAGCACACCCTTGAAGGTGAGTTATCTTTTATTCTTGTGACAATCATGCCCTCGTTAGTGAACAAGCAATTATAACCTTCTCACGTAATTGAGATATGAATAAAAGGTTATAATTTAGAGACTCAACATGCACAACATGAGAAATAGTGTGTTGAGGAGAAATGGTAATTTTACCCATACCTAGTACCTTCCCTTGGCTATTGTCGCCAAAGTAGCTTTGACTTGGATCATTATTTTCTTCATAGCTTTGACTTGGATCATTATTTTCTTCATACTCCACAAACATTCTTGTCGCTCTGGTCATGTGGTTGGTGCATCCACTATCTAGCACATATTTTGTGCCACCAAAGCAGTAAGCCTATAAAACAAGTTTAGGCTTTTGTTTTAGGTACCCAAACTTTGTTGGGTCCTTTGAGGTTAGTGACAAGACATTTGGGCACCCACACACAAGGCTTTGGGCTCTTGTGGCATGGCCCAACTTATTTATCATAAACATAACCAAATTTACTCTTCATAAGCACATAAGATGCATCACAATCATGAAACATGGTTGAGTTCGCATTTTTAGCATTTTAGCACCTTTGTCATATTTCACAATTTCAAGAGAAATAGATGCATGATGTTCATTCTTGGCTTGATATGAACCCTGTTTGACAAATGCAATTAGCATCTTGTTATTCTTGAGATGTCTAGCATTTTGCTTTCCTCCTCTATAATAGCCAAGACCATCTTTGATCAAGGGAGATCTTGTGATTGAGTATGCACTACGTGCATACTTGATCTTCTCCTTGTCAAAGATGCCACCCTTAGGTGTGCTCTTGCTCTTTGCCATCTTGAGCTTGTTTTTCAAGTCAAGCACAAAATTAGCACATTTGCAAGTCTTAGTGCTTAACTCCACATTAGATAAGTTCGAGCTTGTTGAGGCGGAAGTGGAGACACTTGACTTTAGAGTTCTGTATTGTGCCTCAAGATTCTCGTGAACTTTGTTCAAGTTCACAAGTTCATCTTCGAGCACAACATTCGAACTCTTGAGACTTGAGGAAGTCTCCTTGCTCTTGGAAAGTTCAAGTTCAAGTGGTTTGTTCTTCTCCCTCTAAAGCTCAAGGAGCTTCTCAAGATCAAGATTCTTTTGCTGCTCATTTGCAAGCAATTCTTCTTGTTCATCGAGAAGTTCCTCCTTATCTAATATTTCATCGAAAAGCATTTTCATCCTAGTTATAGTACTTCAGTTCAAGCCTTTAAACATGTACTCGTTTTCACTAGCACTATCAAAATCTTCATCTTTAATTGAACGCAAAGAAGTTTGAGATTTAACCTTTCACTTTCCCTCCTTTGCCATGAGGCATGTGTGGCTTGAGGTCCTCCACTCTCCCTTGTTGGGCAAGAGAGTTTTCTTCATTGTTGGCCACTTGATGGTGATGGTTGCCATCTCCGCCTCATCATCGGAGGAGGACTCATCGTTTGAGTCCCACTCCTTACCAACATGTGTGTGGCCATGTGCTATCTTCTTCTTGAACATCTTCTTCTCTTGAAGCTTCCCATTCTTTGTCTTCTTCTTGTCATCTTCCTTGTCCTTGGGCAATTCACAATGAAATGCCCATACTCGCCATTGTTGTAGCAAGCTCTCTTGGTTCTTGGTTTGCTCTTCTCCTTGCTCTTGCTCTCATAGTTGGACCCTCTTCTTTTCCTCATCATTCTCTTGAACCTTTTGATGAAGAAGGCCATCTTCTCATCATCCATGTTGGTGCTTTCTTCTTCACTTTATTCATCATTGCTTGATGCTTGCACCTCTTTGCCCTTTGATTTGGGTGAGTCTTTGAGAACAATGCCCTTCTTCTTGGAGGATGTGACCTTGGAAAGGTTTGCATGCTTCCATCTCCATCATCTCGTGGTTAATGATCTTCCCAAGCACCTCATCCGGAGTCATCTTATGAATGTTGGGACCCTCTCGAATGAGTATGCAAAGGGTTACATTCCTAGGCATGAAGGATCTTATCATTCTCTTGACCACTTCATGCTACATCCACTTTTTGCATCTGTATGCCCGACTCCCATTGATGAGGTTTTGAGTCAGCTTTACATCTCCTGAGGTGTCTCACTGTCTTCCATGGCAAAACTTCCAAGTTCCCCGTTGATCATCTCAATATTTGCCTCCCGCATGGATCGGTTGCTTTCATGTACAATTTTGAGAATGTCCCAAATCTCGTTGGCTTGCTCCAACCTATCCACCTTGTTGAATTCTTTTTGGCTCAAGGACGAGTTGAGCACGACCGCCGCTTAGGCATTGTAGAGGATTTGTTGCTCTTGCTCGGGTGTAAGCTCTTCATCATCCACGGGGATATTTACACATGTGCAAACAATATGAGAAAATGTCAGATTGAGAGAAATAAGATGCAACTTCATGCTATGTGTCCACATGGTATAGTTAATGCAATCGAAATGTGGAGGCTTGCCCATAGGAATAGACAAGTAGTTAGAATGAGAGTTCAAGTGCTCATAGTTAAAAGGATATCGAGTGTAATCTTCTTCACTCTTCTTGATCTTCTTCTCTTTCTCAAGCCTTCTCCTCCTCTTGGCTTCATCTCTCACTCTTTGAAGAAGATTCGCGAGGTTCTTCACTTCTTCATTTTCATCTTCGCTTTCGATGTCGAAGGGAGGAGGTTTTGGCTTGGTCTTCTACGTATTATCGATCTTGAGAGGTGGTGACTTTGATCCTTGTTTGTCATTTGCGCTGTTCTCACCGGTACCGGTGGTGTCTTGGATTAGCAATCCCTTCTTGCCGCTTTCCCCCATCTCCTCTCCAAGCAGTTAAGCTCTAGAGAGAGTTAGGATCTGATACCAATTGAATGTTGTCTAGAGGGGGGTGAATAGGCTAAAAACCTGAAATTTCTTAACTAAAACTTAATCAGTACAAAAAGGACGAGCTAGTCCGACCAGGAACGGACTAGTTCGGTCAGGTAAGGTAAATGTGTGAAAGGAGAGATTTTTATGTGTTTTTCTTAGATTCACTTAATGTGAAATGAAGATAAACAACCTAGCAACCTAGTATGGCAATTTCAAGAAGCGAAAACCAGTTTAGCTAGATGGATCGCAAGATTCAAGTGAAGAACATGAAGAACTCTAAAAGTGATCTAACAAAGAACGAAGGTCAAACAAATCAAGAGACACCCGGATTCATCCCAAGGTTCAGCTTCATGAAGAAGCCTACTTCCCCATTGAGGAGTCCCCAAAGGACCGGGTATCTTTCAACCCTACCCTCACCAAGCCACCACGAAGGTCAGCTTGTTCTTCCACTAAATCACAGGTGAATAAAACAATTCTTGTAGCAACTCACAATTTGAGGCTCCCACAATATTACAACTCTAAAAGAGGTCGAATCACAACTCAGATCAACAACTCAAGTCGAGGGAATCAACCAAGAGCTCAATGCATGATCAATCCCTTCTCTCTTCTCTCTCAAATCCAACAAACCCTCAAGATTCGCTCTTAGGGCTCAAAGATGTGAAGAGGAAGGCTTTGGAGGGCTCTTGGAAGGCTATGGAGGTGCTAGGGTTCGAAAGAGGGTGAAGGAAAGTCGGATGATCCCTTTTTATAGGGGTCCCGACGCTTAGCCGTTGCCACAAGAAAAAGTCTGGACCAGTCTGGCCTTAGATCACGAACTAGTCCAGTCTTAGAGGACCACTTACATCACTCTTAACCAACCACAAAAGTCCCCACAACCTTTTGAATTCAAGCGTTCACAAGACCACGAACTAGTCCGCCCAAGAACAAACTAGTCCGATCTCACTCAGAACCTTTTGTTCTGGGTGAGAACGGACAAGTCTGGCTACCCGGACTAGTCTAGCCCCCCATGGCAGACAAGTCCAACCTGCCAGGACTTAGTCCCTACAGCCACCTCCAAACTCGAAATGGACTAGTCTGACCCATAACGGACTAGTCCGATCTCACACAGAACCTTTTGTTCCGGTCATAAACGGACAAGTCTACTAGGGCAAACTAGTTCATCCCCCTAAGGCGAACTAGTCTGGCCTTTCGGGACTTAGTCCCAGGAAGGCTCAGACCCACTCACCATGGACTAGTCCATCGCCAAACGGACAAGTCCGAACTCACTCAGAGGCTTTTGATCCGCCTAACATCAGATCACTACGATGTGGCCGGACTAGTTCGGCCTTCGAGCCCGGACAAGTCTGGCATTATCCTTAAGGCTGCCTAGACTCGTCTCTCCAACTAAACCTAAACAGACTATGAGCTCTTAGGTGATTCTCAAACCTTTTTCTCGGTACCCTGCGTACCGTATACCCCTTAGGACTGTAAAAAGACCAAAGGAACTTCACCCGTCTGAGTTGAAGACCTCCAAAGGCCCCATGTGTCATACGGGACCGGACCTGCCTCCCTTCTCTGGTTAGTCTCGGTGCTGCCACGTGTATACCGCAACCGGTGCTACGTCTCACACATGGGAAAGCTCCGGGCTAAACACCTGCGCGGCACCCCCGGACCTAACCCCCGACAGAGGGAAGCTCCAGTACTGACACGTGTACAATTGCACCGGACCTACCCGTCCCAGACGGTAAGCTCTGGAGCTGCCACGTGTCCAACCGCCGGACCTTCAGCCTCAGCAATCAGACTGGTGTACCCCCAACGGCTCAGACCTTCAAGGGACAATCAACGACTTCAAGACCCGATTAAGTGTCATTAATACCATATTAATGACACATGATCGGAGGGCCCTTAATACCAGTAACGGCACTGTCAAGGCCCGTTACCACACTATTAAGGGTAATTAACCTCATTAATTGTGTATTAAGCATCAGTAACCGCCAGGGCCACATGTCGGGTCAGGCTAACGATGTAACGACCAGTCCTTGTACTATAAAAGGACTGGTCGAGCGATACACAGGGGCTCTGGCTGACTCACTCTCTCTCTCTCTCTCGATTCGGGGACACTCAGACTCGACTCTGACACCACTCACAAGTGCTCATACGCTCAATACAACAACTACACACCCCGTGGAGTAGGGTATTACGCTTAGGCGGCCCGAACCACGCAAATCCTTGTGTCAACTTGCCATCGTGTTCTGAATCTCTGCGCGCCCATTACCGAACTACAAACTCCGCGGGCTACCAACAGTAGTGCTGGGAGTATTGTCGGAACCAGACTTCGACAGTTGGCACACCAGTAAGGGGCGCTTGAGATTCAAGGATGGTGAATTCTGCTGCTAGATAGTCCAACGGCAACCCTGCTGCGCAACCTACTGGAGGCAATCCCTCCAACATGCAGTAGCCAGCAGGTGTTGTGGCTCCAGCAGGAGTCATGGCACCGCCGCAACCGTCCGCACTGGTAAATCAAGCTGGACAGCGAGATGGGGCGTCTGCGTCGGTCATAGCAGCGGCGAACAACAATCCTGAACACTCGCTACATGCCGCGCGTGCTCTTCTCCAATGTCCACCACCTCCAGGAGCATCCCAGGGTGCAATGGAGCAGTGGATGGCTGATGTGGAACACTTGGTTGCAGCAGCAGCCGATCGCATCAGCAACCAAGGTCCTCCCCCCTCGGGGCAGGCCCCATCGCAGCATCGTACCATGTCGGGTAGACTTGGTCCGCACACTTCCCAACACAAGAGGCGAGTTGTGTCTCAACAGGCGACGTCGCTGCCTTCTGGGGATCGACGTACCCATACGGTAACCAGGCTTTCAACTCACGACCTCCGGGCGGAGCTTGATCGCCGTTACCGTCAACAGGATGGCCGTGTCCATATCGAGCGTGCTCGCGAAAGGCGAGAGGCTCGGGACATTCCTGCTTTTGAGGGAGTAGGAGGAGGTTGTTCTACCCTGGCCATGCACCTACGCATGGTCAGATAGCTGCAGAAGTTCCGGCCTCACCTGTCGGAGAAATTTGACGAGACTGTCAATCCCGCTGAGTTTCTCCAAATCTACTCTACCGCAACCCTTGCGACTGGAGGCAATGAGGCTGTAATGGCCAATTATTTCCCTATGGCTTTGACTGGGACCGCCAGGTCCTGGTTCATGAGCCTCCCGCCCGACTCCATCAACAGCTGGGCGGAACTGTGCCAACAGTTCACCGCCAATTTCGAGAGTTCATATACCCGACCAGACACAGAACTGGGCCTTTTTGCTGTCAAGCAGAAGGGGGGGGAGAGTCCCTGCGATCCTTCATCTAGAGGTTCTCCCAGGTACAAAACACTATACCTTCTATCTCAAGCGCTTCTGTCATTGTGGCATTTAGACAGGACAGACGAGACAAGAAGATGCTGGAGAAGCTGGCGACCAAGGAGGTCACCAGCGTCACGGAACTCTTCAGCTTGGCAGACAAGTGCGCCAAAGCTGCGGAGGGCTGTGAAATGCACTCCCAACCACCTCTGGAGGACAACAAAAAGTCCTCCAAGGGTGAAGCCACTACCTCCGGGAGTGGTAAGAATAAGAAAAAGTCCAACAGCAAGAAGAAGTCATCGGCTGGCACACCTACAGCCGCTGCTGCCGTAGCTCCGGGTGGCCGGGGGCCACGCACCGAGAAACAAACTCGACCGTCGTCTAAAGACAGAGGCAGCTCCAGGATGTGGTGTCCCATACACAAGACGAACAACCACAACTTGGAAGGCTGTCGCGAGGTCCAGAACCTTGCCAAGCGCTACAACAAGCATCGGGAAGAAGTTCCTTTCCGTCAAAGGGAAAGATAACAGAAAGTCGATGAAGCTCCATCTAAAGAGGAGTTAGGCTTTCAGGACCCTAAAAAGGTCCTGAAGGCTGTTTACACCTCCGTCGACGATGACTCCGACGTCTTTGACAACGAACGTCGGAAGACCATGAACACCATCTTTGGTGGTTCGTGGGACATCACCTCCCGCCGTGTCCTCAAGACAAGGCGGTGGGACATGGCCTCAGTAGCTCCCACTGCCAGGGCGGAGCCACACCGGAAGTGGATGGACACTGCCATCACCTTCGATGCTTCGGACTGCCCTCGGAACATGATCGGAGCTGGCCAACTTCCATTGATGGTATCTCCTACCATCAACAACATCCAACTCCACCATGTGGTGGTGGACGGAGGTTCGAGGCTGAATCTCATAATCTTTGAAGCTTTCGTCAAGCTTCAGCTCCGACCTTCGAATCTTCGCCCCTCCCGACCTTTCTCTGGAGTAGGTCCGAGGGCCATAACCCCACTCGGTGCCATTACTCTCCCGGTGACCTTCGGGACCCGGGAGAATTAGCGCACTAAGAAGTTGGTCTTCGATGTGGCACAGATCAACTTACCGTTCAACGCCATCTTAAGCAGGCCAGCCTTGTACAAGTTCATGGCTGCCGCCCATTATGGCTACTTGGTGTTGAAGGTGCCAACACCAGCAGGAGTTCTCCGGATCCGTGGAGATCACAACACCGGAGTGACTGCTCTGGAAGAACTCCATGCGCTTGCTACAGCGCAGGAGGAAGAATCTGGAAAGGAGCAAGCTCCGAAACCCCCGAGCATTCATCATCGAGGCTCAACCTTCGCACCTCGCGTGCAACCAAGCGGTGACACCGATATTCCCGTCAAAGTCGTCCAAATCGGTTCCAACGCTGCTCAGACCACCCGTATATCGGGAGGTCTGAATGACAAATAGAAACTCGCGCTCGTCACTTTCCTCCAGGCTAATGTTAACGTGTTTGTCTGGCAACCGTCACAAATTCCTGGGATCCCTAGGGAAGTGATCAAGCACAATCTGAAGATATATCCCGACGCTCGGCCTGTACATCAGAAGCCTTGGAAGCAATCAGTAGAGCGACAGAACTTCATACGTTAAGGAGTGAAGAAGTTGCTTGAAGCTGGATTCATCCGAGAAGTCTTCCACCCAAAATGGCTGGCAAACCCAGTCGTTGTACCCATGGCCGGCGGGAAGTTTCGGATGTGTATCGACTACACTACACTGAATAAGGCATGTCCAAAAGATCCATTCCCACTACCTAGAATAGATCAGATAGTGGATTCCACCTCTGGGTGCGAATTACTGTGTTTCCTAGACGCATATTCTGGGTATCATCAAATCAGAATGTTTAGGGAAGATGAAGAGCATACTTCCTTCATCACAGTAGATGGATTATATTGTTACACTGCCATGCCATTCGGTCTCAGAAACGCTGCTTCAACGTTTGTACGATCTATGTACAAACTTTTGGAGAGCTTATTAGAGACGTAGTGGAAGTGTATGTCAATGACATCGTCGTCAAGATTAAGAACAAGGAGTCATTCCTTGACACCTTGCAAGCTGTCTTTGACAAGTTGCGAGTCGCATGCACAAAGCTGAACCCGGACAAGTGTGTCTTTGGGGTTAGCTCCGGAAAGCTTCTTGGATTCTTCGTGAACCACCGAGGAATACAAGGGAATCCGGTGAAGATTAAAGCTATTGAAGACATGCGACCACCAGCTCGCATCGAAGATGTCCAAAAGCTGATTGGATGTCTAGCTGCCCTCAGCCGGTTCATCTCAAGACTAGCAGAACGGGCACTACCCTTCTTCAAGTTGTTGAGGAAGTCCGGACCATTCCAATGGTCTGAAGAAGCAGAAAAGGCATTCCAGGAGCTGAAACAGCTCCTCACCACTCTACCAACCTTGGTAGCTCTGAATCCTGGTGAGCCACTTCTGCTTTATATTTCGGCAACTGACGAAGTTGTCAGCATAGTTCTGGTTGCGGAAAGACCAGAACCATCTCTAGTTCAGGAATACAGACCCCTTCGGGAGGGTCCAGAGCTACTTGAAGATGAGTCTGGGTCCCAGCTCCCAGACCCAAATCCTCAAGGCGAGATGCCAGAGGATCAACCTCCTTCAAATGAAGGAGTCACTACTGCTGAACAAGAAGATTCGGACCCCTCCGGGAAGGTCCAGATCACTTCAGAAGAAGCTCCGGGTTCCTCCAGCAGGAACCCAAAGGTCCCCAAACAGGGTTCGGACCCCTCCGAGAGGGTCCAGATTGATGAGGAGGAAGCTCCGAGCCCCTTTGGGAGGGTCCGGACAGTCCAACGCCCAGTGTACTTCATCAGCAAAGTACTTCATGACACCAAGACTCGGTACCTGGAGGTGCATAAGCTGCTTTATGCAGTTCTTATTGCTTCTAGGAAGCTCCGACACTACTTCCAAGCTCACAAGATTTCAGTGGAAACTTCTTATCCACTGCGTGCAATCTTGCATAATCCCAACTCTACTTGGAACATTGCAAAGTGGGCAGCAGAACTGGCCGAGTTCGATCTTAAATTCGTCTCAAGACAAGCGATCAAGAGTCAAGTACTGGCGGACTTCGTGGCGGAATGGACCCCCTCTCCATCAAATCATGGGGGCCCCAATGAGCAGAAGCTGGAACCCAAAGCTTCGGTCTTCACCGAGCCTCACTGGACTCTGTACTTTGACGGCTCTGTGCAAAAGCAAGGAGCCGGAGCTGGGGTCCTTCTCCTCGCTCCGACCGGGGAGAAGGTTAAATATATGGTTCACCTTGACTTCAAAGCGACCAACAACATGGCAGAGTATGAAGCATTAATCTATGGGCTCAAGGTGGCACTATCGTATGGTGTCAAGCAGCTGTTGGTAAAGGGTGATTCACAGCTTGTTGTAAAACAAGTCAAAGGTGAATGCTATTGCAACAACCCTCAACTAGCTGCATACCTACTTGAAGTCCAGAAGCTTCAGAAGGACTTCGACATCCTAGATCTTTGCCATGTCCAGCGTCTCAACAACGCTGAAGCTGATGAATTTTCGACGAAAGCTTCAACCGGAGCTCCGACTCCCGACGGAACCTTCATCTGGAGATTGTCAAGACCAACAGCTCATCCTGTCGAACTGAGCGAAGAGGGTAAGACCAGCACCTCGAAGCTGGCGGTCCCGATGACCCTGTTACCATGGCGTCCATCAAGGGTCGTAGGTGTGCAGGAAGCTCCGAGCAACCCAGCACGCAAGACTCAAATCCTTAAGTTAGCTCCGACGCATGGATCTCAGAGATCTGGAGCTACTTGAAAGACAATTTCCTTCCTGAAGATAATGTATCCGCTGACCGGATAGTTAGATTGGCTAAAAGATACACACTGGTAGAAGGGGATCTCTACCGGCATGGTGCCAACGGCGTCCTAATGCGGTGCATTACAAGGGAAGAAGGTTGTGAGCTCCTCGTAGAAATCCATGGAGGCGAGTGTGGAAACCACGCGTCTTCCCGCACGCTGGTCGGTAAAGCCTTCTAGCATGGCTTCTACTGGCCTACAGCGCTCCAGGATGCAACCGAGCTAGTGAAGAAATGTGAAGCATGCCAGTTCCATGCAAAGCAAATTTACACACCAGCTCAACCCCTACAAATGATACCTCCTACATGGCCATTTGCTGTGTGGGGGATGGATATCTTTGGACCTTTCCCAAGAGCCATCAGAGGTTACAAGTTCCTGTACGTTGCCATTGACAAGTTCACCAAATGGTCGGAAGCAACTCCAGTTGTGACAATAAACAAGCAATCAGCTATCAACTTCTTGCAGTCCACCGTATGCAGATTTGGAGTCCCAAACAAGATCATAACTGACAACGGGACCCAATTCACAAGCTTTGCATTCCAAGGATATTGCGAAGACCTCGACATTCAAGTCAGCTACGCTTCTGTAGCTCACCCGGCAAGCAATGGCCAAGCTGAGAGAGCAAATGCAGAAATCCTAAAAGGACTCAAGACGCACATATGAGCGCTTGAAAAAACATAGAGCCAACTGGATCGAAGAGCTTCCGCCCACACTATGGGCCAACAGGACAACTCCAATCCGGTCAACTGGGGAGACACCCTTCTTCCTGGTGTACGGAGCTGAAGCAGTCCTTCCTCCGGAAATCACTTTGGGGTCACTCTGGGTCTGGACCTTCGACGATTCCACGCAGGACCAGCTCCGGCAAGAAGACCTTGACCTCCTTGAAGAGGGAAGGTGTTGGGCAGCTGTTCGGAATGCCCGATACCACCAAGCTCTTCAGCTCTATCACCAACGGCATGTTCACAGCCGACAGCTCGAGGAAGGCGATCTGGTGCTATGGAGAATACAAACTCGAGAAGGGTTAAACAAACTATCCCCCAGCTGGGAAGGACCCTTCCGTGTGATCAAAGTATCTCGTCCCGGATGTGTTCGCTTGGCAACCGAGGATGGGACACCGCTCCCTAATCCTTGGAACATTGAGCACCTCCGTAAGTTTTACGCTTAATATCACGGAGGTGAGTCTGTAGTTACATGTGATGTATGTTATCGAGTCATTGTACAGAGTCGGGTAGCTCCTTCAGGAGAACAGTCGGACTTTCCCCGGAAGGTACGCAAACTTCAGGCAACACTTGTCACAGTCTCAGAACTAAAAGTGTAGCTAGCTACCTTGGGTCAAACGAGAAACGAAACACACTTAGCCTGATTCCATACCCTAAGAGTGTACTTGTTTCCCCTGTACCCGAACCTATAATGAAAGACATCATTGTGTGAAAATAGACTCCACGTGCATTTACTTTGTACAAGCTCAATATTTTTTTTATTTTACTCTTTCTTGTCTATAACAAAGTTGTGCAATTCTTAAGAAACTTTAGTTCGGCCAATTCATATATAATTCAAGTTGCATTGTCAATTCTTCCGGGTCTAAATATTGTTAATGGTCTACTCGTCTGAATGCCGCCAAGCCAATCTAGGTCCGGAGTGTGCTATCGACTTAGCCTGGTCCTGCACCCTAAGTATGCCACTCTACCTACACCCTGGCAGGCCAAAGTAAGGCGAGTCCAGAAACGATCGGACCTGGAGAAAACAAACTAGTGCACTTGATTGTATTTAGAATTGCGTTCGACCTAAAAATTTCTTTTGAGAATAGTAAGCCGCAAACGAGTTATAGAGAAGAAATGGATTTTACTGTTTTTCTTGACTTCAGTGTGCAGGAAAAATAAAGATTTCATGATGATGATGGATGAAGCCGGAGCTATCAAGGCTCCGACAGCCCCTAAGGTGGTCTACTGTCGATGTTTCAAACATTGATAGTAGACATTGCCGGAGCTACAAAGTTCTGGCAAATCCAGGGGCCAGCCGTCAACGTGAAGAAAAGATGGTGGGAAGACTCCCCAGTGGGGTGTGCTGTCAATGCAGCGCGTGTTGACAGTAGTCGCTGCCGGAGCTACCAAGCTCCGACAACCCCAGAGGACTAACCGTCAATGCTCTGCGTGTTGACAAGGATCACTGCTGGAGCTACTAAGCTCCGACAACCTCAGGGGGCCCCTACTATCGGCGACTTCGGACCTACAAACTATAAGTCCGAAGCGCGCAAGTCTTCAACAAAATGCTACGTCCTCTTGGTACATGTTCACAATCAAATTGTGTACATCTACCAGGGGGCCAAGTGGGACAAAGGTGTTGAAGACAAAAAATGAAACTCATAAAATTCTTGGATTTCATTCATTTGGAGACAATAGATTACAAAATTGGAGAAAAAAAGAGAGAATACAAGCGGGAGCTACAAAGAGAGAGTCCTAGACCCTATGGAAGAATGAGGCGACCTTCTGGGCAACCTCTGACACGCTGGCTCTGGCGGCTTCTCCCTTTCCGTCGATGGGGCCTTGAAGCACTGGGTCCAGCGGGAAGTGAGGGTCCCGGCTTGTGTAGCACGTCAGCATGAACTCTACAACGTTCTTCGCCAGGGATTGTCCCTCGGTTTCCAGCTAGTCCGCGATGACATTGCCCATCTTGGTGAGCTTGTTGCCCGCCGAACTCAACACATGCAAAGCATGGTCCAGCTCCGGCTCTGGATCATCCGAACGCACGGGACTAAAACCCATCAGCGTTAGCGCGTCGTTGGCTTTGACCAAGAAGTCCCAAACTTGTTGGGACTCCGCAGCCCTCGAGCCTCGCATCTCTTCCAGGGATCTTCTGGCCGCCGCAAGCTCCGAATTCTCCTGGGCAAGGCGCTCAACCTCTTTGGCGTTCTGCTGAATCTTTTCAGCACATTGCCTTTCGAGTTTTCTAAGCTCCTCCTCCTGGAGGTGGATCTTGTTCCGGCGGTCAACCAAGTCCTTCTCCTGGCCCCGCACTTTCTTCTCCCAGGCAGCAATTTCATCCTCCCTCTTGTGGAGGTCCTGTCCTCGTTGCCAGGCCTTCTTCTCCTCTTTCTCGCAGCGCTCCTCCAGCTTCTTGGTGCGCTCTGCGAGACTCTTGTCACCCAGAGTCAGCCTCTAAGTCAGCTCCTCCTCCCTCTTCACGAGGTCATCCCGCAGCTCCAAGAGTTTTTGCTCTTCATCTTTGAGCTTTTTCTCCCGCTCCTTAAGAGCCTCCCGACGCTTGATGAGGCTGTCGTGAATGGCGCTGAGCCTCTCTTCACGATCATTCGCTGCATTATTAGCAGCTACGGCCTGTTCATGGATGGCCCAAGACTGGTTGTCGAGGGATCGCACCATGCTTTCCCTCTCGTCCAGCAGCTGGCCCCAGTACCCCATGCGGGCCTTCTCCTTCTTCACCCACTCCCTGTTGTCAGCCAGCCTGGTTTGCACTAGCTTGGTCTTGAATTGGAGCCGGTTGCGCCACCTCCTAAGGGTTTAGCGCTCCTCCTCGAGGGCCTTGCTGTCATGGTAGAAGGCCAGCTGTACTTGACGAAGGCTGGAGCAGGTGTTGTCAATAGACAACAACAGAGGGATCGGCTTTAGACCTGTGGGGGTCCTCTCCGCTGGTTCTAGTGGGTTCTCCATAACAAAAATTGGGTCCCACTCTACAAGAGCGGTCCCCTGAGCTTCCACATCACTAGGGCCACCCTCCGGAGTAGCCTTGGCCACCACCGAGGAAGGTCCTGCAACAGAAGTTTAGACCTCCAGAGTTGGCTCCGAAGGTCCCGCCGCCAGGTCATCAACAACTGGTCCCTAAGGCGGGGGACCAGCAACTTCATCTTGGCACCCTGGCTCAAGCGCGGGCATCTCCGAAACCATCACCTCCAGGGCATGTGTTGAAGGTTCGATCGGAGCTGAAGCCACTTCCAGCTCCGACGCTGACGCCTCCTCCACCGCCGGTTCAGGCGCTTGTGCTTCAACCATCATGGGCTCGGGCGCCGGCACTTCTTCGACAACCAGCTCAGGCGCCGACACTTCTTCAACGATCGGCTCAGGCGTCAGAACTTCATCAACCACCGGATCTACCGTTGGGGCTTCATCAACACCCAGATCCACCGTCGGGGCTTCATCAACCACCGGCTCCGCTGCCGGGGCTTCATCAACATCCGGCTCTAGGGTCGGGACTGCAGCTACCTCCGGCTCTAAGGCTGGAGTGTCCATCATCTCAGCATCCAAACCCGGAGCTTCAACCTTCGGGGCTGGTGCCGCTGGTACATCTTCATTCCCATGGTCCGGCGCTACCACGGGAGCTTCAGGGGATGACTCAAGGTCAAGGACCACGACAGCTGGCATCGGAGCAGCCGCGACCTTAGCCACCTCTTGGGGCGGCGCTGGAACTGGAGTCGGAGCCTCCGCTTCCATAGCCTCAGTCGCTGCTGCAGTAAGCGGAGCTTCAACCCCTTTTTTGGGTACCCTTTGGATGAAGGACGAAGACACTTAAAACGTAGTTACAACAAAAAACAACCAACTGAGGTAAAAAACCAAACTTACCTCGGAAGACTTCCGCTCCAGCTAGCGCGGAACCTCTTCCCCGAACACTCGGGCCAGACCCTGTCGCCACTTGCGTGGTAGCTCCGGAAGGTTCCCCGGAGCTTGATGTTGCCGTCGGCGTCACCTTGGTTGAGGCCCCCCTCGAATGAGAAGGACCCCCGGACCTGGAGCCCTCAGCAGGCCCTGGTACCAGAGCCACATGGCCGGAGCTAGCACCCCGGGGAGATGCTGATGCTGGGGTGGTTGCCGCTGTTGAAGACCTTCCCCTCCGGGGAGAAGGAGCTACTGCGGAAGGAGCATGTTTGACGGACCTCCCGTCAGAGTGCTTCAACTTCCTCTTACGGCTCGAGGGCTTGGCCAATTCTTTGCCCTTGCCCACGACTTCAACTCTCTGTCTCGGGGCACAAGAGGGACCACCCTCGGAAGCTCCGGGGATCGCCAACCCGGTGGTCAAACACCTCTCAACTTCATCGAGGTCGTCAAGCACCGGCATCTTCCACCGGAGCTCCCTACTGAACTCCGCCTCCATGTTAAGAGGGAGGAAAGCCGCTAGCGGAGTCAAGTCGTCACCCTCGACGTCAATGTCGTGCTGGAACTTCTTGAGGTGAAACTCCAAAGCTGCGCCTTCCATGTTGGACTTCAAACCGATCTCGATCCAGTCATCATCCATCACGCTTTTGAGGGCCCAGGCGAGCTTCTCCCTCTTCTTCAGTGGAGCCCACCTGTTGACTAGGAAGTTGCATAATACCGACTGTGGAGTCACCCCTCCCTCCACACATTGGCGGATCCTGGTCAGAGCAGGGTTGAAGGCGTCCGATAGCACCGGAAATTCGCTCCAAGCTTCAGTGTCGACGTTGGGGAGGCCTTCAGGCAGCTCCAACTTCTCATGCTCCTCCACCCTGATGACAATCCAATCCTTCTTCCAGTCGTCCCACTTGCCAGAAGAGAACGACCGCAAGTACTTGTACGGGCACTTCTTGCGCTTCACAAAATAATAGAAGCCAAGGTACTCGTCACTTTTGCCGGTGGTGTGGATGGTGAAGAAGGTGCGGAAGAGCTCGACGCAGGGGGGAATACCTACCCACATCTCGCAGAAGTGGATAAAGATTGACACCAGAAGAATGGAGTGGGGGCCAAGGTCGTACAGCTGCAGACCATAAAAGTCTAGCAGCAACAAGAGAAAAGAGGAGAAGGGTGGGATCAGTCCCACCATGGCGTACGCGGAAAAGTACACCATGTCGCCGGCGTGCTCCTTCTTGAACGGAAGCTTGCCAGCATGGACCAGGTGATTGAAAGAGTCATTGGACCACCCCATGAGGGCCCGGACCTTCTTCAGATCACCGTCGGTCTTAAGGCGGCTCTTGCGGAGACCCAACTCCATCGCAGCACAGCGGGGCGAGAGATGAAAAGCTGGCTAAAGTTTGGAGGATTCGAGCGCAAGTTCAAATGAAGGCGTAAAGAATCCCCAAACGATGAGCGCCTTCCTTTCTTATGTAAGCCCCCGCAACGCTTGGATGGAAACCGTAGAGGAGCCGATGACACAGTTTAAAAACTTCACCCTGCCAATGACAAGGAAGCCCGGGGCCACCCCGACGATCAAGTCGAGGTCCTTACCCCAGGCGAACGGTTGTCATCATGAAATACGGGAAGCCCGAGGGAAGCGGCCTGACAGGGCGCGCGGAACCGATACGGTTTTTGTATCGGGAACCGGCGACCTTCAATTGCGTGAGATCCTCACATGTCGCTTCCTGGATATGCCACGCGGCGTTGGTTTAACTGCGGACCATCACCAACGGCACATCCAAAGACCCTTGAAGACACGACTCAAAAACCGAAGGATGGACCCACCTCCGGGAGAACGACTTCATCCAAAAGGTCTCTCCCAGAGGTGGGCCCAGGGGGCCACTATCGGTACCCTGCATATCGTATACCCCTTGGGACTGCAAAAAGACCAAAGGAACTTCACCCGTCTGAGTTGAAGACCTCCGAAGGACCCACATGTCATATGGGACTGGACCTGCCTCCCTTCTATGGTTAGTCCTGGAGCTGCCACATGTATACCGCAACAGGAGCTACGTCCCATACATGGGAAAGCTCCAGGCTAAACACCTGCGCGGCACCCCCGGACCTAACCCCTGATAGAGGGAAGCTCCGGTACCGACACGTGTACAATTGCACCAGACCTACCCGTCCCAAACGGTAAGCTCCAGAGCTACCACGTTTCCAACCGCCGGATCTTCAGCCTCAGCAATCAGACTGGTGTACCCCCAACGACTCGGACCTTCAAGGGACAATCAAGGACTTCAAGACCCGATTAAGTGCCATTAATACCATATTAATGACACACAATCGGAGGGCCCTTAATACTAGTAACGGCACTGTCAAGGCCTGTTACCACACTATTAAGGGTAATTAACCTCATTAATTGTGTATTAAGCATCAGTAACTGCCAGGGCCACATGTCGGGCCAGGCTAACGATGTAACGACCAGTCCTTGTACTATAAAAGGACTGGTCGAGCGATACATAGGGGGATCTGGCTGACTCACTCTCTGTCTCTCTCTCTCTCTCTCTCGATTCGGGGACACTCTCAAACTCGGCTCTGACACACACTCACAAGTGCTCAGACGCTCAATACAACAACTACACACCACGTGGAGTATGGTATTACGCTTAGGCGGCCCGAACCACGTAAATCCTTATGTCAACTTGCCATCGTGTTCTGAATCTCTGCGCGCCCATTACCGAACTACAAACTCTGCGGGCTACCAATGGTAGTGTTGGGGGAATTGCCGGAACAAGACTCCGACACTTTTACTTGTCGCACACACTCTACTACAAGGCTAAACTCGACACAATGAATATTTAAACCCAAAATTCTATTATTTGAGTTTTTCACCACCTTTTTCGCTATTTGTCCTTTTTTGTGTCTCCAAATCCGTTCCACTTTCAATCACCTGTACTTCCACTTACAATGCTCATTAGTCCCTTAAGTGTTGTCATTAATCATCAAAATCTACGGGGATTCAGCCTAGATGCACTTTCAACTTATATAAAAAAAATTTCCTCTTTAAGAAGTGCGCAGACATCCACACTTGATAAACTTGAGCTTGAAATAGAAAAGAACAAAAAAGCTTGCTGCACTTAATAATAAAAACATGAAAGATGCTAGATGTTCTACAATAGATTTGCATTGTTCTAATTATGATAATCTTAATAAGAAAATACATGATGCTATGAATGAAACTTCTGTTTTGAACAATGCTTTACGTTCTTATGAAGTTAAATATTGTTCTAATTGCAAACTAAAAGGAAAAACTTCATGCAAAAACTGCCTAGACTTGTCTAAGAAACTTGATGGCATGCATAAGACACTAGAGCGGTTTTGTAATGCAAATAAGAACTTAAACTTGCTGTTGAATTTTTCCAAGTCTTGCAATGATAAAACTGGATTAGATTTTGACTATCATGCTCATGCTAAAGTGTATCCACCTAAGGTTGTTAAGTCATTGGAAAGTGGTTTGATTAAATCAGTTCCTAAACAGAAAGAAGTGGTTTTCAAGTTTGTCGGAATATTGTCTCATTCGGTTTCTAACAAACATGTTGCTTGCTCTTCTATACATGAATATAAAGTTAAATTGTCATTGTACCTATTGTGGTAGAGATGGTCATGACATAGAATTTTGTTATAGACTAGCTAAAAAGGAAAAGAAGCAAAGAATGCTAGCTAGATCACATAACAATGAAGCAAAATTTGCTGCACGTGCTGAACCGAATATTAGACATTAGCAAACTGTTGTGATGAGTCAAAAGCATGCAAAATTTTGTCCCAAACCTGCTGTTTTTTATACTACACATGTCACACCTCGTAAGTCAGTAGTTGGGAACAGGAATTGTCAAACTTTGGCTCATAAATCTGCTATTTTATCTTAGCTTTCGCGTGTTATTCCTGTTGGACATCGCATGACTCAGTACTGGATTCCTAAATGCCTTTTGACTAACCCCAGTATTGAGTCATCAATGTATTGTGCTTCTATGTAGGTTGCACGCTTGAGGAAGGAGAACTTTTGACTTGTGGATTCAGGTTGCTCACACCACATGACTGGTAACAAAGAATGATTCTCCTCCCTTTCTTTCATGTCACATGTAGAGAATGTTACTTTTGCTGAGAATTCTTCAACTCCTATAATTGCTAATGGTTCGGTTAGAGTAAATAATCACTACACTTTGAAGGATGTGGCGCTTGTTAAAAAATTTAAATACAACTCACTCAATGTTACATAGTTGCTAGATGAATATCTTGAAATTAGCTTCACTAAAGATTGCTACAAGGTTGTGGATTCGAAAGGTGAGCTTATGTTTAACATGTGAAAGTGCATCTAGGCATTCCCTTGTGGGCTTTGGATGATTGATGACAAACAAATGAGATTCTAATGAATTCGTTGAGATGAATGCATGTTAACTAAGATTAGATCATTGGTGCTCTCAAAAAGGTAAAAAATGAAGTGATGAAAAAGAGGAAAAGGCCCAATTGACGGATAAAGCGCGAAGTAGACTTAATTGTATAGGATGTGTGTGAGAGACACATCCCAAGAGCTCAAGCCTTTGTGTAGGGGTAAGGGCTTAAAATCAACCTTAATAATTCACTTAGCACTGGACTAATCTGTTCACAAACCGGACTAGTCTGTTCAACTTTTTGGAGTCTCACTTCAACTGCACCGGACTAGTTCATTCATGGACCGGACTATTCAGTTAAACTTTCTGATGTTCAATAACACTGTGCACCGGACAAGTCCATTTATGGATCAGACTAGTCCGAGAAACTCTCTAATGTTTCATAACACTATGAACCAGACAAGTCCGTTTGTGGACCATACTAGTCCGAAAAACTTTCAGATGGTCCAATACACAGGACACCGGACATGTCCGGACTCCTACCGGACTAGTCAGGTATACCTCACACATATTATGGTAGTGTGCTGCAAATCCACGCAGGTTTTACTCAGCACACCGGACAAGTCTGGTCCCCAGATCGGACTAATCCGTCCGTCGGGATCCCTAACGGAAATAATTTTGGAAACACTATAAATAGGAGATCCACCCCACAGACACAAATCTCATATTCTACTATCAAGAGCTGAAACCCTAGCGCTGTCACTCGTCCCAAGAGCACAAAAAACACATCTCCCCACGCATCTAAGGTCCTCAAAAGTGAAATTCTTTGAGTATTTAGATTTCGGATTGGGAGATCATTGTATACGCATCATTGAGCTCTTGGGGTTTGATATCTTTACACTCTTGCATTACTTGTAATCTTTTCAAGTGTATTAGATCACTTTTTCTGCTGTAATTTTTGTGGGGGCCTTGAACGTGTGAGGTTGCCCTACCAACTCAGTGATTACCCGTGATAGTGGAATCACGTCGGCCTTGTGTGGTGTCTTGATGGGGGAAAAGGGTTTGAAGAGACCCGGCTCCATGTGGGCCTACTCAACGAGGACGTAGATCTCTTTGGTGAGATTGAACCTCGGTAAAAATATGTGTCTCGTGTGCTCATCTCTTTACTTTTTCAATTATCATTATTTAGAGCATTCAATTGATCAAGCTTGTAACCTGAATTAACCTTGTATTTCAAGCGCAAGTTTGCAATACTAATTGTTCATTCAAGTTTGTTTGAATAATTATTTAAATTCCGCTGCTATAACATATACAATTTCTGCTCTAACACCTGATCAATTCACATCACACAAGCACACCGGACTAGTGCGCAGTTACACCGAACAAGTCCGGTCTACCAGGAATTTAATGATTTGATTAAGTGTGCAGGAAAATTTTCAAAAACTATTCACCCCCCTCTAGGCCACATTCAATTGGTATCAGAGTAGGTTCTCCATTTACGAGACTCACTGCTCGGAGAGATCAATGGTCTCTGACAAGAACAACGAGATTCTGAAAGGTGCCCAACACCAACGATGAACATGACACAAAGGCATTTGATGTACTTAAGGAAAACAAACACGATGATGAAGAAGGGTGTCAACTCAAGGCGCTTCTAAGAAAGAAACTTCTAAGCAAAAAGGGAAAGGAAGAAGATGAGAAGAAGATAGGCAGTGGTCATCATGACTACCCCCGATATCCTTATAATTACGATCATCTTAATTCTAACAATCATTATCTTTCAGTTCCTATGGGAAAACCTCCACATTTCAACAGAAATGATTATACCATGTGGAAGTATAATATGAAAATGCATCTTATATCCTTAAACCCTAGTATTTGGCATGTTGTGTGCACAGGTATAGATATTCTGGATACCGACGATGAACTCACTCTGGAGCAAGAGCAAGAAATTCACTACAACGCACAAGCCATTGCAGTAATCACTTCATCCTTGAGCCGAGAAGAGTTCACCAAGATTGATGGACTGGAAAGTGCCAAGGAAATATGGGATACACTCAAGACCGCACATGAAGGAAATTGCTCAGTTCGTGAAGCGAAAATTGAAATGCTTGAAGGAGAATTGGGGAGGATTGCCATTGAGGACGGTGAATCACCTCAAGAGATGTACAATTGAATGAAGGCGCTCATCAACAAGATTTGTGCCTATGGTAGGAAGAAGTGGACTGACCATGATGTGGCCAAAAGGATGATTAGAGCATTTATGCCATGAAATGTCACCTTGTGCTCTATGATCCGAGGAAGCCCGAGGTTTCACAAAATGACTCCGGATGAACTGTCGGGCAAGATCATCAACCATGAGATGATTGAGAATGAGGCCCAATATGTCAAAGACTTAGCTGAACTTACCTCCTCCAAGAAGAAAGAAGTTGCCCTCAAAGCAACTTGCAAGCCTAAAGGAAAGGAAGATCGTGAAGCACAAGATGAAGAAGACACAAGTGATGTGAGCACCGATTTGGATGATGATGAGATGGTGCTCTTCATCAAGAAATTCAAGCGCATGATGAGAAAAAGGAAGGGAAGCAACTCAAGTGATGGGAAGAGCAAGGAGAAAGGAAAATATAAGGCACGACGTACCTGCTACAGCTGTGGCGAGTATGGTCACTTTATGGTTGACTGCACATATGAAGAAACTAAGAAGAAGAAGGAAGCGAAGCCACAAGAGAAGATGACCTTCAAGGAAAGGAGGCAAGCTCACCAAGCGCACATTGGCAAGGAGTGGGACTCAAATGACGAGTCATCCTCCGATAAAGAAGAGGAGATGGCTACCATTGGCATCAAGAAGCCTACCAAGAAGTCTACTCTCTTCTTGAACATGGGAGGACAGGAGACTCATAATCATACTTGCCTCATGGCTAGGGAAGGCAATAAAAAGGTTCGACTTACACCTCCCTCGCTTAATTCCTCCATTGATGATTTTGATAGCTCTAGTGAAAAAATGAGGAAATGCTTAAAGGATTAAGTAAAACTGCTTTAAAGAAAATGAAAATGTTGTCGGATGAAATTTTTGAGAAGGAGGAGCTTGTCAACCGATAAGAAGATATGCTCATCCACGAAAGGAAGAGATATCAAGAGGTTGAGAAACTCCTTTAGCTTGAGAAGGAGAAGAGCAAGTCACTTGAGCATGAGCTAGCCTTGAGTAAAGAAACTTACTCAAAACTAGAAGACTCACACATTTCAATCAAGGATGAACTTGCTAACTTTTCAAAAGTTAACAAAATCCTTGAAGTGCAAGTTGAGTCACTCAAGCAAAGTGACTCCACCTCCTCCAAGAGCTCACCCTTCAAAGGTATAATTTGACAACAACTGTAACATGCACATGCTCTAGAAAGAAAAATATTGTTAAAGATGATTCTTCTGTTTCACACGCTAAACATCCATCCCAAAGTGGCATCTTTGACAAGGAAAAGATTAAATATGCACGTAATGCATATATGGTCACTAGACCTTCTAACGTCAAAGATGGTCTTGGGTTTAATAAAAAAACATGTCCACTAATGTTTAGGTTAAGAAGCAAATTACTTTTGCTAAGGAAACATCACATGAATCTGAATTGCAAATACTGTTCTGTACTTTTGATGCTTCCTATGTACTCATGAAAGATAAATCTGGACATGTTTTTGCTAAATATGCAGGGCCACGCCACAACAACTCAAAAACATGTGTGTGGGTGCCCATGACTCTTGTGACTAACCTGCGAGGACCCAAGCAAGTTTGGGTACCTAAAACCAAGAAATAACTCTGCTTTGCAGGCCTACTCCTCCGTGGATCAAAATGGGTGTTGGACAGTGGATGCACTAACCACATGACTGGAGAGCCGAATATGTTTGTGGAGTATCAGTGCAACGCGGATCTAAGTGAAGGAATATACTTTCAAGACAACGGCCAAGAAAAGGTCCTTAGTAACGGTAAAATTGAAATTTCTTCTCAACATACTCTTTCAAATGTTTTACATGTCGATTCTCTAGATTATAATCTTTTGTCCATATCTCAGCTATGCAACACAGGTTATAATTGTTTATTCACTAATGAGGGTGTGACTGTTTTTAGAAGAAGCGATGACTCGACTGCATTCCAGGGAATGTTGAAGGGAAAGCTTTATCTTATTGACTTCCACAAAGATAAAGCTGAACTCAACAATTGCTTGGTTGCAAAAACAAACATGGGATGGTTGTGGCATAGACAGCTATCCGATGTTGGGATGAGGAATCTTCAAAAACTTCTAAAAGGTGGTCACATATGAGGTTTAAAAGATGTTGTTTTTGAGAAAGACAGGTCGTGCAGCGCATGACAGGCGGGAAAACAAGTTGGAGCACCACACCCCGCCAAGAATGTGATGACTACCTCAAGACCGCTAAAAGTTCTTCACATGGACCTCTTCGGTCCAAATGCTTATATGAGCATCGACGGTAACAAATACGGATTAGTTATTATTGATGATTTTTCTAGATTTACTTAGGTGTTTTTCTTGTATGATAAATCGGAAACTCAGGGAATCCTCAAGAAATTTCTAAAAAGGGTGCAAAATGAATTCTCCTCAACCGTAAAGAATATTAGAAGTGACAATGGAACAGAGTTCAAGAATAGTCAAGTTGAGGAGTACCTAGATGAAGAAGCAATAAAGCATGAATTTTCGGCACTCTACTCCCCTCAACAAAATGTGGTGGCTGAAAGGAAAAATAGGACGCTAATTGAGATTGCGACGACGATGTTGAACGAATACAAGACTTCGGACCGGTTTTGGGCTGAAGCGGTGAACACCGCTTGTCATGCCTCAAAACAGTTGTATCTTCACCAACTCATGAAGAAAACACCATATGAGCTCCTCACCGTCTCAGGCATTATTGAAATAGCACGTGATGTAGTGTTTGATGAAACTAACGGCTCCCAAGTGGAGCAAGTTGATAAGTGTGTGCTAGATCAAGAAGAAGCCCCATGCCAAGCATTGAGGAGGATGGCACTTGGTGATATTCGACCTCAAGAATAACCACAAGACTTAAGTGCTCAAGATGAACCTCAACAGGAATGCAATGATCAAGGGAGAGCTCATGCACAAGATCAAGATCAGGAAGATCAAGAAGATCAATATAATCATGGAAGCAATGACCTAGGGGAGACATTGACAAGAAGAAAATTAAGTGCAAGCAACTTCACAAGCCCTCACCCAAGAGTACATCATAGTATACAAAGAGATCATCCCGTCAACAACATCATTGGAGACATTGCTAAGGGAGAAACCACTAGATCTCGCATAGCTAATTTTGGAAAATATTACTCTTTTGTCTCTTTTCTTTAACCATACAGAGTAGAGGAAGCACTAAAGGATCCAGGTTGGGTGATTACACTGCAAGAGGAGTTGAACAACTTCAAGAGAAATGAAGTATGGGAGCTTGTAGAAAGACCAAAGGCAAATATCGTAGGAACCAAATGGGTCTTTTGGAACAAGCAAGACGAACACGGAGTGGTAACAAGAAATAAGGCACGATTTGTGGCAAAAGGTTACTCACAAGTTGAAGGTTTAGACTTTGATGAAACTTTCGCTCCTGTAGCTATACTTGAGTCCATTCGTATTTTATTGGCATATGCTACTCACCATAATTTTAAGCTGTACCAAATGGATGTCAAAAGTGCTTTCCTCAATGGTCCTATTGAGGAGGAAGTAAGCAGCCACCAAGATTTGAAGATCAAGAGTTCCCCAACCATGTGTATAAACTGAGTAAGGCCTTTTATGGCCTCAACCAAGCTCCCCGAGTTTGCTATGAGTGCCTTAGAGATTTTCTAACTCAAAATGGTTTTAAAATTGGAAAAGCTGATTATACTTTGTTTACAAAACATTTTTATGATCATCTATTTGTATTTCAAATTTATGTTGATGATCTCGTTTTTTGTTCTACTAATAAATCTTTTTGTGAAGAATTTAGCAAAATTATGACAAACAGATTCAAGACGTCGATGGTGGGTGAATTGAAGTTCTTCTTGGGATTCCAAGTGAAGCAATTAAGAGAAGGCACCTTCATAAGCCAAACCAAGTACACGCAGGACATCCTCAATAAGTTCAATATGGACAAAGCCAAGCCCATCAAGACACCCATGGCAACTAATGGACATCTCGATCTCAACAAAGATGGTCCAAATGTGGATCAAAAGATATATCAGTCTATGATTGGTTCATTACTTTATTTATGTACATCGAGGCCAGATATCATGCTTAGTGTTTGTATGTGTACAAGGTTCCAAGCCGTACTTAAAGAGTGTCATTTAATAGCTCTAAAAAGAATTTTAAGATACCTTGTGCACACACCTAACTTGGGCCTTTGGTATCCCAATGGATCTAAGGTTAACTTAATAGGATATTCCGATGTCGACTATCCAGGATGCAAAGTTGATAGAAAGAGCACGATAGGGACTTCCCAATTTCTTGGCAGATCCTTAGTTTCATTTTCATCTAAAAAGGAAAACTCCATTGCTCTTTCCATAGCCGAAGCGGAGTATGTTGCAGCCGGTAGTTGTTGCCACAACTACTTCGGATGCGAAAAACTCTAAGGGATTATGGTTACAATCTGAACCATATTCCACTCCCATGTGATATGAAAGTGCCATAAAAATTGCACACAATCCAGTAGAACACTCAAGAACTAAGCACATCGACATTCGTCATCATTTTCTGAGAGATCACTCACTAAAAGGTGATATAGTAATTTCACATGTTAGAACTGCAAAACAACTTGCAGATATATTCACAAAGCCACTAGATGAAAAGAGATTTTGTGAGCTGGGAAATGAACTAAATATACTTGACTCTCAAAACGTGGCTTGAAACACTGCATACTGCTTGAATCTTCAAAGTTTACTTACATTGCGAAAAACTATCCCTTATCTCGATTTCTCTTGAAAACTATTTAAAATAGTTAATCTTGGTGAATTATGACCATTGTATGATTATTGATTGCTTACTGGCCATATTCATCAAGATTATTTGTGAAATGATATCCTTTAAATCACTATTAGATCAAACTTCCAATATCACCTTGGTTCTTATTATGATCAGTCCAACTGACCCGGACTAGTTCGGCGTCAGCACCAGACTAGTCCGTTCTTTCAAACTAGTTCGGGCCTGGTCCGGCATACCGGACTAGTCCGTATTCCTAGGGTTTAAATCCAGTCCGACGCCCAGACTTCTTCCTCCCCTCACAATCGCATTTGCTTTCTCTCTCCTCAAAACCTAGCTCCCAAGGCGATTTTTTCTTTTGTCCACCAAAATCAAAGTTTTCTTACTAGAAATATTCCCCTCGGCTCGGAGCTTAATCTCTCCAGACTAATCCGGACCAAACTTCGCGCTTTCGTCTCCAACCGTCAATTTTTTGGTAAAAAATCTCACTTAACCCTAGTTCCCACCTTTCCTCCAATCTTGCTTATTTTTCTTGAATCCTAGGGCATACATTGCCTTTCTATATGTATTCCTATTAGATTCCCACTCGTTTTGCATCACTTCGAGCTAGATTTGTTGAAATAGGAAGTTAGGGTTCATAGGTCAGTCCGGACTAGTCTGGTGTCTGGTGAGGACAAGTTTAGTCCCCCGGACAAGTCCGCACTCTGAAAACAAGTTCGGTACCCTAACAAATTGAACCTATGAATTCTTATTTCCACAAATACTACAATCAATTCTTATCAATCCTAGAAATCCCCTGTCATGCACAATGTCATCAGCTTCCGAGGATAACTCATTTGACTATGAAGCCGAGCGTGAACGTGCAAGTGTGCAAAGACCCAAAGAGAGTCGTGAAGAAGAGACATGACTACAATTCTCACTCCTTTCCTCCAGATGATGCCCTTCCCAAGAAGAGGAGAGTGGTACTGAAGAAAGCTCTAAGCAAGGATGGTGCTGGTGCCAGCTACACCGTACCTAGAAGGAGTGCCAACAAGGGCACAGGACTTGGTAGTGGTCCTATTGGTCCATTCAAGATGAAGGCCCCTATTTACCGCAACGTACAACCTTCAAATGATGATTTCACTAGAAAGGGAAATGAACTGGCTGATAGATACAAGAAGATTGAAGTCTATGAGCAGCCTAAGCAGTCAGCTAATCCAAGGTTCTGGAGCAACTTTCATGTTGACTATTATGAGCATGTTTACATGAAGATGAGGCACCCGGTGACTGAAAGTCAGTGGGTCAATATCACCTACCTCCAATCCAAGAAGTGCCAAGCCTATCAAGAGTCCTGGAAGCATTGGAGAGACATGGATTGAAGGATCTTCTATCCTTCCGTTATAGTTGGAACAATGAAGTCATCATCCAATTTTACTCTACTCTCTACTTCACCCGTGATGATGGGGATAAGATGATTTGGATGACACATAGATCCATGTATAGTGTCACCTATGAAGAGATTGCAAGGATACTTCATCTTGAGAATTCTGTGGATAATGACCTTACAATTCACAATCTAAATCCTTTGGAGAAGAAAGAGCTAAAATTCCTCTATGACACAAGAATGCCTTACAAGCCTCCAACTACCAAGTATTTGAAGCCATTCTTTGCATTCTTGAATAGAATTTTGAGGAAGACCATAGCTCCCAAGGAAGGAGATGCAGGAACCATCCAAGGGACTGTAAGGACCTTGATAAAAGTGATAAGCAAGAAAAGGACTTCCATGTATTTTAATATATCTACAATGACATTGTGAACATTTCAATCACTCCAAACAGGTCCTGTTGCTATGCACCTTACATCATGTTCATGATTGAGAAGGTCACTGGCTATGAGTTTGTTAAAGATGTTGAGCAGAGATCTAAACGAGCAAATGAAGGCACAAGGACTCCAGCTGTTAATCCTGCTCCTCCACCCTCTAGAGAGTCCTCCAGTGGTGTACTAAAAATTCTTACCTCCATCTTTGCATCTTGTCGCAAAGTGGAAATTAAATAGCACAAGGAAAGTTTGGTCAGGAAGAGACATCAAAGATACATGAAGGCCAACATCAAAGCTATTTGTGAGAAGCTAGAAATTGAGCTAGTGGGATGACCTCAGATTTCAGAGGATTCACAAGAAGATATCACTGAGATGGCTCCCCTCACTGAGCAAGAGTTGAGCTCATTTGGACTAGCAGGTGTCTCCGCTCCTCCTCTTCAGCTTGGACTTGAAGAGGAAGATGAAGAGAGGACCAAGAGTGAGGGAGGCAGTGGCGAAGAGTGATTCCACTCAAATTTTCCCTTTTTGGTGCCTTGATGCCAAAGGCGGAGAGATTGAGACTAGTAGCTTATTTTGTAACCTTAAGGACTAGTCATCGAGGACATGTATCTTAATTTGAATTTATTGTAATATTTGTGGATGTTCCTATGTTAATTAATATGAATGTGTGATGTTTATTCAATATTGTTGTGATAGTTGCTTTTATCATCGTTGTGTTCTTATTTTTGCACTTCACATTATTGATCACACACACTCTATAGGCAACCCACCATAATGGGTGCATATATGTGAGAAGTTCTTATTCTTCATTTGTCATTCTCATATATGCACACTTTATGAAAATCAATTTTTACTCTTATTTGTGAAATCTAAATTGGTTGTCATCAATCACCAAAAAGGGGGAGATTGAAAGTGCATCTAGGCATTCCCTTGTGGGCTTTGGAAGATTGATGACAAACAAATGAGATCCTAATGAATTCGTTGAGATGAATGCAGGTTAACTAAGACTAGATAGTTGGTGCACTCAAAAAGGTGAAAAATGAAGTGATGAAGAAAAAGGAAAAGGCCCAATTGATGGATAACGTGCAAGTATACTTAATTGTATAGGATGTGTGTGAGAGACACATCCCAAGAGCTCAAGTCTTTGCGTAGGGGTAAGGGATTAAAATCAACCTTAATAATTCACTGAGCACCGGACTAGTCTGTTCACAAACCGGGCTAGTCCGTTCAACTTTCTGGAGTGTTACTTCACAGTGCACCGGAATAGTTCGTTCATGGACCGGACTAGTCTGTTAAACTTTCTGATGTTCCATAACACTGTGCACCGGACAAGTCCGTTCAAGAATCGTACTAGTCCGAGAAACTCTCTGATGTTTCATAACACTATGAACTGGACAAGTCTGTTCGTGGACTGGACTAGTGCGAGAAACTTTCTGATGTTCCAATAGACAGCGCACCGAACATGTGCGGACTCCTACCGGACTAGTTCGGTATATCTCACACATATAAGGGTTTTTAGTGTGCTGCACATTCCACGCGGATTTTACTCAGCACACCGGACATGTCCGGTCCCTAGAGCAGACTAGTCCGGCTGTCGGGATCTCTAACGGTTATAATTTTGGAAACACTATAAATAGGAAATCCACGACCCCACAAACACAACTTTCATATTCTACTGTCAAGATCTGAAACCCTAGCGCCGCCACTCATCCCAAGAGCACAAAAACACATCTCTCCACGCATCTAAGGTCCTCAAAAATGAAATTCTTTGAGTATTCAGATTTGGGATTGGGAGATCATTGTCTACGCGTCATTGAGCTCTTGGGGTTTGATCTTTTTACACTCTTGAATTAGTTGTAATCTTTTCGAGTGTATTAGATCATTTTCTGATGTAATTTTTGTGGGAGCCCTAAACGTGTGAGGTTGCACCACCAACTTGGTGATTAGTCGTGATAGTGAAATCAAGTTGGCCTTGTGTGGTGACTTGACGAGGGAAAAAGGTTTGAAGAGACCCGGCTCTGTGTGGGCCTCCTCAACGAGGACGTAGATCTCTTTGGTGAGATCGATCCTCGGTAAAAATCCGTGTCCCATGTGCTCATCTCTTTACTTTTGCAATTATCATTATTTGGAGCATTCAATTGACCAAGATTGTAATCTGAATTAACCTTGTATTCCATGTGCAAGTTTGCAATACTAATTGTTCGATCAAGTTTGTTTGAATAGTTGTTTAAATTCTGCTGCTATAACATATTCAATTTCTACTCTAAAACTTCATCATTTCACATCAGACAAGCACACTGGACTAGTCCGTTGTTACACAGGACAAGTCCGGTCTACCAGGAATTTAACGATTTGATTAAGTGTGCAGGAAAATTTTCGAAGTCTATTCACCCCCTCTAGGACACATTCAACATGTCTCAGTTTGGAAGAGTTTTTAAAGCTGCTTTTGATATGTCATCCTCTAAGCATAGGTGTCTAGTTGCTAATGATTCAAAAGACATATATTTTTGTCATCGCAGACTTGGTCAAGTTGGCTTTGATCAGCTCATACGTGTTAGTGGTCTTGATCGCATATGTGGGTTACCTAAGATTAAAGGGGACAAAGAAATTGTGTGATATTCTTGTAGACATGCTAAGATAGTTGTAGGTTCACATGCTCCACTCACAATGATCGTGACAACAGCACCAGCACAACTTTTACACCTTGACACCATAGGTCCTTCACGGGTTCAATCTTTTGGGGGTAAATGGTATGTGCTTGTTATTGCTTATGATTATTGTAGATACTCTTGGGTTATACTTTATGACATCTAAGAAGGAAACTTTAAGTCACTTTATAAGTTTGGATCTTAGACTTTCACTTGATCACCCAGGATCTTTAAAAGCACTTAGAAGAGATAATGGGACCGAATTTAAAAATCAATCATTTGATCACTTTTGTGCTGAAAATGGAATAGATCATCAAATTTCTTCACCATTTGCATGCCAACAAAATGGTGTCATAGAAAGGAAAAAAAATAATCTTATTTAAGATGGCTAGGACTATGCTTTATGAATATCAAACTCCTAAGAAATTTTGGGCAGATGCAATTGCAACAGCTTGTTATATCTCAAATCAAATTTTCTTGTGTGCTAAGCTAGGAAAAACCTCATTTGAGCTTCGGCTTGGACATAGGACTAGTTTCACACACTTTAGCTTCAGTTGCAAATTGTAAAGGGGTTTAGGCCTGACCTTCCAAATGGTAAGTCAATTGAGATGGAGAACTAGACATTGATGATCCGCGGCACACAAGCAGCTCGAATACCCCTACAATTACTACACCGTTGCTCCATTAATTATCAACCGTGCTGCACACGCTTGCCCTCGCCAAGAAGGCTAATCCCTGCAAGTTCAACCGAGAACACAAGCAAGAAGGTAGAAGACGCGATCTAAAATCACGAAGTTGGGGTCTCACAAATCTTAGAATGGCGAAAGTATTAATCTAAGCAAAACCCACCGAATATGGCCGGAGGCTGCAGTATTTAAAAACTAGGGTTCGGCCAAAGGACTCTTAGACGCGTCCTTAATGGACTCATACGGGATACAAGGCCCAAAGGCCCAATATAGTGGCATAGCACAGGACAAAAATCTGGACTCAACTTGTTTTGATGATTCATGATTACTCCGAAGGAATTTTGATTTGGGGCCAAAACCATCGGAAATTTTAACTTCTCCTCTTTCCGTGCATATGTAGAACTTCGTAAACGGAGTCCGTATGCATCCTGTGCGTCCGTTTTAAGGTGGACAGCTCATGGACTCCGAGTTGAACTCGTGGCCGAGTTGTAAACTGATTCCATCAACTTTTGGACATCCCAGTTGGTTCTCCACATTCCCAAGTCCTCCTCCCTTCGCTTGTTGATCTTCTCTATTGTTCCTAATATTAATAATTAAATCATCACATAGAGATCTATTCTCAAACTCACATGCAAAGGAAGTTAGGAACGAGTTCACCTGCTGATTTACAAATTGTGATCGTGCTCTTGTGATCGGCCCTTGTTGTTATCTACTGTCGTGATGTCCTCGTCATCCTTCCCTTCTTGAATCGGAGTCATCCTCGACTCAAGTTCATCTTCTTCTCCCATGTATGATCACAAATATGAAATGTTAAATGTGAGACTAACCCCGAAATCGGGAGACAACTCAAGCTTATATGCATTATCATTAATATTTTCAACAATCTTAAAAGGACCAGCAGCACGAGGCATAAGTTTAGATTTTCTCAAGTTAGGGAATGTCTCTTTCATCAAATGTAACAACACCAAATCACCCGGTTCAAGTTTTACTTCTTTTCTACCTTTACTATATGCAATCTTATACTTCTCATTCATCCTTTCAATATTTTACTTTGTAGTTTCATGCATCTTAAGAATGAATTTAGATCGTGTAGCATCCAAATTTATAGTTACAGAAGAAGGCAAAGGTAGTAAATTAATAGGAGCACAAGGATTGAAACCATACACTACCTGGAATAGACTTACCTTCGTCATGAAGTGAACTGATCTATTATAAGCCAATTCTATATGTGGTAAACACTCCTCCCATAATTTTAAATTTGTTTTCAAGACAGCCCGCAACATAGTGGATAGTGTACAAAAACTACCTCGGTTTGTCCATCCGTTTGTGGGTGAGATATAGTTGAAAACAGCAACTTGGTTCCCAATTTATACCACAAAGTTGTCCAAAAATGAGTTAAAATTTTGCATCACAATCAACAACAATGATATTTTGCGCACCATGTAAACGAACAATTTTCGTCATAAACAAATCAACAATGTGTGAGGCATTATCATTCTTATGACAAGGTATAAAGTGTGCCAGTTTGGAAAAATGATCAACAACCACAAAAATACTATCCCTCCCCCTCTTAGTCCTAGGCAATCCCAAAACAAAGTCCATAGAAATATCCTCCCAAGGTACACTAGAAACTGGAAGAGGCATATAAAGACCATGTGGGTTTAGGCGAGACATAGCTTTATTGCAAGTAGTGCATCATGACACGTAGCACTCGACATCGTGCCTCAACTTCGGCCAAAAGAAGTGTGTGGACAACACATCCTCAGTTTTCTTCGCTCCAATATGTCCCATCAAACCTCATCCATGTGCTCTATGCATAAGTAATAGACAAACGGAGTTAGCAAGAACGCATAGCTTGTTAGCATGATAGAGGAGACCCTCTAGGAGCACATATTTATTCTTCTCTACAATTCTCAAAAGCATCTTTGAAGTCCAAACCAGTAGGATATAATGCTTTTATTGCTTCCAAACCAAAGATGTTATGATCAAGTTGGGACAGCATGATATAACGTCTAGATAATACATCAAAAATGACATTTTCCTTCCCTTTCTTATGCTTAATGATGTATGGAAATGACTCTATGAACTCAATCCATTTAGCTTGTCATTTATTCAGATTGATTTGAAAGTTATGATACTTCAACGATTCATGATCGGAATGTATGACAAACTCCTTAGACCAAAGATAATGTTGCCAAGTTTGTAATACTCGCACTAAGGCATACAATTCCTTATCATAAGTAGAATAATTCAAAGAAGGACCATGCAGTTTTTTACTAAAGAAAGCAACGGTTTTAACTCCTTGTATGAGAATGCCTCCAATACCAATGACGCTTGCATCGCATTCTAGCTCAAAGGTCTTGTCAAAATCAGGAAGTTGCAACAATGGTGCTTGTGTAAGCTTCGATTTGAGAGCATCAAAAGTTTGTTGCTACTGTTCGCTCCATCGAAACAGCACTCCCTTCTTCGTTAGCTCATGTAGAGGTGCTGCAATGGTGCTGAAATCTCGCACAAAGCGGCGATAAAAACTTGCAAGACCAAGAAAACTACACACATGTATGACAATCATTGGAGTTGACTAGCAAGTGGTCGCAACAATTTTTGCCTCATCCATCTCAATTCTGTGCGAGGAAACGACATAGCCAAGAAACGAGACTCGATTGGTGCAAAAGGCGCACTTTTCGAGGTTACCAAACAAGTGTGCATCTCTCAAAACAACAAAAACAACATGTAAATGATCAAGATATTCGTCATATGACTTGCTGTAAATGAGGATATCGTCGTAATAAACCACCATAAATTTTCCAATGAAAGCACGTAAAACCTCGTTCATTAATCGCATAAAGGAGCTAGGTGCATTAGTTAAACCAAGAGGCATGACTAACCACTCGTAAAGTCCAAACTTGGTTTTAAATGTCGTTTTCCATTCATCTCCTAGTGCCATTCTAATTTGGGGTAACCACTACGCAAGTCAATTTTTGTGAAGATGATAGCACACTCAATTCATCAAGCATATCATCTAAGCGAGAAATAGGATAATGATATTGAACGGTGATGTTATTAATCGCTCGACAATCAACACACATGCGCCAACTACATCTTTCTTAGGAATCAAAAGAACAAGAACAGAACAAGGGCATGTACCTGTGGTCCAAAAGATCTTGGACTTAACGTTGAATTTCCTTAGTCTCCTCTGGATTGGCCCTATACGCTGCACGATTTGGCAAACTTGCTCCTGGAATCAAGTCGATCTTGTGTTGAATGCCCCTCATGGGTGGTAAACCAGGGTATCTCGGAAGGAAACACATCCGCAAACTCTTGCAAAAGGTTAGTAACAGCAGGAGAAAAGCAATAGACAATTCATGAAGTGAAAACATGGCTTCTTTGCATACTAAAACATAGCACATCCCCTTAGCATTAATAAATCAGCAAGGTCAGATTTAGTTGTGAGCAGCGAATGTGATTTTAACTTAATGACTTGTTGTTTTTCAGATTCTAGTTTTGTTGCTTAATCATCACGAATTTTACTCTTCTCAAAGTGCACAATTTCAGCAGGAGTCATGGGAAGCAAAGTGATTTTCTTTCTTTTATGCATGAGAGTATATTTATTAGTTCTACCATGATGAATAGCACCCATATCAGATTCCCAAGGACGACCCAACAAAAGAGAACCAGCATCCATAGGCACGATATCAAAATCAGCAAAATCATTGTAAGAACCCATTGAAAAATGTATTCTCGCTGTTTGTGTTATCCGAACCTTACTGTTGTTGTTGAACCATTGAACGTGGTATGGATGACGGTGTACTCTTTTTGTCAAACCAAGTTTCTTGATGATGTCCGTGTTCACCAAGTTCTTGCAGCTAACTCCATCAATTATGGTGTGTACACAGCAGTCCTTGACGATGAGAAACATGTGGAAGAGATTGTACTGTTGTAGCTTGTCATTGACGTCTTCTTTGGAGCTCAAAGTGTTGGTGATGTGCCCAAGAGGCAATCATAACAATTCAGGTTAAGGCCTATTGGATATTTGATCCATAAGCAATTAGGGTACTAATGGGCCTGCAACCTAAAAGCCCATTGATATGCCTATAAATATGAGGGGTAGGGTTAGGGGTTAATCACCCCACCACGTGAGAGCCCTAGCCGCCACCCCTCGAAGGCCTCACGCCGAAACCCTTGCCGCGCGCGCGGTGCTAGCACACCGGCGCACAACGTTCCTCTCTGCACGTGTGGACTCCGTGGAGGCGCTGCTGCTACTGTTGCGCTGATCAGCTGCGACAAATGTGATCGTCTACTGCTGCTGTGAAGAGGGCGAGGAGGAGACGGACAAGATCGTCTACTTCTCCTACACCGACGCGCGTCTTCGTTCCGCTGTGCTGCGCGTCTGGTGGTAATGATCCATGACCTCTGTACTCGCATAATTCCTGGGTGATGCAGTAGAGTTGCTAGAGTAGCGTACCGCTGATTTCCCAACAGCAGCATTAGAGCCGACTTGCGTAGTTTTTGGTCCGAATCTTCTTAGTAGATGGGATCTACTGCAGACATGTTCATACGATGAATTTTTCGCACGGCTTTTGGAGTTTGGAATTGGTTAGAGTAGATTGCAATCATATATGACTAAAGGGTCAGTTCGTGCTCCTTCTCTGCTATGTGCGCAACCTGTCCCTACCGGCTGGAATCACCATCGAAACTAATCGCGTACATAGCTAACAGATTGAGCCAACAGACCACGGTCATGAGTCGCGATCTACTCATGAATAACCAGTCACATTAAAAATTGAGACATTATGAATGGCTCGGATTCGGGTGATTTGATCAATCCGATGAGATTTTCATAGTGATTTCATAGATGCGATCTATATAATTCCATTTGGTGTTCAGGGCGTTGCCCTGAAACCCGCAGGGGGCGACCTCCCCCTGGACCCATTTGCTGTCGAGTGGGCCGGAAGACGTTCATTGTGCGCACACTTGTGCTTCGCAAGTGGCCGTTTTTCTCATATGATGCAGGTCTCTCAGTCGACGCTGCCAGAGCACTCGAAGCATTGGCTTGTCTCCATCTGTGGCGTAACGCGAGCACTACTTAACAGTTAATATTCCATCTCAAATTATTTGTCACTTAAGACAAAAAAGTTAGTTCATTTCTTTTACTAAGTGACAAGTAATTTGAAATAGAGGGCTTTGAAATAGAGAGAGTAGTTGCAAATGATACATTGTATAGGTGAAATCAGCATTATCTGTGGATTTAAGTGTTGCAGAAGTCACATCAAACTAATCTTGTATGTAAGAAGAATCAGAGTTTAGATAATGCTCGGATAATAATGAGGAGTTCAGGTTATTCTTGGACTCAGGCCGCATCCCGCGCCTTGGCCGTCGTCGGTGAAGGCGACGTACAATGGGCTTGCTCAACTTGCCTGTTAAATGCGCCCACCACGACCCGAACCATTCGAGCAGAGTTTGGAGTTGGACGAAGCAGGTTTGAGTCAAGCCATTCAATGCGCACGATGATCCAATGGCTACAAAATTTACTTTGGAAGGAAATACATCTAGATGACATACAACTGCGACCCCTCCGCTCCCTTGTTCCCGTCGTAGCTACCCCTACAGACAATACAAGACACAGTGCTTTTTTAGTAAAATTGCTTTCACTTCACCTCTCAGCTCAAATGCCATCCGATACGGGAAACATTCACGCAAGCAAAATTTACTAATATAGCAAAACAGTCACGCATTAGATGCTACGGTGCTTCACAAAGTACAGCCACCCCGTCAAAAACATGAATCCTACAACATACCTCAAAGCTTCTAGAGCGTACCACCAAACAATTCAATTCAGAATACAGTTCATCACGAGCTTTGCAAATTCCAACTTGTGGTGAAGATTGACGTTTGACAGCTTTCCCCTGACTACAAGTCAGTCACTCACGATCTCGCTTGCATCTGAATGTTCAGATGTAACATCCCCCAGCTCTTCAGCCTCTCCATCAGTTTCCATATCTTCAAATTCAGACTCTTCATCATCAGTGTCCTTGTCCTCATAGATAATCGGTGGTGTTACGTCTTCCTCGTCAGCTTCATCATCAGCAATCTGGGCCATAATACCTGGATCAATTGTAGTGCTTCAAATGATCACACTTTCCACGGAACGAAACTTACCTCACTGAATAGGTAATCTAGAGTGGTAGACAATTGAAGTGCCGACTTGAATGTTTATGTTCTTGCATCAATAAGCTGAAAATATTGCAGCCAGTAACATAAGTATCCAACAGTAAACATGGCTTAAATTTGAGAATGTGTCACCACATTCAAGCACAAAAAAAATTATACGCTTGCTAAATTCACCACATTTGAGGCAGTAAGATCCCACGGAGCGATGAAGCATCACTAAATCATATATCATCAGGACGTTTGTGCCTTCCAAGCGTAACAAAAGTGCTGGCATACTGGTTTTTTAAAGATATTTGAAATCTGACTTCCATACAGTCTATCCTCAAAATTCTTAGTAACAACAGGTACCACTGGAATAATTTTCACCGGCTATGGGGTTATTTAGTTCCCGTGCAGGCAAAAAATAATTACTAACCTGGTACAGAGAGTTGAGCAATTGCAGAGATGACTCCTGCGACACTATGCTGCTCATGTGTTGACTTAGTAAAGTTTGCAGCCATGGGAGCAAGCAGACCAGTACTGCACCCCTGAGGAGGCAAGGGTATCAATAAAAACAACATTTGTATTGAATTGTAATAAAAGGATGAAATTGAAACCAAAACCTGGAACTAGCATCCTTTGGGAAACCAGGATAACCCAGTTACAAAGGTACTAGATCATGACATTCCTTGACAAGTAGTTTTGTAAACATCAAATATGGATTACAACAGAATAAGTAAATCAAATTGAGAAACTTAGAAAAAAAAACATGTGTGATGCCATGGTATCCTACACCACTGAAGACATGTAAAAATCCATAGATACATAAAACCAGGTTGACTCTGAAAATGGGTGTTTCCTTAAGGTTTACTTGCAACAATCCTCGTGTCATGAAATGATTATTAATAATACCCACAAGCTTTGGAGGAAACAAAAAGGCCAAAGCTTAGGGCTATATTATGCATCTTATAACTTGTCTACAAATTAAAAATGGCACAGTATCTTCATAAAATTCACCTTGATTGTATTTGGAACACGAAGAACTTGAGAAGCTTCACAACATCTGCCGGCGTCAGGAGTGATATAGACTTGAAAATAACCTGTATGTAACCCAGCGGGAAAATTATGATACATGAAATGCGATATTCTATTTCTATCTAAACTGCCGATATAGGAATTATTAACATGAGAAGTTTTCAACGTTTGTTGATAAAAAATCAAATATTTCAAGGACTTGAGTAAAATGGTTAACATAGAGAAATCTTCATGGTTTGTCAATAACAGATTGAATATTACAAGAAATTTCAGTAATCATAAGGATTAACGATATTTCCCCTTGTTTCTTGTCTACTGAACATGTCTTATGGTAAATCTGGGTTCCATTAGTGTGTGTAATACGCAAATTTCATTTATAAATATTAAGGAGAAAAATCATTAACATGGACTAACAAGAATTGACCAGTGACACCATTAACCATCCCTAACTATAATCAGACAGATTCGCCATCAAAAAACCAATAAACATCCCCCTTATTGATAAAATTTGACCACCTCATAAGAGCAGTCAGTTCTCTCTGTGGGTTTTTTTTTCATAATGATCACAGTCCGACAAACTGAAGAATAAGTGTATAAGATCACTGGGCTAGTATATGCTGAATTGAGGTACATCAAATACTTTGAAATAGTGATAATAAATATATAAACAAAAAGTTAAAACCAGACTTCAACCACAGTATAACCAGCAACAGAATACCTTTTCATCTCTGTTGTACAAGCAATTCAGCAATGATGCATTATCATCAGCACGAAGAGCTTGCTTCAGCAAAATATTGACTGAATCTGCACTTGGTGGTGCCATAGAGAGTGATTGTTCTTGATTATCCTTATTCTCAGCATTTCTATTGATCAAATTCAGAGTTGCGAGTCTTTCCTCCATAGTAGGTTCATTGAGATTATACTCTGAAATTCGCTCATTGACCGTGTCTGAAACTTCACAGCAAAATACAAAAGTCAGCATAGTAAAATGCTGGAAAGCAAAGGATACCATTAACTTTGATTATTCATAGTTTAGAGTATTGGTGCACAAGATACTATTAGCTTCTCTACGCTTTCAGTGATATCAGCTTTTCAAATTAACGGCACCTCACCATTAGCAGAATCCAAAACCGATGACGTTCTCTTTTTTCCTCTTTATTTCTTCTTTGCATTTTCTTTTTTCTTAGCGCTGCCTTGCTTAGTGGGGTTTGTATTGTCCTGCAAATCAGGTTCTCCAAGCTCCTTGCTGGTTACCAATGCTGCTTGCTGCAAAGAAGCAAAGAGTTCGCATCAATGACAGGCATATAAATAGATAGCATAACATAGCACTTAATCGTAAGCAAACAGGTTTGAAGACATATTTTCAGAAAACGAAATCGCGCTAAACTGCACCCCTTCGAAACACGATTCGCGGCCCCCTCTCAATAGGAACCTCCCCGGTTCGCAGTACAACTTGCTGTCATCGAACCGTAACAAGAGATGAAAAACTAAAAGCAGAAGGAAGAGCATCTGGAGATGGTAAGGGAGGAGATTACAGGACCCCTTGGTCTCCTCGCCGACGAGGACTGGCGCCGCCTTCTTCGTCTTCTTCGATGGCATGGCGGGAAGCTGGCGGCCAGGTGCGGGGGTTCGGGAGGGGTGCGTGTGGGTGGGCGGGGTGGTGGCAAGGCACGGACGAGCGGAAGCGGCGGGCGCTGGCCGATGGGCGCGTGCAGCAACCAACTAAGGAAGGAGTGCGGCGGCGGCGGCGTCTCCTGGTCCTGGAGGCTGGAGCAGCGGCGCGGGGGCGGGTTCGGAGAGCACAGGAGAAGTGAAGGGAGACCGGGAGAGACAGCGGCAGTGAGGGCTTCGGCCCAGGTTTTGCTGCCCCGAGGCCCGCTGCCTAAAGTAATGATGGACCTTTGGAGGTCGCCAGGCCTACTAGTGAGCCCACGGATGGATGATTTGCAGTCTATTAGCTCTAAAGGCTTGTGCCCTGTGTTAGTTATGCTTGTGCCCTGTGTTAGTTATAAGATGTTCAAACAAAACTTCAAACAAGAAGCATCCAAAGTACTCCCTCTGTCTCTAAAACTTGTCGTTTTATAATTCAAAAATGAACTATAAAACGACAAGTATTTAAGAACAAAGAAAGTACATGTTAATGTATGACTAACGACCACCTTAGAGAAGCAGCAGTCAAACTTTGCTGTTACAACCGGGAAGAAGCTTTAGAGCAGTACAGCAAATACAGTGATGCATATAGTTTAGTTTAATTTGTCCTTCAGGGCATAGTAATTAATAAACAGTATCTGATAATCCAATCAAACAATTAACGGTTTACAGCACGCAGTTAGCTTTCCGGCACATTCAGCAGTGGAATTTAATAAAGAACAAGTACACGATGATGGGGGTGATGGTGGGGCTTGTAAGTCCAAGTGTACACACAGTACGTAATACAGTGCACTCCGTGGCGTCTAGCCACACGCTACATATTTTAAAATGACAAACACGAACATCGTTTACGAAGAATCCAGTGATGCCTGGTCGTTCCTGAGAGAAAAATCTCCCGTACCAAAAGAAAGGGAACATATAACAATGAAGCACACTCAACAGGATTTATTAAACTCGATTACTAAAAGAACGATGCTGATCGATGAGACGTTTGCATGGACGAGCTGATATGATGGGTCCTTTTGTTACATGCATGATTGCGTGTGGTACTCTACGTATTTTCGACAGTCACGTACAGAAAAATTGCAAGAAAAATAACATTCCAATATAGTACAGCTGTTAACCTTTTTGTCGTCGTGCCCAATCTATATGGCGCAAGCCAGGGTGAGGGCTATGGATCAATATCCTTTGCACATGTGTAGTAGCAGAGGATGACGTGTAACTCAGTACCTATTCGATTCACACATGTCATCCTTTGTTACTGTACATGTCTATACAGATATTAATATACAATATTCGTCTATGCGTCCAATAGTTTTAGACAAGACCTGACATTTGAGACACGGAACGCAGCGTCTGTGATGGATCGGGGCCAGGAGGGTGAGGACGAGGGAGGTCGCTGTGGCTGCAATTTGACGGTGTGGGATCAGACGCGCGCGGCGGAGCAAATGCGATGCATGGCGCCGACGCGAAAAAAATGTTCACAGAAGGCGGGGTGAGAACGCAAGCCGAGTGAGAAAGGGTAGGGCTAGCAACTGTTCATCTTCTTCCCCCATCCCTGAAAAGCAAGAATGCTCACAGTCACAGGTGGCAGGGAAAAAATGCTGCTGCAAGGCGAAACAATATGAGAGCAAGGACAAGAAGAAACACGAGTCAATCTAACTGGATGTCTAATTATAAAGCTGTGACGAAATCGAGTAACTTCCCCCCTTCTTAGAACATATATCAGCTAGTGGCAGCTTAAGTGAAATACAAAAATTGATTGATGAAAAAGATAATTAAGACATCGACTGAGAGGACGACGCTTGGCAAAGGACCAGAGTTGAGTACCACATGTCCACTGGCAAAGGGCAGTCGCCATGCATCGTCTGAGAGAGAGGACGACGCAAGGATCAAGCAGTAGGCGCGTGAGAAAAGAGATGGAAGAGTGCAGGTGTGGTCAGAGAATCCGCCTGTCGTCCCGGCCGTGCCATGGGCTTGGGACCTTGGGTACACACGTCCATCCGCGGTCTACAGTCCCATCAAGTCCGCCGGCTGGGGACCAGTGCCGATCGAGATCTCCTTTCCACACTTCATTCTATTTAAGGCCTTCGGGGACAAGCCCCTCGCGCGTGCATACTTAGCCTACCCGCCTGCGTGCCTCGATCTCTCTTCCACTCCCGCCATTACATACCACATGAGCTGAGTAGCTGACGAAGCACGCGCCTCTCTGTGACTGTCTTCCAGCTGCTCCGCCCAATTTTACTTGGCGGAAAAGGGTGCCGGTCAAGAGGAGAGAACAGGACTACCAGATTTGGCCGGGAACTGTAGCTCCCGTCAGCGTCAGAGCGTTCGCCTCCGCCATGTGTGGCACAGCGGAATAGGGAGCACCATCATCAATGCCGACTGGCCTTTTGTGACTGTATGCCCTTCCCCATTTGCATGACTCAGTTCATCCAGCAGAAGTGCCAGTTTTCCGATTAAGCAATGAACCGCGCGCAAAACACAAAAGAAATGCTTGCAGGAAGAGATTGAATCATACATAGAAGCAATCAGCATAAACAACTAGCTAAGGTAACTAGCTCTCATAATGTGATCCAGAAGAAATACTGGGTACCTCAAATTACTCTTTACCGAGGTTGTGTATTGGACCATGAACACATCATAGTTACGCCGATTGATCCGGCCACTTCCCTCATGCAGTAGCTACTCCAATTTCTAACAATATACTGGCCTATAGCTAATTAATATAAAAATTCCCAAAAAAAAAAACAAGCTAGAAAATAGGAAATGAACAAAGAAAGAAGCACCGAAGCGTAGCAAAAATAGAAAGCTCGAATCTCTCTGTGCAGACACGAGCGAAAGAAATTACGATAATTAAGCAATATCTGCAGCAGGTCTACTGTACTCAAGAGGTGCTCGGTGCAGTGCCAGTCCCTCCAGCTTGAGCAGTGGACGATGGAGCCACGGCCTTCGTGCTGCCGCTTCCGCTCCCGCCGTCTGGGCCTGCTGCAGCAGCAGTCGACGAGCTCGCATGCCCGGTGGCCGCGCGCCCTGGCCTGCGAGTCGCGCACCTCGCGGAGGTAGATCCGCACGGCGCGCGCAGCGAAGGGGTTGGACTCGGGCGTGCCGTCGCTCTCCTCGTACGCCGCGCGCAGGCGGCCAATGAGCGCGTCTAGCGACCCCCACGCCTGGCGCAGCAGGCACGGGCAGGGCGGGCCCGGCGGCGCGGGCCGGCCGTAGTAGGTGCACCCGCCGGCGGCGTGCACCTTAGTCTTGCCGAACTGGTCCAGGTACCTGAGGAAATCGATCACGTGCGCGCCGCTGCACAGCGCCAGCGTTAGCGGCGGCCGGTGGTTCCGCAGGTACTGTAGGAACGTGTTCCAGTCCCGCCGCTTCTGCGACTCGTACCAGCTCAGCTGCACGGGCCGGTGCGGCGCCACGCCGCTGCTTCCCCCTCGGCCGGCGACGGGCCGGGCCCGGACAGATCCATGCAAGGGGTGTTTTTTCGACCTAGCAAGCGAGGGGGCGAGCAGGAAACAACTGCGAAGTACAGTAGCTCGCAACGATCGCGTTCAGTGGACGCGCACCGGGGGCGCGGGATGGGGTCAGGGGTGGATGGATACCAGAAGATGGGACGTTGGAAAGGGAAGCGGAGAGCGACGGGGAACCGGGGAAGGGGAGGCTGAATGTTACTGAGGTTGAGGCTGGTGATGACAGCTTCGAAGAACTGGGGCTATTCACGGATTCGCCCGCCGGTGGCCTGGCCTTCCCCCGAACCGGAACAATTCGAACGTACGCACATGTATGAACAACTCGCACGTACATGTGGCGTGTATCATACGACGTAGTGCATGCGCGAGCAGCCGGCACCGAAGGTACGTGTACGTATTGTAGAATCTAATCGGGCTTAGGATCTATACTATGAACATCTAATCGAGAGTACTTAGTTCTAACTCAATTGGAATCAACTTAGACAATCGATCTAGCATGCAATCTGTGATTACAATAGATTAGGATTAAGGGGTAAGGTGAGAGGATGAGGTTACCTTCAGTGGATCCACCTGATGCCATTGGGCTCAGATGGATAGTCGCACAAGAGTGCCTCAACGCAGGTAGATCGTCGGTGCAGGAAGACCGCCGATGCAGTGGCGGCTCGGTGCAACGCGTGTGGCGAGGCAAAACTGCTTTAGTTGTGGTGGAGGCCTCTGGGAACGTGTGCACACACAGATGCCTTACGCCTGGAGGTCCCCCTTGTTCTTATACACGCATGCAAGGGAGGGGGCCAACGGATCGAGTCCGTTGTGCCTCCGGTTGCATCGCGCACCTGAGAAGGACTCGGCGTGGGGTTGTTACCCCCACGTCCGATTCTTATGGGGAGAGGGTGACTAAGTCCTTGCCCGTTGGTTGTTGCCCAACGGGTGGGACCGGGATCAACCTAACATTCTCCTTCTTGATCTCGGGACAACTTATTTCTTACTTCCCCAGCTTATTCTTATTCTTAACTACTAAACTTATGTATATTTCTTCTTGCTTTGACATAAGGAGCACTACGCATAAGAAACAACTATTTACGTAATGTTCGACTCGAAGACCACAATATGTAATTAGAAATAATCTTATGCTTAGGTGTCCCCTTAGTATCCAGGACTTGTTTCACAGGCTCTCCGCTAATCTCATGCCGACTACGTATTCTCTGAACACATTGGGAGGGAGACCCTTTGTTAGCTGATCCGCAATCATTTGATTAGTTCTTATATACTCGAGACTAATTGAATTATCCTGGATTCTCCTTTTACAACATAATATTTAATGTCAATGTGTTTGTCAGCATCACTCGACTTGTTGTTGTGAGAGTATGTCACTGCTGGCTCATTATTGTAGTACAACTTAAGTGATTTATGAATGTTGTCTACCACTCTTAGACCGGGAACAAATTTCTTAAGCCAAGATGCCTGTCCAGTGGCCTCATAACAAGCTATGAACTCAACATACATTGTGGATGATGCAGTTATAACTTGCTTGGAGCTTCTCCACGATATAGCTCCATTCGCGAGGGTGAATATATATAGCCTGATGTAGATTTATTAGTATCCACACAACCCGTGTAATCTGAATCTGAGTAACCCACTATTTCTAATAGGTCTAACTTACTATACTTCAACATGAGGTTCTTAGTACCCTGAATGTATCTTAGAGCCTTCTTAAATGCTTTCCAGTGGTCTAGTCCTGGATTACTTTGATATCTGCCAAGCATCCCAGTCACAAAAGCTAAGTCAGGGTGTGCACATGTTTGAGCATACATTAATCTTCCAACAGCAGAAGCATACGGAATTCCTCTCATCTGATCAACCTCATACTGATTCTTAGGCGGTTGCGATTGTGAAAATCTGTCACCCTTAACTATTGGGACAAGCGAGGGCTTACAACCTTGCATACCGTACTTTCTAAGTACGCTTTCTAAGTATGCCTTCTGAGATAATCCTAATACCCCCTTACTTCGATTTCGGTGAATTTCAATCCCTAGAACATAGGAAGCTTCACCTAAATCTTTCATCTCAAAGTTTGGGGACAAACACTTCTTAGTTTCTAAGAGTGGATTGACATCACTACTTGCCAGTAGTATGTCATCTACGTATAGTATAAGGAAAATAAATTTCCCATTCTTAAATTTAGTATAAATGTAGTTATCCTCTTCATTTTCCTTAAACCCAAACTTTCTTATCGTTTCATCGAACTTTAGGTACCATTGCCTTGAAGCTTGCTTAAGTCCATAAATAGACTTCTTCAAGTGGCATCTCATATGTTCCTTACCCTCAATGACAAAACCCTTTGGTTGAGCCATGTAGACATCCTCATAAAGATCCCCATTGAGGAACTCCGTCTTTACATCCATTTGATGCAATTCTAAGTCGTAATGTGCTACTAATGTCATGATGATTCGAAATGAATCCTTAGATGACACGAGAGAAAAGGTCTCATTATAATCAATACCTTCCCGTTGCGTGAATCCCTTAGCCACAAGCCTAGCCTTATACTTTTCGATCTTCCCTTTGGAGTCACGCTTAATCTTGTAGACCCATTTACATCCTACTTGTCGGTGTTTGGATCCGGCAGATCTCCTAACACTACCTTTGGTATATCAAGGAGTTGTGGTTCGATAATGGGCGCGCAGAGATTCAAGAAGGTGAAAGACACGTGTACACAGAGATTTACGTGGTTCAGGGCGCCTGAGCGTAATACCCTACTCCACGGGGTGTGTTGGTGGTGTATTAAGCGTGTGAGTCTAGAAGAAGCTCCAAAAGAAGAAGCTCGTCTAGCTCAGGGAGTTCAGTAGTGGTCTGGAACCGTCCCTTGTGTATCGTCGACCAGTCTTTTTATAGTAGAAGGACTGGTCGTTACAACGTTAGCCTGGTCCGACATGTGGCCCCGACAGTTACACATGCTTGATACACAATAAATGAGGTTAATTACCCTTAATAGCTTGGTAATGGGCCTTAACAGTGCCATTACCAGTATTAAGGGTCATCCGATCGTGTGTCATTAATATGGTATTAATGACACTTAATCGGGTTTTGAAGTCTTTGATTGCTCCTTGAAGGTCCGGAGCCTTTGGGGGGTCCACCAGCCAGATTATTGAAGTTGAAGGTCCGGCGGTCGCCACGTGGCAGCTCTGGAGCTTACCGTCGTGGGCGAGTAGGTCCGGTGCTGTTGGACACGTGTCAGTACTGGAGCTTCCCTCTGTCTGGGGTTAGGTCCGGGGGTGCCATACTGGTATTCCGACTGGAGCTTCCCATGTATGGGTGATAGCTCCGGTCTTATGATACATGTGGCGGCCCTGGGACTAACCATGTTGGGGAAGCAGGTCCGGTTACGCCTAACATGTGGGGCTTCAGAGGTCTTCAAATCTGGTAGATGGAGTTTCCTTGTGATCTTTGCAATCCCAAGGGGTATCCGGTACGGAGGGTACCGAAAGTGGCCCCCTGGGCCCACCTCCGGGAGAGACCTTTTGGATGAAGTCATTCCGCCGGAGGCATTCTTTGGTTTTTGAGCCGTGTCTTCAAGGATCTTCGGACATGCCATTGGCGACAGTTCGCAGTTAAACCTCTGCCGCGTGGCATATCCAGGAGGCGGCAGGTGGGATCTTAGCGTGCAGATCTCACACAATTGAAGGTCGCTGGTTCCCGATACAAAAATCGTATCGGTTCCGCACGCCCTGTCAGGCCGCCGCCTTCGGGTTTCCCGCCTTTCATGATGACAACCGTTCGCCTGGGGTTAGAACCTCGACTTGATCGTCGGGGTGGCCCCGGGCCCCCTTGTCATTGCAGGGTGAAATTTTTGACTGGTATCGTCGGCTCCTCTGTGGTTTCTATCCAGGCATTGTGGGGGCTTACTTAAGAAGGAAAGCACGCACCGTTTGGGGTTCTTTACGCCTTCCATTCGATCTTGCGCTCAAACCTACCAAACTTTCGCTTGCCTTTCCTCTCTTGTCTCACTGTGCCGTGATGGAGTTGGGTCTCCGCCAAAGCCGACTGAAGACCGATGACGATTTGAAGAAGGTCCGGGCCCTCATGGGATGGTCCCCTGACTTCTTCAACCACTTGGTCCGCGTCGGCAAGCTCCCGTTCGAGAAGGAACACGCTGACGACATGGTGTACTTCTCCGCGTAAGCCATGGTGGGACTGATCCCACATTTCTCCTCTTTCTTCTTGATGCTGCTAGACTTCTATGGTCTGCAGGTGTACCACCTTGGCCCCCACTCCATTCTGCTGGTGTCAATCTTCGTCCACTTCTGCGAGATGTGGGTGGGCATTCCCCCCTGCATTGAACTCTTCGGCACCTTCTTCACTATCCAAACTATGGGCAGGAGTGACGAGTACCTTGGCTTCTACTATTTTGTGAAGCGCAAGAAGTGCCCGTACAAGTACTTGCGGTCGTTCCCTTCTGGGAAGTGGGACGACTGGAAGAAGGAATGGATTGTCATCAGGGTGGAGGAGCACGAGAAGCTGGAGCTACCGGAAGGCCTCCCTAACATTGACACTGCAGTTTGGAGTGAAGCTCCGGTGCTATCGGATGCCTTCAACCCTGCTCTGACCAGGATCCGCTGGTGCGTGGAAGGAGGGGTGACTCCTCAGGCGGTGTTTTGCAACTTCCTGACCAACACATGGGCTCCGCTGAAGAGGAGGGATAAGTTTGCTTGGGCCCTCAATAGTATGCTCGACGATGACCGGATCGAGACCGGTTTGAAGTCCAACATGGAGGGTGCAACTTTGGAGTTCCACCTCAAGAAGTTCTAGCACGACATCGACGTCGAGGGCGACGACTTGGCTCTGCCGGCAGCTTTCCTCCCTCTGAACATGGAGGCATAATTTAGTAGGGAGTTCCAGCGGACGATGTCGGTGCTTGACGACCTTGGTGTCGCTGAGAGACGCTCGACCATCGGGTTGGCGATCTCCGAAGCTCCGGAAGGTGGCTCCGTTCCCGCCCCTAAGCCAAGAACCGAAATCGTCGGCAAGGGCAAGGAATTGGCCAAGCCCTCAAGCTGTAAGAGGAAGCATGCCGACAGAAAGTCCGCCAGGCATACTTCTTCCGCGGCGTCTCCTTCTCCCCGGAGGGGGAGGTCTACGACGACGGCATCTACTCCAGTAGCGGCTTCTTCCCGGGGTGCTAGCTCCAGCTAGGTGACTCCGGTACCAGGACCAGCTGAGGGCTCCGGGTCCGGAGGTCCTTCCCGGTCGAGGGGGGCCTCGACCAGAGCAATGCCGACAGCAGCAGCAAGCTCCTGGGGACCCTCCGGGACTACCACGCCAGTGGCGGCTGGGGCCAGTCCGGAGCGTCTGGAGAAGAGGTTCCACAGTAATTGGTGTGGAAGCCTTCCGAGGTAATTTTTTATTTTTTACCTCAGTCGATTGTTTTATTGTTAACTATATTTTGAGTTTCTTCGTCCTTCATCCACAGCGTGCCCAAGAAAAGGGTTGAAGCTCTGGTCCCTGCAGCAGCGGTTGAGGCTGTGCAGGCTGAAGCTCCGGCTCCGATTCCAGCGCCGCCTCAAGAGGTGGCTGAGGCTGCGGCAGCCCTAGAGCTGGCTGTCGTGGTTTCGGACGACTCATCCCCAGAAGCTCCTGTGGTAGCGCCGGACCACGGGAATGAAGACGTACCAGCGGCGCCAGCCCCGGAGGTTGAAACTCTGGGCTTGGATGCTGATATGTTGGACACTCCGGCCGCTGAGCCGGAGGGAGCTGCGATTCCGGCCCTAGAGTCAGATGTTGTTGAATCCCAGGCAGTCGAGACGGTGGTTGATGAGGTCCCGGCGGTAGAGTCGGGTGTTGATGAAGCTCCGGCACTTGTGCTGGTTGTCAAGGAAGCTCTAGCGGTAGAGCTGGTTGCTGCAGAAGTTCCGGCTATGGAGCCGGCCATTGAAGAGGTTCTGGCGTTTGAGCCAGTTGTTGCAGAGGCATCAGCGCCTGAGCCTATGGCGGTCGAAATGCCTGTGCTAGAGCCCATGGTGGTCGAAGCGCCAGCACCTGAGCCAGCGGCGAATGAGGTGCCTGCGCTGGAGCCAGAAGTAGCTTCTGCTCCGACCAAACCTTCAACACCCGCTCCGGAAGGGATGATCCCGAAGGTGCCCGCTGCGGAGCCAGGGTGTCAAGATGAAGCTGCTGGCCCCCCGTCGGAGGGGCCAGTTGTTGATGACCTGACGGCTGGGCATTCGGAGCCAATTCTGGAGGTTGGAACTTCGGTGGCAAGTACTTCCTCGGCGGCGGTGGAGGCTATCCCGAAGGACGGCCCTAGTGCTGTGGAAGCTTAGGGGGCCGCTCTCGTAGAGTGGGACCCAATTTTTGTTGCTGAAGATCTGCTGGAGCCAGCGGAGATGACCCCGGTAGGTCTGGACCCGATCCCCCTATTGTTGTCTATTGACAACGCCTACTCCAATCTTCGCCAGGTCCAGCTGGCTTTCTACCACGACAGCAAGGCCCTCGAGAAGGAGCGCCAAACCCTTAGAAGGTGGCGCAAGCGACTCCATTTCGAGACCAAGCTGGCGCAGTTGAGGCTGGCTGATGACAAGGAGTGGGTGCAAAGGGAGAAGGTCCGCCTGGAGTACTGGGGTAAGTTGTTGGATGAGAGGGAAAGCATGACGCGGACCCTCAACAACCAGTCTCGAGCCATCTATGAGCAGGCCAAGGCTGCAAATAGCGCAGCGGATGAACGCCAGGAAAGGCTCGCCGCCATCCATGATAGTCTCGTCAAGCGCTGAGAAGGCTCTTGAAGCACAGGAGAGATGGCTCGAAGATGAAGAGCAGAAATTCCTGGAGCTGCGGGACGACCTCATGAAGAGGGAGGAGGAGCTTGTCCAAAAGACAGCTCTGGCTGACAAGAGCCTCGAAGAACGCACCAAGAAATTGGATGAGCATTGCAAGGAGGAGGAGAAGAAGGCCTGGGAGCGAGGGCAAGATCTCTACAAGCAGGAGAATGCCATCGCCGCCAGGGAGAAGAAAGTACGGGGCCGAGAGAAGGATCTGGTCATCCGCCGGAATGAGATCCACCTTCGGGAGTAAGAGCTCAACAAACTCGAAAGGAAGGTTGCTGAAACGATTCAACAGAATGCCAAAGAGGTGGAGCGTCTTGCTCGGGAGAGCTCGGAGCTTACGGCAGCCAAAAGATGCTTGGCAGAGATGCAGAGCAGAAGGGTTGCAGAGTCCCAACAAGTTTGGGACTTCCTGATAAGGCCAACGACGCGCTGACGCCAATGGGCTTCAGCCCCGTGCGTCCGAATGATCCGGAGCCGGAGATGGGCGATGTCATCGCGGACCAGCTGGAAACAGAGGGTCAGTCCCTAGCGAAGAATGTCGTAGAGTTTGTGCTGACGTGCTACACCAGCCGGGACCCTCAATTCCCTCTAGACCCGGTGCTTGAAGGCCCCATCGAAGGAGAGGGTGAATCCGCCCGAGCCAGCGTGTCAGAGGTGGCCCAGAAGGTCGTCCAGTTCTTCCATAGGGTCTAGGACCATCTCTCTATAGCTCCCGCTTGTATTCTCTCTTCTTCTTCTCCAATTTTGTAATCTCTTGTCTCCAGATGGATTTCATTTTTTGTCTTCAACACCTTTGTCTCACTTGGCCCCCTGGTAGATGTACACAATTTTGATTGTGAACATGTACCAAGAGGATGTAACGGTTGTTGAAGACTTGCGTGCTTCGAACTTGTAGAATGTAGGTCCGAAGTCTTCGATAGTGTAGGCCCCCTGAGGCTGTCGGAGCTTAGTGGCTCCGGCATTGACCATCGTCGGAGCTTAGTAGCTCCGGCAGTAGTCTCCATCAACGCGTAAAACATCGATTGTTAGTCCTCTGGGGTGTCGGAGCTTGGCAGCTCCGGTAGTGACCTCCGTCAACACGTGTTGTGTTAACGTCAGACTCTACTTTAGAGTCTTTCCACCATCTTCACGTTGACGGCTTGCCCCTTAGCTTTACCGAAACTGAGTAGCTCCAGAGATGCTCGATGTCAATGTTTGAACATAGAGCACAAGCCGCCTAGTGGATATTGTAGTTTATTTATTTTTCCTGCACACTGAAGTCAAGAAAAACAGTAAAATCCGTTTCCTATCTATAACTTCATTGCGGCTTACTGTTCCTGAGAAAGTTTTGGGTCGAACACAATCCTAAATACAATCAAGAGCACCATCTTGCTTCCTTTAGGTCCGATCATTTCTAGACTCGCCTTACTTCGGCCTGCCGGGGTGTAGGTAGAGTGGCGTACTTAGGGTGCATGACCAGGCTAAGTCGATAGCACACTCGGACCCTTGATTAGCTTGGTGGCATTCAGACAAGTTGGCCATCAACAATGCTTGAACCTGGAAGGATAGACAATGCAACTCGAATTGTACATGAACTTGTTGAGCTAAAGTTTCTTAAGAACTGCACAACTTTGTTATAGATAAGAAAGAGAAAAATAAAAAATATTGAGCCTGTACAAAGTAAATGCACGTGGAGTCTGTTTTCACACAATGATGTCTTTCATTATAGGTTTGGGGTACAGGGGAAACAAATACACTCTTAGGGTACGAAACTAGGCTAAGTGTGTTTCTTTTCTTGTTTGACCCAAGATATCTAGCTACACTTTTAGTTCTGAGACTGTGACAAGTGTTGCATGAACATTGCAGACCTAACTAGGTAGGTCCGTCTGCCCTCCCGGAGGAGCTACCCGACTCTGTACAATGACTCTATAACATACATCACATGTGATTACAGACTCACCTCCGTGATATTAAGCGTAGAACTTACAGAGGTGCTCAATGTTCCAAGGATTTGGGAGAGGTGTCCCATCCTCGGTTGCCAAGTGAACGCATCCAGGACGGGATACTTTGATCACTCGGAAGGGTCCCTCCCAGTTGGGGGAGAGTTTGTTTAACCCTTCTCTGGATTGTATTCTTCGTAGCACCAGATTGCCTTCCTTGAGTTGTCGGCTGTGAACATGCCGTTGGTGATAGCGTCGGAGAGCTTGGCAGTATCAGGCATTCCGAACAGCTACTCGGCACCTTCCCTCTTCAAGGAGGTCAAGGTCTTCACGCCGGAGCAGGTCCTGCGTAGCTTCGTCGGAGGTCCGGACCCGGAGCGACCCCAAGGTGATTTCCGGAGGAAGGACTGCTTCAGCTCCGTACACCAGGAAGAAGGGTGTCTCTCCAGTTGACCGGTTTGGAGTTGTCCTGTTGGCCCATAGAGTGGGTGGAAGCTCTTCAATCCAGTTGGCTCCATGTTTTTTTAGGCGCTCATATGTGCGCGTCTTGAGTCCTTTCAGGATTTCTGCATTTGCTCTCTCGGCTTGGCCATTGCTTGTCGGGTGAGCTACAGAGGCGTAGCTGACTTGGATGCCAAGGTCTTCACAGTATCCTTGAAAAGCAGAGCTTGTGAATTGGGTCCCATTATCTATTATGATTTTGTTCGGGACTCCAAATCTGCATACGATGGACTGCAAGAAGTTGATAGGTGATTGCTTGTTTATTGTCACAACTGGAGTTGCTTCCGGCCATTTGGTGAACTTGTCAATGGCAACATACAGGAACTTGTAACCTCCGACGGCTCTTGGGAAAGGTCCCAAGATGTCCATCCCCCACACAGCGAAAGGCCATGTAGGAGGTATCATTTTTAGAGGTTGAGCCGGTGTGTGAATTTTCTTTGCATGGAACTGACATGCTTTGCATTTCTTCACCAGCTCAGTTGCATCCTAGAGCGCTGTAGGCCAGTAGAAGCCATGCCAAAAGGCTTTACCGACCAGCGTGCGGGAAGACGCGTGGTTCCCACACTCGCCTCCATGGATTTCTACGAGGAGCTCACAGCCTTCTTCCCTTGTGATGCACCGCATTAGGACATCGTTGGCATCGCGCTGGTAGAGATCCCCTTCTACTAGCGTGTATCTTTTAGCCAATCTGACTATCCGGTCAGCGGATACGTCATCTTCAGGAAGGTTGTTGTCTTTCAAGTAGCTCCGGATCTCCGAGATCCATGCATCGGAACTTGCTTGAGCATTTGAGTCTTGCGTGTTGGGTTGCTCGGAGCTTCCGACAGCACATACGACCCTTGATGGCTGCCATGGTAACAGGGCCATCGGGACCGCCAGCTTTGGGATGTTGGTCTCGCCCCCTTCGCTCAGTTCGACATGCTGAGCTGTGGGTTTTGACAACCTCCGGACGAAGATTCCGTCAGGAGCTAGAGCTCCGGTTGACACTTTCGTCGAAAGTTCATCAGCTTCAGCGTTATGGACACGCTGGACATGGTGGAGATCCAAGATTTTGAAGTCCTTCTGAAGCCTCTAGACTTCAAGGAGATAAGCAGCTAATTGGGGATTGTTATAGGAGCATTCACCCTTCACCTGTTTAATGATGAGCTGCGAATCTCCCTTGACCAACAACTGCTTGACACCATATGATAGTGCCACCTTTAGTCCATAAATGAGTGCTTCATACTCCGCCATGTTGTTGGTCGCCTTGAAGTCAAGGTGGACCATGTATTTTACCTTCTCCCCTGTTGGAGCAAGGAGAAGGACTCCAGCTCTGGCCCCCTGCTTTTGCATGGAGCCATCAAAGTATAGGGTCCAGTGAGGTTGGGTGAAGACCGGAGCCTTGAGTTTCGGCTTCTGCTCACTAGGGCCCCCAGGGTTTAATGGAGAGGGGGTCCATTCCGCCATGAAATCTGCCAATGATTGACTCTTGATCGCTTGTCTTGGGATAAATTCAAGATCAAATTCAGCCAATTCCGCTGCCCAGTTTGCAATGTTCCCAGTAGAGTTGGGATTATGCAAGATCGCACGCAGTGGGTAAGAGGTCACCACTGAGATCTTGTGAGCTTGGAAGTAATGGCGAAGCTTCCTGGAGGCGATGAGAACTATGTAGAGCAGCTTGTGCACCTCTAAGTATCGAGTCTTGGCATCATGTAGTACTTCGCTGATGAAGTACACTGGGCGTTGGACTGTCCAGACCCTCCCGGAGGGGCCCGGAGCTTCCTCCACATCGCCTTGGACCCTCCTAGAGGGGTCCGGACCTGCTTCGGGAACCTCCGGGTCCTTGCTAGAGGAACCCGGAGGTTCTACTGGAGCGACCCGGACCCTCCCGGAGGGGTCCAGATCTTCTAGAATAACTCCCTGTAGATCCAAGTCTAGGGGCTGGGACCCAGACTCACCTTCAGGAACCTCCGGACCCTCCCGGAGGGGTCTGGATTCCTGAGCTTGGGATGGTTCTAGTCTCTCCACAACTAGGACCATGCTGACAACCTCGTCGGTTGCTGAAATGTAAAGTAGTAAGGGCTCATCAGGGTTCGGAGCTACCAAGGTTGGTAGAGTGGTGAGGAGCTGTTTTAGCTCCTGAAACGCCTTTTCTGCTTCTTCAGACCATTGAAATGGTCCAGACTTCCTCAATAGCTTGAAGAAGGGTAGCGCCCATTCCGCCAGTCTTGAGATGAACTGGCTGGGGGCGGCTAGACATCCAATCAGTTTCTGGACATCTTTGATGCGGGCTGGTGGCCGCATCTCCTCTATGGCTTTAATCTTCGCCGGATTTGCCTCTATGCCCCGGTGGTTTACTAGGAAACCGAGAAGCTTTCCGGAGCTAACCGAAGACACACTTGTCTAGGTTCAGCTTTGTGCGGGTGACCCGCAGCTTATCAAAGACAGCTTGCAAGGTGTCAAGGAGTGACTCCTTGTCCTTGATCTTGACAACGATGTCATCAACATACACTTCCACTACGTCTCTGATGAGCTCTCCAAAGGTTTTGTACATAGCTCGTACAAATGTTGAGGATGCATTCTTGAGACCAAATGGCATGGCAGTATAACAGTACAATCCATCTACTGTGATAAAAGAAGCATGTTCTTCATCTTCCCTAGACATTCTGATTTGATGGTACCCAGAATATGCGTCTAGGAAACACAGTAATTCACACCCGGAGGTGGAATCCACTATCTGATCTATTCTTGGTAGTGGGAATGGATCTTTTGGGCATGCCTTATTTAGTGTTGTATAGTCGATACACATCTGAAGCTTCCTGCCGGCCTTGGGTACAACGATTGGGTTTGCCAGCCACTTTGGGTGGAAGACTTCTCGGATGAATCCAGCTTCGAGCAACTTCTTCACTTCATGTCGTATGAAGTTCTGTTGCTCTACGGATTGCTTCTGAGGCTTCTGATGTACGGGTCGGGCGTCAGGATAAATCTTCAGATTATGCTCGATCAGTTCGCTAGGGATCCCAGACATTTGTGACGGTTGCCAGGTAAACACGTCGACATTAGCCCGGAGGAAAGTGATGAGCGCGAGTTCCTATTTGTCATTCAGTCCTCCCGATATACGGGTGGTCTGAGCGGCATCAGAACCGATTTGGATGACTTTGACGGGGATGTCAGTGTCGCCGCTTGGTTGCACGCGAGGTGTGGAGGTTGAGCCTCGTTGACGAATGCTCAGGGGTTTCGGATCTTGTTCCTGCCTAGATTCTTCCTCCTGTGCTGTAGCAAGTGCATGAAGTTCCTCCAGAGCAGTCACTCCGGCAGTACGATCTCTGCGGATCCGGATAACACCAGCTGGTGTTGGCATCTTCAACACCAGGTAGCCATAATGAGCAGCAGCCATGAATTTGTACAAGGCGGGCCTGCCCAAAATGGCGTTGAAAGGCAAGTTGATCTGAGCGACGTCAAAGATCAACTTCTCAGTGCGATAATTCTCCCGAGTCCCGAATGTCACGGGGAGAGTAATGGCACCGAGTGGTGTTATGGCCCCCGGACCTACTCCGGAGAAAGGTCGGGAGGGGCGGAGGTCCGAAGGTCAGAGCTAAAGCTTGAAAAAAGCTTCGAAGCTTATGAGGTTCAGCCCCGAACCTCCGTCCACCATTACATGGTGGATTTGAATGTTATTGATGGTAGGTGATACCATCAATGGTAGTTGACCAGCTCCGATCATGTTCCGAGGGCACTCTAAAGCATCAAAAGCGATGGTGGTGTCCATCCACTTTCGATGAGGCTCCACCCTGGCTGTAGGAGCTACTTAAGACATGTCCTGCCGCATGGTCTTGAGGACACGACGGGAGGTGATATCCCACGAACCACCAAAGATGGTGTTCATGGTCTTCCGACGCTCATTGTCGGAGACGTCGGAGTCATAGTTGACGGAGGTGTAAACAGCCTTCAGGACCTTTTTAGGGTCCTGTAAGCCTAACTCCTCTTCAGTCGGAGCTTCATCGATTTTCTGTTTTCCTTCCCTCTGACAGAAAGGAACTTCTTCCTGGCGCTTGTGGTAGCGCTCGGCAAGGTTTTGGACCTCCCGGCAGTCCTCCAAGTTGTGGCTATTTGACTTGTGGATGGGACACCACACTTTGGAGTTTCCACCATCTTCAAAGGACGGCCGAGGTCGTTTCTCAGGGCGTGGCCCCCGGCCACTCAGAGCTACTGCAGCTGCGGTGGTGGATGTGCCGGCCGACGGCTTCTTTTTGCTGTTGGACTTTTTCTTCTTTTTGCCACTCCCAGAGGTAGTGGCTTCGCCTTTGGAGGATTTTTTGCCATCCTACGGAGGTGGTTTGGAGTGCATCTCATGGCCCTCCGCAGCTTTGGCACACTTGTCTGCTAAGCTGAAGAGCTCCGTGACGCTGGTGATCTCCTTGACCGCCAGCTTCTCCAGCATCTTCTTATCTCGTACGCCCTGTCTAAATGCCATGATAATAGAGGCGCTAGAAATAGAAGGAATGGTGTTTCGTACCTGGGAGAACCTCTGGATGGATGAGCGCAGGGATTCTCCCCCCTTCTGCACAACTGCAAAAAGGTCCAGTTCGGTGCCTGGTCGGATGTATGAACTCCCGAAATTGGCAGTGAACTGTTAGCCACAATTCCTTCCAACTATTGATAGAGTTGTGAGGAAGGCTCATGAACCAGGACCTGGCGGTCCCAGTCAAGTCCACTGGGAAGTAGTTGGCCATTACGGCCTCGTTACCTCCAGCCGCAAGGATTGCGGTGGTGTAAATTTGGAGAAACTCGACGGGATTAACAGTCCCGTCAAATTTCTCCAGCAGGTGAGGCCGGAACTTTTGTGGCCATCTGACCATGCGTAGGTGAATGGCCAGTGCAGAACAACCTCCTCCTACTCCCTCGGGAGCAGGACTGTCTCGAGCCTCTCGCCTTTCGCGAGCACGCTCGATATGGACACGGCCGTCCTGTTGACGGTAACGGCGATCAAGCTCCGCCCGGAGGTCATGAGTTGAAAGCCTGGTTACCGTATGAGTACGTCGCGCCCCATAAGGTAGCGACGTAACTTGTTGTGACACAGCACGCCTCCTATTCTGGGAAGCATGCGGACCAAGTCTGCCAGACATGGTCCGGCGCTGCGATGGGGCCCGCCCCGAAGGAGGAGGACCTTGGTTGCTGATCCGGTTGGCTGCTGCTGCAACCAGATGTTCCACATCAGCCTTCCACTGCTCCATTGCACCCTGGTATTCACCTGGAGGTGGTGGACGTTGGAGGAGAGCATGTGCTGCATGAAGCGCGTGTTCAGGGTTGTTGTTATGCGCCGATGCAGTGACCGACGCCGATGCACCGTCACACTGCTCAGCTTGATGTGTTGGTGCAGGCGGTAGCAGTGGAGGCATGACTCCTGCTGGAGCCACGACACCTGCTGGTTGCTACATGTTGGAAGGATTGCCTCCAGCAGGTTGAATAGCAGGGTTGCCGTTGGATGATCCAGTAGCTGAGTTCACCATACTCGAAATCTCGGGCGCCCCTACCTGGCGCGCCAACTGTCGGTGTTTGGATCCGGTAGATCTTTTGACACTACCTTTGGTAGATCAAGGAGTTGTGGTTCGGTAATGGGCGCGCAGAGATTCAAGAAGGTGAAAGACACGTGTACACAGAGATTTACGTGGTTCGGGTCGCCTGAGCGTAATACCCTACTCCACGGGGTGTGTTGGTGATGTATTAAGCGTGTGAGTCTAGAAGAAGCTTGTCTAGCTCAGGGAGTTCAGTAGTGGTCTGGAACCGTCCCTTGTGTATCACCGACCAGTCCTTTTATAGTACAAGGACTGGTCGTTACACCGTTAGCCTGGCCTGACATGTGGCCCCGGCGGTTACACATGCTTGATACACAATAAATGAGGTTAATTACCCTTAATAGCCTTGTAACGGGCCTTAACAGCGCTGTTACCAGTATTAAGGGCCATCCGATCGTGTGTCATTAATATGGTATTAATGACACTTAATCGGGTCTTGAAGTCTTTGATTGCTCCTTGAAGGTCCGGAGCCTTTGGGGGGTCCACCAGCCTGATTATTGAAGTTGATGGTCCGACAGTCGCCACGTGGCAGCTCTGGAGCTTACCGTCGTGGGCGAGTAGGTCCGGTGCTGCTGGACACGTGTTAGTACTGGAGCTTCCCTCTGTCTAGGGTTAGGTCCGGGGGTGCCATACTGGTATTTCGACTGGAGCTTCCCATGTATGGGTGATACCTTCGGTCTTATGATACACGTGGCGGCCCTGGGACTGACCATGTTGGGGAAGCAGGTCCGATTACGCCTGAATGTGGGGCCTTCGGAGGTCTTCAAATCTGGTAGATGGAGTTTCCTTGTGATCTTTGCAATCCCAAGAGGTATCCGGTACGGAGGGTACCGACACTACTGTTTTGGCTTCTTTAGGAATCTCTACTAAGTCCCAGACTTTGTTGGCACTCATGGATCTTATTTCATCTTCCATGGCTTTACGCCATTCGGACGACTGAGGTCTACTCATGGCATCCTCAAAAAGAGGTTGGATCATCCTCAATCTGAATTTCCTTACTTAAGTATAACTGATAATCATTTGGAATTGTCGATCGTCTAACTCTTTGTGATCTTCTTATTTGAGCATCATCTAAGGGTTGAGGCTGTTGTTGAACCTCATTTTGTTCGACCATATTCTCAACAGGCTGAGAAGGTGGAACCTCACTTATTTCTGTTGTGGCCGACGGAGGTGCAACAATAGGCGCCGTGTCACTAGTGGCAGGCACCGGTGGCACAACGACAGCAGGTAGGTTGAAATAAGGTTCTTGAGTCACCAGAGCGGGTAAATTAATCCGTTCCTCCTTAAGATCTATTTCACACCGTACGGTGCTCCCCCTGATCATAGTGTCTTCTAAAAACACGGCGTGTCTTGTTTCAATAAACTTAGTGTGTCTACCTGGACAGTAGAACCTAAATCCCTTACTCTTTTCAGGATAGCCAATAAAATGGCAGCTGATTGTTCTAGAATCTAGTTTGCTTAAGTTCGGGTTGAACATCTTAGCCTCAGCTGGACATCCCGACACATGTAGATAGTTCAGTGAGGGCTTACGTCCCGTCCACATATCATATGGTGTCTTAGGTACTGACTTGGATGGAACACGATTAAGTACGTGAATGGCGGTCCTTAAGGCCTCAATCCACAAACTAATTGGTAGTGTAGAATGGCTTAACATGCTTCTTACCATGTCCATAAGCGTACAGTTTCGCCGTTGAAAGTTGCCAAGAGGGAGAGTGAATAGGCAATAATACCTGAAATCACTTAATCAAACAAGATTAAATTCCTGTGGCCGGACTAGTCTGCACAGGGTCGAACTAGTCCGCTCAGCACAGGGGGAAACCCTAAAAGTTGATTTCTACAAGTTATTTGCGAAATTAAAGTTCACCAAAGAGGTAAGCAATGTGTAGTAAGCTTGTAAAGCTCGGATTGTGAAGTTTAAACACTTAGATTGCAAGTTTACAATAATGATCAAAGTGTAGGGCAATATGAGCAATGTGAACCCAAATAGCAATACTAGTGATCACGAAAAGCAAAAGACAGGAGAGACGAGATTTATCCCGTGGTTCAGCTCCACGAAGAAGCCTACCTCCACGTTGAGAAGTCCACACAAGGACCGGGTCTCACTTGACCCTTCTCTCACCAAGCCACCACGATGGTTGGCTTGGTTTCCACTATATCAATGGGTAATCACCAAGTTTAATGGGGCTACTCACAACTTGAGGCTCCCACAAATCAATACAACGAGGAGCACACGAAGCTCAACTCACACAAGCCACAAAATACAACACAATGTGCAAGAGATCAAACCGAGAGCCAAAGCGTGATGATCTTCCTTTACTCTCCTACCCAAACCCTAATCTTCTTAAGATTTGCTCTTAGAGGGTTAGTAGGACGAGTAGAAGGCTTTGGAAGGCTCTAGGAAGATTGTGACAGCGTAGGGTTCAAGACTTGTTCAAATGAGCCCGGGGGTCCCCCTTTTATAGGGGTCCCGAGCCCCTTTTGCTTACCTCAGCAAAGGGGCGGACTAGTCCGGCCTCTGGGTCCAGACTAGTCCGTCCCTATGGGACCACTGACCTCTGGTCAGTTCCTGACAACTGCCACACTGATCAACGATCGTCACGTTACCCGCCAAATTTCCAAATTCAAACGATCACTAGACAACGGACTAGTCCGGTCCAAAATGGACTAGTCCGAAGTAGGACAGAACCATTTGATCCATCCCAAAACGGACTCTTCTGGGTTGGTCCGGACTAGTCCGGCCACAAGGGCGGACTAGTTTGGCCCTCTAGGGTTTCTCTCGGTCTATCACACCAAGTCTCAAATGTACTAGTCCATACCCAAACAGACAAGTCCGAACTACTCCAGAGAGCTTTGGTCCATCCAAAAACGGACAAGTTCGGACTTCTCGGACTTAGCTCCAAATTCACACAGATTCACTCCAGAGACGTTTGGTTCGTCTCAAAACAGACTTGTCTGCCATGGTCGGACTAGTCCGGCCCTGAGGCCCAGACTAGTCCGGCCTCCTAGGGTTTTTCTCATTTTAAGCTTCTCACTTAGGTTTTTCTCTAAACTACCACTTTGAGCCCCTTGGTATGATCTCAATGCACATGATACAACCACCCTCTCACATGGAACGGCTCATATGACCTCAATACCATAGAAATTCTAATTTCTACGCTTGAGTATTTGACGCCCGTTTTAGCCTTTTCCTTTTTGAGGGTATTCATCTCATTTCAATCCTTGTACCTGTGCTTAAGATCAACTTAGCTCATTAGCCTCTTAATTGTCGTCATCAATCATAAAAAACCCACGGGGATGCCTAGACGCACTTTCAATCTCCCCCTTTTTGGTGAATTGATGACAACACATTAAGACTTCAACAATAAGGATAATAATTTATTTTCATAACATGTATTTGTATGAGTGACTCCTCCTCAATGTATGTATCATGAGTAAGAGAGATTGGGAGAGTTCTCATACATATACATGTTATGGTGGGGTGCCTAAGTGATGTGTTCATAAAGTGTGATAAGACAACAATTATGCAAGATAGACATGTAAATGAGGCAACACATCACAAATTTAGGCAAGATACAAGAATAAATAGATTAAGTCTTACAATACAACTTGAAATGAGTCTTAAAACATAAGTCCTTCATAGATCAATACTCTCTCAAAATAAACTATCTTATCTCTACCTCTCTCATCTCTCCCCCTATATCTCTCCCCCTAGATCTAAGTGCCCCATCCAAGCTATCTCTCCCCCTTTGGCATCAAGACACCAAAAAGGAAAAGAAGAGAGGAAGGGCCCTTAGGTCTACTCATCGTCAGAGTCGTCATCATCATTGCCGCCTTGCCGCTCGTTGTCACTCTTTGTGGCCTCTGGGTCAAGATGGTCATCATCATCATCAGTCGAGGCTGCGGTGGAAGTCCCAGCTTCTCCAAACTGAGCAAGCTCCTCGGCAGTGAACTCCGGGAAAGAAGTGAGCTCACCATCGCTCTCCTCGGCGGGGGACATTGGAATGTCCAGCTTGTCACACATCGCTTTGAGATACTTCTCATTGCGATGCTCCATGCGACGTTGCCAAATTTCCGTCTTCTGGCAAGAGGAGAAAAGAGCCTTGAAGCATTTGAAGAATCCACTCCCGCATTGTGTCGAGGGCGCAGGTGGTGGAGGAGATGGCACAAAGCGAGAGGAAGAAGAGGGAGGATCCGCATTCTTCCTCCTAGGAGCAGCGGGCTCTGGAGGAGGTAGTTGTGGTCTAAGCCTCCAGTGAGTGATATATTTCTTGAATGTGAGTCCAGAGATCTTCTCGATCATGTACACAATGTACGGAGCGTAGCCACATGATTGGTTGGGGGTGTGAGAGATGTTGAAGATGTCATCAAAGATATAGTCCACCACATTGAAGCGGACATCTCCATCAATGAGCACCATCAAGTGCCTCAAATTTCATTGTATAATCCCCGCATCTCCATCCTTGGGGGCAATAGTCTTTCTGAGGACCCGGTTGAGCACACTATAGAATGGCTTGATGTTTCTGATGTGCCCGGCCTCATACTGTGCATGACTTGGATACATATACTCCAAGGTGTCCCGATCAACTGGCTTCAGATTTGAAATGATGATCTCATTATCAAGTTGGTCCTCCAAGTCAGGCAACTGAGCAAACTCCCAATAGGTGGTGGAGTACTGCTCGCCATGGGTCATCCAGGTAATCCTTCTGTCCCCATCGGTGTGGAAGTATAAGATGGAGTAGAACTGAGTGATGACTTCCACATTCCAGTCATACTGGAAGGCCATGAACTTCTTCAAGCCATGCCTCTCGACAACCTCAATCACAACATTGAAGGCTTGATGATCCTTCTGGGCCATATAGTCCTAGTCTATCCACTGAGCATTTGTGACAGGGGTCTGCTTGGTCATATAGACCGTCCTGTAGTAGTCACAGTGGAAGTCACACCAGAACCGGGGATCCACTGTGCTCCTGTCACGCCGATATACATTGATCTTCCTCAGCTTGCGTGCCTTCTCAGCCCCCTTGCCCTTGAAGATGTTGGCGTCGAAGACAGCTGCACGGTTTGGGTTCCGTGCAGGAGAAGACATCCTCAACGGGCCAATGGGTTGAGGAGCACCCTTCTTGACCTTGCTTGCATCCTTCTTGGCCAAAATCACCCTCTTCTTGGGTGCAACATCAACTGGGGCCTTGCCTTTATCTTTTAAGGTCCTCGCCCCCTGGGACTGAGCTTGCTCACCCAAGGTCACAAGCCGCTTTCTTTTCGGGGCTGCCTCGGCAGCTGTAGAGTTGTGCTCCTCTTGCTGCGTCTACTTTGCCCTCTGGGATGCAAAGTACGCAACAGCCATCTCTTGATCCTCTCGCTGCTTTCGGTGAAAAAGAGCTTGCTTCCCCGCTTCGTTCTCGGAGTCGGAAGGAGGAACATACTCGTTGTCCGACATGGTTGCTGACAAGAGAAGCAAGGGAATGTGTATAAGTCCAAGAAATCAAGATAAAATGGTAGAATTCACAAAATCAACCTAGGTTAGGGTTTGCACTGTGTAACTCGAACTTGTCCGCCCAGGGGCCGGACTAGTCCGCCCTAGGTCGGACTTGTCCGCCCTGTGGCCGGACTAGTCCAGTTCACACAGCAAGAACCCTAATCAAGAGAAATTTTTTGAAAACTATGGATCCTACCACAAAAATAGAGGTACATGATCACATTGATGTGCACAACAACATTTATGAAGAAGTTTCTATCAATGGACCCAAGAGAATTGAATTTCAAGGATTTGATTTGACGAAATGTAGGAGAGGAATCGGCCTCCAATTCTTGGAGAAAGGTTCCTAAGCACCTTAGGGCTTCAATCCACCGATTGGAATCGAGATTTCATGGATGGAATCTAAAATCGCCGTTTGGGAGACGGTTTTCGAGCGTTTTTTGAGAGAGAGTGTTTGAATGGAAGTGGAGAGGTCGAGGTCTCCCTGGGGAGGTTAAGTCCCCAAGGGCCGGACTAGTCCGATCAGGGACCCGGACTTGTCCGGCCTCCGGACTGGGTTCGGACAACCTAAACCACCAGACTAGTCCGGTCCACTAGAGCGGACTAGTCTGGTCCTAAGGCCTAAAACTCCTATATATTGAGTTTTTTGGTGGAGATTTGATCCTTTTGGACTATATTTCACAAAAGGTCTTTGTAAATATGGTCAGTAAGCAATCAACAATCAAACTATGACCATGATTCACAAAGATTCAATAATTTCAAAATAATTTGTAGAAAAATTGAGGAGGATGGGTCTTTTGCAAGCATGTGTGAATTTTGAATATAACAATCAGATGTGCAAGACTTAAGCCACATTTCGAGAATCTAGGATATTTAGCTCACTCCTAAGTTCACAAAACCTTTTCTCATCTAGGGCTTGGTAAAGATATTGGCCAATTGTTTATCGGTTCTCACATGGGAAATTGCAATGTCTCCTTTGATGGAGTGATCTCTCAAGAAATGGTGGCGTATATCGATGTGTTTGGTCCTTGAGTGTTCAACTAGATTGTGGGATATTTTGATGGCACTCTCATTGTCACATAGGAGAGGGATATGACACAAGTTTATGCCATAGTCCCTAAGAGTTTGTCGCATCCAAAGAAGTTGTGCACAACAACTTCCGGCGGCGACATACTCCGCTTCAGATGTGGAAAGTGCAATGGAGTTTTGTTTCTTTGAGGACCAAGACACTAGAGATCTACCAAGGAATTGGCACGTTCCCGATGTACTCTTCCTATCGACTTTGCACCCTGCATAGTCCGCATCGGAATATCCAATGAGGTTAAACTTAGAGCATTTGGGGTACCAAAGTCCTAGGCTTGGTGTGTGAACCATATATATAAGAATTCTCTTAACGGCGGTCAAATGACACACCTTAGGAGCGGCTTGAAATCTAGCACACATACACACACTAAGCATGATATCGGGCCTAGATGCACATAAGTATAGCCATGAGCCTATCATGGAACGATATACCTTTTGGTCCACACTTGAACCATCTTCATTAAGATTGAGATGTTCGTTGGTTCCCATAGGAGTCTTGATGGGTTTGGCCTTGTCCATGTCAAACTTCTTGAGTATATCTTGTGTGTACTTGGTTTGACTAATGAACGTGCCTTCCTTGAGTTGTTTCACTTGAAAACCTAGAAAGAACGTCAACTCCCCCATCATGGACATCTCAAATCTTTCCATCATTATCTTGGAAAACTCATCACAAAAAGCTTTGTTAGTAGAACCAAATATAATGTCATCGACATATATTTGGCAAACAAACAAATCATCATCAAAGTGCTTAGTGAATAAGGTATATTCCGCCTTCCCAATTTTGAAACCATTTTGAGTTAGAAAGTCTCTAAGGCACTCATACCAAGCTCTGGGAGCTTGTTTGAGTCCATAGAGAGTCTTACACAATTTGTACACATGGGGGAATTTTTCATCTTCAAATCTGGGGGGTTGATCCACATACACCTCTTCCTTGATTGGACCATTGATGAATGCGCTTTTGACGTCCATTTGATATAGCTTAAAATCATGGTGAGTAGCAAAAGCAAGTAATATACGAATAGGGATGGCAATTGTACCCGCGGGTTTGGGTACCCGGCGGGTATTGCACCCGACGGGTCCGGGTACGGGTAGGGATTTTTACCCGCGGGTATAACCCGTACCCGACCCGATGTTTTGCGGGTACGGGTGCAGGTTTTATTTTCTACCCGTGGGTACCCGACGGGTTACCCGAAACTTGAAATACGGCCCACAATTTAGCAAGTTTTTTCAATGTAGCCCATCTAGCCATCCAGCAACCCTAATCCGGGCCGGCCAGTACCCCCACTGGTAGACGGAAATCACTCCCGCATGCGCCGCACCTCGAGTCTCTGTCTCTCCACCTCCTCTGCATTTTCACTGCTCGACCTCGGATCTGGAGAAGCTACAACTCAAGGTAGTGTGCGCTGGAGAAGGGTGCAATGTTTCTCAAGACCGCATTGGCCAAGTTGCAGGCGCTGTCGCCCCTGCTCTGCCAGCAAGGGCATCTGGAGGACCTCCCTGCAAAGACAAAACTGGTGTGTGAGGTTGTCGGCCGCATCGTGTGCTTCCACTGTGCAGCGGCCAAGCTCCAGAAGGAGGTTGTGGTTGTGCTCAAGCTACAGGACGAACCAAGGAGCAGGCGCACCAGCGCAGGCCCACTGGTACAGGCCACTGCATCCTCAGCTTGGGACAAGAGCTTCGTGAAGGTCATAGAAGCTACAATTGCTAGCGATCTTGAAAAGTTCAAGAAGCATTTCTTAGCAAACCTAATGTAGCATATTATGGTTGGATTTTTTATCTTGAGAAGTTAAGAGGTGAATTTCTGTTCTGTTTTGTCATACCCGACGAATACCCAAAACCCGCCCGAAACCCGTCGAGTTCGGGTGCGGGTACCATTTTTTACCCGCGGGTGCGGGTTCGGGTATGAAAATTTACCCGAACACTATTTCAGTTCGGGTCGGGTTTTCGCTCTACCTGACCCGAACCTGACCCGTTGCCATCCCTATATACTAATTGATTCAAGCCTAGCTACGGGAGCAAAGGTTTCATCGAAATCCAAACCTTCGACTTGTGAATACCCTTTGGCCACAACTCGTGCCTTGTTCCTTGTAACCACCCCGTGTTCATCTTGTTTGTTGCGGAACACCCATTTGGTGCCTACAACATTCGCATTAGGCCTCTTCACAAGCTCCCATACTTGATTTCTCTCAAAGTTGTTGAGCTCTTCTTGCATGGCCATCACCCAATTCGGATCTCGTAGTGCTTCTTCAACCTTGTGAGGCTCCAAGGAAGAAACAAAAGAGTAATGTTCACAAAAGTTTGCAACACGAGATCGAGTAGTTACCCCCTTGGAGATGTCTCCAAGTATATTGTCAATGGGATGGTCCCGTTGGACGCTTTGATGAACTCTTGGGTGTGGCGCTCGAGGTCTTGATTCATCATCTTGGTCTTCTTCATCCTCATTGTCTCCCCCTTGATTGATGCCTCCATTTTCATCTTGTTAGAGCGCATCTTGGGGAACTTGATATTGATCATTTGAGGAAGAGCTTGCTTGATGTGTAGGATGGTCACTTACATCTTGAGGTTGTTCTAGTGGTCGTATGTCTCCAAGTGCCATCCTCCCTATCACCACTTGTGAAGCTTCTTCTTGATCTAGCACATGACGATCAACTTGCTCCACTTGGGAGCCATTAGTCTCATCAAACACTACGTCATGTGCTACTTTAACAATTCCAGAGGATTTGTTAAAGACACGATAGGCATAAGTGTTTGAGTCATAACCGAGCAAGAAACTCTCATCGGACTTAGAAGCAAACTTTGAAGTCCTAGGCTTCTTGTTAAGAATGTAGCATTTGCTCCCAAAAACACGAAAGTAAGAGATTTTGGGCTTGTTACCGGTTAGGAGCTTGTACGACGTCTTCTTAAGTATGCGGTGAAGATAACCGGTTTATGGCATGGCAAGCGGTGTTAACCGCTTCCGCCCAAAACCGGTCCGACGTCTTGTACTCATCAAGCATGGTTCTTGACATCTCAATTAGAGTCCTATTCTTCCTCTCGGCCACCTCATTTTGTTGAGGGGAGTAGGGGGCCAAGAACTCATGCTTGATGCCTTCTTCATCCAAAAATTCTTCAACTTGAGTATTCTTGAATTCAGTGCCATTGTCACTCCTTATGGTCTTGATACTCAAGGAGAACTCATTTTGAGCTCTCTTCAAGTATCTCTTGAGAACACCTTGAGTCTCACTCTTGTCATGCAAAAAGAATACCCAAGTGAAACGTGAAAAGTCATCAACAATAACAAGACCATATTTGTTACCACCAATACTAATCTAGGCGATTGGACCGAAGAGATCCATGTGTAGAAGCTCCAATGGTCTTGATGTTGTCATAATGTTCTTGGATGGATGTGGTGCTCCAACTTGCTTTCCGGCTTTGCATGCGCTACACGGCCTATCCTTTTCAAACACAACATTCTTAAAACACGGATGTGCTCGCCCTTAAGGAGTTTTTGCAAATTCCTCATCCCAACATGGGCTAGCCTTCTATGCCAAAGCCATCCCATGTTAGTTTTGAAATTAAGCATGTATCAATTTGGGCTTTATCCGCGGAGAAATCCACAAGATAGAGATTTCCCTTGAGTACACCCTTAAAGGCAATTGAGCCATTCCTTCTCCTTGTGACGGTCACACCCTCATTAGTGAATAAACAATTATAACCTTTATCACATAGTTGTGATATGGACAAGAGGTTATAATCAAGTAAATCAACATGTAAAACCTTTGAAAGGGTATGATTGGGGGGTATAGCAATTTTATCGGTGCCAATGATTTTTCCTTGGCTATTGTCCCCAAAATAGATTCCTTCACTTGGATCCTCATTTAGATCATACTCCACAAACATCTTCCTCTCTCCGGTCATATGATTTGTGCATCCACCATCAAGAACCCACTTGGTTCCACCGGAGGAGTATGGCTACAAGAAAGATTTAAGCCTTGGATTTAGGTACCCAAACGGTGTTGGGTCCTTTGATGTTAGTCAAGAGGCACTTGGGCCCCCACACACAAGGTTTAGGACTCTTGCGGTGTGGCCCAACATACCTAGCATAGGCCTTTCCAAACTTGTTCCTCAATAAAACATATGAAGCATCAAAATCATAAAACAACAGATGAGGTTCTTTCTTAGGTATTTTTGGTGAAGTAACAATGTTTTTCCTTTATTGTTGTATGAGACTCCTTTGACAAAAACAATCAAGTCTTTGCCATTCTTGGGAGTTTTGGCATTTTGCCTCATCCCCCTAAAATAACCAAGACCATCCTTGACAAGGGGATGTCTTGTGTTGGTATATGCACTACGTGCATATGCCACCTTCTCTTTGTCAAAGATTCCACCCTTTGGTGCTTGATTGGTTTGTTCCAACTTAAGCTCATCTTTAAGCTTTATTATTATGTTTGAGCATTTACAAGGTTGAGATGCTTCATATTTAATATTTGTGGAAGGTGAGCTCGTAGAGGAAGAAGGTTCATTGACCGTGAGAGACTTTGCTTGCGTCTCAAGGATCTTGTTACTTTTGTCAAACTAACAAGTTCATCCTTGAGCACTATCGTAGTTTTCTCAAGGTTTGAGCAAGTTTCCTTGCTCAAAGCGAGTTCACGCTCAAGTGTCTTGCTTCTTTCTCTCTTGTGACACCCGGTTCCGAAAATGAACCAAGTGAACGCATATGTGTGCCCAGGATGTTCAACACACATACACGAGTGATTCACAAAAGAGTATACGGAAAATTGCCACAGAACAAGATTAATTAACCTAATTTTATTACATAATTCAAAATATTCTTGAATACAAGTTCTAATGAAGATTAATGACAAGTTCAACTAATTCTACGGAAATAAACTAATTAAGCAACTAAGCAAACTAAGCAAAAGGGATAGCGCAACTCCAATAACACCACAGGCAAAGCTGACGGTAGACACGGCCTAGAACTATGCATTATCGCCATTAAACTCACAATCCTGACCTGCAACTGTTGGGGGGGGGGGGGGGTTGCAAGAGTCAGTACATGTCGTACTCAGCAAGTGTGAAAAGTATGACATGTGGTTGATTCAAATGACGACAATAATAATGGCTAAGTGCTGAAAAGTATAGTGAAACCATTTGGAAAAGCAATGTATCATATTTATGTGAAGTAAACCCATCATAAACCATGTAACCATAATAATACCAGTCCATAATTCACCATTACCAATAACCATAATCAATGTCATAAACCATAATTCCATCCCATAACCATAACCATAATCATAATATCAACCATAACCATTACCAAACCATAACCATCCCAAATCCCAATTTCCATCTAATCATGTAGGTCATCCAGGTGCTCTTAACCGGGAGCACGACTACCATGATAGTTTTAATAGACTCTACAGGGTTTGTACCACTTTACCCACGTGTTCGTGATTTCATCACCTTTTGGTGACTAAGAACCTCCCTTATGCCCGTGACCCGTCGGTCACATTACACACTTCTGTTGGTGTGTGGCCAAGAGATCACAAAATAGCCTTTACAAAGGGATTACTAGTCTATTTAGACCCCACTGAGGTTTCACCGGTGGCGATGTCTCCAACTGAGCACATCTTCAACCAAGGGCCCCCTCTTGAGCCATTCGGATCCCAGGGTAGTCCCGCCAATCATCAACAAACCCAATCCGACTACCCCTTCCCCAAGCATCCTTGATGGTCCAAATAGCACTGGCAAAGCCCTAATTAATCAGCTACGCCGCACCCATACTTGGCCTCGTGGTGGCACTGTAGTCCTGGCCTATTCTCACATGAACTGGTCCTTAGATCTAAAGCAAGCCAAACCACCATACATCCAACCCATCCACATACCAGGCTTGCTTAGATCACCCATTACCATATCATATTTAACCAGTTCATGTTAACCATAGTCTCATTGATGCATAATTAAATTGAGTGGTATAGTTATTTTTCCATCCCAGTTGATTAAGCGAAGCAAAAAGGTAAAAATCCCATCCCGACTCTCTACCATATATCCCAGGTGACAAGGGTGGTTAAACAAAGCTAGTAAACTTCCTATCATAGGATTTCCCATCAAATTGACACAAGCATGCAGTTTTGCAAACAAAATATTTATTTCAAAACTGAATCAATATGCTTCAAGGACACTTGCCTTGCTCCGGTGGATAGTGTTGCTCAAGCGCTTCGAAGTCTTGGTTCTGGAAATCCTCATACATGACCTCTTGAGCACTTCCCTCTACTCGTGATCACACATACAAGAAAATGCATAAAAATCAACATGATGCACACATATTAACCAACATGCGATGACATGCATGCATGCAAAGTTTAATAATTAATTAACTACGGTTGTTTATTAATTAGATGCAACTAGTTCATACGTGTTCATATGAGTTTACGGGGGTTTTAGCGGGGATTAATGCCATTGAAAATAAAATTATAATGCAACTACGATTAAATTACGTCTACTAGATCTAATACATCGCTAAAATTCGCACCGGAAAAAAGAATCCTACCGTAGATGCGACGACTTCGAAGATCGCAGGACGATGGCGACGCGTAGACGAAGTGGATGGCGCAACGGTCCTCCGGCGGCACGACGACGACGACGATCTCCGGCGGACGGCGGCGCCCTCCTCTTTTTCTTCCCCTTTCTCCTTTTTTTTTCCTCTCTGGCGGCAGCTCTGGACTCCCCTGGTTTTTTTCCTAGGCAGCTAGGGCTTTTCCCGGCGGCTAGGGTGTATGGTGTCGAGAAAATACGAGGTCCCGGTCCCTTTTATAGGCGACGGGGCTGTTTGCTAGGGCCGGCGCGGGAGAGGAGCGCTGGGGCGCGCGGGCGTAGGGTCAACGCGGCGGGCGGCTCGCGCCAGGGCGCGGGGGCACGCGCGCGAGCGCGCGGCACCGACCGCGGGCGGCTCGGGGCATCGGGGATGGCGCGGTTGCCTTGAGCGTGGGGCACGGTCGCGCTGGGCGCGCTGGAGCAGGCCGGGCGCAGGCGCGGGGAGGCGCTCGCTGGCTGGGCCGTCGGCCTAGCCGGCGGAGCAGTCCCCCCTTTTTTCTTTTTTTTTTTCTTTTTTTCTTCTTTATATATATACTTTCTTTTTTTTCATTATATTATTTACTTATTTATTTATATTTTCTTTTTTTTGCTACTCATATTTGTATATGTATGTTTTATGTTTTATCATTTTTCTTTTATTTTACTAATGTTTAATGTATGAATATGTATGCAATGCATGATGCAAAGATTTAGGGTGTTACAAACCTACCCCCTTTAAAGTGAATCTCGCCCTCAAGATTCGATAGCGTGGAGAAAAGATGAGGGAATTCTGCCTTCAAGTCTTCTTCACGTTCCCACGTGGCTTCAGCTTCCGTATGGTATTTCCATTGCACTTTGCACCAACGGACTTTCTTATTCCTCGTGACCCTTTTCTTCACGTCCAAGATCTTGATAGGTTGCTCGACATAAGACAAATCCTCTTGAAGTTCTAACTCGTCCATCGACACTTGTTCTTCTGGTACCCTGAGACACTTCTTGAGTTGAGAGACGTGAATTACGTCGTGTACATCGGAGAGATACGCCAGCAGCTCAAGCCGATATGCCACTTCTCCTCGTTTGTCCAAAATCTTGAATGGCCCGATGTAACGTGGTGCCAGTTTTCCTTTGACGCTAAACCGTCGCTGACCTCGAATAGGTGACACTTTGAGGTATACAAAATCTCCAACTTCAAAAGTCAGACTCCTTCGCCTATTATCTGCATAACCTTTTTGTCGAGACTGGGCAGCCTTTAGGTTTTCACGTATTATTTGAACTTGTCTTTCAGCATCCTGTAACACATCCGGACCAAATACTTGATTCTCTCCGGTTTCATTCCAAAACAAGGGTGTCCTACACTTCCTTCCGTACAATGCTTCATAGGGTGACATTTTCAAACTTGCTTGGTAACTATTGTTGTATGAAAATTCTGCATATGGCAAGCTCTTGTCCCAACTTTTCCCATGCTTTAAAGCACAAGCTCTTAACATGTCTTCCTAAATTTGATTGGTCCTCTTGGTTTGTCCATCCGTTTGGGGGTGATATGCCAAACTGAAGTTCAACCTTGTTCCCAATGCTTCATGCAATTTTTGCCAAAACCTAGAGGTGAACTGAGAACCTCGGTCCGAGACTATTTTCTTTGGAACTCCATGTCGACACACAATATGCTCCATATACAGTTCTGCTAGCTTCGCGGTGGTATATGTGGTCTTGACAGGAATGAAGTGAGCTGATTTTGTCAACGGATCCACAATTACCCATATTGAATCATAGCCGCAATGGGTACGTGGTAAGCCAACTATAAAGTCCATACCAATCTCTTCCCACTTCCACTCCGGAATCTTTAATGATTGCAATAATCCAGCTGGCCTTTGGTGTTCTGCTTTAACTTGTTGGCACACATCACACAATGCAACATATTTGGCTATGTCCTTTTTCATGCTGGCCCACCAATAGCATGTCTTCAAGTCCTTGTACATCTTTGTACAACTGGGATGAATTGAGTACGGTGAGTCATGTGCCTCCTTTAATATTGTCTCCCAAATATGCTTTACATTAGGCACAACGATTCTCTTTCCAAGCCATAAGGTACCATGTTCATCTTCATCAAATCTGAATTCTCTCCCTTCCTCAGTCCTTTCCTTGATTTCCTTGATCTCTTCATCTGTGGTTTGTGCTTCTCGAATTTCTTGCTCCAAGGTTGAATTTAACTCCATTATTCCCATCTCATTCAGGAATCCGAGGTTCAACCGTTCGAATTCCTTACATAGCCCGGATGGCAATTCTCGAATCGTGAGTTGATTACTTACTCCTTTCCGACTCAAGGCATCGGCCACTACATTGGCCTTTCCTGGATGATAGTTGATCCCCACATCATAATCCTTGATAAGCTCCAACCATCTTTGTTGTCTCAAATTCAGATCCGTTTGTGTGAAAATATACTTTAAACTCTTATGATCCGTATAAATTTCACATCTATGTCCAAGGATGTAGTGTCTCCAAATTTTCAATGCATGTACAACGGCCGCGAGTTCCAAATCATGCGTTGGGTAATTCTGCTCATGTTTCTTCAATTGTCTTGACTCATAGGCGACCACTTGACCTTCTTGCATCAATACACATCCAAGTCCTTGTCTTCATGCGTCACAATAAATATCAAAACTCTTGCTCACGTCTGGCAATATTAAGACTGGGGCTGTTGTTAACCTCTTCTTCAACTCCTCAAAACTGTTTTGACAAGCTTGAGTCCATCGGAAAGCCTTTCCCTTCATTAGTAATTCCATCATTGGCTTGGCTATCTTGGAGAAGTCCCTGATGAATCGACGGTAATATCCAGTCATTCCAAGAAAACTCCTTATTTCTTTTATGTTTTGTGGTGGTTCCCACTTCAACACGTCCCTCACTTTACCGGGGTCAACCGATACTCCTCCTCCTGAGATGATATGACCCAAAAATGACACCTCTCTCAACCAAAAATGACACTTGCTGAACTTGGCATACAATTGATGCTCCCTCAATTTCTGCAATGTGAGCCTCAAGTGTTCCTCATGTTCCTTCTCATCCTTCGAGTAGATCATAATATCATCAATGAACACCACGACGAACTTGTCCAAGTACTCCATGAAGACTTTATTCATCAGGTACATAAAGTAGGCAGGTGCATTCGTCAATCCAAAAGACATCACGGTGTACTCATAAGATCCATACCGTGTTCTAAAAGCTGTCTTGGGTATGTCCGATGGTCTAATCTTCATTTGAAAATATCCCGACCTCAAATCAATCTTAGAGAAGACACAAGCACCCTTCATCTGATCAAACAAGTCTTCTATGCGTGGCAAGGTGTACTTGTTCTTGATTGTTACCTCGTTGAGAGCTCGGTAATCCACACACATCCTTTGGGTTCCATCCTTCTTGTCCACAAATAGAACGGGTGCTCCCCAGGGTGAAGATATAGGGAGAATAAAACCTTTCTCTAGTTGCTCTTGAATTTGTTTCTTGAGCTCCGCTAATTCCATAGGAGGCATCCTATATGGCCTCTTAGCTATATGTGTAGTTCCAGGGATTAAGTCAATGTCAAACTCAATGTCTCGATCAGGTGGCATACCTGGCAACTCATCCGGAAAAACATCCAAAAATTCACACACCACCGGAATCTCCTCAATTGTGGCACCGTCCATATGATTCAACTCCAATTGCTTCGGTGCAGTTTGAGATGCTTCAAACTCTACGGTGATCCCTTCCTCATTGGTCAACTTTACCGTTTTCGTGGCACACTTGATAACTCCATTGTGCTTCCTCAACCAGTCCATACCAAGTATAATGTCCAATCCTTGGGAATCCAATACTATAAGGTTGGCGGAGAAGTCTACCCCCCTTATTCTAAGGCTTACTTTTGGACATACTATATTTGTCCTCATCTCGCCTCTAGGAGACTTAACCAATAGAGTAAACTTCATATGAGAGATAGGCAAACTATACTTGGCAACATACTTCGATGCAATGAATGAATGCGATGCTCCAGAATCAAACAACATAGTCACAGGGTTGGAGTTGGCAAGAAACATACCAATGACCACGTCATCAGCTTGTTGATCATCCTCCGTAGAGACATGGTTCACATTGCCACGAGCAAAATTCTGCTGTCCACGGCTTCCTTGTGGCTGTCCTCCGTTAGGTCTTGGGTTTTGCCTCGGTGCATTGGTTCCTTGACCAAGGCCTGACCTAGGACATTGGTGCGCAAAGTGTCCAACTTCTCCACAGGTATAACACTTCTTTACTCCACTAGAATTATTGAGACGAGCTTGGTTCTGAACATTTGCACCAGGAAAATTAGCACGAGGTGCATATGGCATTGGAGGCCTAGGTGCTTGCATGATAGGGCGTTGCTGCACAAACTGAGTTGGGCGCGGTGCAAATCCAGGGCGTTGGGCAGGAATAGAAGAGTTGAAGTAAGGTGCATTGGGTGGTGCAAGGCGAGGGCGCACATTACTTCCTTGTTGCTGTCCTTGATATGGCGCCTTCCTCTTGTTGTCTTGTTCCATCTCACAGACCTTGTTCTCAACAACAATTGCTTTGTCCACAAGCTTCTGGAAGTTGGCATAGTCACAATTGAGCAATTGCACTTGAATCTCATTGTTGAGGCCTCTCATGAACAAATATTGCTTCCGGCTGTCCCGGCTTACATCTTCAAGTGCGTACCTTGGGAGTTGAGTGAATTTATTGAGATATTCACTCACGCTTGATCTTCCTTGCCTTAAGTTCTCTAATTCTTGTCTCTTCAAGATCATAACACCTTCCGGCACATAATGAGAATGGAAGTTCTCCTTGAATTCTGCCCAAGTGATCCTCTCTTGATTCTCATGAGCATTGCAATAAGCATCCCACCAATCTGCAGCTGCTCCAACGAGTTGATGAGAAGCAAATAGCACCTTCTCCCGGTCACTGCATTGGACAATAGCTAGCTTCTTCTCCACGGACTTGAGCCAGTCATCGACATCCATAGGGTCGGCGGCTTGAGCAAAGGTTGGCGGCCTAGTCCTCATAAACTCTCCCAATCGGTTATGAGGAGGCAGGGGTGGCGGTGGAGGCATGTGGGGCTGATTGTTGATGTTACCAGCCTGCAGTTGTCCCATAGTCTGTATCATGGTCTGCATGAATTGGTTCTGCATAGCCAGTAGCTGCTCAATATTTATAGCTCCATGAGCAGGTCCTTGTCCAGTATTGTTCTGAGGTACTCCATGGTTCTCCTCCTCACCATTGACATCCCTCTGATTGCGAGTCCTCACCATCTAAAGAAAAGCAATAGGTAAGAATTTAGAAACGTCCTCAACTAAATGCATCAGGGGATATGAAACTAGACAACTAGCTATACTAGCCTAGGTGGACATGGCAATGCTAAAGCATCCCAAAGTCCTCTATTAAGCACACAAGCAAACAATATATATAGCAAACAACAAGCCAACAAATCAAATCGATTCCTAAGTGCTCCTATGTGCTCCAAAGTGTCCATTCTATCTAGGCTGCATCCTACAGTCAACCTGGCTCTGATACCAATTTGTGACACCTGGTTCCGAAAATGAACCAAGTGAACGCATATTGTGCCTAGGATGTTCAACACACATACACGAGTGATTCACAAAAGAGTATATAGAAAATTACCACAAAACAAGATTAATTAACCAAATTTTATTACACAATTCAAAATATTCTCGAATACAAGCTCTAATGAAGATTAATGACAAGTTCAACTAATGCAGTGGAAATAAACTAATTAAGCAACTAAGCAAACTAAGCAAAAGGGATAGCGCAGCTCCAATAACACCACAGGCAAAGCTGACGATAGACACGGCCTAGAACTCTGCATTATCGCCATTAAACTCACAATCCTGACCTGCAGCTGTTGGGGGGGATTGCAAGAGTGAGTACATGTCGTACTCAGCAAGTGTGGAAAGTATGACATGTGGTTGATTCAAATGACGACAATAATAATGGCTAAGTGCTAAAAAGTACAATGAAACCATTTGGAAAAGCAATGTATCATATTTATGTGAAGTAAACCCATCATAAACCATGTAACCATAATAATACCAGTCCATAATTCACCATTATCAATAACCATAATCAATGTCATAAACCATAATTTCATCCCATAACCATAACCATAATCATAATATCAACTATAACCATTACCAAACCATAACCATCCCAAATCCCAATTTCCCTCTAATCATGTAGGTCATCCAGGTGCTCTTAACTGGGAGCACGGCTACCATGTTAGTTTTAATAGACTCTATAGAGTTTGTACCACTTTACCCACGTGTTCGTGATTTCATCACCTTTTGGTGACTAAGAACCTCCCTTATGCCCGTGACCCGTCGGTCACATTACACACTTTCGTTGGTGTGTGGCCAAGAGATCACAAAATAGCTTTTACAAAGGGATTACTAGTCTATTTAGACCCCACTGAGGTTTCACCGGTGGCGATGTCTCCAACTGAGCACATCTTCAACCAAGGGCCCCCTCTTGAGCCATTCGGATCCCAGGGTAGTCCCGCCAATCATCAACAAACCCAATCCGACTACCCCTTCCCTGAGCATCCTTGATGGTCCAAATAGCACTGGCAAAGCCCTAATTAATCAGCTACGCCGCACCCATACTTGGCCTCGTGGTGGCACTGTAGTCCTGGCCTATTCTCGCATGAACCGGTCCTTAGATCTAAAGCAAGCCAAAACCACCATACATCCAACCATCCACATATCAGGCTTGCTTAGATCACCCATTACCATATCATATTTAACCAGTTCATGTTAACCATAGTCTCATTGATGCATAATTAAATTGAGTGGTATAGTTGTTTTTCCATCCCAGTTGATTAAGCGAAGCAAAAAGGTAAAAATCCCATCCCGACTCTCTACCATATATCCCAGGTGACAAGGGTGGTTAAACAAAGCTAGTAAACTTCCTATCATAGGATTTCCCATCAAATTGACACAAGCATGCAGTTTTGCAAACAAAATATTTATTTCAAAACTGGATCAATATGCTTCAAGGACACTTGCCTTGCTCCGGTGGATAGGGTTGCTCAAGCGCTTCGAAGTCTTGGTTCTGGAAATCCTCGTACACGACCTCTTGAGCACTTCCCTCTACTCATGATCACACATACAAGAAAATGCATAAAAATCAACATGATGCACACATATTAACCAACATGCGATGACATGCATGCATGCAAAGTTTAATAACTAATTAACTATGGTTGTTTATTAATTAGATGCAACTAGTTCATACGTGTTCATATGAGTTTACGGGGGTTTTAGCGGGGATTAATGCCGTTGAAAATAAAATTATAATGCTACTACGATTAAATTACATCTACTAGATCTAATATGTCGCTAAAATTCGCACCGGAAAAACGAATCCTACCGTAGATGCAACGGCTTCGAAGATCACGGGACGATGGCGACGCGTAGACGAAGTGGAGGGCGCCGCCGTCCGCCGGAGATCGTCGTCGTGCCGTCGGAGGACCGTTGCGCCATCCACTTTGTCTACGCGTCGCCATCGTCCCGCGATCTTCGAAGCCGTCCCATCTACGATAGGATTCGTTTTTTCGGTGCAAATTTTAGCGACGTATTAGATCTAGTAGACATAATTCAATCGTAGTTGCATTATAATTTTATTTTCAACGGCATTAATCCCTGCTAAAACCCCGTAAACTCATATGAACACGTATGAACTAGTTGCATCTAATTAATAAACAACCGTAGTTAATTAATTATTAAACTTTGCATGCATGCATGTCATCGCATGTTGGTTAATATGTGTGCATCATGTTGATTAGTATGAATTTTCTTGTATGTGTGATCACAAGTAGAGGGAAGTGCTCAACAGGTCGTGTACGAGGATTTCCAGAACCAAGACTTCGAAGCGCTTGAGCAACCCTATCCGCCGGAGCAAGGCAAGTGTCCTTGAAGCATATTGATCCAGTTTTGAAATAAATATTTTGTTTGCAAAACTACATGCTTGTGTCAATTTGATGGGAAATCCTATGATAGGAAGTTTACTAGCTTTGTTTAACCACCCTTGTCACCTGGGATATATGGTAGAGAGTCGGGATGGGATTTTTACCTTTTTGCTTCGCTTAATCAACTGGAATGGGAAAACAACTATACAACTCAATTTAATTATGCATGAATGAGACTATGGTTAACATGAACTGGTTAAATATCATATGGTAATGGGTGATCTAAGCAAGCCTGGTATGTGGATGGGTTGGATGTATGGTGGTTTTGGCTTGCATTAGATCTAAGGATCGGTTCATGCGAGAATAGGCCAGGACTACAGTGCCACCACGAGGCCAAGTATGGGTGCGGCGTAGCTGATTAATTAGGGCTTTGCCAGTGCTATTTGGACCATCAAGGATGCTCGGGGAAGGGGTAGTCGAATTGGGTTTGTTGATGATTGGCGGGACTACCCTGGGATCCGAATGGCTCAAGAGGGGGCCCTTGGTTGAAGATGTGCTCAGTTGGAGACATCGCCACTGGTGAAATATCAGTGTGGTCTAAATAGACTAGTAATCCCTTTGTAAAGGCTATTTTGTGATCTCTTGGCCACACACCAACAGAAGTGTGTAATGTGACCGACGGGTCACAGGCATAAGGGAGGTTCTTAGTCACCAAAAGGTGATGAAATCATGAACACGTGGGTAAAGTGGTACAAACTCTGCAGAGTCTATTACAACTATCATGATAGCTGTGCTCCCGGTTAAGAGCACCTGGATGACCTACATGATTAGAGGGAAATTGGGATTTGGGATGGTTATGGTTTGGTAATGGTTATGGTTGATATTATGATTATGGTTATGGTTATGGGATTGAATTATGGTTTATGACATTGATTATGGTTATTGGTAATGGTGAATTATGGACTGGTATTATTATGGTTACATGGGTTATGATGGATTTAGTTCACATAAATATGATACACTGTGCTTTTCCAAATGGTTTCACTGTCCTCCGATGTCATCATTTGAATCAACCACATGTCATACTTTCCACACTTGCTGAGTACGACATGTACTCACTCTTGCAATCCCTCCCCCCCCCCCAACAGTTGCAGGTCAGGATTGTGAGTTTTATGGCGATAATGCAGAGTTCTAGGCCGTGTCTACCGTCAGCTTTGCCTATGGTGTTATTGGAGCTGCGCTATCCCTTTTGCTTAGTTTGCTTAGTTGCTTAATTAGTCTATTTCCGCTGCATTAGTTGAACTTGTCATTAATCTTCATTAGAGCTTGTATTCGAGAATATTTTAAATTGTGTAATAAAATTTGGTTAATTAATCTTGTTCTGTGGTAATTTTCTGTATACTCTTTTGTGAATCACTCGTGTATGTGTGTTGAACATCCTGGGCACACATATGCGTTCACTTGGTTCATTTTTGGAACCGAGTGTCACATCTCTCAAGCTCCAAGAGCTCCTCAACCTCTTGACATCTCTCCTTTTTTTGGATGAGCATGTCCTCTTGACGGTTGATGAGTTCCTCCTTCTCAAATATTTCCTCCGTTAGCAATCTTAATCTTTTCAAAGTGCTTTTACTCATGTCTTTAAGCATGTGTTCATTTTCACTACTACTATCAAAATCATCATGAGAAGAAATTGAAGAGGAGGATTTAGATTTAACCTTCTTTCTTCCCTCCTTGGCCATGAGACATGTTGGTCTTGAAGTCTCCAAGTTTGGGAAGAGCTTGTTCTCCATTGTAGTCTTCTTCATAGCAAAAGTTGCTACCTTCTCATCTTCATCGGAGGAGGATTCCTCATTTGAATCCCACTCCTTTCCAAGGTGGGCATTTCCGGATTGCTTCTTCTTTTTGAAGTACTTCTTCTCTTTGGACTTGCCCTCCTCCTTCTTCTTCTTCTTGTTTTCTTCACGTGGACAATCCACAATGAAGTGGCCATATTCTCCGCAATTGTAGCAAGCCCTTTTTGATCTTGTCATGGGCTTGTCTTTGATTCCCCTTTCATTTTGGTAAGTTTCCCTCCTCCTTCTAAACATCCTCTTAAAGTTGTTGATGAAAAGAGCTTCTTCCTCATTAGTGTCGGGACTCTCTTCATCACTCTCTTCCTTTTCTTGTGATCTTGAGGATGTTGCTTTGAATGCAACATCCCTTTTCTTGGAGGAGGAAAGCTTTTGTAGATCATTGTAGAACATCGCTTCTTGCTCCATCATCTCATGGTTGATGATTCTCCCTAGCACTTCTTCGGGAGTCATCTTGTGGAAGCCCAAACTTTCACGAATTAGTGAGCAAAAGAGTGACATTTCGAGGCATGAATGCTCGAATCATCCTCTTTACCACCTCGTGGTCGGTCCACCGGGTGCTTCCATATGACCGACTCTTGTTGATGAGAGTCTTGAGGCGATCGTACATATCTTGGGGAGATTCACCCTCCATGATGGTGAATCTCCCAAGCTCTCCTTCGATCATCTCGGTCTTTGCCCCTAATGACGCGGTTGCCTTCGTGCGCCGTCTTGAGGTATCCCAAATCTCCTTGGCAACCTCCAACCCTTCAATGTGTTTGAACTCCTCACGAGTCAATGAGGAGGTAATCACTCCAACGGCTTGAGCATTGCAATGTAGAAGAATGGCTTGCTCCAGAGTGATGTCTTCCTCATTCTTCAAAAGATGAACACCTGTCATCACAATTTGCCACAAGCTAGGGTTTAAGGAAATGAGGTGCATCTTTATTATGCTTCCACATAGAATAATCATTTCCGTCAAATTGAGGAGGTTTGCCAATGGGAATATACAAATAATGGTTACTCGCGGTAAGTTTCTCATAATTGTAAGGATATCGGGAGTAGTCTTACGAACTACTCCCATTGTCGATGTTGACCGGAGCAATTGGCTTGATCTCCTTCTTGGGCACGTTGAGCTTCTCACGAAGTCGTGCTTTGAGCATCCGAACTTCTTTGTCGTCATTCGGATCATCTTGAAAAACATCGATGTTCTTCGTCTTGGTGTCATCGATGACCACCGGAACTTCGTTTTCACCCCTTCTGACCTTTACTTCTCCGAGTTGTTAGACTCTTGGGGAGAAGCCTGCTCTGATACCAATTGAAAGTCGCCTAGAGGAGGGGTGAATAGGAAATAATACCTGAAATCACTTAATCAAACAAGATTAAATTCATGTGGCTGGACTAGTCTGCACAGCGCCAGACTAGTTCGCTCGACACAGGAGGAAACCCTAAAACTTGATTTCTACATGTTATTTCCGGAATTAAAGTTCACCAAATAGGTAAGCAATGTGTAGTAAACTTGTAAAGCTCAGATTGTGAAGTTTAAACACTTAGATTGCAAGTTTACAATAATGATCAAAGTGTAGGGCAATAAGAGCAATGTGAACCCTAATAGCAATACTAGTGATCACGAAAAGCGAAAGACAAGTGAGACGAGATTTATCCCGTGGTTCAGCTCCACGAAGAAGCCTACCTCCACGTTGAGAAGTCCACACAAGGACCGGGTCTCACTTCACCCTTCTCTCACCAAGCCACCACGATGGCCGGCTTGGTTTCCACTATATCAATGGGTAATCACCAAGTTTGATGGGACTGCTCACAACTTGAGGCTCCCAAAAATCAATACAACGAGGAGCACACGAAGCTCAACTCACACAAGCCACAAAACACAACACAATGTGCAAGAGATCAAACCGAGAGCCAAAGCGCGATGATCTTCCTTTACTCTCCTTCCCAAACCCTAATCTCTTCAAGATTTTCTCTTAGAGGGTTAGTAGGACGAGTAGAAGTCTTTGGAAGGCTCTAGGAAGCTTGTGGCGGCGCTAGGGTTCAAGACTTGTTCAAATGAGCCCAGGGGTCCCATTTTTATAGGGGTCCCGAGCCCCTTTTGCTTACCTCAGCAAAGGGGCGGACTAGTCCGGCCCTATGGGACCACTGACCTCTGGTCAGTTCTTGACAACTGCCACACTGAGCAACGATCGGCACGCTACCCGCCAAATTTCCAAATTCAAACAGTCACTAGACAAAGGACTAGTCCGGTCCAAAATGGATAGTCCGAAGTAGGACAAAACCATTTGCTCCGTCCCAAAACGGACTCTTCTGGGTTGGTACGGACTAGTCCGGCCACAGGGGCGGTCTAGTACGGCCCTCTAGGGTTTCTCTCGATCTATCACACTAAGTCTCAAACGAACTAGTCCATACCCAAACGGACAAGTTCGAACTACTCCAGAGAGCTTTGGTCCGTCCAAAAACGGACAAGTCCGGACTTCTTGGACTTAGCTCCAAATTCACTCAGATTCACTCCAGAGACGTTTGGTCCGTCTCAAAATGGACTTGTCTGCCATGACCGGACTAGTACGGTCCTGAGGCCCGGACTAGTCCGGCCTCCTAGGGTTTTTCTCATTTTAGGCTTCTCACGTAGGTTTTTCTCTAAACCACCACTTTGAGCCCCTTGGTATGATCTCAATGCACATGATACAACCACCCTCTCACATGACACGGCTCATATGACCTCAATACCATAGAAACTCTAATTTGTATGCTTGAGTCTTTGACGTCCGTTTTAGCCTTTTCCTTTTTGAGGGTATTCATCTCATTTCAATACTTGTACCTGTTCTTAAGATCAACTTAGCTTATTAGCCTCTTAATTGTCATCATCTATCATCCAAAACCCACGGGGATGCCTAGATGCACTTTCACCCGTTTCGCTACACCGTTCTCCTATGGTTCGCCCGGTGTAGAATACTGGGCTACTATGCAATTTTCCTGTAAAAACCTTGGACAAGGTCCAGGGACATGGCCATAAGGGGTGTTTGGACTGTAGTACTCACCTCCACGGTCAGACCTTACTACTTTGATCTTAACGTCGTGCTGATTTCCTACCTCAGCCTTAAATATCATAAACTTATCCAACGCTTCAGATCACTCTTTGATTGGATAAATATAGCCATAACGACTAAAGTCATCTGTGAATGTTATGAAGGAATCATAACCATCTACTGATGTCACGGGAAAAGGTCCACATATATATGTGGGGATTATTTCTAACACTCCCGTGCTACGTTTGGCGTTTTTCTTAATAGTCTTGGCGAATTTTCCTTTAATGCAATCAATGCATTTCTCAAAATATAAAAAGTCTAAGTGTGGAAGAATTGATTGAGATACTAATCGTTCGATCCCCCCTCGAAATATGGCATAAACGACAATGCCATAATTTCGACAAAGCATCTAAATCGCTTCTTTTGCGCTTAGTACGTCCTAAGTCGTTCTTAGACGAAACTTGATCATCACTTATAGCGTACATTCTCATGAGTGGATAACAAGTAGAGCATGTCTTGTCGGAAGGCAAGACCAATAATCTCATTATTATAACTAATAGAACACTTATCATTACCAAAATGACAAATATATCCTGAATCATCCAAACACGAAACTGAAATCAAGTTCCTTTCTAATGAAGGGACATAAAGAACATTATTTAGCCTAAGTACAAAGCCGCTAACTAATCTAAGAGATAAATCTCCAATAGCTTTGACTTCGGCTTCACGCCCATCTGCCACCTTAATCACTCTTTCCCTTCTTCTTATAGTTCTCATCGTATTTAATGACTGCATAGAATTGCAAATGTGCATAGTGGTACCTGAGTCAATCCACCAAGTGGACCGTGAATAGTTCACATATAAGGCCTCATTTACAAAAGTAATTATATCATTACCTTTCTTAGCACACCACTTAATGAAGCCAACACAGTCCTTCTAGAAATGCTCATCTGAGCCACAGAAGAGACACTTATCCTTGTCCTTCTTCTGTGGAGACTTGCCTTTGTACTTATTAGCTGAACTGGAGCCTGAAGCCTTGAAGGAAGGTGGTTTGGGAGAAGAAAAGTATCTCTTTGTCTTTCCCTTACCCTTAGTGTTAGCCATATTAACATAATCACCACCCTTAGAGCTCTTGATGCGTTCCTCTTCCTGAACGCACATAGCAACAACCTTATCGATGTTCCAAGTCTCAGGAAATGAGTTATAGTTGACCACAAAGGTCTCAAACTCCTTAGGAAGAGAACTAAAGATGAAATAAATGAGCATCTCAGGCATCACAATGTTTAGCTCTCTAAGCTTAGTGTTGTAGTGACTCATCTTATTGATGTGCTCACGCACACCACCTCCAAAGTACTTCTCAGTGACAATCTTCCTTATGAGAGTGCTAGCACTCGCCTTAGTGGAGCCAGTGAACTGACCTCTGACTCTCTCTAAGTACTCTGCAGCAGTGTCACAATTAGGAATTCCTCCCTTAATGGAGTCAGCTATGGTGCTCTTAATTATGACAAGACACTTTCTGTTGGAAGTGTCTCACTTAGGCAAATCCTTATCATACTTTTCCTTCAAGCTTAGATACTCGGCCTTTCGCGTAGTGAAAGATTTCTCAGATTCCCATGTCTCAACAACGGGGATGGCAGGCAACGCATGACGTGGAGACGTAATCGCAAAATCGAGGTCAGACACCATAAGGGCACACAGAAGCCTCTCTCTCCACACTCCATAGTTTTGACCCGTGAGGGTCTCAACTGTGGAGATGTAGCTAAGTGCTAAGGATAAGCCAAAACCTTCATAAAACAAAGTTGAATATCATTAATCAAGCTTAAAACATCATAACATAAGAATGACATTTTGCTTTTCACGTTGGTTACTCCACAAAATACACCTTAGCATAATAAACTTATCATGGAAATTTAATTTCACGTTGGTTACTCTTAATTCCATACTTAATGAACTTAATCATATTTCATGTTGGTTACTTTATATAACTTAAAACAGTCACAAGCTAAAAATAATAAACTTAACATTTATTTTGGCAAAATTAAACTTCCACGTTGGTTACTCATTTAAGTTACCACTTAGACAAAATTAAACTAAATTCAAATTTGATGAATCAAAATTTCACGTTGGTTACTTAATTAATTCATCACTTAATTACAACGGAAGCTAAAACTTAATTTCCTAATTGATGAGAATTGCTTAAAAGAGCACTTAATAGCATTTAAATAACTGAGAAAATGCTCTAATTAAAGATAAATAGAATAAAATGCAGAAATAATGCAATCAAAATGCATACAAAACCACACAAAATATTCTTAATTTTCTCAGCCATTTTACTGATTTTCTAATCAATTTTTAGTTTTTTTCTACAATTATTTTTCATACACAAAATGTTCTGAAAAGAAAAACATATTAAAATTGCTAATGGGCCTAAAACTCCAAAACTGGCCCATAGCACACTGTGCTAGCCCAGCCCACAGAAAAATCCCTTAAAAAAAGGAAAAACATCCATCCTGTGAATATGGCCCAAAAGGCCCAAAAATTGTTATAGCCCACTAATATAATTCCCTTGAAAAAAGGAAAAAATTCAGCTGCGCGACCCACCATCCCAATCGGCCCAACATTGAAATTGGCCCGCGGGATAATACTGAAAATTGCAGAAAAATAAAAGGGCAGCCCATCGACCCATTTATCCTTTCCGCGTGGGCTCGGGGCCCATTTTGCTTAGGCGGTGCGCGGCGGGCACTGACGGGCGTCGGATCCCAATCCGACGGCTGCTATTCGTTGGCCCCTTAATACTTAGGTCGATGTGAGCCGCACGTTGGTGATTCGACAGTTACGCGGAGATTTTGGTCGATACTTAATCCCATCGCTCGCTGGAAACTGAAACCCTAGCTCATTTGCGACTGTCTATTCTCTCTCTTCGACTCGAGCGAGAGTGAGTGAGAGAGAGAGAGAGAGAGAGAGAGCAGTGGCGCGAGCGAGGCGAGCGGAGCGGGACCTTTGGCGCCACCGCACCATCGTCGCCGGCGAGAGAGCTCCCACTGAGGTGGTTCTCCGTCGGTGCCGATGGTGCGGGCCGGTTTGTCGTCGAGGAAAACTGACGCCCTCGCAAGATCTGAGAGGGAGAGGTCCGTCGCGGGGACTTTTGGCACAATCGTGCCCTCGCCGCCGGCGCGCGAACGCACTGAGAGGTTGCTCGCCGTCGAGCGACATGGTGACGGTCTGTCGCCGTCGAAGCAAACTCGCATGCTAGGGTTAGGGTTGAACCCGAAACCCTAGCGCGACCTCGGAGGTTTCTGAGTGCTTATGTTTGCAGGTGTCGACGCCGCCAAGACCTCCGCCATGGCAAGCACTTCGTGCTGTCGGTGGAGAAGGACACCTAGGGTTAGGGTCACCTAAGCCTGTGTTCTTAGGTGGCGGCGGTGCCGAGGGGAGGAGGTCGCAAGGGTTAGGGTTTCCTCTAATCCTGCTGTGAAGAGGACGACGGCGGTCACAAGACCACCCTGCCTAGATGAGTCATCTCCCCTTCTAAATTCCCTTATGCGTGATTCGATTCGCCTTTCTTTTCCTTATTTCTGAGTTTATATCTAAGTGATTAGAATCGAAATCCCCTACTTGTAATTTCTTAATAGATACTTAGGGCTAATTTGAACTTAATCTTAATCAACAGAGATAGATCACTTAACTAAAACATGATTAGAAAACAATTAGACTTTGTCAAAACCTAATTTCTGATTAGAAGTTCATTAGCCTGGCTCTGATGCCAATGTAGAATCTAATCGGGCTTAGGATCTGTACTATGAACATCTAATCGAGAGTACTTAGTTCTAACTCAATTGGAATCAACTTAGACAATCGATCTAGCATGCAATATGTGATTACAATAGATTAGGATTAAGGGGTAAGGTGAGAGGATGAGGTTACCTTCAGAGGTGGATGGTCGCAGAAGAGTGCCTCGACGCAGGTAGATCGTCGGTGCAGGAAGATCGCCGATGCAGTGGCGGCTCGGTGCAGCGCGTGCGGCAGGGCAAACTGCTTTAGTTGTGGTGGGGGCCTCTGTGAACGTGTGCACACAAAGATGCCTTACGCCCGGAGATCCCCCTTGTTCTTATACACGCGTGCAAGGGAGGGGGCCAACAGATCGAGTCCGTTGTGCCTCCGGTTGCATCGCACACCTAAGAAGGACTCGGGTTGTTACCCCACGTCCGATTCTTATAGAGAGAGGGTGACTAAGTCCTTGCCCGTTGGTTGTTGCCCAACGGGTGAGACCGGAATCAACCTAACATTCTCCCCTTTGACCTGGGGACAACTTATTTCTTACTTCCTTAACTTATTCTTATTCTTAACTACTAAACTTATGTATATTTCTTCTTGCTTTGACATAAGGAGCACAACACATCAGAAACAGCCATTTACGTACTGTTCGATTCGAAGATCACAATATGTCTCAAAATTAGAAATAATCTTATGCTTAGGTGTCCCGTTAGTATTCAGAACTTGTTTCACAGGCTCTCCTCTAATCTCATGTTGGCTACGTGTTGTCTGAACACATTGGGAGAGAGACCTTTCGTTAGCGGATCCGCAAGCATCTGATTAGTTCTTATATACTCGAGACTAATTGAATTATCTAGGAGAAGATATGTTTATATTCTTTGCTTTTTATTTTTTGGTTCCGTTTTTCCTTCCGGATAGCGCGAGCCGCGGCCCTGGCCGGCGCCTCAAACCCCTCTTGGCCTCCGTGCCTCCTCCCCTATCAGGGCGGCGCCGTGGCCTTCGAAGCCGAGCCCGATCCCGAATCTGAATTCGGAACCTCTGAACCCCATGCTCGAGACTCACAGCCAGAGCCCAGATGACGACGCCGCCGCCGCCGGGTTCCCCGGGACAGACACGCAAGCCGCGTCGCGGGCGCTGCAGCGAGACCGTGGCGGTGGAGGACTTTTCGTCCATGGCCGTCTCTAGCAGGTCCTCGCCTCCATCCGGGAGCGCAACCCCGAAGTCCTTGAAGGCAAGGGAGACATTCAAAGCAGCAGGTGGAGGATGAAGCAGAAGCCAAGTAAGCCTTCTCAGATGTCAGATCTACGGTCCAGTGTATGGACAAATCATCCAGGTGGGTGTGACAAGACTTGCGACGACGAAACAGCTTCTCACGATCAATGGCATGCCAAGTTCATATCCAACGTGCCGTCACCATGATTGCTGGTTACACGAAACTTACTTCGACGTCATGTTCTCTTAAAGAAATAAAAATCACACAAAAGAAGGGCCCGTTCAAAATGTATGAACGGAACGATCAGGCGCACAATATGGACGACGAAGACGACGATGCGACACACAACGCCGCCGATGCAGCTGCCACCTCCGCCTCCGCGCCCCTGCTGCGCAGAAGCTGCGCGATGGCCTCGTGCCCCGTGACCTCTGCCATCTGGAGCGGCGTCGCGCCCCGCCTGATCTTGGCGTTCACGGCGGCGCCCGTGTCGAGCAGCAGCTCCACGGCCTCCGCGTGACCGCCTTCCACCGCGAGGTGCAGCGGCCTGTGCCCTTCCACGTCCTCGCACTCGATGTCCGTACAGCCGGACCCACTGACCATGGCGATCACGTCACAGTGGCCCTTGATGGCCGCCAGGTGGAGCGCCGTCAGGCCGTACTGGTCGCGGCCGCGGACGCCCGTGCGCTTGCTGAGCAGGGGCTCCAGGCTCTGGAGATCGCCGCGCCTCGCCGCCGTCATCACCAGCTCCCACCGTTGAAGCACGTCCACCACTTCTTGCTGCGCGCAACAAAAGGCATTGCCGCCGTTAAATTAGAGGACAGTAGTGATTGCGATTCACTATGGTTCCTCATCCTACTCCTATCACGAATTCACGATTCACGGGCGCGCAAACGACGCTGCTGCACGCAACAAAAGGCATTGCCGCCGTTAAATTAGAGGACAGTAGTGATTGCGATTCACTATGGTTCCTCATCCTACTCCTATCACGAATTCACGATTCACGGGCGCGCAAACGACGCGGCTCACTTAAGCCAAACTGTATGCGTCCAGCCTCCAGCTGGTCCATACCGTGATTCCTCTTGTCTCTTGTGTTCCTTAGTGAAGTTGATAGAATCTTGGTTTCCGATCTTTCGATGAGAATAGGAGGGTTCGATTTGTGGAGGAGAAGACGTTGGCGATCCGACTACACCGTCCCCAAGACGATGCGTCTTAACGATCGGTACACCGACTCCGAAGTTGTATTGATCTTGCTGGCGCACAATCAACCTGACCACGAGGTCCTTTGTTCCTGCAAGCAATCGAAGAACACGCAACAACAAGAAGAACAAGCACTTATCTGTTGAATCAATCCAAAGTGAGGTTCTGGATACAAGTAGATGGGCGATCTAGTCGATACGCACGTGTACAAGGAAGCAACAGAAGCTAACTTACGAATAAACAAAACCCACCAGCTAATGAGGGCGGCTGCTACTATTTATTACCTCCCTAGGGTCGTGAGAAACCCTAATCACGAGTCCCTAATGGACTCCAAACGATACATGGGCCATGGGCCCAATTTTGGTGATGCACCACCATGGACAGAAAAAGGTCTTGGTATTAAAATAACTATTGCGGCCGACTCCGAATAGATATGGACATGAAGTTAGATCTGTTTGAAAGTAGACTTAATAATCTTTCCAGAAAGTACTTGAACGCTCAGATCGGAGTCCGTATGAAATCGTGGTGGCCGTCACAAGTTGGTGATGTTCTGCTGTCCAAATCCCGTCCGCGCGAATTCCCTTCCCATTGGCTCCTCTCCATTGTTCCTAAGCAAAACAAGAAAGCACGTAGTTCCACGGTCTAGATAAGATGGACATAAGGCCAAGAACGAGTTCACCTCATAGTTTAGTTGACGTGCACGAGCGCGAGTGATCGGACTAGAAATCGGTAGCTGAGTTGGTGTGGATGTATCGAGGGTATTGATGTCCACATCATCCTCCCCTTCTTGCATTTGAGTCGTCCGCGACTCAAGCTCATCTTATTCTCCCAAATATGGCTTCAAATCTGCAATGTTAAATGTGGAACTAACCCCAAAATTCGCAGGCAACTCGAGTTTATATGCATTATCATTAATCATTTCTAACACTTTGAATGGACCATCAGCTCGAGGTAACAATTTAGACTTTCTCAAATCAGGAAACCTATCCTTTCGCAAAAGTAACCAAACTAAATCACCAGGTTCAAAAGTGATAGTTTTCTTTCCCCTACTACCAGCAAGTTTATACTTGGCATTCATGCACTCTATATTCTTTTTAGTGGTTTCATGCAATTTTAAGATCAATTCAGCACGATGTTTAGCATCAAAATTCACTCGTTCTATTGAAGGAAGAGGTAATAAAATCCATAAACAATCTCAAAAGGGCATTTCTTAGTACTTGAATGTAGGGAACGATTATAAGAAAACTCAACATGAGGCAAACACTCTTCCCACATTTTGTATTCTTTTTCAAAACAGCCCTAAGCATAGTAGATAAACTTCTATTCACAACCTCAGTTTGACCATCAGTTTAAGGATGACAAGTAGTTGAAAATAAAAGCTTAGTCCCCAATTTTGCCCATAATGTTTTCCAAAAATGGCTATGAAACTTAGCATCACGATCTGAAACTATTGTGTTTGGCACACCATGCAATCTAACAATATCTCGGAAAAACAAATCAGCAATATGTGTAGCATCATCACTTTTACGACAAGGTATGAAGTGTGCCATTTTAGAAAATGTATCCACAACAACAAAGATGCTATCCCTCCCCTTCTTTGTTCTAGGCAGTCCTAAAACAAAGTCCATAGAAATATCCTCCCAAAGCATGCTAGGAACAGGAAGAGGCATGTACAAACCATTTGGATTAAGTCGTGACTTAGCTTTTTGACATGTCATGTAGCGAGCAACAAAGCGCTCCACGTCTCACCTCATCCTTGGCCAAAAGAAATGAACAGCAAGTATGTCCTCCGTCTTTTTCACTCCAAAGTGCCCCATCAGCGCGCCTCCATGCGCTTCCTGTAACAAAAACAAACGAACGGGGCTAGCTGGAATGCATAACTTGTTAGCTCTAAACACATAGCCATCATTGAGGACAAATTTATTCAATGTTTTTCCGTTTTTACATTTTAGCAATACATCTTTGAAATCAGCATCATGTTCATATTGATATTTAATCGTTTCTAATCCAAAAATTTTAAAGTCAAGTTGAGATAGAAGAGTATAACGTCTAGATAAAGCATCAGCAATAACATTATCCTTTCCCTTTTTGTGTTTAATGACATAAGGAAAAGACTCAATAAATTCCATCCACTTAGCATGCCTACGGTTTAGTTTCCCTTGACTCCTAATATGCTTTAGTGATTCATGATGAGGATGGATAACAAATTCTTTGGGCCACAAATAATGCTGCCATGTTTCTAAAGTTCGTACAAGAGCATATAATTCCTTATCATAGGTAGAATAATTTAGAACAAGCCCACTCATTTTCTCACTAAAATATGCAACCGGTTTTCCTTCTTGTAACAAAACACCACCCAATCCAATCCCACTAGCATCACATTCAAGCTCAAAAGTCTTAAAAAAAATCAGGAAGTTGGAGAAGAGGTGCATGCGTCAACTTATCTTTCAGTATGGTAAAGGCGTTATCTTGTGTGGTGCCCCAAGAAAAAGGCACCCCCTTCTTCGTAAGGTCATTCAATGGAGCAGCAATGGTGCTGAAATCCTTCACAAAGCGACGATAGAACCCAGTCAGCCCTAGAAAGCTCTGCACCTGTGTGATGGTCTTTGGTACAAGCCACCCCTGAATAGCCTCTACCTTGGCTTAATCAACTTCAATTCCCTGTGGAGTAACAACATAGCCAAGGAAAGAGACTCGATCCGTGCAAAAAGTGCACTTCTCAAGATTACCAAATAATCGTGCCTCACGCAAAGCATTAAAAATAGCACGTAAGTGATCAAGATGTTCATCCATGGATTTGCTATAAATCAATATATCATCAAAATACACAACAACAAATTTTCCAATGAATGCACGCAAAACCTCATTCATTAATCTCATGAAGGTGCTAGGTGCATTAGTTAACCCAAAAGGCATGACTAACCACTCATATAAACCGAACTTAGTTTTGAAAGCAGTTTTCCATTCATCTCCTAGTTTCATGCGAATTTGGTGATAACCACTACGCAAATCAACTTTTGAGAACACAACAGCACCACTCAATTCATCAAGTATATCATCTAAGTGTGGAATAGGATGACGATATCGAATGGTTATATTGTTGATTGCTCTACACTCCACACACATACGCCATGATCCATCCTTTTTAGGTACTAGAATAACTGGAACAACACAAGGACTAAGAGACTCACGTACATAACCTTTGTCAAGTAGTTCTTGTACTTGGCGTTGAATCTCCTTTGCTTCTTCTGGATTTGTCCTGTATGGTGCACGGTTGGGCAATGAAGCACCGGGAATGAGGTCAATCTGGTGCTCAATCCCTCGAAGTGGTGGTAGTCCTGGTGGTATTTCACTTGGAAACACATCAAAATATTCCTGCAAAATGTTAGCAACAGCAGGAGGCAAAGAATGTTGCACATCGTAAAGAGAAATCAAAGCATCTTTGCATACCAAAGCATAGGCAACAGAGGTGGAAGCAATCAGTTCATTAATATCAGATTTCGTAGCAAACAAGCATTTTCCCTTCAGAGATATCTCATTTTTCTTATCAAACACAAATTTGGCATTGTTATTGTTCTCAATGTTAGCATGGTCCTGATATTTAGTTTTCCTAGCTCTAGCAACATCATCTTGCACAATAGCTTCAGGAGACATAGGATGCAACACAATTTTTTTATCGTGGTAAAGAAAAGAATACTGATTTAATCTACCATGATGCATAGAATCTCTATCAAATTGCCAAGGTCTTCCTAGCAGAATATTACAAGCTTGCATAGGCACAACATCACATTCAACGACATCCTTATATGATCCAATAGTAAAATTGATTCGCACAAGTCTAGTTACCTTTGCCTTACCACTGTTGTTTAACCATTGAATGTAATAGGGATGTGGGTGCGGTTTGGTGCTTAGTGCCAGCTTGGTCACCATGTCACTGCTGGCCAAGTTGTTGCAGCTACCTCCATCAATGATCATGCGGCAAGATCGCTCTTTGACGACACACTTTGTTTGGAATAATGTGTGCCTTTGATTTTGTTCCGCTTTCTCCATTTGTGCACTAAGCACATGCTGCACAATGAGACTATCATAGCGCGCTGCATCTTCTGCACCAATATGCTCTTCTTGATGTTCATCACTACCTGCATAGTCAGCTGCAAGCAAAACACATGTATCGTCATCAAAATCGCTAGCAGATGAGTACTCACCGTCATCTTTAACAATTAGAACACGTTTGCTTGGGCATTCACGCTGCACATGCCCAAAACCCTTGCACTTGTGACATTGAACGTCTCTAGATCGTCCGGTAGGTGCTACGGAAGAAGCACTCCCGGTCGGATTTTGGGTGGTCTTTACAGCTGAGCTAGTGGAAGGAGCACGTGGCTTGTTGCCGGAGGAAGAAGGTGCTGCCCGAAGTGGTGAAGAAGATGGCGGGGAAGCACGCCCAGTCGAAGGAGTAGTCGTGCGTGGTTGCCATGAGCTAGTCTTTCCTGCAGAAATATTAGTTCTAGAGCTAGCTCGTCGTCCCTGCACTTCCCTTTCAGCTTTACAAGCAAGATGAAACAAACGGGTAACATTATTGTAATCTTTATAAGCAATTATGTCCTGAATTTCACAGTTTAAACCACCCAAAAATTTAGCCATAGCTGGTTCCTCATCCTCGTCTAAATTACAACGCAACATACCCATTTGTAATTCTTGAAAATACTCTTCTACACTTTTAGCTCCCTGTCTCAATTGTTGTAACTTATTTAACAGATCACGTGCATAGTAAGAAGGAACAAATCTAGCCCGCATGAGCCATTTCAAAGCATCCCAAGTTTGTGGTATGTTATTAGGATTTTTCTTGCCATGTTCTATCCACCAAACAGAAGCAAAATCAGTAAACTCACTAGTGGCTGCTCTAACTCTTGCGTTTTCAGGAAACTCATGGCATGCAAATTTTTTATCAACAGAAATCTCCCAAGTAATATATGCATCAGGGTCATATTTACCATCAAAATGAGGTATCTTAAATTTGATCTTTTTAAAAGTATCTTCATGATTGCGTACCTCACGCCGACGATGTCCACCTATGCCTTGACGGTTGCGTTGTAGCCGGCGCCGTGGCCTAGCTTCCTCATCTTCCCCAATCTTCGTATCTGCAGAATAGTCATCTTCATTGTCACGTACAATACTAGGAGCATTGCTCACCTGTCCATCTACGGTGCGTCCACGATCCCTCTCCTCAAGGCGCTGCAGGATGACTCCAATAGAGGTGTTCAATGTTTGAATGGAAATCTCCAACGTGCTGATTTTGGTGTTGGTGTCGATCTGCATATTTTCCAATTGACCAAGGCGCTCACTGGTAACACGAAAATCCTCATCAAGCGCTTCTGTGTGTAGCCGCACTTGGCGTTCGAAGTGTTGTATAATTCCCCGTGTGCGAGGTGAATGCACGTCTTCATTTGTATTTGCTCCTCCTACCATGGTTAGTAGAAAAAAAAACAATCCAATATGAAAGGGTAACGTTATCTCTAGCTACAAAGGTGCTGGTGGAGATAACTCGCTCACTTTCAACCTGTTCAATCAAGCTCTTACCTGTTCTTACAAAGCTTAGCAAGAAGGTGATGACAACCAACAAGTAATGAACAACTTCAAGAGCAGGTGTCAATCTATGGCTTTAGGTGGCTGAACTAGCACAAGGAGCAAACTTTCACCACATTAATCATAACAAGTTGAATAAATATTCTACGACAGTACTGTGCTAATCTTAGTCTAGACCGTACTAGAGACGCGAGTCGAGACACCAATGTCGTCACCAAAAACACCCCAAACAACAATCTGATTTTTTTTCTTTTTTTCGTTTTTTTTTTTTGTTGGGGTGGTCACCCAAACTCTCTCTAGATGGAATCAGGAGACCCTAGAACAAAATTTGCACATGCGGCTTTTGATCTTGCACTTGCCTTTTTTTTTCTTCTCTAATTGCTTGTGGCTTTTGTGCGGCTTTTGATTTCGCACTTGCCTTTTTCTTGTTGTCAAACTCAAATTACTAATCTGACTCAACCTCGAAGTAGCAATCTGATTCGAACTCGAACTACTAATCAGACTCAAACTCGAACTAGCAATCCGACTCAAACTCAACGTAGCAATCTGATTTGAACTCGTAATCCGACTCAAACTCGAACTAGCAATCCGACTCAAACTCAAAGTAGCAATATGATTTGAACTCGTAATCCGACTCAAACTCGAACTAGTAATCCGACTCAAACTCGAAGTAGCAATCTGATTAAAACTCAAACTAGTAATCCGACTCAAACTCGAACTACGAATCGGACTCGAACTAGGTGACCGAATGTGACACGAACTCGAAACTCTAGTGGTGCAAAACTAAAGACCAGCAACTTGACTTGTCGAAGCAACCATGAACTCAACAAGTCTTGACTAAGTGGAGAAAGTAAAAGGCACAATGGTCTAGGAATAATGGAAAAAAAGCAGATCTGGTATTTTTTGGGGCTTTTTTTGGACTATAGGATGATAACAACAGAAAGAAAAGTAATGGTAGCACTCTCAACGATTAACCTTGCTCTGATTACCACTTGATAAGATCTTGGTTCCCGATCTTTCGATGAGAATAGGAGGGTTCGATTTGTGGAGGAGAAGACGTTGGCGATCTGACTACACCGTCTCCAAAATGATGTGCCTTTGCGATCGGTACACCGACTCCGAAGTTGTATAGATCTTGCTGGCGCACAATCAGCCTGACCACGAGGTCCTTTGTTCCTGCAAGCAATCGAAGAACACGCAAGAACAAGAAGAACAAGCACTTATCTGTTGAATCAATCCAAAGTGGGGTTCTGGATACAAGTAGACGGGCGATCTAGTCGACACGCGTGTGTACAAGGAAGCAGCAGAAGCTAACTTACGAATAAACAAAACCCACCAGCTAATGAGGGCGGCTGCTACTATTTATTATCTCCTTAGGGTCGTGAGAAACCCTAATCACGAGTCCCTAATGGACTCCAAACGATACATGAGCCATGGGCCCAATTTTGGTGATGCAGCACCATGGACAGAAAAAGGTCTTGGTATTAAAATAACTATTACAGCCGACTCTGAATAGATATGGACATGAGGCTAGATCCGTTTGAAAGTAGACTTGATAATCTGTCCAGGAAGTACTTGAATGCCCAGATCAGAGTCCGTATAAAATCGTGGTGGCCGTCACAAGTTGGTGTTGTTCTGCTGTCCAAATCCCGTCCGCGCGAATTCCCTTTCCATTGGCTCCTCTCCATTGTTCCTAAGCAAAACAAGAAAGCACGTAGTTCCACGGTCTAGAGATGGACATAAGGCCAAGAACGAGTTCACCTCATAATTTAGTTGACATGCACGAACGCGAGTGATCGGACCAGAAACCGGTAGCTGAGTTGGTATAGATGTATCGAAGGTGTTGATGTCCTCATCAGAAGTAGTACGGGTTACTGCAGTGCAGGGAGTTGTTGCATGCGGCGAATCTTCATCCAGTTGAAGTCTTGAAGAAGAGGCATCTGAATTACCTGAAGGCTGATGCAAGAGTGCGTAGGTCTAGGACAGTAAGAAAGAGAAGCAGGTAGATTCCCGAGCCGCTTACATATCCTTTCTCGCGCGCCACGTCCAGTGGCGTCCTCCCGCGGGCGTCGACCGCCGTTGTCTCGGCGCCCAAGTCCACCAGCACAGCCGCGGCCTCTACCTCCCCGGCCGAAGCCGCCGGGTGCAGAACCGTCCTCCCCTCGCGATCAGGCGCGGCCAGCGCCTCCGGCCCGAGCTTCCTCAACTATCCGTAGTCTCCTCGCGACGCCGCCGCGTGCATCGGAGCCCACTGTTCGGCGTCGGGCAGCGCGGCCTCGGGCTGGAGGAACGGCAGGAGGTGCGGCTGCCGGCGCAGGATGAGGCGCACGGCCGCGGCGTCCGCGGCGAGCCGGAGCAGGTACGGTCCGCCGAAGAACACGCGCAGGCGAACCGAGCTGACGCTGTTTTCCGCGCCGGAGTCGAGCTGCGCGGCGGAGAGCGCGGAGAGCACGAGGAAGCGGTCCGCGCGGGAGCGCGGGAAGGACGGCGGCGCCTGCGCCTGCGGGCGGAGCACGACGCGGATGGTGGTGGTGGAGAGCGGCGACACGGTGCCGCGCGGAGGGCTGACGAGGAACTTGAGCGGGGAGGAGGTCTGGACCTTGAAGGCGACGGGGAGGAGCGGGTGCATGGAGCGGAGGCGGAGGTCGGTGCGGCACTTGGCGTTGGGCTTGAAGTCGATGACCACCTCATCCTCGGCCACTTCCAGGAGCTGCTCCGGCTCCGGCGTGGCGGTTGTTGAGGAGGCTGGCTCCGGCGTGGCCATTTCTTGGAAGTGGAGGTGGAATGAAAAGGTCGAGTGAAGTCAGTGGAAGGCAGTAGGCAGCATGTGGAATGGTTGTTGGGTACCTAGGACGACGGCTCTTTTGATGTCATGCTGGATGGGCAATAGAGTGAATGTTGATCTTCTGCGCCGGTGTTTGCCTGAGTAGACTCGTGACGACACTTGTCGTCCTTCCCATAATCACGGTTAACTCCGATGACCACAGCTTTGCGCGCTGTTCGTGATGGCTCGGTGGATCTCCCGCGTGGGCCTCGATTGCATGATAAACAAGGAGGCCATCGAGAACGATGGAGCTGGCTGGCAACACGATCGAGCGTCCCGCCCGGCACGAGGTAGCACTAGCAGTACCACCACCCGTCCCATTCAGAACGGGTGGGTGGCGAGTCACGCCATGCGAGCAACCAGCCACCAAACTCTACAGCGCCCTCGTGACGGCCACTACCATCTCGTGCTCGCTCGATCTCGGCCTGCTTCGCTTGGCGAGATCCTGGCGCCCGGTTGGCGAGTCCCGGCACGCGGGGTGGGCCGTGGGGCAGGCACACCTGAACATTCAGATGGAGAGGCCTCCGTGCCTCCTCCGCTATCGGGGTGCGCCGTGGGGCGTGGGGCAGGCACACCAAACTGATGGAGAGGCTGAAGAGCTGGGGGATGTTACATCTGAACATTCAGATGCAAGCGAGATCGTGAGTGACTAACTGACTTGTAGTAAGGGGAAAGCTGTCAAACGTCAATCATCACCACAAGTTGGAATTCGCAAAGCTCGTGATGAACTGTATTCTGAATTGAATTGTTTGGTGGTACGCTGTATAAGCTTTGAGGTATGTTGTAGGATTCTTGTTTTTGACGGGGTGGCTGTACTTTGTGAAGCACCGTAGCATCTAATGCGTGACTGTTTTGCTATATTAGTAAATTTTGCTTGCGTGAATGTTTCCCGTATCGGATGGCATTTGAGCTGAGAGGTGAAGTGAAAGCAATTTTACTAAAAAAGCACTGTGTCTTGTATTGTGCGTAGCTACGACGGGAACAAGGGAGCGGAGGGGTCGCAGTTGTATGTCATCTAGATGTATTTCCTTCCAAAATAAATTTTGTAGCCATTGGATCATCGTGCGCATTGAATGGCTTGACTCAAACCTGCTTCGTCCAACTCCAAACTCTGCTCGAATGGTTCGGGTCGTGGTGGGCGCATTTAACAGGCAAGTTGAGCAAGCTCATTGTACGTCGCCTTCACCGACGACGGCCAAGGCGCGGGATGCGGCCTGAGTCCTAGAATAACCTGAACTCCTCATTATTATCCGAGCATTATCTAAACTCTGATTCTTCTTACATACAAGGTTAGTTTGATGCGACTTCTGCAACACTTAAATCCACAGATAATGCTGATTTCACCGATACAATGTATCCTTTGCAACTACTCCCTCTATTTCAAAGCCCTCTATTTCAAATTACTTGTCACTTAGTAAAAGAAATGAACTAACTTTTTTGTCTTAAGTGACAAATAATTTAAGATGGAATATTAACTGTTAAATAGTGCTTGCGCGTTATGCCACAGATGGAGACAAGCCAATGCTTCGAGTGCTCTGGCAGCATCGACTGAGAGACCTACGTCACAGGAGAAAAACGGCCACTTGCGAAGCACAAGTGTGCGCACAATGAACGTCTTCCGGTCCACTTGACAGTCCTGAAGCACAAGTAGCGGGACTGCCGTTTTGCTGTCTGCTATAGCGATTACATAATATAGTTTCACGCTAAAAATCGTTCTACGCTTAACTCGTCTTTACAGAGGATGATGTGAATGGTATGACCTTAATGTGATGTGATGATCTGTGTGTAAATTCGTGCAGCCTGCGTGTTGCAAATTTAACACAACCGAGTTGAGGTTGTCACATAATTGTATAACGACCTGCGTGTCGACCTGTGATGCTTGATCTCTCATGTAATTTATTTGGTAGCTATTAGTTGTATTAGCTTCTTTTATTATCATGGAGATGTCTTCAAGTATGGTGGAGATGGAGATCACCACAAGAAGGGAGACATGACAGCTCATATCTTGATGGAACCATGGCGATGAAGACCATTATGATTCTAAAGGTCATACTATTCATAATGTGATATGATCATATGCCTGTGATGCTTATTACTATTCTTTTCATGCTTTTCATATGGTGGATGTTTTGTCATGATAGACCAGCTTTCCTCATAAAAGTTGAGCATTTGATGCCATTTACCAATAGCTGCACCTATGATATTTTGATCGTTGTGTGGTAGGTTTGCCAAGGCAAAGTACCATCATCTATCATAATCCATAGGGTGAATGTTGGACATTCACATGCATAGTGTTGGTTTACTCAACAAAGCTATCAAAACGGTTTTGGGTTTATGGCATAGAGTTGGGAGCCGGGGCATTGGATATCACCCAACTAACAAGAGTCATATAGGGATATGATTAACAATAGTTGTTTACCTATGTCACTAATTTCCTAGCAGTGAAGCCAAAGCTCACTAGGAATTAGTGAATATGGATCTTGAACCACTATATGTCGTTAGAGGGAAGACGATGATCATATAGTGGTGATATCTTTTATTAAACTGTTAATAGAAGATTGGTATATAACATAGTGCTAAACCTTGCATATTTATTTTCTATTGTAGATAATGTCTGCTAGTAACAATTTCGGTTTCAATTTGCGATATGTGCTTGAGAAGGAAACGCTCAATGGAGCTAACTTTATCGATTGGTACCGCAACTTGAGAATCATTCTTAGGCAAGAGAAAATCGAGTACGTTCTTCTGCAGCCTTACCCTGATGACCTCCCAACTAATGCAACTAATGCAACACGTAGAGCTTATACGAAGCACTGCGATGATGCGCTTGATGTAAGCTGCCTCATGCTCGCCACTATGTCTCGTGATCTACAAAAACAGTATGAGCATACATATGCTTATTATATGATTGAGGAATTGCGTGGAATGTTTGAGAATCAAGCAAAGGCTGAGAGATACAACATCTCAAAGTCCTTGTTCTTATGCAAGCTGGCGGAGGCTAGCTCGGTCAGCCCTCATGTAATCAAGATGATTGGTTACATTGAAACTTTGGGAAAACTTGGTTCTGAACTCAAGGATGATCTGGCCATTGACGTTATTCTCCAGTCGCTCCCACCGAGCTACGAGCCATTCATATTGAATTTTCAAATGAATGGCATGGAGAAAACTTTGGCTAAATTGCATGGGATGCTTAAAACAGCCGAAGAAAGCATTAAGAAAAACGCCACTCATGTGATGATGGTGCAAAAGGAGAATAAAAAGAGGAAGCATGTGACGCATCCTAAAGGTAAAGACAAGGGGAAGGTTCCCGATGAGCCTTCAAGCTCAAAGCCTAAGCCAAAGGGCAAATCTGGCCCTTCTCCTGATGATGAATGCTTTCACTGTCATGGTAAGGGACACTGGTCTAGGAACTGCAAGAAGTACTTGGAGGATATGAAGAAGAAGAAGGGAAGTGAGACTTCCCCTTCAGGTATAAATGTTATAGAAATTAACATTGCATTATCTTCTAGTGAATCATGGGTATTTGATACCGGATCAATGATTCACACTTGCAAATCATTGCAGGGTCTAAGTGAGACTAGAAGATCTGCAAAAGGCGAGTTGGATGTTCGTGTTGGCAATGGAGCAAAGGTTGCAGTCATAGCTGTCGAACTTACCACTTGTCATTACCCTCAGGATTAGTTTTGGAATTGAATAATTATTATTGCATTCCTACTTTGAGCAAGAACATTATCTCTTCTTCGTGTTTAGAAGATGTTGATGGTTATGAGATTGTAATAAAGAAAAAATGTTGTTCTATTTATTACAATAATATTTTCTATGCTCAATGTCTATTGGTGAATGAATTATATGTTCTTGATCTTGAGGATAAAACTATCTGTAATATTAATACCAAAAGGGCTCAACGAAATGATCTAAATCCCACTTTTATTTGGCATTGTCGCTTAGGTCATATAAATGAGAAACGCATTGAAAAACTCCATAAAGATGATTTACTAAGCTCATTTGATTTTAAATCACTTGACACATATGAATCTTGTTTGCTTGGGAAGATGACCAAATCACCCTTCACTGGTCAAAGTGAGAGGGCGACTGACTTGTTGGGACTTATACATACAGATGTATGTGGACCAATGAGTTCAATTGCCAGAGGTGGTTTTCAGTACTTCATCACATTTACCGATGACTTTAGTAGATATGGTTATGTCTACCTAATGAGGCACAAGTCTGAATCCTTTGAAAAGTTCAAAGAATTTCAGAATGAATTACAAAATCAATTGGGCAAGACAATTAAACTTCTACGATCTGACCGTGGGGGTGAATATTTGAGCTATGAATTTTATGATCATTTAAAACAATGTGGAATTATTCCACAGTTGACTCCACCTAGAATGCCTCAATGGAATGGGGTGTCCGAGCAGAGGAACCGAACCTTGTTGGACATGGTTAGGTCGATGATGAGCCAAGTAAATCTTCCACTATCCTTTTGGGGTTATGCTCTTGAAACTGCTGTGTTTACACTAAACAGATTCCCAACTAAGTCTGTTGAGAAGACACCATATGATATGTGGATCGGGAAACGTCCCGGATTGTCTTTCCTCAAAGTTTGGGGATGTGATGTTTATGTCAAACGTTTGACGTCAGACAAACTCACTCCAAAATCAGACAAATGCTTCTTTGTGGGATATCTTAGGAAAACCAAAGGATATTATTTTTATAATAAAACAGAGGGTAAAATGTTTACTGCTCGCAATGGTGTCTTCTTGGAGAAAGAGTTTCTCTCAAAAGGAGTTAGTGGGAGCAAGGTGCATCTTGAAGAAATTCAAGAAATACCTGAAAATGTTTCAGCATCCACTGATCCTATACAGGATGTACAAGATGTTGTGCAACCAGTTGATGAAACACCAGCCCCACGAAGGTCTACGAGGGTACGTCGTGCGACTAAAAAGTTAACGCTTCTAACCACGAAGCAGCATGACATGGTATTGTTGGACAATAATGAGCCCACAACTTATACCGAAGCAATGATGGGACCCGACTCTGAGAAGTGGCTTGGAGCCATGGAATCCAAAATTGAATCCATGCATGAAAATCAATTTTGGAACTTGGTTGATCCAATCGAAGGTGTGAGACCTATCGATTGTAAATAGATTTTCAAGAAAAAGACTGATATGGATGGAAATGTTCACATCTATAAAGCGCGATTGGTGGCGAAAGGTTTCAAACAAATTCAAGGTGTTGATTATGATGAAACTTTCTCACCCGTTGTAATGCTTAAGTCTATTCGGATTCTTCTAGCAGTTGCTGCATATTTGATTATGAAATATGACAGATGAATGTCAAAACAACCTTTCTTAATGGAAGTCTGACTGAGGATGTGTACATGACACAACCTGAGGATTTTGTCGATCCAAAAAATGCTAATAAAATATGCAAGCTTCAAAAGTCCATTTATGGACTGAAGCAAGCATCTCGGAGTTGGAATCTACGTTTTGATGAAGTAATCAAAGGGTTTGGTTTCATCAAGAACGTAGAAGAACCTTGTATTTACAAGAAGTTTAGTGGGAGCGCACATGTATTTCTGGTCCTATATGTAGATGACATATTATTGATCAGAAATGACATTCCAATGCTTGATGATGTTAAATCCTCATTAAGAAAAAGTTACTCAATGAAGGATTAGGAGAGGCAGCGTATATTTTGGGCATAAAGATCTTTAGAGATAGATCTAAAAGGCTAATTGGATTAAGCCAAGATACATATATTGACAAGATATTGAATCAGTTCAATATGAAATACTCCAAGAAAGGTTTCTTGCCAATGTCCCATGGCATTACTTAAGCAAGAGTCAGTGTCCTTCGACACCTGATGAGCAAAAGAGGATGAGAGCGATTCCTTATGCTTCGGCTATTGGATCCATCATGTATGCCATGCTATGTACATGCCCAGATGTATCTTATGCTCTAAGTATCACGAGCAGGTATCAATCAGATTATGGTGAGGCTCATTGGAACGTTGTCAAAACATCCTTAAGTACTTGAGAAGAACTAAGGATGCGTTCTTAGTGTTTGGAGGTCAAGAAGATCTCGTTGTAAAAGGTTACACCGATGCCAACTTCCAAACTGATAAGGATGATTCCAGATTGCAATCCGGTTTTGTATTCCGCCTCAATGGAGGGGCAGTGAGCTGGAAAAGTTCCAAGCAAGATACAGTAGCAGATTCAACCACAGAGGCGGAGTATATTGCAGCTTCTGAAGCTGCAAAGGAAGCTGTTTGGATCATAAAATTTGTTTCTGAGTTGGGTGTTGTTCCTAGCGCGTCCAGTCCTGTGGATCTCTACTGTGACAATAGTGGAGCCATCGCACAGGCAAAGGAGCCTAGATCACACAAACGATCCAAACACATACTACGACGTTATCACCTCATTCGAGAGATCATCGACCGGGGTGATGTGAAGATATGCAAGGTGCACACGGATTTGAATGTTGCAAATCCATTGACAAAGTCTCTTCCACAATCAAAGCATGAGGCGCACACGAGATCTATGGGTATTAGATACTTACATCAGTGATCATAGTGTGTAGTGGGAGACTTGTGTCACAACTATGTTTATGTATTATTAAATAAATTGTTATATGAGTAATCATTATTTACATTGATCATCAAGTATGTGACTTGTTAGTGAAAATCTTTGTTAATAGTAATGTTACTCCAAATGATCTCTAGTCTATATAATTATATGAGATAATGACTGCATACAGACTAGCACATGTATTAATTGATGATCACGTTTCACGGATCATAGGTATGGAGATATCGAATTAATAATGTGAACACATGTTAGTGAATATGGTGTTGGATTGACCCACTCTGAGACACTGCTGGGATTGTTATTTTCGTATGTGCCATCAGTTGGTCTTGAGTGATACACCTGCTAGATCCTTACACCTGAGATCGCCATTGTTTCTCATTATGCGTAGTTGTGTACTTTGAGACTACCAAACGCTACTCCATAACTGAATAGTCATAAAAGTAGTCTTCGGGTATATAATGAAACATAGAATGAGATGTGCGCGGATCAAGATGGGATTTGCCCCTCCTTAATAACAGGAGAGATATCTCTGGGCCCCTCGAGATAGTTGGATTTGAAAGTGCATGGCCATGCCAAAGTGATTAAAGGTTAATCACAGTGACTAAAAGTTAGTCATGGAATGAATCCACTATTTGATCGAGTGAATGGTCGAGCTATCACAAGGATGGCACGCATCTCACCTTGAGCTTGACTGGTATCATGAGGCAAAGGGATTAGCATGTTGAATGTATCTAGGTTCGGTTGATATGATATTTATGTACATTCGGGAGTCAGTATGTACTGCTAGGTACCTCTACTAACTTGTGGTTGGAAACGGTTTTCATACACAACCGACTGCACATGAACCTAATGGGTCACACACTTAAGGAGATGGAATATCAAAAATTTTGGCTAGATTATCGTCTCTAGTGCAAGTGGGAGATTGTTGGTGATGTGCCCAAGAGGCAATCATAACAATTCGGGTTAAGGCCTATTGGATATTTTATCCATAAGCAATTCAGATACTAATGGGTCTGCAACCTAAAAGCCCATTAGTACACCTATAAATATGAGGGCTAGGGTTAGGGGCTAATCACCCACCACGTGAGAGCCCTAGCCGCCACCCCTCAAAGGCCTCACGTCGAAACCCTTGCCGCGCGCGCGGTGCTAGCACACCGGTGCACGACGTTCCTCTCCACACGTGTGGACTCCATGGAGGCGCTGCTGCTACTGCTGGCTGATCGGCTGCGACGAATGTGATTGTCTACTGCTGCTGTGAAGAGGGCGAGGAGGAGACAAACGAGATCGTCTACTTCCCCTACACCGATGCGTGTCTTTGTTCCGCTGTGCTGCACGTCTAGTGGTAACGATCCATGACCTCTGTACTCGCATGTTTCCTGAGTGATGCAGTAGAGTTGCTAGAGTAGCGTACCGCAGATTTCCCAACACAAAGCACTTTGCACAATGACGCTCCTATAGTTCTCCGTCGTTGTTGTACTAAGTACCTCTTCATCAGAGTGTTTGTCATATGGACCTACAATGCTAGTAGCAAGAGAACACTCATCTTCAACATTCGAAGTACTATCATACCCGCCATCATTGAGTGCTATGTATGCTCGTTTGCTAGGGCAATCTCTCATCATGTGACCAAGTCCCGGGCAACGGTGAACCTTAATGTCGGTAGTACGACTCGTAGAAGGAGTGGAAGACGAAGGCTTGAATGATGTCGTCTTGCTGCCCTTCAGCACGTGAGCAGGTGGAGCAGCATGTGTAGTTCATTGGCTGCCATTGGATGGTGTAGTGGCTACACAAAAAATCAAAGATGGTGCTGTTTTGGGTGGCATAGATGTCGAATGCGGCGTGAAGGTGCTCCTCGTGCGTGGTTGCTGCTGTCGGTGGCCCTTCAATTCTTTTTCTACCAACATAGAAAGCTGAAACAATCTATTAACAGTATCATATTCCTTGTAATTAAAAATATCTTGAATTTCACGTCTCAACCCCCCCCCCCCCATAAAAACGAGCTATTTTATCATCCATGTCTTCTACAACCCCGCATCCAAACATTCCTTTTTGTAGCTCTTGATAGTACTCATCTACAGACATGTTACCTTGGTCTAAACGCTATAATTTTTACGAAGGTCCCGCTGAAAAGAAGGGGAAAAAAACAAACACACATAACTTCCTTTAATCTATCCCATATTGGAGGATCAGTTCTAGTTTTAACAAGTTCATTCCACCATATGATAGCAAAATCCTTAAAGTCACTAGTGGCTTGATGAACTCTATATTGTTCAGGAACAAGATGGGCATTAAATTTCTGATCTACTATCATTTCCAATCAAGATAAGCTTTAGCATTATAAGCACCAGAAAATGATGGTATTGTAAATTTTACTATAGCAAAAGGATCATCAGGAGGATGACTATAATTGTTATGATGATTATCACCTCCCATACCTCAACGATAAAGTGGAAGTCGTGGCTGATTGTTATGATCTTCCATATCATCATAGGCATTGTCTTCATGTCCATCTAGAGGCAGTCGAGCCTCAAGACTACCCATCCGAAGAGCAAGGTCATCAAGTTGGCGACTAAAGTGTGCCAATGAATCCGCCGTAGAAGCGTCATTTTTGGTGAACACTTTCGCCATATTGTTCAACATGTTACGCAACTCAACAACTTCATCAATGTTACCTGCCATTGTTAGTAGTACAAAAAATACAACAAGAAGATGTTATCCCTATCAACTACAAAGAACAGTGGCAATATGAAAGGTGGAAGGAAACAATCTCTCTCGCTCAAGCGGTTTACTACGCCCTTACAAGTGTTCTTACCGACACAGCAAGTGGTGTGGACGGTGACATGAACCTGCAAATCGTGGGGTGATTGCGAAGGTACCTATTCTGCTAAAAAGAAAGTGGAGCTTGGATGACACAATATGGTGGCTAATGAGCAGAAACCGTTAATAGTAAAATAAAGTTGAATAAGTATTCAATGTAGGAAAATTGTTGCTGGTTAACCAAGTGCTCTAGACCTAGCACAACACAAGGAAGTAGCAAGGCAACAAAAAGACAGAATGATATAACCAACAATCACAACACAAGTGGTATAGGCCAATTGCTTTAATATGCGTGCCCTTCACTATTGTTTTGATATTTTCTTTGATATTTTTTTACTCATGAACACAAAAATAGGAAGCACACAAATTTGAAGCTCAATTGGATGTAATATGTGGCCTATAGAAAATTAGAAAGATTCTTTAAAATCCGTGTTGAAACTTTGGAGGTCGGATAACCTATCTTTCAAGGGTAATTTGGGCAATCTAATTTTGCCGAACACGACAAAGCTATGAAAAATCTGATGCATAATTTCGTGTGGATCAATTTGAAAAAAAATCGCCTGATTCCGAGTTTGTATGTGAATGTTATGATAGTTTTAAGGTAGGCTGTTCGAGTTACGATTTTTGGATGTTTATTCCAACTTGGTTCGAGAACATTTCTCGCAACCGTATATGAAAAGGATTGGAAATTTGCACAGCGACTGATGGGATGGTGTGTGATGATTCAAGGATGGCTGGCACAAAGGTTTGTCACCTAATCTAGGGCTAGCGGTGCGGGAGTTCAAGCAAGGTGGCTATCTAGGGCAAACTGATGAACGTGGTGGATCAGTTTGTTGTTTTGGGGATTGTAGAATAGGTGTCGAACAGTAAGAAAACAAGGACGAAACACGATAACTAGGATCCAAAACACAAAGCTAAACCAACAAGAAGACTCAACCACACGGGTGCAAACTCAAAAATGCAAACCAAAAAACGAAACTTCAGGCACTATAGGCTAGGAAGTGGTAAAAACGATAATTTTTTGTGGCTTTTCTGTGGACTCCAGGTATGAAAAACAAAACTAATCTAATAGGAAACAAAGATACCTTATGGACAACCTGAAAATCTGATACCAATTGATAAAGGAGCTTAGGCCCGATCTTCTGAAAGGTAAGTCGATTGAGGTGGAGAACTCGACGTTGATGATCCGTGACACTCGAGCAGCTCGAATACCTGTGCAATAACTACACCACTGATCCATTGTTAATCAACCGTGCTGCACAAGCTTGACCTCGCCAAGAAGGCTAATCCATGCAAGTGCAACCGAGAACACAAGCAAGAACGTAGAAGACACGATCTTAAATCACAAAGTTAGGGTCTCACAAACTGTAGACGACGAAATTATTAATCTAAGCAAAACCCACCGAATATGGCCGGCGATTGCAGTATTGGAAGGCTAGGGTCCGGCTAATGAACTGATACAAGGCCCAAAGGCCTAATACGATGGCGCAGCACCGGGCAAAACCGGGACCCAACTTGTTTCAATGATTCCTGATGACTCCTGAGAAATTTTGATGTGGGGCCAGAGCCTTTAGAAATTTTATCTTCTACTCTTTCCGTGCATATGTAGGACATGGACAACGGAGTTCGTATGCATCATAGGTGTCTGTTTTAATGTGGACCGCTGCTGGACTCTGAGTTGAACTCGAGTCCGAGCTCTAAACTGATTCCATTAACTTGTGGACGTCCCAGCTGGTTCTCCATGTTCCCAAGTCCTCCTCCCTTCACTTGTTGATCTTATCCATTGTTCCTAATAACAATTAAATCATCACATAACAATCTATTCTCAAACTCACGTGCAAAGGAAGTTAGAAACGAGTTCACCTGCTGATTAGTAATCGTGCTCGTGTTCTTATGATCGGTCCTTGTTGTGATGTATTCACTGCTGTGATGTCCTCATCACAAATGCTTTTTAAGAAACATGATAATCTTGATAAATTTGAAGCTAGATATGTTGATGGCATGTTTCTTGGTTTTCCATCTCATATTAGAGGCTACCGTGTGCTTTTATTTGATACTAACAAAATTGTGGATAATTGTGGAGACTTGTGAGGTTTCTTTTAATGAAGCTAGCCCAGGTAATAGCTCAAACCGCGGGGGGAGATTATTTTTGTTGAAGATGAGGAAGAAGTATTGCTTCTACCCAAAAATTCAGAAGCTGTTACAGCTCCTAATTTTGATCCACAACCAGCACCAATGACTTCTACTGCTGGTCCAAATCATCCTCAATCCACAAGCTCTTCTATTTGTGATGAACACGAAGAACAAGAAGCTTGTGAACTGTCTACTCCCCTTCGCATGCTCAAAAGTCACCCTCCACAATAAAATATTGGAAGCTTGCACAAACGAGTCACACGGTCCAGGTTTTTCAATCCAAACTCTCATGCTCATTCTGATTTTTTGTTGCTTCTTTTCAACCCAAGGATATATCAATGCACTCACTAATGAATCTTGGATTATTGCCATGCAAGAAGAGTTAGAAAATTTTGAAAGAAATAATGTTTTGAGAATTGTACCTCCACGTCAAGCTCAAACATTAATTGGAACTAAATGGGTGTTTAAAAATAAACAAAGTGAGGATGAGGTTGTGGTTAGGAATAAGGATAGGTTGGTTGCTCAAGGTTTCACACAAATTGAAGGTCTAGATTTTGATGAAACTTTTGCTCATGTTGCTAGATTAGAAGCCATAACAATTTTACTAGCTTTTGCTGCATTTAAAGGTTTCAAGTTATATCAAATGGATGTGAAAATTGTTTTTCTTAATGTCTACATAGATGAGGAGGTTTATGTTAAGCAACCATCGGGTTTTGAAAATTTGGATATTCCTAATCATGTTTACAAACTATCAAAAGCTTTGTATGGTCTTAAACAAGCCCCCAGAGCATGGTATGATAGGTTCAAAACATTCTTACTTGAAACGGGGTTTACCATGGGCAAAGTAGATATAACTCTTTTTGTGCTTAAGCATGGCAATGACTCACTATTCGTTTTCAAGTGTATCTGGATGATATTATCTTTGGTTGTGCTTCTCATGATCTTGTCTCCAGGTTTTCAGCTATGATGAGTTTAGAATTTAAGATGAGTATGATAGATCAACTAACGTACTTTTTTTGGCTGCAAATCAAGCAAACTAAGGAGGGAACCTTTGTCCATCAAACGAAGTATATGAAAGATCTTCTTAAGCGTTTGACCATGGAAAACAGCAAGTCTCTTCGGACACCAATGGGAAAAACGTCTACATACTTAATCAAGAGGGTGAACCCGTTGATCAAAAAGAATATTGAAGCAGGATGGAGTGTCTTTTGTCCCTCACGACATCAAGACCGAACATACAATTCAACATATGTCTTTGTGTACAATTTCAAACTTCTCCACACACTTCACATCGTCAAGCCGTCAAAAGGATTCTCAGGTATTTACATGGAACTCAATAATTTTGCATTTTTCTACCTTCTTCCTCAATCATTACTTTGAAAGCTTTTTCGAATGCTGATTTTGGGGTTGTAGGATTGATAGGAAAAATACTCGGGTGCTTGTCATTTTTCTTGATAATCAACTTGTTGCTTGGTCCTCTAGAGAACATAGTTCAGTTGCACAATGCACGGCCGAATGTGAATATGTAGCTGTAGCTAGCGCTTGCTCACAAATTCTTTGGATTGTTCAAACACATAAAGACTATGGGGTTGATTTAAATATTTTCCCCCTGTTTCGTGACAACACTAGTGCCATTTTCAAAGAGAAAAAACCCGTGCAACACTGTAGAACAAAGCACATCGATATTAGGTATCACTTTGTTCGTGATAATGTTGAAAAAGGAAACATTGTGTTTCACCATGTAGACACCGAACAACATTTGGCTGACATTTTTACAAAACCATTGGATTTCACTCGTTTTTCATTTATTCATAGTGAAGTTGGTGTTATTCATCCTCGTGGCTTAAATTGAGTGGGGGTTTTGCAACTTGGGAAGTCTATGTGTGAATCTGAAATTAAAAATAATATGAGCATATGTGTTTATACATATATGACTTTGTGATTCCTTTTACATGCTGAAAGTTTTTACTATATTACTCATGTTATACATTTTGTAGTTTTTGTCATGACCAGTAATTGGAATAATTACTTAAACTAAATCTGTCATGATTGAACTTTCTTGCTGTTTGAACTTGTTGCATGCTTACAAGTGCTTTTAATTATGAAAAATTAATCAATCAACAGCCCACATGTTGAGTTTTTATGATCGAATGAAATATAATGAAAAGATCAAGAGAATATGCATGCATCACACTTCTTCTTTTGAGATTGTTTATCATTGCACTTAGATATGAACTTGGAAGGATTTGTGTATGACTAAAACCATGCCCTTAAGCTTTTGATTGTCAAATGACATAGGCTTGGCTTGGTTGGTTAGAATAAGGCTGATGTTGCATATAATCTCTTATAAAGTTCATATGATTTAAATTTGTGCTTAAAAATATAATAAAAATCATCAACATGTGTCATGCTTTCAAGTTTTGAAATAGTTGAGTTAGGGAGATCATGACTTGCTTAAATTGAAATTACACTTGATCTCTAGCATGGCTTACACTACTTTATATATCTCATTGATGTGATGGTGTAAGTTACTTGATATTATGATTTGGATGAGCTTTGTTTTATATGTATGTGTTATATTATGCTCATAAACAAATCAAATTTCTCTTTTGTACCTTGTTAAATACATTGTCAAAGGGAAAGAAATTGGTCACACATTGCACATTCACAATGTTTTGATTTACACGTTCTTCTCAAGGAAAGCGTACATCCATAATGGGGGATTTTTTGGGTTTTTTCTCATTTGATTTTTGATTTCAAAAGTGGGAGAAACTTTCTTTTGTCAAAACGTTTCATTAAACGTGAATGAGACAATGTTTGGATTCTTAGTGGTGTTGCCAATGCATTCATCAAGCGGGAGATCGTGAGTCCTATGTGTGTTGAATCATTTGGAAATGATTTTAAAAGTAAGAGTTTACATGCAAAGTTCTGAGTATACCTGAGAAACCCACTTTGCAATGTCTGAACTTGTTGCGCACGTGAGTTGCACGTGTTTTTGTTTTGGGATGTCCGAACTTTTGCTGCAGTGAGCTGCATGAGTTTTCACTTTGGAGTGTCCGAACTTTTCCTTGTATAATACATATCGGTTGTTTTGGACTGTCCGATCTTTCTTTTGCTGAAATATGCAGCTGCTATGATTTTCACTCACAATGTTTGAAACTTGTTTTACACATATGGGAAAGTTTGATTATTACTTTTAGACTAAGTTTTTGATGTGTTATGGCTAATCATGGTGGACAATATTTTGCTATGTGTCAAAGTGTGTGATCGACATTTCCCCCAGTACTACTAAGAAGTAGTCTGCGGAGGTTCTTTTTTAGGACGGGCGTAACTCGAAGAACTCAAGAACATGGGTGACACAGAGATTTTTACGTGGTTCGGGCCGCCTAAGCGTAATACCCCACTCCACAGGGTTGTGTTGTATGCTTGAGTGTTGAATGAGACTAGAGTTGTCATCTACCGTGCAACACAGACCTTTTATATGCCAAGGTCTTGCTGTTATAGCGACACCGAGGCCCGACAGGTGGCCCCGGGCTATTAAGCACCCTGTACATGATCTAGGCGCATAACATCGGTTTATTTGTGTAATAATGTGCATTGATGGCAGCATTACCACGCTTGAAGGCCCTCTTATTGTGTGTCACTAATGCGGGATTAATGACGCGTTAACAAGGTCTTGTAACGGCTGATTTATAGCCACTTGAATGTCCGCGCCGTTGGGGATCCCGAAGTTCTTCCCGTTGGAGAGGTAGGGTCCAACATGTGGCAGCTCTGGAGACACCTTTAGCAGGGAGGCAAGTCCGGAGCTGCGGACACATGGCAGTTCGGAAGCCAACCTTAGGAGGGAGCCAAGCCCCAGGACACGTGGTAGCTCTAGAGCCACCCTTAGGAGGGAGGCAGGTCTGGCACCGCGGGACACGTGGCAGCACTGGAGCCATCCTTATCAGGGAGGCAGGTCCGGCACCGCGGGACACGTGATAGCACTAGAGCTACCTTTGGGAAGGAAGTAGGTCTCGTGCTTCAGGACACATGGCAGCACTAGAGCCACCCTTAGGAGGGAGGTAGGTCTTGCACTGCGAGACACGTGTTGGCCTTCGAAGGTTTTCTCTTCTGGAAGGTGGGACTCAATGCTTCTCATTTGGTACTCGAGGGTATCTGGTCCGCAGGGTACCGATAGTGGCCCCTGGCCCCACCTCGGGGGAGGTTTCAATACCGCAGGTGGGGCCACTATCACTTCCCGCGTTTCTGCTTCAACTTTTCACTTGGGCGGTTGAAATGACGACACGTTCCTGTGCCACTGCTACGTGGTCCTTCTTGATTTGGCAGGTGAGATACGCGGCGTGCGGATCCCACATCTTGAAGAGCGCTGGTTCCCAATACGATTTTCATATCGGTTCCCAACGCAATCTTTGTAGTCCTGTCAGGCTGCCTTCCTTGGGCTACCAACTTCTCATCATGACAATGGTTCACCTAGTGCGACTTTTTTGGCAAAGTGGACCTGGTCCCCTTGTCACCGACGAGGTAGCTATGCGGTGCGTAACTTTTCTCAGCGTGTAGTTGCCATCAAAGTGTTACAGAGGCTAATAAAGGGAGAAGTTTTGTAGGACGAGATAACTCTTACGCTTCGATCTATTTTCTTGTGCATAGAGTTCTCCGCTTCATCCTTGGCATCGTGCTCTCTGCTTTTGCTCTACTTTGCGGCGATGGAACCCGATCTTCTCCCCTCCAAGCTTATGAGCAAGAGGGACATCATGAGAGTCCAGAAGCTAATGGGCTAGAAAATCCCTTCCTTTGACAACGCGATGCGCTCTGGGAGCCTTCCCTTCACGAACAAAAGCTCTAGTGACATTGTCTTCTTCATGGCGTATGCCATGGTTGGGTTAGTCCCACCAGTTTCTTCCTTCCTGCTGATGCTGTTGGAGGTGTACGGGCTTCAACTCCAACAACTCAGCCCTCACTCGATCCAGCTGGTGGCAATCTTCATCCACTTGTGTGAGATGTGGTTCAGCATGAGGCCCTGTGTGCCGCTGTTCAAGACCTTCACCCTCTGACCGACTGGGAAAGGTACCAACCTCATCATAGTTTACTACTTCGTGAGGTGCAGGAATGCTCCGTACAAGTACATTAGTTCCTTCTCCTCTGGAAAGTGGGAGTCCTAGAAGAGCGACTGGGTGATAATACGGATGGACCAGCATGACCGCTTGGAGTTGCGGACCGAACTTCCCACCACACACCGACTTCTATGAGATCATTCTGGACCTATCAATGGAGTACAACTCGGTGCTCACGAGGATTCGACGCCTAGCTGAAGGAGGCTTGACTTCACTGATGGTGCTCAGCGGCTTCTTGTATCGATGCTGGGATCCTCTTAAGCAGAGGGAGTTTCTAGCCTGGGCATACAATGGAGAGATGGACTTCAACTAGATTTATGTTGGCCTAGGAACTGACTTGGACGAGAAGGCTCTCTTGTTTAGTCTGGCAAAGCTGTACAGCGGTTCCATCTCCAAAGACAACCTCATGCCTCCATCAGAGTTTTTGTCGGTGTTTGAGGTAGCTACTGAAGGAAATGCTGACCCTCAATGACACCGACATCACCGTACGATAGAGGGGTGACGCTTCCGGAGGAATTATCATCTCAAGCTTCGGCCCCCACTCAAAAGAAGAGGTATGACTCAAGCCGGAGCAAGGGGAAGGAGCCTGCCGATTCCTCCAGCAGGAAGAGGAAGCTGGAGCGAGTTGATGCAAGCTCCGCCAGGCCAGCTCTGATGGAAGCAGTGTCATCATCGGTGCCTCACCCAACTTTGAAGTCTGTGGTGGTCATACCTCCCATGACTTCAGCTTCGGCCCTGGTGCCCAAGGCGAGCACCGGGATGGAAAATCTTCATCTTCTGTCTCGGCGCCTACGGAGGACACCGGGTCTAGAAAGTCTTCAATAGTACCTCTAGCGCCGGGAGGTGGGGCTTCTGCTCTTGAGGTCCTAGCTGCTGCGAAGCTAATGTCTACTTCGGGGACTCCTGGGGCGAAGTCCAGAACATCTGCATCACCAGCGATGGTGGGATCAAATGACTCCGGTCGCCCAAGGAAGAAGTTCCGCGTTGATTTGAGCTATTGAGCCCCCAGGTATGAAGTAACATTAGGAAATTGTCTTGTTTTTCATTTCTTACTTCTTGCTGATTCCTCTGTTTCCAGAGCTTTGAGGACAGTCGCAGCTCAGGCACGCCGGTGGTTCAAGCTAGCGTTGCAGTTGAAGACACAAGACCAGCCTATCCGCCGGTTGATGTGATGACCTCTTCCCAGGTCGCGGCAGATACTGTGGTGGTTCTGGAGTCAATTGATGCCGGGTGACTTCGGCGCTAGCAGATGGCAATGTCGCGGGGAGTGCCGAACCATGAAGAAGAAGTTGAGCCAGTACCGGAGCTGGCAATAGTGCTGGAGCCAACTCATGAGCTGACAACGGGTCCTGGAGTAGCACCGGAGGTACTGACTAGGACCACAATAGCACTGGAGCCAGTGGTTGACGCCACGCCAGAGCTGTCGACTGAAGTCATGATGGTGCCGGAGCCCGCAACTGACACTGCGCTAGAGCTGCCAGCTGATGCCACGATGGCGCCAGAGCCAGCGCTCGATAATGCATCAGAATGGTCAAAAGCTTCAGCTGCTGCACAACTAGAGTCAGCGCCATGAGAGGACGAGCTCCCGAAGATAGGAGCAGCTGATGATGAAGGCATGTTTGAATCCATGCTCGTGCCATGGGCTCCAACAATTGTCCCCGATGTTGTGGGGGCACCGGCGGACTCGGTGGAAGGTCCTGAGCCGATCCCTCTTTCCCTCTCAATAGGGAATGCCTGTTCGAGTCTTCGCCAACTCCAACTCGGCTTTGACCATGAGCGCAATGTTCTGGAGGCATACAGGAAACTCTGAGGTGGTGGCGAAAGCTTCTCAATTTTAAGACGAAGCTGATGCAAAGCCACCTGGCTGATGAGAGAGACTGCCTTGCTGTCTCTGCAAAGGAGGATGAGTTGAAGGCAGAGGCAAGGAACCTGTTACGAAGAAAGATCACTTGAACCTCCGCGAGAAGCAAATTGCAGACCAAGAAAGGAACTAGCTGAGCGGATGCAGCAGCATGACAAGGAGGTTGAGCTATTCATAAAGGGAGGATTCACTAAGCTGCAGACCACCTGGAAGTCTCTAGAGGAGTTGCAGGCCATGCGGAGGATAGAAGCTCAACAGATTTGGGAGTTCATGGGGCGTGCGGAAATTGCATTGGTACCTCTGGGGTTTAGTCCGGTCTAGCCGAGTGACCCGGAGCCAAAAGTTGGCCAGTTCGTGATAGCTCTTGTCGAAGTGTTCTTGCGACACTTCCCCTCGACCTGCTATGCGAGCAGTCCATGTAGATTCTTGATCAGCAGGGCTTAGTCCTCTATGGAGAGATTGCACGTATGAGAGTGGTGAGATAGTGGTTTTATGTGGTTCAGGCCATAGGACTGTAATACCCTACTCCACGGTGAGGTTGTATTACTGGTGTGTACGAGTGTGTAGTGTGTGAATGCGTAGACTGGGGATTTGTAACGGTGGCCGTCTGGTCCTTTTATAGACAAGGTCAGACGCCTTACAAGTGGGGTCCAGGGTCCGACAGGTGGCCCCGGGCGATCTTATCCTAAAGATCTAAGGCTTCTCGCATAAGCTTCCTTTGGTCGTGGCTTGAAGACCTGCAGTCTTGCCGCCTCAGACGCCAGTAGCCCATGTGCAGTTGCTGACTATGTCAGGGGATGTCCCGTCCGTCTGTCTTGTCGCCGTAAGCTACCAACTTGGCGGAGGGGGGAAGGCCTACGACATCTTCATTGTGATGTGATTGGGCGCAGTGGTCCCTGACCGTTGGCGTGCTCCGTGTTATCTGCCGGAGGTGAGTGCATGTCTTATATACTTGATCTAGACAAGGCGCACCATCCCTTAACTCCCGCACCTCACCGTCCAGGGGCGAGTTGCAGGACACGTGGTAGCTTCAGGGCTGGCCACTGTCGGGGAGGTCAAGGCCGGTACTACGAGGTACGTGGCAGCTCCGAGGCTCTTTGGGCATATTGCAGCTCCGGAGCCCTTCTCTTTGGGAGGTACCCGACCTGGTGCTTCGATCCACGTGGCACCGGAGGCCACTCCTATAGTGGGATGAGGTCCCGTCCAGCCAAACACGTGGCAGCTTGGGATCCCGTCTCACTGGAGGAGTTGGATCCCATCTTTGAGGTCCACGTGGTAGTGCCGGAGCCCTTATTTGAGAAAGGTCGGGGTCTGGCGCCTTCTGGACATGTGGCACCACTAAACATATTTAGGTACTTTTAGCCTATGTGTGAGGGTACCCCATATGCAGGTGAAAGTTGCCTAGAGGGGGGGTGAATAGGCTAATCGACCTGCAAATGACTTAATAAAACGAGGTTAAATCATAGGGGGCGGACTAGTCCGGTCTGAGGGCGGACTAGTCCGGTCAGCCTGTGTGAAGACCCCTAAAAATTGTTTCTAGCAAGTTTTAAGGGGATTTTCTCGAGGCTACAAGTGAGAATATGTTTATGCCAAGTTTAGAAACTCCCAACACAAGAGTAAGTCAAGTTTTAACTAGGTTATAGCAAAGTGAAGCACACGACAAGACTAGCAACCCTAGAATGAAGTATGCAATAAACAAGATGCCAAGAACACGGAGACACAAGGATTTTATCCCGAGGTTTGATTCCACACAAGAATCTACTCCCCGTTGAGGAGTCCACAAAGGACCGGGTTCACCAACCCTTCCCTCACCAAGTTTACTGCACGGGCCTAACTTGGTTCTCCACTATCTCAAAGTGCGAATACAAGATTCGTTGGGGCTTCTCACAATCTGAGGCTCCCACACCACAAAGATGATCAACACAGCGAAACACACTCCACACACAGCTCACAAAGACTCAATGAGTGCAAGAGATCAAACCGGGAGCACAAGCGCGATGTTCTTCCTCTTCTCCACCTCACTAAACCCTAATCCACTCAAGAATTAGTTTTAGAGGGAAAGTTGGCAAGAAAGAGGCTTAAGAGTGCTCCAAGTTGGCTGTGGCGGCGCTAGGGTTCAAGTCTGTTCAAGAGTTGGTTCAAAAGAACCCAGGGGACCTCTATTTATAGAGGTCCCAAGCCCATACTGCTGACTTCAGGAGAAGGGCGGACTAGTCCGGCCTCAGGCCCGGACTAGTCCGGCCTAGGGGACCACTGACCCCTCTGACAACTGTCGCACTGCGAGGCAATCGTCACGCTACCCGCCAAACTCCAAATTCAAACGGTAACTTCGACAACGGACTAGTCCGGCCCTCACCGGACTAGTCCGATCTCACACAGAACCTTTTGTTCTGTGTGAAAACGGACTAGTCTGGAGACCACAGACTAGTCCGGCCCCAAGGGCGGACTAGTCCGGCCTACCCAGACTTAGTCGCAAAACCACTCTGCACTCGACAACACGGACTAGTCCGGCCCACGGACGCACTAGTCCGATCTCACACATGACCTTTTGGTCCGCCCCAAAACGGACAAGTCCGCTCTCTAGGACTTAGTCCCGAAACTCCACTTCAAGGGCATACCCCGGACTAGTCCGGTCCACTACGGACTAGTCCGAAGTCACACAGGACCTTCTGGTCCGTGTGAAAACGGACTAGTCTGGCCAGGAGCGGACTAGTTCGGCCCTAAGGCGGACTAGTTCAGCCACTCCTGCCAGACTACTCTAACTTCAACTTCAAATAGGGTTTCTACCTCAACCACCACTCTTGAGCTCCTACTTTGATCTCTTTGCACTTTACGCACACACCCTCCTATTTCTACGGCTAGTCTAACTCAACATGCTAGAAACCCTTGTTTCCACGCTTCGAGTCGACTCCGTTTCCTCCCTTTTCCTTTTTGAGGGTTTGCGTCTCCAATTGAGTCCATACCTGTGCTAAGATCACATGAGCTCATTAGCGACTTAATTGTCGTCATCAATCATCCAAAACCCACGAGGAACCTAGATGCACTTTCAATCTCCCCCTTTTTGGTGATTGATGACAACACATCAAGTCCTTCACAAATAAGAGTATAAATTTTGGTTTTCATAACTTGTGTGCGTATGAATGACTCCCCCTCAATGTATGCAGCATGTAAGAGAGGTGGAGGAGATCTTTCATACCCACACACGTTATGGTGGGGTGCCTACATGATGTGCTCAACAATTGTGACAAGACATAAAGAGCATCAATATAATCAAAAGATTGACAATAAGAACATTATATTGAAACTGAACAGCATTAGCAAGTCTTGCACAAATGTAAACATCCAAGTAGCATGAATAAATTACAAATGAGTCCAAATGCCAAAAGCACACCACACAACACAAAAGACTACTACCTCCCCCAAACTCCACACAAAGGACCGACTCCTCCTAACTCTCCCCCTTTGGCATCAAGGCACCAAAAAGGAAAAGAAGAGGGGGACAAGGACCCAAAAGCTAGTCCTCGTCCTCATCACTATTGCCGTCGTGGGAGTCGCTCTCCGTGGCCTCCGGGTCCTCGACGTCTTCCTCATGATCGTCGTCGTCATCGTCGGAGCCCGGTGCGATGGTATCCTCCGTCTCACCCAAGAGTGCCAACTCCTCGGGGGTGAGAAGGGGGTATGGAGTGAGCTCGTCGTCGGAGGCCTCAGGGCTCATCGGAATCTCCATCTTGTCGCAGAGCTTCCTCACGTATCGCTCAGTCCGCTGAGCTCGCACCTCGGCTTTGCGGCACGAGGTGAAGATGGACCGAAGAAACTTGAGGACTCCGCTGCTAGAGGAGCCACCGGGGAAGTGAGAGGCACGATGAGAGGCTCCACCACGAGATTCCTCCGGCTGAGAGGGAGGATCCGCGTTCTTCCGGCGCGGAGGGATCGGGACGGCAGGTGGCATCTGGGGTCGGAGAGGCTGGTGAGTGGTGTCCTTCACAAACACAAGCCCAGACACCTTCTCGATCAGACACATAATGTAGGGGGCATAGCCACAGACACGGTTGGGCGTGTGTGAGATGTTGTAGATATCATCAAAGATGTAATCTACAAGGTTGAACATCTCATGTCCATCAATGAGAGCCAACAGGTGCCTGAGGTGACCCTGGATGATCCCTGCATCCCCTTCCTTCGGAGCCACTGTCCTCCCGAGAATCCTGTTAAGGATGCTGTAGAACGGGAGGATGTTCCTGGCCAATCCAGCTTCACACCGGACGTGAGGAGGGTACATATAGCTCATGTCATCCCTGTCCATGGCCTTGAGATTGGAGATGATGATCTCATGGTCCAGGTGACTCTCCAGACCTAGAGCCTGAGCAAAAACCTCAAAGGTGGCATAGTACTGCTCACCGTTGGTCATCCAAGTGATGGCACGGTCACCACGAGAGTGGAAGTGAACTGTGGTATAGAACTGTACTATGACCTCCTCATTCCAGTCATACTTGAATCCAAGAATGTCCTTGATTCCATGGCGCTCAGCTGCCTCAATTACTGCATCAAACGCCTCATGTTTCTTCCTGGCCATATAGGTCCAGTCCACCCATTGAGCCTGGATCACTGGCTTCTTCATGGCCTGGTAGACTGTGCGATAGTAATCGCAATGGAAGTCACACCAGAACCGAGGGTCGGCTGTGGACCTCTCATACCTATAGACATTCTCATCTCTGAGCCTCCTGGCCTTCTCAGCTCCTTTTCCCTTGAACGTGTTGGCTGAGAGGTTGGGCTGACGGTTTGGGTTGCGTGCTGGACTGTGCATCACAAGAGGGCCAACAGCCTGGGCCTTCCCTTTTTCACGGATCATAACTCCTCCGGGCGCCTTCTTGGCTAGCACCTTGACAGAGGGCTTTTTATTCTTTGGCTCGACTGGAGCCGGAGCCTTTCCCTTCTTAGGGTCACGCTCGACCCTTGGCTCTTCTTCCCTCTGAGCTTGCTCCTTGCCCTTTGCTTTCTCGCCAACAGTGACGAGTTTCTTCCGTTTGGGGGCATTGGCCTCAGTGGCCCTGGAGTTGTGAGCCTCCCTATCTTGCCTTTTCTTCCTCCTTAGCTCATTCAGGGATTCTGCAGTTGCTCGTGCCAAGGCTTCTTCTTCATTGTAGATGGTGGCAGCTACTTTGGAGGCCTCGAGGGCCTTCAACCGCCTTTCTTCTTTTTCCTTCTGCACCTTAATGAGGGCAGCCTTCGTCCTTGCTTCGATGATCTGAGCCTTGGTGCGGCCCTCCCGGGGCACTTCCGCACCTCTCTCATCGGTGCGGCCCCGATAGGTCTCGGGGCATTCTTCATCGCCCGCGGGGTTGAGACGAGAAGGGGAGCGCTCCGAGTTCGACATGCTTCTCAAATCCGCGAGAATCGACGAAATCGATGATGGATTGTGAGGGTGAATCACGGGGAAACGATCCCTCACTCCCAAAGACTCCAATGCACGGATTGGAATCGAGGTTTGGTGGTTGGAGCGAAAAATCGCCGAAGAGGGCGGTTTCTAGCGCGCGTGAGGGAGAGAAGTGGGAGTGAGAGGGGAGAGGAAGGGTTTTGGCCGCCCCTGGGGTTTAAGTCCCCAAGGGACGGACTAGTCCGGTGTCGGGGCGGACTAGTCCGGTCAGCGGACCAGCCGCGGACTAGTCTGGACCCGGACTTGTCCGTCCACAGGGGCGGACTAGTCCGGTCCGACTGGGCTGAAAAACAGTATTTTTGAGTTGCACACACACTATTGGTCCTTTTGGACAACAAGCAACACAAACATGATTATTGAAGAAAAAATATGACAAAACATGATCAAATTCCAAGAAAAGTTTTCTCAAACAGATTTTGAAGAGAAATCACGATAGAGAAGAGTTTTTCGAAATATAGCTCAAGAAATGTGAGGAATGTGGTTTAAGCCACATTACCAGAATCCAAAATGTTGAGCTCACTTCTTAGCTCACAGAAACGCTTCTCATCAAGAGGCTTGGTGAAAATATCCGCGAGTTGATGTTCCGTCCTCACATGAGAAATCACAATATCTCCCTTCATTGAGTGATCTCTCAAGAAGTGATGTCGTATGTCTATGTGCTTGGTCCTAGAGTGCTCCACCGGATTATGGGCTATCTTTATGGCACTCTCGTTGTCACACAAGAGTGGAATGTTGCGCAAGTTAATCCCATAATCCCTAAGGGTTTGTCGCATCCAAAGAAGTTGTGCACAACAACTTCCGGCTGCAACATATTTCGCTTCGGTGGTGGAGAGAGCAATAGAGTTTTGCTTCTTGGAGGACCAAGACACTAGAGATCGACCCAAGAATTGGCATGTACCCGATGTGCTCTTCCTATCAACTTTGCACCCCGCATAGTCCGCATCGGAATATCCAATGAGGTTAAACTTAGATCCTTTGGGGTACCAAAGTCCTAAGGAAGGTGTGTGTACTAGATATCTCAAGATCCTTTTAACGGTGATCAAATGACAAGCCTTAGGTGCCGCTTGAAAGCGTGCACACATACACACACTTAGCATGATATCGGGCCTAGATGCACAAAGATAGAGAAGTGAACCAATCATAGACCTATATAACTTTTGATCCACACTTGGACCATCCTCATTTAGGTCTAGGTGTCCATTTGTCCCCATAGGGGTTTTGATGGGTTTTGCCTTATCCATGTCAAACATCCTTAGAATATCTTGTGTATACTTAGTTTGACTTATGAACGTCCCTTCTTTGAGTTGTTTTACTTGAAATCCTAGAAAGAACTTCAACTCACCCATCATGGACATTTCAAACCTCTCCGTCATTATCTTGGAGAACTCATCACAAAACACCTTATTTGTGGAACCAAATATGATGTCATCCACATATATTTGGCACACAAAAAGATCCTCATTGAAGTGCTTTGTGAAAAGGGTATAATCCGCTTTGCCTATCCTAAAACCATTTTCAACTAGAAAGTCTCTTAGGCACTCATACCAAGCTCTAGGAGCTTGCTTGAGGCCATAAAGAGCCTTTCGCAATTTGTAAACATGGTTAGGATAGTCTTGGTCTTCAAACCCTGGAGGTTGCTCTACATAAACTTCTTCCTTGATTGGGCCATTAAGGAATGCACTCTTAACATCCATTTGCTAGAGCTTGAAGTCATGATGAGTAGCAAAGGCTAGTAATATCCGAATTGACTCAAGCCTAGCTACAGGGGCAAATGTCTCATCAAAATCCAATCCTTCAACTTGTGAGTACCCTTTTGCCACAAGTCGTGCCTTGTTCCTAGTTACCACGCCATGTTCATCTTGTTTGTTGCGGAACACCCACTTGGTTCCAACAACATTAGCTTGTGCGCGCTTGACAAGCTCCCAAACCTTGTTCCTTTCAAAGTTATTGAGCTCCTCTTGCATGGCAACTACCCAATCCGGATCTCTTAAGGCATCTTCAACCTTATGAGGTTCCAAGGATGAGACAAAGGAGAAATGCTCACAAAAGTTTGCAACACGAGAACGTGTTGTTACTCCTCTTGTGATATCTCCTAGAATGTTGTCAACCGGATGATCCCGTTGAACACTTTGATGAACACGAGGATGCGGAGGTTGAGTTCTTGAATCACTTGCTTCATCTTCTTCACTTTGGTCTCCCCCTTGATCCATGCCTCCCCATTGATCTTCATTCCCATTATCGTTTTGGGGAGCATCTAGTGGATCTCCAACTTGTCCAATGGGGGTTTGACCTACTTCATAGTGATGATGGTCACTTGGGCTTTGAGATGGTTCTTGTGGGCGAACATCTCCAAGTGCCATTCTCCTTAGAGCTTCTAGTGGAGGTTCCTCTTTATCAATGGCATGTTGATCAACTTGCTCCACTTGAGAGCCGTTGGTTTCATCAAACACCACGTCACGTGCTATTTCAATAATTCTGGAGGATTTGTTGAACACACGGTACGCATGAGCGTTTGAGTCATATCCAAGCAAGAAACCCTCATCAGACTTTGAAGCAAACTTCGAAGTCCTAGGCTTCTTGTTGAGGATATAACATTTGCTACCAAAGACACGAAAGTAAGAAACATTAGGTTTCTTACCAACGAGAAGCTCATAGGGAGTCTTCTTGAGGAGGCGATGAAGGTACAATCGGTTTACGGCGTGGCAAGCGGTGTTAACCGCTTCCGCCCAAAACCGGTCCGATGTTTTGTACTCATCTAGCATCGTCCTGGACATCTCAATAAGCGTCCTATTCTTTCTTTCGGCAATTCCATTTTGTTGAGGAGAATAGGGAGCGGAAAACTCATGCTTGATGCCCTCCTCATCTAGGAACTCTTCTACTTGCATGTTCTTGAACTCGGTGCCATTGTCACTCCTTATAGCCTTTATCCTTAAGGTGAACTCATTTTGAGCTCTCCTTAGGAATTTCTCTAGGACACCGGGGGTTTCACTCTTATCATGCAAGAATAACACCCAAGTATATCTAGAGAAGTCATCAACGATGACTAGACCATACTTGTTGCCACCGATGCTAATGTAAGCAATGGGGCCAAAAAGATCCATATGTAGTAACTCCAGCGGTCTAGTTGTCGTCATGACATTCTTAGAGGGCTGTTGAGCTCCTACTTGCTTTCCCGCTTGGCACGCACTACATGGCCTATCCTTTTCAAATACCACATCCTTTAGGCCACGCACGTGCTCTCCCTTAAGGAGCTTTTGAAGGTTCCTCATTCCAACATGGGCTAGCCTTCTATGCCAAAGCCATCCCATGTTGGCTTTCGCCATTAAGCATGTGTCAAGTTGAGCCTTATCCGTGGTAAAGTCCACAAGATAGAGCTTTCCCTTGAGCACTCCCTTAAAGGCTATCGAGTCATTACCCTCTCTCAGAACATTCACACCCTCACTAGAAAAAACACACTTATATCCTTTATCACAAAGCTGTGATATGGATAGGAGATTATAGTCTAGGGAATCAACATGCAAAACATTGGATAAAGTATGCGAAGAGGAGATAGCAATTTTACCGGAGCCAAGGATTTTCCCTTGGCTATTATCCCCAAAGAAGATTCCTTCACTTGGGTCCTCGTTCTCCTCATACTCTATGAACATGCTCCTCTCTCCGGTCATATGGTTGGTGCATCCACTATCCAACACCCATTTCGGTCCGCCGGAGGAGTAAGCCTACAAAACAAATTTATGCCTTCCTTTTAGGTACCCAAACGGAGTTGGGTCCTTTCACGTTAGTGCTTAGGCATTTTGGCACCCACACGCAAGGCTTGGGGCTCTTGCGGAGTGGCCCAACATATCTAGCAAACACCTTGCCATATTTGTTCCTCATAAGCACATAAGATGCATCAAAATCATGAAATAGACAATGCGGTTCAGATTTAGGCACTGCGTTGCTAGAGGGTGAGTTCTTTTCAATTTTAGTTGTGGATGAACTCCCCTTAACAAATACAATCATGTCTTTGCCATACTTAGAGGTTTTGGCGTTGTGCCTTCCACCTCTAGTATAGCCAAGACCATCCTTGACATGGGGAGGTCTTGTGTTGGTGTATGCACTTCGTGCATATGCCACCTTCTCCTTGTCAAAGATGGCACCCTTAGGTGCTTGCTTGCCTTGCGCTAAGTTGAGTTCATCCTTAAGATTAAGGATTAAGTTAGAGCACTTGCAAGACGTGGTTGCATTGGATGAGGCCTTTGAGGAGGTTGAGCTCTTAGAGGAAGAGGCTACATTGTTCTTGAGAGACTCAACTTGAGTCTCAAGGATCTTGTTAACTTTTGACAAGTTCCCAAGTTCATCCTTGAGCTCATTTGTCTTCTCCTCAAGACTTGAACACGTTTTCTTACTTAGAGCAAGTTCGTGTTCCAATGCCTTGCTCTTCTCTCTTTCAAGCTCAAGGAGCTCGTTGATCTCTTGACATCTCTCCTTTTCAAGGATGAGCATGTCCTCTTGTCTGTTAATGAGATCCTCCTTCTCAAAGATCTCATCCATAAGCAACTTCATCCTACGCAGGGTGCTTTTGCTTATGTCCTTAAACATGTCCTCATTTTCACTAGCGCTATCAAATTCATCATGAGAGGAAATGGAGGAGGAGGAGTGAGATGTTACCTTTCTCCTTCCCTCCTTTGCCATAAGGCAAGTTGGTTTGTAGTCGTTGTTGAGGTTGGGGAAGAGCTTGCTTCCCTTGGAGCTCTTCCCAATGGCTATGGTAGCCATCTTCTCCTCTTCTTCCTCGGAGGAGGACTCATCGTTAGAGTCCCACTCCTTGCCCAAGTGTGCTTGTCCAGAGGGCCTCTTCTTCCTGAAGAATTTCTTCTCTTGAGGCTTGCCCTCCTTCTTCTTCTTCACTTCTTCATGGGGGCAATCGGCAATGAAGTGGCCGTACTCGCCACAATTGTAGCAAGCCCTTTTTGATTTGGGCCTTGCTCTTTCCTTCCCCTTGCCTTCATGGTTGTATCCGCCTTTCTTCCTCCTCATCATCCTCTTGAATTTGTTGATGAAGAAGGCCTCTTCCTCATCGGTGTCGAGGCTCTCCTCATCGCTTTCCTCTTGCTCCTTTGAAGAGGGTGTTGCCTTAAGTGCAACATTCTTCATCTTGGAGGCGGTGAACTTTTGAAGGTCGTTGTAGAAGAGTGCCTCCTTCTCCATGATCTCGTGGTTGATGATCCTACCAAGGACCTCCTCCGGGGTCATTTTAGTGAACCCCGGGCTTTCTCGAATCATGGAGCAAAGAGCGACGTTCCTAGGCATGAATGCCCGGATCATCCTCTTCACAACCTCGTGGTCGGTCCACTTGGTGCAGCCATATGATCGGCTTTTGTTGATGAGAATCTTCAATCGGTTGTACATGTCTTGGGGGGATTCACCATCCAAGATGGCGAACCTCCCAAGCTCTCCTTCGATGAGCTCGATCTTGGCCTCCTTGACCACCCGATTTCCCTCATGCGCCGTCTTGAGGGTGTCCCATATATCTTTGGCCACCTCAAGACCATCGACGCAGTTGAACTCATCTCTTGAGAGGGATGAGATGATCACACCCGCAGCTTGAGCGTTGCGGTGGATGAGGATGGCTTGTTCTTGCGTGATGTTTTCCTCATCCTTCGGGATCTCCACCCCGGTCATGACTATTTGCCACAATGCCGGATTGAGTGACACGAGGTGGATCTTCATGTTGTGCTTCCACATCCTGTAGTCAGTTCCATCGAATTGAGGAGGTTTCCCCAATGGGATGGAGAGGTAGTGGTTGTTGGCGGCAAGGCGTTCATAGTTGAACCCTTGTCGGTTGTAGTTGACCCCGCCGCCACCACTTGATGAGCTTGATTGCTCAACCACAGCAATCTTCAACTTCTCCCGGAGCTTCGCCTTGAGCTGGCGAGTCTCCTCATCGTCCGTTGGCTTGTCTTGATAAGCCATTGTCGCCTCACGTGTCGGTTGAGAGTCATTGGTCGACACCTCTTCAAACACCACTGCGGCCATCTCTCCGAGTTGTTAGACTCTTTGTGGAGAGTCCTGCTCTGATACCAATTGAAAGTTAACTAGAGGGGGGTGAATAGGCTAATCGACCTGCAAATGACTTAATAAAACGAGGTTAAATCACAGGGGGCGGACTAGTCCGGTCTGAGGGCGGACTAGTCCGGTCAGCCTGCGTGAAGACCCCTAAAAAGTGTTTCTAGCAAGTTTTAAGGGGATTTTCTCGAGGCTACAAGTGAGAATATGTTTATGCCAAGTTTAGAAACTCCCAACACAAGAGTAAGTCAAGTTTTAACTAGGTTATAGCAAAGTGAAGCACACGACAAGACTAGCAACCCTAGAATGAAGTATGCAATAAACAAGATGCGAAGAACACGGAGACACAAGGATTTTATCCCGAGGTTCGATTCCACACAAGAATCTACTCCCCGTTGAGGAGTCCACAAAGGACCGGGTTCACCAACTTTTCCCTCACCAAGTTTACCGCATGGGCCTAACTTGGTTCTCCACTATCTCAAAGTGCGAATACAAGATTCGTTGGGGCTTCTCACAATCTGAGGCTCCCACACCACAAAGATGATCAACACAGCGAAACACACTCCACACACAGCTCACAAAGACTCAATGAGTGCAAGAGGTCAAACCGGGAGCACAAGTGCGACGTTCTTCCTCTTCTCCACCTCACTAAACCCTAATCCACTCAAGAATTAGTTTTAGAGGGAAAGTTGGCAAGAAAGAGGCTTAAGAGTGCTCCAAGTTGGCTGTGGCGGCGCTAGGGTTCAAGTCTGTTCAAGAGTTGGTTCAAAAGAACCCAGGGGACCTCTATTTATAGAGGTCCCAAGCCCATACTGCTGACTTCAGCAGAAGGGCGGACTAGTCCGGCCTCAGGCCCGGACTAGTCCGGTCTAGGGGACCACTGACCCCTCTGACAACTGTCGCACTGCGCGGCAATCGTCACGCTACCCGCCAAACTCCAAATTCAAACGGTAACTTCGACAACGGACTAGTCCGGCCCTCACCGGACTAGTCCGATCTCACACAAAACCTTTTGTTCCGTGTGAAAACAGACTAGTCTGGAGACCACGGACTAGTCCGGCCTACCCAGACTTAGTCGCAAAACCACTCTGCACTCGACAACACGGACTAGTCCGGCCCACGGACGGACTAGTCCGATCTCACACAGGACCTTTTGGTCCGCCCCAAAACGGACAAGTCCGCTCTCTAGGACTTAGTCTCGAAACTCCACTTCAAGGGCGTACCCCGGACTAATCCGGTCCACTATGAACTAGTCCAAAGTCACACAGGACCTTCTAGTCCGTGTGAAAATGGACTAGTCTGGCCAGGAGCAGACTAGTCCGGCCCTAAGGTGGACTAGTCCGGCCACTCCTGCCAGACTAATCTAACTTCAACTTCAAATAGGGTTTCTACCTCAACCACCACTCTTGAGCTCCTACTTTGATCTCTTTGCACTTTACGCACACATCCTCCTATTTCTACGGCTAGTCTAATTCAACACGCTAGAAACCCTTGTTTCCACGCTTCGAGTCGACTCCGTTTCCTTCCTTTTCCTTTTTGAGGGTTTGCGTCTCCAATTGAGTCCATACCTGTGCTAAGATCACATGAGCTCATTAGCGACTTAATTGTCGTCATCAATCATCCAAAACCCACGGGGAACCTAGATGCACTTTCAGCAGGGTACCGACAGTGGCCCCTGGGTCCACCTTGGGGGGGGGGGTGGTGGTGATGAGGCCGAGGGTGGAGCCCCATCCATGTTTTCCTGCAGTGCTCTTTGAATTTTGTCTTGGTCAACCGAAGCGGTGGGCACTTCTGCCAACGCAGCCACGCGTCCTCTCCTGATCGAGAGCCTATGGCGACATGATATTTGCTTGCTGTAGTATCTCTGCCCTCTGTAGCGCCTTTAATCACGATGGTTCCCAATGTAGCTATAGCACTTACGTTTGCTCCGTCTTTATGGGAACCGCATCAGGGTTCTTCTCATGTGGTTGACCGCTTGGGCCACTACTTCTGACAGGGGACCTAGCCCCCATTGTCATTGATGCTATGGGTTGAGTAGTGTGTGCCAAGCCCTGGCGATCCACACGATGTGCTCAGGCATTGTGGGGGTGATAAAAAAGGAAACCCTTTCTAGAGGGGTCAATTCCTTCCTTACTCACACCCTGCTGCCCGAGCTTTCGCCTTCTTCCTTGAGCGCCCGAGCCTTCACCACTTAGCAAAAGCTACTATTCTCGCTTGCTCCGATGGCCATCACACTGCCTCCTTCTCATTTCTAGACGGCAGATGATCTGGTGCCGATGAGGCAGCTGCTTGGTTGGGCGGCAACAAGCAAGGATGGATGATCCGCTGAGGATCTCCCACTCTTTAAGTCCTGCGCAAAGACGAGACTTTTCTCTTCGTTGCCTATGTGTCTGTGGGGCTTGGGCTCCCACGGTGAGGTTCTTCCTTGCCTTGTTAAAGGAATACGAGCTGCAGTTGCACCACCTGTCGCCAAACTCCATCGTCGTGGTTGTCGTGTTCGTCCGCTTTTGTAAGGCGTTCGTTGGCACCCCACCAATGGTGGAGCTGTTCCGGTTCTTCTTCGTGATGAAGACCACCAGGAAGAGCGTGACGAGCCAAGTGGGAGCCTACTACTTCTGGCATCGGGACAAGACCTCTCGGATCTACATTACTTCCCTTAAAGGGGGCAAGTGGAGTCGCTGGAGGGGAGACTAGGTGATCGTGCGGACCGAAGCCCAGGCCATGCTGAAGATGCCCTCTGAAGACCCGGCCTTTGATCCCACCACCTAGGAAGCATACTAGCGATTGACAAAGGAGTACAAGCCGGTGTTGAAGAGGATCCGGTTCCTAGCGGACAAAGGCTTGACCTCCATAATGGTGCCGGCAGACTTCTTGCGCCCATCATCTCCCCACTTCAGGGGCGCCTCTACAGGGCGTGGGTCTACACCGGCAATTATGGCTAGTGCCGACTCGACCTAGACGATCCAACTCCCCATATGCTGGGGGAGATGTTGAAGGCAGTGACTTGCGACACTGTCTATGATGAGCACGTCTCCATCCCGGAGGACTGCCAGCCACTCTTCATGACCCCTGGCCTAAGGGATGAAGTGCGGAGCTTGATGCCGAAGGTCAACGTGTTCGGCCTTTTTTGGCTGCACCCTGAAGGGACAACTGGGGCTTCGGCGGTCCTGGAGCGGTGCCATGCTGCGATGAAACAAGGTTCGAGGTCTACCTCACGTCCTTCGAAAAGGGCAGAGGTAGGGCCCTCAACAACCTCCGATAGGGTGGAGGACAGCCAGTCAGTGCCAATTCCTGCACTGGGAAGCATTCCCGTACCCTGGTCGCGGGTGCCGCCACCCCCGTGCCGAAGAAGCGGAAGCTGACACAGGGGGACGATACATAATCTCCCATCGCGAGGAGTCGAAGTGGTCGAAGCCTCCGTCATCAACCTGGTTGTAGGATCGAAGAGCATGTGAAAAGCTACCAGAGGGGGGTGAATGGTAGATTTAAAACTTTTTCAGCAGAAGCAATAAAAACCCCTCGGTAGAAAAACGATAAGTTAAAGAAATCGTGTGTGAGACTAATATAAACGTGTTTCACCATGACAAAAGTGATAGATATCATAGAGAATCAAGTCACAAAGACGACACAACAAGAATCTCTCAAATCCGTCGAGAGGAACTCAAGTTATGATCAAAAGATCGAACAAAGATCAATCTGTCCTACCCGAGAAAAAAAAGATCTGTAATACTACAAAGAAACTCGTGTAGATCAAAAAAATGCAAATACAATGACCGTGAAATTTTGACATATGATAGATAATCAAGTTTTGAAGACAACACAAAAAGAATAACATCAATTGGATCTGTAAAACCCGAGTTATGATAAAACCACCAAAGAAAGGTAGTGCTGTGCAGAAAACTCGACGAGAAAAACTTGTCTGGAACAAGTCGGACGAACAAGGCACAAAAGTTCCTTTCAACTACGAATTTTATTCAACAGAACACAAGAGGAACAGCCCCAAAGTCGTGCACCATGAGCTCTGGCCTCCCTTGCTTATATAACCAGCCCTTAGGCCAACCCAATCTCAACTGGAACTCTAATCCTACTCAAATCACGAATCAAAACATTCCATAAGTGCTTAGGACTCTTCTATACACAGATAGAAGCAATCTTAAGACTTCCAAACACATTAGGAACATATCCCACATTCCTAAAACAACCCAAATTCGTGACCCACATGAAATCTAGTCATAACCAACTCAAAACTTTCCATATTTGAGTCAAACCCGACTCAGCTGCAGCCTGAGTCCATAACCTAGTCAGTTGGACCTTTCTGACCAATTTTTACATCCACATCTCTTCATCACGCCTTGGAACCATGCAGCCATGTCCATGCACTCCTTGCACACGTGCAAACATCTTCCAACGACGTCCATGATACCTTCATATGCATTGTTCTTGATTCAAACATGTTGCGCAACCTCCTGATCAACTCAACCACAATTCCTCCCAAACTTGGTTGTTGAACCTCATCTTCTCCCTAAGACTAGTTCAATGTGTCCCGTCACCAGCCATGTCTTGAACTCAAGCAACACCTGCACATGAACAAACAACCAATACTTCCGAGCACAAGTCCTTGACTTGACTCTCGTTAGTTCCAAAACTACAACATCTTATGTGAGCACTTCACATAAGCATGTTGCAAACCATAGCAAAATGATATCAAACGTATCAACCAAAATGCACCAAAGAACTTAGCAAATGAATTCTAAGCAATCTTTCCAGCAATGTAAAGCAAGTTCGAAACATTTCACAGAAAGAGCAGGAACATTGCGATCAAGCTCCGAATCTTGCCTAAAACTAACCGGAGCTTGAACCGGAGCTTACCAAAGCTAGTACAACCTAGCGCAGGAGCTAGAAAAACATGTCGGAGCTAACCAACATAAGTTGGACCTAGCAAAAACATATCGGAGCTTAACAAAGACATGCCGGAGCTAAAGTCAGACCTTGCTAAAAAGATGTTATGGCAGCATTCAAAACTTTTATTGTCAAAGCCAATGTATTCAGCACACATAGGTCTCACACTGGTCTCTGATTCTAGCTGCGGCTCTGGTTCTAGGGGAGGCATGGAGGAGTCTATGCCGATGGCCGCGTCGATGCAAGTTGTCCTGCAAGTGCCACAGGCTGTGGTGCCGGCCTTGTCGTCGGGTCCAGGAGCCCTCGATCCGCCATGCGAGCTGGGAGGTCCTGGCTATGGAACCCCCTTAGAGGCCCCCTGGTAGATATGGCCAGGTGGTTGGGCACACCTACCACTTGATTGCAGGATGTCTTCGATGGGCCCCCAGCAGAGTGGGGGAGTTTGACTGGATGGCCTCAGTGGGGCCCCTTCAGGTGCACCAAGCTTTGTGTGAGCAGAGATGTCGACAGTGGGCCCTCTGAGTGGTGCCAGAGCTGGCTTCTCCATTGTCGCCCACCATCTTTGCAGAAACGTCGACGGCAGGCCCTCTAGGCGGTGCCAGAGCTGGCTGATCTGGCGTCTCCCACCATCATCGCAGAGTCGTCGACGGAAAGTCCCCCGGGTGGTGCCGGAGCTAGCTTCTTCGGTGTCGCCCACCATCGTTGTAGAGTCATCGACGGAAGGCCTCTTTGGTGGTGCTAGAGCTGGCTGCTACAACGTCACACACCATCATCACAGAGTCGTCGACAGCAGACCCCTTGGGTGGTGCCGGAGCTGGCTACTCCGGCGTCGCCCACCATTGTCGCAAAGTCATCGACGGCCGGCCTCTTGGGTGGTGCTGGAGCTGGCTGCTCTAGCATCACCCACTATCATCGCAGAGTCATCGACGGCAGGCCCCTTGGGTTGTGCCGGAGTTGACTGCTCTGGCATTGCCCACCATCGTCGTAGAGTCATCGACGGCAGGCCCCTTGGGTGGTGCCGGAGCTGGCTGCTCCAGCATCGCCCACCATCATTACAGAGTCATTGACGACAGGCCCCTTGCTGGTGCCGTAGCTGGCTGCTCCGGTGTTGTCCACCATCATCGCACAATCGTTGACGGCAGGCCCATTGGGTGGTGTCGGAGCTGGCTACTCTAGCATCGCCCACCATCATCCCAGAGTTATCGATGGCAGGCCCTTTGGGTGGTGCCAGAGCTGGCTGCTCCGGCGTCACCCACCATCATCGCAAAGTTGTTGACGGCAGGCCCCTTGCTAGTGCCGGAGCTGGCTGCTCCGACGTCGCCTACTATCATCGCAGAGTCATCGATGGCAGGCCCCTTGCTGGTAGGAAACCAAAGAAACCTTGTTAGCAACAAAAGCCGGATGAGGGAGCGTACTCACAAATCAGCACTTGTTGCCATTATGTAGAATAGCGTCGATAACAGGCCCCTTAGGAGGTGCTTGAGTTGGATGCTCCGACGTCAGCTACCATCAACATGTAGGAACGTCGACGACAGGCCACCTGGGTGATGTGTACCTCACCGATGCTGCTGCTAGTTGTGCCTGAACCGACCTGCTTTGTATGTCCTGCACACACGACTAGGGGGCATAATTTTGCTCGTCGACCATCTTTCCCTACTCTTTAGTTTTGTTATGTTTTACAGTACTGGGCTGGTACGCGGGGCTTGGGTAATTCATTGTGTTAGCACCCGGGATCCAGCTGCCACCTAACTCAGGGTGTGAGCCTCCTGGCCCTCAGTACTTAGCCGCAGCACTGGGAGGCAAAGCGCAAATGCTTAGGTTACAGAACCAGACTAAGCAGGCTGCACACCCTGGACCTCCAGCTTGGTGTAGCCTTTCGTGGGGGACCATCTGGCAGCACAGGGCCCCAAAAGAGCAGCTGCGAGATCCTGAAACACTTTGCAGGTACCTCAAACCAGTCCGCCTCCAGCAGGGTTGCATAACTCCACCAGCGGTGATGTAGAGAAAAATTCACCAGGTATATGAAGATAATATACAAAAAACTGAATAGTTTGATGATCACATAATTAGCGGATAATTAAGTGAACATATGAGAAAGCATAGGGTAAGAGAGTGATTCTTTGAAATTGGCATTCATAAGAGGAGACCGGCTTTACAAGAAGGCAACGACCCACTCCGGATGGCAGAGGAGGCAGAGTGTTCATGCTTAGGGTACAAGACCAAGCTAAGCGGCTAAACACTCTGGACCTATCCCTCCTGGAGCTTGGTTGTCCTAAGTGCCGTTCCTTGGCACCATGACACCCTACATTGTCCTACCATTATGCTTAGGGATAGAACTTATGGAGATGCTCTATGTTCCAAGGACTAGAGAGGGGCTCTCCTTCTTCCATGGCCAAGCAGACGCACCCGTGGCGAGATACCTGTGTCACTCAGAAGGGGCCCTACCAACTGGGGAGAGTTTGTGTGACCCTTCCCGAGAAAGTATTCGCCACAACACCAAATCTCCTATCTGGAGTTCTCTACTCTGCACAAACCATTCATGGTAGCGCTGTAGCGCCCACCGGTACCGTGCATTTCGGATGGTAGCATGCCACCTTGCTTCATCGACAAGGTCAACATCTTCACGTCAGAGCTGGTCATGTGCGTTTGTTGACGTTTCTTACATGACAAATCATCTCTCGAAAGAGATGAGGTCCGCAAGCGCACAGAAACTATCGTGTAGCATTTTACCCAAGAGTATTCCCAAGGATATTGTATTTATCCCAAAGGAAGGCTGTGAAGTAAAGTAAACACTACTCTTGTGATCAAGGTATAGGGTGCTAAGTGTTTATTAGAATAGGGGTAAGATGATAATAAGGGTAGTGTGACACACACCTAAGCAACCAACACTAAGGGTAAGGTTGTCCTAGCGAGGGTTAGACTACGAGATGGAGCTACTCCTACAATGCTCTAATTACTCATATACATAGCATAATAAAGTACACATGACTATGGTAATGGTGAATAATAAGGCTTAGTGGTCCAACATATTGGGCACGGGCTTACCCTGGTCTACCAGGCGACTCCAGCCAAGACCCTAAGTCGTAGCCGAACGTGGATGATTACAATGGACGGATATGGCTACCACCACCTACCGCCTACCTCTACAACCCATGGACTACAAGACATCCAACTCTATTTAACTATCCAAGCACCACACTTGCATGCTAAGTAAATACCTTAAGTGTTGCAACGTAATATTCATCCTAAGGCAATGACTAACCTAAACATCGTTGAACCAATATTGGGACCAAGCACTAAGATATTCATATTAACATAATCATATTATTACCTAATTAGACTACAGTGGTGGTGTTTGATGTATGTTAACATGATAATGGCATTATGTCTAGATCATAACAACATCTACACCTAGCACACACATGGACTCCACAACCAAACAAGGAACGCTTTGCCCAAGTATATAAGTAAATATAGACTAATAATATTATTACTATAAAGCACAAAGTCACAAAAGTAAAAAAAGATACATGAGCCATACCTTTCCCAATTTGGACTAGAGGCTCCTCTCTACAGCCTAACCTCCACTAAGGACTTTGAGAACTAATGTATACAAGAGAGTGAACGCTCAATTGGTGTGTGGAGTGAGGGAGCCCCCTACCCCCTATTTATACCCTCCAAATGTCGGTTTGGCGCCAGAAAAAGCGAGGGAATCAGTCGCCATCGTGATCTCCAAGCCGTGAGGAGCTAACACGAGGTGGTTGACCGCATTTGGTGCGTTTACCTAGTCAGCCGAACTGGCACTTCGGCCGACTTTCTGGTGGCCCCAAACGTGGTGTTTTTCTTCCGGGGGGCTGTTTTGTTATATGTTTTTGAGATGAGCTCGTTCTTATATGTTTTGTTATATGTTTTTGAGCATAGATTGCTACCTAATGATTTAGTTGTTATTAGGATCTATGGAGAGGTTCAAGGAGTATTTGTAGGAAGTCTTAGGGACGTGGAGGACCAGAGAATACGTTCAAAGAAGATGAAAACCGAGCCCAACTTAAAACCGTGTCCAACTCGGAGTCCAGGAGCAGTTCTCACTAAAACAGACGTCCAGGACGCATACGATCTTTGTTTTGGACGTTCTACATATGCACGGAAAGGGGAGAGCATAACCTTTCCAATTCCGCTGGTCCCATGTCAAAATTCGTTCAGAGTCGATGGTTATCATCAAAACAAAATCGAATTCAGAATCTCTCAGGGTGCTGTGCCACCGTATTGGGCTATTAGGCCTTGTATCAAGTCTAAGTCTATTATTTTCGTCTCTTAAGGTTAGATCACTACCCCAACACCTCCTTAGACGTCCTCTCACCTATATATACTCCATGGTGCCTGCCATAAACAATTATGTTTTGCTTAGATCAATAATATCACCGTTTCATGGTTTGTGAGACCCCAACTTTGCGATTTCAGATCGTGTCTTCGACGTTCTTGATTGTGTACTCGGTTGCACTTACAGGGATTAACCTTCTTGGCGAGGTCAAGCATGTGCAGCACGGTTGGTAACCAACAAAGTAGTGAGGTAGTGATTGCAGGGGTATTCGAACTGCTTGAGTGCCGCAGATCATCAACATCGAGTTGTCCACCCCAATCGACTTACCTTTCGGAAGATCAGGCCTAAACTCCTTATCAATTGGTATCAGATTTCCAGGTTGCCCGTTAGGTAATTCATCTATCCTTTCGATTTGTTTGTTTTTCATACCTAGAGTCCAAAAAAAGGCCACAAAAAAACTTGTAGTTTAGTAGGTCTATTCATCACGTTGTCCAAACTACCATTGAGCCTTTGCAACTTTGTTATTCTGTTTGGTTTTGTTGAGTTTGTGTCCTTGGTTGAGTCATATTGCTGGGTTGTTTTTGGTCTTAGTTTGAGTTTTGCATTGTGTTGATTTATCTTTTTGAATCATGTCATCACATCCAGATTAGATTCATCTCTATTCAGTTTGGTATTTTCAGTATATCTCACTCATACGAACTCGGATTTTGGAGTTTTTGTTTTTTCTGGAAATCTTAAGAAGTTCTCTACAACTTTCATATTCATAGGTTTCCAATAAAAAAAGTTATCGTTGTAAAAAGTGCATTAGATCTGAATCTATTCTCAACCTAGAATTTCTGAACAGTCTGTATTTCGGGGGCAATATCTCCTATTGTTTTTGTCCAAAATAGGCCTTCCATATATTGAAATTAAAAATGAGAGATATATATACAATCTTGCTGTGTAAGTTTTTCTATTTGGAGCCTCTATGTATGCCTATTTGTCCTTGAAAGATTGAGCAAAAAATCTGTAACAGGCCTATGAGATATCTTTGATTGCTTTTCATTGTGTTCTTCTTTTGCAGTACATTCTAAAAAAAGAGAGACAAAAGAAAAAGGAAAGTGCAAAACAAGATACAAAAGCCACACAAAAAAAGAGGAGAAAAAACAACAAAAAACATAAGTGCTTGCATCTTTTGTGTCATCTAGTTTTGTCTCATGTCTTGCTAGCTTGAACTACTAGGAACACATTTAGGCCAGAAACTTTGCAAGTACTTTAGACACTTATTCAACTTTACTATCTGATTTCATTGTTGCTAATCTTTTCTACGATATAAAGTGCCTTCCAAACTACACTTTTCTCTTGTGTTGAATTCGTAGACCTTTGCAATCACTCCACTCTCGATTGGTTCTTCACACCGACCAGCGTTTGCCACTTGCAGTGTCGGTAAGAACACTTGTAAGAGCGTGGTAAGACACTTGAGGGGTGTGTGACTCCACTTTCACCTTGCCATTGTCATATGTAGTTCTTAGGGATAACATATTTTTGTTGTCTTCTATTTGCTACTAACAATGTCAGCTAAAAGAGAGAATGTTGAATGTGCTCTACATGTTGAGTTACTTGACATGATGAAGACAATGATGGAGCTGCTCACCAAGAAACAAACAGCAGTCGAGGCTGCACATGACATTCCGACCACCTTTACAACTACTTCAACAAGAAGTAATTACATTCTCCCATCTCTTCCTTCTTATGAGGGTTTTAGTTATGATGAATATATTACTTGGGAAACAGAGATGGGTAAAATTTTTGAACAATGTCATATGTGTGAAAGGAGAAAGAGTAGGAATATTGCTAGTGTATTAGTTGATTGTGCATTAACTTGGTGGGACAACTTAAGTGACTCAGAAAAACCTCGAATATGGAAAGATACGAAAATTATTATGTGAGAAACTTTTGCTAATGTATCTAATTGCAAAGATGAAGTGCATCAATTTGAGGAGAAATTTCTTGTTGTACCTCCTTTCGTGTCTGACGTTTTGCAGGATAATATATAAAATAATGTAGATGATGCAAAAGAGAACGAGGTTTTCGACAACAGTTGGGAATTTTAGATGGATCAACTCATAATGCACTCGAAATCACTGCTGAAAATAAGGATAAAGGTAATGCACAACATTCTACAAATACAAAAGGTGAGAAGTTTTTGGATGTGCTAAATTTTTCGACCAATGACACTATTATAGAGCACCAACTTATGAAAGCTTTTATGGATTTACCTTTGTCACAAGTTAATTTTCCTACTAGTCTTTGTGATAAAGAGAAGTTGGGTGTTGATAATTTTGTTATACCTATGCTAGAACAAGTGAATGAGTTTGATACATTATCACCCACATGTTCTGAAATTAAGTGTTTGATTCTCATTACTTGTGAAAATGATGAACTGAAATTGTTGTCTTCTGTAAATACCTTGGGATATATTGAATTCGATACTCTTTGTGATCTAGATATTAAAGAGAAGATAATATTTTCCAAATTTGAATTGCCTTTGTTAAGTAGAAATATTTTTCATGCTATAGGCAACTATGAAGATAGTGGTGAATTTATGGTGCATAAAGTTTACATATGTTCAAATGTGCAAGCTCCTTTTGTGATACAACAACATGGTAAAGTAAATAAATGCACTAATGCTAATAATGTCTTGTCAAGTTTATCTAGTATTTTTTCCTTGCAGCGGGGACAACAAATAAAAAAGAAGCATTGTTTGCTGCGGTTGTGCAATATGGACAGCACTCATACTATCCCCAAAAGCCTCTTTACTGGATATACGAGCAAGCCGAGGACGGCTTGTCATAAAGATGGGGAGAATGACGAGATCACACACGTTATCATTGCACCTACAAACATGGTACAATGTTTATTTATTTGGGATCCTGGCTCAAGTGAATGTGCGCTCTTATTTGATGGACAAGATCAAGATGGTGCACTATGTCATCCACCACCTTGGCCTCCTCCTTTCATGCATACAAGAATATTTGATGGCGTTGCACATTTGGACCAACACATGAGAGAAGATGAACTTGAGTTGAGGATGACACCAATTCGACAAGGGGAGGATGACGAGGACATAACTTTTATGAATACAAATAACACTGCGTTGAACATACAAGATGCAATCAATAGAGTTCACACACAACAATTAACTTTAGAGGTGAGCTCGTTCTTATATGTTTTCTTATATGTTTTTGAGCATAGATTGCTACTTAATGATTTAATTGTGATTAGTATATATGGAGAGCTTAAATGAGTTTTTGGAGTAAGTCTTAGAGACGTGGAGGACCAGGGAATACGTTCAAAGAAGATGGAAACCGAGCCCAACTTAAAATCGTGTCCAACTCGGAGTCTAAGAGCAATTCGCACAAAAACAGACGCCCAGGACACATACGATCTCCATTTTGGACGTTCTACATATGCACAGAAAGAGGAGGGGATAACCTTTCCAATGCCACTTGTCCCATGTCAAAATTCCTTCAGAGGCGACGGGTATCATCAAAATAAAATCGAGTTCAGAATCTGTCAGGGTGCTGCGCCACCGTATTGGGCTATTGGGCCTTGTATCAAGTCTAAGTATATTATTTTCGTGTCTTAGAGTTAGGTCACGACCCCAACACCTCCTTGGACGTCCTCCCACCTATATATACTCCATGGTGCCCGCTATGAACAATTGGGTTTTGCTTAGATTAATAATATCGCCATTCTATGGTTTGTGAAATCCCAATTTCGCGATTTCAGATCGTGTCTTCTACGTTCTTGCTTGTGTTCTCGGTTGCACTTGCAAGGATTATCCTTCTTGGACAGGTCATTCGTGTGCAACACAGTTGTAACCAACGAAGTGGTGGTGCAGTAATTGCAGGGGTTTTTCGTGTTCTACTCGAGAGCCTCGAATCATCAACATCGAGATCTCCACCTCAATCGACTTATCCTTAGCTATCGGAAGATCGGGCATAAATCTCCTTATCACCTTTAGCCATAAAGGAGTAACATGTACCCAACATGTGTTGATTATGATCCGTTATGCCTTGGCTAAGTTACAACATACCTATAACCAAAAAGGGATGACGTGCACTCAACACGGGGTGAGTGTGATCCGCTGTTCCTTGGCTAAGGTATAGAATACCTTCTGGCCACATAGGAACAACTTGCACCCAATATACATTGGATGTGATCTTGTCATTTCTTGGTTAAGGTATATCATACCTTTTAGCCACAAAGGAATAACTCACACCCAATGATGGTGGCAATTCCCTTGAGCTTGAATGAGTGCCTTAGAATAGTTGAGAGCATAATCCTCTCACATATTCGTAGCAGCTCATTGGTTGCTCATGGAGGGTTACCATTTCAAATTTCCGACCTTGTATAGTTATGGTTGACCTTTGGGTTTAATTTTTGATAGGAGGCAACCATCCTAATTTACCCCTTGGCCAAGAGATGCTGAAATGGAATCCTCTAGAGATTCCAACAATCGGATCTTTGAATGTCTGCATAGTTATTTTACTCCTACAAACTTCACCTCTATGATAGAACGGGATGGTTAGCTCCCGATATTTGTACAATTGAATTTTTGGGTTAGGTAACCGAATTTTCATTCGTACATACGGGGAAGATAAAAATCAAAGATGCATTGGGTCCAAATTCAAGTGTATCCATGAACAATGTATGATTCATTGATAAGAGTGGGGCTTTATGGATAAGTTAAGTTGTACGTTTTCTAAAGCTCCTACTCATAACAGTCCAAGTGATATAAATACACTATATGGATCCCTTCACCTTGTAAAGTTTCTAACCATCATAGTTTTTTTACACAAGAGCAAATGTTATCATTTAGATCATGGCAAACAAGATTCTCAATTTTATCTCCCTGAACATTTTTAATTTCTTGCCTAGGAATTTGAAATTAGTGATCCATGCATGAATGAGTTTGAGATAAAAAATATGGGCATCACTATCCCTAGGTTGCTACATACCAATTCAACCATTAAGTCATTCCATAAGCATTACCTAGGCAGAAAATGTCTAAGTCAATTTTAGTAATGCTTATGAAATTCTAGGTACTTGTTTAAATTTATTCCCAATTAAGGTGACATTCCTTTTTGAAGGATAAAAAAGAGCAATGCCAGCACTTACTCTTATGAGGATGCATAAGAATCGAATGATGAGAAGGTGTAAACCTTCCTTACTAATGTAGGCAAAAATCACTCAACCCTATTGCAATTCAAACGACGGAAAATTTGAACTTGTACCTCAATTGATGAGTAGTCTGGGTTGCAAAAAAATCAAGAACAAATAAAACAACTCAAAAATGGGTTACATTAGCTAAAAAGCATGTTGTACCATTTGTCAAATTGTTTTGCCCAACTTGAAACAACTTGCAAATGCATTGAATATTAAGGGAAATATTTTTTGGGTTGAATTCGGAAGATGAATTCAAGTGGTTACGCCCAAGGTTCATATCCAAATAAATTTATTTCCTAATTCAAAATTTTAGTTTTATGATTGGAAATTTTACTTTCCAACATGCAAGTGTGAAAATTCAAACATGCTAAATGCAAATTCGAATGCAAAGATTGATGGGGAAGTCAAATATGCAATCGGGAATTCAAATATGATATAACTACCAATTAACCTATTGGCAAGGACTCACCGAATTTTTGAAGCCCGATGAGTGGGACTTACCTCCGTCCTGTTTAGTGCGATAATTTGATGTCCAATCTCAGAGTTGAAGATGTGGACAAATTCTCTTGATTCCTTTGGAATGTGAGTCGGACATGTGGACCACATGATGGCCCTAGCCTCTCCGTCATCTTGATGAAGACTTGTTGATGTAGTGACGACTTTTCCCTCTTAAATATATTCTTTTATGAGCATGGTGAGGCTTGTTAGGGGTGCCACTTTGACTTTCTTGATATTCCTTTGAGTTAACCCATACTTTGATCATGGATCAAAGATTTCCTTGGGCATGGTGACATGTGGACTCTACAATCAAAGAAGAAACGCTTCATCCACAATGTCACTTGCCTTAGGTTGCATGGGCTTGGTCGAAGGGTAGGAATCCCAACAAGTGATTGTGGGATATCTTGGATCTTGAATGCTCTTTAATTTTATTATCCTTGGCCAAGGGCTTCGTGTGGATGTTGTCTTAATTTCTTGCTTGGCCATGGACAAGATACTTCAAGGTAGGCTAGCTGAACTTAAATACCTTAAAGTCCGCATAGCCTCCTTGATTGCAATGGTGATGTTGATTCCACCCTTGACCTCCTTGTTGGTGATAGACATTGGAGTTGTGTTTGGAAGGAAGAATTCTCATAGGTCTTAGGGAAATGATTCCCCAAGTGTCCTATGTTGACATGGATCTTCACAAGTCATGTGAATATCCATGGTTTGGATCATCCAAACACTTCTCCATTTGCTTGATCTTCATGATACTTCAATGGGAGGTGTAGTTCCATAGCTAGCATGTCCACCTTGTTAAATGGCGTGCATGCCAAGCTAAGGGAACTAGAGCATTCTTCAATCGACCCCTTAAGTAGAGACCACATTCTCATCCATGATGAATGAGAATAGGACTCCTTCAGCTACAACATGAATGTGGTCATGGATTGGTGGAGCCAACCCATGACATGAGTATTGTATGAAGGGCCAACTGTCCACCCCATGATGGAGGCTATCGGTACCCTGCTTACTGGGTACCCCACGATACCGCAAGAAAAGCCAAATAGTTCCTATGTCAAAGTTGAAGACCCCAGAAGGCAACACACGTCTGACAACATTGGGCCCGCATCCCTTGTTTGGGTAGCTCCGATACTACCACGTGTCCATCGGAACCAGACTTACCTCCCTTCACAGGGAAGCTCCGGTCCCGCCACGTGTCTAGCAACCCCGGACCTAAATCCTAGTAGAGGGAAGCTCCAGTGCTGCCACGTGTCGAGTGGCTCCGGACCTACCTCCCCGCAGAGGGAATCCCCAGAGCTGCCACATGATGTACCTCTAGACCTACTCGAGCAACAACTACAGGATCTCTAACGTCATGAACATTCAAGAGGCTATTAAAACAGCCAAGACCTAATTAACATGTCATTAATTCAACATTAATGACACACTATCAAAGGACCATTAGTACCGGTAACGCCGCCATTAAGGCGCGTTATAACACTATTAATCATGCTTAATACATGTAGATCGTGTATTAGGTAATTGAATACCGTCGGGGCCACATGTCGGGCCAGACAACCCCTATAATGGCTAGCCCTTATGAAAGTGCATCTAGGTTCCCCGTGGGTTTTGGATGATTGATGACGACAATTAAGTCGCTAATGAGCTCATGTGATCTTAGCACAGGTATGGACTCGATTGGAGACGCAAACCCTCAAAAAGGAAAAGGAAGGAAACGGAGTCGACTCGAAGCGTAGAAACTAGGGTTTCTAGCGTGTTGAGTTAGACTAGCCGTAGAAATAGGAGGGTGTGTGTGTTGTTGCAACGAGATCAAAGTAGGAGCTCAAGAGTGGTGGTTGAGGTGAAAATCCTATTTGGAGTTGAAGTTAGAGTAGTCTGGCAGGAGTGGCCGGACTAGTCCGCCTTAGGGCCGGACTAGTCCGCTCCAGGCCAGACTAGTCCGTTTTCACACGGACCAGAAGGTCCTGTGTGACTTCGGACTAGTCCGTTGTGGACCGGACTAGTCCGGGGTACCCCTTGAAGTGGAGTTTCGGGACTAAGTCCTAGAGAGCGGACTTGTCCGTTTTGGGGCGGACCAAAAGGTCCTGTGTGAGATCGGACTAGTCCGTCCTTGGGCCGGACTAGTCCGTGGTGCTGAGTGCAGAGAGGTTTTGTGACTAAGTCTGGGAAGGCCGGACTAGTTTGCCCTTGGGGCCGGACTAGTCCGTGGTCTCCAGACTAGTCCGTTTTCCCACGAAACAAAAGGTTCTGTGTGAGATCGGACTAGTCCGGTAAGGGCCGGACTAGTCCGTTGTGGAAGTTACCGTTTGAATTTGAACTTTGGCGGGTAGCGTGACGATTGCCGCGCAGTGCGACAGTGACAGAGGGGTCAGTGGTCCCCTAGGCCGGACTAGTCCGGGCCTGAGGCCGGACTAGTCCGCCCTTTTGCTGAGGTCAGCAGTTTGGGCTCGGGACTCCTATAAAAAGGGGACCCCGACCTCATTTAAAGTACTCTTGAACCCTAGCGCCGCCACAGCCAACTTGGAGCACTCTTAAGCCTCTTTCTTGCCAACTTTCCCTCTAAAACTAATTCTTGTGTGGATTAGGGTTTAGTGAGGTGGAAAAGAGGAAGAACATCGCGCTTGTGCTCCCGGTTTGATCTCTTGCACTCATTGAGTCTTTGTGAGCTGTGTGTTGAGTGTGTTTTGTGTTGTTGATCATCTTTGTGGTGTGGGAGCCTCAGATTGTGAGAAGCCCCAACGAATCTTGTATTCACACTTTGAGATAGTGGAGAACCAAGTTAGGCTCGTGCGGTAAACTTGGTGAGGGAAGGGTTGGTGAACCCGGTCCTTTGTGGACTCCTCAACGGGGAGTAGATTCTTGTGTGGAATCGAACCTCGGGATAAAATCCTTGTGTCTCCGTGTTCTTCGCATCTAATTTATTGCATACTTTGTTCTAGGGTTGCTAGTCTTGTCGTGTGCTTCACATTTCTATAACCTAGTTGAAACTTGACTTACTCTTGTTTTGATAGTTTCTAAACTTGTCATAAAAATATCCTCACTTGTAGCCTCGAGAAAATCCCCTTAAAACTTACTAGAAACACTTTTTAGGGTTCTTCACGCAGGCTGACCGGACTAGTCCGCCCCTAGACCGGACTAGTCCGCCCCCTGTGATTTAACCTCGTTTTATTAAGTCATTTGCAGGTCAATTAGCCTATTCACCCCCCCTCTAGGCAACTTTCAATTGGTATCAGAGCAGGACTCTCCACAAAGAGTCTAACAACTCGGAGAGATGGCCGGAGTGGTGAATGACGACGCCTCGAGCAGCAACTACGAGGCAACCCGTGAGGAGACGCTGGCCTATCAAGATAAGCCAACGGACGATGAGGAGACTCGCCAACTCAAGGCGAAGCTCCGGGAGAAGCTGAACATCTCCAAGATCGATCCGTCGAACCAATCAAGTGGTAGTGGCAGAGTCAACTACAACCGACAAGGGTTCAACTATGAACGCCTTGCCGCCAACAACCACTATCTCTCCATCCCATTGGGGAAACCTCCCCAATTCGATGGAACTGATTACGGGATGTGGAAACATAATATGAAGATCCACCTCGTGTCACTCAACCCGGCGTTGTGGCAAATTGTCATGACTGGGGTGGAGATTCCGAAGGATGAGGACAACATCACTCAAGAACAAGCCATCCTCATCCACCGCAACGCTCAAGCTGCGGGTGTGATTATCTCATCTCTCTCAAGAGATGAGTTCAACCGCGTCGATGGCCTTGAGGTGGCCAAAGACATATGGAACACCCTCAAGACGGCGCATGAAGGAAATCGAGTGGTCAAGGAGGCCAAGATCGAGCTCATCGAAGGAGAGCTTGGGAGATTCGCCATCTTGGATGGTGAATCCCCCCAAGACATGTACAACCGGTTGAAGATACTTATCAACAAGAGCCGATCATATGGCTGCACCAAGTGGACCGACCACGAGGTTGTGAAGAGGATGATCCGGGCATTCATGCCTAGAAACGTCGCTCTTTGCTCCATGATTCGAGAAAGCCCGGGGTTCACTCAAATGACCCCGGAGGAGGTCCTTGGTAGGATCATCAACCACGAGATCATGGAGAAGGAGGCGCTCTTCTACAACGACCTTCAGAAGTTCACCGCCTCCAAGATGAAGAACGTTGCACTCAAGGCAACACCCTCTTCAAAGGAGCAAGAGGAAAGTGATGAGGAGAGCCGCGACACCGATGAGGAAGAGGCCTTCTTCATCAACAAATTCAGGAGAATGATGAGGAGGAAGAAAGGTGGATACAACCATGAGGGCAAAGGGAAGGAAAGAGCAAGGCTTAAATCAAAAAGGTCTTGCTACAATTGTGGCGAGTATGGGCACTTCATCGCTGATTGCCCACATGAAGAAGTGAAGAAGAAGAAGGAGGGCAAGCCTCAAGATAAGAAATTCTTCAAGAAGAAGAGGCCCTCCGAACAAGCCCACTTGGGGAAGGAGTGGGACTCTAACGATGAGTCCTCCTCCGAAGAAGAAGAGGAGAAGATGGCTACCATAGCCATCGGGAGGAGCTCCAAGGGAAGCAAGCTCTTCCCCAACCTCAATGACAACTACAAACCTACTTGCCTTATGGCAAGGGAGGGAAGGAGAAAGGTAACATCTCATCCCTCCTCCACAACTTCCTCGCAAGATGAATTTGATAGCGCTAGTGAAAATGAGCACATGTTTAAGGACATAAGCAAAAGCACCCTGCGTAGGATGAAGTTGCTTATGGATGAGATCTTTGAGAAGGAGGATCTCATCAACAGACAAGAGGACATGCTCATCCTTGAGAAGGAGAGATGTCAAGAGCTTAACGAGCTTCTTGAGCTTGAAAGAGAGAAGAGCAAGGCATTGGAACACGAACTTGCTCTAAGTAAGAAAACGTGTTCAAGTCTTGAGAAGAAAACAATTGAGCTCAAGGATGAACTTGGGAACTTGTCAAAAGTTAACAAAATCCTTGAGACTCAAGTTGAGTCTCTCAAGAACAATGTAGCCTCTTCCTCTAAGAGCTCAACCTTCTCAAAGGCCTCATCCAATGCAACTCCGCCGTGCAAGTGCTCTAACTTAATCCTTAAGCTTAAGGATGAACTCAACTCAGCACAAGGCAAGCAAGCACCTAAGGGTGCCATCTTTGACAAGGAGAAGGTGGCGTATGCACGAAGTGCATACACCAACACAAGACCTCCCCATGTCAAGGATGATCTTGGCTATACTAGAGGTAGAAGGCATAACGCCAAAACCTCCAAGTATGGCAAAGACATGATTGTCTTTGTTAAGGGGAGTTCATCCCCAACTAAAATTGAAAAGAACTCACCCTCTAGCAACAAATTGCCTAAATCTGAATCGCATCCTCTATTCCATGATTTTGATGCATCTTATGTGCTAAAGAGGAACAAACACGGCAAAGTGTTTGCTAGATATGTTGGGCCACTCCGCAAGAGCCCCAAGCCTTGCGTGTGGGTACCCAAATGCCTAACTACTAATGTGAAAGGACCCAACTCCGCTTGGGTACCTAAAAGGAAGGCATAAACTTGTTTTGTAGGCTTACTCCTCCGGTGGATCGAAATGGGTGTTGGATAGCGGATGTACCAACCACATGACCGGAGAGAGGAGCATGTTCATAGAGTATGAGGAGAACGAGGACCCAAGTGAAGGAATCTTCTTTGGGGATAATAGCCAAGGGAAAATCCTTGGCTCCGGTAAAATTGCTATCTCCTCTTCGCATACTTTATCTAATGTTTTGCATGTTGATTCCCTAGACTATAATCTCCTATCCATATCACAGCTTTGTGATAAAGGATATAAGTGTGTTTTTTCTAGTGAGGGTGTGAATGTTCTGAGAGAGGGTAATGACTCAATAGCCTTTAAGGGAGTGCTCAAGGGAAAGTTGTATCTTTTGGACTTTACCACTGATAAGGCTCAACTTGACACATGCTTAATGGCGAAAGCCAACATGGGATGGCTTTGGCATAGAAGGCTTGCCCATGTTGGAATGAGGAACCTTCAAAAGCTCCTTATAGGAGAGCACGTTCGTGGCCTAAAGGATGTGGTATTTGAAAAGGATAGGCCATGTGGTGCGTGCCAAGCGGGAAAGCAAGTAGGAGCTCAACACCCCTCTAAGAATGTCATGACGACAACTAGACCTTTGGAGTTACTCCATATGGATCTTTTTGGCCCCATTGCTTACATTAGCATTGGTGGCAACAAGTATGGTCTAGTCATCGTTGATGACTTCTCTAGATATACTTGAGTGTTCTTCTTGCATGATAAGAGTGAAACCCCCGGTGTCCTCAAGAAATTCCTAAGGAGAGCTCAAAATGAGTTCACCTTAAGGATAAAGGCTATAAGGAGTGACAATGGCACTGAATTCAAGAACATGCAAGTAGAAGAGTTCCTAGATGAGGAGGGCATCAAGCATGAGTTTTCCGCTCCCTATTCTCCTCAACAAAATGGAATTGCCGAAAGAAAGAATAGGACGCTCATTGAGATGTCAAGGACGATGCTAGATGAGTACAAAACATCGGACCGGTTTTGGGCGGAAGCGGTTAACACCGCTTGCCATGCCGTAAACCGATTGTACCTTCATCGCCTCCTCAAGAAGACTCCTTATGAGCTTCTCGTTGGTAAGAAACCCAATGTTTCTTACTTTCGTGTTTTTGGTAGCAAGTGTTATATCCTCAACAAGAAGCCTAGGACTTCGAAGTTTGCTTCAAAGTCCGATGAGGGTTTCTTGCTTGGATATGACTCAAACACTCATGCGTACCGTGTGTTCAACAAATCCTCCGGAATTGTTGAAATAGCACGTGACGTGGTGTTTGACGAAACCAATGGCTCTCAAGTGGAGCAAGTTGATCAACATGCCCTTGATCAAGAGGAACCTCCACTAGAAGCTCTAAGGAGAATGGCACTTGGAGATGTTTGCCCACAAGAACCATCTCAAAGCCCAAGTGACCATCATCATTATGAAGTAGGTCAAACCCCCATTGAACAAGTTGGAGATCCACTAGATACTCCCCAAAATGATAATGGGAATGAAGATCAAGGGGGAGGCCTGGATCAAGGGGGAGACCAAAGTGAAGAAGATGAAGCAAGTGACTCAAGAGCTCAACCTCCGCATCCTCGTGTTCATCAAAGTGTTCAACGGGATCATCCCGTTGACAACATTCTAGGAGATATCACAAGAGGAGTAACAACACGTTCACGTGTTGCAAACTTTTGTGAGCATTTCTCCTTTGTCTCATCCTTGGAACCCCATAAGGTTGAAGATGCCTTAAGAGATCCGGATTGGGTAGTTTCCATGCAAGAGGAGCTCAATAACTTTGAAAGGAACAAGGTTTGGGAGCTTGTCAAGCGCCCACAAGCTAATGTTGTTGGAACTAAGTGGGTGTTCCGCAACAAACAAGATGAGCATGGCGTGGTAACTAGGAACAAAGCACGACTTGTGGCAAAAGGGTACTCACAAGTTGAAGGATTGGATTTTGATGAGACATTTGCTCCCGTAGCTAGGCTTGAGTCAATTCGGATATGACTAGCCTTTGCTACTCATCATAACTTCAAGCTCTACCAAATGGATGTTAAGAGTGCATTCCTTAATGGCCCAATCAAGGAAGAAGTTTATGTAGAGCAACCTCCAGGGTTTGAAGACCAAGACTATCCTAACCATGTTTACAAATTGCGAAAGGCTCTTTATGGCCCCAAGCAAGCTCCTAGAGCTTGGTATGAGTGCCTAAGAGACTTTCTAGTTGAAAATGGTTTTAGGATAGGCAAAGCGGATTATACCCTTTTCACAAAGCACTTCAACGAAGATCTTTTTGTGTGCCAAATATATGTGGATGACATCATATTTGGTTCCACAAATAAGGTGTTTTGTGATGAGTTCTCCAAGATAATGACAGAGAGGTTTGAAATGTCCATGATGGGTGAGTTGAAGTTCTTTCTAGGATTTCAAGTAAAACAACTCAAAGAAGGGACGTTCATAAGTCAAACTAAGTATACACAAGATATTCTAAGGAAGTTTGACATGGATAAGGCAAAACCCATCAAAACCCCTATGGGAACAAATGGACACCTAGACCTAAATGAGGATGGTCCAAGTGTGGATCAAAAGTTATATAGGTCTATGATTGGTTCACTTCTCTATCTTTGTGATCTAGGCCCGATATCATGCTAAGTGTGTGTATGTGTGCTCGCTTTCAAGCGGCACCTAAGGCTTGTCATTTGACCGCCGTTAAAAGGATCTTGAGATATCTAGTACACACACCTTCCCTAGGACTTTGGTACCCCAAAGGATCTAAGTTTAACCTCATTGGATATTCCGATGCGGACTATGCCGGGTGCAAAGTTGATAGGAAGAGCACATCGGGTACATGCCAATTCTTGGGTCGATCTCTAGTGTCTTGGTCCTCCAAGAAGCAAAACTCTATTGCTCTCTCCACCGCCGAAGCAGAACATGTTGCAGCCGGAAGTTGTTGTGCACAACTTCTCTGGATGCGACAGACCCTTAGGGATTATGGGATTAACTTGCGCAACATTCCACTCTTGTGTGACAACGAGAGTGCCATCAAGATAGCCCACAATCTGGTGGAGCACTCTAGGACCAAACACATAGACATTCGACACCATTTCTTGCGAGATCACTCAATGAAGGGAGATATTGTAATTTCTCATGTGAGGACGGAACATCAACTCGCGGATATCTTCACCAAGCCTCTTGATGAGAAGTGTTTCTGTGAGCTAAGAAGTGAGCTCAACATTTTGGATTCTAGGAATGTGGCTTAAACCACATTTCTCACTTTTTGAGCTATTTCAAAAAACTCTTCTCTATCGTGATTTCTCTTCAAAATCCGTTTGAGAAAACTTTTTCTTGAAAATTGATCATGTTTGTGTCATATTTATCTTCAATAATCATGTTTGCATTGCTTGTTGTCCAAAAGGACAAATGATTGGAGGGCAAAGCTCTAAAATACAGTTTTTCCGCCTAGTCGGACCGGACTAGTCCGCCCCTTGGACGGACAAGTCCGGGTCCAGACTAGTCCGCGGCTAGTCCGCATACCGGACTAGTCCGCTCTGAGGCCGGACTAGTCCGGAGGCAGACTAGTCCGCGTCTGGTCCGCTCACCGGACTAGTCCGTCCTGGCACCGGACTAGTCCGGCCCTTGGGGGCTTAAACCCCCAGGGTCGGCCCAGACCCCTCCTCTTCCTCTCACTTGACTCTCTCACTTCCACGCGCTACCAACCGCCCCCCCCATCGGCGATTTTGCGCTCCAACCTCCAAATCTCGACTCCAATCCATGCATCGGAGTCTTTGGGAGTGAGGGATCACTTCCCCGCGCTTCACCTTCGCAATCCATCGTCGATTCTCGCGGATTTAACAAGGTATTCTAGCTTTTTCAAAAACTCTCCCCATTTTTGATTCTTGAGGTTTTTGATAGGAACACCTTCATAGATGTTGCTCCATATACCCTTGTGATCATAGCCTAGGAGTATTGCGCGCTGATCTGAAGATTTTTCGATGATTCGATTAGGGTTAGGGTTTATCCTGTGCAACTCGGACTAGTCCGGCCCCTGGGGCGGACAAGTCCGGTTTGCACAGAGCAAACCCTAGTCCTAGTCTTCTCTCGAGACTTCTTACGCAATGCTTTCATCTCCTTGAACTCATATCTTCCCGTCTATGTATTTTCCGCAGCATGTCAAACTCGGAGCGCTCCCCTTCTCGTCTCAACCCCGCGGGCGATGAAGAACGCCCCGAGACCTATCGGGGCCGCACCGAGGAGAGAGGTGCGGAAATACCCCGGGAGGGCCGCACCAAGGCTCAAATCGTCGAAGCGAGGACGAAGGCTGCCCTCATTAAGGTGCAGAAAGAAAAAGAAGAAAGGCGGTTGAAGGAACTCGAAGCCTCCAAAGTAGCTGCCACTATCTACAATGAGGAAGAAGCCTTGGCACGAGCAACTGCCGAATCTCTCAATGAGCTAAGGAAGAAGAAGAGACAAGACAGGGAGGCTCACAACTCCAGGGCCGCTGAGGCCAATGCCCCTAAAAGGAAGAAACTCGTCACTGTTGGCGAGAAGGCAAAGGGCAAGGAGCAAGTCCAAAGAGAAGAAGAGCCAAGGATCGAGCGTGACCCTAAGAAAGGAAAGGCTCCGGCTCCAGTCGAGCCGAAGAAGAAGAAGCCCTCCGTCAAGGTGCCAGCCAAGAAGGCACCCGGAGGAGTTTTGATTCGTGAAAAAGGGAAGGCTCAGGCTGTTGGTCCTCTTGTGATGCACAGTCCAGCACGTAATCCAAACCGTCAGCCCAACCTCTCAGCTAACACATTCAAAGGAAAAGGAGCTGAGAAGGCCAGGAGGCTCAGAGACGAGAATGTCTATAGGTATGAGAGGTCCACCGCTGACCCTCGGTTCTGGTGTGACTTCCATTGCGATTACTATCGCACAGTCTACCAGGCCATGAAGAAGCCAGTGATACAGGCTCAATGGGTGGACTGGACCTATATGGCCAATAAGAAGCATGAGGCGTTTGACGCAGTGATCGAGGCAGCTGAGTGCCACGGAATCAAGGACATTCTCGGGTTCAAGTATGACTGGAATGAGGAGGTCATAGTTCAGTTCTATACCACGGTTCACTTCCACTCTCGTGGTGACCGTGCAATCACTTGGATGACCAACGGTGAGCAGTACTATGCCACTTTTGAGGTTTTTGCTCAGGCTCTTGGTCTGGAGAGTCACCTGGACCATGAGATCATTATATCCAATCTCAAGGCCATGGACAGGGATGACATGAGCTATATGTACCCTCCTCACGTCAAGTGTGAAGCTTGACTGGCCAGGAACATTCTCCCGTTCTACAGCATCCTCAACAGAATTCTTAGGAGGACAGTGGCTCCGAAGGAAGGGGATGCAGGGATCATCCAGGGTCACCTCAGGCACCTGTTGGCTCTCATCGATGGACATGAGATGTTCAACCTTGTAGATTACATCTTTGATGATATCTACAACATCTCACACACGCCCAACCGTGCCTGTGGTTATGCACCGTACATTATGTGTCTGATCGAGAAGGTGTCCGGGCTTGTGTTTGTGAAGGACACCACTCACCAGCCTCTCCGACCCCAGATGCCTCCTGCTGTCCAGATCCCTCCGCGCCGGAAGAACGCGGATCCTCCCTCTCAGCCGGAGGAACCTCGTGGTAGAGCCTCTCGCCGTGCCACTCACTCACCCGGTGGCTCCTCTAGCAGCGGAGTCCTCAAGTTTCATAGGTCCATCTTCACCTCGTGCCGCAAAGCCGAGGTGCGAGCTCAGCGGACTGAGAGGTACGTGAGGAAGCTCTGCGACAAGATGGAGATTCCGATGAGCCCTGAGGCCTCCGACGACGAGCTCACTCCTTACCACCTTCTCACCCCCGAGGAGTTGGCACTCTTGGGTGAGACGGAGGGTACCTCCTCACCGGGCTCCGACGACGATGACGACGATCATGAGGAAGACGTCGAGGACCCGGAGGCCACGGAGAGTGACTCCCGCGACGGCGATAGTGACGAGGACGAGGACTAGCTTTTGGGTCCTTGTCCCCCTCTTCTTTTCCTTTTTGGTGCCTTGATGCCAAAGGGGGAGAGTTAGGGAGAGTCAGTCCTTTGTGTGTGTTCGCGGGAAGTAGCAGTCTTTTGTGTGTGTGGTGTGTTCTTGTCTTTTGGACCTCTTTTGTAACTTATTCGTGCTACTTGGACGTTTACATTTGTGCAAGACTTGCTAATGTTGTTAAATATCAATATAATGTTCCTATTGCCAATCTTTTGATTATATTGATGCTTTTTATGTCTTGTCACAATTGTTAAGCACATCACGTAGGCACCCCACCATAACGTGTGTGGGTATGAAAGATATCCTCCACCTCTTTTACATGCTGCATACATTGAGGGGGAGTCATTCATACGCACACAAGTTATGAAAACCAAAATTTATACTCTTATTTGTGAAGGACTTGATGTGTTGTCATCAATCACCAAAAAGGGGGAGATTGAAAGTGCATCTAGGTTCCCCGTGGGTTTTGGATGATTGATGACGACAATTAAGTCGCTAATGATCTCATGTGATCTTAGCACAGGTATGGACTCGATTGGAGACGCAAACCCTCAAAAAGGAAAAGGAAGGAAACGGAGTCGACTCGAAGCGTAGAAACTAGGGTTTCTAGCGTGTTGAGTTAGACTAGCCGTAGAAATAGGAGGGTGTGTGCGTAAAGTGCAACGAGATCAAAGTAGGAGCTCAAGAGTGGTGGTTGAGGTGAAAATCCTATTTGGAGTTGAAGTTAGAGTAGTCTGGCAGGAGTGGCCGGACTAGTCCGCCTTAGGGCCGGACTAGTCCGCTCCAGGCCAGACTAGTCCGTTTTCACACGGACCAGAAGGTCCTGTGTGACTTCGGACTAGTCTGTTGTGGACCGGACTAGTCCGGGGTACCCCTTGAAGTGGAGTTTCGGGACTAAGTCCTAGAGAGCGGACTTGTCCGTTTTGGGGCGGACCAAAAGGTCCAGTGTGAGATCGGACTAGTCCGTCCTTGGGCCGGACTAGTCCGTGGTGCTGAGTGCAGAGAGGTTTTGTGACTAAGTCTGGGAAGGCCGTACTAGTCCGCCCTTGGGGCCGGACTAGTCCGTGGTCTCCAGACTAGTCCGTTTTCACACGGAACAAAAGGTTCTGTGTGAGATCGGACTAGTCCGGTAAGGGCCGGACTAGTCCGTTGTGGAAGTTACCGTTTGAATTTGAACTTTGGCGGGTAGCGTGACAATTGCCGCGCAGTGCGACAGTGACAGAGGGGTCAGTGGTCCCCTAGGCCGGACTAGTCCGGGCCTGAGGCCGGACTAGTCCGCCCTTTTGCTGAGGTCAGCAGTTTGGGCTCGGGACTCCTATAAAAAGGGGACCCCCGGCCTCATTTAAAGTACTCTTGAACCCTAGCGCCGCCACAGCCAACTTGGAGCACTCTTAAGCCTCTTTCTTGCTAACTTTCCCTCTAAAACTAATTCTTGTGTGGATTAGGGTTTAGTGAGGTGGAAAAGAGGAAGAACATCGCGCTTGTGCTCCCGGTTTGATCTCTTGCACTCATTGAGTCTTTGTGAGCTGTGTGTTGAGTGTGTTTTGTGTTGTTGATCATCTTTGTGGTGTGGGAGCCTCATATTGTGAGAAGCCCCAACGAATCTTGTATTCACACTTTGAGATAGTGGAGAACCAAGTTAGGCCCGTGCGGTAAACTTGGTGAGGGAAGGGTTGGTGAACCCAGTCCTTTGTGGACTCCTCAACGGGGAGTAGATTCTTGTGTGGAATCGAACCTCGGGATAAAATCCTTGTGTCTCCGTGTTCTTCGCATCTCATTTATTGCATACTTTGTTCTAGGGTTGCTAGTCTTGTCGTGTGCTTCACATTTCTATAACCTAGTTGAAACTTGACTTACTCTTGTGTTGGTAGTTGCTAAACTTGTCATAAACATATCCTCACTTGTAGCCTCGAGAAAATCCCCTTAAAACTTACTAGAAACACTTTTTAGGGTTCTTCACGCAGGCTGACCGGACTAGTCCGCCCCTAGACCGGACTAGTCCGCCCCCTGTGATTTAACCTCATTTTATTAAGTCATTTGCAGGTCAATTAGCCTATTCACCCCCCCTCTAGGCAACTTTCACCTTAGCATATAAAAGGGCTGAGTCGCACGGTAGAAACTAAGTCCAACCATGCTAACTCAAGCACTCACGCATACACTCTCATACAGTCAACAACCACCCCGTGGAGTAGGGTATTACGCTCAGGCAGCCCGAACCACATAAAAATCCCCTGTGTCACCATCTTGTTCATAATCTTACGCGTGACCCAACCGAATACAAACATCCGTGGACTACACTTTAGTAGCACCGGGGGAAGTGTCATAGTGACACTTCAACATTTGGCGTGCCAGGTTGGGGCGCCTGAGATTTTGGGATGGTGAATTCTGCCACAGGATCGTCCAATGGCCATGCTGAGTAGCCTGCTGGAGAAAATCCCTCCAACATGTAGCAGTTGGCTAACACTATTGTCCCTGTGGGTATGGTTCCACCACCACCTCCACCATCGCAGCAAGATGGTGCGTTCGCGTTGATCACAGCATCGACGAACAACCCTGAGAATGCACTGAACACAGCACAGACTCTTCTTAAGTGTCCACCTGCACCCGGAGCACCTCAGGGTGCAATGCAATAGTGGCATACTGAGGTGCAGCATCTAGTTGCATCCGCGGCCAGTGCCATCAGTAACCAAGGTATGCCCCTCGCTGGGCACGCACCTTCAAGAAACAGGACCTTGTCTGGTAGACTTGGTCCTCAGGCGTCACAACACCAGAGGTGTGCGCCCTCCCAACAAGTGACGTCACTGCCCCTTGGGGCACGTTGCACTCATACGGCGTCAAGACTCTCGACACATGATCTTTGGCCGGAGCTTGACCGCGGATACAGGCAACAGGATGGCTGCATCCTCATGGAGCGTGCTCGCGAGAGGCGAGCTGCACGTGAGAACCCTTCTCCTTTGGGAGTAGGTGGTGACTGTTCGGCTCTGGCCATGCACCTTCGCATGGTCGAATGACCATTGAAGTTTCGACCTCATCTGCTAGAAAATTATGATAGGACTGTCAACCCCATTGAGTTCCTCCATATTTACTCCACCGCCATCCTCGCGGCTGGAGGTAATGAAGTTGTGATCGCCAATTACTTCCCAGTGGCTCTAACTAGGATAACAAGGTCCTAGTTCATTAGTCTTCCACCTGACTCCATCAACAGTTGGGCGGAGCTTTGCCGCCAATTCACCGCCAACTTCGGGAGTTCCTACACCCGACCTGGCACTGAGTTGGACCTGTTTGCCACACAAAAGAAGTCAGGAGAGTTGCTGTGATTATTCATCAAGCGACTTTCTCAGGTATGGAACACAATCCCTTCTATCTCAAACGCTTCCGTCGTTGTCGCATTTCGACAGGGAGTTAGAGATAAGAAGATGCTAGAGAAGCTGTCAACGAAAGAAGTCAGCAGCGTCACGAAGCTATTTAGCCTAGCCGACAAATTGCTAGGGTTGCAGAGGGCCGGGAGATGCACTACAAACTAGCTCTGGAGGCTGGTAAAAACTCCACCAAGATTGAAGTTGCTGCCTCCGATAGTGGAAAAAAGAAGAAAAAGTCCAACGGCAAGAAGAAGCCGTTGGCCAGCACGCCTACTGCTGCTGCAGCTGGAGCTCCGGGTGGCCAGGGGCCACACCCCGAAAAACATCCTCGACCATTGTCTGAAGACGGCTGCAGTCAAAAGATGTGGTGTCCGATTGACAAAATGGACACCCACAATCTTGAAGATTGCCGCGAGGTCCAGTGCCTTGTTGAACGCTTCAACAAGTGCCGAGAAGAAGCTCCTTTCCGCCAACGGGAAGGAAAGCAGAAAGTCGACAAAGCTCCGACTGATCAGGAGCTAGGCTTCTAGGACCCTAAGAAGGTCTTGAAGGCCAACTACAACACAGTCGATGATGATTCTGACATCTCCGACAATGAGCATCATAAGACTCTCCATACAATATATGGAGGGTCGTGGGATATTACATCTCGACGCATCCTCAAGACCATGCGCCGGGAGATTGCTGCTGCAGCTCCTGCTGCTAGGGCAGAACCCCATCAGAAGTGGATGGACATTGCCATGACTTTGGATGTGTCAAATTGTCCAAGAAACATGATCGGAGCTAGTCAACTGCCGTTGATGGTTTCTCTTACTATCAAAAACGTCCACCTCTACCATGTCTTGGTAGATGGAGGCACGATGCTCAAGCTCCTCAGCTATGAAGCGTTCGTGAAGATCCAGCTCGGCCTTTCGGACCTTCGTCCCTCACATCCCTCCTCTGGGGTAGGTCCGGGAGCTCTCTCTCCTCTCGGGTCAATTACACTCCCGGTGACCTTCGGGACTTGGGAGAGCTACATGACCGAGAAGTTGGTCTTCGACATAGTGCACATCAGCCTTCCCTTCAACGCCATCCTAGGCAGGCCAACCCTATATAGGTTTATGGCTGCAGCTCATTACGGCTATTTGGTGTTGAAGATGCCGACTCCTTCAGGCGTCCTCCAGATTTGCGGGGCTCGCACTGCGGGAGTCACCACGCTAGGAGAACTTTGCTTGCAACAGCGTAGGAGGATAGATCTGGCAAGGAGCAAGCTGCTCAACCCCCGAGCACTCGTCAGCGAGGCTCAACCTCTGCACCCCGCGTGCAATCAGCGGTGACACCGACATTTCTATCAAAGTAGTTCAAGTCGGTTCTGATGCTGCCTAGACCACCCATATATCGGGAGGTCTGGACAACAAATAGCAACTTGCACTCATCACTTTCCTCCAGGCGAATGTCGATGTGTTTGCATGGCAACCGTCACAGATGTCTGGGATCCCTAGGGAGGTGATTGAGCACAATCTAAAGATATATCCCGACGCCCGACTAGTACATCAAAAGCCCTGGAAGTAATCAGTCGAGCGGTAGAACTTCATCAGACAAGAAATCAATAAGCCGCTCGAAGCTGGTTTCATCCGGGAGGTTCATCATCCACGGTAGCTGGCAAACCCATTCATCATACCGAAGGTCAGTGGGAAGCTTCGGATGTGTATCGACTACACCACCTTGAATTAGGTATGTCCCAAAGACCCATTTCCACTACCTAGGATAGATAAGATAGTGGATTCCACCTCCGGGTGTGAGCTATTGTGTTTCCTAGATGCGTACTCTGGATATCATCAGATCCAAATGTCTAGGGAAGATGAAGAGCATACTGCCTTCATAACAGTAGATGGGTTGTATTGTTACACTGCTATGCCATTCGGTCTCAAAAATATTGCTTCAACTTTTGTGCGAGCCATGCACAAAACATTTGGAGAGCTCATTAGGGACTTGGTGGAGGTATATGTCGATGACATCATCGTGAAAGTGGAGAACAAAGAATCACTCATTGATAACCTGCAAGCTGTCTTCGACAAGCTGTGCGTGACGCACACCAAGCTAAACCCGAACAAATGTGTCTTCGGGGTTAGTTTCGGGAAGCTTCTCGGATTCTTGGTGACTCACCAAGGAATTGAGGCAAATCCGGCAAAGATCAAGGCTATTGAAGAGATGCATCCCCATCCCACGTCAATGATGTCCAGAAGCTAAATGGATGTCTGGCTGCGCTCAGCCGGTTCATCTCAAGTCTGGCAGAGCGGGCACTATCCTTCTTCAAGTTATTGACGAAGTCCGGGCCATTCCATTGGTCCGAAGAAGAAGAGAAGGCATTCCAGGAGCTCAAGGAACTCCTCACCACACTACCAATCTTGGTAGACCCAGAGCTTGGTGAGCCTCTTTTGCTTTACATTTCGGGAACTACAGAGGTTGTCAGCATGGTCCTGGTTGCGGAGAGACTGGAACCATCTTTAGTTCAGGAGTCCAAACCCCTCCAAGAGGGTACGGAGTTACCTGAAGGAGAGTTTGGGTCCCAGCCCCCAGGCGTAGATCCGAAAGGCAAGCTACCAAAGGATCAACCTCTCTCATCTGAAAGAATTCTCATGGCTGATCAAGAAGAAGATCCGGACCCCTCCAGGAGGGTCCGAGAAGCTCAAAAAGAAGGCCCGGACCTCTCCGGGAGGGTCCAGGTTGATGAAGAAGAAGCTTCGGGTCCTTCTGGGAAGGTCCAGACAGTCCAACAGCTAGTGTACTTCATCAGCAAAGTACAAAATGACGTCAAGAATCGGTACCTCGAGGTGCATAAACTGCTTTACACAGTTCTTATTGTCTCAAGGAAGCTTCTTCACAACTTCCAATCCCACAAAATATCAGTGGTAACTTATCCACTTCGTGCCTTATTGCATAACCCCAACTCTACGAGAAATATTGCAAAGTGGGTAGCGGAGCCGGCAGAATTCGATCTCGAATTCTTGCCTCGACATGCTATCAAGAGTCAAGCATTAGCTGATTTTGTGGCGGAGTGGACCCCTTCTTCATCAAATCCTGGGGACCACAGTGAGCAGAAGCCGAAACCCAAGGTCCCAGTCTTCACCGAGCCTCACTGGACCCTCTACTTCGATGGCTCCATGCAGAAGTAGGGGGCCGGAGCTGGAATCCTTCTTCTCGCTCCGACCCGAGAGAAGGTCAAGTACATGATACACCTTGACTTCAAGGCAACCAACAAGATGGTGGAGTATGAAGCTCTCATCTACGGGCTCAAGGTGGCGCTATCATATGGCATCAAGCATTTGATGGTGAAGGGTGACTCGCAACTCATCATCAAACAAGTCAAAGGTGAATGCAGTTGCAACAACCCTCAACTCGCTGCTTACCTCCTTGACGTCCAGAAGCTGTAGAAGGATTTTCACGTCCTAGATCTCTGCTATGTCCAGCGTCTCAACAATGCTGAAGCTGATGAACTCTCAACAAAAGCTTCAACTGGAGCTCAAGCTCCCAACAGAGTTTTATTAGGAGATTGTCAAGACCCACCGTTCAGCCTACCTAACTGATTGAAGGGGGGCAAGACCAACATCCAGAAGCTGGCAGTCCCGGTGGCCCTGTTACCATGGCGACCACCAAGGATCATAGGCACTACATGAAGCTCCTAGCAACCCAACGCGTAAGATCCGGAGGCTCAAGTTAGCTCCGATGCATGGATCTCAGAGATCCGGAGCTACTTGATAGAAAACATCCTTCCCGAAGACGGTGCTTCCACTGAGCGAATCGTTAGATTCGCTAAAAGATACACGCTTGTAGAAGGGGATCTCTACCGGTGCAGTGCCAACGACGTTCTATTGCGGTGCATTGCCTGGGAAGAAGGCCGCGGGCTCCTCATGGAAATCCATGGAGGCGAGTGTGAGAACCACACATCTTCTCGCACGTTGGTTGGTAAAGCCTTCCGGCATGGATTTTACTGGCCTACAACATTCCAGGATGCAGTTGAGCTGGTAAAAAAGTGTGAAGCGTGCTAGTTCCATGCGAAACAAATTCACACACCGGCTCGGTCGCTGCAAATGATACCTCCTACATGGCCATTCGCTGTGTGGGGGATGAACATTTTGGGAACATTCCCAAAAGCCGTCGAAGGTTACAGGTTCTTGTACGTCGCTATCGACAAGTTCACCAAGTGGCCAAAAGCTACTCCAATTGTGACAATTAACAAGCAATTAGCTATCAAGTTCTTGAAGTCCATAGTGTGCAGATTTGGAGTTCCGAACCGAGTCATCACTGACAATGGAGCCCAATTCACAAGTGCGTCATTCCAAGAATATTGCGAAGATATCTGCATACAAGTCAGCTACGCATCAGTAGCTCACCCGGCAAGTAATGGCCTAGCTGAGAGAGCAAATGCAGAGATATTAAAAGGACTCAAGACACGTACATATGAGCGCCTGAAGAAACATGGAGCCAACTGGATAGAAGAGCTTCCGTCTGCACTGTGGGCGAGCAGGACAACACCTAACTAGTCAATTGGAGGGACACCCTTCTTCCTGGTGTACAAAGCTGAAGCGGTCCTTGCTCCGAAGATCACCATGGGGACACTCCAGGTCCAGACCTTCGATGTAGCCGCGCTATACAAGCTCCAGTGTGAAGACCTAGACCTCTTCGACGAGGGAAGGTGCCAAGCAGCTGTTCGGAACGCACGATACCGTCAGGCGCTCTAGCGCTATCATCAATGGTTCGTGTGCAACCGACAACTTGAAGAAGGCGATATGGTGCTACAAATAATACTTACTTTAGAAGGGTTAAACAAACTCCCCCCAGGTTGGGAAGGTCCAATCCGAGTAATCAAAGTTTCCCGCCCCGATGCATTCGCTTGGCAACAGAGGATGGGACCCCGCTTCCTAACCCATGGAATATCGAGCACCTCCGTAAGTTCTATGCTTAGCTTCACGGAGGTGAGTCTGTACTTACACATAATGCAAATTATAGAGTCTATGGACAGAGTCGGGTAGGTCCTTAAGAAGAACATCTGGACCCCTCCTGGAGGATTTGGACAGTTCGAGCACACTTAACTTGGTCACTGTACTTTAAGTGTAGCTTACCTACCCTGGGTTAGAACAAGTTGAATAACACACTTAGTCTGGTTCCGTACTCTAAGTGTGTCCTTGTCTCCCCTGTAATTTGAACCTATAATGAAAGACATTGTTGTGTGAAAACAGACTCGACATGCATTAATTTTGTACAGGCTCGTTCATTTTATTATCATTTCTTTCTTGTCTATAACAAAGTTGTCCAATTCTTTTCTAGATTTAGTCCGAGATATTCATATGGTATACAAGTTATATTGTTGATCTTATTTTTGATCTTAGCATTGCTAGATGGTCTACTCGCCTGAAAACCAAAGCTAATGAAAGGTCTCAAGTGTGCTATCGACTTAGACTAGTCAAGCACCCTAAGTACGCCACTCTACCTACATTCCGGCAGGTATTAGTAGGGCGGGTCCAAAAGCCATTCGGACCTTAAGAGATTACATCAATATACTTGTTATCATGTTGAATTCCTTTGGATCTAAAATTCAAATAAGAATAGTAAGCCGCAAACAAATAATAGACAGAAGGACGAATTTTACTATTATTCTTGTGTTTAATGCGCAGGAAAATTGAAAAACTCATGGCGATGGTGGACGATGCCGAAGCTACTAAGCTCCGACAACCCCCAGGGGGCCGTCGTCGACGTTTCATGTGTTGAAAGTGGGCGTCATCGGAGCTAACAAGTTCTGACAACTCCCACGGGGGCCAGCCGTCGACGTGAAGAATTAATGGCGATCTAAGCGAAGATGGTGGAGAAATCACCCCGAGGCCGTCCGCCATCGACGTATTATGCGTTGACAGTGGACACCATCCAAGCTAAGAAAGCTCCGACGATACCATAGGCCCGCTGTCGACGTTTCTAAGCGTTTATAGTGGGCGCCGTCAGACCTACCAAGCTTCGACAACTCCTAGGGGGCCCGCCTTCAACGTTTCTAAGCATTGATAGTGGGCGCCGTCGGACCTACCAAGCTCCGACAACCCCCAGGGGGCCCGCCGTCGACGTTTCTAAGCGTTTATAGTGGGTGGCGTCGGACCTACCAAGCTCCAACAACTCCTAGGGGGCCCGCCGTCGACATTTCTAAGCATTGACAATGGGCGTTGTCGGATCTAAAAAGCTCCAACATCCCCTAGAGGGCCCGCCATCGATGCAACAAAGGGTTCCTCGAGATGTCGGAGGTAAACTTCAGAACACAGAGCTATCATTTTGGCTACGAGCAAAAAGTAAAGTCATAAACACATTGTCAAATCCTTTTGGTACATGTTCGCAATCAAATTGTGTACATCTACCAGGGGGCCAACAATATAAAGGGCAATGCAATGAAGACATACAAAATGGAATTCATTCATTTAAAAGATTGGATTTCATTCATACAAAATGAGGATTACAAGTGAAGGCAGAAAAAAAATCTAGCTACTGGAGTTCCTATGGAAAAGCGAGGCACTTTTTGGGTAGCTTCTTGAACGCTGGCCCTGGCGGCATCTTCTTCTTCAACAACGGGTCCTTCGACCACAGGATCTAGACACAGAAGAGGGTCCTGGATTTTGAAACACGTCAACACATATTCAACGACGTTCTCGGCCAAGGACTTCCCTTCAGTCTCTAGTTGGTCGACGATGACATCACCCATTGCATCCAGCTTGCTGCCGGTAGAGCTTAACACCACCAGCGCTTTGTCTAGCTCCAGCTCCGGGTCAGCCTGACGTATCGGACTGAAGCCAAGCAGCACCAAAGCTTTGTTAGCATGCGCCAGGAAGTCCTATACTTGCTGGGACTCAGTTGCCCTTGAGTTCCTAAGTTCCTCCAGTGACCTTCTAGTGGGGACAAGCTCTGAACTCTCCCGGGCGAGGTGCTCGACCTCCTTAGCATGTTGTTGGATCCTTTCGACCAAAATTCCGGACCTAAGGAAAGTTTATTGATTTCCATACCACCCGGGAGGTGAGATAGAGTGAGCAGATCCCTCAATTTTTTTCTCACCTATTTTTATTTTCTGTCATATTTTTTCCCCTATTTTTCTATTTGCATTTTCAAAATAGGAAGTTCGAGATAGAATTCGGGGATAATTGGGTATTTTGGTTTGACACTGCATCACACCCAAAAAGAAGGCAGCTATGTCTGAGCTAAACTTGGATATGGACGTACCGAAGACTCAAAGGATACTGAAGATTTGAAGGATACCAAAGATTCAAAGGTGCTTTTCTCGGTCAGCAAGCTCTGTCTCCCAGAGGTAAATGTGGTTCCGGCGGTGTACTAGGTCCTTCTCCCCACCCTTCACCTTCTCCTCTCTAGTGGAGACATCAGTCTCTCACTTGGAGACTTGTTGTCCCACATGCCAAATCCTCTCTTTCTCCTGAGCACAATGTTGTTCAAACTGTTTGGCGTGATCAGCCAAACTCTGCTCCCCCAGTGACAGCTTCTGAGCGAGTTCCTCCTCCCTCTTTAAGAGGTCCTCCTCCTTCTCCAGGAGCTTTTCCTCCTTCTCATTGAGAGCTCCCCGACGCTTGAGGAGTACTTCATTAAGCTCATTGAGGTTGTTCTGACGATCATCAGTAGCCTCGTTGGTCTCCCTAGCATGCTCAAAAATCTCTCAAGTCTTCTGGTCGAGAGACTTGATGGCATCCTCTCACTCATTCAATAGGCGTTCCAACAGTGCCAACCAAGCCTTCTCATTGACCACCCATTCCCGCTGGTCCGCGAGCCTTGATTGCATCAGCTTTGTCTCGAAATGAAGACTGTTGCATCAACACCTCAAGGTGTTGCACTTTTCTTTGAGAGTCTTGCTTTCGTAGTTGAAGGCAAGCTAGACTTGGCGGAGACTGGAGCAGGCGTTGTCTATAGACAATGCCAAAGAATTGGCTTCGGACCAGCCTGGACCTCTTCCGCTGGCTCAAGCGGGTCTTCCAAAACTACTGAGGGTCCCCAAGGCGCAAGCTCCCTCTCCAGCAACTCAACGTCAGCTGAGGAAGGTCCCACTATCAGAGCTTCGATTGTTGGCTCGGTGGGTGGAGGACCCGCAACCGCCTCCTCTGGGTGTTCTGGCTCCAACATAGACACCTCCGGAGTAATCACCTCCAGGGCTGGCACAGTAGCTTTGTCCAGAGCCCCCTCCACCTCCGACTTAAGTGCTAGGACTTCAACCACCTCTAGCTCGGGTGCCGGAGCTTCAACTGCTTCTGGCTCAGGTGTCGGAACTTTAATTACCACCGTTTTGGTACTGGAGCTTCAACCATCTCCGGCTCCGGTGTCGGAACATCAGCCGCGAGCTCAAAAACAACCAAGGCATCTTCACAAGTCTCTCCCTCGTGGTCTGGCGCTACCATAGAAGCTTCTGGCATAGTCACTGGATCCAGATGCATGACAGTTGACACCAGAGTTGTCATGTCTTCGGCCACCACTTGGGGGGTGCATGGGTCAAAGTAGGAGCCTCTGTTTGCACTGCCTCTATTGTTGCGGCGGGGGCTGGAGCTTCAGTGTTCTTCTTCGACACCTTGGAAGCAAAAGATCAAAAAATTCAAACATGGAGAAGAGAAAAATATCAAGTCAAGGTGAGAGAACAATGCTTACCTAGGGATGCTTCCAGTCCAGTTGCTGCGAAACTTCTTTTTCTGAGGTTCGGAGTCAGAACCCACCAGACCTGGTGAGGCAGAGACCCCGAACTTTGTTCGGGAGCTTGTCGCAGGGGTTGGAGTCACCTCAGCTAGGAAGGACCTCCGGACCTAGAGCTCGCAACTGGCATTGGATTCGGGGTTGACTTGCTATAGCTATCGCCCCTCGTGGACACCGGCACCAAAGAAGGCATGGCCGCCGATGTTCTGCTTGGACGAGGAGAAGAGGCTGCTGGAGATGGAGCCGACCTGAGGGAGCTCCCGTCAACATGTCTTAGCTTCCTCTTCCGGTTGGAAGATTCGCTCAGCTCTTTGCCCTTGCACTTGCCGACGTCATCAACCTTCTGGCTTGGAGCAGTTTGAGCCACCCTTTCTGAAGCTCCAGGAATAGAAACCCTGGCGGTCCCACACTTCTCCACCAAGCCGAGGTTGTCCAGCTCCAGCATTCCTTTCCGAAGCTCCCTCATGAACTCAGGAACCATGTTCAGAGGGAGGAAGGCTGCCGGCAGGTCCAAAGCATCGCGGGTGATGGCTCTCTGTTGAATCTTCTGAAGATTGAGCTTCAAAGCTTCATCATCCAAGTTAGTCTAAAAACCAGCTTCAATCCGATTGTGATCCATCTCACTATTGAAAGCCCATGCGGGCCACTCTCTAGTCTTCAGTGGAGCCCACCTGTTGACCAGGAAGTTGTCGAAGACCATCTGAGGTGTCACTCCACCCTCCACACATTGCTGGATTCTTGCCAGGACGGGCTTCTAAGCTTTGGACAACTCCGGAGCTACAATCCAGGCGTCAGTGTCGACATTGGGGAGGCTTGTAGACAACTCTAGCCTGTCATGATGATCCACCATGATGACCACCCAATCCTTCTTTCAGTTGTCCCACTTCTCGGAGGGGAAGATCTTCAAGTACTTGAAGGGACAGTTCTTGCACTTCACGAAGTGGTAGAAGCAAATCAACTCTGTCCCCTTCCCAGTAGTGTGGACTGTGAAGAAGGTTCGGAAGAGCTCGATGCTTGGCAGCACGCTCACCCACATCTCGCAGAAGTGGACGAAAGTCGAAACCAGCAAGAATGAGTGAGGGCCAAGGTGATGAAGGTGGAGCCCGTAGAAGTCCAGCAACATCAAGAGAAAACTTGAAAAAGGCGGGATCAACCCCACCATGGCATACGTCGAGAAATAGACGATCTCTCCGACGTGTTCCTTCTTGAACAGAAGCTTGCCAAAGCAGATTGAGTTGTCGAAGGAGGCACTAGACCACCCCATGTAGGTCCGAACCCTCGCCAAATCTTCATCCTTCTTGATCTTGCTACGAGGAAGACCCAACTCCATCGCGGCAAAGCAGAGCGAAAGTTGGAAAAGCTATGCAAAGGCAGAGAGGTTTTGAGCACATGTTCGAATGAAGGCGTAAAGAGCCCTCTAACCGTGCAGGCTTTCCTTCTTAAGTAAGCCTCCGCAATGCATGGATGGAAACTACCTCCAGACCCAAAACACAGATGACCTCGTCAATGACAAGGGGTCCCAGGTCCACTTTGTTTAAAAAGTTACCCCAGGTGAACCGTTGTCATGATGAGAAGTTGGAAGCCCGAGGGCGGCCGCCTGACAGGGCTACAAAGCTTACGCTCGGAACCAATACATTTTTTGTATTGGGAACTGGCGAGCTTCAATTGCGTGAGATCTGCACACTAGGATCCCATGCGTCGAGTGAAAAATGGCCATGCGGCAGCGGTGTAACTCTTTGTCGTCGCCTCAACCGCCTACCAAGATGCTTTGAAGCTTCAGCGCGGCAATCGAAGATGGCCCCACCTTTGGTAGAAAAGCTTCACCCAGAGGGTTTCTCCCAAAGGTGGGCCCGATGGCCACTATCGGTACCCTGCGTATTGGGTACCCCATGACACCGCAGGAAAAAACCAAAGAGTTCCTATGTCTAAGTTGAAGGCACCCGAAGGCAACACACGTCTAACAGCACTGGACTCGCATCCCTCGTTCGTGAATGTTGCCTAGAGGGGGGGGTGAATAGGCCTTTTTGAAATTTGTCAGAACCTGCAACACTTAAGTTTGATATCGGACTAGTCCGGTAAAGTGCAGACTAGTCGACTAGGTTGATCAAGTTTGATCGATTAATTTGATTCTTCGATGTATGCAGTGGAAATATACAGTCAAATGAAGTGTTGCAAGATTATGGACTAGGGTATATCACAATTCAATCTTATATTTAATGATTCAACGTAAATAATGCAATAATGATTGAAACCCTAGATTGTTGTGATGAATAAGAACAATGAACACCAAGCAAGACACAAGGATGTATCCCGTGGTTCGGCTCCCACAAAGGCAACCTATGTCCATGTTGAGGAGTCCACAAAAGGATGGATCTTCTCCAACCCTACCCTCGTCGGATCGCCACGAAGGCCAATCCTCTTCCACTTATCACAAAGGGGTGAATAACCAAATTCAAAGGGGCCTTCTCACATGTTGAGGGCTCCCCTAGATTACAACACGAAATACCACCAAGAACACACTCAAAAGATTACAATGAAATCACAGGAGTGTGTTAGAGAATCAAACCAAGAGCTCAATGAGTGTTGAACGTGTCTCTCCAATGATCTAGAGTGTATCCTCAAAGGATTGATCTTTGTTGCACTTAATTTTGTGGAGAGATGTGTTTTTGAGGCTCTTGGGAGGTGTGACGGCGCTAGGGTTCGAGAGAGTTTAAAGTTGAGCCGTGCACCTCTATTTATATGGGGTTTCTAAAAGTGACTGTTAGGGTTTAGAAAGATTGAACTAGTCCGTGGTGGACACCGGACTAGTCCGGTGTGCTGTGTGTAGCAAACCCTAAGTGTCCCGAAATATCGGACTAGTCCGGCTAGGATCGGACTTGTCCAATTTCGCTTCTCGAAATCATCGGACAAGTCTGATGGACGTCGGACTTGTCCGTGCAGTGAAACCCTATGTGGTTATGGGGACAAGCCTTCACTTGGAGGACTTGTCCGATTTAGGTCAGAGAGTTTTTTGGACTACTCCGTGCTAATATGAAACTTGTCTAATTTAGATCAGAATGAATATCGGACTAGTCCGGTGGTGATCAGACTTGTCCGATTTTGTGTGACTTGTGAAGTGTTGTGAGGACTAGTCTGCACTGGGGAGGACTAGTACGATTCTAGTCAGAGAGATATCAGACTTGTCCGATTTTGTGCAGAGAGGATATCAGACTAGTCCGGTGACATTCGGACTAGTCCGGTCCTGTATAACTTTGTGCAATGTGTGTGTTTAATTGTGATTGAGCTCTTGGGGTGTGTTTCCTTAACACACTCCATACACAATGATCTACTATTCTTCTTCCTTGAGCTCATTTCCACTTTGCTCCTCATTCTCCCTTCTTTTTGGCACTTTGCTTATTTTGCTACTGAAACCTGTGCTCATCTCAACAAAGAGGTTAGTATCTCATTTGCTTGTCATAAATCATCCAAAACCCACAAGGGATTCCTAGATGCACTTTCAATCTCCCCCTTTTTGGTGATTGATGACAACCAATTGAGATTTCACAAAATATGATAAAAATTGAGATTTTCATAAAGTATGCACATATGAGTCTAAAATACATCAAGCAATGAAAACATAATCCATATGTGCATTCTTTATGGTGGGATGCATAACTAAGTACATTGAAACAATGAGAATGACATAATTGACAAAAGCAAACATATATGTCATTCTAGGAGCAAAATCACATAACTCAATAATTACTTCTCAAAAGATCATAACATTGCATCACATAACCATAATTAACTTAAGAACATAGTTAAAGCTTTACAACCCGCAAAATAGTCAAAAAGCAAAAAGAGAGCTCTCTCCTCGCATCCTACAGCTAAGACTAAGACTGCCCCTCAATCTCTCCCCCTTTGGCATCAAGACACAAAAAAGAAGGAGAGGAGGGTCCTAAAGTCTTCACTCCTTGCTGTCGGTCCTCTCATCGTCTTCATCATCGTCTTCGGGCTGATGAGGAGGAGGAGGAGGAGGTGCGGAGCCACTCGAGCCCCCAATGCCAAAGTAGGCAAGCTCGGAGGGGGTCAAGCGCCCTAGCTTGGTGAAGTCTGAATTGGAATCTCCAGAGATTACCGGAGACCCAATGGGCTCAATCTCCAGTTTCTGGCATATTTGCTTCACATTGGCCTTCACATACTTCATATCTTCCTTTCTTTTCTTGTTTAGCTTATGGGCCTTCACTTCGGCCTTTTGGCAGGAAGCGAAGATGGCAGCCAAGTATTTGAAGATCCCACTAGCGGATCCCCTTTGAGGGGCTGCCCTACTGGCAGGGGCAGCTCAGACATCTTCTGTTCTTCTTGCTGGTGCCTCAGGACTGGAGGCCGGCGAGGGGGCAGCCTGGACACTTGGCTTCTGAGGCATCTGAGGGCTCAAGGGTAGGTGCTCCACATCCTTGACGAATTCAATCTCGGTGACCTCGATCACAAACATCAGATATGGGGCATACCCACAAGACCTGTTGGGTGTGCAGGATATGTTGACCATGTCATTCCATATGTAGTCCGCCACATCAAATTGGCGGTCCTTGCTTATGACTCTCATCAATGTCCGGAGATAACCCTGCACACTCCCAACATCTCCATCCTTGGGAGCGATGGACTTCCTCAAGACTCTATTGAGCACCACAGAGAACGGCTTCATGTTCTTTGTGGATGGAGGGTTGAACTTGGAGTTTGGCTCATATAGGAACTTCATCCTATCCTTCTCAATGACACCTATGTTATGGATGATTAAGCTGTCACGTCCGGAGGTGTCAAGATGAAGCAGACTTGCAAAATCTTCTTGAGTGATACTATACTTGGATCCATGAGTCATCCAAGTAACACTTTCCTCATCTTCACTTGAGAAATGGCATGTTGCAAAGAATTGTGCTATGACCTCATCATTCCAGTTGTTCTTGAAGGCAAAGAGATCCTTCAGGCCATGCCTCTCAATAGCTTCCACCACTTCAGTGAACGGGGAGCAGCCCTTCTTCTCAAAGTGTGCCCAATCAATCCATTGACTGCGCACAACGGGTGTCTTCATTGGGAGATACACAGATTTGTAGAAATCTGCATGGAAGTTGCACCAAAATCTTCCATCGGCAGCTTGCATTGGTCGGCCATACCAATCAATGCTTCTAAACTTTGCTGCCGAATCACTGCCTTTCCCGTTGAACTTCTCTTCAGTAGGGTCCCGAACCCCTTCCCTCGGAGCATGCAGCTTCAACGGGCCAACTGGGCCCGTTGCTATTCCTTTGCCCTTGCCCTTGGCTAGACAGGCACTTGCCGAGCTAGGGCCACCGCCTGGTGGTAGCCCTAGAAGCTGGCACCTTGGAGGTCGTCTTCTTCGCTAGCACTTTCCTGCGAGCCTGTGGAGGAGACGGAGCTGGCTCAAAAGGACGCTCTTGGCGTTTCTTGTCAAGGCTCGTCGAGGACCGAGGTACCACCTCGTGGTCCATCTCGGCCTCGAAATATGAATTCTCATCATTCGTGCTCGACATGTCCTAAGAATGAGTTGAGCAAGACATGAATGATAATGGATGATACAAGGAATGGTTGAGAAAGAATAACAAGGCATTGCATTGAGGAACTGACAGGCTAGGTTTTGAGTTCAGAAAAATTGGACTTGTCCGGTGTACAGGCACGGACTAGTCCGGGGGACCGTACTTGTCCATGCATGGACCAGACGAGTCCGGTATTCATCCTCAAAAACCTAAGCGACTGGACCAATGTTGATTCCTGATGCAGAACTAGCTTAGCATAAACATAAAACATCAAGGAGGCATGTATATAGTGAAATATGCTAGGATATTTGATCAACAATGAAGAAATTTGGGATTTCTAGGGTTAGGGTGAAAATTACCGAAGAAATCGATTGATTCTTGAAGAGGGAGGTGTTGAAGTCCGGACTTGTCCGAGAACTTCAATCTTCGAGCAAGGAAGCTTGATCTCCACCCAAATGTGGAGCTTTTTAGTGGAGGGGATGCAAAATCGCCTTGGGAGCCCGAGTGGAAGAGAGAGAATGCGTGAGGCAAGAGTGAGGATGAAGGGATTAGGGTTTGGCGGTGGCTAGGGTTAAGGACACGAAAAATCAAACAAGTCCGGAGATGACCAGACTAGTCTGAACATTTCCAGAGGCTATATCGGACTAGTCAGTGGTCTACCGGACTAGTTCGGCCAAACCGGCACTCCGCAGACTAGTCTGCATGGGCGGACTAGTCCGAGTAACCACGGGCTAGTCTGTGGTCACCAGGCAAGAATTTCTTAGCCCATTCATATATATTTGAAGGTACATATTTAGAAAATAGGGAGGCAAATCAAATCAAATAATCTTGATGAATATGATCAGTAAGCAAACAACAATCAAGCAATGATCATAATTCATCAAGATCTAATAATTAACATAGTTTTCGGAAGAAAATTGAGAGAGATAATTTTCACAATCCAATCAACATATTTTGAAGAATTCATACATGTATGCAACATTTCAAGCCACACTCCGAGCATCAAGGATGTTTAGCTCATTTCGGAGTTCACAAAAGTGCTTTTCATCAAGTGGCTTGGTGAATATGTCGGCCAATTGCCTTTGGGTGTTGACATGAGAAATGGCTATATCTGCTTTCATAGAGTGGTCTCTCAAGAAGTGATGCCTTATGTCTATGTGTTTGGTTCTAGAGTGCTCAACGGGATTATTGGCAATTTTAATGGCACTCTCATTATCATAAAGGAGTGGAATACGGTTCATATTGTAACCGTAATCCCTTAGAGTTTGTCGCATCTAAAGGAGTTGTACACAACAACTCCCGGCTGCAACATACTCCGCTTCGGCTGTGGATAAGGCAATGGAATTTTGTTTCTTGGAGGACCAAGAAACTAAGGATCTCCCTAGGAATTGGCATGTACCGGAGGTACTTTTTCTATCTACTTTGCATCCGGCATAATCTGCATCGGAGTAACCAATGAGATTGAATTTTGAGCCTTTTGGGTACCAAAGACCAAGGTTGGGTGTATGAACTAAATATCTCAAGATCCTTTTTACGGCTGTCAAGTGACACTCCTTAGGATTGGCTTGAAATCTTGCACACAAACATACACTCAACATAATATCTGGTCTAGATGCACATAAATAGAGTAGAGATCCAATCATGGAGCGATATACCTTTTGGTCGACGCTAGGTCCATCTTCATTGAGATCCAAGTGGTCATTTGTTGCCATGGGCGTCTTTATAGGCTTCGCCTTGTCCATACCAAAATTCTTGAGTATGTCTTGCTTGTACTTAGTTTGTCTTATGAACGTCCCTTCCTTTTGTTGCCGCACTTGGTGTTGGAATATGATCCAAATTCTGATCTTGCTGGGGACGCCTAGGGGATGTGAGAGGTGGAGTCCTCTCGCGTTACGTGTCATATTTATTTTGAGGGATTTATTTGCTTTTGTAAGCCACCCCTATAAATACATCTTGTAGGCTATTGAGGGAGAGCAAGAGAGAAGAGACCCTCATTGTAATCTCCATTGTAAACTCTCATCATATAGTGAAGATCGCCGGCCGGCGCCCGTGGTTTTTCCCCGCAAGGGTTTTCCACATAAAATCTGTGTCTCGTGTTCGAGCTTGTTTACACATTGATTTGCCAATAAGTGGTACCAGAGTCAGACACGAGATTGATTAAAAAAAATTAGGGTTTAACCCTGTTCGGTCGATGTGCGCCACCGAGCAATCAGATCTATTCTTTCTTAGGCCGCCACGCGCGGATCTTTGGCCGTCGCCGTGTTCATCTCGACGCCTCCAGTGGTCGCCTCTGTGTGCGGCCTCGCCTCGGCTCGCATCGTCCTCCGCTGGCCCTGCAGTGCTGCGCGCTGCAGACCAGCACCCGCCACCATTCCCGCTGTGTGGCCATCGTGTGCCGGGCGTGGCCAGGTCAGGAACTTGATCACTGCAGCACTTCTGATCAGTCAAAGCAAACATCAAATCAGCCTAGTGCTCCCTATTGCCTTTGAAGCCTGCTACACTGGCTACCTCGTGAGCAGTGAGCCTACACCAAAGCTGTTGCCCCCCCCCCCCCCCCACGCAAGGATCCACGCAGGCACAAGGGTCCAGACGCAAGTCCACTTAAGGCATTCTTGGTTGCATCACGTGAGGACTCACAAGATTCTAGAGAAGTGAAAGGAAATTTTGGGATATTTGCTACACACATAAATCTACACGGTGTATTGTCTTCTGGTTTTTCTTTTTTTACTGCGTCCACACGAAGATCTACCAGAAATTGTGCATATCAATTGTTGCTTATTTTTTTCAACATGGCTTCTCTCAAATATGATATTCCGCTGTTAGACCGTGATACACGGTTCACTTTATGGCAAGTCAAGATGCGAGAAATATTAGCACACACTGATTTAGATGATACGCTTGATGGATTCTCCAAGAAGCAGGAGAATTGGACCGACGATGAAAAGCATCGTGACCATAAGGCTCTTTCACAAATTCATCTTCATTTATCTAATAATATTTTGCAAGAGGTTTTGGAACAGAAAACCACTGCTGCTTTATGGCTCAAGCTGGAATCGATCTGCATGTCCAAGGATTTAACCAGCAAGATGCATTTGAAGATGAAATTGTTTACTCACAAGTTGCAAGAGGGTGGTTCAATGTCGTCTCATGTTCAAGTCTTCAAGGATATTATTTCGGACCTAGCATCCGTGGAGGTAAAGTATGATGATGAGGATTTAGCTCTTATGCTCTTGTGTTCATTGCCCGTGTCTTATTCGAATTTCAGAGACACTATATTATACAGTTATGATACTCTTACTGTTCAAGAGGTTTATGATGCTTTGCATGCTAAAGAAAAGATGAAACATATTGTATTTGCTGATTCTGCTGCTAGTTCTGATGGAGAAGGCTTGTTTGTTCGTTGTAGAACAAAGAAGAAATCAATTAAAATTCGAGTGGTCGGAAACACCGCTCTAAATCCAAAGGTAAAGATAAGTTCTGTATATATTGCAAGCGTTATAATCATGATATCTCTGAATGTTACAAGCCGCAGAATAAAGAAAAGAGAAAGATTGCTCAAAAGTATACAAATAAATCCAATGATGATGGTAGTGCTTCTATTGTCTCTTCCGATGGCAGTTCTAATGGTGATGTTCTCGTTGCTTTTGCTGGATGTGCTAAAATTAATAATGAATGGGTTCTTGATTCTGCTTGCATGTTTCATATTTGCATTAACAGAGATTGGTTCTCCACTTATGAATCTGTCCAGGGTGGAGGTTCTGTTTTGATGGGTGATAACACACCTCACAAGGTTGTAGGCATTGGATCTGTTCAGATTAAGATGTCTGATGGTATTGTCAGGACATTGATAGATGTGAGGCATGTTCCAACTATGACGAGAAATCTTATTTCTTTGAGTACTCTTGATCTCAAAGGTTACAAGTATTCTACTGAAGGTGGAGTTATGAAGGTAACTAACGGCTCTATTGTTGTTATGAAAGGTGACTTGTTAAAATCGAATTTATATATTCTACAAGGCGTAACTATTACCGGTAATGTTGCTGTTTCTTCTAAGTCACCCGATTCTAATGCTACAAGTTTATGACATATGCATCTTGGTCATATGAGTGAACTTGGTTTATCAATTCTGAGCAAGAGAGGTCTTCTTGATGGGCACAACATCAGTAAATTGGACTTTTGTGAGCATTGTGTGTTTGGCAAGCATAAGAGTGTGAAATTCAACACTTTGGTTCATACAACTGAAGGTATTCTTGATTATTTGCATTCTGATTTATGGGGACCGTCTCGTAATACATCTATTGGAGGTGCTCATTTTATGTTGACTATTATTGATGATTATTCGAGAAAGGTATGGCCTTATTTCTTAAAGCATAAATCAGAAGCATTTTCTGCATTTAAAGAGTGGAAGACTATGGTGGAGAATCAAACTGAGAAAAAGGTGAAGGTTCTTCGTACTGATAATGGGATGGAATTATGTTCTAATTAATTTAATTCTTATTGTAAGTCTCATGGCATTGTGAGACATCGCACTGTTGCTCACACACCTCAGCAGAACGGTGTGGCTGAGCGTATGAATAGAACTATCATCTCCAAGGCCCGTTGCATGTTGTGTAATGCTGGTCTTAACAGACGGTTTTGGGCTGAGGCTGCTTCCACTGCTTGTTATCTTATTAATCGTTCTCCCTCTATTGCTACTGATAAAAAGACTCCAATTGAGGTATGGTCTGGTTCTCCAGCTAATTATTCTGAGTTGAGGATATTTGGTTGTCCTGCTTATGCTCATGTTGATATTGGAAAATTGGAGCCTAGAGCTATTAAGTGCATTTTTCTTGGTTATGGTTGTGGCATTAAAGGTTATAGGTTGTGGGATTCTGAATCAAAAAAGGTTATAACTAGCAGAAGTGTTGTCTTTAATGAATCTGCTATGGCTACTAATACTATGGATACTAATGCTCCTGTTCAGAGTTCTCAGACCTCTAGTGTGCAGGTGGAGCATTTAATTGATTCAGCACATACACCAGATACTGACGACTCAGATGTACTTATTGATGATGATTCATCTGTTATCCCACATTCTCTTGTTGTGCGGCCTCCACAACATTCTGTTGCAGTTGACAGGTCTAGGAGGCCTCATATTCGACCCAAGAGGTTAATTGAGGAATGCAACGTTGTTGCTTATTCTTTGAGTTGTGCAGAAGATGTTGAAGGTAGTGTTGAACCTTCTAATTATTCTGAGGCTATTACTTCTGCTGACTGCAATAACTGGGTTGCCGCTATGCAAGATGAGATGGAGTCACTTGAAAAGAATGATACTTGGGATTTAGTACCATTGCCTAAAGAGAAAAAACCAGTTCGTTGTAAGTAAATTTTCAAGAAGAAAGAGCCTATTTCTCCTAATGAGACTGTTAGGTATAAAGCAAGGTTGGTTGCTAAAGGTTATAGTCGGATTGCAGGTATTGACTATAATGATGTCTTTTCTCCTGTTGTGAAGCATTGCTCTATTCACTGTTTACTTAGTATTGTTGCTATGCATGATTATGAGTTGGAAGAACTCAATGTTAAAACTGCATTCTTACATGGAGAATTAGATGAAGATATTTATATGGATCAACCTGAAGGCTTTATTGTTCAAGGCTCGGAACATCTTGTCTGTAAGTTGAAGAAATCTCTTTATGACTTGAAACAATCTCCTAGACAGTGGTATAAGAGGTTTGACTCCTTTATGCTCTCTCAAAACTTTAAGCGGTCATCTTATGATAGCTGTGTTTATTTGGAGACTGTTGATAATTCAGCTATTTATTTACTTCTCTATGTCGATGATATGTTGATTGCTGCAAAAGATTAAGTCTGAAATAGACAAATTAAAGGCGCAATTGAGTAGTGAATTTGAGATAAAGGATTTGGGTGCAGCAAAGAAAATTCTTGGCATGGAGATTATTAGAGAGAGACAAGCTGGCAAATTATATCTTAGTCAACAAAGTTATATTGAAAAGGTCCTTCATCGTTTTAGTATGCATGATGCTAAACCAGTGAGTACTCCATTAGCTCCACATTTTAGATTATCTTCAGATTTATGTCATGAGTCAGATTATGATATTGAGTACATGTCTAGAGTTCCGTATACTAGCGCAGTTGGATCTCTTATGTATGCTATGGTTTGCTCTCATCCTGATTTGTCATATGCATTAAGTGTTGTCAGTAGATACATGGATAATCCTGGTAGAGAGCACTGGAAAGCAGTTCAATGGATTTTGAGATACGTGCGCGGTACTTCTAATGCTTGTTTGCAGTTTGGAAAATCTGGAGATGGACTTGTTGGTTATGTTGACTCAGATTATGCTGGTGACTTGGACAAACGGAGGTCTCTCACGGGTTTTGTTTTCACCATTGGCGGTTGTGCTGTTAGTTGGAAAGCTTGTTTGCAGTCTACTGTTGCTTTTATCAACTACAGAAGATGAATATATGGCTATTTCTGAAGCTTGTAAAGATGCTATTTGGCTTAGAGGTTTATATTCTGAGCTTTGTGGAGATGATTCTTGCACTACTATATTCCGTGATAGCCAGAGTGCTATTCACCTTACCAAAGATCAAGTGTTTCATGAGAGAACGAAACATATTGATGTCAGGTATCACTTTATTCGAGATGTTATGGCCCATGGTGATATTAAAGTGTGCAAGATCAGTACTCATTATAATCCCGCTGATATGATGACAAAGTCAGTTCCTACTAACAAGTTTGAGCTATGCTCAAGCTTGGTTGGTATTACAGTTTGAGTCCTAGTGACTTATTGGTGCGCGGTGTTATTTATTATTGAAGGGAGTTGATTGATGATCCTTTCATTGACTACAAGATGGAATTTGTCTCAAGGTGGAGTTTGTTGGAATATGATCCAAATTCTGATCTCTCTGGGGACGCCTAGGGGATGTGAGAGGTGGAGTCCTCTCGCTTTACGGGTCGTATTTATTTTGAGGGATTTATTTCCTTTTGTAAGCCACTCCTATAAATACATCTTGTAGGCTGTTGAGGGAGAGCAAGAGAGAAGAGACCCTCATTGTAATCCCCATTGTAAACTCTCATCATATAGTGAAGATCGCCAGCTGGCGCCCGTGGTTTTTTCCCGCAAGGGTTTTCCACGTAAAATCCGCGTCTCGTGTTCGATCTTGTTTACGCATTAATTTGCTAACACTTGGAATCCCAAGAAGTACTTTAGTTCTCCCATTATTGACATTTGAAACCTATCTTTCATGATTTTACTAAATTCATCCCAAAAAGATTGATTAGTTGACCCAAAGATTATATCATCAACATAAATTTGACAAATAAAAAGATCATTGTCAAAGTTCTTTGTAAATAATGTATAATCTACTTTGCCAATCTTAAAACCATTTTCAATTAAGAAATCTCGAAGACACTCATACCAAGCTCTAGGAGCTTGTTTGAGGCCGTAGAGAGCCTTACGCAATTTAAATACGTGGTTGGGGAACTCTTCATCTTCAAACCCGAGGAGTTGCTCCACGTACACCTACTCCTTGATTGGTCCGTTGAGGAAGGCACTTTTCACATCCATTTGATACAGCTTGAAATCATGGTGAGTAGCATATGCAAGTAATATTCTAATGGATTCAAGTCTAGCTACGGTAGCAAATGTCTCATTGAAATCCAAACCTTCGACTTGTGAATACCCTTTGGCCACAAGTTGTGCCTTGTTCCTTGTCACCACCCAGTGTTCATCTTGTTTGTTGCGGAAGACCCACTTGGTGCCGACAATGTTCGCATTGGGTCTTGCCACGAGTTCCCACACCTCGTTCCGCTTGAAGTTGTTCAATTCTTCTTGCATTGCCACCACCCAGTTCGGATCATTCAATGCATCCTCAACCCTGCGTGGTTCCAAAAAGGATACAAACGAATATTGCTCACAAAAGTTAGCTATGCGAGATCTAGTGGTTACTCCCTTTTGGATGTCACCGATGATATTGTCGATTGGGTGATCCCTTTCGACGCATTGGTGTACTCTTGGGTGTGGTACTTGAGGCGTTGTATCTTCATGATCATCTTCTCCCCCCCCCCCCTAAATGGTTGTCCTTGTTGATTCGTTGGTCATCTTCATATTCTTGTGGTTGATCTTGTGCAGAAGCTCCCCCTTGATCGTTGACCTCCTCTTGTGGTTCATCTTCCTCATGCACGTGTAGAGGTAACACTTGTGGTCGAACTTCACTTAAGGCCATTCTTTTAAATGCTTGACAAGGAGCTTCTTCTTACCTAGTACACATGGATCAACTTGCTCCTTTTGGGAGCCATTAGTTTCATCGAACACTATGTCACGTGCCACTTCAACAAGTCCGGAGGTCTTGTTGAAAACATGATAGGTGTAAGTGTTCGACTCATAACCAAGCAAGAAACCTTCATCGGACTTCGAAGCGAACTTTGAAATCCTAGGCTTCTTGTTCAAGATATAACATGGAGAATCGAAAACTCGAAAATATGAAATATTAGGCTTGTTACCGGTGAGTAGCTCATAGGATGTCTTCTTGGGTAGTCAATGAAGATAAAGTCGATTTACAGTGTGGCAAGCAGTGTTAATCGCTTTCGCACAAAATCGATCCGAGGTCTTGTACTCATCGAGCATTGTTCTTGCCATCTCTATGAGGGTTCGGTTCTTTCTTTCGGCAACTCTGTTTTGGTTGTGGGGAGTACGGAGCTGAAAACTCGTGCTTTATGCCTTCTTCATCAAGGTACTCCTCCACTTGTGTGTTCTTGAACTCCATGTCGTTGTCGCTTCGAATGTTCTTGATTGTCAATGAGAATTCGTTTTGAGCTCGCTTGAAGAACTTCTTAAGTATTCCTTGTGTTTCTGACTTATCATGCAAAAAGAAAACCCAAGTGAAGCGAGAAAAATCATCAACAACTACTAAACCATATTTGTTACTGCCGATGCTTATGTAGGAAATTGGACCAAACAAGTCCATGTGAAGTAGCTCGAGCGGTCTTGTGGTAGTCATGACGTTCTTGGCGGGGTGTGGTGCTCCAACTTGCTTCCCGGCTTGGCACGCGCTACAAGGCCTGTCTTTCTCAAACACAACATCCTTTAAACCTCGGATGTGATCGCCCTTGAGGAGTTTTTGAAGGTTCCTCATACCAACATGCGCTAGCCGTCTATGCCACAACCAACCCATGTTGGTTTTTGCAATCAAGCACGTGTCAAGTTCAGCTTTATTCTTGTTGAAGTCAACAAGATAAAGCTTTCCCTTTAACATACCCTTGAATGCAATGGAACCATCACTCCTCCTAGAGACGGTCACACCCCCATTAGTGAACAAGCAATTATAACCTTTGTCACATAATTGAGATATGAACAGTAGGTTATAATCTAAAGAATCAACATGTAGTCCATGAGAAAGAGTATGCTGAGATGATATGGCAATTTTACCGGTACCGAGCACCTTTCCTTGACTATTGTCTCCAAAATAGATGCCCTCGCTTGGATCCTCATTTTCTTCATACTCAACGAACATCCTTCTTTCTCCGGTCATGTGGTTGGTGCAGCCACTGTCTAGCACCCATTTAGATCCACAGGAGGAATAGGCCTACAAAAACAAATCATGCCTTGGTTTTAGGTACCCAAGCTTGATTGGGTCCTTTTAGGTTAGTCACAAGGGATTTGGGCACCCACACATGAGACTTGGTGTTCCCATGGTGTGGCCCAACATAATGAGCATAAATCTTACCAATATTACTTCTCATTAACACATAAGATGCATCAAAGGTTCTAAATAGCAACTGTTGTTGTTTATAAACAGGACTAGTCTGGGAGTTCATCGAAGACATACGAGCATAAACTTTGCCAAAATTATTCCTCAATAAGACATATGAGGCATCGAAGGTTCTAAACAATAATTGTTGTTGTTTATGTACAAGACTAGTCTGGGAGGTCGAACTTGTCCGGCGGAACGGACTTGTCCGGACCCCGACCGGACTAGTCCGGTTTTCATGTGTGATTACTATTTTAATCTTTGACTTTCCAGTTTGAGAGGGTCTTCCCTTTACAAAGGTAATCCTCTCCTTGTTATTCTTATGGCTTCTAGCATGTTGCTTTTCACCATAAGAGTAACCAATGCCATGTTTGACATTTAGAGGTCTTTTGACCAAGTATGCACTACGTGCATATTTGATCTTCTCCTTGTCAAATATGCCACTTTGGGCAGGATGTTTATCCTTTGTAGAGGTTGGATTGTCCTTCAAACTGGTGTCAAATTTCTTACATGTACAAGCACAAGCAACCTCAGTTTTAGTGGGTTGAGAAGGTGAACTTGAAGAGGAAGAAGGTTCACCTTGCTTGAGTGACTCAATTTGCACTTCAAGGATCTTGTTAACCTTGATCAGGTCAGCAAGTTGGTCCTTGATTGTAGCATTTGAGTTGGTTAACTCCAAGCAAGTTTCCTTGCTTGAAGCTAACTCAAGCTCTAGTGAATTGCTTCATTCCTTTTCAAGTTCTAGAAGCTTGTCATGTTCGACATATTCCTCCTTTTGGGAGATGATCATGTCCTCTCAACGATGTATCAACCTCTCCTTCTCAACAAGTTCTTCAAGTAAAAAATTCATTTTTATGGCAGTTTTCCTATCTAGTACAACAAGCATATCCTCATTATCACTATTGATTTCATCATCACTAGAGTAGGAATGCACGGAAGGGGGTTTAATGGTTATCTTGCGTTTACCTTCCTTTGCCATAAGGCAAGTGCCATCTCCCTTCCATGCGCCGAGTTTAGGGAAGAGAGTAGACTTCTTGGATGTCTTCTCGATGGCTATGCTAGCCATTCTTCTTCTTCGGATGATGAGGACTCATCATTTGAGTCCCACTCTTTCCCTATGTGAGCTTGTTCGGCTTGTTTCTTCTTGAATAATTTCTTGGGTTGAGGCTTGGCTTCTTTGGTCTTCTTCTTGTTTTCTTCATATGGGCAATCAACTATAAAGTGACTATACTCACCACAATTATAGCATGCCCGCCTCAACTTTGACTTTGTTCTTTCCTTGTACTTCCCTTCGCTTGATTTAGTGCCTTGTCTTTTCTTCATTATTCATTTGAACTTCTTCATGAACAATATCATGTCTTCTTCATGTAATTCACTGCTCTCATCATCACTGTCTTCTTCTAGCTGAGCTTCTCGAGCTTCTTTAGATAGGGGCTTGAGGGTGGACTTCAAAGCAACCCCTTTCTTCTTTGCCGAGGTGAGGTCGGCAATTTCCTTGACATGCTTTGCTTGTTTTTCCATCAGCTCGAAATTAATGATTTTTCCAAGTAATTCATACAGAGTAATTTTCTTGTATCCGGGGCTTTCTCTTATCATTGAGCATAGGGTGACGTTGCGAGGCATGAAAGCTCTAAGGATGAGCTTCACCACCTCGTGTCATTCCACTTCTTGTGATCGAACCTTGTTGACGAGCGTCTTTGACCAGTTGTACATATCGAGATGACTCGTCTTCTTCAATTGTGAATCTTCCTAATTCGTGTTCGATCATTTCAATTTTTGCTTCACGCACATGTCGGTCACCTTCATGTGCAGTTTGCAGTGTGTCCCTTATCTCCTTAGCAATCTCGAGTCCATCCACCTTGGTGAACTCGTCACGACTAAGCGAAGAGGTGATTACGGCCGCGGCTTGAGCATTTCGGTGAATTGCCTGCTCTTGGCTTGGTGTGAGTTCTTCGTCGTCGTCCGGGATATCTATTCCTGTGCACACAATATGCCATAGACTTGGATTGAGAGAGATTAGATGCATTTTCATATTTTGCCTCCACATTGAGTAATCACTCCCGTCAAAGTGTGGGGCTTTTCCAAGTGTGATAGACAAGTAATGATTATTGTTGGAATTGAGATGATCATAGTTAAAAGGATATCGGGAGTAGTCGGTGTGACTACTCCCCTTCTTCTTTTCTTCAATCTTCACTTTCCCTTTGGAAAGTGTCTTCTTTCTTAAGAGCGCCTTTAGTTCTAGCGTCTCCTCATCGTCGTCCTCGAAGTCTTGAATGGCTTCGAGGAGCTTCTCCACCTTTAGGTTCTTGTCATCATCAATCTTTTCTTGGTTGTTGCTCTTGTGGATGTCCTTCATGTCCGACATGATCTTCTTCGAGTGATTAGTCTCTTTCTTGAAGAACCCGCTCTAATACCAATTGAATGTTGCCTAGAGGGGGGTGAATAGGCCTTTTTGAAATTTGTCGGAACCTGCAACACTTAACAACCAGTTCAAAACCGGAGATATCGAACTAGTCCGGTGTGTACCGACTAGGTTGATTAAGTTTGATCGATTAATTTGATTCTTCGATGTATGCATCGGAAATATAGTCAAATGAAGTGTTGCAAGATTATGGACTAGGGTATATCACAATTCAATCTTATAATTAATGATTCAACGTAAAGAATGCAATAATGATTGAAACCCTAGATTGTTGTGATGAATAAGAACAATGAACACCAAGCAAGACACAAGGATTTATCCCGTGGTTCAGCTCCCACAAAGGCAACCTACGTCCACGTTGAGGAGTCCACAAAAGGACCGGGTCTTCTCCAACCCTACCCTCGTCGGATCGCCACGAAGGCCAATCCTCGTCCACTTATCACAAAGGGGTGAATAACCTAATTCAAAGGGGCCTTCTCACACGTTGAGGGCTCCCCTAGATTACAACACTAAATACCACCAAGAACACACTCAAAAGATTACAATGAAATCACAGGAGTGTGTTAGAGAATCAAACCAAGAGCTCAATGAGTGTTGAACGTGTCTCTCCAATGATCTAGAGTGTATCCTCAAAGGATTGATCTTTGTTGCACTTAATTTCGTGGAGAGATGTGTTTTTGAGGCTCTTGGAAGGTGTGACGGTGCTAGCGTTCGAGAGAGTTTAAAGTTGGGTCGTGCACCTCTATTTATATGGGGTTTCTAAGAGTGATCGTTATGGTTTAGAAAGAACGGACTAGTCCGTGGTGGACACCGGACTAGTCTGGTGTGCTGTGTGTAGTAAACCCTAAGTGTCCCGAAATATCGGAGTAGTCCGGCTAGGAGCGGACTTGTCTGATTTCACTTCTGGAAATCTTCGGACTAGTCTGATGGACATCAAACTTGTCCGTGCAGTGAAACCCTAAGTGGTTATGGGGACAGGTCCGCACTTGGAGGAATTGTCCGATTTAGGTCAGAGAGTTTTTACAACTAGTCCGTGATAATATCGGACTTGTCCAATTTAGATCAGAATGAATATCAGACTAGTCCAGTGGTGATCGAACTTGTCCGATTTTGCGTGACTTGTGAAGTGTTGTGAGGACTAGTACGCACTGGGGAGGACTAGTCCGATTCTAGTCAGAGAGATATCGGACTAGTCCGATGGATATCAGACTTGTCCAATTTTGTGCAGAGAGGATATCGGACTAGTTCGATGACATTCGGAGTAGTCAGGTCCTGTATAACTTTGTGCAATGTGTGTGTTTAATTGTGATTGAGCTCTTGGGGTGTGTTTCCTTAACACACTCCATACACAATGATCTACTATTCTTCTTCCTTGAGCTCATTTCCACTTTTCTCCTCATTCTCCCTTCTTTTTGGCACTTTGCTTATTTTGCTATTGAAACCTGTGCTCATCTCAACAAAGAGGTTAGGATCTCATTTGCTTGTCATAAATCATCCAAAACCCACAAGGGATTCTTAGATGGACTTTCAGTTCGGGTAGCTCTAGTATGACCACGTATCCAATGGAACCGGACTTACCTCGCTTCACAGGGAAGCTCCGGTCCCCCCATATGTCTAGCAACCCCAAACCTAACCCCCAGTAGAGGGAAGCTCCGGTGGTGCCACATGTCGAGTGGCTCTAGACCTACCTCCTCGCAGAGGGAATCCTCAGAGCTACCACGTGATGTAGCTCCAAACCTACTCTAGCAGCGACTACAGGATCTCTAACAACATGGACATTAAAAAGGCTATAAAACAGCCATTATAAGACCTGATTAACGTGTCATTAATTCAGAATTAATGACACACGATTAGAGGACCATTAGTACCGATAACATCACCATTAAGGCGCGTTATAACACTGTTAATCATGCTTAATGCATGTAGATCGTGTATCGGGTAATTGAATACCGTCGGGGCCACATGTCGGGCCAGGCAATCCCTGTAACGGCCAGCCCTTAGCATATAAAAGGGTTGAGACGCACGATACAAACTAAGTCCAACCAAGCAAACTCAAGAACTCACACATACACTCTCATACAATCAACAACTGCCCTGTGGAGTAGGGTATTATGCTCAGGTGGCCCGAACCACGTAAAAATCCCCAGTGTCACTGTCTCGTTCATAATCTTATGCGCAACCCAACTGAATACGAACCTCTGCGGGCTACGCTTTATTAGTACCGAGGGAAGTGTCGTAGCAACACTTGGACAGAGGCAAACCAACAATAACTCTTGGAGCCTCCCTGAAGCTTGGGGATGGATGCCTTGGCTCCTGCTGGAAGCTGAAATTGTTTTGCGAAAGGCAACGGTGTTGGCCAGCGACATTTGTTAAGGTACATCTTGATTTATCTTGTAGTTAAGCATTTCCGTCCTCTTTGGCCATCCCATAAAATGGGTTAGGCGACACTACCCTGTTTTCACATATAGGGAGAAAACAAACGAGGGTAATCATGTCTAATAACTACTAGCACCTATAGCTTAATCACAAGTGATAGCTATTCTTCACTTCCTTTGCCTTCCCTGGCAATGGCGCCAGAAATGCTAGTTGACATTTCTTACGTCACAAATCATCTCTCGAAAGAGATGAGTTCCGCAAGTGCACGTAAACTATCGTGTAGCATTCCACCCAAGAGTATTCCCAAGGGTATCATATTTATCCCAAAGGAAGGTGGTGAAGTAAAGTAAACACTCTAGACCTTTCCCTCCTGGAGCTTGGTTGTCCTAAGTGTCGTTCCTTGGCACCATGACACCCTAAATTGTCCTACCATTATGCTTAGGGGTAGAACTAATGGAGGTGCTCTATGTTTCAAGGGTTTGAGAGGGGCTCTCCTTCTTTCGTGGCCAAGCGAACGCACCCGCAGCGAGATACCCGTGTCACTCGGAAGGGGCCCTCCAAGCTTGGGGAGAGTTTGTGTGACCCTTCCTGAGAAAGTATTCGCCGTAGCACCAGGTCGCCTGTCTAGAGTTCTCTACTCCGCACGAACCATTCTTGGTAGCGCCAGAGCGCCCGCCGATACCGTGCGTTTCGGATGGTAGCATGCCACCTTGCTTCATCGACGAGGTCGACATCTTCACGACAGAGCTGGTCCTGTGCGGTTGTTGACATTTATTATATGACAAATCATCTATCGAAAGAGATGAGGTCCGAAGTGCACAGAAACTATCGTGTAGCATTTTACCCAAGAGTATTCCCAAGGGTATTGTATCTATCCCAAAGGAAGGCGGTGAAATAAAGTAAACACTACTCTTGTGATCAAGGTATGGGGTGCTAAATGTTTATTAGAATAGGGGTAAGATGACAATAAGGGTAGTGTGACACACACCTAAGCAACCTACACTAAGGGTAAGGTTGTCCTAGCGAGGGTTAGACTACGAGATGGAGCTACTCCTACTATGCTCGAATTACTCATATACATAGAATAATAAACTACACATGACTATGGTAATGGTGAATAATAGGGCTTAGTGGTCCAACATATCGGGCACAGGCTTACCCTGGTCTGCCAGGCGACTCCAGCCAAGAGCCTAAGTCGTAGCCGAATGTGGAGGATTACAATGGACGGATAGGGCTGTCACCACCTACTGGCTACCTCTAAAACCCGTGGACTACGAGGCATCCAACACTACTTAACTATCCAAGCACCACGCTTGCATGCTAAGTAAATACCTTAAGAGTTGCAACGTAATATTCATCCTAAGGCAATGACTAACATAAACATCGTTGAACCAATGTTGGGACCAATCACTAACATATTCATATTAACATAATCATATTATTACCTAATTAGACTACAGTGGTGGTGTATGATGATTATGATAACATGATAACGGCATTATGTCTAGATCATAACAACATCTACACCTAGCACATACATGGACTCCACAACCAAACAAGGAACGCTTTGCCCAAGTATATAAGTAAATAGAGACTAATAATATTATTACTATAAAGCACAAAGTCAGAAAGTAAAGAAAGATACATGAGCCATACCTTTCCCAATTTGGACTTCGGACTAGAAGCTCCACTCTACAGCCTAACCTCCACTAAGGTCTTGGAGAACTAATGTATACAAGAGAGTGAATGCTCAAGTGGTGTGTGGAGTGAGGGAGCCCCCTACCCCCAATTTATACCCTTCAAAGTTCGATTTGGCACCAGAAAAAGCGAGGGAATCAGTTTCCATCGTGATCTTTAAGTCATGAGGAGCCAACACATGGTGGTTGACCGCGTTTGGCACGTCTACCTAGTCGGTCGAACTGGCACTTCGGCCAACTTTCTGGTGGCCCCAAATGTGGTGTTTTTCTTCCGGGAGGCTATTTTGTGGGGCTCCATCAAGGGTATTGGTGATTCCCCTCATTTTTAGTTGGTTTTCTCCTGTGAGTAGGTCCAAGAATTCTCGTGCTTGCGCCTGATTGGTGGGAAGTGTGTTTCCTTGCCTTGTGGCCATGCCTTTACCACAAATCTGCATATAATACCAGCATGTACCAATTTCTCCAAGTACAAGTGGAACTAGGTTATTCCTAACTATGATGTTTGTAAGAAATATTCATTCCTTCACATAATCGAGTTATATTTATGGTCGTAATTGGTATATAAGGATTGTCAAGAGCGGTTTCGTCGAATGTCCAGACCCAAAGGGAGCCCATTGCAATCTATAGGGGGAGGACGACCTCGACCCCCATACACCAAGAAGAAAGGTGTTTTCCCCGTGGCCCGGCTGGGTGATGTCTAGCTCGCCCATAGCGCACAAGGAAGCTTGTCAACCCACTTGGCACCATGCTTATCCAAGCCATCATACGTTCGTGTCTTGAGGCCCTGAGGATCTCAGAGTTGGCCCTTTCAACTTGACCGTTGCTCTTTGGGTGAGCCACGAACGCATAACAAACTTGGACGTCGAGGTCTTCGCAGTAGTCTTGAACGCTGCACTGGTAAACTGGGTCTTGTTGTCGGTTATGATCCTGTTCAGGACCCCGAACCTGCAGACGATCGACTTGATGAACTTGACTGTGGACGCCTTGTTTATGTTGATCACCGGGGCTGCCTCCGACCACTTGGTGCACTTGTCTACAGTGACGTAGAGGAACCGGTACACTCTGACTGCCCTGGGGAAGGGTCCCAAGATATCCAACCCCCAGACCGCGAACGGCCTGGAGGGTTGGATCATCTGTAGTGTTTTTGCGCTGGAGTGTGAATCTGCTTGGTGTGGAGCTGGCATGCCTTGCAACTTTTCACCAGCTTGACAGCGTCTTGGAGTGTTGTTGGCCAGTAGAAACCATGTCGAAAGGCTTTACAAATCAGTGTGCAGGAAGCAGCATGATTCCCGCACTCTCCTTCGTGGATCTCTGCGAGAAAGTCGCAGCCCTCCTCCCGAGTTATGCACGGTAATAGGATGTCATTGGTGCCACGATCCGCTTATTATCTGTAAGTGGTCTCCTTCTACCAGCTTGTAGTGTTTTGCCATCCTCATGATCCGCTCAGCGGATACGTGTTCGTCTGAAATGATGTTGTCCTTTAGGTAGTCCTAGATCTTCGTGATCCATGCACCAGGACTCTCTAAAGCTTCTGGATCTTGGACGCCGGGTGATGTGGAGTCTTCGTTGATGCACAAGAACCTCGATGGGACCCACAGTTGTAGGGCTGCCAAGGTCGCCAGCCTCGAGGTGTTGGGTTGGCCTCCTTCGTTAGGCACTACAGGTCTAGCAGTTGGTCACACTAATCCCCTGCTGAAGACAACTTTAGGAACCGCGACTCCAGTGGAAGCCATTGTTGACAAGGCGTCGACGATGGTGTTGTCGGCCTGCGGTACGTGGCAGAGGTCCAAGGCCTCAAAATCAGCCTCCAACTTCTTGACGTGCAGCAAGTACACCGCGAGCTGAGGATCGTTGCAGCAACATTCTCCCAGGATCTGCTTGATGATCACCTGGGAGTCTCCCTTGACCAGCACCTGCTAGACACCGAGACCCTGCACAGCTGTTATTTCGAAGATGAGGGCTTCATACCCCACCATGTTGTTGGTCGCCTTGAAGTCAAGGCGCATCGAGTACTCGGACTGGTCCCCTGTTGGCAAGGTGAGCAGTACGCCGGCTCCGGCCCCTTGCCTCTGCGAGGAACCATCAAAGAAGAGTGTCCAGTGTGGTCCGATGAGCACCAGTGCCCTGGGATGCAGCTCGCTAAGTTCCAGGTCCCCTGGGTTTCTTGGTGAGGGAGTCCACTCAGCAACAAAATCTGCTAGTGCTTGGCTCTTGATTGCATGCCGCGACAAGAAGTTGAGCTCAAACTCCGCCAGTTCCTCCGCCCATTTGGCAATGTTGCCAGTTGTGTTGGGGCTGCGGAGCATCGTCCCCAGTGGGAACGAGGTCACCACTAAAACTCTATGTACCTGAAAGTAATGGCAGAGCTTCCTCGATGCGATTAGCACTGAATACATCAACTTGTGTACATTGAGGTTGTCAAAGTGTAGCAACGAATCTTCCCCCGGTACTACTAAAGTGTACTCCGGGAGGTTTATATTTGGATAGGGCGCGCGTAAGATCACGAACAAGATGATGACACAAGATTTTTTACGTGGTTCGGGCTGCCTGAGCGTAATACCCTACTCCATGGGGTGGTTGTTGATTGTATTAGAATGTAAGCGTGGCGAGTGTTTGGGATTGCTTGTATGCGTGTGATCTTAGATGCTTTCTACCGTGCAGCACAACCCTTTTATATAATAAGGACTGACCGTTACAGTGTATGCCTGGCCCGACATGTGGCCCTGGCTATCATTAACACCCTATATAAGATCTACCGGTGTTATGGGTGATTAACAGTGTGATTACATGCCTCAATGGCGGCGTTATTAGTCTTGATAGCCTTCTGATCGTGCGTCATCAATATGGCATTAATGACGCATTATCCAGGTCTTGTAATGGCTGTTTAATAGCCTCTTGAATGTCCGTGTCGCTGGAGATCTGGCTACCTTCCTATTGTAGCCTTAGTTCTGGAGGTCTGACACGTGTCACCTCCGTCGCTTCCCTCTGTGGGGATGCAGGTCCTGAGCAATTTGACACGTGGCAGCACCGGAGCTTCCTGTTGGCGTTCCTTACGTCACAAATAAAAAATCCACAAGCCACGGAAACTGTCATGCGTCACTTCCCCCTAAAAGAGTATTCCAAGAGTATCGAATCCAAGGAATGTGTGTGTAATCTAACAAACTAATTCACCCAAGGACACAAAGTTGTTTTGTAGGCAAGGAAGAGAGAGGAATTCAAAGTATTGATTCTAATTCAAAAGAATTTGGGGTAGCTGTTTGCTTCAGGCACGGGTTTACCCCTAGCAATATAGGACGACTCCCGGCAAGAGCCTATGGCATAGCCAAACGTGGAGGATTACAATGGACAGATAGGGTGTCACCACCTACTGCCTACCTCTTCAATCTGTGGGTCTACAAGATATTCACTAGTGATTTCTAACCTAAGCTCCACGCTTACGTTCTAAACACAACACTAGTTGTTTCGAACACAAAGCTACAACTAGAGCCTCTAATAAATTAAAGCAATGAGCCCACAAGTAACTACTTGTGCAAACTACTATGAATTAAGAATCAAACTTGAATTGAATTCACAAAGGGCTTACTTGATTTGAGAACACCTTTGTATGGATACAAGTGTAGAAGAGGGACTTGACAAGCCCAAGCCTCCTCCTAAACTCTCACCACACTCTCCTTCTACTTGGCAGCCTCTAGGACTACTCTAAACATTTGGAGTGGTATTCTATTCTCAACTTTTGGCGTGTTTTTGTGTGAAGTGAGGTGTGGGGTTCTATTTATAAGGGGAAGAAGGGTCAGTTCCCGCCACCAATTGTGCCCGAATCAGTCACCCATGACTTCTTCAAGCCGGGAGGAGCCAACACGTGGTGTTTGACCGCATTTGGTGCCAGGACATAGTCGGCCGATTAGGGGGGTCGGCCGACATGGTCTTGGCTCCTTTTGCGGTGTGCTTCCTCCAGGTCTCTGCCAAGTGGGTCCCATTGACTAATATTGGTGCTACATCGTTGGATGGCCTCAAATACTTCTATTTGTGGGCCATTTGATCCATGTGGTGACACGTGGTGTTGCCTGATTTGTTGAAATCCAATTTTTGGATTATTCTCTGCATGTATTGGCATTTTGGGTCTAAATTCACCTACATACAAATAATCACCAACACTTGTGGAATTGGTTAGTTTTTAACCCTACCACTATGTTGTGTTTCTCTTTTGTGCACATTATGAGGTGAATTGACAGTCTAAATATGGCAAGGACCGTCAACACTTCCCTCTAGTGGGGGTTAGGTCTGCAGCTACTAGACACGTGGCAACACTAGAGCTTACCTGTGAAGGGAGCTAGATCCGGCCCTGCAAGACACGTGGTAGCTCTAGAGCTACCCAAACGAGGGAGGCGGGCCAGTGCTGCGGGACACATGTTGCCTTCGAAAGTATTCAACATTGGCCGGTGGAACTCCATGAGTTTATCCACAGTATCAAGGGGTACCTGGTATACAGGGTACCGACAGTGGCCCCTGGGCACACCTCTCGGAGAGGACTCGATAACAGAGGTGAGGCCATCATCAATTCCCGCGTTGTTACTTCAAAGGTCTTTTCGTGGGCAATTTGGACGGCGACACACAATTATGTCATCGCCGTGTGGCCCTTCATGATATGGTGAGTGGGACCATGGCGTGCGGATCTCACGCAATTGAAGGTCGCCGGTTCCTAATACGAAATTCGTATTGGTTCCCAGTGTGATCTTTGTGGTCCTGTCCGGCTGCCGCCCTCGGGCTTCCAACTTCCCATCATGACAACGGTTTGCCTGGTGCGACTTTTTTAACAAAGTGGACCCGACCCCCTCATCATTGACGGGGTAACTTTTCTAAATCTTATTTTGATCCCAGCACGGTTTCGATCCAAGCGTTGCGGAGGCTTACTAAAGGGAGAATGCTTGCATGGGAAAAGAACTCTTTATGATTTTGTTTGATCTTGCGCTTAGAGCTCTACGCCTTTGCATTGCTTCTTCCACTTATGCTCCACTTTGCCACAATGGAGTTGGATCTTCCTCACAGCCGGATCAAGAAAGATGAAGATTTGCCAAAGGTCCGCACCTACATGGGGTGGTCAAGCGACTCCTTCAACAACTTGATCCGTGTCAGCAAGCTCCCCTTCAAGAAGGAACGTGTTGGCCAAATCGTCTACTTCACAGCGTTCGCCATGGTGGGGCTCATCCCACCCTTCTCCAGCTTTCTGCTGATGCTGCTGGACTTCTATGGTCTGCAACTTCACCACCTCGCCCCCCACTCCTTCCTGCTAGTGGCGACTTTTGTCCACTTTTGCGAGATGTGGGTGGATGTGCCGCCCTGCATCGAGCTCTTCCGGACCTTCTTCACGGTCCACTCCACTGGGAAGTCAAAAGAGTTACTTGGTGTTGACGGCTCCTAAGATATACTAACAAATCATCCACGGCAACGGCGTCTGTAACACCCTCAATTTTCGCATCATGCATTGCATACATGATCATGCATTAAACATTAGTAGGATAAAAAGAAAGATAATAAAAGATAAAACATACATATATGGTGTAGCACAAGAAGAAATAGAAAATAATAATTATAGCCTAAAACATGTATTAGGGAATAAATATAAAATAATAATAATATATAAAAAGAAATATATAAATAAATTATATAATAATAAATATATATATATAATAATAAATAAATAAAATGAATAAGATAAATAAAATAAATAAAATATAAATAATAAAATATAATAATAATAATAATATAAAAAGAAAAAAAAGAGAAAAGAAAAAAAGAAAAAAAACAAACAGCCGCCGGCCACGCACCCCGCAGCCCCGCACAGCGCGGCGCCACGCGCCCCGCCTGGGCCCCGCCCGCACCGAGCCGCCTGCAGATCCCGTGCCGCGCGCGACGCACCGCCCGACGCCCTGGGCCCCGCGCCTTGGCCCCCGCACGTCGCGACCGACGCGCGATGCCCCGACCCCGCGCCGTGCCCCGACTGAGTCGGACGCGCGCGCCCGCGCGCGACGCCCCCTGACCGAGCCGGTCCCTGATCCAGCGATGCCGCGCTCTATAAAACGACCGAGCCCCGTAGGGTTTTTCCCGATACCGCAGAAAGCCGCCGCCGCCTTCCCAAGAAACGCCACCGGTACAGAAGGCAAAAGGAGCCAGAGAACAGAGGGCTGCCGCAGGGAAGAAAAGGAAGAAAAAAGAGGTGAAGGAGAGGAAGAAAAAGAGGAGGGTGCCACCGTTCGCCGGAGACCGTCGTCGCCACCGCGTCACCGTCGTCGTGCTGCCGGAGGACCTTGCACATCTACTTCGTCTTCGCATCGTCCCAATCCGCGATCATCGAAGCCATCGCATCTACGGTAGGCCATGTTCCCGATGCGAATTTTAGCGACCATATTGAATCTAATAGACGTAAATTGATCGTAGTTGCGTCATATTTTTATTTTCAGCAGCATTAATCCACCCTAAAACCCCCGTAAACTCATATGAACTAGTCGCATCTAATTAATAAATAACCGTAGTTAATTAATTATTGAATTGTGCATGCATACATGTCATTGCATGTTGATTATTACATGTGCATCATATTGAATTGTATGTATTTTCTTGTATGTATGATCACGCGTAGAGGAACGTGCTCAAGAGGCCACATACGAGGATTTGCAGAACCAAGACTTCGAAGCGCTTGAGCAACCCTATCCGCCGGAACAAGGCAAGTGTCCTTGAAGCATATTGATCCTGTTTCTAAAATATTTATTTGTTTGCAAACTGCATGCTTGTGTCAAATTGATGGGAATCCTATGGTAGGAAGTTTACTAGTTTTGTTTGACCACCCTTGTCACCTGGAATATATGGTAGAGAGTCGGGAAGGGCTTTTTACCTTTTTGCTTCGCTTAATTAATTGGGATGGCGAACAACACTACACATTTAATTATGCATCAATGATATTCTGGTTAATGTGAACTGGTCAATATGATGGGTGATCTAAGCAAGCCTGGTATGTGGATGGGTTGGATGATATGGTGGTTTGCTTGCTTTAGATCTAAGGACCGGTTCATGCGAGAATATGCCAGGTCAACAATGCCACCACAAGGCCAAGTATGGGTGCGGCATAGCTGAATAATTAGGAGCGCTGCTAGTATTGTATGGACCATTAAATGGCGCAGGGAATGGGAGTCGAGGAGGGCTACCCTGGGATCCGCATGGCACACGAGGGGGCCCGTGGGTGGGAGAATGGAGATTCAAGCCTGCCGATGAAACCTTAGTGGGCCCGTACATACTAGTAGTCCCTTTTGAAAGGCTATTTTGTGATCTCTTGGCCACACACCTACGGAAGTGTGAGATGGCATAATGGAGATTTCTTAGTCATCGAAAGGTGATGAAATCACAAACATGTGGGTAAAGTGGTATAAACTCTGCAGAGTCTATAAAAACTATCATGATAGCCGTGCTCCCGGTTATGAGCACCTGGATGACCTACATGATTAGAATTGGTTGGTTTATGGTTATGGGTTGGTAATGGTTATGAATGGTTTTTGGCTTATGGTTACGGATATGAATTTGAGTTATGGTAACTGGACATAGATAATGATGATGTTGGCAATAATTGGATATGGTTTATATTATGTTAATATGATGGTTATGATGGGATTGTTTCACATAGACATAGTATAATGCTTTTCAAATGTTTTACTGTACTCTTCAACACTTAGCCATTATTACATTCGTCATTTGAATAAGCCACATGTCATACTTTCCACACTTGCTGAGTACGACATGTACTCACCCTTGCAATCCCCCCCCTCCCCCAACAGCTACTGGAGACAATTTGGAGTACCTTGAGGATCACGTGGAGTACTAGGTTGTGTACCGCCGTCAATTGCCTGTGGATTGGAGTCGTGCTATTTATTTTATTTTCCGCTGCATTATTTAGAGTTTTATCATTCGTGAACTATTGGATTATTGTAATAAAGTACTTATTTAATAGTTAAGACGTGGTTAAATTCTGTATATCGTTTGTGATGCAACCGTATATGTGTGGTGAACTTCCTGGGCACACATATGCGTTACGCTTGGTTCATATTCGGAACCGGGTGTCACAAATTGGTATCAGAGCCGCGTTGACCGTAGGACACAAGCCTAGGTAGAATGGACACTCTAGAGCACTTAGGAACACTCTTCTAATCTGCTATTTTTGAAAATTTTTGCTGCTGTTTCGTTCCCTTATTTTCAGCTGCAAAAAGTATTGATCGCTGCTGCGTTTTTGATAAAAATTTTCAGAAGTGAGCAATAGTAAGTGCTGCTGTTTTTGCTGCTTAAACTTTCGCTAAAAAGTGTGTTTTGCTGCTGTTATGTGTGGGTAAAATTATTGTGTTGGCTGCTGTATTTTTCTCTCTATCTTTTCGTTCTTTTGGAACCGCTGCACCGCTCTTTTTCCGCCATTTTAGCTGCTGCAATTTTCAGATTTGTATTCTGTTATTTTTTCCTCTAATGCATTCTCGTTTTCTGTAGATGGCCCGCACCAAGACAACCCCCCGTAAGTCGACCGGTGGACTTGTGCCCCCGCGTAGGTTGGCCAGTCGCTCTCCGGCCGTCGACCCCCGTCACCCCGTTGTGATCCGTTTTGACGGTAGGGCCGCAGGACAACTGCGACATCGTCTCCGTGCCCTACTCCGCGAGGCTGGCTACTGTCACCACAGCCTCTCGCTCTCCTACCACACCACTGGAGTGCAGCGCCTCGGCAGGAAGGAGTGGAGCTGCAAGATCTACATCTACTATGGTGATGAGTTGGTGAAGACCCACAGCAGTCCTGCTTGGAGGAGCTCCCGCCGATCTGTGGAGCAGGATGCTAGTTGGGAAGCAGCCACCTTTTGGAGCCACGCCCGCCGTTTCCGTCTGGAGGACACGGTGCACGCCTTCGTTCCGCAGCGTCCCAGTGGCACTGCGAGCTTCGTCTCCAGGCACATGGAGGGACCCCTGGACCTCCCGCAGTCTCGTCAGACTGTTGACAACGTGGCCCAGCTCAGTGCCCGACTTTAGAGGGCGCAGCAGGAGATTCAGGATGGACGTGACCTCGCCCAGCGCCACGAGGCGATAATCAGGAGGTATCATCGGATCACCAACGAGGACCCGGACGACTACGCGTCCGACACCCCAACGTGGACCCCAGACTCCCCAGACCGTCGCAACGGCCAGCGTGAGTCGTCTTCTGAGGAGTCCTTTGACGAGGAGCCTTCCAGTGTGGTGTCCGCCGCACCACCGCCGCCTGCTGCCTCACCATCACAGGACCCCGAGGACCCCGACGACGACGAGGACCCGGAGGAGTTCCCACTTGACGACGAGTAGTCCTCGACCTATGCCACGACTCAAGGATAGGCACACCCCCATTAGTTAAATAAGAGCGACGTAGACATACTTGTGTGACCTTGAGTTGTGTTACTTCTTTTAGGATTTTTGTCAATTTTGTTTGGTGCTTGTTTGAGTGCTTGTGTGCTTAGTAGAGAGTTGTGGGATGCTTCGGCACTTGTCCACATCCTCATATAGGTCTATATTAATAAAGGGTTATTTAGTGTCACATAACTTGATGCATATAGTTGGGACGTTCTTTCCAAATTCTAAATCCTTCTGTCCCCACCCTTCTTTTGCCAACAGATGGTGGGAACTCGTAACCAGAGGGATGCCAACGATGAGGAGGAGCACAATGAAGTACCTCAGAACAACCAGGGACATGCTCATGGAGCTATTAATATTGAACAACTGTTAGCTATGCAGAACCAGCTCATGCAGACCATGATACAGACAATGGGACAGCTGCAAGCTGGCAACAACAATCAGCCTCATATACCGCCACTGCCACCACCCCCGCCTCCCCACAACCGTTTGGGAGAGTTCATGAGGAACAGACCGCCTACCTTTGCACAAGCTGCAAACCCAATGGAAGCTGATGATTGGCTGAAGTCCGTTGAGAAGAAACTTGCTATTGTCCAGTGCACTGATAGGGAGAAGGTTCTCTTTGCATCACATCAACTAGTTGGAGCAGCCGCTGACTGGTGGGAAGCTCTTTGCAACGCTCATGATAATCAGGAGGCAATCACTTGGGCTGAGTTTAAGCAAAGTTTCCGTTCCCACTATGTACCTGAAGGAGTTATGATACTGAGAAGACAAGACTTTGAAAATCTCTGGCAAGGAAGGATGAGCGTGAGTGAGTATCTCAACAAATTCACTCAATTATCAAGATATGCTCCAGAAGACATCAAAACTGATAGTAGGAAGCAATATCTGTTTATGAGGGGTCTCAACAATGAAATTCAAGTCCAGTTGCTCAATACTGATTATCCAAACTTCCAAAAGCTTGTTGACAAGGCTATTGTGGTTGAGAACAAGATTCGTGAGATGGAGAAGGACAATAAGAGGAAGATGCCACATCATGGACCGCCGCAAGGAAGCAATGTTCGCCCCCGCTATGCACCACCTACTGCACCACACTACAACCCATCTGCTCCTACATACCGCACTGCTTATCTGCCCCGCCCAAATCAGCCACCGCAGCAACGTCCCGCCATGCAAGCGCCTCGCTATCCTGTGCCACCTGCGCCGCGTCCTAACATGGCGGCAAATGCTCAAAACCAGCTGCGCCCCAACTTCCCTAATGCTACGGGCGGTAAGACATGCTATATGTGTGGAGAACCCGAGCACTTTGCATGTCAATGCCCCAGAAGAAACTATGGACCTATGAACAATGCACCAAGGCCAAATTACCCGCAACCAAATGGAGGAGCACCACAAGGCAACCGTGGACAGCAGAATTTTGCTCGTGGCAATGTGAATCATGTCTCTACCGAGGAAGCCCAGCAAGATGATGACGTCGTGATTGGTATGTTTCTTGCCAACTCCAACCCCGCGACTGTTTTATTTGATTCGGGAGCATCTCATTCATTCATCTCGTCAAAGTATGTTGCCAAGTACAATTTGCCTATATCTCATATGAAGCAAACTATGCTAGTAAGTTCTCCTGGCGGAGAGATGAGAACAAATATAGTATGTCCGAAAGTAAGCATTAAAATAAGGGGGGTAGACTTTCTCGCAAACCTCGTAGTCTTGGACTCCCAAGGAATAGACATAATACTTGGAATGGACTGGTTGAGCAAGTATAATGGAGTCATTGAATGTGTCGAGAGGATTGTGCAGTTGACGAGTGAACATGGTACACGCATCGAAGTTGAGGCAGCCCAACCTACAAGAGAGAAGGCAATGCTCAATCAAGTGGAAGAAGTGACATTGGAAAGCATTCCGATCGTTCGCGAGTACCCGGATGTGTTTCCAGATGAGTTGCCAGGTATGCCACCTGATCGTGACATAGAATTCGCCATTGAGTTGATACCCGGAACTGCACCTATAGCTAAGAGGCTGTATAGGATGCCTCCTAAGGAATTAGCAGAGCTCAAGAAGCAAATTCAAGAGCAGCTCGAGAAGGGTTTTATACGCCCAAGCTCATCCCCGTGGGGAGCCCTAGTGCTCTTCGTAGATAAGAAGGATGGAACCCAGAGGATGTGTGTGGACTATAGTTCTCTCAACGAAGTGACAATTAAGAACAAGTACTCACTGCCCCGTATAGAGGATTTGTTCGACCAAATGAAGGGTGCCTGTATCTTCTCCAAGATCGACTTGCGGTCAGGATACTTCCAAATGAAGATTAGACCATCAGATATACCCAAGACAGCATTTCGGACATGATATGGATCTTACGAGTACACCGTCATGTCATTTGGATTGACGAACGCGCCTGCGTACTTTATGTACCTCATGAATAAGGTCTTCATGGAATATCTGGATAAGTTCGTTGTAGTGTTCATCGATGATATTATGATCTACTCGAAGGATGAGAAGGAACACGAGGAACACTTGAGGCTTACGCTGCAGAAATTGAGGGAACACCAATTGTATGCCAAGTTCAGTAAATGTCAATTCTGGTTACGGGAAGTTTCTTTCTTAGGCCATATTATTTCCGGAGGAGGAGTATCAGTTGACCCAGGGAAGGTGAGTGATGTGCTTAAGTGGGAACCACCACAGAATGTTAAGGAAATTCGGAGTTTCCTTGGAATGGCTGGATATTACCGCCGATTCATCAAGGATTTCTCCAAGATAGCCAAACCTATGACCGAATTACTCATGAAAGGGAAGGCATTCCGATGGACTCAAGCTTGTCAGGATAGCTTTGAGGAGTTAAAGAAAAGGTTGACAACAACCCCAGTTTTGGTATTGCCGGATGTAAGCAAGAGTTTCGACATCTATTGTGATGCATCAAGACAAGGACTTGGGTGTGTATTGATGCAAGAAGGCCAAGTGGTAGCTTATGCATCGAGGCAACTAAAGAAACATGAGTTGAATTATCCTACACACGACCTTGAACTCGCAGCCGTGGTACACGCCTTGAAGATATGGAGACTCTATGTATTTGGTCACCGATGTGAGATTTATACGGATCACAAGAGTCTCAAGTACATATTTACGCAAACGGATCTGAATCTGAGGCAACGCCGATGGTTGGAGCTCATCAAGGATTATGACGTGGGAACGTGAAGAAGACCTGAAGGCAGAATTCCCGCATCTTTTCTCCACGCTGTCGAATCTCGAGGGCGAGATTCACTGTAAGGGGGTAGGTTTGTAACACCCTCAATTTTTGCATCATGCATTGCATACATGATCATGCATTAAACATTAGTAGGATGAAAAGAAAGATAATAAAAGATAAAACATACATATATGGTGTAGCAAAGGAAGAAATAATAAATAATAATTATAGCCTAAAACATGTATTAGGGAATAAATATAAAATAATAATAATATATAAAAAGAAATATGTAAATAAATTATATAATAATAAATATATATATAATAATAATAAATAAATAAAATGAATAAGATAAATAAAATAAATAAAATATAAATAATAAAATATATAATAATAATAATAATATAAAAAGAAAAAAAAAAAGAGAAAAGAAAAAAAAAGAAAAAAAAAAGAAAAAAACAAACAGCTGCCGGCCAGGTCAAACGGCCCAGCCGGCCACGCACCCCGCAGCCCCGCACAGCGCGCCGCCACGCGCCCCGCCTGGGCCCCGCCCACACCGCGCCGCCTGCCGATCCCGTGCCGCGCGTGACGCACCGCCCGACGCCCTGGGCCCCGCGCCTTGGTCCCCGCACGCCGCGACCGACGCGCGATGCCCCGACCCCACGCCGTGCCCCGACTGAGTTGGACGCGCGCGCCCGCGCGCGACGCCCCGTGACCGAGCCGGTCCCTGATCCAGCAATGCCGCGCTCTATAAAACGACCGAGCCCCGTAGGTGTTTTCCCGATATCGCAGAAAACCGCCGCCGCCTTCCGAAGAAACGCCGCCGGTACAGAAGGCAAAAGGAGCCAGAGAACAGAGGGCTACCGTAGGAAAGAAAAGGAAGAAAAAAGACGGGAAGGAGAGGAAGAAAAAGAGGAGGGCGCCACCGTTCGCCGGAGACCGTCGTCGCCACCGCGTCGCCGTCGTCGTGCCGCCGGAGGACCTTGCGCATCTACTTCGTCTACGCATCGTCCCCATCCCGCGATCATCGAAGCCATCGCATCTACGGTAGGCCATGTTCCCGATGCGAATTTTAGCGACCATATTGAATCTAATAGACGTAAATTGATCGTAGTTGCGTCATATTTTTATTTTCAGCAGCATTAATCCACCCTAAAACCCCCGTAAACTCATATGAACTAGTCGCATCTAATTAATAAATAACCGTAGTTAATTAATTATTGAATTGTGCATGCATACATGTCATTGCATGTTGATTATTACGTGTGCATCATATAGAATTGTATGTATTTTCTTGTATGTATGATCACGCATAGAGGATCGTGCTCAAGAGGCCACATACGAGGATTTCCAGAACCAAGACTTCGAAGTGCTTGGGCAACCTATCCGCCGGAACAAGGCAAGTGTCCTTGAAGCATATTGATCCTGTTTCTAAAATAAATGTTTTGTTTGCAAACTGCATGCTTGTGTCAAATTGATGGGAATCCTATGGTAGGAAGTTTACTAGTTTTGTTTGACCACCCTTGTCACCTGGAATATATGGTAGGGAGTCGGGAAGGGCTTTTTACCTTTTTGCTTCGCTTAATAAATTGGGATGGCGAACAACACTACACATTTAATTATGCATCAATGATATTCTGGTTAATATGAACTGGTCAATACGATGGGTGATCTAAGCAAGCCTGGTATGTGGATGGGTTGGATGATATGGTGGTTTGCTTGCTTTAGATCTAAGGATTGGTTCATGCGAGAATATGCCAGGTCAACAGTGCCACCACAAGGCCAAGTATGGGTGCGGTGTAGCTGAATAATTAGGAGCGCTGCTAGTATTGTATGGACCATTGGATGGCCCGGGGAATGGGAGTCGAGGAGGGCTACCCTGGGATCCGCATGGCACACGAGGGGGCCCGTGGGTGGGAGAATGGAGATTCAAGCCTGCTGGTGAAACCTTAGTGGGCCCGTACATACTAGTAGTCCCTTTTGAAAGGCTATTTTGTGATCTCTTGGCCACACACCTACAGAAGTGTGAGATGGCATAATGGAGGTTTCTTAGTCATCGAAAGGTGATGAAATCACAAACATGTGGGTAAAGTGGTACAAACTCTGCAGAGTCTATAAAAACTATCATGATAGCCGTGCTCCCGGTTATGAGCACCTGAATGACCTACATGATTAGAATTGGTTGGTTTATGGTTATGGGTTGGTAATGGTTATGGATGGTTTTTGGCTTATGGTTACGGATATGAATTTGAGTTATGGTAACTGGACATGGATAATGATGATGTTGGCAATAATTGGATATGGTTTATATTATGTTAATATGATGGTTATGATGGGATTGTTTCACATAGACATAGTATAATGCTTTTCAAATGTTTTACTGTACTCTTCAACACTTAGCCATTATTACATTCGTCATTTGAATAAGCCACATGTCATACTTTCCACACTTGCTGAGTACGACATGTACTCACCCTTGCCATCCCCCCCCAACAACTACTGGAGACAATTTGGAGTACCCTGAGGATCACGTGGAGTACTAGGTTGCGTACCGCCGTCAATTGCCTGTGGATTGGAGTCGTGCTGTTTATTTTATTTTCTGCTGCATTATTTAGAGTTTTATCATTCGTGAACTATTGGATTATTGTAATAAAGTACTTATTTAATAGTTAAGACGTGGTTAAATTCTGTATATCGTTTGTGATGCAACCGTATATGTGTGGTGAACTTCCTGGGCACACATATGCGTTACGCTTGGTTCATATTCGGAACCGGGTGTCACAGCGTCAGAAATACTTGTTGGTATTTCTTAACACCACAGATCATCTCCGGTAAAGAGATGAGATCCGCAAGCGCACAGAAGATACCGTTGTAGCATTTCACCCATGAGTATTCCCAAGGGTATCATATTTATCCCAAAGGAAGGCAATGGAGTAAAGTATATACTACTCTTATGGTCAAGCTATGGGATACTAATCAATTATCCGGACAGGGGGTAAGTTGATAATAGGGGTAGTGTGACACACACCTAGGCAATCTATTCTAAAGGGTAAATGGGTCCTAGTGGGAGATTGGATTAAGAGTTAGAGAGTTGCTCCTACAATGCTTCTAATACATATACATAGCCTAAGGTAGATACTAATGGTCATGTCAATGATGAATTCCTATGCAATGCTATTCAACACATCGGGCACAGGCTTACCCCTAGCAATACTAGGGCGACTCCCGCCAAGAGCCCGTGGCATAGCCGAACGTGGAGGATTACAAAGGACAGATAGGGCTGTCACCACCTACTGCCTACCTCTTCAATCCGTGGGTCTACGAGACATCCAACGCTACTTAAATACCCTAGCACCATGCTATTATACTAAGAAAATACCTTAAGAGCTGCAACACAAGCCATCCTAAGGTAGTGAACTAAATCATCGTTGAACCAATGTTGATTGCATAGCATAGTTATTCATATTAACATAATCATATCATAACTACATAGACTATAGTGGGGGTCTATAGTGTTTATGACCATAAGATGTGATCATGAGAGTACAATCATAAAGACTATACCTTCCACTTACATGGACTCCACAATCAAACAAGAAACGCTTTGTCCAAGTATACGTATAAAAGAAGACTAAAGATAATATCTTTATTGAGCACAAAGTCACAAATACAAGAAGGAATACATGAGACATACCTTTCCCAATGTGGAATTCGGAAGAGAGACTCCTTCTAATCCTTTCCTAATTTGGACTTGGGACTAGAGGATCTCCTCTCTACATCCTAACTCCTCTAAGACTATGGAAGATAGTGTATACAATAGAATGATGCCCAAGTGGTGTGTGTTGAAGTGAGGGGTATGGGGTCCTATTTATACTAGTGTTGAGGTCGGTTCCTGCCACTAAAAGCGCGCGAATCAGTCTCATTGTCTCCAGGGAGCCGAGAGGAGCCAACATGTGGAAGTTGACCGCGTTTGGCGCCAGGACCAGGTCGGTCGACCCCCTGGTTCGGCTGACTAGGTCAGGGCTCCAAACGGCCCGTACTTCCTCCAGTGGCTGCCAGGTGAGTCCATTGACTAATATTGGTGCTACACTGTTGGATGGCCTCAGATACTTCTGTTTGTGGGCCATTTGATCCATGTGGTGCCACGTGTCGTCGCCTGATTGGCTGGGATGATATTTTATAGGATTGCTCCCCATACGTTTCCTCAATTCCTGTATAAATATCTGCATACACATATTTCTCCAAGTACAAGTGGAAATAGGTCAAGTAGAAAGGTGATGTGTGCAAGAAATGATCAATCCTTCACATACTTGAGTTATATTGACGGCTGAAATTGGTATATAACAGCCGTCAACAAACTCCCCCAAGCTTATCCTTCGCTCGTCCTGAGCAATGTCAAGACTTTAGGTTGATGGTCAGTAGTTGCTACAATGTTCTACCTTTCAAAAGTACCAAGTGCACAAAAAAATACTCTACCTAGTATTGCAAAAAATGGCTACGGTACTTCACCCTTCTTAAGTCATTAAGGGAGTTATGCCTTCTCTTATTCATGGGTAATTGAGAGATAGAATAGCAAATGGAGCAAGCATAGCCTAGATATCAAGTTCCACTTAAATTCTGGGGAGATTCAAATTAGATTATAAGTACCTCAATTTATTCTCTCAATCACTCCTTTGTGTATAGTGGAAATATGTCCTCACCAAGGCATTATGCCTATACTATTCCTACTCACATAATATTGCTAAGTCAAAAGAGCAAGCCTTAGGAGAAATCAATTCAAACTATTGAATCAAGACTTGTGCATGTGTGATGGAATGGAGGTGGATGTGGAAACATTGAGATGACTCCTTTTGATGTGGACTCTCTTTATTGCAAGGATGAAACACGACTACCTTTTTTTATGCTGATGGAGTAAGCATATTATTTCTTTTTTTTTCTCATGCTTATGATATAAGCATGCATTTTCTTTTTATTTTTCTTGTAGCCATGTCTTCTACTCCTTTTTATGCAATAACTTGAAGAGAGTGCTAACTATGAATAGCATGGAGTTTCTCTTTTTATTGTGGAATGGTGGATATGATGGAATTTTGCTTCCTTCTAGTGTATAGGTATAGCATGTGCAAGTGAAGTCTTGAATTCAAAAACAATTGAATGATTTCTCACATAGGTCTATACTAGTTTGACTAGGCTCAATGTGAAAGCAAATACCATGTGCATAAGGTGTTGTCTATGTATGAATATCATATGGCTTTGGTAGGTATTTCCAATCAAATGAGGGAAACTTAAATCTTGATAGAATTTTTCTATAAATATAAGTTTCACTTTTAAAATTGGAATAGCAGCCCTATTACTAATTCAAATCTCCCAACAACCTAGAAGTGGATTAAGCTTTTGCTACCCACAATTTCTAAATCAAGGCAAAGTTAATTTTAGCCAATTTAAGCAATATTCGGAGAGTAGCAAGTTGTAAACTAGGGACTTAGGAAAAATAAAACAGAGCAACTATTCATCATTTCATCTATGTGAATTCAAAATCATTCTTACCGCACATCTTTATTTGATAAGGAAAGCAAATCTAAGTTCCTATTTTTATGTTTTTGTTTTTTTAGATGCATGGTGGATGGTGGATGAATGTAAAGTAAGTATGCAATGGATGATTTGAAATAAAATGCAGTGGGTGTGATACAAGTTACCTCAAGTGGGGGTCCTCCCCCAAGCTTATTCTTGATCAAGGTCTGTGATAGGGGTTGAAACCCTAACGACGGAGGTAGGCCATAAGTTGGCCTATCCTTGTTGCAGCGTGGCTTTGACAATGGAGGGTTGAGTGTTGATTGTTGTGTTGCCTCCCATGGACACCATGAGTGTAGTTGAATATAGTGTTTTCGATGTTGATCGTCCGCACATCAGGGTCTCCATGTGTTGGGTGTGATTTGTCATTCCTTGGCTAGGATAATGATAACCTTTAGATCCAAAGGAATGACGTGCACTCAACATACATTGAGTATGTTTCGTCATTCTTTGGCTAAGGTTTATCATATCTTTTTGCCATAAGGGAGTGACATGTGCCCAACATGAATTGGGTATGATCAGTTGTTCCTTGGGTAAGGTACAACATACCTTCTAGCCACATAGGAACAACTTGCACCCAATGATGGTGGCAAATCCCTTGAGCTTGAATGAGTGCTTAGAATAGTTGAGAGCATAATGCTCTCACCCATTCGTGGCAGCCCATTGGTTGCTCATGGAGGTTTCCCATTTGAAATATCTAGCCTCGTATAGTTATGATTGACCTTTGAGCATAATTTCCGATAGGTAGCAACCATCCTCATTTACTCCCTGGCCAAGAGATGTTGAAATGGGATCCTCTAGGGAACCCAACAATCAGCTTTTTGAATGCCTGCATAGTAATATTACTCCTGCAAACTTCCTCTCTTAAATAGAGAGGGATGGTTAGCTCCCGATACTTGTACAAATGAATGTTCGGGTTAGGTAACCGAACTTTCATTTGTACATACGGGGAAGAACAAAATCAAAGATGCATTGGTTCCAATGTCAAGTGTACCCATGATCAATGTGTTATTCATTGATAAGAGTGGAGCTTTATGGATAATTCATGTTGCATATTTTCTAAAGCTCCTACTCATAGCAATGCATGTGATAGAAATATACTATATGGATCCCTACATCTTTTAAAGTTTATAACCATCTTAGATTTCAAGAGCAAATTTTATCATTTAGACCATGACAAACAAGATTCTCAATTTTATCCTCCTGAACTTCACTAGGAATTTAAAATTTAGTGACTTCTCCAAAAAATACAATTCAATTTTAGAGCAAGGATATCACTAATTCCTAGGAGTTTGAAATCTAGTGACACCATCTATGCATGAAGCTCAATTAAAAATTATGGCTGTCACTATGCCCAAGTTTCTATATGCCAATTCACCAATTAAGTCATGCCCAAAAGTTTTATTTTCTAAACCTAGACAAAAAATGACTAAGTCTACAAAACAATGCTTAAAGGATTCTGGGTACTTGTTTTAGATTTTTCCAAGTAAGGTGGGATTTCCTTTTGGAGATCCAAAAGTCAATACCCACACTTACTCTTGTGAGGATGCATGAAAATTAAATGATGATAAAGTGTCAACCTTCCTCACAAATGCAAGCAAATACATTCAATTCTATGGCAAACCAAACAATGAAAAATTATAAACTCATACCTCATTTGAAGAGCAGTTGGTGATGAAGGTCTTTGTGTGAGAAAGTCACAACCTTGATTTTCGGCGTAGGCTTGATGGTTGATGTCAAATGCCAAGTTGAGATTGGATTTGGCAATGGATTTGGTTCTGGCTCCTCCATTGGGTCATCATCTTGAACATTTCTCTTCCTAAAATGAGTTTGAAAGAGAGAAGTGTTCTCAAATCCTCCCGATGGTGACTTGAGCTTGATGAAACCTTCCACTTTCTTGCCATACCACCTCTTCACAATTTTGACCTAGTTGCACTTTAATCAAGAACACACAAAACAACTCGAAAACGGGTTATGTTAGCCAAAAGAAAATTGAACCCAATTTTCAAATTGTCTTGCCCAGCTTGAAATAACTTGTAAATGCAATGAGGGTCAAAGCGAATCTTTTTGGTTTGAACTAGGAAGATAAATTCAAGTGGTCATGCACGTAGTTCATATACAATTAAATTTCTCCACTAATTCAAATTTTAGTTTTATGATGGTTGGAAATTTTACTTTTCAACATGCAAGTGTGGAATTTCAAACATGCAAATGCAAGGGTTGATGCAATTTGGAAAACAAATATGAGATAACTACCAATTAACCTATTGGCAAGGACTCATCGAATTTTTGAAGTCCGGTGACTGATAACTACCAATTAACCTATTGGCGAGGACTCACTGAATTTTTAAAGTCCGATGAGTAGGACTTACCTCTGTTCTGTTCAGCGTGATGATTTGTTGTCCAATCCCAGAGTTGAAGATGTGGACGATTTCTTCTGTTTTGACATACCAAACTCATTTGGCTGTCATTTGGACATGTGGGCCACATGGTGGCCCTAGCCTCTCCGCGTTGTATTGATATAGACATGTTTTTGTAGCGACGGGTTCTCCCTCTTGAATGTATTCCTTCATGAGCATGGTGAGGCTTTGTCCTTCTTAGGGGTGCCACTCTGACCATATTAATATTCCATTGAATCAACCCATACCTTGATCATGGATCAAAGGCTTCCTTGGGCATGATGACATGTGGACTCCACAATCAAACAAGAAATGCTTCATCCACAATGTCACTTGCCATAGGTTGAATGGGTTTGGTCGAAGTGTGGGAATCCCAACAAGTGATGTGGGATATCTTGGACTTTGAATGCTCCTTAAGTTCTTGTCCTTGGCCAAGATATTCATGTGAATGTTGTCTTGATTTCTGCTTGGCCAAGATACTTCAAGGTAGGCTAGTTGAACTTAAATCCCTTGGAAAGCCATAGTCTCCTTCAATACAAGGGTGATGTTAATTCCACCCTTGACCTCCTTGTGAATGGTAGCCATTGGAGTTGTTGTTTGAAAAAGGCCCTCATGGGTCTTAGGGAAATAATTCCCACGCATCCCATGATGACATGGATTTTCACAAATCATGTGAATATCCACGACTTGGATTATCCAAACAAATCTGCAACGACTTGGATATTCATGACACTTCAATGGGAGGTGTAGTTCCATGACTAGCATATCCACCGTGTGAAGTGGTGTGCATGACAAGCCATGGGAACTCGAGCATTCTTCAATCCACCCCTTGAGTGGAGACTTTCTTCTCATCCATGATGAATGAGAATAGGACTCCTTCAGCTCCAGCATGAATGTGGTCATGGATTGGTGGAGCCAACCCATGACACGAGTGTTGGATGAAGAGCCAACTATCCACCCCATGGTGGAGGCAACCCAAGAAGAACTTCTTGGAGCCTTCCCCAAGCTTGGGTATGGATGACTTTGGCTCCTATTGAAAGCTGAAATTCTCCTGCAAAAGGCAATGGTGTTGCCTAGCGGACATTTGTTGAGGTACGTCTTAAATCATCTTGCAGTTTAGCACTTGCGTCCTTGTTGGCCATCCCATACAATGGGTTGGACAACACTACCCTGTTTTCACACAAAGGAGAAAACAAACAAGGGTAATCCAGTCTAATAACTTTTAGTACCTATAGCTTAATCACAAGTGATAGCTATCCTTCACTTCCTTTGCCTTCCCCAGCAACGGCGCCAGAAATGCTTGTTGACGGCTCCTAAGATATACTAACAAATCATCCCCGACAACGGTGCCAGAAATGCTTGCTGGTATTTCTTAACACCAGAGATCATCTCTGGTAAAGAGATGAGATCCGCAAGCGCACGGAAGATACTGTTGTAGCATTTCACCCATGAGTATTCCCAAGGGTATCATATTTATCCCAAAGGAAGGCAATGGAGTAAAGTATATACTACTCTTATGGTCAAGCTATGGGATACAAATCAATTATCCGGATAGGGGGTAAGTTGATAATAGGGGTAGTGTGACACACACCTAGGCAATCTATTCTAAAGGGTAAATGGGTCCTAGAGGGAGATTGGATTAAGAGTTAGAGAGTTGCTCCTACAATGCTCCTAATACATATACAGAGCCTAAGGTAGATACTAATGGTCATGTTAATGATGAATTCCTATGCAATGCTACTCAACACATCGAGCACGGGCTTACCCCTAGCAATACTAGGGCGACTCCCGCCAAGATCCTGTGGCATAGCCGAACGTGGAGGATTACAAAGGACAGATAGGGCTGTCACCACCTACTGCCCACCTCTTCAATCCGTGGGTCTACGAGACATCCAACGCTACTTAAATACCCTAGCACCATGCTAGCACACTAAGCAAATACCTTAAGAGCTGCAACACAAGCCATCCTAAGGCAACAAACTAAATCATCGTTGAACCAATGTTGATTGCATAGCATAGTTATTCATATTAACAAAATCATATCATAACTACATAGACTATAGTTGGGGTATATAGTGTTTATGACCATAAGATGTGATCATGAGAGTACAATCATAAAGACTATACCTTCCACTTACATGGACTCCACAATCAAACAAGAAACGCTTTGTCCAAGTATACGTATAAAAGAAGACTAAAGATAATATCTTTATTGAGCACAAAGTCACAAATACAAGAAGGAATACATGAGACATACCTTTCCTAATGTGGAATTGGGAAGAGAGACTCCTTCTACTCCTTTACCAATTTGTACTTGGGACTAGAGGCTCTCCTCTCTACATCCTAACTCCTCTAAGGACTATGAAAGATAGTGTATACAATAGAATGATGCCCAAGTGGTGTGTGTTGAAGTGAGGGGTATGGGGTCCTATTTATACTAGTGTTGAGGTCAGTTCCCGCCACCAAAAGTGCGCAAATTAATCGTCATTGACTCCAGGGAGCCGGGAGGAGCCATCACGTGGAAGTTGACCGCGTTTGGCGCCAGGACCAGGTCGGCCGACCCCCTGGTTCGTCCTACTTCGTCAGGGCTCCAAACGGCCTGTACTTCCTCCAGGTGGCTGCTAGGTGGGTCCCATTGACTTATATTAGTGCTACACCGTTGGATGGCCTGTATACTTCTGTTTTTGGGCCATTTGATCCATGTGGTGCCATGTGTCATTGCCTGATTGGCTGGGATGATATTTTATAGGATTGCTCCCCATACTTTTCCTCAATTCCTGTATAAATATCTGCATACACATATTTCTCCAAGTACAAGTGGAAATAGGTCAAGTAGAAAGGTGATGTGTGCAAGAAATGATCAATCCTTCACATAATTGAGTTATATTGATGGCTGAAATTGGTATATAACAGCCGTCAACACTTGGCTTCTACTACTTCGTGAAGCACAAGAATTCTCCCTTGAAGTACTTAAAGGCATTCCCCTCTGGGAAGTGGGACGACTGGATGAAGGATTGGGTGATTGTCAGCATGGATCACCATGACATGCTGGCGCTGCCCGAAAGCCACCCCAACATCAACACTGGAGCATGGGAAGTAGTCCCGGAGCTGTCCAAGGCGCACAACCCCATTTTGACACGGATCCGGCAATGCGCAAAGGGAGGAGTGACTCCACGGAGTGATTACGAACTTCCTATCAAATTGGTGGGCTCCGCTAAAGAAGAGAGAATGGCATGCATGGGCTTTCAGTGGAGTGATGGACACCAACTGGATTGAAACTGATCTCGAGTCTAATTTGGATGAAAAGGCTTTGAAGCTTCATCTTCAAAAGCTGCATCACGGAGCAATCCATCTGGATGGCCTGACCCCCTTGGGGGAATTCCTTAGTCTCAACATGGTTCCGGAGTTTAGGACGGAATTGCGGAGGGGGCTACCGGAGCTTGATGACCTGGGCTTTGTGTAGAAGCAAAGAAATGCAGGGCTCTCCATTCCTGGAGCTTCGAAGAGAAGAGCCCCTGTTGCTGTGAGCTAGAAGGAGGCTGATATCAGCAACGGTAAGGGCAAAGAGCCTGCTGAACCTTCCAGCCGGAAGAGGAAGCAGAGGCATGCTGATTGGAGCTCCATTAGATCAACTCTGACACCAGCAATGCCCCCACCTCGACCAAGTCCAACTTTGGTGGCAAAATATTCTTCGGATCCGGCATCCGCAAAGGGCGCTGGCTCCAGCGAGTCGACCCCAGCCCTAGTGCTGGCTGCGAGCTTTAGGTTCGGGGGTCCTTTCGAGCTGAGGGAGGTCCCAACTGAGGCAACGCCGACGGAGAAGGAGAGCTCCAGGCCAAAATCCGGAGCCTTCGCCACACCAACTAAGGTGGGCTCTGTCTCCGGTCGTTTGAAGAAAAAGTTATGTGCCGATTGGAGCGGCAACGTCCCAATGTAAGGGCTGTCAGCTTAACTTGAGTTGTAGTATTTAATCTTTGTTGTTTCTTGAATTTTGTTTACTCTGCTTCTAAAGTGTCAAAAGAGGAGGCTGCAGCTCCGGTGCCCATTGCAGCGACAGAGACTGTGCAAGCTGAAGATCCCGCCTTAGCTCCTGCCTCGCCCCCAGCGGTGGTGGCGGACGACATGACTTCTCCGGCTCCGACTGTCGTGGAGACAAGTCCAGTGCTGGCAACCAAAGTTCCAGTGGTAGCGCTGGACCACGTGGAAGAAGTGCATGAAGGAGCTCCGGTGGTTTCAGAGTCTATTGAGGAAGCTCTGGCATCAGTGTCGGATGTGGATGAAACTTCAGCTAAAGCTTCTATGCTAGCACCGAAAGTGATAGCTCTGAAGGTGACTATGTCCGAGCGAGCGCCACCAGAGGATCTGGTTGTGGGTCCTCCACCTTCTGGGACTACAGTTGAAGATCCAGCTGAGGGACCCTCTTGATCGACTCCGGAGGTAGAAGTTCCCGCTACGGGACCTTCCTCAGTTGCGATGGATATTGATGAGCTCCCAGAGATTGGCCTCAGCGATGTGGAGCTGTCGAAGAACACGCTCGTGCCGTGGGATCCGATAGTGATTGTAGAAGACCTTGGAGCTTGCAGATGCTCCTCAGGCTGCCCGGGAGCCAATTCCCCTAGCGTTGTCTATTGACAATGCCTGCTCAAGTATCCGCCAAGTCCAGCTTGCCTTCGACTATGAACATAAGACTCTCGAAGAAGAGCGCGACACCCTGGGGTGCTGGCGCAACAGGCTTTTCTTCGAGACCAAGCTGACGCAGTCTCGGCTGCCAGACCAAAAGAAGTGGGTGGCCAAGGAGAAATCCCGGTTGGCGCGGTTAGACCGCGTGCTCAATGAGAGAGAGGCCATGATCAAGGACCTCGATGAGAAGACCACGGAGGTCTACGAGCATGCTAAGGAGGCCAATGAAGCAGCCGACAGCCGCTCGGAGAGCCTCGACGAATTGAATGAGCAACATCTCAAGCGCTGGGAAGCTCTCGATCAAAAGGCGGATAAGCTCCTAGAGAAAGAGGAAGACGTGGGAGACATGGTCGTCGATGAAATGGAGACAGAAGGAAGGTCCCTGGCCAAAAACGTCGCCGAGTACGTGCTGACGGGTTTCAAAAGCTATGACCCCCAAATGTCTTTAACTCTAGTGTTCGATGGACCCGTTACCTAGGAGGAAGAAGCCGCCAGGGCCAGCGTTCAAGAAGCTGCCCAGACAGTTGCCTCATTTTTTAATAGGAACTCCAATAGTTAGGACCTTTCCTTTTTTCCTTCATCTTGTAATCCTCACATTTTGAATGAATGGAATCTTTTTGAATTCCATTTTTGTGTGTCTTCAATGCATTGCCTTTGATCTCATTGGCTCTCTGGTAAATGCGCACAATTTGATTACGAACATGTACCAAAAAAATTGACAATGCTTGAGGACTTTACTGCAAACTCGTTGCCCAAATCATAGCTCCAAGGTTCGAAGTTTACTTCCGACATCTCCAAGGACCCTTTGTTACATTGACAGCGGGCCCCCTGGGAGTTTTCAGAACTTGGTGGCGTCGACGGCGCCCACTATCAACGCATAGAACGTCGACGGCGGCCCCCCTAGGAGTTGTCGGAGCATGATAGCTTCGACGGCGCCCACTATAAACTCATATAACATCGATGGCGGGTCCCCTGGGGGTTGTTGGAGCTTGGTAGCTTCGACGGCGCCCACTATCAACACATAGAATGTCAACGGCGGGCACCCTAGGGGTTGTCTGAGCTTGGTATCTTTGATGGCGCCTACTGTCAACGCATAAAAGTTGACGGCGGGCCCCCTGGGGGTTGTCAGTGCTTGGTAGCTTCGATGGCGCCTACTATTAACGCATGGAATGTCGATGGGGGCTCCCTGGGAGTTGTCGGAGCTTCGTAGCTTCAACGACACCCACTATCAATGCATAGAATGTCGACGGCGAGCCCCCTGGGAGTTGTCGGAGCTTGGTGGCTTTGACGGTGCCCACTATCAATGCATAGAACGTAGACGGCAGGCCCCCTGGGAGTTGTTGGAGTATGGTAGCTTCGACAGCGCCCACTATCAACGCATAGAACGTCGACGGAGAGCCCCCTGGGGGTTGTCGGAGCTCGGTAGCTTCGACAACGCCCACTGTCAAGGCATAAAACATCGATGACGCGCCCCCTGGGGGTTGTCAGAGCTTCGTAGCTTCGACAGCACCCACTATCAACATTTATAACGTCGATAGCGGGCCCTCTGGGGTTGTCGGAACTTGGTAGCTTCGATGGCGCCCACTATCAGTGCACAGAATGTCAATGGCGGGCCCCATGGGAGTTGTTGGAGCTTGATAGCTTCAACGGCGCCCACTGTCAATGCATAAAACGTCGACGGCGGGCCCCTTGGGGGTTGTCAGAACTAGTGCTCCGGCAGCATCCACCATCACCGAGAAAATTGTCATCGAATATTCATTTTTCCAGTGCATAAGAAAAAAGAAAAGGAGTTAAATTCGTCCTCTTGTCTATAACTTATTTGCAGCTTATTATCCTTCTTTGAATTTTAGATCCTAAGGAATTTAACATGACAACATAAGTGTATTGATGAAATCTCTTTAGGTCCAAATGCATTCCGGACCCGTCCTACTTGGACTTACCAGGATATAGGTAGAGTGGCGTACTTAGGGTGCCTGACTTGTCTAAGTCAATAGCACACTCCAGACCTGTCATTGGCTTTGGTTTTCGGGCGAGTAGACCATGCAGCAATGCTAAGACCCAAAAGAAGATTAACAATATAATTCATAAATCACATGAATACCCTAGACTAAGTTTCAAAGGCATTGCACAACATTGTTATATACAAGAACATAACAAAGTAATGAGCTTGTACAAATGAAATGCATGTAGAGTCTGTTCGTATAAAATGTTTCTCATTAAGGTTTGGATTACAGGGGAAGACAAGGACACACTTAAAGTACAATGACGAAGTTAAGTGTGCTATTCATCTTGATCTAACCCATGGAGGGTAAAGACACACCTAAAGTATAGGACCAAGTTAAGTGCGATAGGACCCTTCCTAACTCTGTCCGTAGACTATAAGAGATACAATTTGTACAAAAAGACTCACTTCCGTGTAGCTAAGCATAAAACTTACGGAGGTGCTCGATGTTCTATGGATTGGGAAGCTGAGTCCCATCCTCTGTCGCCAAGCGAACGCATCCGGGGCTTGAAACTTTGATAACCCGGAAGGGACCTTCCCAGCCTGGGGAGAGTTTGTTCATCCCTTCTCGGGTCAGTATTCTCCACAGACCAGATCACCTTCTTCTAGCTGCTGGTTGTGCACGAACCTTTGATGATAGCACCAGAGCGCCTAGCGATATCGTGCGTTCCTAACAGCTGCTTGGCACCTTGCCTTGTTGATGAGGTCTAGGTCTTCACGCCGGAGCTTATCCTGCGTGGCTTCTTCGAAGGTCCAAACTCGGAGAGACCTCATGGTGATCTCTAGAGGAAGGACTGCTTCAGCTCCGTACAACAAGAAGAAAGGTGTCTCTCTAGTTGCTCGGCTAGGTGTTGTCCTGCTAGCCCACAATGCAGACGGAAGCTCCTCTATCCAGTTGCCATCATGTTTCTTCATGTAGGATCGAAGAGCACGTGAAAAGCTACTAGAGGGGGGTGAATGGTAGATTTAAAACTTTTTCAGCGGAAGTAATGAAAATCCCTCGGCAGAAAATTGATCTGTTAAAGAAACCATGTGTACAACTGATCTTAACGTGTTCAACCATGATAAAAGTATTATATCTTATAGAAAATCAAGTCACAAAGACACGACAACAAGAATCACGAAAATCCATCAAGAAAAACTTAAGTTATGACTAAAAGATTGAACAAAGGTGAATCTATTCTACCAGAGAAAAAAACAGATCTACAACACTGCAAAGGAACTCATGTAGATCCAAAACCACAAATCCAATGATTGTGAAATTTTTACAGATGATAGATAATCAAGTTGAAGACAACACAAAAAGAATCATGTCAATTGGATCTATAAACCTCGAGTTATGATAAAACTACCTAAGAAAGGTAGTGCTAAGCAGAAACTCGACGAGAAAGACTTGACAGAAACAAGTCGGACGAACAAGGCACAAAAGCTCCTTTAGACTACGAATTTTATTGATCAAAACACAAAAGGAACAGCTCCAAAGTTGTGCAGCACGAGCTATGGCCTCCCTTGCTTATATAACCAGCCCTTAGGCCCAATCCTAACTAGGACTCAAATCTAACTCAGATTCAACCAAAACTTTCCATAACTGCTCAAGATTCTTCCATACATAGATGGAAGCAATCTTAAGACATCAAAACACCTTAGAAACATATACCACACTCCTAAAACAACCCAACTTCGTGACCCACAGGAAATCCTATCATAACCAACTCAAATTATTAAATATTTGAGTCAAACCCGACTCAGCCGCAGCCTGAGTCCATAACCTAGACGGTTGGACCTATCCAACCAATTTTTTACGTCCACATCTCTTCATCACGCCTCGGAACCATGTAGACATGTCCATGCACTCCTTGCACACGTGCAAACACCTTCCAACGACGTCCACGATACTTTCATATGCATTATTCTTGATCCAAACATGTTGTGCGATCTCCCAATCAACTCAACCACAATTCCTCCCGAACTTGGTTGGTGAACCTCATCTTCTCCCTAAGACTAGTTCAATGGATCCTGTCACTAGCATTGTCTTGAAATCAAGCAACACCTGCACATGAACAAACAACCAATACTTCCAAGCACAAGTCCACGACTTGACTCTCGTTAGTTCTGATAACCACAACACCTCACGTGAGCACCTCACATAAGCATGTTGCAAACCATAGCAAAAAGATATCAACCATAACCATCAAAACACACCAAAAACTTAGTAAAAGAATACTAAGCAAACTTTCCATAGATGTAAAGCAAGTTCGAATCATTTCAAAGTAAAAGCATAACCATTGCAATCTAGCTCTGGACCTTGCCAAAACTAACCGGATCTTGAGCTGGAGCTTACCAAAGCTAGCAGGACCTAGCGCTGGAACTTACCAAAGCTAGTAGGACCTAATGTCGGAGCTTACCAAAACTAGTAGGACCTAACACCGAAGCTTACCAAAGCTAGTCGAACCTAGCTAACATAAGTCGGACCTTGCATTGAACCTTGCCGGAGCTACCCAAAATAAGTCGGACCTATCGTCGGACCTCGAACCTAGAGTTGGACCTTGTTAAAAAGGTGTTTTGGTAGTATTAAAAACTTTTATCGTTGAAGCCAATGTATTCAGCACACATAGGTCTCAAAATCTCCCCCTTGATGAATGTACTAGAAACACCACTTAAAATCCGAACATTGGATTACTCAAATGAAAAGTTTTGAAAACAATTTCTCCCCCTTTCTGAAAATCAAATGAGATAGAAATAAATTTCTCTCCCTATACATATTTCTCCCCTTTGCATACTTCTCCCCCTTTGACAATGTATTCAGCAAGGTACACAAGAGAAATTTTAATTTGTTATGAGCACATTATAACATATACATATAAAACAAAGCTCATCCAGGTGATATTATCAAGTAACTTACACTATCACAAAAATGAGATACATAAAGTAGTGTAAGCCATGCTAGAGATCAAATGTAATTTTCAATTTAAGCAAGTAATGATCTCACAAACTTAACTATTTCAAGACCTGAAAGCATGACACTTGTTGCTACAATTTTTTTCTTTTAAGCACAAATTTTGATCATATGAAATTTGCAAGAGATTATATGTGCATCTGCCTTATTCTAACCAACCAAGCCAAGCAAAGCCTATATCATTTGACAATAAGAAGCTTAAGGACACGGTTTTAGTCATACACAACTTCTTCAAGTTCATATCTAAGTGCAATGATAAGCCATCTCAAAAGAAGAAGTGTGATGCATGCCTATTCTCTTGATCTTTTCTCATTTTTTTCATTTGAACATAAAAACTCAACATGTGAGTTGCTTACTTGATTAATTCTTTATGATTAAAAGCACATGTGAGCATGCAACAAGTTCAAAACAGCTAGAAAGTTCGATCATGACCAGATTTAGTGTAAGTAATTATTCCCATTACTAATCATCGCAAAAATTACAAAATGTATAACATGAGTAATGTAGTAAGAACTTTCAGCATGTAAAAGGAATTACAAAGTCATATATGTATGAGATACTATGCTCATATTATTTTTATTTTAGATTCACACATAGAATTCCCATGTTTCAAAGCTCCCCCTAAATTTAAGCCATTAGGATGCATAACCCCTATTTCACTACGAATGAAACAAAAATGAGTGAAATCCAAAGGTTTTGTGAAAATGTCAGCCAATTGTTGTTTGGTATCTACGTGGTGAAGCACAATGTTTCCTTTTTCAACATTATCACAGAGAAAGTGATACCTAATGTCAATGTGATTTGTTCTAGAATGTTGCACGGGGTTTTAAGCAATCCAAATGGCACTAGTGTTATCACAAAACAATGGGACACTATCTAGATCTACCCCATAGTCCTTAAGTGTTTGAACAATTCAAAGAATTTGTGAGAAAGCGCTAGCAGCAGCTACATATTCAGATTTGATTGTGGATTGTGCAACTAAGTTTTGTTTTCTAGAGGACCAAGCAACAAGAGAATTACCAAGAAAATGACAAGCACCCGAAGTACTTTTCCTATCAATCCTACAACCCCCAAAATCAGCTTCCGAAAAAGCTTTCAAAGTAATGGTTGAGGAAGAAGGAAGTAAAATGTCAAATTCTTGAGTTCCATGTAAGTACCCGAGAATTCTTTTGATGGTTTGACAACACTACAAGGATTCCACCCTGTTGCAATGATTGTACTGCAACGAATACTAAATTGTTGCAGTGAGCTTGGTCTTTTGCCACGATTCACTAGTTCGTGTCATTAGCATCTATCGCCACGGAATACGATCGTTGCATTAGGATTTGTTGCCACGATTCACTAGTTTGTGGCATTGGGATCTATCGCCACGAATATGTTGCCATGATTCACTAGTTCATGGAATTAGCATCTATTGCCATGGAACACGACTGTTGCATTAGGATATGTTGCCACGATTCACTAGTTCGTGGCATTAGGATCTATCGCCACGAATCTGTTGCCACGATTCACTAGTTCGTGGCATTAGCATCTATCGCCACGGAACACGATCATTGGATTCGGATCTGTTGCCACCATTCACTAGTTCATGGCGTTGGCATCTCTCGCCACGGAACACGAGCGTTGCATTAGGATCTGTTGCCACGAATTACCGGTTTGTGGCGTTAGGATCTATTGCCATGGAACATAATTGTTACATTAGGAACTTTTGCCATGAATTACCGGTTCGTGATGTTAGAATCTATCTCCACGGAACACAATCATTGCATTAGGAACTTTTGCCATGATTTACCAATTCGTGGCGATAGGATCTATCGCCACAAAACACAATCGTTGCATTAGGAACTTTTGCCACAATTCAACGGTTTGTGGCGTTAGGATCTATCGCCACAGAACAGAATTGTTGCATTAGGAACTTTTTCCATGAATTACCGGTTCGTGGCGTTAGGATCTATCGCCACGGAACACAATCGTTGCACTAGGAACTTTTGCCACGATTCACTTGTTCGTTGCATTAGGATCTATTGTCATGAATTACCGGCTCGTGGTGTTAGGATCTATCGCCACAGAATAGAATCGTTGCTTAAGAACTTTTGCCACGAATTACCAGTTTGTGGCGTTTGGATCTATTGCCATGGAACACAATCGTTGCACTAGGAACTTTTGCCATGATTTATCAGTTCATGGCATTAGGATCTATCTTCACAAAACACAATCATTGCATTAGGAACTTTTTCCACGATTCACCACTTCATGTTGTTCGGATCTATCGCCATGGAATAGAATTGTTGCATTAGGATCTGTTGCCACGATTCAACAGTTCGTGGCGTTAGGATCGATCGCCACTGAACACAGTCATTGCATTAGGAAGTTTTGCCACGATTCACCAGTTTGTGGCGTTAGGATCTATCTTCACGGAACACAATAGTTGCATTAGGAACTTTTTTCACGATTCACCGGTTCGTGGCGTTAGGATCTATCACCATAGAACAGAATCATTGCATTAGGATCTGTTGGCACGATTCAATAGTTCGTGGAGTTAGGATCTATCGCCACGGAACACAATCGTTGCATTAGGAACTTTTGCCACGATTCACCAGTTCATGGCATTAGGATCTATCATCACGAAACACAATCGTTGCATTAGGGACTTTTGCAAAGATTCACCAGTTTGTGGCGTTAGGATCTATCGCCACGGAACACACTCGTTGCATTTGGATCTGTTGCCAGGAATCACTAGTTCGTTGCATTAGGAATTTTTGCAGGAGCATCATTTCAAATTCTGGGTATTTTCTAAAGAGGTGGGATTATTCAATATCAGCTTGCTTCTAAGCTTGCTACTAAATAGAATAGCGGCTTCTATCTTTTCAAAAAAAAATCAAAAAGTTCACGTGCAGAGCTAGCTCACACAGTACTTATATAAAAAATCATCATCTTCGGTACCCCCCCCCCCAATATTGGAGGTACAATACCATCATTGATATATGTATCGTCGTCATCGTCATCATCATCTTCATTTTCTGATGGAACTCTATGTGCCTCAAACTGATCACATGTTCTCATTTGAAGAGCAAAAGCATCCCCGGTTGCTCCCTCAATGTCATTCCTAGCCCATGCGGTCCTATCCTCATTTATGTGTGGCATATTGATATTAGTAAGTCGTCGATCATCAAATGTCTTAGCCTCCATCGTCTCAGTGACATTATTTTCATTGTCTCCAGGGGCATGGCAAAAAGGTTTCGTGGCTTCGTTTTAACAACTATAGCCCATTTAGGTTGCTTCACATTTCGAATGTAAAAAACTTGTTCTGCTTGGGTGGCTAGAATGTAAGGCTCATACTTAAATTGAGAAAGAGTAGTATCAACATCTATCATTCCGTATCGATCCATTTTGTAGCCTCTGCTTTGGCTCTGACCGGAACGAGGCCGATTAAACCAGTCACATTCAAATAACAGAACCTCTTGATTTTTTTTCAGAATCAAAAGAGAATAGTCCTTCTGGAATAACACATAGTCATTGACACATACATCGATCTTTTCGTAGCCCAGCCCGAGGTCACGAACAACCTTCTGAACTTTATCAAATGTATTAGGAATGCAGTGGCCCTCTAGAATCACATATGAGAATAGTTCAAGGATCAACTCACACGCTTTTTTGCTCAAACCAGTTAAACACTTTATCTGGAACAACCTGACAATGAAGGATAATTGGGTCACCTTCTCACAACCTAGATACAAATCATTTTTGGCATCATTTAATAAGTCATAGAATACCTTTGAACACCCAGTTGTCTCTTGGTGGTTTATAGGAGTTTGTGGATCATCAACATCTGCTGAAGTACCACCATGATCAGTGCCTCTAAGCAGATTGGACAACATATTTTCCATAGCATCATCATCATAAATTATCTCCTCATTATTTGCTGATTGCTCAATATTTTTCTCAACCCATTTTTCTCCATGGTGTACCCAACAAGTATAATCAAATGACATCCCATTACGAAGCAAGTGAAGACGAACTTCCTTGCGTGTCCCAAGGCAAATATTACAACATTTCGTGCAAGGATAAGGCTTAGTTTGTTCTTCACGAGTGCCCTGGAATGCTGAATTTAAAAATGACTTCACTCCATCCCGCCACTCCTTGGTACGCCTGTCTTTTCCCATCCATGTCTTATATTCTAACATCGCTTCATACAATTCAATCAGCGTATCTGTAAGATTATAGAACTAAAATAACATTATGTGAGCAATTGTACCTAGCGCTGTTGCTCCTCCACGTGCGGCTGCTGGCAGATGCTCCTCCACGCCGGTGGCTGGCGGATGCTCCTCCAAGCACGTTTCGTACAATCGGGAGATGGGCCGTTGTGGATCAAAGGGTCCCGCAGGCACGCAGCCAGGACAAAGCGTACGTGAAGCTATCAGAGTAGGCCCAACACTACGCTGGGTCGCTTGTTATTCGTGGGCCGAAACTGCGCTGAGTCACTTTGTATTCGTGGGCTGAAACTGCGCTGAGACGCTTGGTGTTCATCCCTATGATGCGTGAGCCCATCTACAGGTGTGCGTCTGGCTCTGGCAATTTGTTATCTAAATAAGTTAATGTAGCAATGGTGGTGGTATCCCGATCAAAATAAAGCATACGCATAAAATCTCTTGAACTGCATCAACATAGTGATATAAACAAGAATTAAATACTATGGTAGATATAAACATCGACGGAACCAAACAGTAGTGTTCAACGTACCATTCCAGGCAACAAACTAATCGACAGAACTAGCTGTTACATAATCCCGAATAAACACAAAATAAACTAATCGACACATCTAGTCAGCAACACTTCCCATCAAGCAGTGGTAATAACTTCTGGCCACATATAGGAGTAGTGGTAATGATGACACCGCGTATAGGGGCATTGGGCCAGTGGTACATTGGAGTTCTACCTATCTTTTTCTAACATTTTTCTCGTCCTTTATTTTCTTTTATCTCTGTTCATTGTCTCCACTTTTCCTTCCAGTTGTCACTACCTATTGCATTTTCCTCTTACTGCGTACTAGTACTATATACTACTTTACACACCACTTTGCAAGCCCCGCTATGAGCGATCTCCTCTGGCACCTCCAGTAGCTAAAGTACCTTACCGGCCACTTTAGAGGCTACCGACGGTGTGGAGGGTCGTTCATTAATAGAGAATACAGATAGAACAGATAGTTCACTAAACAAACAGATAGAAAAAATAATAGTTGGAACAGACGAACAACATAAAACATTACTACAAAACAAGAAAAACGACATCATGAAACAAGAAAAACAACATCACAACCTTATATGTAAATAGCCCATACCGGATAACACCTCACGGCAGAATGCGAAATGCTCATGTCTAATCCTACAGTATTCACTACAGAAGACCTTGCAGCTGCTCTGCCCTTGCTTCCCGCAACCGGCAACTGTACACGGATCAACCGCCTTGTTGGGCAGCAACACCATCAGCGGTCTTGGAGGCGAATGCGGATGCGCCCATGTCAGATTACGGATTTCATCCAGGGACTGAATCTGACACCGCGTGCACTCATTGTTGGTCCTCATGATGGCGACGGACCCGGACGCTTTCTCACTGATGTCAACTTAGCCTTCGACCTACAGGATATACTCGACAACGTCGCGGGCCCCGCGGTTGGCAGCATAGCGGAGGAGGCAAAGGACATAGGCCGCCTCCATGTGGCCGGCCTTGGCCGCCAGGGCGAGAAACTGGGCGCCCTGGTGCACGCGATCGACCGCGAAGACGAACTTGAGCCCGGTGACATAGCACGCGTGAGGGTGGCCGACAATGGCCAGGTTCTCCATGAGGGCTTTGTATCGCCCCGGGTCGCGACACATCCTCCGGGTCACCCACTCCAGCGCCACGCGCCTGCCCACAGCGCCATCACAACACGCTGCATGCATGGCCTTGCAGGTGGCACACAGACTGGAGAGGTCGTCCAGGGATTGCAGGGAGCTTTCGGCGATGCGCCCCGCGATCTCGACTGCAATATCATACGTGAACAGCAACTCCATAGGCTTTGGTGTCACCGTGCTGCGAAGGGAACCAATGAGGGTGCGCGTGGCTGAAAGCATCTAGGCCCCCATGAGTTATGGTTTCGGTGATTAATGACAACCATTGGATTTTACTAATGAATTTGTGAATGCAAGGTCCCCATAATCACTCAATCAAATGAAATAAACATGTTATTGGAGACCCATATACAATCAATGTATGAGATCAAATCAATTATGTGAAGACAAGAAGTGAAAACTCTTATGTCAAAGTCACTCAATCAAAATTGAAGACACTTAATGATTGACAATCATCAGAGATACATGTTCAACAAAGTCTAAGAGGTCATTTGAGCAAGACACAAAAATTCACTTAGAAACAACCCGAAGCAAACAAAACCAACTCACCGGATCAACCGATGATTCCTCAGAATAACACATTGGTCGAGTTGGTTTAGCTGAAGAAGAAGACCTCAGAACCAAGTACTCACCGGATCATCCGATGTGAATGGCTCAGTAACATCGGTCCATAAGTACAGTTTGCAAGGTCATTGGACCAAGTGTAGCTGTGACGCCCGGTTCCGAAAATGAACCAAGCTAACGCATATGTGTGCCAAGGATGTTCAACACACATACACGAGTGATTCACAAATGATAAACAGATAATTACCACAGCTCAAATTATTAAATAAGTGCTCTTATTACATAATTCATTATATCCTCGAATACAAGATCTAATGAATATTAATGATAAGTTCAACTAATGCAGCGGAAATAAACTAATTAAGCAAATAAGCAAACTAAGCAAAAGGGATAGCGCAGCTCCATGCAACACCACAGGCAAAGCTGACGGTAGACACGGCCTAGAACTCTGCATTATCACCATTAAACTCACAATTCTGACCTGCAACTGTTGGGGGGGCATTGCAAGAGTGAGTACATGTCGTACTCAGCAAGTGTGGAAAGCATGACATGTGGCTGATTCAAATGACGACAATAATAATGGCTAAGTGCTGAAAAGTACAGTAAAACATTTGAAAAGCAATGTATCATATTTATGTGAAGTAAACCCATCATAAAACATGTAACCATAATAGTACCAGTCCATAATTCACCATTACCAATAACCATAATCAATGTCATAAACCATAACCATAACCATAATCATAATATCAACCATATCAATTACCAGACCATAACCATTATCAAACCATAACCATCCCAAATCCCAATTTCCCTCTAATCATGTAGGTCATCCAGGCGCTCATAACCGGGAGCACGGCTATCATGATAGTTTTAATACTCTGCAGAGTTTGTACCACTTTACCCACGTGTTTGTGATTTCATCACCCGTCGGTGACTAAAGAACCTCCCTTATGCCAATTACACTTCCTTTGGTGTATGGCAAAGAGATCACAAAATAGCCTTTACAATAGGATTACTAGTCTATTTAGACCCCACTGAGGTTTCACTGGTGGCGATGCCTCCAACTGAGCACATCTTCAACCAAGGGCCCCCTCTTGAGCCATTCGGATCCCAGGGTAGTCCACCAATCATCAACAAACCCAATCCAACTACCCCTTCCCCGAGCATCCACAATGGTCCAAACAGCACTAGCAAAGCCCTAATTAATCAGCTACGCCGGACCCATACTTGGCCTCGTGGTGGCACTGTAGTCCTGGCTTATTCTCGCATGAACCGGTCCTTAGATCTAAAGCAAGCAAACCACCATAACATCCAACCCATCCACATACCAGGCTTGCTTAGATCACCCATTACCATACCATATTGACCAGTTCATGTTAACCATAATCTCATTAATACATAATTAAATGTGTAGTGTTATTTTTCCATCCCAATTAATTAAGCGAAGCAAAAGGTAAAAACCCTTCCCGACTCTCTACCGTATATTCCAGGTGACAAGGGTGGTTTAACAAGTCCAGTAAACTTCCTACCATAGGATTCCCATCAAATTGACACAAGCATGCAGTTTTGCAAACAAAACATTTATTTTAAAAATAGGATCAATATGATTCAAGGAAACTTGCCTTGTTCCGGCGAATAGGGTTGCACAAGCGCTTCGAAATCTTGATTCTGAAAATCCTCGTGCACGATCTCTTGAGCACGTTCCTCTACTCGTGATAACACATACAAGAAAATACATACAAATCAACATGATGCACACACATTAATCAACATGCGATGATATGCATGCATGCAAAGATCAATTATTAATTTACTACGGTTGTTTATTAAGTAGATGCGAGTAGTTCATACGTATTCATACGAGTTTACGGGGGTTTTAGGGTGGATTAATGCTGCTGAAAATAAAAATACGATGCAACAAAAATCAATTCACGTCTATTAGATCTAATACGTTGCTGAAATTCGCATCGGGAACATGGCCTACCGTAGATGCGATGACTTCGATGATCGCGGGATGGGGACAATGCGTAGACGAAGTAGATGGCGCAGCAGTCCCTCGGCGGCACGACGATGGCGACGATCTCCGGCGGACGGTGGCACCCTCCTCTTTTTCTTCCTCTTCTTCCCCTCCTTTTTTCTTCCCCTGGCAGCGGCTCTGGTCCCTCTGCTTCTCCTCCCTACCGGCGGCTAGGGCTCCTCCCTGGGCGTCTCTGGCGGCGGCTGTTTTTTTCCTGGAGCTGGGAAAACCTACGAAGGCTACGGAAGTTTTTATAGGCGGCGGAACCGCGTGGGCGAACGGGAAAATTGGGCGGGCGGCTGGCGCACGAAACGCGTGTTTCGGCGCGGGAGTCGTCGTGGGGTGGGGCCGGGCGCAGGCGGCATCGGGGGCGGGGTTCGTACGCGGGAGGGAATCGGGGGTCGGGGGAGTCGGACGCGGGGGCGGGCGCCGAGCCGGGGCGGGGTCGGACGCGCGCGCGCGCGGGAGTTGCGTACGCGGGAGCAGGAGGGCGCTTGGGCGTGGGACCCCGGGGCGCGGCGTGGGCGAGCGGGGTGGGACGCGTGGAGGCGGGGCCCGGCGGGGCAGCGCTCGGCGCGCGACGCGTTGCCGTGTCGGCCGGGGGCCAGGCGGCGGTGGGGCCTAGCGCGGGGCCAGCACAGGCGGCGGGTGGGCGCTCAGCGCGGGAGCCAAGGCGGCGGGGGTGGCGTGCATCGGGCGGCGGGCGTGCGGCGCGCAGGCGCGCTGGTGGGAGGCGGGGCCCGGGGCACATCGGGGCGCGGCTGGCGCGGGGGCCAAGGCGGCAGGCGGTGCGGGGCCGGGGCGCGTGAGCGCCGGTCGGGCGCGGGGCCGGCTGGCGGCTCGGCCGCTGGCCAGCAGGTGGTGGGTTTTTTTTTCTCTTTTTTTTCTTTCTTTTTTTTATATATATTATTATTTATATTTTATTTATTTTATTTACCTTATTCATTTTATTTATTTATTATTTTATATATATATACATATTATTATATAATTTATTTATATACATTTCTTTTTATATATTATTGTTATTATTTTAGATTTATTCCCTAATACATGTTTTAGGATATAATTATTATTTTCTTTTTCTTCTTTTGCAACACATATATGTATGTTTTATCCTTTTATTATCTTTTTTTTATCCTACTGATGTTTAATGCATGATCATGTATGCAATGCATGATGCGAAAATTTAGGGTGTTACAAATCTACCCCCCTTAAAGTGAATCTCGCCCTCGAGATTCGATAGCGTGGAGAAAAGATGCGGGAATTCTGCCTTCAAGTCTTCTTCACGTTCCCATGTAGCTTCGGTTTCCGTATGGTTTTTCCATTGCACTTTGCACCAACGGATACTCTTATTCCTTGTGAATCCAAAACAATGAGGTTGGCGGAGAAGTCTACCCCCCTTATTCTAAGGCTTACTTTTGGACATCCTACATTTGTCCTCATCTCTCCTCCAGGAGACTTAACCAACAGAGTAAACTTCATATGAGAGATAGGCAAACTATATTTGGCAACATACTTCGATGCAATGAATGAATGCGATGCTCCAGAATCAAATAACATAGTCGCGGGGTTGGAGTTGGCGAGAAACATACCAATGACCACGTCATCCGCTTGTTGAGCATCCTCCGTAGAGACATGGTTCACGTTGCCACGAGCAAAATTCTGTTGTCTACGGCCTCCTTGTGGTTGTCCTCCATTGGGTCTTGGGTTTCGCCTCGGCGCATTGTTTCCTTGACCAAGGCCTGACTTAGGACATTGATTCGCAAAGTGTCCAGCTTCTCCACAAGTATAGCACCTCTTAACTCCACCAGAATTATTGGGACGAGCTTGGTTTTGAACATTGGCTCCAAGAAAATCAGCACGAGGTGCATAAGGCATTGCTTGCATGATAGGGCGCTGCTGCACAAACTGAGTTGGGTGTGGTGCATAACCAGGGCGTTGAGCAGGCTCAGAAGAACTGAAGTAAGGTGCATTGGGTGGTGCAAGGCGAGGGCGCACATTACTTCCTTGTTGCTGTCCTTGATATGGTGCCTTCCTCTTGATTTCTTGCTCCATCTCACGGATCTTGTTCTCAACCACAATTGCTTTGTCCACAAGCTTCTGAAAATTTGCATAGTCACAATTGAGCAATTTCACTTGGATCTCATTGTTCAATCCTCTCATGAACAAATACTGTTTCCGGCTGTCCCGACTAACATCCTCAGGCGCATACCTTGAGAGTTGAGTGAATCTATTGAGATATTCACTCACGCTTGATCTTCCTTGCCTCAAGTCTCGAATTCTTGCCTCTTCAAGATCATAACACCTTCCGGCACATAATGAGAACGGAAACTCTCCTTGAATTCCGCCCAGGTAATTCTCTCTTGGTTCTCATGAGCATTGCAATAAGAATCCCACCAATCTGCAGCTGCTCCAACTAGTTGATGAGAAGCAAATAGCACCTTCTCCCGGTCACTGCATTGAACAATGGCTAGCTTCTTCTCCACGGACTTGAGCCAATCATCCGCATCCATAGGGTCTGCGGCTTGAGCAAAGGTTGGCGGCCTAGTCCTCATAAACTCTCCCAATCGGTTATGAGGAGGCGGGGGTGGCGGTGGAGGCATGTGGGGCTGATTGTTGATATTATTGCCAGCCTGCAGCTGTCCCATTGTTTGTATCATGGTCTGCATGAGCTGGTTTTGCATAGCCAATAGCTGCTCAATGTTCATAGCTCCATGAGCAGGTCCTTGTCCATTGTTGTTTTGAGGTACTCCATGGTTCTCCTCCTCACCATTGGCATCCCTCTGGTTGCGAGTTCTCACCATCTAGAGAAAAGCAATAGGTAAGAATTTAAGAATGTCCCCAACTAAATGCATCAAGGGATATGAAGCTAACCAACTAGCTATACTAGCCTAGGTGGATATGGCAATGCTAAAGCATCCCAAAATCCTCTATTAAGCACACAAGCAAACAATATATATAGCAAACAGAACTCCAAGCAAAACACATCGATTCCTGAGTGCTCCTATGTGCTCTAAAGTGTCCATTCTATCTAAGCTGCGTCCTACGGTCAACCTGTGGCTCTGATACCAATCTGTGACGCCCGGTTCCGAAAATGAACCAAGCTAACGCATATGTGTGCCCAGGATGTTCAACACACATACACGAGTGATTCACAAATGATAAACAGATAATTACCACAGCTCAAATTATTAAATAAGTGCTCTTATTACATAATTCATTATATCCTCGAATACAAGCTCTAATGAATATTAATGATAAGTTCAACTAATGCAGCGGAAATAAACTAATTAAGCAAATAAGCAAACTAAGCAAAAGGGATAGCGCAGCTCCATGCAACACCACAGGCAAAGCTGATGGTAGACACGGCCTAGAACTCCGCATTATCACCATTAAACTCACAATTCTGACCTGCAACTGTTGGGGGGGGGATTGCAAGAATGAGTACATGTCGTACTCAGCAAATGTGGAAAGCATGACATGTGGCTGATTCAAATGACGACAATAATAATGGCTAAGTGCTGAAAAGTACAGTAAAACATTTGAAAAGCAATGTATCATATTTATGTGAAGTAAATCCATCATAAAACATGTAACCATAATAGTACCAGTCCATAATTCACCATTACCAATAACCATAATCAATGTCATAAACCATAACTGTAACCATAATCATAATATCAACCATATCCATTACCAGATCATAACCATTATCAAACCATAACCATCCCAAATCCCAATTTCCCTCTAATCATGTAGGTCATCCAGGAGCTCATAACCGGGAGCACGGCTATCATGATAGTTTTAATACTCTGCAGAGTTTGTACCACTTTACCCACGTGTTTGTGATTTCATCACCCGTCGGCGACTAAAGAACCTCCCTTATGCCAATTACACTTCCTTTGGTGTATGGCCAAGAGATCACAAAATAGCCTTTACAAAGGGATTACTAGTCTATTTAGACCCCACTGAGGTTTCACCGGTGGCGATGCCTCCAACTGAGCACATCTTCAACCAAGGGCCCCCTCTTGAGCCATTCGGATCCCAGGGTAGTCCCACCAATCATCAACAAACCCAATCCGACTACCCCTTCCCCGAGCATCCACAATGGTCCAAACAGCACTAGCAAAGCCCTAATTAATCAGCTACGCCGCACCCATACTTGGCCTCGTGGTGGCACTGTAGTCCTGGCTTATTCTCGCATGAACCGGTACTTAGATCTAAAGCAAGCAAACCACCATAACATCCAACCCATCCACATACCAGGCTTGCTTAGATCACCCATTACCATACCATATTGACCAGTTCATGTTAACCATAATCTCATTAATACATAATTAAAGGTGTAGTGTTGTTTTTCCATCCCAATTAATTAAGCGAAGCAAAAGGTAAAAACCCTTCCTGACTCTCTACCATATATTCCAGGTGACAAGGGTGGTTTAACAAGTCTAGTAAACTTCCTACCATAGGATTCCCATCAAATTGACACAAGCATGCAGTTTTGCAAACAAAACATTTATTTTAAAAATAGGATCAATATGCTTCAAGGACACTTTCCTTGTTCCAGCGGATAGGGTTGCACAAGCGCTTCGAAATCTTGATTCTGAAAATCCTCGTACACGATCTCTTGAGCACGTTCCTCTACTCGTGATAACACATACAAGAAAATACATACAAATCAACATGATGCACACACATTAATCAACATGCGATGATATGCATGCATGCAAAGATCAATTATTAATTTACTACGGTTGTTTATTAAGTAGATGCGAGTAGTTCATACATATTCATACGAGTTTAGGGGGTTTTAGGGTGGATTAATGCTGCTGAAAATAAAAATACGATGCAACAAAAATCAATTCACATCTATTAGATCTAATACGTTGCTGAAATTTGCATCGGGAACATGGCCTACCGTAGATGCGATGACTTCGATGATCGCGGGATGGGGACAATGCGTAGACGAAGTAGATGGTGCAGCAGTCCCTCGGCGGCACGCGACGGCGACGATCTCCGGCGTACGGTGGCACCCTCTCTTTTTCTTCCTCTTTTTCCCCTCCTTTTTTCTTCTTTTTCTTCCCCTGGCGGCAGCTCTGGTCCCTCTGTTTCTCCTCCCTACCGGTGGCTAGGGCTCCTCCCTGGGCGTCTCTGGCGGCGGCTGTTTTTTTCCTGGAGCTGGGAAAACCTACGAAGGCTACGGAAGTTTTTATAGGCGGCGGAACCGCGTGGGCGAGCGGGAAAATCGGGCGGGCGGCTGGCGCGCGAAACGCGTGTTTCGGTGCGGGAGTCGTCGTGGGGTGGGGCCGGGCGCAGGCGGCATCGGGGGCGGGGTTCGTACGCGGGAGGGAATCGGGGGTCGGGGGAGTCGGACGCGGGGGCGGGCGCCGAGCCGGGGCGGGGTCGGACGCGCGCGCACGCGGGAGTCGCGTACGCGGGAGCGGGAGGGCGCGTGGGCGTGGGACCCCAGGGCGCGGCGTGGGCGAGCGGGGTGGGACGCGTGGAGGCGGGGCCCGACGGGGCAGCGCTCGGCGCGCGACGCGGTGCCGTTTCGGTCGGGGGCCAGGCGGCGGTGGGGCCTAGCGCGGGGCTAGCGCAGGCGGCGGGTGGGCGCTCGGCGTGGGAGCCAAGGCGGCGGGGTGGCGTGCATCGGGCGGCGGGCGTGCGGCGCGCAGGCGCGCTGGTGGGAGGCGGGGCCCGGGGCGCATCGGGGCGCGGCTGGCGCGGGGGCCAAGGCGGCAGGCGGTGCGGGGTCGGGGCGCGTGAGCGCCGGTCGGGCGCGGGGCCGGCTGGCGGCTCGGCCGCGGGCCAGCAGGTGGTGGGTTTTTTTTCTCTTTTTTTTCTTTATATATATATATATTATTTATATTTTATTTATTTTATTTACCTTATTCATTTTATTTATTTATTAATTTATATATATATACATATTATTATATAATTTATTTATATACATTTCTTTTTATATATTATTGTTATTATTTTAGATTTATTCCCTAATACATGTTTTAGGATATAATTATTATTTTCTTTTTCTTCTTTTGCTGCACATATATGTATGTTTTATCCTTTTATTATCTTTTTTTTATCCTACTGATGTTTAATGCATGATCATGTATGCAATGCATGATGCGAAAATTTAGGATGTTACAGTAGCACCGGATCATCCGATGTACAGAGAAGCACACATCGGTCGATTACTCCAGAAAGCATCAAGATTGAGAAAATTCTGGAGGAAGAGCCACCGGATCATCCGATGAGAAGATAGGATCAACATCGGTCTAACAACGGTCATATCTGACACAATGACGTCAGCAAAAGTAACTTGACCGATGATAACTAAAGGGGAGACATCGGATCATCTGGTGTTCACAGTAAAGTTCTGTCAGCCTACTTTTCCAATGGCTATTTCGGGGAGGCTGGCTATAAATACCCCCTAATCCTGTCATTTCGTCAAGTCTTGATCACCAGACACCATAAACACATCCACAAGCATTCAAGACCAAGAGCAATCACTTCCACACCATTTTGATCATCTATACACCAAGATTTAGGCTAGAACTAGCTAGAGAGAGAGCTTGTGTGCCACCATTCTGGGTGAGTGGACTCTCTAGGATAGTGTGAGAGCCTCAAGGGAGTGCCCTTGGTGTTTGTAACTGTGAGAAGACTTCCGGATCTTGCTAAGGCGTGTGTGGAAGCCCGGAAGGTCGAAGTTGTACAAGGCTTGAGCTCAGCCTTGCCAAGGGAGGCGAACGGAGAGGAATAGTGAAGATCCTCATCTCGGTGACTTGGGTGTGGCAAAACCCCTTGGTGGGTGCCACAACGTGGATGTAGGAAGATCTTGACGATCTTGCCGAACCACGGGATAAATCCTTGTCTCCTCGGGAGTTTGCATCCTTCTCCTTTGCCTTACTTTTATGCATTTTATATTCCGCGAAGTTTCTATCTACTAGAATGCATAGATAGTTTGCGTAGGGAATTGGGCTTTAGAAATTAAGTTTCATTGCTTAGAATTTTTCGAAGAAAGCCCAATTCACCCCCCCTCTTGGGCATTCGGTCCTTACAATTGGTATCAGAGCAAGGTTGCTCATAGGATCATTCTAGCTTCACCGCTAGAGAGCTAAAATGGCCAAGGTTGGGGGTTCGGTTCCTATCTTCGAGGGCAAGAACTTTGCCTATTGGAAAGCACACATGCGCGCTTATCTTGAGGCTATAGCTCCCGAAGTATGGGAAGCGACCCACGCGGGGTTTGGAGAACACAACTATGTTGGTGATCAAATTAAGTGGGATGCTAAAGCTAGGAATGCAATCTATGAATGTATTAGTCAAGATGTGTTATCTAGGGTTGCTAGCAAGGAAAAAGCTTGTGAAATTTGGGCTTGCTTAATAGAGATTCATGAAGGTTCTTCTAGAGTTAAGGAACTTAAATATCACATGCTTAAAGCAAAATATGATGAATTTAAGATGCTACCTCATGAAAATGTCAATGAGATGTTCTCTCGCTTAAATGTGCTTATTGAAGAAATAAATGCTCTTGACATTGCTTCTCTTGGCAAGGGACTCATCAACCGCAAGATCCTCATGCTCCTCCCCAAGCCAAAGTACAACATCATCAACTCCATGCTCCAAAAAGAGTCACTTGACCACATTGAAGTTTCGGAGCTCATTGGAGAAATACACGCTCATGAGATGAGTGTACTTGGGATGATGGAGCAATCATCTTCAAAGACAATTGCCCTAAAGGCCTCCACCAAGAAAACAAGCCACAAGAAGAAGAAGGTGGTTGAGCCTAGCTCAAGTGAAGAAGAACAAGCATCAAGTGAAGATGATGATGATGAGATTGCGTTGATGATGAGAAAGTTCTCACGCTTGAACTCCAAGATCACTAAGAAGGGATACACATTTGATCCTAAGAAGAGAGCATTTCTACCAAGGAGAGATGATCACAAGACTTGCTACAATTGTGGTGATCAAGGCCACATCTCCTATGATTGTCCAAGACCAGACAAACGAAGAGAGAACCACAAGAGCAAGCATCGCAAGCTTGAAGGAAGTGATGGTGATGAAGAAGAAGCCAAACCAAAGCCAAGATCCTTTGGGAAGAAGAAACATGACAAGGGCAAGAAGGCAAGGCTCTTCCCAAAGAAGAGAAATGGCCCACAAAAGGTGTTCATGCGTGAGGCAAATGAATGGGTCACCGACGAAGAAAAAAGTGATGAAGAGAGTGAAGAGGAAGAAGAAAGCTTGGCCGGCCTCGCCATCGCCAACAATGATGATGCACCTCTTCATCCACCACCCATGTGCCTCATTGCGAAAGGTAACACCAAGGTATGTGATGACTCTAGCGATGATGAGCTTTCCCCCGATGATTTAACTTCTTTGATAAATGAATATCATGCTATCATTAAGAGGGAAAAGAGTAAGGTTAAAGTGCTTGAAGAAACTCGTGCTAGACTTGAGAGTGCTAACCTTGATTTGCTTGACAAGTATGAAAGCATACTCAAAGAGCATGACACGCTCAAATCCCATGTCAAGCAAATTGAGGAAGAAAAGGCTAAAATCAAGATAGATAATCATGAACTTAACTTATCACACCAAACACTCTTGGAAGAGCACAACAAGTTAATACAAGAACATCAAACACTTAACCTTGCTCATGACATGCTTGATCAAGAGTTGAAAAATATGAAGAAGCAAACTCTTAATGATAAGATATCCATTACTTCTCATGCCACTAATGCTTTGCACAAGTCTTTGCCTTTGAAAGCTAATGCTAGGGAGAAGGACTTGTTGGAACAAATTGAGAGTCTCCGCACTAGTGTGGCTAGACTTTCAAAAGGGGAGGTCAAACACAAGGAAATCCTCTTCCAACAAGCAAAGGCCTTCAACAAAAGAGGACTTGGATCCTTCCCGGTGCCCAACAAAGGAAAGGTGCCCTCACCGGAGCTAAGAACAAGCTTCATCAAAGAAGTTGGTTCTTATTGCCAACATTGTGAGGTCACCAGTCACCACACAAGGGAGTGTACTCTTCCTAACCGACCCTCTCCCAAGCTTCCTACTAATTACAAATCTACTTTCAATGATCGCTATTATCTCTTAAGTAAAGTAGATGGCAAGGTGAAGGCTAGGTTCATTGGCAAGGACATGAAGGACATGAAGGGGAAGCTCCCCAAGCAACTTTGGGTCCCAAAGACACTTGTATCACACATACAAGGACCTAAGCTGGCTCGGGTGCCTAAAGTTAAAAATTGAATTCATGTGTGTAGGTGAACTACAAAGCCGGAAAGCATTGGGTACTCGATAGCGGGTGCACCCAACATATGACTGGCAATGATGGTATGTTCACCACCATAGAAAACCCCGGCAATCATGAACAAGTCACCTTTGGTGATAACTCTAAGGGAAAGGTAATTGGGTTAGGTAAAATTGCTATTTCAAATGATTTGTCCATTTCTAATGTTTTGTACGTTAAGTCACTTAGCTTTAATTTACTTTCTATTGCACAACTATGTGATCTTGGACTAACGTGCACATTTAGCAAAAATGATGTTGTTGTGAGTAGTGAAACAAGCCAAGACATAGTCTTCAAAGGATTTTGGCATGGACATCTCTACCTAGTGGACTTCGGCAACAAGAATGCTAGCTTGACCACTTGTCTTTTTACTAAGACAAGCTTGGGTTGGCTATGGCACCGACGCATAGCGCACATTGGAATGAGCAGACTCAAGAAGTAATTCAAGCTTGGGATGGTGACCGGCGTGAAGGATGTCACATTTGAGAAGAACAAGCTTTGTAGCGCTTGTCAAGCCGGGAAGCAAGTTGCTTCACACCACCCAATGAAGACAATGTTGTCAACCTCCAAGCCACTTGAGCTACTCCACATGGACCTCTTCAGACCGTCCACATATCAAAGCCTTGGTGGTAACCTCTATTGTCTCGTTATTGTTGATGACTATTCTCGCTATGCTTGGACTTTATTTCTAGGTGACAAGAGTGAAACTCCGGAAGTGTTCAAGACCTTTGCCAACTGCGCTCAAAGGGTATTTCAACTTCCCATCATCAAGGTCCAGAGTGACAACGACACCGAATTCAAGAACTACAAAATTGGGGAGTGGTGTGACCGCGAAGGCGTGAAACATGAGTTTTCGGCCACATACACTCCTCAACAAAACGGTGTCGTTGAAAGGCAGAACAAGACACTCATCACACTTGCAAGAGCAATGCTTGATGACTACGACACGTCGGAGAAGTTTTGGGCCGAAGCGATCAACACGGCGTGCCATGCCGCAAATAGGGTCTATCTACATCGACTACTTCAAAAGACCCCGTACGAGCTTCTCATTGGGAGAAAGCCCAACATCTCCTACTTTCGAGTCTTTGGATGCAAGTGCTACATCTACCACAAGAAAAGGCTCGGTAAGTTTGAAGAAGATGTGATGTTGGTATATTTCTTGGTTATGCATCAAACTCAAAAGCATATCGAGTATTCAACCAAACCTCCGGTTTAGTTGAGGAAAGTTGTGATGTTGAGTTTGATGAATCTAATGGCTCCCAAGATGAGAGTTTTGGTCATGATGAAATAGATGATGAGCCTCTACGAGAAGCCATGAAGAACATGACCATTGGAGACATCAAGCCGGAAGTTGAGGAGAGCCATGATCAAAGGGGAGCTTCAAGTTCCAACAACAACACCTCCATGGTACCTCAAGTTGACGAAGAAGAGAAGGATGATCCATTGCGGACTCAAGACTCACAAGCACAACAACATCAAGAAGAAGAAGTCCATGATCAAGTCCAACCACAAGATGAGCAACACGCATCACCTTCGCCATGTGCTTCACAACCACTTATGAGGCATGGACGCATCCCCAAGGCGCATCCAATGGACCAAATCATTGGAAGTCCGTCAAGGGGTGTAAGCACACGTTCTCGCCACTTTGCTTCATTTTGTGAGCACTACTCGTTTGTTTCGTGCGTAGAACCCACTCACATTGAGGAAGCACTCCAAGACCCAAATTGGGTGATGGCCATGCAAGAAGAACTCAACAACTTCATCCGCAATGAAGTTTGGGTGTTGGAGGAGCGACCCAAGGACAAGAACGTCATCAGAACAAAGTGGGTGTACCGCAACAAACAAGACAAGAATGGCGTTGTGGTCCGCAACAAGGCAAGACTTGTGGCCAAAGGGTTCTCGCAAGTTGAAGGACTAGACTTTGGGGAGACATTTGCCCTGGTCGACCGGCTAGAAGCCATACGTATACTTCTTGCCTTTGCATCACATTATAGCATTAGGCTTTATCAAATGGATGTGAAAAGTGCCTTTCTTAATGGTTACATTAACGAGCTTGTTTATGTTGAACAACCTCCCGGGTTTGAAGATCCGAGGAATCCTAATCATGTGTATAGGTTGCACAAGGCGCTCTACGGGCTCAAGCAAGCACCTAGGGCGTGGTACGAACGACTACGGGACTTCCTCATCATGCAAGGATTCAAGATCGGGAGGGTGGACACCACACTCTTCACCAAGGACATCAATGGAGATTTGTTTATTTGTCAAATTTATGTTGATGATATTATTTTTGGTTCAACTAACGAAGCTCTTAGCCATGAGTTTGGCAAAATGATGTCTAGGGAATTCGAGATGTCAATGATTGGAGAGCTCAACTTCTTCCTTGGATTTCAAATCAAGCAACTTCAAGAGGGGACCTTCATCTATCAAGAGAAGTACACCAAGGACCACTTGAAGAAATTTGAGATGGGAGATTGTAGCTCAAGAGGCACTCCAATGGCAACCAATTGTCATCTCGACGCGGATAAGGACGGTAAACCTATTGATCAATCTAACTACCGTTCTATTATTGGTTCATTACTTTACCTTATCGCATCTAGGCCTGATATCATGTTTAGTGTATGCTTGTGTGCTCGCTTTCAAGCGGCACCTAAAGAATCGCATAGGAAGGCGGTCTTTAGGATACTTAGGTATCTTAAGCATACCCCTAGTGTGGGCTTGTGGTACCCTAAAGGTGCAAAATTCAGTCTTGTGGGATACTCGGATTCGGACTTTGTCGGATGCCGCATGGATCGCAAGAGTACCTCTGGTGGGTGCCACTTGCTTGGGCGTTCCCTAGTATCTTGGTCAAGCAAGAAGCAAAACTCCGTCGCCTTGTCCACGGCGGTAGCGGAGTATATTGCGGCCAATGCATGTTGCGCTCAAATTCTTTATATGAAACAAACCCTTTTGGACTTTGGTATTAAACTTTGTTGTGTGCCTCTCCTTTGTGACAATGAAAGTACGGTTAAGATAGCTAAAAACCCCGTTCAACACTCCTGCACTAAGCACATTGATATTCGCCATCATTTCCTAAGGGACCATGAAGGTAAGGGAGACATCTCCTTGAGAGGTGTTAGGTCCGAAGAACAATTGGCGGATATCTTCACTAAACCACTTGATGAGAAAACTTTTTCTAAGCTAAGAAGTGAATTAAATGTGCTAGATGCAACGAACGTCATGTAAGAATGCACTTCATATAGGTCTTGCCTAACTCTCAAAGGATAGGGGTGAGCAAGGGTTAGCTTGGGATGGAGGTTTCTTTGGGTTTCCCAAGGTTTGGAGAGTGGTTCTCCCTGAAGAAGCCTTTGAAAGGTTCAAACTTGGCAAGATAGATTTATTGTATGCCTTGCATGATGCCTACCATATTGACTTACAACTTCTTGCATTATAAAATGTTTGGCATTGCATACGGTAGATTGTCACAAAGGGGAACCCACCTCATGAGAAAGAGACTTGTTTGAAATGCAATATCTCAACTCATATAAGGTGGAAAGAACAAAATGTTAGGTGCGTTAATGCCTAGAGGAACATGCTTCAAAGAGATAGAAGTCTTCATACTCTAGCTCACAAAGCATGGGCCTTACATTTTATTTGGATAATTTCCTTCCCATTTTCTTCCTTCGGTGTTCTATTTGCTTTAAGACCTAGCCAAGTTATTGGCATATTAGTATCTTTGAGGGGTAAGGGGTTGCCCAAAAAGTCCTAAGACATGTGTTTCTCATGGCTTGTTTGTTTGGTCAAAGGACATATATGGGATGTTATTGTTCTGTAGTCATCGGATTATCCGATTCCTAGGTCAATCCCTCATCGGATCAATTGGTGTTCAATCTCCAAGGACAGTTCAGTTAGAATCTCAAATGATCCGACGAGTTCATCCTGAAAAACATCGGTCCATCCGATGTGTACAATTCTGGAACTTTGGTCAATTCCACCGATGCTACGTCCTCCCTCGTCGGACCATCCAGTGTCAACATTCCATTGTTGAACACCCTTACTGTACCATTCGACCGATGATCCCATCCTTCAACGTCGGTCCATCCGATGACAACAGTACCTTTTTGAATATCCTTACTTTGGCATTCGACTGATACTTCTCATGTTCAACATCGGTCCATTCGGTGTTAAATTTACAGCTAGGGTTTGGGACCCACTATTTAAACGCCGTTTCGCCTTCGTCGTTTTCTCTCTCCCGATTCCGTCGCCAAATCACACCGCCGCCATTCCTCTCGCCGCGCCACCACCGACTGCCGCCGCCGTCGCTGACCTCCGGCTGCCGCCCCTATCTCCGGCCGCCTCCGTGCTCCCGCCGCCGCCATAGCACCACTGCAGCCGCCGCCACACCACCTCAGTCGCCGCCGTCGCCGCCGCTTCACCCAGCCGCCACCGCGCCTCCACCCAAGCGACGCCGCCGCCTCCTCCCGTGCACCACCAGCCGCCCCACGCGCACACATCGTCGCTGTGGTGCCTTCCCAAACGGTCGTCTCACCGCCGTTAGGGTTTCCGGTCGCCTCTATCGTCGTTCGGTGTGCGTAACTTCGTCAACCTCACTCTCGCGCATCACAATGGCTCGCGACAAGAAGAACAAGGGCAAGGCCATCGCAGAGCCGGCCGCGAAGAAGCAAAAATTGTCGAAGGGGGAGAAGAAGGCGTTGATGGCCGCTCGCGCCGCCGAGGAGCGTGAGCGTGGCCGAGGAGGATCGCTGAGGATCCGCGAGGCTCGTTCGAGGCAGCCTCTTGTGATCGATGACTCCGAGGCCGAAGAAGAGCCGGTAGAGCCTCTCGTCCACCGACGCTCAGCCCGGACCCGTGGGGGTCATCTCGCGGCAGCTCCACGTCCGAGACCGACGGCTGCCAATCATCGTGAGGACAAGGAGGCCTAGCGAGCTATCTACGAGATGGACACCACTGTCCATGTTGCTGAAGGAGTCCGGTTGACTGACTACCGGAAGATGAAGGCCAAGCAGCTTCGCAGACTCAGGTGGAGTGTGCTGCTTGAGGAGTGGTACCCGCAGCCCTGGGAAGCCCTTGTAGACAGTCGTTTCTGGACTGTGACGCAGGCATCTCTCTACGAGACTTACAGACGCCGAGGCCACAAGTTGTTCCAGCACAACTTCCTGGACCGCGATCAGCTCGCTCTGGCTGCCAAGACAGAGATTTGACCTTATTTCGAGAGGTACAGAGGTCTGGTGCAGCTAGTGTCCTATGAGAGGAGTGCCTACGTGGAGGATTGGGTCCGCCCTCTATGTCTCTGAGGGCAGAAGATCGATTGATTTCATGTTCATGGGACAGCACTATCACCTGATGAGGCAGACGCTGGCACAGCTGCTGGGAGTGGACTTGCACGACACCTGCGTGCATGAGAGGGTCTACGGTCAGGCAGATCCACCGAGGAGGCCGCTCACTGGAGGAGTGGCACCACCGCTGGAGGAGATTCGTTCCCTGTTTGGTCCCACTTTCTCTCCTGACCAACTGAGAGTATCGGCCTTGTTGACTCCAGCTGCACGCACAGTGCACCTCGCCTTGTGCCGCACGCTCCTGCCGAGGTCTGGCTACTTGGAGGGGTTCACCAGCTTACAACAGACTCTCCTGTTCTACATCATGAACAGGATGGAGTTCGACATAGTGGACGTCCTCATATGCGAGATGGAGGATGTGATCACAGACGGAGTGGGCATGATGAGGAAGCTCGCATATGGACACTGGATGAGCTACCTACTCACCATGATGGTTCCTGAGGGGTCCACCGTGCATGACCGCCTCACTGACGAGGGCGTCACACATTTCGGTCACTATCGTGCCCCATCTCCAAGAGACCGCCGCCTTGGCCATCCAGTCAAGCGTCAGGTCAGGGCTCGTCTTTTTGAGGATGACTGGTCGGACTTGGAGAAGGAGGATGAGAGGCTAGCTGAAGCAGAGGCACAGGGTGAGGACCTGCCGCACATATGGTCCGAGAGCGACACCGACGACAGTGTCGAGGAGTGCTTTCCACCTCCTCCCTCACCCAAGCAGCACGACGCGGAGGCTGGAGGCTCTACAGTGCCACCACCTACTCCAACTCCCGTCACTGAGGCACAGGTCACTCAGCCGTCAGAGCTAACTTCGCTCCTCCAGCAGATGGTTGAGCAGCAGCATCTGGACAGGCTGGCAGCTGAGCAGGCTCGAGCGGAGCAGGCTGCCTGTCTCCTTGAGCTCCAGCAGCAGCAGCAGGAGATGCAGCATCAGATCACCCGTGAGAGGCGTGAGGACACTGACCGGCTGACTGGACTCATCGACCAGATGCACCAGCGCACCCTCGACCAGCAGCAGCAGACGCAGCAGGCGATGATGGGCATCCTGGGGTTGATCACCAACCTCTACACCCAGACCGGGATTGCCCTGCCGTCGCAGCTGCCAGGAGTCGCTCCACCACCACCAGTCCTGGCTCCAGCTGCCGCTCCAGTGCTATCTACGCCAATTCCCTCCATCAGCATGTCTCCACTTCTGGCTCCTGGTGCTCCGATTCACTCCCCGCTGCTGGCTGTGACCCTGTTTCAGCACACGCCGGCCTCCGTCGTCAGTGCCCCTGTTCCAGCAGCTCCTACACAGAAGGCACCGACGGTGGCTCCTACGGCTCCGGCAGCTCCTTCCACCGCTACTCCAGCCAGCAGCTCCGACGACAGCGACGATGACCAGTTCGTCATCGCGCCTAGTACTCAGGGTCCTTAGCCACTCGGATCCCTTTTTGGTGTCTTGATGCCAAAGGGGTAGAAGAGTTAGAGGAGTCAGGGGAGGAGAGCTTAGACTCAGGGGGAGTGTGAGGAGTGTCTTAGTCTCAGGGGGAGTCCTTCTTATGAGTCATATTTTGTAATTTGGAATTTAATTTGGAGTTTATCTATATGACATTGTGTAATTCGATGCATTTGGTGCTCATTGAGTACTCTTATGTTAATTAATCGATTGAGCTTATTTGGTGTTACTCACTTATTCACACTTGAGTTATTGATTGATTTTGAGCTTTCAAATAATAAGTGTGATATCTTGTATTCATTGCATATCCTTTAAGTTTCATTATATCAAATTCATTACTATTGCGCTTTAAATTGTTGTGTTGTCATCAATCACCAAAAGGGGGAGATTGAAAGCATCTAGGCCCCCATGAGGTATGGTTTCGGTGATTAATGACAACCATTGGATTTTACTAATGAATTTGTGAATGCAAGGTCCCCATAATCACTCAATCAAATGAAATAAACATGTTATTGGAGACCCATATACAATCAATGTATGAGATCAAATCAATTATGTGAAGACAAGAAGTGAAAGCTCTTATGTCAAAGTCACTCAATCAAAATTGAAGACACTTAATGATTGACAATCATCAGAGATACATGTTCAACAAAGTCTAAGAGGTCATTTGAGCAAGACACAAAAATTCACTTAGAAACAACCCGAAGCAAACAAAACCAACTCACCGGATCAACCGATGATTCCTCAGAATAACACATCGGTAGAGTTGGTTTAGCTGAAGAAGAAGACCTCAGAACCAAGTACTCACCGGATCATCCGATGTGAATGGCTCAGTAACATCGGTCCATAAGTACAGTTTGCAAGGTCATTGGACCAAGTGTAGCACCAGATCATCCGACGTACAGAGAAGCACACATCGGTCGATTACTCCAGTAAGCATCAAGATTGAGAAAATTCTGGAGGAAGATCCACCGGATCATCCGATGAGAAGACAGGATCAACATCGGTCTAACAACGGTCATATCTGACACAATGACGTCAGCTAAAGTAACTTGACCGATGATAACTAAAGGGGAACATCGGATCATCCGGTGTTCACAGTAAAGTTCTGTCAGCCTACTTTTCCAACGGCTATTTTGGGGAGGCTGACTATAAATACCCCATAATCCTGTCATTTCGTCAAGTCTTGATCACCAGACACCATCAACACATCCACAAGCGTTCAAGACCAAGAGCAATCACTTCCACACCATTTCGATCATCTATACACCAAGATTTAGGCTAGAACTAGCTAGAGAGAGAGCTTGTGTGCCACCATTTTGGGTGAGTGGACTCTCTAGGATAGTGTGAGAGCCTCAAGAGAGTGCCCTTGGTGTTTGTAACTGTGAGAAGACTTTCGGAGCTTGCCAAGGCGTGTGTGGAAGCCCGGAAGGTCGAAGTTGTACAAGGCTTGAGCTCCACCTTGCCAAGGGAGGCGAACGGAGAGTGTAGGGATCGAATGCCCAAGAGGGGGGGGGTGAATTGGGCTACTTCAAATTTTAAGTCAATTTAAAGCTTAAGTGAAATCTAATTCTCTAAGCAAGCCAACAGTGCAATTAAGAGAATTAAGTGCGGAATTGAGAATTGCGTAATCGTAAAGGAGTAGGGAGGAGGAATGCAAACGCTCGAAGACACGGGGACACGTCGATTTTTCCCGTGGTTCGGTGAGATCACTAGGATCCACCTACGTCCACGTTGTGGCACCCACCTAAGGGTATCGCCACTCCCAAGTCACCGAGACGAGGGAATCCACTAACTTCCTCCGTTCGCCATCCTTGGCAAGGTGGAGCTCAAGCCTTGTACAACTTCGATCCTCCGGGCTTCCACAATGGTCTCGGCAAGCTCCGGAGCGATCTCTTCACTCTCCTCTTGATACAAGGTGAGTGCAATCACCAAGAATGCACTTTCTCACGGCTCTCCCTATTCTAGAGTCTCCACTCACCCAGAGAGGACGCACACAAGCTTAACTCTAAGAGGAACTAGCCTATATCTTGAGGTGTGAAAGGGTTACAAGAGTGTGAAAATGAGTATTCTAAGTCTTGGACACTTGGGGAATGTGTAGTGGTGCTCTTGTTGTCCAGCCTTGTCGAAATGACTGGTGGGAGGGGGTTAAATACTCAGCCCAACCGAATTAGCCGTTGGAAAAGTGGGCTGATTACTTTTTCTGTGTACATCGGATGATCCGATGACCCCCTTTTTATGAGCATCGGTCTAATTAGATTAGCTGACGTCATTCTGTCGGAAATGACCGTTATTAGACCGATGCTTCACCTCCTTCATCATCGGAGGATCCGATGAATAGATCTTCAGTCTGGTTGAGCTGATAATTTGCTTCTGTTGTAATCGACCGACGTGCATCTGCCTTCAACATCGGATGATCCGGTGTTCAGTCCTTCAGAACACTTCAGAAAATTTGCTTACTGTTGTATTCATCCGATGTTCACTTGACACACATCGGATGATCCGGTGTGTACTTCATTCTGAGGTCTTCTTCTTCTGTTGAGTCCAAATCGACCGATGCAGTCATTCTTCAGATCATCGGATGATCCGGTGTGTACAATTTGTTTCCTTCGAGTTGAGTTGGACTGATCTTTTGGATTTTGGACTTGTGACCTCTTGAACACTTGTTTGTATGGCTCTTCTGATGGATATGAAGCTTCTTGTGTTGCCAATTTTGATAAGGTTGCGTCGTTGTACGAGTTCCTCATTTGTTTCCGATTAACCCCTTAGGTTAGTTCGTTGAGGGGTCTCCTTTTGCATCCAATGAGCAGTAGATGACATTTATGAGTGATTGATCGACGTTTGATTCATTGTACATGAAACCTCGCATCCACAAACTCATTAGTGGTAATTAACGGTTGTCATTAATCACCGAAACCGTACCTCGTGGGGGCCTAGATGCTTTCAATCTCCCCCTTTTTGGTGATTGATGACAACACAACGAGTAGAGCATAAAAGTAATGGAATTTGAAATGCAAACGCAATGCTCATAAAGAAATGTAATCGGAACAACATGCAACACAAGGAGCTCGAAGGCTCAAACAGTGATCAAATATAAATCATAAGAGTGAAGTAGCATACTGAATTACAAATAGTAGCAAATGATAACAATCAAGTCTCAAATAGAAGCAAATAACAAGTCTGAAAGCAAATAGATAACTAGCACTCCCCCAAAGCCCAAGACACTCCCCCTAACTCTAACTCTTCTCCCCCTTTGGCATCAAGACACCAAAAAGGGAAGAGGAGTACCTAGGACTCCGGAGCTCTCGGGGCGACGGAGAAGCGGTCGACGTCGGCGGTGTCGGAGCTGCTCGAGGTAGACGTCGCCGGAGCTGGTGCTGGAGCGGGAGGAGCCGGAGGTGCTGACGTGACTGGAGCTGGAGCTGCTGGAGGGTCCGCTGGAGCTGGAGCTGCTGGAGGAGAAGGCACGGCCGGGAGAGGCGAGAACTGGAACGGCACCGTCGAAGCCAGCAGTGCAGACATGCTGTAGCTCGGGATCGGCGACGCTGGTGCTGGAACTGAAGCTGGAGCCAGAGGAGGTGCTGCTGGAGGCTGACTGAGACCGGTGTGCTGTGGCGGAAGGGCTATCCCGGTCTGCTGGTAGAGGTTGGTGATCAACCCCAGAATACCCATCATCGCCTGCTGGGTCTGCTGCTGCTGGTCCAGTGTCCTCCGGTGCATCTGGTCCACCAGACTCGTGAACCGGTCCGTGTCCTCGCGCCTCTGGCGGGCCATCTCTAGCTGCATCTCTGTCTGCTGCCTCTGAAGCTCTGCGAGCCGCGCAGCCTGCTCTGCCCTGGCCTGCTCAGCAGCGAGCCTGTCCTGGCGCTGCTGCTCGATCATCTGCTGAAGAAGCGACGTCAGCTCAGACGGCTGCGTCACCTGCGCCTCGGACACAGGAGGTGGTGTCGGTGGCGGAGCAGCTGATCCTCCGGCCTCGGCGTCGTGCTGCCTCGGTGAAGGTGGAGGAGGAGGGAAGTACTCCTCGACACTGTCGTCTGTGTCGCTCTCGGACCAGACGTGCTGTAAGTCCTCCCCCTGAGCCTCGGCCTCAGCAAGTCTCTCGTCCTCCTTCTCGAGGTCAGACCAATCCTCCTCAGACAAGCGGGCCCTGACCTGGCGCTCAACTGGACGACCAAGACGGCGGTCTCCAGGAGCGGACGCACGGAAGTGACCGAAGCGGGTCACGCTCTCGTCAGCAAGCCGGGTCTGTGCTGTATGTCCCTCTGGCACCACCATAGAGCAGATAAAGCTGATCCAGTGCCCATAGACCATCTGCCTCATCATGCCCACTCCATCTGTAATAACGTCCTCCATCTCGCAGATAATGATATCCACTATATCAAAGTCCATCCCGTTCATGATGTAGAACAGGAGGGTCTGCTGGAGACTCGTGAACCCCTCTAAGTAACCTGACCTCGGCAGGAGCGTGCGGCGCAAGGCGAGGTGCACAATGCGCGCAGCTGGGGTCAGGAGTGCTGGGACTCTCGGCTGATCTGGAGAGAATGTGGGGCCAAACAAGGAGCGGATCTCGTCCAGCTGAGGTGCTACCCCTCCAGTAAGTGGCCTCCTTGGTGGATCTGCCTGCCCATAGACCTTCTCGTGTATGCTAGTGTCGTGCAGGTCCAAGCCAAGGATGTGCCCCAAAGTCTGCCTCGTGAGATGGTAGTGCTGACCATTGAACATGAAGGCAATTGATCTTCTGCCCTCTGAGATGTACAGGGTCGCGTAGAAGACACGGACCCATTCTTCCACATACGCACTTCTCTCATAGTCCAATAGCTCCACCAAGCCTCTGTATCGCTCAAAGAAGGGGCGGACATCAGTTTTCGCGGCCACTGCAAGCTGCCTCCAGTCCAGGTGGTTGTGCTGAAAGAGCTTGTGCCCCCGGCGCTTGTAGGTCTCATAGAGAGACGCCTGGGTGACAGTCCAGAAGCGACTGTCAACAAGCAGCTCTCGGGGCTGTGGGAACCACTCCTCAAGAAGAACACTCCATCTGAGCTTCCGGAGTTGCTTCGCCTTCATCTTCCGGTAGTCCACAAGGCGGACTCCTTCACCGACCCGGACGGCCGTGTCCACCTCATGGATGTCCCTCTCAGCCTCCCTGTCCTCACGACGGTCGGCAGCCGTCGGTCTCGGACGAGGAGCAGCCTCGACGTGACCTCCTCGAGTCCGGGCTGAGCGCCGGCGGACGAGAGGCGCAACAGGCTCCTCTTCGGCGTCGGAGTCGTCGACCACGGGAGGCGGCCTTGGACGGGCCTCGCGAATCCTCAACGAACCCCCATGGCCGCGCTCACGCTCCTCGGCGGCGCGAGCGGCCATCAAGGCCTTCTTCTCATCCTTCGAAAGTTTCCGCTTTTTCGCGGCGGGCTCCGCGATCGCTTTTCCCTTTCCTTTGCGATCACGACCCATCTAGGCGACGGAGAGGAAGGGTTAGCAACGTTGAAAACGAACGATGACGAGATAATCAATGAGAGACGTCGCACGGCACGGAGCTCACCTTAGCGACGATGGAGCTCGGGAAAACCTAGCGACGGTGGCCGGAGAAGACGTGGAGATGCTTCGACGGAGGGAGAGGTGCGGTGGCGATGGTGCGTGGGCGCGGGTGGAGCACGGTGGCGGTGCCTACTGCTGCGGCGGCGGCGGCTGCTGCGGAAGTGGTGCGGTGAGCGGGCACGGGCGACGGCGGCGCGTGGGGAGGCAGCGGCGGCGGTGCTGCGGGTGGAGCACGGCGGCGGCGGCGCGAGGGAAGGGCGGCGGTGCGCGGGAGAGGTGGCGGCGCGGTGAACGGTGGTCGGCGGCGGCGCTGCAGGCGAGGGAGAGGCGGCGGCGCGTGGAGAGGCGGTGGTCGGCGGCGGCGGGAGCACGGGGTGTCGGGGAGAGAAAGGGTCGGGCCGGCGCGCGGGTTTAAATAGTGGGGCCCAAACCCTAGCCGTTTTTCAAACACCGGATGGACCGATGATATATGCAGTGAACATCGGTCAATTGCAACAGTAAGGATATTCAAGAATTGCTGTTGACATCGGATGAACCGATGATTAGGGTTTTGAACATCGGTCGAATAGCACAGTAAGGGTGTTCAACCGAGTGATATTGACACCGGATGATCCGACGTTAGAGGGAGGTAGACATCGGTTGAATGGATCACAGCTCCAGAAGAGTGAACATCGGATGGACCGATGTTTTCCAGGATGAACGCGTCGGATCATTTGAGGTTCTGACAGAGTTGGGTTTTGAGGATTGAACACCTATTTGACCGATGAGAGATTGACAGGGGCATCGGATAATCCGATGACAACAGAACGAAAACATCCCATATATGTCCTTCGACCGAACAAACAATTGAGGAGAAACACATGTCTTAGGACTTTTTGGGCAACTCCTTACCCCTCAAGAAGCTAATATGCCAATAGCTTGGCTAGACCTTAACACAAACGGAACACCAAGAAAAATGGAAGAGAAAATATCCAAATAAAATGTAAGGCCCATGCTTTGTGAGGTAGAGTATGGAAACTTCTATCTCATTAAAGCATGTTCCTTTAGAATTTTGCTCTTTCCACATCATATGAGTTGAGATATTGCATTTCAAACAAGTCTCCTTCTCATGATGTGGGTTCCCCTTTGTGACAATCTACCGTATGCAATGTCAAACAAGATAATGCAAAATATTAGATGAATGCAAGTCTATATGACAGGAATCATGCAAGGCATAAAATAAATCTATCTTGCCAAGTTTAAACCTGCCAAAGGCTTACTCAGGGAAAACTATTTCTAGCTCGCCCCTATCCTTTGGGAGTTAGGCAAGACCTATATGACATGCAGCCTTACATGAACATGGCAATTTACATGACGTTAGATGCATCTAGCACATTTAACTCACTTCTAAGCCTAGAAAAAGTTTTCTCATCAAGTGGTTTGGTGAAGATATCCGCCAATTGTTCTTCGGACCTAACACCTTGCAAAGAGATTTCTCCCTTAGCCTCATGGTCCCGCAAGAAGTGATGGCGAATATCAATGTGCTTAGTGCGGGAGTGTTGAACGGGGTTTCTAGCTATCTTAACCGCACTTTCATTGTCACAAAGGAGAGGCACACAACTAAACTTAATTCCAAAGTCCAAGAGGGTTTGCTTCATATATAGGATTTGGGCACAACATGCACCGGCCGCTATATACTCCGCCTCCACGGTGGACAAAGCCACGGAATTCTGCTTCTTGCTCGACCAAGAAACTAGGGAACGCCCAAGTAAGTGGCAACCCCCGGAGGTACTCTTGCGGTCTACACGGCATCCGGCAAAGTCCGAATCCGAGTAACCTAAGAGATGAAAACTAGCGTTCTTGGGGTACCACAAACCTACACTTGGGGTATGCTTGAGATACCGAAGTATCCTAAAGACCGCCTTCTTGTGCGATTCTTTAGGTGCCGCTTGAAAGCGAGCACACAAGCACACACTAAACATAATATCGGGCCTAGATGCGGTAAGATATAGCAATGAACCAATCATGGAACGGTAATGAGATTGATCAATAGATTTACCGTCCATGTCCGCGTCGAGATGACAATTTGTCGCCATTGGAGTGCTTCTTGAGCTACAATCTCCCATCTCAAATTTCTTCAAGAGGTCCTTAGTGTACTTCTCTTGATGGATGAAGGTCCCCTCTTGAAGTTGCTTGATTTGAAATCCTAGGAAGAAGTTGAGCTCTCCAATCATTGACATCTCGAATTCCCTAGACATCATTTTGCCAAACTCATGGCTAAGAGCTTTGTTAGTTGAGCCAAAAATAATATCATCGACATAAATTTGACAAAGAAATAAGTCTCCGTCGATGTCCTTGGTGAAGAGTGTAGTGTCCACCCTCCCAATCTTGAAACCTTGCATGACGAGGAAGTCCCTTAAGCGCTCGTACCATGCCCTTGGAGCTTGCTTGAGTCCATAGAGTGCTTTGTTTAGCCTATAGACATGGTTAGGGTTTCTTGGGTCCTCAAACCCGGGAGGTTGCTCAACAAACACAAGTTCATTAATATAGCCATTGAGAAATGCACTCTTAACATCCATTTGATAAAGCGTGATATTATGATGAGAAGCAAAAGCAAGGAGTATGCGGATAGCTTCTAACCGTGCTACCGGGGCGAATGTCTCCCCAAAATCCAAACCTTCAACTTGAGCAAATCCCTTCGCCACAAGCCTAGCTTTGTTGCGGACCACCACGCCATTCTCATCTTGCTTGTTGCGGTAGACCCACTTCGTTCCAATCACATTCTTGTCCTTGGGTCGCTCCTCCAACACCCAAACTTCATTGCGGGTGAAGTTGTTGAGTTCCTCTTGCATAGCCATCACCCAATTGGAGTCTTGGAGAGCTTCCTCAATGCTTTTGGGTTCTACACACGACACAAAAGAGTAGTGCTCACAAAAAGATGCAACATGACGTGAACGAGTACTTACTCCCCGTGAAGGACTTCCAATGATTTGATACATTGGATGTGCCTTGGAGATGCGCCCATGTCTCATCAACGGTTGTGAGTCACTTGGTGGTGGTGAAGCATCTTGCTCGTCTTGTGGTTGGACTTCATCTTGGACTTCATCTTCTTCTTGGTGTTGTGTGGCTTGTTGGTCTTGCATAGGCAATGGATCATCTTTGTCTTCTTCTTCATCCACTTGAGGCGCCATGGAGGTGTTGATGTTCGGACTTGAAGCTCCCCCTTGATCATGGCTCTCCTCAACTTCGGGCTTGATGTCTCCTATGGTCATGTTCTTCATAGCTTCTCGTAGAGGCTCATCATCTATATCATCATGACCAAAACTCTCCTCTTGGGAGCCATTAGTCTCATCAAACTCAACGTCACAACTTTCTTCAACTAACCCGGAGGTTTGGTTGAATACTCGATATGCCTTTGAGTTTGACCCATAACCAAGGAAAATACCAACATCGCACCTTCTTTCAAACTTACCAAGTCTTTTCTTGCGGTAGATGTAGCACTTGCATCCGAAGACCCGGAAGTAGGAGATGTTGGGCTTTCTCCCAATGAGGAGCTCGTAGGGAGTCTTTTGGAGAAGTCGATGAAGGTAGACTCTATTTGCGGCATGGCATGCCGTGTTGATCGCTTCCGCCCAAAACTTCTCCGACGTCCCATAATCATCAAGCATGGCTCTCGCGAGGGTGATTAGTGTCTTGTTCTTTCTCTCAACAACACCGTTTTGTTGAGGGGTGTATGTAGCCGAAAATTCGTGCTTGACTCCTTCACGGTCACACCACTCCCCGATATTGTAGTTCTTGAACTCGGTGCCGTTGTCACTCCGGACCTTGATGATGGGAAGTTGGAATTCCCGTTGAGCTCGTTTTGCAAAGGTCTTGAAGACTTCCGGGGTTTCACCCTTGTCACCTAAAAACAAAGTCCAAGCATAGCGAGAGTAATCATCAACAATAACGAGACAATAGAGATTACCGCCAAGGCTTTGGTAGGTGGACGGTCCGAAGAGGTCCATGTGAAGTAGTTCGAGCGGCTTGGAGGTAGACACCATTGTCTTCATCGGATGGTGCGAAGCCACTTGCTTCCCGGCTTGACATGCGCTACATAGCTTGTTCTTTTCAAACGTCACGTCCTTTACGCCGGTCACCATCCCTAGCTTGAAGGACTTCTTGAGCTTGCTCATTCCTATGTGAGCAATCCTCCGATGCCATAGCCACCCCAAACTTGTCTTGGTGAAAAGACAAGTGGTTAGGCTTGCGCTCTTGTTGGAGAAGTCCACCAAATATAGATGACCATGCCTAAAGCCCTTGAATATTAGCTCTTTGCTAGCTACACTAGACACCACAACACCATCTTTGTCAAATGTGCACGTTAGTCCAAGATCACAAAGTTGAGCAATAGAGAGCAAATTAAAGCTAAGAGACTTAACGTAAAGCACATTCGAAATGGACAAGTCATTAGAGATTGCAATTTTACCTAAACCAATTACCTTCCCCTTTGAGTTATCACCAAAGGTGACTTGTTCATGATTGCCGGGGTCTTCTATGGAGGTGAACATACCATCATTGCCGGTCATGTGTTGAGTGCACCCACTATCGAGTACCCAATGTTTTCCTCCGGCTTTGTAGTTCACCTACACACATGAAGTTAGTTTTTGAGTTTAGGAACCCAAGCCAACTTAGGTCCTTGTATGTGTGATACAAGTGATTTTGGGACCCAAAGTTGCTTGGGGAGCTTCCCCTTCATGCCCTTGATGTTTTTGCCAATGAACTTCGCCTTCACCTTTCCACCTACTTTGCTCAATAGATAGTGACAATCATTGAAAGTAGATGAATAGTTAGGAGGTAATTTTGGAGAAGGACGAGTGGGAAGAGGGCACTCCCTAGTGTGATGTCCGGTGACCTCACAATGTTGGCAATAGGATCCCACTTCCTTGATGAAGCTTGTCCTAATCTCCGGTGAGGGCACCTTCCATTTGTTGGGCGTAGGGAAGGTCCCAAGTCCCCTCTTGTTGAAGCCTTTAGCTTGTTGGAAGAGGATCTCCTTGTGCTTGTCCTCTCCCTTGGAAAGTCTAGCCACACTAGTGCGGAGACTTTCGATCTCGTCCATTAGCTCCTTCTCCCTATTAGCTTTCAATGGCAAAGACTCATGCAAATTGTTAGTGGCATGTGAACTAGCGGGTGTTTTGCCATCAAGAGTTTCTTTCTTCAAGTTATTCAATTTTAGTTCCATTTCTTCATAGGAAAGACTAAGTGTCTCATGCTCTTGAACTAACTCGTTATGCTTAGCCAATAGTGCCGAGTTAGCTAAGTCAAGCTCATGGAACTCAAGCTTGATTTGAGCCTTCTCCTCCTCGATTTGCTTGACATGTGACTTGAGCGTTTCATGCTCATTAAGTATGGTGACATACTTGTCTTGCAAATCGAGGTTGGCACCCTCTAGCTTAGCGCGAGTTAGCTCAAGTGCCTTAACCTTAGCCTTTTCCCTTTTGATAATGGCATGATATTCATTAATCATAGATGCTAGTTCATCGGGAGAAAGTTCATCATCACTTGAGTCATCACATACCTTTGTGTTACCTTTCGCCATGAGGCACATAGGCGGTGGAGGAAGGGGTGAGTCATCCTTGTTGACGATAGCGAGGCTTGCCAAGTTTTCTTCCTCATCTTCACTATCATCACTTGTTTCTTCATCGGTGACCCACTCATTTGCTTCGCACATGAAGACCTTTTGAGGTCCTCTTCTCTTCTTTGGAAAGAGCTTGGTCTTCTTGCCTTTGTTAAGTTTCTTCTTTCCAAAGGTGCGCTTGGGCTTTGCATCTTCATCATCATCACTCTCTTCTAGCTTGCGATGCTTGCCCTTGTCCTTCCTCTTGTCCGGTCTTGGACAATCATATGATATGTGACCTTGATCGCCACAATTGTAGCACGTCTTGTTTTCATCTCTCCTTGGCAAGAAGGCTTTCTTCTTGGGATCAAACGAGTATCCCTTCTTGGCAATCTTTGAGTTGAGACGTGAAAACTTCCTCATCATCAATGCAAGCTCATCATCATCATCATCTTCACTTGTAGCTTGTTCTTCCTCACTTGAGCTAGGCTCAACCACTTTCTTCTTCTTGGTATGTGTCTTCTTGGTTGAGGCCTTGAGAGCAATGGTCTTTGATGATGATGACTCCTCCATCATTCCAAGCACACTCATCTCATGAGCATGTATCTCTCCAATGAGCTCCGAAACCTCAATGTTGTCAAGTGACTCCTTTTGGAGCATTGAGTTGATGATGTTGTACTTGGGCTTGGGAAGTAGCATGAGGATCTTGCGGTTGATGAGTCCCTTGCCAAGAGAAGCAATGTCAAGAGCATTAATTTCCTCAATGAGTACATTTAAGCGAGAAAACATTTGATTAACATTCTCATGAGGAAGCATTTTAAAATCATCATACTTGGATTTAAGCAAGTGATATTTGAGCTCTTTGACACGAGAGGAACCCTCATGGATCTCAATCAAGCAAGCCCAAATTTCACAAGCTTTCTCCTTACTAGCAATTCTAGCAAATACATCTTGACTAATGCACTCATAAATAGCATTCCTAGCCTTAGCATCCCATTTTAGTTGATCACCAATATATTCATGGTTGCCAAACCCCGCATGGGTCGCTTCCCACACTTCGGGAGAAATTGCCTCAAGGTAAGCGCGCATGCGTGCTTTCCAATAAGCAAAATTCTTGCCCTCGAAGGTAGGAACCGAACCCCCATTCTTGGCCATTTTTGCTCTCTAGCGGTGAAGCTAGAATGATCCAATGAGCAACCTTGCTCTGATACCAATTGTAGGGATCGAATGCCCAAGAGGGGGGGGGGTGAATTGGGCTACTTCAAATTTTAAGTCAATTTAAAGCTTAAGTGAAATCTAATTCTCTAAGCAAGCCAACAGTGCAATTAAGAGAATTAAGTGCGGAATTGAGAATTGCGTAATCGTAAAGGAGTAGGGAGGAGGAATGCAAACGCTCGAAGACACGGGGACACGTCGATTTTTCCCGTGGTTCGGTGAGATCACTAGGATCCACCTACGTCCACGTTGTGGCACCCACCTAAGGGTATCGCCACTCCCAAGTCACCGAGACGAGGGAATCCACTAACTTCCTCCGTTCGCCATCCTTGGCAAGGTGGAGCTCAAGCCTTGTACAACTTCGATCCTCCGGGCTTCCACAATGGTCTCGGCAAGCTCCGGAGCGATCTCTTCACTCTCCTCTTGATACAAGGTGAGTGCAATCACCAAGAATGCACTTTCTCACGGCTCTCCCTATTCTAGAGTCTCCACTCACCCAGAGAGGACGCACACAAGCTTAACTCTAAGAGGAACTAGCCTATATCTTGAGGTGTGAAAGGGTTACAAGAGTGTGAAAATGAGTATTCTAAGTCTTGGACACTTGGGGAATGTGTAGTCGTGCTCTTGTTGTCCAGCCTTGTCGAAATGACTGGTGGGAGGGGGTTAAATACTCAGCCCAACCGAATTAGCCGTTGGAAAAGTGGGCTGATTACTTTTTCTGTGTACATCGGATGATCCGATGACCCCCTTTTTATGAGCATCGGTCTAATTAGATTAGCTGACGTCATTCTGTCAGAAATGACCGTTATTAGACCGATGCTTCACCTCCTTCATCATCGGAGGATCCGATGAATAGATCTTCAGTCTGGTTGAGCTGATAATTTGCTTCTGTTGTAATCGACCGACGTGCATCTGCCTTCAACATCGGATGATCCGGTGTTCAGTCCTTCAGAACACTTCAGAAAATTTGCTTACTGTTGTATTCATCCGATGTTCACTTGACACACATCGGATGATCCGGTGTGTACTTCATTCTGAGGTCTTCTTCTTCTGTTGAGTCCAAATCGACCGATGCAGTCATTCTTCAGATCACCGGATGATCCGGTGTGTACAATTTGTTTCCTTCGAGTTGAGTTGGACTGATCTTTTGGATTTTGGACTTGTGACCTCTTGAACACTTGTTTGTATGGCTCTTCTGATGGATATGAAGCTTCTTGTGTTGCCAATTTTGATAAGGTTGCGTCGTTGTATGAGTTCCTCATTTGTTTCCGATTAACCCCTTAGGTTAGTTCGTTGAGGGGTCTCCTTTTGCATCCAATGAGCAGTAGATGACATTTATGAGTGATTGATCGACGTTTGATTCATTGTACATGAAACCTCGCATCCACAAACTCATTAGTGGTAATTAACGGTTGTCATTAATCACCGAAACCGTACCTCGTGGGGGCCTAGATGCTTTCAGAGAGGAATAGTGAAGATCCCTCGTCTCGGTGACTTGGGTGTGGCAAAACCCCTTGGTGGGTGCCACAACGTGGATGTAGGAAGATCTTGACGATCTTGCCGAACCAAGGGATAAATCCTTGTCTCCTTGGGAGTTTGCATCCTTCTCCTTTCCCTTACTTTTATGCATTTTATATTCCGCGAAGTTTCTATCTACTAGAATGCATAGATAGTTTGCGTAGGGAATTGGGCTTTAGAAATTAAGTTTCATTGCTTAGAATTTTTCAAAGAAAGTCCAATTCACCCCCCTCTTGGGCATTCGGTCCTTACAGTGGCGGAGACAAAAAGGAAGCTAGAGTACGTGCAGAGAAGACGATGGTCTATAGAGTACGCACAAAGAAGACAATGGAGACATTATATAAAGACACACGCCATCGTCTTCTCCGCGCGTACTGATGGGGGTCGCACGCAGTGATGGTTCGGCTTCCAGCGGTGGCGGATTCCGCATCTTCTACAGTATTGCAGGTGCATTAAGGGTGGATGACATGTGAACCCACAGCCTATGGGACCCACGCCTCTCGCATGCACTGATGGGATGCACGCAATAATGGAATCGCTCTGTTTTCAACATCAGCACAAGAATAATATCCTGTCATCAATAGAGATAACAATAGTGGTAATGATTACACCACGTATAGGGGCATAGGGCCAATGGTACGTTGGAGTTCTATCTATCTTTTTCTAACATTTTTCTCATCCTTTCTTTTCTTTTCTCTCTAATCATTGTCTCCACTTTTCTTTCCCGTCATTGCTACCTGTTGCGTTTTCCTGTTAGTATTGTATACTACTACTTTACAGACCACTTTGCAGGTCCCGCTGCGGGCGATCTCCTAGCACCTCCGATAGCTAAAGTATCATACAGGCCACTTTAGAGGCCACCAGCGGTGTGGAGGGTCGTTCATTAATAGAGAATACAGATAGAACAAATAATTCACTAAACAGCAGATATAAAACAAAATAACAGATGGAACAGACGAACAACAATGAGTTCATTACCATAAACATTACTGCCTCCTTCCTATATTACTTGTTGCTAGAACAAGTTTTTTAGTTCATATTTGAACTAGAAAACTTGTCCTGATTATTAATAATAAGTAATATGGGAAGTACGTAGTACAAAACACGGAAAATAACATCACAAAACAGAAAAAATAAAACATCACAAAAACAAGAAGAGAAAAACATCACGACTGGATTAATCTGTGTCAAAAGGTTTCCTGTTTTAAAGTTGGGTTCGACTAGAATGTAATCAAATGTTTGGTGCAATCGTGCAATCAACCATCTTCAATCGTTGGATCGATCTACATTACGGTCATTGAATCTTTTTATTTAACCCCCTCCACCAGGTGGAGGGGTGGTGGTAGTGGTGGAAGGGGTTAAATGAAAAGATGTAATAACACGATTGCACCAAAACTTTATTTGCATATAGGGCTGTCAACGAGTCGAACTCGAGCGAGCTTGTCTTTCTAAGCTTGAGTTTGATAAAACACCGATTCGACCTCATGTCGAGCGAAGAATTCATGCATATACAATAGAATCTAATAAATAATTTACGTTCACAACTAATTAATGGAGTAGGAAGGTGGATGATGTTGCACATTATTTGTTTCTATCATATATAAAAATTGTGTCCCATAAAATATTTTTAATACAATTATATAGTTTAGTTAATCATATGTACATATCATAGATGACAACAATCAATGAGCTTACTCGAACTTTTCGAGCTTAAACTCATCCAGCTGGCAAGCTCAAGCTTGGCTCATTTAGAATTGGCACAATACTCAACTTCATCCTCAAACTTTCAATCAAAACTCAAATTGTTCCTTGAACTTTCAAATGGGTTAATTATTTAGTTCATCAACTTCAAACAACTGTTTCACTTTCTTCCTTAGTCTGAGTTGGACATCCACATTGGCATGCCACATAAGCACTATTATGCCATGTACATCATCTACCCCAGCCACCTCACTCAGAAAAAGAAAATAATTTTTTATTATCTTAAAAAATAACTAGCTAGTTAATTGGGGTGGATTTACGTAGTTGCATGGGATATACATATTTCTCCTCCATTTTTTTTGCAAAACTATCAAGTGATATATCCTATGTCATATTACATATGTAAAAATATTGTCCAACATAAAACTTTTAAGCCTAGGGAAGAGCAAACAGAGCAAACAGAGAGGAAGAGCAAACTTTTAAGCCTAGGGAATAAAATATAAAACGAAGCTACGCGGCTGGCTGGGTACACGTACACTCCGGGCCGGTGTGCCGGTGCACCTTAACCCTCGTCGTGCGTCAACGGTGGTTGTAGGGAGGACCCTTGCAGGCAGACCAGGATCACCTAACGTGGTGAATTTTACTGCATCCTATTTTTAGGAGTCTTTTAAATATGGTATTTTTTCATTAATTATTATGGTCGATCTATACGACACTTCATGCTCCAGGCATGAAAGAAAAAAGATTGTACTTCATGCTGATGCAAACAAGAGGCAATTAAAATAAAAACTCTTGAGTTCTTGTCAAGTTTACAAAATGAAAGCATCGGAACCCTCCCTAATGTCCTCGATAGTTAATGTGTTTTTAATCCTATTAATTTGATATAGAAGTTTGTTTTATTTAGATGTTTAAAGTATGTATCATTATATGCATGTAAACTCTTTCTCATGTTGAAGCAAGCAGGCAAGAGTTTAAGAAACGATTTGAATGGACCCCTAAGTTGGATAGCTAGGAAGTACAGCCGTCGAATCAAAACAAACGATGGATGCAGTCTTTACTGCACGCATGCAGTAAAATGTCGCTATGTCGGGCAATCCAGGTCCAGGCAGGTATGCTCCAATTCCTGTCCTCCAACTCCATCTAGAGGCTTCCGATGACGTAGGTTTTTCACCACCAGACTGTAGAAACGATAAGCACGCACACATATAACAATCATTGTTGACTGTGTTGGTCTAATGTCATTGTTTGATTGTGATGGCCTATATTTATTCATTAACACTAGCCTTTGAATATGTGTAGTGTGAAAGGGTTTAGTTTTGGTTTCACACTACACTAGCTAGCCTATATAAAGTGTATATGTGTTCCTGATGAATACACAACAAACATTCTCCACACAGAATAGTCTCGTAACCATTATCTAATGGTATCACGAGTCCCGTAATCTTCCCCTCCATGCTTCTGCTTTCTTCTGCCATGACACCAAGTCCAAAGCCAGCAAAGCCTCGATGATGAGCAGCATGCAAGTTTCTTGAGGTTTTTTTAATAGAAATCCAGCAAACCATCAAAGGTTTTGCACAAGAGAGAAGTTGCACCGCCCCGTGATCACCACCACCATGACGTCCTTCGGCGAGGCTGTGGAGGACTGGCTCGACGAGGTCCTCTCCGTCCACCGTCATACAAACAATGTGTTGCACATTATTTATTACTATCATATATAAAAATTGTGTCCCATAAAACATTATTAATAGAATTATATTGTTTAATTAATCATACGTACGTACATATCATAGATGAGGTATGCATGTTAGTTTTGTCAAACATGACCGAGGGCTTTTCTATGTCTAACATGCATGCACCCCAAACATGATCAACCAATATGTACGTGTTTTGTCTTTTTGATTATGGATATCGTCAGAGTTTGAGGCCTTGTCCATGCAAGCTACGCCCCAACGATGCATGATCAACGAGCCTACAACTCTAGACGATATCCAACATCAATAAGAGAAATTACACGTAGTATATAATTCACATCAACATGAAACATACATGATCGAGGTTGCCTGTCATACTCTGCTAGTTGTCCATGCACATGCTATACGCCCCAAACATGATCATCCAGCCTCAAACAATAATATATAAGAGAAAATTAAGACGTTTACGACACACATCCGAGCATAATTGCATTATTTGTCATGATGATCATGTAGGCTTTGTTTGGGTAACTTCAATCCGCTTTTATTGGAGTGGATCGAAGTGGAAAATGAACTAATTTTTATCTCAATACTTTCCAATCCACTTAGATTGAAGTGGATCCACTCCTATCCAAACGAGGTCGTATGATGGCCGGACATGACTGGGATAATGCCATGATTTATTCCAGGAATCGTATCCTTGTCACTTGCAATCTATACTGGTGCCTGGGCCTAGGTTGTGCACTGGTCACCTGGCATATTCCCTATGTCTTCCCCCGCACGTGGTGTCCATAACAAATTCGTGCGAGCGATTTTGTTAAGGTGTGAATGATTTGTCCCACCTTGGAAATTTGAGCTTGTTGCAACGAGAATATAAGGCAATGCACGCTATTGTAGTTACACATCCTATTGAAAATAGATGTTGTACAAGCCTTGGCCCCGCTCCGTTCGAAATCGTCCGCTCGCCCGGTCGCTGTCGAACGGAACATGGATGAGGAATGTACGGGGCAGATGTTTTTATATAAGCTTTGGGCCCTTTCTGTGTCAAATTAAAAAACTACAGGTGAAGCCGATGGGACACGTCGACTCATTGCGATAACAGAGAGGGATGCAAATTGCGGTTTTTTATAAGCATAAATTATTTTTCTGGGCCCTTTGCGTGCCAAATTAAAATTTTCTTCTTTTATCAAAAAACATCTCCTTTAATGACGCCAATTCCCCTTTAACCCACTTCGTGCGTGCATCGAATTGTGTGACCCTCCACACTGGGGTCCTCTAGAGTGGAGACAATAAACTCCAGAAAAGAAAAGAAAAGTGGAGACAATGAACTCCAGAAAAGAAAAGAAAAATGTTAGAAAAAAATAGGTATTATGTATGAGATTTAAGGTGAAAGAGCTTGGAGAATGAAACTGTAAAATAGGAAATCGATTGACGCAGATTAATCTATTTGTGATGTTGTGTTTCTGTTCTTGATTGTTGATGTTTTTTCTTTTCACATTTTGTCATGTTGTTTTCCTGCCAAAATTTGATTAGTCATGATGTTATTATTGCAAGGACTGGAACAGGCCGGAAGTTTTACCACTGGCCCTATACCCCTATACGCGGTGTCGTCATTACCACTACTCCTATACACGGCGGTTCCATACGGTGTCACCTCTATCTACCACTAATCATGTTGTGGAAAAAAAAATTTCTGGATACGGTATGCACTGGAGAGCAAGTGCATACCGTTTTCAGATGGTGCCACGTACTTCCTTTGTGTCTTCAATTGCTGTTCCCTGATCGTGGCAGTTGAGATATTTTAGCTTCCGTTTGAGCTCATAAGCATGCTGTTGAGGATCATGGACAGTAGATCAAACTGCCAGAAATAGGTGGCACCACCTGAGAACAGTATGCACTTGCCCCAGGTGCATCCCATATCCATGTTGTGTCGCTTTATAATATAATACTCCAGAGACTCCCAAGAAACCACAACCTCAAAATACTAGTAGTACACCCTTTGTTTCTCTCAGGCAGATTTGTTTCTTAGCGGCTTGTCGCTCATTAATAGCAAACTTATCCATCGACACTCGTCGGTTTTGTCCGCAGCTGATGATCCCAGAAGATGGTGGTCCGTTGAGAAGTACCAGAAGCGTGTGCCACAAATCTACCAAAATTACAAACAAAAATGAGGAATATATGGTTGCGGTAACAAATGAGGTACTAACCCCTGGCGAGCATAATGAATTTATGGACCAGATAGTAGTGTACATCCAAGATCAGGCAAGAATGCACATAGTTACTTGCGGTGCACATCCCCATGGTATTGGCATGTAGTACAAGTTAAGAAATAAACTAGAGAGAGATGTTTTGGTCCGAGCAAATCCCCACGTGTGAATGTAATTCCTCCGGAAGGGAACACTGATTTCCTTTGTTCCAAACTATGATTGAGTGTATTTCACTTCCGGAGGAATCCATTTCCTTTGATGCAAACGGGGCTAAACAAAAGACGAGCGCGCATAGGGAAACACAACAAGTGCAACATTCAACGGAGACGAGCGCGCATAGGACAAACACATCAACATGCCTTATACAAGTCTATTTTATATGTTCCCTTTGTTCTCTTTTAATTAACGTTGGGAGAACTAGGGGTGCATCATATCCAAAAGGGAAGGGAGGGAATATAACCCATAGAGTACAACACCTCATGGCAGAACCGGTCATGCTCGTGCTTAATTCTACAGTTCTCAGTACAGAAGATGCTTCACTCCTCCCACCCTTGCCTGCCGCAGCAGGCAGTCCCCTGGTTACCCCCTTGTTGGGTAGTGCCAAGCATCATTGTCAATGTTGGGCACCACGACCAGTGGTGGTCCCGGAGGAAGCCTGTGCAGGAATGTCCAGGCGACACCATAAACACTCTCCATGGCTTCATGCCGACACCGGCAGCACTCCATGTTGGTCCACTTCACCACGATGGACCCAACCGTGTTGTCACTGACGTGGGCCTCACCTTCCACCTGCCGGATATACTTGAGGGTGTGGCGGGCCTCGCGGTCGGCGTCATAGCGGAGCATGGCAAGGACGTAGGATGCCACCATGTGGCCTTCGCGGCCGCCCGGCCAAGGAACTGGGTGCCCTTCTGCGCGCGACCGTGCTTGAAGACGAAGTCGAACCCAGTGACGTAGAACGCATAAGGGTTGCCTAGATTGCCTGGCGCTCACGAGGGCGTTGTAGCCTGCCCACGGCGCAATCCTGGCACATCGCGTGCATGGCCTTGTAGGTGGCGCCCAGACGGAAGGGTTCGTCCATAGGCCGCGGGGAAGTTGCAGCGACCCACCCCGCAATCGGGACCGCAATATCGTGCGACAAGGGGAGCTCCATGGGCTTCGAAGGGAACCAATGAGGACGCGCACGACAGAGATGAAGAGGAAGAGTACGCGCGGAGAAGAGGATGGCTGGTGTGTGTGGCGAAGAAGGGGATGGTGTGTCTTTATTACACGCGAAGAAGATAATGAGACGCGCGCAGATGCGGAGTGATGGTTATGGCTTCTAAAGTGCACCATTTGGAATGCTACTTACGAAACTACGTATGAATATCTTTCCCTTCCAGAGGATTCCATTCCTTTAAACTGTCTCGTGAGTTTCCTTTGATGCAAACTGGGCTAAACAAAAGACGAGAGCTGGAGTTATGGCTTCTAAATTGCACCTGTATGCTACTTTAAACGCTGGAGTTGCCAGGAGGCAGGAGATCACCCGCAGCGGGGCCTACAAAGCGGTATGTAAAGTAGTACTCCTTCCCATGTCAAAGCTATTTTTGGGTTTGGTCAAATCTACATTTGACCAATGATTTATGTAATTTTGATTAATGTTAACAATATAAGAATTGTACTTTTAGATTCATCATGAAAAATATTTCCATAATATACAATTTATATGTTGTCAAAATTAATAGAATCTACAGAATAGTTGGTCAAAGGTAAGTTTGACTAAAGCTAGAAATAGAGTTGAGTTGGGACGGAGGAAGTACTACTAGAAAACGCAATAGGCCGGTAGGGATGACTGGAAAGAAAATTGGAGAAAATGAACTCCAGAAAATAAAAAAGAATGGGAAAAATGTTAGAATACGATAGGCAGTACGTAGTAAGATTTAATGTGTAACATCGTGGAGACCCAAAATGTTAAACAGGAAATCTTTTAATGGAAATTAATCTAATCGTAATCCTGTCAAACATACTAGTACTATGTTATCTCTATTGTTGAAACAGAGGAAACTGATGCGGCCGGGTGCACCGAGCGGCTGCGCGCGCCAGTAACCGAGGTGACTTACACGCACAGCGCATGCACGTTCTTTGAATTAAATTAGATGCGTCCCCTAACCACTGCTACAGTGCTTTACCGATTTTGACCCGCGCCATCGTCTTTTACGCACAACCATTTCAACATCCTCTCTTCTCTCTCTCCGCAAAACTGCGCCGCGGCTACTCTTCGAGTATGGAGAAAATGCCTTCGAGCTCGAGCAACCCACCGCCACCGAGCCCGCCGAGAGAGCCGACCGGCGGTAAGCCGCTGCGGCTGGACCCCCCTCTCACCGCCGCGCGCAAAGGATACCCTCCTCTTCAACATGGCCCGAGATGTATCTAACGTTACATCTCACTCCATGGAACGCCTTGGGCTCGGTACCCTTCGAGAAAGTTCTGGAATGGACAGCACATACCACTACGTCTTTGGCCTCTCGCACGTGGCCTCCCGTCTCGACTCCCTCTGGGAGACGTTGGCAGCCGAGCTCAGCGTCGCGGGTCATCGCAATGTCGTCGTGGCAGCGGCCACAAGACTGGGTCACCTTCCGCCGCCGGATCCCGACGCGCCAGAGGAGGGTCAGGAGCCCGAGGACCCAACCGAGGACTTCCATCTTCATGGGCCAGTTCCCGATTCCGTTGATCTCAACAGCATGAATTCACACTAGCTACTCTCCGGTGGATGGACCCAGGGTATCTCGTGGCCCACCCGACATACCCAGTGGGTGCGCCGCTGAGAAATGTTGTTGTTGTACGTGGTGTTTGATTGAGACAAGGCAACTTGTGGTCAACACGATAAGAATTAAAAATTAGAACGAGTATATCAGATTCAAAAATCTTCATTGCTTTCTTTACTCGGGGCTCGGGCCCGTCAAATTCGGAAACTCCTCCGCTCATATCGTAACTACGTCAGTTATATATCCACGTCCATTTCCAATTAAAATCCAAACTAAAGGTGTAGACAAAGGTTTGCACAAGAGAGAAGTTGTGTCGCGCTGCGCTGCCCCAGACGGCAACCGTAGGGACGACAAGGAGAGAGGACCCAATGGCGGGGACTCAGGTGTACAACGTGATGTTTGAGGAAAACATGATCACCACCACCGTGATGTCCTCCGACGAGGCCGTGGAGGACTGGCTTGACGAGGTCCTCTCCATCCATCGTCGGTGCCTTCACAAGCTCATCGTCGGGCTCGACGTCGAGTGGCGCCCCAGCTACTCTGCTGACTAGAACCCCGTCGCTGTTCTGCAGCTCTGCTTCAGTCGCCGCTACCTCATCTTTCAGGTCATCCACGCTGACTACTTCCCCGACGAGCTGCAAGATTTCTTCGGCAATTCCAACTACCGCTTCGTCGGCGTGGGCGCGGAGGGTGACACTGATAGACTTTGGAAGGACTGGCAGCTGAAGGTGGCCAAAATGGTGGACCTAGCCAAGCTCTTGGTGGAGGAGATGGATCGCCCGAGCATCCGCCGCACAGCGCTGAAGGTCATCGCGAGCGTCGTGACGGGCGCTGACATGGAGAAGCCTTACCAGGTGAGGACGAGCAACTGGGACGCATACATTCTCTCTGACGAGCAGATCAACTATGTGTGCATCGACGCCTTCATCTCGTTCGAGGTCAGCCGCAAGAGCAGTGACTACTGATCTCACCATCGAGTTTGCAGATCAGTTGTCGTCGATCATCCCGACATGGAATCCACAGGTGCAGCGCTCAAGTTCTAGCTTTTCTGCTTGTACGCCCAATCTCTCATAAAATTTTTTTTTCTTGAGGAAACACTATATCTTGGGTTCATATTATATGTGTGCCTCACTGTTGTCGGGTCCACATGTCAGCTATAGTAATAACTGCAGGGTAGAGGATTTCATCGCCACTGTCTTGGCATTTAAGTTAATATTTTAGTAGTTTCTGTGATGATTGTTCAAAAAAAATAATAGTTTTTGTGATGGAAGAATTAGATGAAGTCTATTTGTCATGTTTCTGAAATTTGAGAAAATTTTAGGCAACAGATCATTAGAAGGTAATAATTACTGTCATTAGTCACTTATATTGAAATTAATCATTAACCATAAATTTTATAGGTTAAGTAATTACAAATAAACATAGTCCTTACATTACGGAATTCAAACTACTAGCCCCTCGATCCCAAATTACTTGTCACTCTTTTTGTTCAAAAATGAACTAATTAATTAAAGATCGACAAGTAATTTGGGAGATGGAGGGAGTACATATTAATAATTTTGAATAAGTAAGAAACTTACTTCACCCTTCTAACGACCGGCCGGCTGCCGCTGCAGCTATATGCCACCACGCGTTGTGCCCCCGCCCGCGTCCGCCTCACCGTCGCCTCGACGTGCCGCCGTCTCGATGCACTACCTTCGGCCTTCGTGCTGCCACCGTTGGTTAGATCAGCAGCGCGGGCCGAGGCGAGGGCTTTTAAAAACATGCTTGTTATTTCTCATGCATCAAGGTCTTTCACATGCATGTTAGTTGTCTATGCATGATACGCCCCAAACATGATCAACGAGCCTCCAACATGATGATCTCTCAACAAAAAGAGAAAATACATAACGTCATCAAACATGATCGAGGTATTTCACATGGATGTTAGACGTACATATGCATGCTACGCCCCAAACATGTATTCCATGAATAGAGTATTTCCTACCATGTAAATATATATATATATATATATATATATATATATAGATAGATATATATCATATTCTCTACCATGCATGTGTATGCTCTAAACCTATATGGCAGTTTATCTACCACACTAATGAAGAACATTATCCTGTCATCAATAGAGATACCAAATTTGACACAAGGATGTTATCTCGACGGTATGAGGATAAAATGTGGACAACCATCGTCTAATAAGCACATAGCTCTTGCTACGTACGTGGTTCATTAAATTAATCGATCACATGCTGCCATTATGTATCGCTGTACTCGTCTTCTGAAGAAACGACAGGCGTAGGCGCTAGCCACTATGTGTTCTAATTTTAGGAACAAATGAACACACCTGTAAAAACATGTATGCCACATCTGATCCTCAACGTCATCAGATTAACATGTTCCTCAACAAGGGGGCACAAAAATCCTCAACACGTGATCAAACATGCTTGATCGCGAGTCTCTTTCACATAAATTATATTCATGTCCACCATCATATATGATCACGACAATTATCATTGGTTCAATATGGACTCTCGGTCAGCAACGGGTGGATCCTTCAAAAAAAAGATATGGACTCTCAGTAGATTGCCACGCGCATTCACACGTCAATCTTCTGCACCTCATTGAGATCGTTCACACAAAATGTTACGAACACCGCGGGACGGACCTACAAAGTATGCCAGGTGGGCCATTGCATACCCTGGGCCCTTCGCGTGTCAAATTAAAAAACGGCCGATGGGACATGTCGAGCCGTTTTGAGAGGAGGCAAACTGCGGTTTGGAGTAACTCCGTCGATTCAAAAGCACTCTCGTAGCGTCCGATCATCTCCACTTGCACGCTTAACGACGACCCGCTATAAAGGCACACCGTCCTCTTCTTCTCTGCTGCACATATCGATCTATTTTAGCCTCCAAACTTCACCTCTTGCTTCTCCACCGCACCATTGTCGACCACCTCTCTTTCTTTGTTCGCACGTCCATCACCGCACACATGGGTAGCCCCGAACCAAAGTGCTCCAGGTCATCGACGTCCTCCAAACCTCCTTCTTCGTTTCCTTCGCCACCAATGCCGGTGGAACTGGAGGCGGCACCCGCACCTCCTCTACTACCGTCTCCGCCCGCGGCACCCGCATCTCTTCCGTCTGTGTGACACCTGGTTCCGAAAACGAACCAAGTGAACGCATATGTGTGCCCAGGATGTTCAACACACATACGCGAGTGCATTCACAAAAGAGTATACAGAAAATTACCACAAGACAAGATTAATTGACCCAATTTTATTACAAATTCGGAATATTCTCGAATACAAGTTCTAATGAATATTAATAACAAGTTCAACTAATGCAGCGAAATAAACTAAATAAGCAAACTAAGCAGCATAAGCAAAAAGGATATATGCGCAGCTCCAAGCAACACCACATGCAAAGCTGACGGTACACACGGCCTAAAACTCGGCATTATCATTGTTAAACTCTGCAACTGTTGGTGGGGAGATTGCAAGGGTGAGCACATGTCGTACTCAGCAAGTATGGGAAAGTATGACATGTAGCTGATACAAATGACAAATATAATAATGGCTAACTGCTGAAAAGTACAGTAAAACATTTGAAAAGCAATATGTATTATGTATGTGAAGTAAACCCATCATAATCCATGTAGTTCTCATAATACCAGTTTATATCTCATTACCAATAACCATCTTTATCACCATGAACCATAATACCATCCCAAAGCCAATACCAAACCATCTCAATACCAAAACCCTTCTAATCATGTAGGTCATCCAGGCGCTCTTAACCGGGAGCACGACTATCATGATAGTTTTAATACTCTGCAGAGTTTGTACCACTTTACCCACATGTTTGTGATTTCATCACCCGTCAGCGACTAAAGAACCTCCTTTATGCCAATTACACTTCCTTTGGTGTATGGCCAAGAGATCACAAAATAGCCTTTACAAAGGGACTACTAGCATGTACGGACCCACTGAGGTTTCACTGGTGGCGACGTCTCCTAAAGAGCACGTCTTCAACCAAGGCCCCCCTCTTGTGCCATTCGGATCCTAGGGATTCCCTGCCACAAATCCAAACCCAATCCGATCCCCCTTCCTCGGTGCGCCAAATGATCTGCGCAATACCAGCAATACCCTAATTAATCAGCTATGACGCACCCATACTTGGCCTCGTGGTGGCACTGTAGTCCTGGACTATTCTTGCATGAACATGTCCTTAGATCTAAAGCAAGCAACCACCATAACATCCAACCCAATCCACCAACCACGCTTGCTTAGATCACCCATCATTTTAACCAGTTCATGTTAATCAATATATCATTAATGCATAATTAAATAATATAGTGGTTTCCCATCCCAATTAATTTAAGCGATGCAAAAGGTAAAAATCCTTCCCAACTCTCTACCAGGTATTCCAAGTGACAAGGGTGGTTAAACAAATCTAGTAAACTTCCTATCATAGGATTCCCATCAAATTGACACAAGCATGCAATTTTGCAAACAAAACATTTATTTCAGAACAGGATCAATATGCTTCAAGGACACTTGCCTTGCTCCGACGGATAGGGTTGCTCAAGTGATTCGAAGTCTTGGTTCTGGAAATCCTCATACACGGCCTCTTGAGCACGTCCCTCTACTCGCAATCACACACATACAAGAATACACATACGAATCAACACAATGCACACATATTAATCAATATGCAATGATATGAATGCATGCAAGTTCAATAATTAATTATCCATGATTGTTTATTAATTAGATGCAACCAGTTCATATGAGTTTACGGGGTTTTAGCGAGAATTAAGGTTGCTGAAATAAATAGATGGTGCAACTACGGTCAAATTACGTCTATTAGATTTAATACATCGCTAAAATTTGCATCGAAAAAAAGAATCCTACCGTAGACACGACGTCTTCGAATATCGCGAGGCGATGGCGATGAGTAGACGAAGTGGATGGCCCAATGGTCCTCCGGCGGCACGACGACGGCGGCGTGACGATCTCTGGCCGACAATGACACCCTCCTATTTTTCTTCCTCTTCCTTCCCCTTTTTTTCTCCCCTATTCTTCCTGGTAGCGCCTTTGTTCTTCTCTCCTTTTTTATCTACCAGTGTCTAGGGTTTCTGGCGGTTAGGGTTTCTGGTGTCGAGAAAATACGAGGGCCTACGGTCGTATTTATAGGGGGGCAAAAACGCGTTAGACTGGATCTGGGACGGAGTCCCGACCGGCCACGGGTGCACGACCGACTCAACCAGGGCTCGGGGGCACGCGCTGGCGCGCTGCACTGGCCGACCTGGCCACGGGACCGGGGCGTGGTCGGCTCCCGGCAAACCGGCCCAGTACGGTGCACCCAGGCACTATTTTCCTCGAAACTTCCGGGTGGATTTTTTCTTTCCTTAGGTTTCACAAATATTTTTTTATAAATATATTATTATTATATTTGTTCCCTAATACTTGTTTATATTTTTATTTCCTTTTTCTCCTTTTGCTACACATATTTTGTATATGTATGTTTTATCTTTTATTATTTTTCCTTTATTCTACTAATGTTTAATGCATGAACATTTATGCAATGCATGATGCAAAAATTGAGGGTGTTACAAACCTACTCCCCTTAAGTGAATCTCGCTCTCGAGATTCGACAGCGTTGAGAAAAGATGAGAGAATTCTGCCTTTGGATCTTCTTCACGTTCCCACATAGCTTTGGCTTCCGTATGGTGGTTCCATTGCACTTTGCACCAACGGACCCTCTTATTCCTTGTGACCCTTTCCTTCACGTCCAAGATCTTGATAGGTTGCTCGACATAGGACAAATCGCCCTGAAGATCTAATTCATCCATCGGCACCTGTTCTTTCGGCACACTAAGACACATCTTGAGTTGAGACACGTGAAACACGTCGTGTACATCGGAGAGATACGCTGGCAGCTCAAGTCGATAGGTGACTTCTCGTCGCTTGTCCAGAATCTTAAATGGCCCGATATAGCGAGGTGCCAGTTTTCCTTTGACGTTAAACTGGCGTTGCCCTCGGATAGGTGACACTTTGAGGTATACGAAATCTCCAACTTCAAATGCCAAATTCCTTCGCCTATTATCCGCATAGCCTTTTTGCCGCGACTGAGCAACCCTTAGGTTTTCACGAATTATTTTAACTTGCCTTTCAACATCTTGTAACACATCAGGACCAAATACTTGGTTCTCTCCTGCTTCATTCCAAAACAAAGCTGTCCTACACTTCCTTCCCTATAGTGCTTCATAAGGTGACATTTTCAAACTTGCTTGTTGTTATACAAGAATTCCGCATATGGCAAACTCTTATCCCAACTCTTCCCATGCTTCAAAGCACAAGCTCTTAACATGTCCTCAAAAATCTGAGTGGTCCTCTCGGTTTGTCCATCGGTTTGAGGGTGATATGCTGAACTGAAGTTTAGCCTTGTTCCCAATGCTTCATCCAATTTCTGCCAAAATCTGGAGGTAAATTGAGAACCTCTATCCGAGACTATCTTCTTCGGTTCGGCACACAATATGATCCATATACAGTTCTGCTATCTTTGCGGTGGTATATGTGGTCTTGACAGGAACAAAATGAGCTTATTTGGTCAATCGATCCACGATCACCCAAATTGAGTCATACCCGAACTGGGTACGCGGTAAACCAACTATAAAGTCCATACAATTCTCTTCCCACTTCCACTCCGGAATCTTCAATGGTTGCAATAATCCCGCTGGCCTTTATATTCAACTTTAACTCGTTGGCACACATCACACAATGCAACATATTCGGCTATGTCCTTTTTCATGCTGGCCCACCAATAGCATGTCTTCAAGTCCTTGTACATCTTTGTACAACCGGGATGAATTGAGTACGGTGAGTCATGTGCCTCCTTTAATATTGTCTCCCAAATATGCTTTACATTAGGCACAACAATTCACTTTCCAAGCCATACGGTACCATGTTCGTCTTCATCAAATCTGAATTCTCTCCCTTCTTTGGTCCTTTCCTTGATTTCCTTGATCTCCTCATCCGTGGTTTGTGCTTCTCAAATTTCTTGCACCAAGGTTGGATTTAGCTCCATTATTCCCATCTCATTCACAAATTCGAGGTTCAAAAGTTCAAACTCCTTACATAACTCGGATGGCAGCTCCTGAACCGTGAGTTGATTACTTACTTCTTTTCGACTCAAGGCATCGGCCACTACAATAGCCTTTCCTGGATGATAGTTGATCCCCACATCATAATCCTTGATGAGCTCCAACCATCTTCATTGCCTCAAATTATGATCCGTTTGCGTGAATATGTACCTTAGACTGTTATGATCCGTATAAATTTCACACCTATGTGCAAGGATGTAGTGTCTCCAAATCTTCAATGCATGTACCACAACTGCTAGTTCAAGATCATGTGTAGGATAATTCTGCTCATGTTTCATCAATTGTCTTGATGCATATGCAACCACTTGAATTTCTTGCATGAGCACACATCCAAGTCCTTGCCCCGATGCGTCGCAATAAATATCAAAACTCTTGCTCACATCCGGCAGTACCAAAACTAGGGCCGTTGTTAACCTTCTCTTTAACTCCTCAAAACTTTCTTGGCAATCTTGATTCTATTGGAAAGCCTTCCCCTTCATTAGTAATTCCGTCATGGGCTTGGCTATCTTGGAAAAGTCTTTCATGAACCTTCGATAGTACCCAGCCATCCCAAAAAAACTTCTTATTTCCTTTACATTTTGCGGTGGCTCCCACTTCAACATGCCCCTCACTTTTCCGGAGTCAACCGATACTCCTCCTCCTGAGATGATATGACCCAAAAATGGCACCTCTTTCAACAAAAACTGACACTTGTTGAACTTGGCATACAATTGTTGCTCTCTCAACTTCTGCAACGTGAGCCTCAAGTGTTCCTCATGTTCTTTCTCATCCTTCGAGTAGATCATGATATCAAAAATAAACACCACGAAGAACTTGTCCAAGTACTCCATGAAGACTTTATTCATGAGGTACATAAAGTAGGCAGGTGCATTTGTCAATCCAAAGGACATCACGGTGTACTCATAAGATCCATACCGTGTCCTAAAAGCTGTCTTGGGTATATCCGATGGTCTAATATTCATTTGGAAGTAACCTGACCTCAAGTCGATCTTGGAAAACACACAGGCACCTTTCATCTGATCAAACAAATCCTCTATGCGTGGCAAGGTGTAGTTGTTCTTGATGGTCACCTCGTTGAGAACTCGGTAATCCACACACATCCTTTGCGTTCCATCCTTCTTGTCCACAAACAGCTACGGGCACTCCCCAAGGTGAAGAGATTGGGCGAATAAAACCTTTCTCTAGTTGCTCTTGAATCTGCTTCTTGAGCTTTGCTAATTCCATAGGAGGCATCCTATATGGCCACTTAGCTATAGGTGCAGTTCCAGGTATTAAATCAATAGCAAACTCAATGTGTCGATCAGGTGGCATACCTGGCAACTCGCCCGAAAAAAATCACACACCACCAGAATCTCCTCAATTGTGGCACCGTCCATGAGATTTAGCTCCAATTGCTTCGGTGCGGTTTGAGAGGTTTCAAATTCTACGGTGATCCCTTCTTCATTGGTTAACTTCACTGTCTTTGTGGCACATTCGATAACTCCATTGTGCTTCCTCAACCAGTCCATACCAAGTATAATGTCCAATCCTTGGGAATCCAAGACTATAAGGTTGGCGAAGGATTCTACCCCCCTTATTTTAAAACTTGCTCTTGGAAACACTATCTTTGTTCTCATTTTCCATACAACTTCGTCTAGGACAGTGAATCTTCTGGTTGTGTCCTTCTTCCATTGAAGTAGAGGTTGAGCGAGAAAGAAAAGAGAGATAGAACGAATCCCCAACTATATGCATCAAGGAATATGAGACTAACCTACTAACTATACTAGCCTATGTGGACATGGCAATGCTAAAGCACCCCAAAATCCTCTATTAAGCACACAAGCAACCAATATATATTGCAAACAGCAAGCCAACAAAAACACATTGATTCCTAAGTGCTCCTATGTGCTCTAAAGTGTCCATTCTATCTAGGCAGCGTCCTACGGTCAATCTTTGGCTCTGATACCAACTTGTGACACCCGGTTCCGAAAACGAACCAAGTGAACAAATATGTGTGCCCAGAATGTTCAACACACATACACGAGTGCATTCACAAAAGAGTATATAGAAAATTACCACAAGACAAGATTAATTGACCAAATTTTATTACAAATTTGGAATATTCTCGAATACAAGTTCTAATGAATATTAATAACAAGTTCAACTAATGCAGCAGAAATAAACTAAATAAGCAAACTAAGCAGCATAAGCAAAAGGGATATATGCGCAGCTCCATGCAACACCACAGGCAAAGCTGATGGTAGACACGGCCTAGAACTCCGCATTATCATTGTTAAACTCCCAATCCTGACCTACAACTGTTGGTGGGGGGGATTGCAAGGGTGAGTACATGTTGTACTCAGCAAGTGTGGGAAAGTATGACATGTAGCTGATACAAATGATAAATATAATAATGGCTAAGTGCTAAAAAGTACAGTAAAACATTTGAAATAGCAATATGTATTATGTATGTGAAGTAAACCCATCATAATCCATGTAGTTCTCATAATACCAGTCTATATATCATTACCAATAACCATATTTATCACCATGAACCATAATACCATCCCAAAGCCAATACCAAACCATCCCAATACCAAAACCCTTCTAATCTTGTAGGTCATCCAGGCGCTCTTAACTGTGAGCACGACTATCATGATAGTTTTAATACTCTGCAGAGTTTGTACCACTTTACCCATGTGTTTGTGATTTCATCACCCGTCGGTGACTAAAGAACCTCCTTTATGCCAATTACACTTCCTTTGGTGTATGGCAAAGAGATCACAAAATAGCCTTTACAAAGGGACTACTAGCATGTATGGACCCACTAAGATTTCACTAGTGGCGACGTCTCCTACAGAGCACGTCTTCAACCAAGGGCCCCCTCTTGTGCCATTCGGATCTATGGGAGTCCCTGCCACAAATCCAAACCCAATCCGATTCCCCTTCCCCGGTGCGCCAAATGATCCGCGCAAGACCAGCAATACCCTAATTAATCAGCTACGCCGCACCCATACTTGGCCTCGTGGTTGCACTGTAGTCCTGGCCTATTCTTGCATGAACCGGTCCTTGGATCTAAAGCAAGCAACCACCATAACATCCAACCCAATCCACCAACCACGCTTGCTTAGATCACCCATCATTTTAACCAGTTCATGTTAATTAATATATCATTAATGAATAATTAAATAATATAGTGGTTTCCCATCCCAATTAATTTAAGAGATGCAAAAGGTAAAAACCCTTCCCGACTCTCTACCAGGTATTCCAGGTGACAAGGGTGGTTAAACAAATCTAGTAAACTTCCTATTATAGGATTCCCATCAAATTGACACAAGCATGCAGTTTTGCAAACAAAACATTTATTTCAAAACAGGATCAATATGCTTCAAGGACACATGCCTTGCTCCGACGGATAGGGTTGCTCAAGCGCTTCAAAGTCTTGGTTCTGAAAATCCTCATACACAGCCTCTTGAGCACGTCCCTCTACTCGCAATCACACACATACAAGAATACACATACGAATCAACACAATGCACACTTATTAATCAATATGCAATGATATGAATACATGCAAGTTCGATAATTAATTATCCACGATTGTTTATTAATTAGATGCAACCAGTTCATATATGTTCATACAAGTTTACGGGGTATTAGCGAGAATTGAGGTTGCTGAAATAAATAGATGGTGCAACTACGATCAAATTATGTCTACTAGATTTAATACGTCGCTAAACTTTGCATCGGAAACACGAATCCTACCGTAGATGTGACGGCTCCGAAGATCGCGGGACGATGGCGACACGTAGACGAAATGGATGGTGCAAGGGTCCTCCGATGGCACGACGACGGTGGCGTGATAATCTCCGTCAGACGACTGCACCCTCCTCTATTTCTTCCGCTTCCTTCCCCTTTTTTTCTCCCCTTTTCATCCTGGCAGCGCCTCTGTTCTTCTTTCCTTTTTTTTCTACCGGCAGCTCGGGTTTTTGGCGGCTAGGGTTTCTTGTGTCGAGAAAATATGAGGCCCTACGGTCGTATTTATAGGGGGGAAAATGTGTTGGACCGCATCTGGGACGGAGTCCCAACCGGCCACGGGCGCACGGCGCACGGCCGACTCGGCCAGGGCTGGGGGGCACGCGGCTGCACCGGCTGACCTGGCCACGGGATCGGGGCACGGTCGAACCGGCCAGGGGCGCGGTCGGCTCCCGACAAACCGGCCCGGTACGGTGCACCCAAGCACTATTTGCCTGGAAACTTCTGGTGTGAAGCAAAGCTTCCCCAAAAACTTCCGGAAGTTTCTGGAATCTTTTTTTCTTTCTTTCTTTAGGTTTCACAAATATTTTTTATAAATATATTATTATTATTATTATATTTGTTCCCTAATACTTGTTTTATATTTTTATTTCCTTTTTCTCCTTTTGCTACACATATTTTGTATATGTATGTTTTATCTTTTATTATTTTTCCTTTATTCTACTAATGTTTAATGCATGAACATGTATGCAATGCTTGATGCAAAAATTGAGGGTGTTACAGTCTGACTATGATGAGAATGTCCGCCTCATCGAGAAATGCATCGACAAACTCGACGACAAGCTTAAGGAGGTCACTGGCAACCTGTTCGCTGCCAACGTGCAAGAAAAAGCGCTCGACAAAATGGCGCAGAATGTACTTGACAACACATATCACTCTTGTGGCCGTCTGGGACTTGGGATCCTTCACCACCACACCAGCATGGACTCCGCCGGCCACTACATCTTCGGGTTAGGCTTTGTGGCCGCTCTTCTCTATTGCCTCTACGAGACGATCGGTGAGGAGGCTGGGGTGGAGTTTCGTGAGCAACTGGTGAACGTCGTGGGTCGGAATTTTGATCCGGTGTTGGAGGATGCGCCGCTGACAGCTGCGGCGGAGGCGGAGGCACCGCCGGCGATGCGGAGGTGGCGGCGGAGGAGGTGGACAAGTCCTCCGAGTAGAGTAGGATTAGTACTAGTTTTTTCTTTTGTTTTCTATGTGTTTTTTCTTGTTTTTATAATATATGTGTTTTTTTATGTTAATGAAAAATGTCTTTTATATTCATGAACAATGTGTCCTACAGTACCTGCATTAACGAAAAACTCCACCTTTTATCGAAAAACATCGCATATGTAAAATTAACACATTAGTAATATTATATCTAATAAATATTAAATACATTAGGACATACGTAGTAGTATTATATTTCAAAAAATTACAAAAAGAAAAAGCTAGACCGTGCAACTGTACATCGCACACGGATGACGCAAATACTAATTATTTTTATTACTTTTCTCTTTACCAGTTGTATCGTGCCCCCCCCCACCCACCGGCCTGGCCCTAGGCAGTAGCCCCTCCCGCCTAGGCCCAGAGCCGGGCCTGCCTTTAAGACCATCCACAGTTGTTCATGGTAAATCATACTGGACTGTAAATATAGAGTAGATTACTGGAAGTATAGAGGTTTCCGTGTGAAATGCTGGATGTATAGAGGATATACTGTAAGTATAGAGGGATAGAGACATAGAGTACGTTTTAGAGGAAAGCATTGCGACCTGCGGATCAGATGGTCTTATCTCTCAACCCCTTGGTGCGGGAATCAAATTCTTCTGCGGCAGGGTCGCACAACCGTCTCTGTGCGACCCTGCCCAGATAGATGCCACGTACGTTCACGCTCTGAATCTTACAGCCATACAGCCAAGGGCACACTGCACGGTTCCCGCGACTGTGCCACCCTGCCCTGATGATTGCCACGTACGCCAACACACTGAATCTTGCAGCGCGCACGTGCACACGAACTCCACATCCGAAATTTTCTCAGCGATCTAAATAACTCGGCGCTCGGCGTGCACGACCCATCATCATGCACACGAGCACAACGCAACCAAAAAGAAATGTGTTTGGTTGCTTGTCTTAGATTGAATTGACTTGGATTAATTGGATGGTCCAGTCATGTGTTTTTGTTTTGCGGTCATACTGATAGGGTGATCCAGGTTCGAGGAATACAAAATATTCCTCGCTGCTGGATGAGATGGTCCAGGATATTTGGCTGGATGTGAGTCCATCCACCTTATCTAATTATGCTTCTTAGTAATGTAATTAGTGATAATTACCTTGTTTATCATTGATTGATAATTACAAATATGATATTAACATTAATATTTGCTAGTAATATGATAAATAGTATATAAATAATTAATATTATGAAATTATCAACTTAGATGATTCAATAATCCACTCAAGTTTCATCCAACCTACCAAACAAAAAATTAGATTGTCCAGTCCATCCAACCAAACGTTAATTTTGATGATCTAATACAGAAAGAAATGGATGATCCTATATCTCCAATCCAACTTTGACATCAAACCAAACGCTATTGATGACTAAGCACTTTGTCACATGTCACTAGAGTATATGCACATACACGGCCTCAACACCGGGTTTAGGGTGCATCGTGGACTAACCACATGATCCGGCCAAACACTCATGTAATTAGCATACACCTGCAAGAGCAACTACCTGGCCGCATCCTTCGCGTACGAACAGCAACGCCGACCAACTTATACTTTGTACTACGTACAAAGAATTTTCCTTGTCCATGAGCCAAACAAGCTCTTCTGATGCGGCAACTAATAATCAGCACGTGATCAACGAGCCTCAAACTATATATATATATATATATATATATATATATATATATATATAATGATCTTTTAACAAAGAGAGAAAAAACATAATGTTGTCATCAAACATGATCGTAGGGTTTTGAATTGCATGCTGTTACTTGTCCATGCTTGCTATGCCCCAAACATGATCAAGAGCGTCAAACATGACGATATTTCAATAAAAAGAGAGAAAACACGCGTAATGTCATATCTTCCATGATCGTCGTCGTCTTTCTCACATGCATATTATAGTTGTCCATGCATATATATATGCTACATCCCGAACATATGATCAATGAGCCTCAATCTCTCTCTCTCTCTCTCTCTCTCTCTCTCTCTCTCTCTATATATATATATATATATATATATATATAAAGTATATACAATACTTGGCTATAGAATTCCTGATTCTGTGTCCAGTTTCTTTTGTCGCACTGTTGCCTGGGTCATGCATGTACGTCAGCGCCCCACGATTTTCTCTGTTTACAACCGCCACATTCCTTTTCACCGTGAGTCCTCCCGATTCAGGCCCTATTTTGTCGCTCGTTAATCACGCCTTCTTCTTGGCAACCGACGATCTCCTGATCTCCACGCCCGCACTCTGTTACTTGGTTTCCACATCGCCCGCATGCCGTTTCTTGGTCTCCACGTACATTGCGTTTCTGGCAGCACATTCGCCCCGGTGAGGTCCCGTTCCAATCTCCGTCGCCCGCACGCCGTTTCTTCGTTTCTCTATAACGTTTTCTCGCAGCAGATTCACCCCGGTGAGATCTCGTTCCAATCTCTGTAGGTTGCTTCAATTGTTTGCCCCCAAATATCTAACCGCTTTTTCGCTTGGAATCGTGTCAGGTTATCTTGCATGCTAGAATCATGTCAATGTTGACTGCGACGAAGCACTTCTTCGGCTGCCAGCGTCGTTCGTCGACCCGCCCTTTTCCTCTTTCCCATCCTTCAAAAAACACCCGGGTAAGTCACTGTTAAGGGTTCGAAAAAACTCAATTAAAATTTTATTATAGCATGTCAACCGTTCCTTTGTTTTTGCTAATCAACTGGAAGATACAGGAATTGTTTTATTTGCTATACCTCTGCTGGTTTATTAGTTTGGACTAAAAAAGTTATGCACAGTTAGTTGTTAATTAAAATTCCGTCATATTTTATTTTTCCACGACTGCCTACAATATAAATGTAATTTATAAAATAATTTAAAGTCCAGCCTTGCGTGGCGAAATTGCGTAGGCTTTTATGTTTTTCACTAGAAAATTGTTCTAAAACTTCGTGTAGTGACCGTTTTCTCATATTTTATCACTAGATAAATTACTAAACGATGCATTTTTTGTCTCTATTTCTGTATGAGTATATCACTTAATATATTTGTTGCATTTTTAATCTATGGTGAGTTTCACAATTGTTTTTGAACATCTTTAAGCTGCTGCAATGAGGTTTAGAATGTTTTGCATCGTAAGAGATTTTTTAAGTATTATTTTTTGTGCAATTTATTATGCATATGTTTTCTAGTTCAAATTTACTTTTACTTGTTTTTTTATAGTTCTGTATGTAACAATTGGCTGCTAGTCTCATTATATTTTCTCAAAATTTCAGGTTTGAAGTCATCTATTATGCAGGGAAGGTTAAAATCAATTACATTGAAAAGCAGCCAGGAAGCATGGCAATTGGATTTTCCCGAAATGAGTGTTTCATCGCACACAAATAATGATGGGCAACTTCATTCTTCACGACATCGAATTCCCATCTCAACAACTAATATTACATCCATTCATGGAAATCAACATCAGAATAAAAATAAATGCAGTACTAGCTCACATGCTCCTGATCAGGATAACATGATGATTTTATGCCACCTACAAAGCAACATGTGCGTGCACGTCCTCCTGGCAGTTTGGGTCAATCTTTCTATAACAAGGTGAAATTTGGATTTTTAAGTCTTTTCATATTTTCAATTATATTCACATTACCTTTTATTTTTATATGTGCTCATACCTTGTACTGGTTCTTATTTGCTTTTTTTGTCACTAGAGGAATAGCAAACAACTTAGTTTTTATATTATCTGGAAAATAAAATTACATTATTTTTAGTTACTTCATTGTCACACTTTTCTTGCACTTTGATTTATGTTACTAGCTACTGTTCATCTTTAGACTCACAATATGTTCCTACACCTAAAATTTTTTTATGTTACATTTGTTTCTATAAAATCCCATATATTGATTTCAATTCTTTACGTGGTACTAGCTCCTTTCTGTACGTTGCACCCCTTCAATCATCATCAAAGTCATTGAACAATTGAACATGCCACAACGTCAGAAAATATGTGATATTGGTTTTGGTGGCCTACTTAACTTTTGTGCTGCGGGATTAGATTGTACAGATCTATTGGTCTACTTGATGGAGAAACTTAATCTAGAGTCAATGATTTTGGAAATAGGTAATGAAGGTGGTTTGTCTATCAATGAATCATGTGTTAAAAAGATTTTAGGCCTTCCTGCTTGTGATAAGGATCTACTAGGGTTAATCGAATTTCAGAATGCGCTCGCTTTATCAGACTTTAAAAAATCCATTCATGTTGAGCGTAGCAACGATATCAAGTGCAACTATTTTTTTGATATGCTGAGGAAAATAAGGATTGATAATTCTTAGGCGGTTAGGATATTCCTACTGATAGCCTTCAATAAGTTGCTATTCCCTACACTAGAAAACAATATAAGAGGACGAGGTGCCTTTTTGACCAAGGACATTTCAGATTTCCAAAATATTAATTGGTGCAAGGCAGTGATACAAGATTTGCGTCATGCAGCATTAGCATGGTCCAATGAGAGAAAGAAGTCCCTTCTCAGCTGCAGTATATTATTTATTGTGAGTTTCCATTGCTTCTAATTATCTCCTCTTTAGATGTAATTTTCATGTACACTTATACTAATTATGTGCTATGTGTATGCATATACTATACTTGGACAATCTTGATTCACGAAGCTCTATTGTTCATTCTGCTACACCCCGTGCCAAGTACTTCAATCCATTTGTAATGGAACCATAATTCGAGAAGACAAGCGAATAGATATGTCGGGGAATCAGACGTATGGAGACCTTCAGGTTCATGTCAATCGTTTTTTTACAACGCATTAATATATTTATTTTTGTAGCATTTAATAATTTATGATATATTGAAATGTATTGTTATGTTTTTTGCAGCTTAGAAGTAGGGCTGACACTTGTTATGTTCAGACTGATCCTCAACCAAATTTTTCTCCGCCTACTGCAAATTGTTCAAATTTACCAGTATTCTCGAGTGTTGCAGAGCTTGGTGTGCTATTAGATAATTTACATGACACACTCTCAGGGTCCAAGGCAGCTGAAGGGCTGCAACTCTTTGCTGCTAAATCTAGTCAGGTCATTCATGACATTCTCGCTGGTTCCAAATTGATTGTGTAAGCACATAAGGAATTCATAACTACTATTCAAAATTACATCGATGAAGAACATGTTTCAAAACAATCACGTGATGAGGATCATAGGGACGAAGGCACTATTAACGAGAGTGGTAGTCGATCAAATTTGGACTCGTAAATTTTTCATCATTGTGCAACCCGTTATTAAAGTTTTATTCAGTTCCAAAACATGATTACATTGAAAAAAAATTTCAGAAAAAAACCCACAATGTCCACCTTCTTCACATGATATCACATCACGACAACGGAGCGGAAGTCATGTGTCTGCGATCAATACAACAATGGTGACCAGCATGTTGTGTCATATTCTGATATGCGCGGTGAAGCCACCAAAAAAGCCGACCTCCTTAATGTGGACTGTAATGTTGTGCGTTAACCTGCCCCTGTAATTTTTTACAAGTTATTTTTTTCTTCTTCAACACTGTCATTATTAATTGTGTGTTATTTAGTTATCCATTATATGTTGTTAAAGTGCGATCTTAAATATTTTTTATCTGAGATTCATTTTTCAGGAGCTACCTGCACCAGATGCTGCTATAAGTGAGGAGCATAATGTTTTGGAATCAAATGTCAACAGTGGTGCCTCTCGAATGGCACCAGACATTGGTTTTTCTGCAACAGGAGTTGACAAAACTGTAGAACAAATGATTGAATCTGATAATGTTGCCACTGATCCACTTAATCAGCAATCCGTATGTATAATTTTTTTCTAATGTTATCCATTCATTTACCTTATTCTCGTTTATGATTAATGTACTAGTACTATTGCTGACCCTTCATACTCACGCATACACACTTGTATACAGGATGTGTGTATTGTTTCAATCGATACTACTATACCTGCTGCTAGCCGTGAAGGATGCTTGGATCCAAATTCGTCTAATCAATGTACTGTTTACGCATATCTGAAAGTTTCTAATTTATTCAGTACCTACTTTTGTTCAAAATTCTGATATGTGTTTCTTTTAGTTTATGCCTTTCATCCTACAAACGAGTATGTGGTGAAGTCGCCACAGCAATCTCCCATGGTATGTAGCACACATGCAAACTGCAACCAGGTACAACTCCTCTAATAGAATTATACAAATTACGTCAACCTCATTACGAATTTTAAATATATTTTTTCACTATATATGTTCAGCAACAAATTGAATCTGGTGCTGCACCATTGGAAAGAAGCACCCTGGATGCAGCTCAATTTGATTCAACAAATACGCCGGCGAGTTTCATGGTACATGATGGTGACTTGTGTCGAAGTTCAATGATGGCAGCCACACAGGACGATTCTGGATACCATATTCGTGCTCAACCTCGTGTCAATCAGCTTGTCAATATTCCCCCAAGATACAGATTGCCTTTCAAATGCATAACGCCAAGACCACCAATTGACATGATTAAAGCCCATGCTGTAAGGAGTAAAACTTGCACAGAACTGAATGCCAAGAGGTATACGCCCATTGATTTTCTTTTTCATCACTTTAGTGTACCACACTTTACAATAGTTAGCTCTTACAATTAATTTTATCTTATTCTTCGCCAGACATTATCTTATTTCGGGACCATCCCAATCTTTCAGATGTCTAGAAGTAACAGAGTCCTTCGCAGATGGTGCTCCAATGTACAGGTCATTCATGACATATTATGTGGACTGCATACGTGCGGAGGAAGACATCTGGAGGCCCAAATGTGTCGGATTCAGGATGTTTCTTTCGGGATATCTTGGTGTATGTTCATGTTATCTGAATGTTTTTTTATTCATTTAAATTACATAACTCTTTGTCTACCATCCATCTAATACTCTTTGAATATTGAATTCTTATTTTCACCTCTCAGGAGATGCTCAACCATGATGAAGAACGACAGCAGTGCATGTATCCAGACCTTGCAGCTTTTATAAAACTGCAAGCTGACATTGGTGATCTTGATATTTTTAAAGTCAAGCTTGTAAGTCAAGTTGTTGATTTTCTCTCTTTGTGTGTGTTATTTATTTTTATTCATACTAAATTTAATTCCGTATTACTTTTCAGTTGTTTGTGCAAATTCCCGAGAACAACTACTACACAGTATACTATTTGAACATGGTCGATAAATGAATTGACATACTTGATTCTAGTAACCAAGTTCATGAAGATTTCCATACGGTTGTTTCAGCTAGGGTTGTGACGAGGCTCAATGAATTGATACAGACGGGAAGTTTAAAGATTTTTCTAGATAGAAAAGACCTGTTATAAAAGTGATGTGAGAGGTTGTTCCCAATGATGCTCCCTTTCTTGCAATGAAAGTTATGGAGATATGGGATGGTAATAAGCTCCATACAAATGAAAATAATGTAAGTTTCTCATCCATTAATTTCTAGTGTTGTCTTTTTTTTAGATGTGCTTATATTTCCAACTTTTTACAACTGCAATCTTCTCACCTTCCTGTTCGTAGATGCATCACAAGGTTTATGATATGCCATGGGGTTGAATCCTCATTACTGTTTACATTTCCCATCACCTTGTTTAATTTTAATTAATAACCGGTCATTACTCTTAAATCAAGATTGATCTGGTTATGCACTTTGACTCAGTATATTCATGTTTTAATGATACCATTTTTTATTTTGAGTTTGTATATTATTATACATTCTTAGTAGACGATCGATGTTACAGTAATGATCTCTTGATGTTGTACCATTTGTCAATGCAGATCAATGTACCTGCACTCAGGTCTGAAATGTTGTATTACATGCTTCTCAACGCAATCAATCAAGTCAAGAAGCTACCTTACGGCTTAGAGGAATACAAGCCATCTTAGTTCTTGAATTTTTTAATTAGTTCCGACTATGAAACTATGTCAAAGTTATTTTTTTATCTTTATTGTCACCGTACGATTGAGTTTAATTGTCTACATAATTTGTCCAGTGACAGCTATGTTTTTTAATTTAACGATAATGTAGTTAAACTTTTTTTTCATCTATAAGTACTTGAGAACTTCTTTTCATATTCCTGGACCGTCTTTGTTAGTTAAGAACCTGTTGTGTCACTGTACATGTATGCAACCTTCATACTTGAATGTGTACTTTTTGTTCTTCTGAACGTTTTGACGCTCGGATGTGATTTTTCTGATAACAAATGTTTGCATTACATGGTCAATATTGTTCTCCCATTTAACTCTGTATTCCTACACAGCAGCCCACTTTGGTTGCAGAGGCACTCTGTTTTTGTTTGCTTGTTGAATTATTTATTCTATTTACTTTGAATAAAAGTTTATTATGTGGCAACGTATACTTTTGCTCAGCTAGTTGTGTGTTTCACATGTATAATTAACTCTTCGTATATGTAACTTTAGTACTTAACGCGAAATTTAAAGTATTATTATTTATCGTTCACCCACCCAATAAGCATACTTCATTGTTCAGATTTACTATATACTCTGTACACGTCAATCCGCGTCTTTTATGGACAAATTATATTTTTTTTCAGTCGTATTATTTCGAATACCATATATGCGTATGCATGCATGGATGTAATAAAAGTTCTTTTAGCCGAATTAGAGCTTCAATACTCTTCAACGGAGTCCTTCTATATACATACATGTTAAGTACTTATATCTAAAAAATATGTGCAGTTTATATGAAGCTTCATTCAGAGAGAAGACTACACCAAGCAGTACTTTCATGGTGCTACAGTAAAACAAGGCATTTTATTTACTATATGGAGAATATCTAGCTAGCAAAAGGTAGAGACGTGGACAATATTCAATAATTTGTAGCATCTACGGCTATGGTCACACACGACACAGGCGTCTGAATGTTACTTTTTTGATGAATATAATCATTCGGCTCCGTGTATGAGCATAACAGTACAGCCAACGTTATGAAAGTATATTTCGATTTTCCAACATGTAAATATATAATGGTTTTTCCATAATATAAACTAGTTTATGGTAATACAACTTATTGTTGACACCTAATGTTTCTCTCCATGACTGTCACAACTGACAAACAATCAACAATTTTTGAATCATCCATTGAATCCCCTTTATTTCTACTCATCTCCATTTGAATCCCATTCCTCATCACATTCCTCTTCACCCACAGCTACCATGAACTATTGCTCCAATTGCCTATTGCATCCAAATCTAGATTTAACGAACATGTTGTCGAATAGTGTCCTGCGTACAAACCACAAGTACTGCATTGTCATGTCCATTTTCTTTTTTTTTATCACTGCTGCCCCCCATCTCTGCACAACAAATTCCTGTGTTTGAGCGTCTGCTTCCCTTTTTTTAGCGAATTGTGGAGCACTCAAGCATACATTACTCTCTTGAGCTTCAGGTTCTCTACTATCCATATTTGGTTCCTCTCCTTCAGATGGTGCATCATGTGTCATACTGCTATGGACTGAAGTACCGATGTCTCCTAGAATTATCTCCGCCATCATTCTCAATTCTTCAAATTTATCACAACCCATCATGAAACCTGTGTTGGACTTGTTGCATGCCCTCACCGCTGCCATAGCTAATGTCACTAGCTTCGAAGTTCTGAATTGCTCAGTCGTGCAATCTAGTCCAACCGTGACAATGTCTTGCCTATCGCACATAAGTTGATGTCTTGCGTCCTTGGTATACCTCTTCAAAATATATTTTGCTGGTACTTTATTTATTTATAGGTGTGTAAATGCGTTTATCAGATGTTCACATAAAATACCTACAAACATTTAAACAATATCATTACTGTACTCATGAATAACAAATGATTCTTTCATTTTTCGATGGTGAGGATGCCACGTTCATTAACGTGTACAATATAATATGATATACATGCATCAGGTTAAGCATCATGAAAATTAAAAAACATAAAGACATTACTCACCTGTGTGTGCCCAGGTTCGACACTCGCACTCAAATGATTCAGCTGAAACATCTGCATGTACTTTAAATGAATGTTGGTACCATGCATATTTCCTGGACTCATTAGTGTGGGTGACCAGGTAACCGTGCTCTTGATCCCTGTCGACTTCAATGTGGAACGCGGTGCTTCTCATATACGTTTTTTTGTATTTTTTGTATAATGCCCTTGTATAATATCGACTTAATTGCATATCAAATTGCTGCAAAGTGGCCCTAATAACTTTTGTCTACATTTTAGTACATCCATTAAACAGTATGCAACAATTATTATAGTTCCAAAATAAATACATTCAATAAAAAAATGCCGATGTGATTACCTGTGACCAATGTGTTTCTCTGGCAACATTGTGATTGGTGTGTTGTATAACCTGTAGTAGTTTCCGCGCAAATTTATTTATGGATGTCATATGAGTTGCAAATCCACTACTTTTCACCAACTTATTAACACTCTCGCTTCTTTGCGTCGAGGTTACCATACCACAATAATTTTCTTTGAAGTACGCCGAAATCCACGAGTGTCTTTGCTTCCACAGGCCATCTATGGCTACATTATCTTGTATACGATATTCCTCCACCAACATATTCCACGCACCCTCGAATTCTTCTGGTGTCAGTGGGTGATTGATTACAATTTGAAACTTTTCTCTCAAACCTTCATGACTTGAGTACATTTTCTTTAGATCCTCCTTGTACTTTTTCAACATGTGCCACCTGCATAGGCGATGAATTGTCTTCAAGAATACCTTCTTCATTGTTGCTGCCATAGAGCTATCCTGATCTGTTCAAACATTTATTCCCATTAACAAGTATCCAAAATTTAAAAATATAATATTTGAATGTGTGAAAAAATTAAAGTAATGTAAAAGTAACAATAAAAATTAATATGTTATAGTACGATGTACTCTTACCAGTAAGGATGCATTTTGGTTCCTTCTCAGGTATCATGCAGTTTTTGAATGTATTAAACAACCACTCAAATGTGTCTATTTGCTCGTTGTGCAACAGTGACTGACCAAAAATAACATTCTGCAGCTAATGGTTAGAACCCACAAACATTGCTAGTGGCATCCTATACACGTTTGTTCGATAAGTGGTGTCAAAGGTTACTACATCCCCAAAGTCCACATACTCCACACGTTGACTTGCATGGTTCTAGAACACATTATGTATTACATTGTTCTCGTCCACTTGTGGTCGTAATAGAAGCGTTCATTTTGTGCTCTCATTTCCTTGAAGAACTCTAGAAGTTTTGGAATATCATTTTTTCTCTCCTCTCTCGCTGTTGCAGCCCGCCTGAAAAATAAGTATACCTGAATTTAAAATATATATATATATATTCATGCAAATATTTTCTGGCCAGAGAGATTTTTTATATTCATAATTTTACCTGTTTTTTAGGTCCATCTCCGTAAAGCTGATATTATGCCGCCCATCGAACATATCAGACAACAAGTTCACTGTACATTCTGTAGGAACGTTGTTTCGGTGCCATTGATCAACCATCTCCATGATCACCGGATCGTTCTTCTTATGTGCTCTCATGAACTGCACTGACTCATCCGATGGTGTTAATACATGATTGTGCTCCAATCTTATCCTATCAAAAAACCAGTATCCCTTATTTTTCATCCATTTAGCCTTAACAAACGCCTTGCAATTTGTCCTCTTTGATGTCTTTTTTGTTTTTATTTCTTCCCCTTTTCTGTAGTATTCCCATTTGCCTTGTTTGCTGCATGAAAATTCTTTGTCCGTTGGATGTGACTTGGTTATACGTACATCAAATCCGGTCATTCTTGCATAGTATGTGTAGAAACTTTTTGCTTCCTCATTGGTCTCAAATCTTTGTTCTCCACTAGGTACAATATCTGCAGGCATCGATGGGTCCTGAAAGCCATGACAAATTACATTAGCTGCTTGCATTTCTATCTAACATTTTTAAACTTGGTACAATGATATATATGCAACCCACACAAAAAAATAAATGAAATGTAGTTACAGTCTTACTATGCAAAATAACAACAATAATGCAGCCTGCTTTTCTTACGTGATAGTATTTTGTTTCCGGGTCTGGCGTCAACACAGCACTATGTGATATTGTTGATGGGGGTGTCACTGTGTACTGTATTAGCGTTCTTTTTGCGCTTTCATTTCCACTTGTTCCCGCCACTGTACTTATGATTGTATTTGATGGTTTATATATACTAATATATAAAAAATGACCTGCAGCGGTACTATTATTAAAAATACATAACTCACCACCGGATGTTTCCTTCGTTGTCGGCGTGGAGAACATCGATAGAGTTCGTACTACAATCTGCATATCAGATGCCTCCTCACTGTTGTTGTTCCTTGACTCATTTTCCTCCATGACTCAACAGATTTAATTTTCAAGTGCAACGTCTACGATAAAACATAATCATCACATATAAACTTGCACGATCTCACCTTGCGATGGGTTGCTGGTCATCCGTCGGAGACGTAGAATCTGTTGCCACCGTAGTTACCCGCTGCCGCCGCGGTGCCGTTGGTCGGGACGGCAGAGCCTGGGCTGCCATATTCAACCGCATTGGCGGCCACGATGCCAACGGTGGCAACATAGTCATTTGTCGCGTCGGAGGTGATACAGTTACCTTCTGCGGTGGTGGCCCCAGCGCTTGAATTTCCCTTCGCTTGGTTGCTATTTGCATTCGCCGCGTTCGGGGTGCCGGTGGCTTGTTTGCCGGAGCCTGGGTGGCCGTTGCCATTCGCTGCATCCGGGACGCCGACAGTGATTTTGCTGGAACCTACATTGCCGTTGTCATCCATGCTGTTATCCTCCATTCCAACGACTCCAGATTCGTGGTTTCATCGATCCATGCAACTCGATCTGCCACGACAGCGAGAGCACGCACGATACGGCGACAGTACCAGGGAAACGGGATCTCACCGAGGCGACTGCGCTGCGAGAAATGTGACAAAGAATAGAAGAAGCAGTGTGTGACCGACGGAGATTGAATCGGGACCTCACCGGGCCACGGAGATGGAAACTAAGGCGTGAATAATGTAGGTTGCCAGGCGTGCAGATCGTACGTTGCCAAAACAAAGGCGTGAATAACGTTGGAAGTATCATCGGTTGCCAGGACTCACGTGCAGATCGTGTCGTCCGATGCCGCTTCTCACCATATGTAGCCGTCGGTAACCTACGTACCGGGTACCCCATGGTACCACAAGAAGTGCAAGAGAGTCCCATCTGACAAATTTAAAGGTCTCCTCATGCCCCACATGTCATACTACACCAGACCCGCATCCTTCGTATGGATAGCTCCGGGATTGACACGTGTAATGTAAGTCCAGACCTAAACTCCCAACGCAAGGAAGCTCCACAATCAACACGTGTATAACGACCTCGGACCTAACCCCCAGCAGAGAGAAGCTCCGGTGCCGACACGTGTATAGTGGTTCTGGAGCTACCTCCCCGCAAGGGGAAGCTCCGGAGCTGCCACGTGTGGAGCCTCCGGACCTACATCACCAACATAAACACAGGCGGACCTCCCACAACACGGACATTCAAGGGACTGTTAAAGTGGCACTTACAAGACCTGATTATGTGTCATTAATACTATATTAATGACACACGATCAGTGCACGTTTAATAGGGGTAACGTGGCTATTAAGGCACGTTATCACACTATTAATCATGCTTAATACCCGTAGATAGTATATTAGGTCAGTAAATACGTAAGGGCCACATGTCGGGCAAGGCAAATATTGTAACAGTCAGTCCTTACACTATAAAAGGACTGGTTGCGCGATACATAGGGAAAAGCTCATATGCCTGTCTACGGAAGAGAGATCCTCAATAAAATAACACACACCCCGTGGAGTAGGGTATTACGCTCAGGCGGCCCGAACCACGTAAATCTCCCGTGTCACCATATTGTTCTTGATCTCTGCATGCCCAAACCAATACTAGAACCTCCGCGGACTACATTTAGTAGTACCGGGAGAAGTGTCATTCTCACACTTCGACAGTAGCACAGTCGGATTCGGCTACAGAATTCACTATTCTACACCTGGCTACAAAATATACCTATGTATGTATGTATGTACTCCCTCCGTCCCTATAAACTTGTCGTTTTGTAGTTAAAAAATGAACTACAAAGCGACAAGTTCATAGAGACGAAGGGAGTATATATATATATATATATATATATATATATATATATATATATATATATATATATATCATTGTTATCCTAAACGTCCTAAACGGCCAGTTTAAACGCGTTTAAATGCTAAACAGAGGGCAACTGCACAGTTTAGCCCCTAAACGGTGGATTAAACCATTTAAACGGGCTAAACGAAACGGATTTTAAACGTGTTTAAACGTTTTTAGAACTATTTAGGCAAAGTGAACTTACAATCTAACTCAAGTGCAAATTTAAAAATAATATCATCAAATTGATTAAATCAATATATTTTCTAAGCTTCACTTAAATACATCAGAAGTAATATTACTCGTGTTTCAAAAAATATAATAAAACAACCATTAGCTGCTGAAGTTTAAAATATTTGTTTAGGTCACTACATGTACCGTTTTTCAGTCTCAATATTATTATTTGGTGGTGTGGTATTGTGATCGCCTCTTTAATTTTATATGATGTCAAAGTTAAATTGATTCCTATTTTCAAATATGAGTTTGAACTTGATTTGAACATCTACCGTAGAGAAGGGCAGTAAAAATATTTTTTCTTGCTACTACAATACACACCGTTTAAACGCTGTCTAAACCTTCTAAATGGTAAACAGAGCTCCACCAACTGTCTACCGTTTACCATTTAGGATAACACTGATATATATATATGACGATGTTTCAACAAAAAGAGAAAAAACAAGTGTAACGTCATCATACATGATCATCGATGTCTCTCTCACATTATAGTTGTCCATGCATGCTATGCCCCAAACATATGATCAACGGGCCTCAAACTATATATATATGATGATCTTTCAACAAAAAGAGAAAACTATATATATAACATGTTAGTTGTCATACATATGCTACGCTCCAAACATGATCAATGAGCCTCAAACTATATATGATGATCTTTCAACAAAAAGCAGAGAAAATATGTAATAATGTTGTCATCAAACATGATCGCGAGGTTTTCAAGTGCATGTTACTTGTCCGTGCTTGCTACAGCCCAAACATGATCAACGAGCCTCAAATATGACGATCTTTCAACAAAATTAGAAAATACCTAACATCATCAAACATGCATGATCAAGGTCTTTTGCGTGTCAAACTGAAAAACATGAACGGGTGTGTGTGTGTGTGTGTGTGTGTGTGTGTGTGTGTGTGTGTGTTAATGAATGAATGTGTGTTGTGTTCATCGTGTTCCTCAGGAATGACAATTCATAAGGAAGGATTTGATTATTTTTTGGACAATTCATAAAGAGGAGGAGGAGGATTTAGGTTTTCTTTTGATGTTTTTCTTTTCTTGTGTCTTGTACTTTTTCATGTGTTTTATGACGATCTTTCAACTATATATGACGATCTTTCAACAAAAAGAGAAAACACGTAATGTCATGAAACATGATCGAGGTCTTTTGCGTGACAAACTGAAAAAAACTTGCATATACGTCGGGCCGGTGGGCCCTTTGCTTGTCAAACTTAAAAACTGGAACTGAAAAACTGAAACACCACGGGACGGACCTACAAAGTATGCCAGGTGGGACATTGCATACCCTGGACCCTTTGCGTGTCAAATTAAAAACTGCTTGTGAAGCCGATATGGGACGCATCGAGCCGTTGCGATAACCTAGAGGAGGCAAACCGCGGTTTGGATTAACTCCGACCCTCCCACCTGTTGGAAGCACAGTTTTCGAAGCGTCCGATCATCTCCACTCGCGCACTTTTAGATGACAACCCACTATAAAGGCACACCCATCCTCTTGCGTCTCCGCGGCACCACTCCATTGATCGTAGCCTCCAAACTTCTCTTGCTTCTCCGCCGCACCATCTCCGACCACCTCTCACCCTTTTTTCGCACCTCCGTCGCCACACAAATTGGTAGCCCTGCACCGAAGTGCTCCAGGTCGTCGACGTCCTCCGAACCTCCTTCTTCTCCATTTCCGTCGCAGCCAATGCTGGTGGAACTGGAGGCGGCGCCCGCACCTCCGCCATCTCCTTCTCCGCCCGCGGCGCCCGTACCTCCTCATCCTGTTTGGGTTCAGGAGACTGTTCGCCTCCTCGAACACCACTTCGATGAACTCGATTTGCGCCTGAAGGAGGCCACCGAGCACCTTTCCGCCACTACCGGACGCGCAAAAAAGCTCGACAAATTTGCGTGGGATGTATTTTCTGATACATCTCGCTCGTGTGACCGTCTAGGTCTTGGGAAACTTCTCGTCTGCACCAGCATGGACACCGTCGGGCACTACTACTTCAGGTTAGGGTTTGTGGCCGGTCGTCTCAACATCCTCTACGACACGATCGGGGAGATGGCTGGGGTGGAGGGCCGCCATCATCTTCTGCAGACCGTTGCCCGGAAGCTTCAGACTCAATTGTCGGAGATGTACCGTCGCAGCAGCAGCGACGGCAGCGGAGGAGGCAGTGACGGCGGCGCTGGCGGAGGAGGAGGAGGCGGCGGCGACGGCGGAGAAGGAGATGGAGGAGATTTCTACCTACTTCGAGTAGAGTAGTATTTGTAGTTCTTGTTTGTAAGATATGTGTTGTTTTTATGTTAGTGAAAATTGTCTTTTCTATTCATGAAGAATGCGTCCTATGCAGTATCAAAAAACAACTCCTTTCTGAAAAAGGGGCGAGATAACTGTTGTTCAATGTCTAGCCAAGAATTCATTGTGTTGCAAACAATCGACGACTCTTGGTTGAAACTCCATTGACATCAAGGTTGAGGTTGCGTTTCTCCTCTTTTGTGTTCTTTCACTTAATTTTTTCATTTGTAGTCGGCGCATGTGAAAATGTATTTTAATAGTAGTATATACTACATGTTATCATTTCATTGTGATTAATGTTACAAATGCTGATTGTTTGCCATCGTCCTTTCGTGGACTTGGGTGTTCTGTATTTGCATATCGTTTGCCTTAGCACATATACATTTGGCGATTCATATTTTTGTTCGTATTTTTTTGGAATGTCCCACTAGCTAGCAGATGATTGCTTTTAGATTTTGATCTCCATGCATGGCAACAAAGATGAATTAAACCCTAAACCCTCACCCTATTTTATCCACGATGAGTATAAATGGAAACACTGGCCTCCGTTCTCGACACACCGCTGCCCCGCCCTTCCGGTGATCTCGCAGTACTCCAAATGTGTTGTCTCTTTGTCCTGTGTTCCAAACTTGTATTCCTATGAAATTCCCTTGTTTTCATTTCCCACAGTTTTTACAATTTTTTTCCCCATGGATCTCGCAGTGACGCATCGAAGCTCTTGGTGGTGTAGACTCCTGGGTACAACGCCGGGCGACCAAGTTTGACGGGTTCTACCGAACCTCTTCGTCGCCGACACCTCCCTACGACATCGCATCTCAGACTCCAGTTTTGTGCTAGGTAAGTTCTACACGATCCATGCTGTCTTTTTATAGAGCTATATTGGTTTGGTTCTACACGATCCATGCAGTTTTGGGCTAGTTAAGTTCTACATGATCCATCCTAATACACAAAGATTAAATAAATTAACAAAGAAGAAATGTGGTCTTCGATTTCACAAACTTATATATATATATATATATATATATGTATATATATATATACAGCTTATTACAGTAGTGTATTTCTAGTTCAATTTCTGGCCGGGAATGACAAATATTAAAAACCGGAGATAGTATGTAATTTCTGAATTTAGAAGTAAATGACGCACGGGTTATCTAATCAACCACTCCAAATGTTGTACTCTCATTCCTGTTTTACAAATTTTTATTCCTAAGATTTTCAGTTCCCACGGTTTTTACACTTTTTTCTTTCTTGTGGCTTTCTCAGATCGTACATTTTTTTCTATTCCTTCATTTCTAATTCCTTCAATCCAATTAAACATTGCAGTTTATAGAAACCACACCGTCCGATCCAAAATCTACGTTGGCCATGTAATCTGACGTTATCACTGTTATTTGGAATAACTACTTACAATGCTCTTTACATTAGGAACAAGACATCAAACTGTGATGTCATCTACAAGCATTCTTGGTGGCCAACAAGCACCTGGTATAACTATAAATGTGTTCACTATCAAAATTAAATTTTTTTAGAAAACATTAATTCCTTTGCATGGTATGCAGAGAATATCGCAGCACATGATGCTCAGGAACCCCGAGATTCTTCACTCCCTGGTACTACAATGCATGAACCAACAGCATGTATAAATATACAAACAAGAAATACTCCTTCTGCCCCAGCGTAACTTTACTTTTGTAGCTTAAAAAATGTCCCACTCCAACTCTATTGGTAGCTTCCAACTACCCATATCACATCACATTACTACCTGCCTCTCTACTGTGCCATTTGTTTTGGCAGAGCGTGTTAGTTTTTTACTCCTTTGGCATTGAATTTGGAGCATTTTTAGAGACTATGTTATGTCCTTTAAATGTATTGATGATGGGTGTATCATGGTCATTTGCATTCTTTCCTAGGCTCTACTAATTGTTTTAGCATACCTTGCAATTCTACTTTCTTAGTCTTTATAGTTAATAGTTAATTAGTCTGTGTGATGGCGTGATTTTTTGAAGCCTCCACGTTGTGCTCTCTCGCTGCCGGCCACTCCAGCCAGCACCGGCACCCACACCCTGCTGCTGGTCACTTCAGTGTCCTCCCTGACGCGTCTCTCTTGCCCATCGCCACGTCCCATCCTTCGCGTGCCATGATGACCCCGCCGCCCGCAAATCTCTGGCCATTACTCGCTCTGCCACCAATCCTCCTCGAGAGTTGCTCCTGGTGATCTCGGCCAGACTGAACCCTCACTTTGTTAAGCGACACAAGCTGGGACTATGCAGTACTGCACCTGCAGTAGCCGCCACTGACAAGTGGACCCAATGTCTCATGGGCCCACATGTCAGTGGCAGCTACTGCAGGTGCAGTACTGCAGAGGATTTCAATCCCGCAAGCTCCCTGCCTTATCTATCTTGCATTCGCCACCTGTTACTGCTAACGTTCATTACTTGCCCTGCAACTAATAATCTCTTTGAGACGCACTCCGGCTAATGTCAGTCAGACTGAACCGGCGAACCCTATCTTTGTCTAGTCTAGCGTTGCCAGATGCATGCCCGCCCCCCTCAGTCTTGCCTGCTTCGCTGCTGGATTGAAAATCCTCTGCAGTACTACGAGCGCAATAGCGCCACTGACATGTGTACCTAATGGCTCATTTTAGGGTATGAACAGCAACAAAGAAGTCAACAATGTACTCCCCCCCCCCCCCCAATCAAAATAGTTGTCGTTCAGACAGTCCTAACTAGTTCTTTTTTAATTCATTTGTTGGTCTGATACAACAATTAATATAAAATAGGAGGGAGTAATACAGAACAAAATGGTGATGCGACGCAGTCCTCCCACACTCGTATTTGTCGCAATCGTCTTGCAGATGGTACGAACATCAGACTTTTCTTCTTTTTAAATTATTTGTACATGATACTAAATTTGGTGAGGCAGAATGTTACTTTAATCGTTTACCGTTTGAATAAATGTAACAGAAGGAAAGAAGTTTGGAAGTAAGTGTGGCTAAAGGACTTAAGGTTGCCAGAATACGCTATGCATCCCAAGTTAGTAGAACGGAGCATTAGAAGCTACCAATTCAGTTCTTCACTAGGTTGGGTGTTGCGGTTGGTATGAATCAGCGGCACTTTATCGATGATGTGGTTATGTTTACAAAAAAAACATGCATCCCTTAGCGATGCAAGGAAGTGGGCAGAGGTTGGCCATAGTAACAAGAGAGATATAGTATGAGATATTCTGATTAGTGTTGTCACACCCCCACACACAATTTTTTTTCTTGCAATCTCCATCTTGTACGTTCACAGCAACTTGTTATACAATGTACAGGAATCCTGGGACATGGAGGAAAAACCGGAGAGCGCAAGAAAAATTTGAAAATTGTTGGTGAGCGCTACAAGGGGTGGCACTCGACCTTGCATGCCACCTATAAGAGTTATTCTACCTATAAAAAAAGTATACAAAACAAGCCTGCTGACGTAACAGCACTCGAGTGGTTGCACCTAATAGAATATTTTGGATCTGAGCGATTCAAGGTCAGCAAACTTTTTAATAGCTTCGCATCATACAAAAAAAATTTGATTTATATTCATTTATGGAATTAATTCTTAAAATTATTGCAATCGATAAGCAGGACCGATTCTCAAAATCGAAGAAGACAAAAGGCGAGTCACTTGCTTGGCTCTAAATCCTACGCCCAACTTAGTTACGAGAAGGTATGAAAAAAATCACGATTTTACTTTGCGCTGCAATCCATATGTATACCTACATGTTGAATTTTACTTGTATTTTATGTAGCAAGATCTAGAGACCGGAGAAGAACCCGATGACATACAACTGTGGGTGGCAAGCCATATGAAGATCGGTGACTGGGCAAACAAGCAGGCAGAAGCTGTACATGTGAGTAACACTTCAAACGATCCCCAATTAAATAAATATTTGCAATGTACCTGTAACTTTTCTTTTCTTTTCGTATATAGAGCCAGGCACGTGCCCAAGTGGACGACACGGAAGCTGAGTAGGTTGGCCCAATTTCAAATGAGGAGAGAAACCACATCTTCCAATATTGTTATAGATCCTCAATCGATTGTGCAGGATCACAGGTTCGGGGGCGTGGTTATATGGCTAACCCTACTGGTCCTAAACGTGAACGTATGCGTATCCAGATAGCTGAACACCTCAACGACCAAGTTCAAAACTTAGAAGATAGAAATGCAGGCCTCAATCACCAAGTGCGGGAGTTGGAAGGAAGAAATGATAGCTTAACCACCCAAATGGACTGCATACACCAAAAGAATGAAGAGTTAAACGTTCAAGTCCAAAACTTACAAGGTCAGATAGCAGCTGACCATGAACAGAGAGATAAGGAAATGGAGGACATGCGTGTCTCAATGGCTGAAATGCGCAAAAGGATGGAGACCACTACTCCACAAAAGGTCCACCAAAGGAACCGCATAAAGCCACCTGCCCCAACAAATTGTCCCGTACAGCTTAGGCAAAATTTTAACATCCAAACGCGTCGCGACCATAATACTTGAGTGTTGTTATGTGTGTTGCAATATCAATTGATGGATGTTTATTTTTAAACTCCTAATTCTGTTGCCACTAATTTTCAAACCTGGTGCATTATGATTCTACTGCTGCTAATTATAAAATGTGGCATTATAAATTTCTTGTCACGAATGATAAATTGTTGCAATAGGAAGATATTACCACGAATTATAAAACATTGCAGTATAAACATTTGGCCATGACTCAAAAACGTTGCACTAGACTGCTATTGCCACCACGCAGAAAACGTTGCATTACAACACTATTGCCACAAATGAGAAAATGTTGCATTACACCTCTATCACCACAAATCATTAAACGTTGCATACAACCGTACTGCCACAGATCAAAAAATGCTGCATTACGAACCTATTGCCAGAGATCAGGAAACGTTGCATTAGAAACCTATTGCCACAGATCAAGAAATGTTACATTATGAACCTATTGCCACAGATAAGAAATCATTGCAATACCAAACTATTCACCACGGATGTGAAATCATTGCAGTACCATACTATTTCCCACGGATTTGAAATCATTGCAACACAGTACTGTTCGCCACATTTTTGAAGTCGTTGCAATAACATACTATTTGCCACGGACATTAAACCGTTGCAGTACCATACTATTAGCGACATTGTTGCAGTATCATACTATTTGCCACGAATGTGAAATCATTGCAATACCGTGATATTCGTTGCAATACGTTAAATCATAAATCGTTCTGTTTGCCACAGCTGTGAAATCGTTGCAATACTGTAGTGTTTGCCACGAATGAGAAATCGTTGCAATCACATACTATTACCACGAATGTGAAATTGTTGCAATACCATGCTATTCGGTTTAATACGTTAAATCATCGCAATACGCTAAATCGTTGCAATAAGATACTATTTGCCATGAATGTGAAATCGTTGCAATACCATACTATTTGCCACGGTTGTGAAATCATTGCAATCACATACAATTACTACGAGTGTGAAATCGTTGCAATACCATGCTATTCGTTGCAATAGGTTAAATCATCGCAATACGCTAAATCATTGCGATAACATATTATTTGACATGAATATGAAATCATTGCAATAGCGTACTATTTGCCACGATCGTGAAATAGTTGCAATACCGTACTATTCGTTGCAATATGTTAAATCGCGCAATACGTGAAATCGTTGCAATAGCGTACTATTTGCCACCGATGTGATATTGTTGCAATACCATGCTATTTTCCAATGATGGCAAGGCGTCACAATAACCTATCATCACAGGAATTATTACGACGATTCCTAAAAATTATCGCCACGCTCTTTTTTGTTGTAACAGTGACCTATTGTGACGAAAAACGACCTATTGCGGCAAATTTTTTTGTTGCGATAAACCGGAATCCTTGCAGTGCAATTTGAAGCACGTGGGGAAGCTTGAAATCATGCACAAAGACATACACTGAATTGAATGTCCGGCCATGATGTTGTGAGGTACAAAAGTGATCCGATCATGCTTCTATATTCTTTTTGATCCACGGGTTCACCATCTTCATCAAGTTCAAGTGTCGTTGTTGTACCCATTGGTGTCCAAAGAGGCTTGCTTTTGTCCATGTTGAGGCGCTTCAGAAGGTTACTTCGTTTGATGCACAAAGGTATCTTACTTGGTTTGCTTGATTTGCAGCCCCAAAAACTATGTGAGTTCTCCCATCATACTCATCTCAAATTCCTGAACTCATCATAGCTGAATGTTTGAGGATTTTTGTACTCAACTACTGACCTACGAGTTGTTACATGTGTAGCACGAAAAACAATAGGTTTGGGAGCAAGTTTTGCATGTTTTTGACTCATTACAGCAGGTTGCATGTTCCTATAATTCAATTTAGCATGTGCAGCAAATGTTGCATGAAAGTTATGAGATCTAGCAATCATTCTTTCCTTTTTCTGTTATTTAGATAGCCTATAACAAAAATCTATGACATGACCATCTCTACCACAGTAGGTACAATGAAATTTAACTTTGTGTTCATGTCTAGATGAGCAAACAACATTTTTATTTGAAACCAAATGAGACAACACTCCTGCAGATTTGAAAATCACTTCTTTTTGTTTAGGAACTGTTTGAATCAAACCACTTTCTAATGACTTTAAAATTTTAGGTGGATGTGCCTTAGCATGAGCATGAGAATTAAAACCTAAACCAGATTTATCATTGCAAGATTTAGAGGAATTCATTAGCAAGTTTAGGTTCTTATTTGCGTTACAAAATCGATCTAATGTCCTATGCATGTCATCAAGTTTATTTGACAGATCAAGACAATTTTCACATGAAGTTTTTCCTTTTAATTTGCAATTGGAACAATATTTAACTTCATGAGAACGTAAAGCATTGTTCAATATAGAAATTTCATTCATAGCATCTTATAGTTTCTTATCAAGATCATAACAAGTAGAACAATGCAAATCAATTGTAGAACAGCAAGCATCTTTCAAGTTTTTATCATTAAGTGAAGCAAGCTTTTTGTTCTTTTCAATTTCAAGTTCAAGTTTATCAAGTGTGGAGGTGTGTGCACTTCTTAGAGAGGACAATTGTTCATATATTAAATCACATGAGGAACAAGAATCATCACTAGGAATCAACGATTTCAAACGATTAATTTCAAATTCTAGTGACTCAATTTTAACAGCATTGTCCCTAAGCTTTTTGTCCTTTTTCTTAACTATCACAGTGGCACAAGAAATAGCATCACACATTTCTTCGCAAGTAGGACATACCTCTTCATTGTCACTGTTGTGTTCGGCCTCCTCCATACTTGACTTGACTTGCCTGCTATGAAACACAAGTTTGTCAAATCATCTTCATCTTCGTCACTTCCAATGTCCACATCACTTGAGCCAAGTTCTTAGAGTGCGGAGATAAAACTATTCACCAATTGGCGTCCTGTAAACCCTTTTTCTTCTTCTTCTCATTTGCAGTGGAGTGCTTCGTCCTTGTTTGCTTTTCATCACGGGAAGTAGTACATGAAATGTTAGGGCAATCCGTGCAAAAATGTCCTTGTCTTACCACATTCGAAGCATCGTTGAGGTTCGACACTTCCTCTTCTTCTAGTTCTCACATTTTGCAATGCTTTTGAGAACCGAGTAGAGATGAGTGCAAGTTCTTCCTCTGAAAACTCTTCAATCTGTTCAAGGGTTAGAGAGGAAAACAAAGCATGTGTTCCACAAGATGAAGATTGGTTGGAGCTAGGCATGTCACAATGAGAAACAAATGCAAGATACTTGTTGGGGTTCTTACGTGAGATTATGTCAATTTCATGAGTTCTCGATTTATAGAACATCTAAAGTAAGTGTACTCATGACTGTAGATTCACAAATAGATGTGACTTTCATCTCCCAAATTGACATGTCTAATGCACTAAGTAATTTCCTAGCATTCTCAGCATCTGAAAAATTAACATTGATGCTACGCAAGTTGCTGAGAATTTTATTAAAGCGAGCAAAGAGATCATCGATAGACTCACCTGGTTGCATCTCAAAGCGCATGTACTACTTTTTTAACATGTTATGCCTTACCTCCTTGATCGTGTTGTATCCTTCGTGGTAGTCGCAGAGTGCTTTCCACACATCACATGCAGATCGGAGGTGGGCAACACAGTCGAAGTCGCTTTGAGTTAATCCTTGTATGATCAAGTTGTGAGCCTTGTTGTTGTTGTCGACATCTCTCATGTTCGTAGTCATGAATTGATCGTTTGATGGCACATCGTAAGGCTTGTAAACATTTTCCCATATTGCGAAACCTTGTGCCTGGATGAAAGCTTCCATACGTGCCTTCCAAACCTGAAAATCAATACAACTAAATACATAATGTTTTGCGGAGTATTTCTCTATGATGATTAGTCAAAAACACGTGCAAATCACAAAGATTAGAGAAACATGGCTCTGATACCAATTGTAGGATTGAAGAGCACGTAAAAAGCTACCAGAGCGGGGGTGAATAGTAGATTTAAAACTTTTTCAGCGGAAGCAATGAGAACCCCTCGACAGAAAATTGATCTGTTCAAGAAACCATGTTTACTACTGATCTTAACGTGTTCAACCGTTACAAAAGTTGTATATCTGATAGTGAATCAAGTAATAAAGACACAACAACAAGAATCACAAAAATCCGTTGAGAAAAACTCAAGTTATGATTGAAAGATTGAACGAAGGTCAATATGTTCTACCAGAAAAAAAACAGATCTGCAACACTAAAAATAAACTCGTGTATATTCAAAACCACAGATCCAATGACCGTGACATTTTTACAGATGATAGATAATCAAGTTGTGAAGACGACCCAAAAAGAATAACGTCAATTATATTTGTAAAACTCAAGTTATGATAAAACCATCGAAGAAAGGTAGTGTTGAGCAGAAACTCGACAAGAAATACTTGACAAAAACAAGTCAGACGAACAAGGCACAAAAGCTCCTTTAGACTAGGAATTTTATTGATAAAAATACAAAAGGAACAGCCCCAAAGTCGTGCACCATGACCTCTGGGCTCCCTTGCTTATATTACCAGCCTTTAGGCCAACCCAATCCTAACTAGGACTCAAATCCTACTCAGATTCAGCTAAAACTTTCCATAACTGTTCAAGACTCTTCTATACGAAGATAGAAGCAATCTTAAGACTTCCAAACACCTTAGAAACGTATCCCACATTCCTAAAACAACCCAACTTCGTGGCCCACGCGAAATCCTATCATAACCAACACAAATCTTTCTATATTTGAGTCAAACCGGACTCAGCCGCAGCCTGAGTTCATAACCTAGCCGGTTGGACCTTACTGACCAATTTTTTACATCCACATCTATTCATCATGCCCCGGAACCATGTATCCATGTCGATGCACTCCTTGCACATATGCAAACACCTTCCAACGATGTCCATGATACTTTCATATGCATTGTTCTAGATCCAAACATGTTGCGCGACCTCCCGATCAACTCAACCACAATTCCTCCCGAACTTGGTTGTTGAACCTCATCTTCTCCCTAAAACTATTTTAATGGATCCCATCACTAGCCATGTCTTGAACTCAAGCAACACCTACAAATTGACAAACAACCAATACTTCCGAGCACAAGTCCACGACTTGACTCTCGTTAGTTCTGATAACCACAACACCTTATTTGAGCACCTCACATAAGCATGTTGCAAACCATAGCAAAAAGATATCAACTATAACCACCAAAACACACCAACAACTTAGTAAAAGAATATTAAGAAAACTTTCCAGAGATGTAAAGCAAGTTCGAATCATTTCAAAGTAAAAGCAAAACCATTGCAATCTAACTCCAGACCTTACCAAAACTAACCAGACCTTGAGCCAGAGCTTACCAAAGCTAGCAGGACCTAGCGCTAGAACTTACCAAAGCTAATAGGACCTAACACCGGAGCTTACCACAACTAGTAGGACCTAACACCGGATCTTACCAAAGCTAGTCGGACCTAGCTAACATAAGTTGGACCTTGCAGGAGCTACCCAAAACAAGCCGGACCTATAGTCGGACCTTGTAGGAGCTCAGACCTAGAGTTGGACCTTGTTAAAAAAGTGTTTTGGTAGTATTCAAAACTTTTATTGTCAAAGCCAATGTATTCAACTCACATAGGTCTCACACTTCAGGTGCTCATATGTGCGCGTCCTGAGTCCCTTGAGTATTTCTGCATTAGCTCTCTCAGCTTGGGCATTGCTTGCCGGGTGAGCTACTGATGCATAGCTGACTTGTATACCGAGATCTTCGCAGGACTCTTGGAATGCTGCACTTGTGAATGGGGTTCCATTGTCGGTAATGACTCTGTTCAGAACTCCAAATCTGCAGACTATGAACTTCAAGAACTTGATAGCTGATTGTTTGTTGATTGTCACAACTGGGGTAGCTTTCGACCACTTGGTGAACTTGTTGATGGCGATGTACAGGAACCTGTAACCTCCGACGACTTTTGGGAAAGGTCCCAAAATGTCCTGGGAGGTATCATTTGCAGTGACCAAGCTGGTGTGTGAATCTGCTTCACGTGGAACTGGCACGCTTCGCACTTCTTTACCAGTTTGACTGCATCCTAGAGCGCTGTAGGCCAGTAAAAACCATGCCAGAAAGCTTTACCGACCAACGTGCGACAAGACGAGTGGTTCCCGCACTCGCCTCCATGGATCTCCGCGAGAAGCTCGTGGCCTTCTTCCACGGAAATGCACCGTATTAGAATGCCATTGGCACCATGTCGGTAGAGATCCCCTTCTATCAATGTGTATCTTTTATCCAATCTGACAATTCAATTAGCGAAATCACCGTCTTGAAGGATATTATCCTTCAAGTAGCTTGGGATCTCCGTGATCCATGCATCGGAGTTATCTTGAGCTTCTGGATCTTGCACGTTGGGTTGCTCGGAGCTTCCTGCAGCGCCTACGGTCCTTTGTGGGTGCCATGGTAATAGAGCCACCAGGACCGCCAATTTTGAGGTCCTGGTCTCGCCCTTATCACTCAGTTCAGCAGGCTGAGTGGCAGATCCTAACAATCTTCTGACAAAAACTCCATCTGGAGCTTGAGCTCTGATTGAAGCCTTTGTCAAGAGGTCATCAGCTTCAACGTTGTTGAGACGCTGGACATGACAGAGATCCATGACGTGGAAGTCCTTCTGCAGCTTCTTGACTTCAAGTAAATAAGCAACGAGTTGGGGATTGTTGCAACTGCATTCACCTTTGACTTGCTTGATGATGAGTTGCGAGTCACCCTTCACCAGTAGTTGTCTGACGCCATATGATAGCACCACCTTGAATTCGTAGATGAGAGCTTCGGACTCTACCATGTTGTTGCTTGCCTTGAAGTCAAGGTGTACCATGTACTTGACTTTCTCTCTGGTCGGAGCGAGGAGAAGTATTCCAGCTCCGGCCCCCTGCTTCTGCATGGAGCTGTCAAAGTAGAGTGTCAAATGAGACTCAGTGAAGACTGGGACCTTATGTTCCGGCTTCTGCTCATTGAGGCCCCCTGGAATTGATGAAGAAGAAGTCCACTCCACCAAAAAGTCAGCTAGCGCTTGACTCTTGATAACATGTCGAGGCAGGAATTCGAGATCGAATTCTGCCAGCTCCGCAGCCCACTTGGCAATATTTCCAGTAGAATTTGGATTATGCAATATAGCACGCAGTGGATAGGAGGTTACCACTGATAGCTTGTGGGCCTGGAAGTAGTGACGTAGCTTTATTAAGGCAATAAGGACTGCATATAGCAGCTTATGCACCTCAATGTAGCGAGTTTTGGCATCATAGAGCACTTCACTGATGAAGTACACTGGCCCCTGGACGGTCTGGACCCTCCCGGAGGGGCTCAGAGCTCTTCTCCATCATCCCGAACCCTCCCGGAGGGGTCCGAATCTTCTTCTTGAGCAACCCGGAACCTCCTAGAGGGGTCCAGATCTTCTTCTTCATCAGCTCGGACCTTCACGGAGCAGTCTGGACCTTCTTCTTGTTCAACAAAAACTCCCTCGGTTGAGCGAGGTTGATCCAAAAGCATCTTGCCTTTAGGATCCGTGCATGGGGGCTAAGACCCATACTCGCCTTCAGGTAGCTCCGGACCATCCCGAATGGGTCTAGGCTCTTGATCTAAATATGGTTTCGGTCTCTCTGCGACCAGGACCATGCTAACAACCTTCGTAGTTTTCGAAATGTAAAGCAGAAGAGGCTCACCAGGCTCTGGAGCTACCAAAACTGGTAGTGTGGTGAGGAGCTGCTTGATCTCTTGGAATAACTTCTCTGCTTCTTCAGACCAATGAAATTGTCGGGACTTCCTCAATAGCTTTAAGAAGGGAAGCGTTTGCTCTGCAAGTCTTGAAATGAACGGTTGAGCGCAACTAGACACCCAGTTAGCTTCTGCATGTCCTTGACACGGGCTGGGGGTCGCATCTCTTCAATGGCCTTGATATTTGCCGGATTTGTCTCAATTCCTCGGTGAGTCACCAAGAAACCAAGGAGCTTTCCGGAGCTGACCCCGAAGACGCACTTGTTCGAGTTGAGCTTTGTACGCGTCAAGCGCACCTTGTAAAAAATACCTTGCAGATTGTCAAGGAGTGATTCCTTATTCTTCACATGGACGATGATGTCATTGACGTAAAACTCAACCAAGTCCCTAATGAGGTCTACAAAAGTTTTGTGCATGGCTCGCACAAAAGTTGAAGTAGTGTTTTTGAGACCAAAAGGCATGGCAATGTAACAGTACAACCCATCTACTGTAATGGAGGCGGTATGCTCTTCATCTCCCTAGACATTTGAATCTGATGATATCTAGAATATGCGTCTAGGAAACACAGTAACTCACACCCAGAGGTAGAATCCACTATCTGATCTATTCTAGGAAGTGGAAATGGATCTTTTGGGCATGCCTTATTCAAGGTGGTGTAGTCGATGCACATCCGAAGCTTCTCGTTAGCCTTTGGTACAACGACTGGGTTTGCCAGCCACCGAGGATGGTGAACCTCCCGTACGAAACCAGCGTCGAGCAGCTTCTTGATCTCTTGTCTGATGAAGTTCTATCGCTCGACAGATTGCTTCCGGGGCTTCTAATGTACTGGTTGTCCATCAGGGTATATCTTCAGGCTGTGCTCGATCACCTCCCTAGGGATCCTAGGAATGTGTGACAGTTGCCATGCAAGCACGTCGACATTATCCCGGAGGAAAGTGATGAGCGTGAGTTGCTATTTGTCGTCCAGACCTCCCGATATACGAGTGGTCTTGGCAGCATCGGAATCGACTTGGACAACTTTGATTGGGATGTCGGTGTCACTGCTTGGTTGCACATGAGGTGCAGAAGTTGAACCATGCTTACATGAGCTCGAAGGTTGTTCAGCTGGTCGCTCCTTGCTAGATTCTTCTTCTTGTACCACTGCAAGGGCATGAAGTTCTTCCAGTCCAGTGACTCCAGCAGTGTGATCCCCACGGATCCGAAGGACTCCTGAAGGAGTCAACATCTTCAACATTAGATAGCTATACTGAGCTACAGGCATGAACCTAAACAAGGTTGGCCTACCTAGGATGGCGTTGAAGGGAAGGTTGATGTGTGCCACATCAAAGACCAACTTCTCGAACCTATAGTTGTCCCTAGTTCTGAAGGTCACTAGAGTGTAACTGATCTGAGATGAGTGATGGCTCCTGGACCTACTCCGGAGAAAGGACATGAGGGTCTAAGATCTGATAGGCTGAGCTGGAGCTTTGCAAAAGCTGCGAAGCTGAGGAGGTTGAGTGTCACACCTCCGTCGACCAGGACATGGTAGAACTGGATGTTGTTGATAGTAGGAGAGACCATCAAAGGCAACTGACCATCTTCGGTCATGTTCTTCGGGCAATTCGAAGCATCGAAGGTGATGGTAGTATCCATCCACTTCCGATGAGGTTCTACCTTGGCGGTGGGAGCGGCGACAGCCATCTCCCGACGCATTGTCTTAAGGAATGTCGAGAGGTAATGTCCCAGGACCCTCCATATATCATATGGAGAGTCTTCTGATGCTCATTGTTGAAGATATCAGAGTCGTCGTCAACGGTGTTTTAGACGGCCTTCAGGGACTTCTTGGTGTCTTGGAAGCCTAGCTCCTGATCAGACGGAGCTTCATCGACTTTCTTCTTCCCTTCCTATTGGCGGAAAGGGGTTTCTTATTGGTGCTTGTTGTTGCATTCAACAAGCCGCTTGACCTCGCGACAGTCTTCAAGGTTATGGGTGTTCATTTTCTTGATCAAAACCACATCTTCTCACCGTCGCCATCCTCAGACGATGGTCGGGGTCATTTGTCAGGGCGTGGCCCCCGGCCACCAGGCACGCCGGCCAACGACTTCTTCTTGTCGTTGGACTTCTTCTTCTTTTTTCCACTGCTTTAGGTAGTAGCTTCAGCCTTGGAGGAGGATTTACTAGCCTCTGCAGCTGGCTTGGAGTGCATCTCACGGTCCTCCGCAGCTCTGGCACATTTGTCTACCAAGATGAGGAGTTTCATGACACTGCTGACATCTTTAGTTGCCAGCTTCTCCAGCATCTTCTTATCTTGAACCCTCTGTCAGAATGCAATGATGACAGAAGAATTTGAGATTGAAAGAATGATGTTCCGTAACTGAGAAAACAGCTAGATAAACAATTGCAGCGACTTTCCCGACTTCTATTGCACGGCGAACAAGTCTAGCTCTGTGCAAGGTCGGGTGTAGGAGGTCCCAAAGTTGGCAGTGAACTGGCGACAGAGTTCCCCCCAGCTATAAATGGAGTCAGGAGGGAGACTCATGAACTAGGACCTTGTTGTCTCAGTTAGAGCCACGGGGAAGTAGATTTGAAGAAATTCGAGAGGGTTGAAGGTCCCGTCGTACTTCTCCAGCAGATGAGGCCGAAACTTAGGCGGCCAATCAGCCATGCGAAGATGCATGGCAAGGGTCAAACAACCGCCCCCTACTCCCAGTGGAGAAGGGTTTCCTCAAGCCTCTCGCCTCTCGCGAGCGCGCTCGATGTGGACGCGGCCGTCCAACCTCATGTATCGGCGGTTGAGCTCTGACTGGGGGTCCTACGTTGGGAGCCTCAACGATGTATGAGTTCGGCGAGCCTCGGAGGGTAGTGACGTCACTTGCTGGGAGGGCGCACGTTTCCTGTACTGCGATGCCTAAGGACCAAGTCTACTAGACAGGTTCCTGTTCTGAGTAGGTGCTTGCCCAGCATGGTGCAGACCTTGGATGCTGAGGGCATTAGCTGCAGCTGCAACTAAATGCTCAACATCAGCGTGCCATTCCTCCATGGCAGTCGGAGGAGCTCCAGGCACTGGAGGACACTGAAGAAGAGTCTGCGCGCGTTCAGCGCGTTCTCAAGGTTGTTCATCGATGGAGTTACCAACGCGAATACACCATCTTGCTGAGATGATGGAGGTGGTGGTGGAACGACACCCACCAGGACAACATTGTTGGTTGGCTGCTGCACGTTGGAGGGATTTCCTCCAGCAGGCTGCTCAGCCAAACCGTTGGACAAAGCAGCGGCAGAATTCACCATCTTGAGATCTTAGCCCCCCCCCCCCTACCTGGCGCGCAAAATGTCGAAGTGTAGCAATGACACTTCCCCCGGTACTACTAAAGCATAGTCCATGGAGGTTCGTATTCGGATAGGGCACGCGTAAGATCACGAACAAGATGATGACATAGGAGTTTTTACGTGGTTCTGGCCGCCTGAACATAATACCCTACTCCATGGGGTGGTTGTTGATTGTATGAGTGTGTAAGTGTGGCGAGTTTATGGGATTGCTTGTATGCGTGCGAGCTTAGATGCTTTTTACCGTGTAGTGCAACCCTTTTATATGCTAAGGATTGGTCGTTACTATGTATGCCTGGCCCGACAACTGGCCTCGACTATCATTAACACCCTATACACAATCTATTGGTGTTATGGGTGATTAACCATGTGATAACGTGCCTCAATGGCAGCGTTATCAGCCTTGATAGCCTTCTGATCGTGCGTCATCAATGGCATTAGTGACGCATTATCCAGGTCATGTAACGGCTGTTTAATAGCCTCTTGAATGTCCGTGTCATTGGAGATCTGGCTACCTTCCTGTTGTAGGCTTAGTTTCGGAGGTCTAACACGTGGCTGCTCTGGAGCTTCCCTCTGTGGGTAGGTAGGTCCGGAGCTATTTGACACGTGGCATCACTAGAGCTTCCCTCTACCAAACGGTTAGATCCGGAGCTACTGGACACGTGGCAGCACCAAAGCTTACCTGTGAAGGGAGCTAGGTCTGGCCCTACAAGACACGTGGTAGCTCCAGAGCTACCCAAACGAGGGAGGCGGGCCCAGTACTGCAGGACACGTGTTGCCTTTGGAAGTCTTCAACATTGGCGGCGGAACTCTATGAGTTTATCCACAGTATCAGAGAGTACCTGGTATCCACGGTACTGACAAGGTACCTTGTTTTTGCTTCATGTAGGACTTCACTGTCGAAGTAGACTGGGCGTTGGATGGTTCGGAACCTTCTTGGGGAATCCGACGCATTCTCTTTCATCTCATCCGAGCCCAAAAACTCAGTGTTCCCTGAACTCTGGGCATCCTGTGGGGGCTGGGACCCAGAGGCTTCTTGATCTCTGGGGCCCCCTGGGAGGACTCGGGCTCCCTTTGAGGGTTGGGACCCAAAGGCAACATGGTTATTGGGCCCCCGCATTCCAAGCCCTGAGGCTCAGAATCAGTGGCAGGGGCCCCATCCGTCCCTTGGGACTACTAGGGGCCAGATAGTTCTGCAACCAAGACCATACTTACCACCTCTGTCGTGGTGGCGATGTAGAGGTACAGAGGCTCCCTGGGCTCCGGCGCCACCACGATGGGTAGTGAGGTAAGTTGCTGCTTCAGCTTGCAGAATGCCTTCTTTGCCTCCTCAGTCCAGACGAATGGTCCAGATTGATGCAGCAGTTTGAAGAACATGCGGGCTCGTTCAGCCAGTCTAGAGATAAACCGACTGAGCGCTGCCAAGCAACCTGCAAGCTTCTGGATGTCCTTGATGCAGGTTGGTGGCCGCATCAGCTCCACCGCCTTGATCTACTCTGGGTTGGCCTCGATCCCTAGGTGTGAGAAAAAGAAACCATGGAGCATCCTAGCTTTTACCTCGAACACACACTTTTTTGGGTTGAGCTTTGTGCATGTGATCCACAGCCCGTCGAAGACTAGGGCGAGGTTGTCTAGCAATGATGTATGTGTCTGGATTTTGACAACGATGTCATCAATGTACACCTCTACTAGGTCCCAAATGAGATCCCCAAATGTTTTATATATGGCACGTACAAAGGTTGGGAGGGCATTCTTAAGACCGTAAGGCATGGAGACATAGAAGTAGTCGGTACCCTGCAGACCGAGTACCCTCACACATAGGATGAAGACACTGGGGCATGTCCGACAGCGCCACGTGTCTAGAAGTTGTCGAGACCTCAGCCTCCCGCAAGATCCAGCCCCAGTGCTGCCACGTGGGTCACGAAGGTTGGGATAAAGACCCTCAGGGGAGACGACCTCCCAAGGCACCACATGTTGAGGGGGGACCTTGACCAACCTTGGCCGAGATGCTCCAGAAGCTGCCACATAGCCTAGAGCGCCGGACCAAGCGCCCTCCCTCTAAGGAGAGAGCGGAGTTACCACGTGCCCTGGGGAGACCGGAGCTTCCACACGTCGTGAAGGACTGGGGATAGCTTCCACGGCGAGGACCTGCCTCGGCGCTGCTACGTGTCTTGCAGCAACCCCCCAGACAGTAAGGTGCGGGAGTTAAAAGCCGGAGCGCTCCACTCAAGACAGGCATTGAAGGTACGCACCCACCTCCGACACATGACGCGGAGCATGCCAACGGTCAGAGACCGCTATGACCAATCACATCACAGTGAAGGCGCTGCAAGCCTATTCCACTTAGCCAAGTGGGTAGCTTGCGGCAACAAGATAGGCTGACGAGACACCTTCTGCTACTATCAGCAATGATGCATGGGCTACTGACAAGGGAGGTGGCAACACGGCGAGTCTTGACTGCCACACTCAGAGGAGCTTATGCGGGAAGCTTTAGATCTTCTTGGATAAGATCGCCTCAGGACCACCTGTCGGGCCCCGGGACCCCACTTGTAAGGCGTCCAGTCTTGGTTATAAAACGCTCGGACGACTACCGATATAAGGACCAGACTCGGAATCCCCGATACACTCACATACGCATACACACTCACCAAGCAATACAATCCACCGTGGAGTAGGGTGTTATGCTCCTTGCGGCCCGAACCACGTAAAAATAACTGTCTCATACTCTTCCACTAGAACACTAGTTTGAGTCCTAAGCCTCGTCGAAGAAGAACCTCCGCGGGCTGCTCCTTAGCAGATCCGAGGGAAGTGTCGCATTGACCCTTCGACATTTGACGCGCCAGGTAGGGGCATTTTCCCTCAAAAAAGGGGTGGCGCTTTCACCAACCATGGTGTTCATCAAGCCTGAAAGCTGCGGCAAGATCAAGCCAAAAAAGGTCAACTATCATGTCGACGAACATGTGGAGAAGGAGTTCCAAAGGCCAGAACGTGCTGTGGAAACAGTACACCAGGCTATAAACTTCGAACTCAACAGCGACTATGAGCATCACAAAGCACTCCACTTCATATGTGGAGGATCTTGGGAACCCGCTTCTAGGAATGCGGTCAAGACCCTACGCCGAGCAATGACTTCGTCAGCCTCTATGCATGCCCCGGCGCCACATCACAAATGGATGGAGTTGATGATCAGCTTCCACGCCTCCGACTGCCCCGAGAACATGGCGGGAGCCGGGCAGTTGCCCCTCGTCGTCGCCCCCACCATCGCCAATGTAAAGTTTTACCACGTCCTGGTAGATGGTGGAGCCGGCCTCAACCTCATCAGCCGTGCAGCCTTCGACAAGCTGAAGATCCCTGTGTATTAGCTCGCCCCGACAAGATCGTTCTCTGGGCTAGGACCGGAGAGTGTTACCTCGTACGGCTGCATCCACCTCCGGGTGGCCCTAGGGACACCCAAGAACTTCAGGACGGAGAATATCCTATTCGACGTCGCGGAGGTTAGCCTCCCCTACCACACCATTATCGGCAGGCCAGCCCTGTACCGGTTCATGGCAGTAGCCTATTACAGCTACCTCATCCTCAAAATGCCGAAACCTTCTGGCATCCTCAAGATCTGCAGAGATCGTGCTGCTGCGGTGACGGTCTTGGAAAAGCTCCGAGCGTTGGCAACGGTCCTAGCACCTGTCCTGAGTGATTCTGAGCTGAGTAAGCCTTCGCCAGACCCACGCGCTCGCAGTCGCGCCACTGCACCACGAGTGCAGCCCTCCGACGACGACGATGTACCCATGAAGACAATCCAGATTGGCTCTGATGCGGCTCAGACTACCCTATTGCGGGGAGTCTGGAAAGCGAGCAGGAATCGGCGCTCACTACTTTCCTGCAAGCCAATGTTGATGTCTTTGCCTCGCAACCGTCGCAGATGTCAGGCATCCCCAAGGAAGTGATCGAACACCGTCTGAAGATCTACCCCGATGTCTGGCCGCAACAACAGAGGCCCCGTAAGCAGTCCATCGAGCGGCAGAACTTCATCCACGAGGAGATAAAGAAGCTCCTCGATGTTGGCTTCATACAGGAGGTCCACCATCCCATATGGCTGGCCAATCCGGTTGTCGTCCCCAAAGCTGGTGGTAAGCTTCGGATGTGCATTGACTACACCAACCTCAACAAGGCATGTCCTAAAGATCCTTTCCCTCTCCCTAGAATTGATCAAATCATAGAGATTAAATTTCGGGGTGCGATATGCTATGCATTATAGATGCGTATTCAGGGTTCCACCAAATCCCAATGTCTAGGGAGGATGAAGAACATACCGCATTCATAACTGTAGATGGCCTTTTCTGCTATGTCTCCATGCCTTACGGTCTTAAGAATGATCTCCCCACCTTTGTACGAGCTATGCATAAAACATTCGGGGACCTCATTCGGGACCTAGTAGAGGTATGTGTCGATGATATCGTAGTAAAAATCCAGTCACATACATAATTACTAGAAAACCTCGCCCTAGTCTTTGATAGATTGCGAACCACACACACGAAGCTCAACCCCAACAAATGCATGTTCGGAGTCAAAGCTGGGAAGCTCCTCGATTTCTTGGTCTCACACCGAGGGATTGAGGCCAACCCAAAATTGATCAAGGCGGTGGAGCTTATGCAGCCCCCAGCCCACATCAAGGATGTGTAGAAGCTTGCAGGTTGTTTGGCAGCACTCAACCGGTTTATCTTAGGCTGGCTGAGCGGGCTCTTCTGTTCTTCAAGATCTTGTGCCAGTATGGACCGTTCATCTGTACCAAGAAGCAGAGAAGGCGTTCCGCGAGCTAAAGCAGCAGCTGACGATGCTGCCAATAATGGTGGCACCAGAGCCCGGGGAGCCCCTGTACCTCTACATCGCCACCACAATAGAGGTGGCAAGCATGGTTTTGGTTGCAGAGCGGGCCGATCACCAGCAGCGCCGACAAAAGAAAGGGACCCCTGTCGTTGACTCTGTGCCTCAGGGCATGGATCTTGCAGAGGGCCTTGACGACAGAGAAGCCTCTGGGTCCCAGCCCTCAGAGGATGTCTGAGTCCCCCAAGGGGGGCCCGGAGAGTGAGGATCCTTTGGGTCCCAGCCCCCAAAGGACGTCCGGGTCCCCCAAGGGGACCCTGGAGAGCAAGGGGCCTTTGGGTCCCAGTCCCCAGAGGACATTCGGGTCCCCCGAGGGGGCCCCGGATAGCAAGGAGCCTCTAGATCCCAGCCCCAAGAGGACGTCCGGGTCCACCAAGGGGACCCTGGACAGCAAGGAGCCTTTGGGTCCCAGCCCCAGAGGACGTCTGGGTCCCCCAAGGTGGCCCCAGAGAGCAAGGAGCCTCTGGTCCCAGCCCCCAAAGGATGTATGGGTCCCTCAAGGTAGCCCTAGAGAGTAAGGAGCCTCTGGGTCCCAGCCCCCAGAGGAAGCACCAGGCCCAGGAGACATGGTGTCGCTGGACATGGAGCAGAAGAAAAAAGATGCATCGGATTCCCCAAAAGGGTCCGGGACCATCCAACGCCCAGTCTACTTCATCAGCAAAGTCCTGCATGAGGCAAAGACAAGGTACCTCGAAGTGCACAAGCTGCTTTATGCGGTGCTAATCGCATCGAGGAAGCTCCAACATTATTTTCAAGCACACCGAGTATGAGTGGTGACTTCATTCCCACTAGGAGCGGTGCTGCGCAGCCCGAACGCAACTGGCAATATCGCCAAGTGGGTGGCTGAATTAGCGGAGTTTGAACTTGATTTCTTGCCACGGCATGCAATCAAGAGTCAAGATCTGGCGAACTTCATTGCCAAGTGGACCCCCTCACCGAGCAACCCAGAGGGCCGGGAAATCAGTGAACCAGAGCCCATGGCTCTGGTACTTACCAGACCTCACCAGACACTCTTCTTTGAAAGATCCTCAAGGAAGCAAGGGGCTGGAGACGGGGTATTGCTCACCTCGCCATCAGGGGAGCAGTCCAAGTACGCAGTGCGCCTCAAATTCAAGGCCACCAACAACATGGAAGAGTACGAAGCCCTCATCTTCGGGCTCACAGCTGCGCGGGGTCTTGTTGTCCAGTAGATGCAGGTCAAGGGAGACTCCCAGCTGATCATCAAGAAAGTCCGGGGTGAGTGTTGCTGCAACGACCCGTAGCTCGCGGCATATCTGATACATGTCAAGAAGCTAGAAGTTGGGTTCGAGGCCTTGGATCTCTGCCATGTGCCGCGCGCCGACAACTCCGTTGCCGATGCCCTGTCAACCATGGCATCCACAGGAGCCCCCATTCTAGAAGGGGTCTTCAGCAGGAGGTTGGTGCGACCGACCGCTAGGCTAGCAGGGCCTCGTGAAGAAGGTGAGCCCAACCCCATGGAGCTAGCAACCACGGCAGCCCTGCGACCATGGGGACCACCAAAGTTCTTAAGCATCACCTGGGATCCCCAATCACCTGGCACCCAAGATCTGGAAGTCCAGGATAGTCCTGATGGGTGGATCACGGAGGTCCGGGACTACCTGAAGGACAACCTCCTCCCGGAGGACCCAGCATCTGCTGAGAGGATCATGAGAATTGTGAAACGCTACATGCTGGTAGAAGGTGATCTCTACCGACATGGTGCCAATGGCGTACTATTACGGTGCATAACTCAGCAGGAAGGTTGTGACTTGCTCGAGGAAATCCACGAAGGAGAGGGTGGGAATCACGCGACCCCCCGCACGCTGGTTGGCAAAGCCTTCTGGCATGGTTTCTACTGGCCAACAGCACTACAAGACGCAGTCCAACTGGTCAAGAAGTGCAAGGCGTGCCAGTTCCACGCCAAGCAAAACCACACCCCAACGCAGCCACTGCAAATGATCCCGCCCTCCTGGCCTTTCGCGGTTTGGGGGCTGGATATCCTGGGACCCTTTTCCAGGGCAGTCAGAGGGTACCAGTTCCTCTATGACGCCATAGATAAGTGCAACAAGCAGCCAGAAGCAGCCCCAGTGATCAACATCAACAAGGAATCCGCGGTCAAGTACATCAACCTTTATTTTTATCAGTGAAGAAAGAGGTTTCAGCTTTAGACAAAGAAGTATGCTCAGCTGGTGATACAAAGCCTAAAGTAGTGTGGTAAGTTGTAGACATCTCCTACACTACTGGCACTTGGTAGCAAGGCGCGTAGCGGTTACTAATAGGCCCCAGATTTCTTCTCCCTCTGCAGTCCATGCTGCTACATTTCCATGCCCCACGAAGGAATCGGAATATCGCTACTTCAATTGTATGCACGTTCGGGTCCCCAATAGGATCATCACTGACAACGGGACCCAATTCACAAGTGTAGCTTTCCAGGACTACTCGAATACCTCAACATCCAAGTTTGTTATGCATATGTGGCTCATCCAAAGAGCAACAGACAAGTTGAAAGGGCCAACGCTGAGATCCTCAAGGGCCTCAAGACATGCACATATGACAGCTTGGATAAGCATGGTGCCAAATAGGTCGACGAACTCCCCTGCGCAATGTGGGCAAGTAGGACGTCACCCAGTTGTGCCACAGGAGAAACACCTTTCTTTCTGGTGTATGGGGTTGAGGTTGTCCTCCCCCCAGAAATCGATGTGGGCTCATTCAGAGTCCGAGCGTTTGATGAAGGCTCACAGGAACAACTCCGACGAGAAGATGTCGACCTCGTCGATGAAGCAAGGTGGCACGCCACCGTCCGAAACGCACATTACCGACAGGTGCTGAGGCGCTACCAAGAGTGGTCCGTGCGGAGTAGAGAGCTCAAGACAGGTGACCTGGTGCTGCAGCGCATACTCACTCGAGAAGGGTCGCACAAACTTTCACCCAGATGGGAGGGCCCCTTCCGAGTGATACAAGTATCCCGCCCCGGGTGTGTCCGCCTCGCCACGGAAGAAGGAGAGCCCCTTCCCAACCCATGGAACATAGAGCACCTCTGTAATTTCTATCCATAAGCTTAAAAGTTTGACAGTGTAGGGTTTCATGGTGCCAAGGAACGGCATGTAGGACAACCAAGCTCTGGGAGGGACAGGTCCAGAGTGTTCAGCCGTTTAGCTTGGTCATGTACCCTAAGCATGAACACTCTACCTCCCTTGCCAACTGGAGTGGGCAGTTGCCTTATTGTAAAGCCAATTAACTCCTGGGAACACCAATGATAAGAAATTCACTGTCTTACCATATGCTTTCTCTTATGCTCACTTACGTTACCTATTAATTTTTTGATCAATCAAACTAAACTCGTTTTTCGTACATCATCTTCGTGTACTTGGTGAAATCTTTTCTGTATCGCCCCTAGTAGAGTCATGCAACCCTGTTACAGGCGGATGTATTTGAGGTACCTGCAAGGTGTCTTGGAACCTCGCGGCTCCCCTCTTACTTGGGGCCCTGTGGTGCCAAATGGTTCCCCGCGAAAGGCCAACGCTGAACTGGAGGAACAGAGCGTGCAGCATGCTTAGCTTGGTCCTGTACCCTAAGCTTGTGCGCTTTGCCTCCCAGTGCTGCGGCTAAGTACCAGGTGCCAGGACGCTCACACCCCGAATAAGACGGAAGCCGAACCCTGAGCGCCAATGCACAGAATTATCCAAATCCCGTGTACCAGCCCAGGACTATAAGACATGACTATACTTAAGGATAGGGAAAGATCACCAGCAAGCAAAACAATATGCACCTCCCTTATGTGTGCAGGACATACGAAGCAGGGTACAGTGGAGCATCCAGCTCCGGCACCTCCCAAGGGGCCTGCTGTCGACATCCCAGAACGTCAGCGACAACACCAAGCGCAAATAAGTGAGTAAACTCTCATGCCCCGCACTTGTTGCTAACAGGTTTCTCTTGTGATAGCCTGTACACCAAGGGCCTGCCGTCGATGACTTCACAACGATGGTGGACAACGCTGGAGCATCTAGCTCCGGCACCTCCCAGGGGGCCCGTCGTCGACATTTCTGCGCAGATGGTGGGCGACGCCAGAGCATCCAGCTCTGGCACCTCCCTAGGGGCCGCCGTCGACGTTGCTACGAAGATGGTGGACGACACTAGAGCATCCAGCTCCGGCACCTCCCGGGGGGCCGCAGTCGACGTTTCTACAAAGGTAGTGGGCGACACCGGAGCATCTAGCTCCGGCACCTCCCAGGGGGCCTGCCGTCGACGTCTCAAAACGTCAGCGGCAGCACCAAGCGCGAATAAGTGAGTAAACTCTCCTGCCCCGCACTTGTTGCTAACAGGTTTCTCTTGTGATAGCCTGTACACCAAGGGTTGCCGTCGACGTTTCTACAAAGATAGTGGGCAATGCCAGAGCATCCAGCTCTGGCACCTCCCAGGGGGCCCGCCGTCGACATACATATGAAGATGGTGGGTGACACCAGAGCATCCAGCTCCAGCAACTCCCAGGGGACACGCCGCCAACGTACCTACAAGGATGGTGGGCGACGCCGAAGCATCCAGCTCTTGCACCTCCCAAGGAGCCTGTCGTCGACATCCCAGAACGTCAGCGACAACACCAAGCGCGAATAAGTGAGTAAACTCTCCTGCCCCACACTTGTTGCTCACAGGTTTCTCTTGCGATAGCTTGTACACCAGGGGCCTACTGTTGATGACTTCATGACGATGGTGGATGACGACAGAAAATCCAGCTCCAGCACCTCCCAGGGGACCTACCGTCAATGTTTCTACGCACATGGTGGGTGATGCCGCAGCATCTAGCTCCGGCACCTCCCTGGGGGCCTGCCGTTGACATTTCTACGAAGATGGTGGGCGACGCCGAAGCATCCAACTCAAGCACCTACCAGGGGGCCACCGTCGACTTTCCTACGAAGATAGTGGGCGACGCCGGAGCATCCAATGCACCGGCACCTCCCAGGGGGCCCGCTATCAATGTACATACGAAGACGGTGGGCGACACCAAAGCATCCAGCTCTGTCTACTCCCAGGCGGCCCGTCGTCGACGTACCTACAAAGATGATGGGCGACGCCGGAGCAGAGATGCTCTGGCACCTCCCAAGGGGCCTACCCTTGACGTCCCAGAACATCAGCGGCAGCACCAAGCGCGAATAAGTGAGTAAACACTCCTGCCCCGCACTTGTTGCTAATAGGTTTCTCTTGCGATAGCCTGTACACCAGGGGCCTGCCATCAACGACTTCACAACGATGGTGGATGATGCCGGAGCATCTAGCTCCGGCACCTCCCACGGGGCCTGCCATTGATGTTTCTACGAGGATGGTGGACATGCCGGAGCATCCAGCTCCAGCACCTCCCTGGGGACCTCCCGTTGATGACTTCACAAAGATGGTGGACAAGACCGAAGCATCCAGCTACGGACCCTCCCAGGGGGCATGCCTGCGACGACAACACTTAGGAAAAGCCCGACGTTCCCAAAAGGGGCCCACTAAGACTAGTCACTCATGCTACCCCAGTCCGTTGGGGGCCTGTCAAAGACACCCTGAGTTCAAGTGGCAGGTGTACCCAACAATCTGGCCACGCCTACCAAGGGGCCTCTCAGGGGGGATTCCGTAGGCAGGGTGTCATCTAGCGACAAACCGGCCGTGTCAACTGTGCAAGCATTGGTCCCTAAAAGGCTAACGGCATCAACAAAGGCTCTTCAAGACCTTACACAAGGGAAGGAATTGGGGCAAATTTTTGAAGCACGCAACAAAGCCAACAAGCAAAGAAACATAAATTCATGACCATTTATTTACACAAAGGGGTCATCCTTGGATACAAAAACATGGGGCCTAGGTGCCACCGGCCTCAGCTACGCTAGAACAAAGAAGCCACCTCCTTAGCAAGGCCCTGGACTTCGGCCCTAGCCTCAGCCTCCTGCTCATCAAAGGGACCTTTTCCACTGGCTCCAGCGGGATCTACGGGTACCAGCTTCGAAAGCACACCAGAACGTGGCAGGCCACCAGCTCAGTCAGCTCCTTTCCTTCGGCCTCCAGTCGCCTTGCAAGGACGATGTTCACTGACCCCAACGACGAACACAGGGACTCCAGGGTAGGAAGCAGCTAGGCCACTCCCTGAGATGGCTCCCCACTTGGCACGGGACCAAGTCTGAGGGGTTCCAACACCGCCCTAGCACGGGTCAGGAAATCCCGGACCCCTTGGGCCTCGGCAATACAGGAGGCCTGGAGGCTCTTTGCCTCACTCTGTGCAGTCACCTCCTGGTCAGCAAGCTCCCGAGCACGACGCTCCAAGTCACCCTCTCGGCACTGAATAGTCAGCTCCAAGTCCTGCAATGCTCGGTGTTTCTCCTCCAGGCTCCTGGGGACCTCCTCCTCCTTCGCCGCCAATCCTTGTTCCGCATCAGCAACGTCAACCTCGCGAAGGACTAACTCCAGACGCTGATCCTCACACAGTTTCAGGCGGGCGTCGGCAGCAGCATGGGCCTTCAAAGCCTTCACCTCAAGCTCTTTGTTCTTGGCGTCAACCAGCTTCACCAAGCACCACTCCTCCGCAAGCCGATCCCACTCTCGGGCAAAAGCAGCCTGCGTCTGGCGCAATATGGACTGACTGAGCCGTGACAATAGCATCGGCGAGAGGGATTGGATCGACCGTTGCCACCCACGGTTGTCCCACTGTCCCTCCTACCGATGCCGCAGCAAACACCAGCTCTCGGGGACCAGAAGCTTCGCAGGGACCGAGAACCACCGTGCCGCAGCCCAACGCTGAAGTCCCCTCCTGCACTGCAGGGGTATCACCGACAGCCGGTGGCGGGTCGCCGCGCTGCACGTCGATGACGTCAGATGCCGGCACCGCTTGAACGACCAGCGAGTCAGCCCCACCAAGGGAGGCAGCCACGACCAAGGTAGCCCCCTCCGCGTCGGGCACCTCCGCGCCAGGCAAGTCCTCGCCCGGCACCTCCGCACTGAGCACCTCCTCGCCCGACACTTCCGCGCCAGACACCTCCTCACCCAGCACTCCCTCGTCGGGCACCACCTCACCTGGCACGGCAAGGCTCGGCACCACCTCAGCCTCACCTACCTCAGCGAATGGGGGTGCAGGGCCATCAGCGGAACCTAAGGCCAACGCACCTTCAGGCGTAGGAGGCGATGCGGCAGACCTTGTTCCGGTACCGGGAACGGCGGGGGCTATCAGGCCTACTCCTAGAAGCGCCAGGGGCACCAAGTTGGCTGATGAAGCCCTAAGAAACTAAGAGAAAGCTTCGTAAGGACAAAAAATAAAAGGAGAGAAATAGCAGAGGGAAGAAGTTGCGACTTACTGGCGAGTCAGGCCACTCCAGTGACCCTTGCCTCCCACCCCGCGTGATAGATCAATGTCGTCGGAACCTAACGACAAGGCCAGTACCGCAGTCGCTGATATCGACTCCCGATCAACCCGTGCTGGCGTCAGCTCAGGCCCCTCAGCACCCCTATGGAACTAGGGCCACTGTTGGAGTCAGAGGCTAAATCTACGACAGAAGCTTTGGCCCTGCTGGTTCCCTAATTAAGGGAGATGGGAGTACCATCCCCTCGAAATAGCATCCGCTTCTTCGGCATAGAAGTAGCAGAGCCCGCGACCAGTGTGCGAGAGCGCTTTCTCGGCTCCGGAGCTGGTGCCGGCTGGCTAACCTCTGCCCTACTGAAAGTAGTTGAGGGCTCTACCTCCTCCCTTGCCGAAGGACGCGAAGAAGACCCCGACCCTTGGTGCGTAGCTACACGGCACTGCCTTAGGACTGCAGAGGCGTCGGCCGTGTCTTCAGGATGCAAGCGGGCGAGGCCGAACACGTTGACCTTCGGCATTGAGCTCTGCAGCTTAGCCCTCACGTCGGTGGTCATGTGGAGCTGCTGGCAGTCATTCGGAATGGAGACATTCTCATGCTCATCATCAACAACGTCGAAGGTCACTGTTTTCAGCATCTCCTCTAGCATCTTGAGAGTTGGGGTGTCCAGACCAAGCCGACATACATCATACTCGCCGTTGTAGACCCATGCAAAATACAGACGCCATTGGAGAGGGGCGGTACGGCGGAGCAAGAAGTCTGCCAACACCATCATCGAGGTCAAGCCCTTGCTAGCCAAGAACTGGATCCTCCTCAACGCGGGCCTATATTCCTCTGGCAATCCGTGGGATGCCTCCCATGTGGTAGGGTTGGAGCCTGGACCGCCGGAAGGCATCTTCAGCCAGGGATGAGGGTCTGTCCTCACAATCGCCCATTATTCCCTCCAGTTGCTCCATTTGCCCCCTTTGAATGAGGCGATGTAACCCCGATAGGTATTGTCCCGGTAGCAGAAGTAGTAGGCCCCCACTTGAGTCGTCGCGATCCTTCTGTTCGTCTTCATCATGAAGAAATGCCGGAACAACTCCACCGTGGGTGGACAGCCCACGAACGCCTCGCATAGGTGGACGAACACAGCCACCAAGGCGATGGAGTTCGGCGACAGATGATGAAGTTGTAGCCCATACTCCCCCAGCACTACAAGAAAGAACCTTGACAATGGGAGTGCAAGCCCAGCAGCGGCGTAGGCAATGTAGAGAACAGTCTCGTCTTCACGCAGATCCCAAAGATCAGGAGATCCGCAGCGGATCATCCATCCGCACTATGGATCGGCCCAGCCAAGGAGTCGCCTCATCAGCACCAGCTCTTTGGCCGACCGGAAGCGGGAAGGAGGCAGCAGGGAAGCCATTGGGGTGGGCTAAGGTGAGAGCCTTGGCAAACGGGGTGAAGGACGTTCGGGCGCTCGAGGATGATGAAAACTCGGGTTGTGGAGTTTGGGTAAGGAAGGAACCGTTCCCTCTAAATGGAGGTTTCCCCCCTTTATCATCCCCACGACGCCTGAGTACTCCGAGCGAAGGATCAGACCGCACCACTCATCACACCGCACCCATGACAATGGGTCCTATGTCCCTGCTCAGACACACTGACCCAGTCGATCAACCGCTTGGGGAAGCTGCTGAGGCATCTCCCATAATCACGGTGCGAACAAAAGTGCTATAAGCTACATCGGGGACTGCCGCAATTAAAGGTGCCGTAGAGGACAGAGATATTACAGCAAGCAAATATCCCTTTGTCGTAGCCACTCAAACCGGAAGAGGACGTGTGGTGATGATTGGTAGAAGCGCCCACCGCTTCAACTATCCAAGAAAGAATTCAAAGCCCAGTGTGGGAAAACAGGGAAAGGACTCCACCACTGGGCTCCCCATCTTGCCCCAAGGTGGACCCAGGGGCCACTGTCAGTACCCTGCAGAACGGGTACCCTCGCACACAGGATGAAGACAACGAGGAAAGTCCGGCATAGCCACGTGTCTAGAAGTTGATGAGACCTCAGCCTCCCGCAAGATCCAGCCCTAGTGCTGCCACGTGGGGCAGGAAGGATGGGATAAAGACCCTCAGGGAAGACGACCTCCCAAGGCACCACGAGTTGAGGGGGGACCTCGACCAACCTCGGCCGAGATGCTCCAGAAGCTGCCACGTAGCCTGGAGCACCAGACCAAGCGCCCTCCCTCTAAGGAGAGAGCAGAGCTGCCACATGCCCTAGGGAGCCCCGGAGCTGCCACGCGCCACGAAGCACCGGGGATAGCTTCCTCGGTGAGGACCTGCCCCGGCACTGCCACGTGTCTCGCAGCACCCCCCAGACGGTAAGGTGCGGGAGTTAAAAGCTGGAGCGCTCCACTCAGGACAGGCATTGAAGGTTCGCACCCACCTTCGACGCACGACGCGGAGCATGCCAACGGTCAGAGACTGCTATGAACAATCACATCACAGTGAAGGCACAGCAGGCCTATCCAACTTGGCCAAGAGGGTAGCTTGTAACAACAAGACAGGCTGACGGGACACCTTCTGCTACCGTCAGCAACAGTGCATGGGCTACTGACAGGGGAGGCGGCAAGACAGTAAGTCTTCACTGCCACGCTCTGATGAGCTTATGCGGGAAGCTTTAGATCTTCTAGGATAAGATCGCCCTGGGACCACCTGTCGGGCCCCGGGACCCCACTTGTAAGGCATCCAGTCTTGGTTATAAAAGGCCCGGACGACCACCGATACAAGGACCAGACTCAGAATCCCCGATACACTCACATACGCATACACACTTACCAAGCAATACAATCCAGCGTGGAGTATTGTGTTATGCTCCTTGCAGCCCGAACCACGTAAAAACAATTGTCGCATACTCTTCTGCTATAACACTAGTTTGAGGTCTAAGCCCCGCAGATCTAGGGGGAGTGTCGCATTGACCTTTCGACAGCAGTAAAGGCCTTCTATGGTTGTAAATTGGTATGTTCTTCATCCTCTCTAGACAAACGGATTTGGTGGAACCTTGAGTATGCGTCTAGAAAGCAGAGTAGATCACAGAGTTGAATCTATGATTTGATCTATCCTAGGGATAGGGAAATGATCTTTAGGACATGCCTTATTGAGATTGGTGTAGTCGATGCACATCCGAAGCTTCCTGCTAGCTTTGGGGACGACAAAAGGATTGGACAGCCACCTAGTATGATGGACTTCCAGAATGAAGCTAGCATCGAGCAACTTCTTGATCTCTTTGCGGATGAAGTTCTAGTGCTCAATGGACTGCTTTCGTAGCCTCTGCTGTGCCGGCTGGGCATCGAGATAGATCTTCAGATGGTGCTCAATCACTTCCCATTGAGATGTTGGGCATCTACGACGGTTGCCAGGCAAATACATCAACATTAGCTCGTAGGAAAATGATGAATGTTGATTCCTGCTTGCTGTCTAGACTCCCCAGAATGCGAATGGTCTGGGCAGCATCGGAGCAGATCTGGATTGTCTTGATGGGTACGTCATCGTTGTCGGAGGGCTGCACCCATGGTGCAGAGGCATAGTCGCGCTCGTGCGAGCTTGGCGAGGGCTGACTCGGTCCAGCATTGCCCGGGGAAGGTGCAAGGGCCGCTGCTAGCACTTGGAGCTTCTCCAAAGCTTACACTACAACAGCGCGATCTCTGCGGATCTTGAGGACGCCAGTGAGAGTCAGCCTCTTTAGGACGAGGTAGCCGTAGTTGGCTACAACCATGAATCAGTACAGGGTTGGCCTACCGATGATGGCATTTTGGGGGGGCTGACCTCCGTGCTGTCGAATAGGATGCTCTTCGTCCTGATGTTCTCGAGTGTCCTGAGGGTCACCCGGAGGTGGATGTTTCTGTACGGGATAATACTTTTTGGCCCTGTCCCCAAGAATGGTCTCGATGGGGCGAGTTTAGACACGGGGATCTTCAGCTTGTGGAAGGCCGCACTGCTGATGAGGTTGAGGCTGGCCCCATCTATCAGGACATGGTAGAACTTGATGTTGGCGATGGTGGGGGCGATGAGGAGGGGCAGAAGCCCAACTCCTACCATGTTCTCGGGGCAGTCGGAGGCGTCGAAGCTAATCGGCGTCTCCATCCATGTGTGCTGTGACGCCGAGGTGTGAATAGGGTCTATCTACGCCACCTCCCAATGTAGGTCCTTGACCGCATTTTGGGATGTAGGTTCCCAAGATCCCCTACAGATGATGTGGAGTGCTTTGTGATGCTCGTGGTCGCTACTGGGGTCGAAGTCTTCAGCCTGGTGGACTGTTTCAACGGCCCGTTTGGGCTTTTGAAACTCCATCTCCCCATCTTTGCCGAGCAGTAGGTCGACCTTCTGTGGCTCAATCTTGCCACTGCTAGCAAGCTTGAAGCTTACCATTGCGATGAAAGCGCAACCATTTTCTGTAGAAAGAAGCCCCTACCTGGCGCGCCAAATGTCGAAGTGTTCTTGCGACAGTTCCCCCTGACCTACTATGCGAGCATCCCGCGGAGGTTCTTGATCAGCAGGGCTTAGTCCTCTATGGGGAGATTGCGTGTATGAGAGTGGAGAGATAGTGATTTTACGAGGTTCAGGCCGCCGGAGCATAATACCCTACTCCACGGTGAGGTTGTATTGCTGGTGTGTACAAGTGTGTAGCGTGTGAATGCGTAGATTGGGAATCCTTTGTAATGGTGGTGCTTTGGTCCTTTTATAGACAAGGTCGAACACCTTACATGTGGGGTTCGGGGCCCCACAGGTGGCCCCAAGGCAATCTTATCCTAAAGATCTAAGGCTTCTCGCATAAGCTTCCTCTAGTCGTGGCTTGAAGACCTACAGTCTTGCCCTCTCAGACGCTAGTCACCCATGCGTAGTCGTTGACGGTGTCAGGGGATGTCCCGCCCGTCTGTCTTGTCACCGTAAGCTACCCACTTGGTAGAGCGGGGTAGGCTTGCAACATCTTCACTATGATGTGATTGGGCGCAACAGTCCCTGACTGTTGGCGTGCTCCGTGTTATCCACCTGAGGTGGGTGCATGTCTTCAATACCTGATTTAGACAGGGCGCACCATCCCTTAACTCCCGCACCTCACCGTCCAGGGCGAGTTGCAGTACACGTGGCAACTTCGGGGTCGGCCACTGCCGGGGAAGCCAAGCCCAGTACTGCGAGGTACGTGGTAGCTCCGGGGCCGTTCGGGGCATGTCGCAGCTCCGAAGCCCTTCTCTGGGGGAGGTGTCTGGCTTGCTTTGAGCCATGTGGTTGCACTAGAGCCCACTCCTATAGTGGGATGAGGTCCCGTCCAGCCAAACACGTGGTAGCTTGGGATCCTGTCTCACTGAAAGAGTTGGGTCCTATCTTTGAGGTCCACGTGGTAGTGTCGGATCCCGTATTTGAGGAAGGCCAGGGTACAGCGCCTTCTGGACACGTGGCGCCACTGGACGTACTTAAGTACTTTCAGCCTATGTGCGAGGGTACCCCATATGCAGGGTACCGACAACTCTAAACTCCACCAGGACCAAGCTGGGAGTGCTGGAAGATGTCATCAGCGACCAGCTTGGGACAGAGTACAGGAACCTGGCCAACTCAATAGCAGAATATGTACTGACTTGTTTCCGCAACCATGACCCCTCTATCTCGCTAGCTCCAGTGCTTGAAGGGCCCGTCAAAGAGATGGAGGATCCTGCCAAGGCCAGCGACTAGGACACCACCCAAAAGGTAGCTGCGTAGTTAGAACACAACTCCAGCGACAAGTTAGAACCTCTTCATCATCTTGTATCTACTTCTGTATGTTCAAACCTTTTGTATAAAGTTTATAATTTGGATGAATGAAATTCTTTTGAACTTCATATTTTGTCTTCATTGTTGTCATTGTCGTAGCCTGATTCGCCCCCTGGTAGATGTACTCAACGAGTTGAGGACATGTACCATCAGGTACTTGGTGATGACTTGAAGCTTTTGTGGTAACTCCGAGCTCCGAGCTTTTGCATTAGCTCTGAGCTCCGAGCTTTTGCGTTAGCTCTGAGCTCCGAGCTCCGAGCTTGATTTCCGATAGCACTGGGATTGGGGTTCTGACTGCACCCATCATCAATGAGAAGAATGTCGATGGCGGGCCTCTTGGGCGGTGCCGGATCTGTATGCTCCGACGGCGCCCACCATCAATATTAAGAAACGTCGATGGCGGGCCACCTGGGAGGTGTCAGAACTCTCCGAACGATCACATAATTCATTTGTCCTGCACATGAGAGACAATAAAAGTAGTAAATTTGCTTCCCCTTGCCTATAGTTTAGTTGCGGCTTACCATCCTTCCTTGAACTCTGGATCCTAAACAATTCAATGTAATAATACTAGTATATCGGTTTGTACTTCCATAGGTCTGTGTGCTTCCCGGACCCGCCTTACTTTGACGCAAGACCAGAATAGATAGAGTGGCGTACTTAGGATGTTGGACCAGGCCAAGTCTATAGCGCACTCCAGACCTGTCATTGGCATTGGTATTCAGGCGAGTAGGCCATTGAGCGAACACTAGATCCTGAAAAAGGACTACCAATAGTACTTGAATATGTATCACACGAATTATTAGAAACCCATTTTGAAAAAGATTGCACTGCTTCACTATTAGCAAGAAGGTATAAGTAAAATTAAATAAGAGCTTGCGCAAAGTAAATGCACGTAGAGTCTGTTTTCATATAATTGTATTTTATAATAGGTTCGGATAATAGGGGAGGCAAGGAACACTTAAAGTACGGAACCAAGTTGAGCGTGCTATACATCTTGGACCAACCCGACTCTATTCATAGACACTATGAAATACTATACAAAAACAGACTCACCTTCGTGCTAAGTGTAGAACTTATGGAGGTGCTCTATATTCCAAGGGTTGGGAAGTGGTGTCCCATCCTCTGTTGCCAAGCGAACGCATCCGGGACGAGAAACTTTGATCACTCGAAAGGGACCCTCTCGGCTGGGGAGAGCTTGTTCAGTCCTCCTCAAGAAAGTATTCATCGTAGCACCAGATCGCCTTCTTCGAGCTGCTGATTACGCGCATGCCTTTGATGATAGCGCCAGAGCGCCTGGCGGTACTGCGCATTTCGGACAACTACTTAGCACCTTGCCTTGTCTGCAAGGTCTAGGTCATTGCGCCAGAGCTGGTCCTGCACGGCTTCGTCGTAGGTGCGGACTCAGAGAGATCCCATAGTGACTTCTAGAGGGACAATATCTTCCGCTTTGTACACCAAGAAGAAGGGTGTCACCCCTATAGCCCGGTACGGTGTTGTCCAGCTTACCCACAGTGCATACGGAAGCTCCTCAATCCAGTTGGCATCATGCCTTTCCAAGTGTTCATAGGTGCGGGTCTTGATTCGTTTGAGTATCTCAGCATTTGCTCTCTCGGCCTGGCCATTGCTTGCCGGGTGTGCTACTGAGACGTAGATGATCATGATGTCGAGGTCTTCACAATATTCTTGTAATGTTGCACTTGAGTGGTCTCGTTGTTAGTGATGACTCTGTTCGAGACTCCAGATCTGCAGACTATGGACTTCAAGAATTTGATTGTTGATTGCTTGTTGATTGTCACAACTGGAGCTGCTTCCGACCACTTTGTGAACTTGTCAATGGCGACATAGAGGCACTGCAACCCACCGACGGCTTTGCGAATGGCCATGAGGGAGGATTCATTTGAAGTGACTGTGCTGGTGTGTGGATCTTCTTGGCATGAAACTGGCACGCCTAGCATCTCTTGATCAGCTCGACTACATCCTGTAGAGCTATAGGCCAGTAAAAACCATGCCGGAAGGCTTTATAGGACAGTGTGTTAGATGAAGCATGATTCCCACACTCGGCTCTATGGATCTCCGCAAGGAGCTCATGACCGTCTTGCTGGGATATGCAGCACAATAGGATGCCATTGGTGCCACATCGGTAGAGATCCCCTTCTACCAATGTGTATCTCTTAGCCATCCGGACAATCCGTTCAAGGGCACATTTTATTAAGAAATGATGTTTTCTTTCATGTAGTCTTGGACCTCTATGATCTATGCATCGGGACTTACTTGAGCTTGGATCTTGCGCATCAGGTTGCACGGAGCCTCCTGTGACGCCTACGTTCTTGGTGGGCGCCATGGTAACAGGGCCACCAGGACTGACAGCTTCGAGGTGCTGGTCTCGCCCTCTTCACCCAGTTCGGTAGGCTGGGCAGAAGGTGTTGGTAATCTTCTCACGAAAACTCCGTCGGGTGTTGGATCCCCGATTGAATATTCCGTTTATAGGTCGTCATCTTTAGCGTTGCTGGCACGCTGGACATGGCACAAGTCCAAGACCTGGATTTTTTTCAGCAGCTTCTGGGCTTGAAGAAGATACGCTGGTAGTTGAGGATTGTTGCAACAGCATTCACCTTTAACTTGTTTGATGATGGGTTGCGAATCCCCTTTGACCAGTAGTTGTTGGATGCCAGTCCGAAGATGAGTTCTTTGTATTCCGCCATGTTGTTCATCGCCATGAAGTCAAGGCAAACTATGTACTTGACCTGCTCCCCGGTCGGTGCGAGGAGCAGAATTCTAGCTCTGGCCCCCTACTTCTTCACGGAGCCATTGAAGAAGAGGGTCTAGTGAGGCTTGGTGAAGATCGAGACCTTAGGTTCCAGCATTTGACATCGAGAGCTCCCGAACCAGATGGAGATGGAGTCCACTCCGCAACAAAGTCAGCTAGTTTCTAACTCTTGATGGTGTGTCGAGGCATGAAGTCAATCTCGAACTCCGCTAGCTCAGTAGCCCACTTGGCGATGTTTCACCTTGAGTTGGGATTATGAAGTATACCACATAGTGGATAATAGGTTACCACTGAGATCTTGTGGGCTCCGAAGTAGTGGCGCAGCTTCCTTGATGCAATAAGAGCTACGTATAGCATCTTATGCACTTCAAGGTATCTAGTCTTGGCGTGGTGGAGGACCTCGTTGATGAGGTAGACAGGTCGCTAGATAGTCTGGACCCTCCCAGAGGGGTCTAGTCCATCTTCTCCATCGACCCGGACTCTCTCGAAGGGGTTCAGATCTTCTTCTTCGTGAGCAGTCGGGACCCTCCTAGAGGGGTCTAACATGTCTTCTTGTAGATGAAGGTCCGGAGGCCCTGGCCCTTAGGACCTTGTTTAGTGTCTGGGGGCTGGGACTCAAATTTGCCTTGAACATTAACTCCTCCAGGTGTCTTGGCCTCTCCCCGACCAGGACTATGCTGGCAACTTTTGTCGTTGCAGCAATGTAAAGAAGAAGAGGCTCACCAGGTTCCGGAGCTACCATCATGGGCGGTCCAGTGAGAGACTTCTTAAGCTCTTGAAACGCCTTGTTTGCTTCTTCGGACTAGTTGAAAGGTCCGAACTTCCTTAGAAGCTTGAAGAAAGGGAGTGTCTGCTTAGCCAGTGCAGAGATAAACCGGCTGAGTGAGGCCAGACACCCAGTAAGGTTTTGGACATCCTTTATGCGAGCAGGAGGCCGCATCGCTTCAATGGCTCTTATCTTCTCTGGATTTGCTTAAATTCCCCAGTGTGTTACCAAGAATCCGAGAAGCTTTCCAAAGGAAACTCCGAAGACACACTTGTTGAGATTCAACTTTATGTGCGTCATGCGCAGCTTGTCGAAGATCCACTTAAGATTATCATGCAAAGAGTCCACTAGGTCCCAGAAAAGGTCCCCAAATGTTTTATACATTGCTCGCTGTTGACGGCTATTATATACCAATTTCACCCATCAATCTAACTCAATTATGTGAAGGAAATATCATTTCTTGCACACAACACCTTTCTATTTAACCTATTTCCCCTTACCTTTGCAGAAAGTAGTGCATGCAGGGATTTTATGCAGAATTGAAGTGAAACAAGGGGATGGATCCTATAAAATATCATCCAGCCCATCGAGCGACAACATGTTGCACCACATGGATCAAATTGCTCACAAACAGAAGTATCCGAGGCCATCCAACGGTGCACAAATTATAGTCAATGGGACCCACCTGGCAGAGACCTGGAGGAAGCACAGCCCCAACGGGGCTGAGACCAGGTCGGCCGACCTCCCTTGTCGGCCGACTAGGGAGTGGTGCCAGACCCGGTCAAACGCCATGTGTTGGCTCCTTCCGGCTTGAAGAGGTCATGGGTGACTGATTCGCGCGCTTTTGGTGGCAGGAACCAACCCTTCTCTAAGCTATAAATAGGACCCCCACCCCTCACTTCAACACACACTACTTGAGTATTCATCCATTTTATCCACTACTCTCCATAGGTTTAGAGGAGTATAGGATGTCGAGAGGAGAGTCTCTAGTCCATAGTCCAAGTAGGAGAGGTGTAGAAGGAGCCTCTTCCCAATTCCTAATTGGGAAAGGTATGGCTCTTATATTGCTATTTGTATTTGAGACTTTATTCTTAATAAAGATGTTATCTTTAGTCTTCTATTGTGCATATACTTGGATTAAGTGTTTCTTGTTTGATTGTGGATTCCATGTATGTGGTAGCACTAGTATTTATGATTATTCTATACCATTGTCATTATATCATCATAAACACTACAAACCTCCACTATAGTCTAATTATCTATGACATGATTATGTTAACATGAATCACTTATGCTATGAATTAACATTGGTTCAATGATGATTGAGTTCTTTGCCTTAGGATGGCTTGTGCCTAGGCTTCTAAGGTAATTACTTAATATGCTAACATGGTGCTAGGATAGAGAATAGCGTTGAATGTCTCGTAGACCCATGGATTGAAGAGGTAGGTAGTAGGTGGTGACAGCCCTATATGTCCTTTGTAATCCTCCACGTTCAGCTATGCCACAGGCTCTTGGCGGGAGTCATCCTAGTATTGCTAGGGGTAAACTCGTGCCTGATGTGTTAATCCACTTAGCATGAGAATTCATAATTGGCATAATCATTAGTAACTAACTTAGGCTACGTATATGTACACTAGAAGCATAGTTGGAGTCTCTACCTAGTTCTTAGCCTAGTCCCTCTTTACCCCATTTATCCCCTTAGGATAGAATGCTCTTGTGTGTGTCACACTACTCCAATTATCGTTTATCCATCCTTGCTACAACCTTGCCTAAATCACCCTAGCATCTCCACCTGATGATTGCTTTACTTCCATCTAGCCTTCCTTTGGGATAATATAAATGACACCCTTTGGGAACACTCTTAGAGGGGAAATGCTACATCTATATTTTTCGTGCGCTTGCAGATTTATATGTATAATATAAAATCTATTAACAAACATTTTTGGCATCACTGCTAGAGATGAATTGTTAGTAGAGCGTAGGAACTGTCAACAAGCATTTCTGGCACCGTTGCCGGGGAAGGCAGCTGAAGTATTGCATGATTGAGTGAATAGGATAGGACCCTAGTAGGTTTTAATAGGATGACCCTTCTTTGTTTCCGCATTCTATGTTAAAATAGGCTAGTGTATATTTGGTTTCTGCTTGCTGGAAAACTTTGTTGAAGATCTTGAATCCCTTCTGAGAGATCGATTTGTGTCGTTACTCCTCAGAAGCTTCGAGTGTGGTCCAACAACTAAATTTAGGAGGAATTGTGGTTGAGCGGGTCAGGAGGTCGCGCAGAATGATTGAATCAAGGGTAGTCCATATGAAGGCTACTGGACGTCGAAGGAAGTTGTTTGCACGTATGCATGCGGTGCATGACGTGGCAACATGGTTCTGAAGATGGTTTATGGATTGGAAGATCTGGTTGGAAGGATCGGATCGAATCGGTTGATGACTTTGGCTGCGGCGGAGTCGGTTATGGCTCGGTATGGAAAGTATCGAGTTGGTTATGATAGGATATCATGTGGGTCACGAATTTGAGTTGTTTTAGGAATGTGGGATACGTTCCTAAGGTGTTTGTAAGTCTTAAGATTGCTTCTATCTGCGTATAAAAGAGTCCTGAGCAGTTATGGAAAGTTTCGATTCGTGATCGGAGTAGGATTGGAGTCCTAGTTGAGATTGGGTTGGCCTAAGGGCTGGTTATATAAGCAAGGAAGGCCAGAGCTCGTGGTGTACGACTTTGGGTCTGTTCCTCTTGTGTCCTATTCAATAAAATTCATAGTTTGAAGGAACTTTTGTGCCTTGTTCGTCTGACTTGTTCCAGACAAGTTTTACTCGTCAAGTTTCTGGACAGCACTACCTTTTGTCGGTGGTTTTATCATAACTCGAGTCTTACAGATCCAATTGACGTGATTCTTTTTGGGTTGTCTTTATAGCTTGATTATATATTATCTGTCAAAATTTCACGGTCATTGGATTTGTGGTTTCTGATCTACACGAGTTTCTTTGCAGCGTTCCAGAACTGTTTTTTTCGGGTAGGACAGATTGACCTTTGTTTGATCTTTTGATCATAACTTGAGTTTCTCTCGACGGATTTGAGTGATTCTTCTTGTGTTTTCTTCGTGACTTGATTCTATCTGATATATATCACTTTTGTCATGGTGAAACACGTTTAGATTAGTTTCACACACGATTTCTCTAAGAGATCGTTTTTCTGCCGAAGGGGTTGGGATTTAATTGTTTCCGCTGCGAAAGATTTTTAAATCTACCATTCACCCCCCTCTGGTAGCTTTTCACGTGCTCTTCGATCCTACAATTGGTATCAGAGCCACGGTACTCTAATCATTGTGATTTGCATGTGTTTTTGACTAAGCATTATGGAGAAATACTCTGCCAAACCTTGTGTGTTTGCTGGTATTGATTTTCAGGTTTGGAAGGCACGCATGGAGGCTTTCATCCAGGCGCAAGGCTTCGCAATATGGGAGAAGGTGTACAAGCCTTATGAAGTGCCACCTAACTATCAAGTTACGGCTACAAACCTACGGGGCGTAAACAACAACAACAAAGCCTGAAACTTGATCATCCAAGGGCTCACTCAGAGTGACTTCGACCGCGTTGCACATCTCCGATCGGCATACGATGTATGGAGAGCACTTTGTGACTATCACGAAGGATCCAACACGATCAAGGAGGTAAGGCAAGACATGTTCAAGAAAGAATACATGCGCTTCGAGATGCAACCCGGTGAGTCCATTGATGATCTTTTTGCTCGCTTTAACAAAATTCTCAGTAACTTACGTAGTGTCAACGTTAATTATTCTGATGCTGAAAATGCTAGGCAACTTCTTAGTGCATTAGACCTGTCAATCTGGGAGATGAAAGTTGCATCTATCCGTAAATTTACTGTCATGAGTACACTTACTTTAGATGTGCTTTACTCTAAACTTAAAACTCATGAAATTGATATCTTATCACGTAAGAACCCAAATAAGTCTATTGCATTTGTCTCACAACGTGATATGCCTAGCTCCGGCCAATCATCATCTTGCAATACTCTTGTTTTGTTGTCCTCACTAACCCTGGAGCAGATCGAGGAATTTCCAGAAGAGGAGTTAGCACTAATCTCTACTAGGTTCTCAAAAGCATTGCAAAATGTGAGAACTAGAAGGAGAGGAAGCTCCAGACCTCAACGCTGTTTTGAATGTGGTAAGATAGGACACTTTCGTACATAATGCCCTAACCTTTCAGGTCCTACTACCCGTGAAGAAAAACAGAACAAGGTCAATACCACCTCTAGAAACCCCAACAAGAAAAAGAAGGGTACCATAGGATGCAAGATGATTAACAGCTTCATCACTGCACTTCAAGAGCTCGGTTCAAGCAATGTAGACATTGAAAGTGATGAAGATGACGACAATCTGGCCAACTTATGCTTCATGGCAGGCAAAACAAGATCAAGATCAAGTCAGGAGGATGCAGAACACAACAGTGACGACGATGAGGCATGTTCTACCTGTAATGAAATGTGTGATGCAATTTCTCGTGCAACGATTATTGTTAAGAAAAAGGACAAAAAGCTTAGGGATAATGCTGCTAAATTGAATCACTAGAATCTGAAATCAACCGTTTGAAAACCTTGATTCCTAGTGATGATTCTTGTCCCTCATGTGATTTAATCTATGAATAATTGTCCACACTAAGAACTGCACACTCCTCCACTATAGATAGACTTGAACTTGAAATTGAAAAGAACAAAAATCTTGCCGCACTTGACATTGGAAACTTAAAAGATGCTTCTTGTTCTACAATTGATTTGCATTGTTCTAGTTGTGATGATCTTGAAAAGAAACTAAAAGATGCTATGAATGAAATTTCAATATTGAATAATGCTTTACGTTCTCATGAAGTTAAATATTGTTCCAATTGCAAATTAAAAGGAAAAACTTCATATGAAAATTTCCTTGATTTGTCCGATAAACTTGATAACATGCATAGGACATTAGATCAGTTTTGTAATGGGAATGAGAACCTAAACTTGCTGCTGAATTCTTCCAAGTCTTGCAAAGATAAAACTGGTTTAGATTTTGATTCTCATAATCATGCTAAGGCACATCAACCTAAAATTGTAAAGTCATTAGGAAGTGGTTTGATTCAAACAGTTCCTAAACAAAAAGAAGTGTTTTTCAAATCTGCGGGAGTGTTGTCTCATTCGGTATCAAATAAAAATGTCGTTTGCTCATCTAGATATGAACACAAAGTTAAATTTCATTGTACCTACTATGGTAGAGATGGTCATGTCATAGATTTTTGTTATAGACTAGCTAAACAACAGAAAAAGGAATGAATGATTGCTAGATCTAAAAACTTTCATGCAATTAGAAAAACACAACCTGCTTTAGTGAGTTAGAAATTTGAAAAGGTAGCTTCCGGACCTTCTGGTAAGAAATCCGCAAAAGCAGCTCTGGTAGTTCCGATAGCTCCGAGAGCTCCCGGACCTTCTGTTGTTTCCTTCGGAACTTCAGCTTTTGCTTCCGGAGCTTCAGCCTTGTCTTTTGGAACTGCTGCTTTTACCTTCGGAGCTATTGGTTTTTGTGCTAAACGAGTTAAGAATAGAAAACCTCAAACTTTGACTCATAAATCAGCTGTTTTATCTCAGCTTTCGAGTGTTTTTCCTGCTACACGTCATGTGACTCAGTACTGGATACCTAAATGCCTTTTGACTAACCCCAATATTGAGTCATCGACGTATTGTGCTTCTATGTAGGTTACATGTTTGAGGAAGGAGAACATTTGGATTGTGGATTCAGGTTGCTCACACCACATGACAGGTAACAAAGAATGGTTCTCCTCCCTCTCTTTTGTGTCACGTGTAGAGAATGTTACTTTTGCCGATAATTCTTCAACTCCTATAATTGCTAAGGGTTCGGTTAGAGTAAATGATCACTACACTTTGAAGGATTGGCACTTGTCAAAAATTTGAAATACAACTTGCTTTCTGTTTCACAATTGCTAGATGAAAATCTGGAAATTATTTTCAATAAAAACTGCTGCAAAGTTGTAGGTTCAAACAGTGAGCTTATTTTTAACATGTCTTGGTTTGGAAGAGTTTTTAAAGCTGATTTTGATATGTCTTCCTCTAAGCATAGGTGTCTAGTTGCTAATGATTCAAAGAACTTATATTTTTGGCATCGTAGACTTGGTCATGTAGGCTTTGATCACCTAACGCGTGTTAGTGATCTTGATCGCATACGTGGGTGCCTAAGCTTTAAGGGGACAAAGAAATTGTGTGCTCTTCTTGTAGACATGCTAAGATGGTTGCAGGTTCACATACTCCTCTCACAATGATCATGACAACTGAACCGGGTCAACTTTTGCACCTTGACACCGTAGGACCTTCACATGTTCAATCCTTCGGAGGTAAATGGTATGTTCTTGTTATTGTTGATGATTATTCTAGATACTCTTGGGTTTACTTTATGGCATCTAAGAATGAAGTTTTTAGTCACTTTAGAACTTTATTTCTTAGATTATCAATTGATCACCCAAGATCTTTAAAAGCAATTAGAAGTGATAACGGAACTGAATTTAAAATCAATCTTTTGATCACTTTTGTGCTGAAAATGGAATAGATCATCAATTTTCTTCACCATATGTACCTCAACAAAACGGTGTTGTAGAAAGAAAGAACATAACCTTAGTTGAGATGGCTAGGACTATGCTTGATGAATATCAAACTCCTAGGAATTTTTGGGCTGATGCGATTGCAACCGCTTGTTATGTCTCAAATCGTGTTTTCTTGCGCGCTAAGCTAGGTAAAACACCATATGAGCTCCGGTTTGGACATAGGCCTAGTGTTACACACTTTCGGGTCTTTGGTTGCAAATGCTTTGTTAAGAAACATGGTAATCTTGATAAATTTGAACCTAGATACGTTGATGGCATGTTTCTTAGTTATCCATCTCATACTAGAGGCTACCGTGTGCTTTTACTTAACACTAACATAATTGTGGAGACTTGTGAGGTGTCTTTTGATGAAGCTAGCCCAGGTACTATCTCAAACATTGCAGGTCCAGATCCATATCCGCAGGGGGAGAGCATTTTCATTGAAGATGAGGAAGAAGTGGAGCTGCTGCCCGAAAATTCAGCAGCTAATGACTTTGGTTCAGCTCCGAATGTTGATTCTCAACCAGCACCGACAACCATCATTGCTGATCCAGACCGTCCTCAAGTCACAAGCTCAACTATTTATGATGAACATGAAGAAGAAGAAGCTTGTGAAGTGTCCACTCCCCTTCGGGTTCTCAAAATTCATCCTCCACAACAAATTATTGGAAGCTTGCATGAACGAGTCACACGATCCAGGTTTTGTGATCCAAACTCTCATGCTCATTCTACTTTTGTTGCTTCTTTTGAACCCAAAGATATATCACACGCACTCACTAATGAATCTTGGATTATTGCCATGCAAGAAGAGTTAGAAAATTTTGAAAGAAATAATGTTTGGAAACTTGTACCACCTCCTCAAGGTCACCATTTAGTTGGAACTAAATGGGTGTTTAAAAATAAACAAATTGAGGATGGGGTTGTGGTTAGGAATAAGGCTAGGTTGGTTGCTCAAGGTTTCACTCAAGTTGAAGGTCTAGATTTTGATGAAACTTTTGCTCCTGTTGCTAGATTAGAAGCCATAAGAATTTTGTTAGCTTTTGCTGCATCTAAAGGTTTTAAGCTATATCAAATGGATGTTAAAAGTTCTTTTCTTAATGGCTACATAGATGAGGAGGTTTATGTCAAACAACCACCGGGTTTTGAAAATCTAGATTTTCCTAATGATGTTTACAAACTGTCCAAAGCCTTGTACGGTCTCAAACAAGCCCCTAGAGCATGGTATGATAGGTTAAAAACATTCTTACTTGAAAAGGGGTTTACCATGGGCAAGGTTGATAAAACTCTTTTTGTGCTTAAGCATGGCAATGACTCATTATTCGTTCAAGTGTATGTGGATGATATTATCTTTGGTTGTGCTTCTCATGATCTTGTGTCCAAGTTTTCAGCTATGATGAGTTCAAAATTTGAGATGAGTATGATGGGAGAACTCACATACTTTTTGGGGCTGCAAATCAAGCAAACCAAGGAGGGTACCTTTGTGCATCAAACGAAGTATACAAAAGACCTCCTAAGGCGCTTCAACATGGACAAAAGCAAGCCTCTTCGGACACCAATGGGAACAGCAACAACACTTGAACTTGATGAAGATGGCGAACCCTTGGATCAAAAAGAATATAGAAGCATGATCGGATCACTTTTGTACCTCACGACATCAAGACCGGACATACAATTCAGCGTATGTTTTTGTGCACGGCTTCAAGCCTCCCCACGTGCTTCACATCGTCAAGCCGTCAAAAGGATTATCAGGTACTTACATGGAACTCAAGAATTTGACATTTTTCTTCCTTCTTCCTCAACCGTTACTTTGAAAGCTTTTTTGGATGCTGATTTTGGGGGTTGTAGGATTGATAGGAAAAGTACTTCTAGTGCTTGTCATTTTCTTGGTAATTCTCTTGTTGCTTGGTCCTCTAGAAAACAAAATTCAGTTGCACAATCCACAGCCGAATCTGAATATGTAGCTGCTGCTAGTGCTTGCTCACAAATTCTTTGGATTGTTCAAACACTTAATGACAATGGGGTTGATCTAGATAGTGTTCCACTGTTTTGTGATAACACTAGTGCCATTTGCATTGCTAAAAACCTTGTGCAACTTTCTAGAACTAAGCACATTGATATTAGGTATCACTTTCTCCGTGATAATGTTGAAAAAGGAAACATTGTGCTTCACCATGTAGATAACGAACAACAATTGGCTGACATTTTTACAAAACTATTGGATTTCACTCGTTTTTGTTTCATTCGTAGTGAAATAGGGGTTATGCATCCTCATGGCTTACATTAAGGGGGAGTTTTCAAACTCTAGAATTCTATGTGTGAATCTGAAACTAAAATAATATGAGCATAGTATTTCATACATATATGACTTTGTGATTCCTTTTACATGCTTAAAGTTCTTACTACATTACTCGTGTTATACATTTTGTAGTTTTTGTCATGTCTAGTAATTGGAATAATTACTTACACTAAATCGGGTCATGATCGGACTTTCTTGCTATTTTGAACTTGGTGCATGTTCATAAGTGTTGTTAATCATAAAGAATTAATCAAGTAATCAACTCACATGTTGAGTTTTTATGAACAAATATAAATTGAGAAAAGATCAAGAGAATATGCATGCATCACACTTCTTCTTTTGAGATGGCTTATCATTGCACTTAGATATGAACTTGGAAGAAGTTGTGTATGACTAAAACCATGTCCTTAAGCTTCTGATTGTCAAATGGCATAGGCTTGGCTTGGTTGGTTATAATAAGGCAGATGCGCATATAATCTATTGCAAATATCATATGATCTAAATTTGTGCCTTGAAAAATAATAAAATGCAGCAACAAGTGTCATGCTTTCAGGTATTGAAATAGTTAAGTTTGTGAGATCATGACTTGCTTAAATTGAAAATTACATTTGATCTCTAGCATGGCTTACACTGCTTTATGTATCTCATTGTTGTGATAGTGTAAGTTACTTGATAGTATGACTTGGATGAGCTTTGTTTTATATGTATATGTTATAATATGCTCATAACAATTAAAATTTCTCTTTTGAACCTTGCTGAATACATTGTCAAAGGGGGAGAGATAATATGGCGAATTATGCAAGGGAGAGAAATATGTATGGGGGGGAAATTTATTTCTATCTCTTTTGATTTTCAAAAAGGGGGAAGACTGTTCTCAAAACTTTTCATGCCAATGTTCGGATGTTAAGTGGTGTTGCCAATGCATTCATCAAGGGGGAGATTGTGAGACCTATGTGTGCTGAATACATTGGCTTTGACAATAAAAGTTTTGAATGTTGCCATAACATCTTTTTAGCAAGGTCCGACTCTAGCTCTGAGCTTCTACAAGGTCCGACAATAGGTCCAAATTTCTTTGTCTAGGTCCGACATGTTTTTTAGGTAGCTCCGGTGAGCTTTGTCTTTAGCGCCAGCATGTCTTTGATAGCTCCGGCATGTCTTTGTTAAGCTCCGATATGTTCTGCTAGGTCCGACTTATGTTGGTTAGCTCCGACCTGTTTCTCTAGCTCCAGCTTTTGGGTTGACTAGTTCCAACTAGTTTTGGTTAGCTCCGGCGCTAGGTCCGATTGGCTTTGGTTAGCTCCGGCACTAGGTTGTACTAGCTTTGGTAAGCTCCAGCTCAAGCTCCGGTTAGCTTTGGCTAGGTTCAGAGCTTGATCGAAATGTTCTTGCTTCTATCATGCAATGTTTTGAACTTGCTTTATATTCTTAGGAAGATTGCTTAGTATTCATTTGCTAAGTTTTTGGTGCGTTTTGGTTGATATGGCTGATATCGTTTTGATATGCTTTGCAACATGCTTATGTGAGGTGCTCACGTAAGGTGTTGTGTTCGGAACTGACTTGAGTCAAGTCGCGTACTTGGGCTCGTACGGATTGGTTATTTATTCATGTGCAAGTGTTGCTTGAGTTCAAGTCATGGCTGGTGACAGGATCCTTTGGACTAGTCTTAGGGAGGAGATGAGGGTCCAACAACCAAATTCAGGAGGAATTGTGGTTAAGCGGGTCAGGAGGTCGCGCAGGATGATTGAATCAAGGGCAGTGCATATGAAGGCTACTGGACGTCGAAGGAAGGTGTTTGCACGTATGCATGTGGTGCATGACGTGGCAACATGGTTCCGAAGATGGTTTATGGATGGAAAGATCTGGTTGTAAGGATCGGATCGTATAGGTTCATGACTTTGGCTGCGGCGGAGTCGGTTATGGCTTGGTATGGAAAGTATCGAGTTGGTTATGATAGGATTTCGTGTGGGTCACGAATTTGAGTTGTTTTAGGAATGTGGGATACATTCCTAAGGTGTTTGGAAGTCTTAAGATTGCTTTTATCTGCGTATAGAAGAGTACTAAGCAGTTATAGAAAGTTTCGATTCGTGATCGGAGTAGGATTGGAGTTCTAGTTGAGATTGGGTTGGTCTAAGGGCTGGTTATATAAGCAAGGAAGGCCAGAGCTCGTGGTGTACGACTTTTGGGCTGTTCCTCTTGTGTTCTATTGAATAAAATTTGTAGTTTGAAGGAAGTTTTGTGCCTTGTTCGTCCGACTTGTTCCAGACAAGTTTTACTCGTCAAGTTTCTGGAAAGCACTACCTTTCGTCGGTGGTTTTATCATAACTCGAGTTTTAAAGATCCAATTGACGTGATTCTTTTTTGGTTGTCTTCACAACTTGCTTATCTATTATATGAAAAATTGTCACAGTCATTGGATTTGTGCTTTCTGATCTACACGAGTTTCTTTGCAGCGTTCCAGAACTGTTTTTTTCGGGTAGGACAGATTGACCTTTGTTTGATCTTTCGATCATAACTTGAGTTTCTCTCGACGGATTTGAGTTATTTTTCTTGTGTTTTCTTTGTGACTTGATTCTCTCTGATATATATCACTTTTGTCACTGTGAAACATGTTTATATTAGTTTCACACACGATTTCTCTAACAGATTGTTTTTCTACCGAAGGGGTTGGGATTTAATTGTTTCCACTGCGTAAGATTTTTAAATCTACCATTCACCCCCCTCTGGTAGCTTTTCACGTGCTATTCGATCCTACAGAGCGGCAAATCAAGCCAGCACAACTGCACCAACAACTGACACGCTAATGGCCCAGAAGACCCTTCGTGAGTTTTCGGCTCCCTCTGCTAACAATGTGCCTGTTGGACCCACTGTTAACATGGGAGACGTGAACTTCAAAATCAGGATTGGCCTGATCACTATGGTGCAAGCCAACCCATTTTGTGGGAAGGCTAACAAGAATGCAAGTGCTCACCTGCAACAGTTCCTTGAGATCTGCAACACTTTTAAGATCAAGGACGTATCTCCTAATGTTGTTCGTCTTAGGCTGTTTTCGTTCTCTCTTCTTGGGAGAGCGAAACAGTGGTTATATGCAAACCAAAGTAGTGTAGACACTTGGGAGAAGTGTTCTACGGCATTCCTCGCGAAGTTTTTCCCGTTGGGCAAGACCAATGCCCTACGTGGAAGAATTTCCAGCTTCTAGCAAGATGCCAAGGAATCTATTCCTTAGGCTTGGGAAAGGCTTCAGGAGTACATCCTAGCATGTCCCCACCATGGGATGGATGACTGACTCATCATCCAAAACTTCTACAATGAACTGATCCCTTTCGCCCGTGACCATGTTGATGCTGCTGCTGGAGGTGCCTTCTTCTCATTGATGGTGCTCAAAGCCAAAGACTAGATTGAGAAGATGGTGTCAAACATGGGATGGAGCGACGAACATCTCCATACCCGCCAGCGAGGCATGCACACCTTGAAGGAGGTAGACATGATCGCTACCAAATTGGACCTCCTTATGAATAAGATTGATGGACAAGGCAGTGGTAAGGTATATGGCAATGCCTATGCCTTAGACTCTCACATCACTTTTGAAGTCTGTGGCAACACGGGCCATTTGGGCAATGACTGCCCAGAAACCTGTGAGGATTCCCTATACGTAGCCAACAATGGAAACAACAAGGGCTATCGTCCAGGAGGTCAAGGGTGGGGCCAATCACGCCCATTCTTTCAAGGAGGGTACAACAACAATGGCAACAATGGAAATCAACCCAACTTGAGAGAACTTGACATTGGCCAGCTAAAGATCAATGAGGCTATATCCAAGAAGTTGTCGTCTAATGACAAGACCATAGAGAGCATTAACGCCAAGATTGAAGGATTATCCTCAGCCTTCAAGAATCAATTGAATTTCAACAAGATGTTGGAAACTCAGTTGGCTCAACTGGCTAATGATGTTCCTCTAGTACAGAATGGCAAGATGCCAGGACAGCCCAAACCTCCCGTGGAAAGTCCCAACATGATTTCTCTACAAGGAGGCAACTAGCTGAAGGACCCCGGATGTCCTACAATTTCATGCTCAATTGGGGCTCACCAATTTGAAAAGGACCTTTGTGACCTTGGAGCAAGTGTGAGTGTGATGCTCAAGATAGCACTCGACCAGCTGAACTTCACAGAACTTACTCCAACACCAATGCAGCTCCAACTGGTTGATTCTTCAGTCCGTTATCCGGCGGGTATCACTGAAGATGTTCCCGTGAAAATCCAGAATTGCTTCATACCCGTATATTTTGTGGTGCTCGACATGGAGGTCGAGAAGGTTACGCCGCTCATTCTTGGGCGACCATTCCTTAGCACCGCGAAGGCTCGCATAGCTGTGGGAGTTGGAGAAATCCACTTCCATATCAATAGCAAGGAGAAGAAGTTTAACTTTCGACCAAAGTTGGAGCAATGCTCCATATCCGTATCAAGTACGTGCTGAATGTTAAACACATTCGAGAGTTCGAAATCACACCTCCAAAGGTGGACCCGCTCATTGCATTCATGAGTAATTTGATCTATGCGGAAAACCCGTCTTATCGTCCACGTCGACACCCAAGAAGACGGAGAAGTCAGGGCCTCCCCAAAGGCCCAAGTCCACCAAGCCGCCAAGGAAGGTATGGCAGAAGAAGCAAGACAAGCCGTCTGAGCCCATCCCTCCGGGCTCGGATCTCAAGAAATGAAGAAGGAGGAATGTTCTTCTCACCGGACGGTGGTGAGACCTAGCCAATAGGTTAAGTTGGTAGTTATCCTTTTCTTTGTTTTTCTTTTCTCTTTATTTGGTTTTCCCCATTTAGTTTGATTTCCCCCTGCATATTTGATCTTTTTAGTAAGTTGAGAATCTTATATTCTCAACTATCATTTTTATTTCTTTATTTTCATAAAAAGAAAATTGTTGGGTTTTGAAAAAAAAAGGTTTTAATTTGAAATACAATTTTTCTGAGCCGCAAAAGTGGTAATTCATCAACGTGCTAATCCCATAGCCGTTGGGAAGCCATCTGCCAAAAGGGAGAACATGGGGTGCCCACTTGTCAGTTCAGCCGACCCCCTGTTTGGCCAACTAGGGGAAGGAACCATTTTGGCTCTCTCTCCTCGAACGACTATATTTGGTACCCTAGTGACTGTTGGGGAGTGCACACTATAAATGGTGGTTGTGAGGGGCACTTCTCCTCATACTTCACCTCATTTCATACCTCCCCAAAGTCACTCTTGCTCACATTGTTTTTCTTGCTCTTCATTGAAGTGCTCTTGATCAATTCCCAGCTCAAAGATTTTCTTTTGATTGCATTTGCATTTTGCTCTCAAGTTCTTCAAGGGAAAATTTGTCGGGGGTTTTTGCTAACATCACCTCTTTAGAGTTTTTGCCTTGTTGTATTCTAGTTTCTTGTGGCCATGAAAGGGATGAAGAGGTTGTTTGGAAAGAGGAAAGAAGCTGCAAGCTCAAGCCATGGTGGAGAATCAAGTGCACGCCCCTCTTTCATTGCTACACCAAGTTCACGGAGGAGGAGTGTAGGTGAGGACACTCCCATGGGTGAGAGAAGCAACCATCACCAACTTTTTCACGACGACGACCTCGACATGCAAAGTGAAGTTGAAGATCAAGCACGCCAGCTCCTCCAAGATCTTGAGTTTTCTCATACAAAATCTTATGATCCGGATTTAATCTTTAAAATAGGTATGGATTCCAAATTCTTTTCCATTCGATGTGCATTAGGATGGGAAAACTTTGCTCACATAGAGGAGAGAGGTTCACGCCTTCTCTCCATACAATTCCATTCCACACCCAAAATAGGATTCGATGGTATTACTTTTAGATTATTTCAAAAAGAATACAATATCTTATGGGAAGAATAAGTGAAATCCTAGGCTTCCATAGACGATGTTTGCTAGATTTAGACTCTTTGCCTAAGTTTATCAAACATAGTTTTTGGCAAGATTTAACTTGGAGGTCAGATGTAGTGCACCTAGGAATAGCCACTTACACAACCCTACTTTACGCTTCATGCATAGATGGGTGGCTATGACTATGTTCCCTAGAGGAGACGTAAGGATAGTGCATGATGATGAGCTGAAAATTTTATTTGCCATGATTAAAAAGATAAAAATTGCTCCAGTTATTGCCATGATGACACAATGGTTAGATTACATTCCAAGAACAGGGCCAATTGAATGCACTTCATTGATTACTTGTATTGCTACTAGGGTAGGTGCACTAGAATATTCTTCATTTGAGTATATTGAAAATGGAAGAGAATTAATTGATGGAGATTATTTAGTACAAGGACATACCTTAAGCATGATCAAGATGACTATTTGTTATCTTATTATCCTGGCTTTGTCAATGAAATTCAGTTACCTAACCCGAATTATCATTTGTACAAATGCCAAAGGCTAACCATTGACCTTCCTCCCAACGAGGAAGCATGAAGAAGCAATGTCTTTGGCAGGGTAACTAGAAGTCATGCAAGGAGAGCATCCACGCTTCCGACGACCTCCACGGTCCATGAGTACGAAGAGGAAGAGAACCCAACGGGTGATGCACCCGGATGGACTCAACCTCCATCGTATGAGACCGAAGATCCAACTTGGCATGGATGGCCAGGTGCCACATGGGAGACGCCCCTATCCACTTCAAGCTCTAGAAGCTTGCCTCCATCGTCCATGAGAAGATGTCGTTCCTCTTGGCTAGAAGTCATCGTGACTATAGCCAAGGATGACGGATGTCACTAGACGTATGGAAGAGCTTGAAGTGAGAACGGGTGACATCTACAACACTCTCCAAGGGCATGTCCAAGGTACCCAAGATTGGCAACAACACATGGACGCTCAATTCACCAACATCAACTCCACGCTACAACCACAGCAAGCCGATCTTGCAGCATACTTCCGTCATCAAGGGTTCAACCCTCATCATGGAGGTGAGTGAATAACAAGATTGGGGGAGGATCCCTACTTGAGGTAAATTGTATCACACCCTTTGCGTATTTATTTTCCACTCACCCATCATCCACCTTGCATATAAAGAGAAAATAAAATAGAATAAAATAAAATCATAATAGGATATATTTAATTTCAAATAAAATAAATGATGTGCGGTAAGAATGGTTTGGAATTCACATAGATGAAATGATGAATAGTTGCTCTGTTTTAATTTTCCTAAGTCCCTAGTTTAAAACTTACTACTCTCCAACATATTGCTCTCATTGGCTAAAATTGATTTTGCCTTGATTTGGAAATTGTGGGTAGCAAAAGCTTAATCCATTCTAAGTTGTTGTGAGATATGATATAGTGATAGGGCTGCTATTCCTAGTTTGAAAGTGAAACTTAGATTTCTGGAGAAATTCTAAAAAGATTTAAGTTACTCTCATTTGATTGGAAATACCTGCCAAAGCCATATGATATATCACATTGATAGACCTTATGCATATGCTATTTGTCTTCACATTGAGCTTTGTCAAACTAGTATAGACCTAAGTGATATTTCATTCATTACTTTTTGAATTCAAGACTTCACTTGCACATGCTATACTTCTACTCTATAAGTAAGCAAAATTCCACCATACCATCATTCCACAATAAAAAGAGAAACTTCATATCATTCATGCTTAGTACTCTCTCATAAATTTATTGCATAAAAAGGGAGTAGAAGACATGGCTACAAGAAAAAGAAAAAGAAAATGCATGCTTACATCATAAGCATGAGAAAAAAAAAGGAAAAAAGTAGCCATATTTCAGACCTGCAAAACAAGAGAGTCCACTCAAAAAAGAGTCATCTAGAATATCCACATCCATTTAATTCCATCATACATGCACAAGTCATGAATCAAAATTTTTTTGAATTGATTTATCCAAAGGCTTGCTCTTTTGACTTAGCAATATTATGTGTTGCAAATGTGCCTATTATATTCCCTACTGAGCTCCACATACAAGCCTTATGTAGAGGTAGGATGAATTTAGGCAAAATGCCTTGGTGAGGATACATTTCCACTACACATAACTGAGAGACCGAGAGAATCAAATTGAGATACTTAAAATATAAATTGAACTCTTTGGAATTTGAGTGGAACTTGATTTATTGGGTATGTGTGCTTCATTTGTTGTTCTATCTTTCAACCACTCATGAATAGGAGATGGCATAAGCCCCATAATGACTTAAGATGGGTGAAGTACCATGCTAATTTTTGCAATACTAGGTAGAGTATTTTTTTTGCACATGGTACTTTTGAGAAATAGAACATTGTAGCAACTCCTGATCATCAACCTAAAGTTTTGACTTTGCTCGGGATGAGCAAAGGATAAGCTTGGGGGAGTTTGTTGATGGTTGTTATATACCAATTTCACCCGTCAATATAACTCAATTATGTGAAGGAAATATCATTTCTTGCACACATCACCTTTCTATTTAACCTATTTCCCCTTGTCTTTGGAGAAAGTAGTGCATATAGGGATTCTATGCAGAATTGAAGTGAAACAAGAGGATGGATCCTATAAAATATCATTCCAGCCAATCGAGCGATGACATGTGGCACCACATGGATCAAATGGCCCACAAACAGAAGTATTTGAGGCCATCCAACGGTGTAGCACCAATAACAGTCAATGGGACCCACATGGTAGAGACTTGGAGGAAGCACACCCCCAACGGGGCTGAGACCAGGTCGGCCGACCTCCCTTGTCGGCCGACTAGGGAGTGGCTCCAAACACGGTCAAACACCACGTGTTGGCTCCTCCCGGCTTGAAGAGGTCATGGGTGACTAATTCGCACGCTTTTGGTAGCGGGAACCAACCCTTCTCCAAGCCATAAATAGGACCCCTCACCCCTCACTTCAACACAAACCACTTGAGTATTCATGTATCCACTACTCTCCATAGGTTTAGAGGAGTATAGGTTGTATAGAGGAGATCTCTAGTCCATAGTCCAAATATGAGAGGAGTACAAGGAGTCTCTTCCCAAATCCTAATTGGAAAAGGTATGGCGCTTATATTCCTATTTGTATTTGTGACTTTATTCTTAATAAAGATGTTATCTTTAGTCTTCTATTGTTCATATACTTGGATGAAGTGCTTCTTGTTTGATTGTGGATTTCATGTATGTGGTAGGAGTAGTATTTATGATTATGCTATACCATTGTCATTATATCATCATAAACCTACAAACCTCCACTATAGCCTAATTAGCTATGACATGATTATGTTAACATGAATCACTTATGCTATGAATTAACATTGGTTCAACGATGATTTAGTTCATTGCCTTAGGATGTCTTATGTCTAGTCTTCTAAGGTAATTACTTAATATGCTAGCATGGTGCTAGGATAGAGAGTAGCGTTGAATGTCTCGTAGACCCACGAATTGAAGAGGTAGGCAGTAGGTGGTGACAGCCCTATCTGTCCTTTGTAATCCTCCACGTTCGGCTATGCCACATGCTCTTGGCGGGAGTCGTCCTAGTATTGCTAAGGGTAAACCTGTGCTTGATGTGTCAATGCACTTAGCATGAGAATTCATAATTGACATAATCATTAGTAACTAACTTAGGCTATGTGTATGTACATTAGAAGCATAGTAGGAGTCTCTACCTAGTTCTTAGCCTAGTCCCTCTTTACCCCTTTTATCCCCTTAGGATAGAATGCTCTTGTGTGTCACACTACTCAAATTATCGTTTATCCATCCTTGCTCGAACCTTGCCTAGATCACGCTAGCCTCTCCACCTGATGATTGCTTTACTTCCATCTAGCCTTCCTTTGGGAGAATATAAATGACACCCTTTGGGAATACTCTTAAGGAGGAAATGCTACATCAATAGTTTCCGTGTGCTTGCGGATGTATATATATAATCTAAATCGATTAACAAGTATTTCTGGCATCACTGCTGGAGATAAATTGTTAGTAGTGCGTACGAACCATCAACACTCGCGCAAAAGTTGAGAGAGCATTCTTGAGACCATAAGGCATGGCAGTATAACAATAAAGACCATCTACTGTAATAAAGGCAGTATGCTTTTCATATTTCTTAGCCATTGGAATTTGATGAAAATAAGAATATGCATCTAGGAAGCACAATAGGTCATAGCCAGAAGTAGAATTCACTATCTGATCTATTCTTGGAAGTGGAAAAGGGACTTCTGGACTTGCCTTATTAAGAGTGGTGTAGTCGATGCACATCCAAAGCTTCCCACCGGCCTTAGGTACAACGAATGGGTTTGCCAGCCACCTCGGATGATGTACCTCCCAGATGAATCCAGCATCGAGCAGCTTCTTGATTTCTTTAGGGCAGACGTTTTGCCGCTCGATGGACTGTTTCCGGGGCTTCTGTTGGATCGGCCGTGCGTCGGGGTAGATCTTCAGATGGTGCTCAATCACCTTCCTGGGGATCCCAGGCATTTGTGATGGTTGTCATACAAACATGTCGACATTAACCCAGAGGAAAGTGACGAGCACGAGTTCCTATTTTTCACCCAGACCTCCCGCAATGCAAGTTGTCTGGGCGGCATCAGAACTTATTTGAATGACTTTGACAGGAACGTCGTTGTCGTTGCTTGGTTGCACACGGGGTGCAGAGGTTGAGCCGCGGTGGTGAGAGCTCGGAGGTTGTTGAGCAAGTTACTTTTTGCTGGAATCAGCTTCTTGTGCAGCAGCTAGTGCATGAAGCTTCTCCAACACTGTGACTCCGGCAGTACGGTCCCGTCGAATCCGAAGGACGTCTGTTGGAGTTGGCATATTCAACACCAAGTAGCTGTAGTGGGATACCGCCATTGAACCGGTATAGGGTCGGTCTACTGAGGATGGCGTTCAAGGGAAGGTTGATCTCCGCTATGTCAAAGATCAGTTTCTCTGACCGGTAGTTCTCATCAGTACAGAATGTTACCGGGAGAGAGACACAACTGAGCGGAGTGATAGCTCCCGGACCCACTCCGGAGAATGGGTGCGAGGGCTTAAGGTCCGACATGGGGACCTGCAACTTCTTGAAGGCAGCGAAGCTGATGAGGTTGAGAGCCGCCACGCGATCAACCAGAACATAGAAGAGTTGCAGGTTGTTGATAGTCGGGGAGACTATCAGTGGAAATTGCCCAGCTCCTACCATGTTCTTGGGGCAGTCGGAGGCGTCGAAGGTGATCGGAGTGTCCATCCACTTCCGATGGAGCTCCGCTTTGACGGTGGGGGCTACAGCAGCTACCTCTCAAAGCATGGTTTTCACCACGCATTGGGAAGTAATGTCCCATGACCCTCCATACATCATATGGAGAGTCCCCTACTCATTGTCGGGGTTGGTGTCAGAGTCGTCAACATTGGTGTAGACCACCTTCAACTCCTTCTTGTCTTCTTGGAAGCCTAACTCCTTCTCCAATAGAGGTTTGTCGACCTTCTGTTTGCCCTCCCGCTGGCGGAAAGACGTGTCATCTAGACGCTTGTGTTGGGCATGCTCAGCCAGCCTCTTGACTCTGTGGCAGTCCTCAAGACTTTAACCTGACATTTTGTGGATCGGACACCACATCTTGTTGTCATTGTCCTCAGATGATGGTCGTGGACGCTTGTCTGGGTGTGGCCCTCGTCCTTCTGGAACAGCCGTGGCTATAGCTCTTGATGTCTTGTTTTTGCCACCTGGCTTCTTATTCTTCTTCTTACCACTACTTTGAGCAGTGGCTCTCGCCTTGGAAGCATATGACACTCCTGCCTCTACGGCTGGCTTGGAGTGCCAGTCACGTCCTTCAGCAGCCCTGGCGCATTTGTCTGCCAGGCTGAAGAGCTCCATAACATTGTGGACATTCTTGGTGGCTAGCTTCTCTAACATCTTCTTGTAATGCCCTGTTAGAATGCAACAACAACGGATGTGTTGGAGATACCTGAGAGAACCGCTGGATGAAGGAGCGCAGTGATTCTCCTGGATTATGTTGTACGACAAAGAGGTCCAATTTAGTGCCAGGGTGAGTATAGGAACTCTCGAAGTTGGTCACGAACTGGCGGCATAGATCTCCCCAACTGTAGATGGAGTTGGGGGGAAGGCTCATAAACCATGACTAGGCAGTACCGGTCAAGCTACTGGGAAGTAGTTGGCTATTATAGCCTCATTCCCTCCTGCGGCGAGGATAGCCGTGGAGTATATCTGCAGGAATTTGACGGGGTTGACAGTCTCGTCACACTTCTTTGACACATGAGGTCAGAACTTGGGTGGTCACTTCACCATGTGGAGATGTGGTGTGAGCACTATAGAGCCACCACCTGATCCTAGAGGGGAAGACTCCTCTGGAAGACGTCGCCTCTCGCGGTTACGCTCGATAGTGACGCGACCATCTTGCTCTACATAACAGAGGCTAAGCTACACCTTGAGGTCTCCTATCGGGAGTCTGAACACTGTATGAGTATGGCGAGCCATCGAAGGGGTGTGTGACATCACGTGATGCGACAACCCATGTCCCTTCTACGACAACCTAGGTCCAAGTCGTCCCAACAAGGTCCTGTTGCATGTAGGTGTTGGCCTGGGCTCAGGCTATGGCAAATTGTTGAGCATCGTGATTGTAGTGGCGACCAGATGGTCGACATTGTTGCGCCACTGCTCCAGCACTCTGGAGGTGCGTTCGGTGCAAGTGGACGCTAAAGAAGAGCTTGTGCTGCAATCAACGCGTTCTCTGGGCTTGAGGTCAATTCAGTGACCGACACTAGGACACCATCCTGACCAGCACGGCTGCTGTTGCAGCAGGTGGTGGTCCGTTGTTTCTAGGCTATTGTCCTGGTGCTCCAACCTGTGGATCGGTGGCAGGATTGCCACCAGGATGACGAGAGGTGTCGCCAACTTCATTGCCTCTACCAGCCCGTGCATCCGGGCTAGTGGAATTAGCAGTGAGTTCACCATCGTCGATCTTGAAATTCTTGAGAGCGACCCCCTTCCTAGCGTGCCAAATGTCGAAGTGTGCTATTGACACTTCCCCGGTACTACTAAGAAGTAGTCCGCGAAGGTTCTTTTTTAGGAAGGGTGTAACTCGAAGAAGTCAAGAACAAGGGTGACACAGAGATTTTTACGTGGTTCGGGCTGCTTGAGCGTAATACCCTACTCCACGAGGTTGTATTGTATGCTTGAGTGTTACTGAGCCTGAGTCAGTATGCAGGTGAATGAGATCAGAGTTGTCTTCTACTGTGCAGCGCAGACCTTTTATATGCCAAGGTCTGGCTGTTACAGCGAGATCGAGGCCCGACAGGTGGCCCTGGGCTATTAAGCACCTTGTACATGATCTAGGCTCATAACAGCGGTTTATTTGTGTAATAATGTGCCTTGATGGAAGCATTACCACACTTGAAGGCCCTCTTATTGTGTGTCATTAATGTGGGATTAATGACACATTAACCAAGTCTTGTAATGGCTAATTTATAACCACTTCAATGTCCGCGTCGTTGGAGATTCTGGAGTCCTTCCCGTTGGAGAGGTAGGGTACAATACGTGGCAGCTCTGGAGCCACGCTTAGCGGGGAGGCAGTGTAACACCCTAAATTTTCGCATCCTGCATTGCATACATGATCATGCATTAAACATTAGTAGGATAAAAGAAAAATAATAAAACATAAAAGATGGAGCATATATATACAAATGTATGTAGCAAAAGAAGAAATAGAAAATAATAATTATAGCCTAAAACATGTATTAGGGAATAAATATAAAATAATAATAATAGATAAAAACAAATATATATGAATAATATATATATAATAAGAAATATATATAAAAAGTAAATGAATAAAATAAATAAGATAAATAAATAATATAAAAAATAATAAATAAAAAAACAGTAATATGTTTCAAAAAAAGAAAAAAAAAGAAAAAAAACCAAAAAGGGACCGCTGGCCGGGCGGCCGAGCCAGCCCAGCCAGCCGGCCCCGACCCCCGCTGGCCACCCCGCCCCGGCGCGCTCCTGCCCGCGCGGACCCCACCGCCGCCCGGGCCCCACGCCGCGATTCCCGCCTGCCCCGCTCCAGCCCCGAGGCCGATGCTGAATCCCGCCGCTGGCTCCCGCGCCCTCTCTCGCGCCGATCGCGCGCCGTACGCGCCGGGCCCCACCCGCCGCTCGCCTCAATCGCCCCGCCGCCTGCTCCCGGCCCCGCCGCCTAGGCCCCCCCCCCTCGCCTCCACGCGCCCACCCACGAGCGCCCTGCCCCACCTGGCCTCGACTCCCGCGCCGCCCTCCCACGCTGCGCCCCGCGCGCCTTGGCCCCACGCCACCCCACGCCGCACGGCTCCCGCTCACGCGCCCTGGGCCCCGCAGCGACGCACGCCGCCTGCCCTGACTGCATCGTGCTCACGACCGCGCCAGCGCGACCCCGTCGCCTGCGCCGCCCCCTGGGTCCCACGCCCCGGCTCCCGCCGCACACGCCCGCGCCCAATACGCACCGCCTCCCGATTCCCGCGCCGTCTTCCACGCCAGCCGCCCGCACGATTTTCCCGCTCGCCTACGCGGTTCCGCCGCCTATAAAAACTCCCGTAGCCTTCGTAGGTTTTCCCAGCTCGAGGAAAAAAAACAGCCGCCGCCAGAGACGCCCAGGGAGGAGCCCTAGCCGCCGGGAAAAAAACACCAGAGACCAGAGAGCTGCGCCCAGGGAAGAAAAAGGAGAAAAAGAAGGGGAAGAAGAGGAAGAAAAATAGGAGGGCCCCACCGTCCGCCGGAGATCGTCGTCGACATCGCGCCGCCGTCGTCGTGCCGCCGGAGAACGCATCTACTTCGTCTACGCATTATCCCAATCCCGCGATCATCGAAGCCATCGCATCTACGGTAGGCCATGTTCCAGATGCGAATTTTAGCGATCATATTGAATCTAATAGGCATAAATTGATTTTAGTTGCACCATAATTTTATTTTCAGCAGCATTAATTCTCGTTAAAACCCCCATAAACTCGTATGAACTAGTTGCATCTAATTATTAAACAACCGTAGTGAATTAATTATTGTACTTTGCATGCATGCATATCATCGCATGTTGATTAATGTGTGTGCATCATATTGAATTGTGTGTATATTCTTGTATGTGTGATCACGAGTAGAGGGAAGTGCTCAAGAAGTCGTGTACGAGGATTTTCAGAATCAAGATTTCGAAGCGCTTGAGCAACCCGATCCGCCGGAGCAAGGCAAGTGTCCTTGAAGCATATTGATCCTGTTTTTAAAATAAATGTTCTGTTTGCAAAACTGTATGCTTGTGTCAATTTGATGGGAATCCTATGGTAGGAAGTTTACTAGATTTGTTTAACCACCCTTGTCGCCTGGAATTTATGGTAGAGAGTCGGGAAGGGTTTTTACCTTTTTGCTTCGCTTAATTAATTGGGATGGAAAAACAACACTACAAATTTAATTATGTATTAATGATATTCTGGTTAATGTGAACTGGTCAATATGGTATGGTAATGGGTGATCTAAGCACGCCTGGTATGTGGATGGGTTGGATGATATGGTGGTTTGCTTGCTTTAGATCTAAGGACCGGTTCATGCGAGAATAGGCCAGGACTACAGTGCCATCACGAGGCCAAGTATGGGTGTGGCGTAGCTGATTAATTAGGGCTTTGCTAGTGCTGTTTGGACCATTGTGGATGCTCGGGGAAGGGGTAGTCGGATTGGGTTTGTTGATGATTGGTGGGACTACCCTGGGATCCGAATGGCTCAAGAGGGGGCCCTTGGTTGAAGATGTGCTCAGTTGGAGGCATCGCCACCGGTGAAACCTCAGTGGGGTCTAAATAGGCTAGTAATCCCTTTGTAAAGGCTATTTTGTGATCTCTTGGCCATACACCAAAGGAAGTGTAATTGGCATAAGGGAGGTTCTTTAGTCGCCGACGGGTGATGAAATCACAAACACGTGGGTAAAGAGGTACAAACTCTGCAGAGTTAATTAAAACTATCATGATAGCCGTGCTCCCGGTTATGAGCGCCTGGATGACCTACATGATTAGAGGGAATTTGGTAATGGGATGGTTATTGGAATGGTTATGGTTTGGTAATGGTTATGGTTGATATTATGATCATGGTTATGGTTATGGATGGAATTATGGTTTATGACATTGATTATGGTTATTGATAGTGGTGAATTATGGACTGGTATTATTATGGTTACATGGTTTATGATGGGTTTACTTCACATAAATATGATACATTGCTTTTTCAAATGTTTTATTGTACTTTTCAGCACTTAGCCATTATTATTGTCGTCATTTGAATCAGCCACATGTCATACTTTCCACACTTGCTGAGTACGACATGTACTCACTCTTGCAATCCCCCACCCAACAGTTGCAGGTCAGAATTGTGAGTTTAATGGCGATAATGCGGAGTTCTAGGCCGTGTCTACCGTCAGCTTTGCCTGTGGTGCTGCATGGAGCCGCGCTATCCCTTTTGCTTAGTTTGCTTAGTTGCTTAATTAGTTTATTTCCGTTGCATTAGTTGAACTTATCCTTAATATTCATTAGAGCTTGTATTCGAGGATATAATGAATTATGTAATAAGAGTACTTATTTAATAATTTGAGCTGTGGTAATTATCTGTTTATCATTTGTGAATCACGCGTGTATGTGTGTTGAACATCCTGGGCACACATATGCGTTAGCTTGGTTCAGTTTTCGGAACCGGGCGTCACAGATTGGTATCAGAGCCACAGGTTGACCGTAGGATGCAGCCTAGATAGAATGGACACTTTAGAGCACATAGGAGCACTCAGGAATCAATGTGTTTTAGCTCAGAGTGCTGTTTGCTATATATATTGTTTGCTTGTGTGCTTAATAGAGGATTTTGGAATGCTTTAGCATTACCATGTCCACCTAGGCTAGTATAGCTATTGGTTAGCTTCATATTCCTTGATGCATATAGTTGGGGACGTTCTCTAATTCTTGCCTATTGCTTTCCTTCAGATGGTGAGGACTCGCAACCAGAGAGATGTCAATAACGAGGAGGAGAACAATGGAGTGCCTCAGAACAACAACGGACAAGGACCTGCTCATGGAGCTATCAACATTGAGCAGCTTTTGGCTATGCAAAACCAGCTCATGCAGACCATGATACAGACAATGGGACAGCTGCAGGCTGGCAACAACAACAATCAGCCCCACATGCCTCCACCACCACCCCCGCCTCCTCATAACCGATTGGGAGAGTTCATGAGGACTAGGTCGCCAACCTTTGCTCAAGCTGCTGACCCTATGGATGCTGATGATTGGCTCAAGTCCGTGGAGAAGAAGCTAGCCATTGTCCACTGCAGTGACCGAGAGAAGGTCCTATTTGCTTCTCATCAACTCGTTGGAGCAGCCGCAGATTGGTGGGATTCTTATTGCAATGCTCATGAGAATCAAGAGAGGGTCACCTGGGCGGAATTCAAGGAGAACTTCCGTTCTCATTATGTGCCGGAAGGTGTTATGATCTTGAAGAGACAAGAATTTGAGAATTTAAGGCAAGGAAGATCGAGCATGAGTGAGTATCTCAATAAATTCACTCAACTCTCAAGATATGCGCCTGAGGATGTTAGTCGGGACAACCGGAAGCAATACTTGTTCATGAGGGGCTTGAACAATGAGATCCAAGTACAATTGCTCAATTGTGACTATCCAAATTTCCAGAAGCTTGTGGACAAAGCAATTGTGGTTCAGAACAAGATCTGTGAGATGGAGCAAGAAATCAAGAGAAAGGCGCCATATCAAGGACAGCAACAAGGAAGTAATGTGCGCCCTCGCGTTGCACCGCCCAATGCGCCTTACTTCAGTTCCTCTATTCCTGCTCAGCGCCCTAGTTACGCACCGCGCCCAACTCAGTTTGTGCAACAACGCCCTATCATGCAAGCAATGCCTTATGCACCTCGTGCTGATTTTCCTAGAGCCAATGTTCAAAACCAAGCTCGTCCCAATAATTCTGGTGGAGTTAAGAAGTGCTATACTTGTGGAGAAGCTGGACACTTTGCCAATCAATGTCCTAGGTCAGGCCTTGGTCAAGGAAGCAATGCGCCGAGGCAAAACCCAAGACCTAATGGAGGACAGCCACAAGGAAGTCGTGGACAGCAGAATTTTGCTCGTGGCAACGTGAACCATGTCTCTACAGAGGATGCTCAACAAGCGGATGATGTGGTCATTGGTATGTTTCTCGCCAACTCCAACCCTGCAACTATGTTATTTGATTCTGGAGCATCGCATTCATTCATTGCATCAAAGTATGTTGCCAAGTATAGTTTGTTTATCTCTCATATGAAGTTTACTCTATTGGTTAAGTCTCCTGGAGGAGAGATGAGAACAAATATAGTATGTCCAAAAATAAGCCTTAGAATAAGGGGGTAGACTTCTCCGCCAACCTCATTGTTTTGGATTCACAAGGAATAAGAGGATCCGTTGGTGCAAAGTGCAATGGAAACACCATACGGAAACCGAAGCTACATGGGAACGTGAAGAAGACCTGAAGGCAGAATTCCCTCACCTTTTCTCCACGCTATCGAATCTCGAGGGCGAGATTCACTTTAAGGGGGGTAGAATTGTAACACCCTAAATTTTTGCATCCTGCATTGCATACATGATCATGCCTTAAACATTAGTAGGATAAAAGAAAAATAATAAAACATAAAAGATGGAGCATATATATACAAATGTATGTAGCAAAAGAAGAAATAGAAAATAATAATTATAGCCTAAAACATGTATTAGGGAATAAATATAAAATAATAATAATAGATAAAAAGAAATATATATGAATAATATATATATATATAATAAGAAATATATATAAAAAGTAAATGAATAAAATAAATAAGATAAATAAATAATATAAAAATAATAATAAATAAATAAACAGTAATATGTTTCAAAAAAAAGAAAAAAACCAAAAAGGGACCGCTGGCCGGGCGGCCGAGCCAGCCCAGCCAGCCGGCCCCGACCCCCGCTGGCCACCCCGCCCTGGCGCGCTCCTGCCCGCGCGGACCCCACCGCCGCCCAGGCCCCACGACGCGATTCCCGCCTGCCCCGCTCCAGCCCCGAGGCCGATGCCGAATCCCGCCGCTGGCTCCCGCGCCCTCTCCCGCGCCGACCGCGTGCCGTACGCGCCGGGCCCCACCCGCCGCTCGCCTCAATCGCCCCGGCCCCTCCGCCTGCTCCCGGCCCCGCCGCCTGGGCCCCCCCCTCGCCTCCACGCGCCCACCCACGAGCGCCCTGCCCCGCCTGGCCTCGGCTCCCGCGCTGCCCTCCCACGCTGCGCCCTCGTGCCTTGGCCCCACGCCACCCCCGCGCCGCACGGCTCCCGCTCACGCGCCCTGGGCCCCGCAGCGACGCACACCGCCTGCCCCGACCGCATCGCGCGCGCGACCTCGCCAGCGGGACCCCCGTCGCCCGCGCCGCCCCCTGGGTCCCACGCCCCGGCTCCCACCGCACACGCCCGCGCCCAGTACGCACCGCCTCCAGATTCCCACGCCGTCTTCCACGCCAGCCGCCCGCCCGATTTTCCCGCTCGCCTACGCGGTTCCGCCGCCTATAAAAACTCCCGTAGCCTTCGTAGGTTTTCCCAGCTCCAGGAAAAAAACAGCCGCCGCCAGAGACGCCCAGGGAGGAGCCCTAGCCGTCGGGAAAAAAACACCAGAGACCAGAGAGCTGCGCCCAGGGAAGAAAAAGGAGAAAAGAAGGGGAAGAAGAGGAAGAAAAAGAGGAGGGCCCCACCGTCCGCCGGAGATCGTCGTCGACATCGCGCCGCCGTCGTCGTGCCGCCGGAGAATGCATCTACTTTGTCTATGCATTGTCCCCATCCCGCGATCATCGAAGCCATCGCATCTACGGTAGGCCATATTCCCGATGTGAATTTTAGCGATCATATTGAATCTAATAGGCATAAATTGATTTTAGTTGCACCATAATTTTATTTTCAGCAGCATTAATTCTCGTTAAAACCCCCATAAACTCGTATGAACTAGTTGCATCTAATTAATAAACAACCGTAGTGAATTAATTATTGTACTTTGCATGCATGCATATCATCGCATGTTGATTAATGTGTGTGCATCATATTGAATTGTGTGTATATTCTTGTATGTGTGATCACGAGTAGAGGGAAGTGCTCAAGAAGTCGTGTACGAGGATTTTCAGAATCAAGATTTCGAAGCGCTTGAGCAACCCGATCCGCCGGAGCAAGGCAAGTGTCCTTGAAGCATATTGATCCTGTTTTTAAAATAAATGTTTTGTTTGCAAAACTGCATGCTTGTGTCAATTTGATGGGAATCCTATGGTAGGAAGTTTACTAGATTTGTTTAACCACCCTTGTCGCCTGGAATTTATGGTAGAGAGTCGGGAAGGGTTTTACCTTTTTGCTTCGCTTAATTAATTGGGATGGAAAAACAACACTACACATTTAATTATGTATTAATGATATTCTGGTTAATGTGAACTGGTCAATATGGTATGGTAATGGGTGATCTAAGCAAGCCTGGTATGTGGATGGGTTGGATGATATGGTGGTTTGCTTGCTTTAGATCTAAGGACCGGTTCATGCGAGAATAGGCCAGGACTACAGTGCCACCACGAGGCCAAGTATGGGTGCGGCGTAGCTGATTAATTAGGGCTTTGCTAGTGCTGTTTGGACCATTGTGGATGCTCGGGGAAGGGGTAGTCGGATTGGGTTTGTTGATGATTGGTGGGACTACCCTGGGATCCGAATGGCTCAAGAGGGGGCCCTTGGTTGAAGATGTGCTCAGTTGGAGGCATCGCCACCGGTGAAACCTCAGTGGGGTCTAAATAGGCTAGTAATCCCTTTGTAAAGGCTATTTTGTGATCTCTTGGCCATACACCAAAGGAAGTGTAATTGGCATAAGGGAGGTTCTTTAGTCGCCGACGGGTGATAAAATCACAAACACGTGGGTAAAGAGGTACAAACTCTGCAGAGTTAATTAAAACTATCATGATAGCCATGCTCCCGGTTATGAGCACCTGGATGACCTACATGATTAGAGGGAATTTGGTAATGGGATGGTTATTGGAATGGTTATGGTTTGGTAATGGTTATGGTTGATATTATGATCATGGTTATGGTTATGGATGGAATTATGGTTTATGACATTGATTATGGTTATTGATAATGGTGAATTATGGACTGGTATTATTATGGTTACATGGTTTATGATGGGTTTACTTCACATAAATATGATACATTGCTTTTTCAAATGTTTTATTGTACTTTTCAGCACTTAGCCATTATTATTGTCGTCAATTGAATCAGCCACATGTCATACTTTCCACACTTGCTGAGTACGACATGTACTCACTCTTGCGATCCCCCACCCAACAGTTGCAGGTCAGAATTGTGAGTTTAATGGCGATAATGCAGAGTTCTAGGCCGTGTCTACCGTCATCTTTGCCTGTGGTGCTGCATGGAGCCGCGCTATCCCTTTTGCTTAGTTTGCTTAGTTGCTTAATTAGTTTATTTCCGCTGCATTAGTTGAACTTATCCTTAATATTCATTAGAGCTTGTATTCGAGGATATAATGAATTATGAAATAAGAGTACTTATTTAATAATTTGAGTTGTGGTAATCATCTGTTTATCATTTGTGAATCACGCGTGTATGTGTGTTGAACATCCTGGGCACACATATGCGTTAGCTTGGTTCAGTTTTTGGAACCGGGCGTCACAGGCAGGTCCGGAGCTGCGGGACACATGGCAGTTCTAGAACCACTCTTAGGAGGGAGATAGGTCTGGCATCGCAGGACACATGGCAGCTCTGGAGCCACCCTTAGGAGGGAGGTAGGTCTGGCACCGTGGGACACGTGGAAGCACCGGAGCCACCCTTAGGAGGGAGGCAGGTCCGGCACCACGGGACACATGGCAGCACCAGAGCCACCCTTAGGAGGGAAGCAGGTCCGGTGCTGTGGGACACGTGGCAGCACTGGAGCCACCCTTAGGAAGGAGGCAAGTCCGGTGCTGCGGGACACGTGTTGGCCTCCGAAGGTCTTCTCTTCTGGAAGGTGGGACTCAGCGCTTCTTCGTCTGGTACTCAAGGGTACTTGGTCCATAGGGTACCAACACTATGTTTCCAACATGCTTATGTGATGTGCTCACATAAAGTGTTGTGGTTTTTGGACTAATGTGAGTCAAGTCGAGGACTTGTGCTCGGAAGAGTTAGTTGTTTGTTCATGTGCAGGTATTGCTTGAGGTCAAGACATGGTTGGTGACAGTGACCCACTGAACTAGTCTTAGGTAGAAGATGAGGTTCAACAACCAAATTCGAGAGGAATTGTGGTTGAGTTGATCGGGAGGTCACGCAACATGTTTGAGTCAAGAATAATGCATAAGAAGGTATCGTGGACATTGTTGGAAGGTGTTTGCACGTTTGCAAGGGGTGCATGGACATGGCAACATGGTTCCAAGGTGTGGTGAAGAGATATGGATGTGAAAACATGGCCAGAAAGGTCCAACCGGTTGGATTATGCCTCCGGCTGCGACTAAGGTGGTTTTCATTCGTTTATGGATAGTTTAGAGTTGGTTTTGGTTAGATTTCGTGTAGGTCACAAAGTTGAGTTGTTTTAGAAATATTTGGGACATTCCTAAAGTTTTTGGAAGTCTTAAGATTGCTTCAATCTGCATATGGAAGAGTCTTGAGCAGTTATGGAAAGTTTCAGTTGAAACTGAGTACGAATTGAGTCCTAGTGGGATTGGAGTTGCCTTAGGGCTGGTTATATAAGAAACGGAGGCCAAGTCTCATGGTCCACGATTTGTGGCTGTTCTTCTTGTGTTTTTGGTGAATAAAATTCACAGTTTAGAGGAGTTTTTGTGCCTTGATCGTCCGACTTGTTTTCATCAAGTTTTTCTTGTCGAGTTTTCATGTTGCCCGACCTTTCTTCGGTGTTCTGATTATAAATCGCATTTTACTAGAAGATCAACCTCTCTCATTTGAGGGAGTTTTAAACGGCTGTTCAAGAAGACCCAAACCCATCAGGGGAGGTCCGGGTTGAACAGGAAGAAGATTTGGACCCCTCCGGGAGGGTCCGGGAAGCTCAACAAGAAGGCTCAGACCCCTCTGAAAGGGTCCAAGTCTATGGAGAGGAAGCTCCGGGCTTTTCCGCAAGAGTCCAGAATGTCCAGCGACCAGTGTACTTCATCAGCGAAGTACTCCACGATGCCAAAGACACGCTACATTGAGGTGCATAAGCTGCTTTACGCAGTCCTTATTGCCTCAAGGAAGCTTCATCACTATTTCCAAGCCCACAAGATATTGGTGGTAACTTCCTATCCACTGCGTGCTATTTTGCATAACCCTAATTCTATTGGGAACATTGCAAAATGGGCAGCGGAGCTGGCCGAGTTCGATCTCAAATTTGTGTCAAGGCAAGCAATCAAGAGTTAGGCTTTGGCTGATTTCGTGGCGGAATGGACTCCCTCTCCATCAAACCCTGGCGGCCCTAGTGAGCAGAAATATGAACCCAAGGTTCCGTTATTCACCGAGCCTCACTGGACTCTCTACTTCGACGGCTCTGTGCAGAAGCAGGGGGCCAGAGCTGGAATCCTTCTCCTCGCTCCAACCGGGGAGAAGGTCAAATATATGGTTCACCTTGACTTCAAGGCAACCAATAACATGGCGGAGTATGAAGCTCTCATCTAGGACACAAGGTGGCACTACCTACGGTGTCAAACAGCTGTTGGTGAAGGGCGATTCGCAGCTCATCATAAAACTAATCAAAGGTGAATGCTGCTGCAACAATCCCCAACTAGCTGCTTATCTCCTTGAAGTTTAGAAGCTCCAGAAAGACTTCGAAGTCTTCAATCTCCACCATGTTTAGCGTCTTCACAATGCTGAAGCTGACGAACGTTCGATGATGGCTTCAACCGGAGATCCAGCTCCCAACGAAATCTTCGTACAGAGGTTATCAAGACCAACAACTCAGCCTGCCAAACTGAGCGAAGGGGGCGAGACCAGCACCTCGAAGCTGGCGGTCCCGGTGGCCCTGTTACTATGGCGTCCACCAAGGGTCATAGGTGCTGTCAGAAGCTCCGAGAACCCAGCACGCAAGACTCAGAATCTCAAGTTAGCTCCAATGCATGGATCTCGGAGATCTGGAGCTACTTGAAAGACAACGTCCTTCCTGAAGATGGTGTATCCACTGACCGGATCGTCAGATTGGCTAAAAGATACACACTGGTAGAAGGGGATCTCTACCGGCGTGGTGCCAACGGTGTCCTAATGCGGTGCATTGCAAGGGAATAAGGTCGTGAGCTTCTCGTAGAAATCCATGGAGGCGAGTGTGGGAACCACGCATCTTCCCGCACGTTGGTTGGTAAAGCCTTCCGGCATGGCTTTTACTGGCCTATAGCACTCTAGGATGCAGTTGAGCTAGTGAAAAGTGTGAAGCATGCTAGCTCTACACAAAACAAATTCACACACTGGCTCAATCACTGCAAATGATACCTTCTGATGAGTAAGTTTAGGCCCGATCTTCCGAAAGGTAATGGATAAGTCGATTGAGGTGGAGATCTCGACGTTGATGATCCGAGGCTCTCGAGTAGAACACAAAAAAACCCTGCAATCACTACACCACCGCTCTGTTGGTTATAAACCGTGTTGCACATGATTGACCTCACCAAGAAGGCTAATCTCTGCAAGTGCAACCGAGAACACAAGCAAGAACAAGGTAGACACGATCTAAAATCGTGAAGTTAGGGTTTCACAAACCGTAGAACGGAGATATTATTAATCTAAGAAAAACTCAATTGTTTATAATAGCCACTATGGGGTATATATAGGTGGGAGGAAGTCCAAGGTGGTGTTGGGGTCGTTACCTAACCCTAAGACACGAAAATAAGAGATGTAGACTTGATACAAGGCCCAATGGGCCAATATGGTGGCGCGGCACCCTGACAGATTCTAAAGTCGATTTTTTTCAAAGATTCCCGTCGACTCAAGGGCGAGTTTTGACATGGACCAGCGCCATTGGAAATTTTATCCTCTCCCCTTTTCGTGCATATGTAGAACGTACAAAACGGAGATCGTATGCTTCCTGGACGTCCGTTTTAGTGTGAACTACTCCTGGACTTCGAGTTGGATACGATTTTAAGTTGGGCTCGGTTTCCATATTCTTTGAACGTATTCTCTGGTCCTCCACGTCCCTAAGACTTCCTCCAAGTGCTCCCTGAATCTCTCCATGGATCCTAATCACAATTAAATCATTAGGTAGCAATCTATTCTCAAAAACAAATAAGGAAACATATAAGAACGAGATCACCTCTAAAATTAATTGTTGTGTGTGATCTCTATTGATTGCATCTTGTATGTTCAATGGAGTGTTTTTTGTATCCATAGAAGTGATGTCCTCATCATCCTCCCCTTCTTGAATTGGAGTCGTCCTCGACTCAAGTTCATCTTCTCTCATGTGTTGGTCCAAATGTGCAACGCCATCAAATCTTCTTGTATGCATGAAAGGAGGAGGCCAAGGTGGTGGACGACATAGTGCACCATCTTGATATTGTCCATCAAATAAGAGCGCACATCCACTTGAGCCAGGATCCCAAACAAATAAACATTGTGCCATGTTTGTAGGTGCAATGATAACGTGCATGACCTCGTCATTCTCCCCTTCTTTATGACAAGTCGTCCTCAGCTTGCTCGTATATCCAGCAAAAAGTATTGCTTTGGGAGTAGAATGAGTTATGTCCATAATGCACAATCGTAGTGAATAATGCTTTTGTTGTCCCTGCTGCAAGGAAAAAATACTAGGAAAACTTGACAAGACATTATTAACGTTAGTACATTCATTTACTTTACCATGTTGTTGCAGCACAAAAGGAGTTTTCTCATTTGAACATATGTAAACTTTATGCACCACAAACATACTACTATGTTTTGCCTATAGCATGAAAAGTGTTTCTTGTCAACAAAGGTAATTCAGTTTTAGAAAATATACTTCTCTCTACAATATCAAGATCACAATGAGTATCAAATTCAATATAACCCAATGTATTTAGAGAAGACAACAATTTCAGCTCATCCCTTTCACATGTAATTGGAATCAAATGCTTAATTTCTTCACATGTGGGTGATAAAGTATCAAATTCATTCAGTTGTTCTAGCATAGGTACAATATAATTATCAACACACAACTCATTTTTGTCGTAAGAATCAGTAGAAAAATCTACTAGTGGTAAAGGCGTATTATGAAAAGGTTCATCGTGTTGCTGCTCATCGATAGCATGATTGGTGGTAAATTTCAGCACATTAGAAAATGTCATACCTCGGTTAATTGTAGAGCATTGTCCATTAACATTACTCTCATTTTCAACAAGAAATTTAAATGCATTATGGGTTGATTCATCAAAAAATTTAGAAGAGTTGTTCAACACCTCATTCTTATTTGCATCTACATTTATTTTTCATGTTCCTGCAAAAAGTTAGGCATAGGAGGAGGTACAACAAGAAAACTCTTTTCAACTTCATGTATTTCATCTTTGCAATTAGATACATTAGCAAAAGTTTCTCGCATAGAAATTTTCATATCTTTCTATGTTCGAGGTTTTTCTGAATCGCTCAAGTTGTCCCACCAAGTTAATGCACAATCAACTAACGCACTAGCAATATTTCTAATCTTTCTCCTCTCACACACATGCCATTGTCCAAAAATTTTATCCAACTCTATTTCCCAAGAAATATATTCATTGTAACCAAAACCATCATAAGAAGGAAGAGATGGGAGAATGTAATTACTTCTTGTGGAAGGTGTTGTAAAGGTGGTTTGAATGTCATGTGAATCCTTGGTTGATGTTTGATTTTTAGTGAGCAACTCCATCATCGTCTTCATCATGTCAATCATCTCAGCATATAATGCATGATTCTTGCTTTTACCTGACATTGTTAGTAGCAAACAAAAGACAATAAAAAAATATGTTATCCCTATCAACTACAAAGGATAATGGCAAAGTGGAAGTGGAATCAAACACTCTCAAGCGTCTTACCACACTCTTTCAAGTGTTCTTACCGACACTGCAGGTGGCAAACGGTGGACGGTATGAAGAAACCAATGAAGTGTGAAATGATTGCAAAGGTGTATCGATTCTGCTCAAGAGTAAGGTGTAGCTTGGATGGCACTTTATATGTAGTAAGGATTAGCAACAATGAAAACAGATAGTGAAGTTAAATAAGTGTCCAAGTTACTTTTCAATGTTGCTGGCCTAAATGAGTTCCTAGTAGTTCAAGCTAGCAAGACATGAGACAAAACTACATGACACAATAGATGCAAGCACTTCTATTTTTTTGTTGTTTTTTCTCCACTTTTTTTGTGCGGCTTTTGTATCTTTTTTTGTACTTGCCTTTTTATTTTGTCTTTTTTTTCCAGAATGTGTTGCAAAAGAAGAACACAATAAAAAGCAATCAAAGATATCTCGTGGGTCTGTCACAGATTTTTTCTGCTCAATCTTCCAAGCACAAATAGGCACATTAGAGGCTTCAACGGCAAGATTATATATCTATCTCTCACCTTTAATTTCAGTATATGGAAGACCTATTTTGGATCAGAACAGTAGGATATATTGCCCCCGAAATGCAGACTGTTCAGAATTTCTAGGTCAATAACAGATTCGGATCTAATGCCATTTCGACCTTGATAACTCTATTTTCTGGGAAACTGGTGAATACGAAAATTATAGAGAACTTCTTAAGCTTTCCAGGAAGTATACAAACACCAAAATCCGAGTTTATATGAGTGATATATGATGCAAATACTGAACTAGACAGAGATGAATCTAATCTGGAAGTGATGACGTGATTCAAAAAGATGAATCAACACAATGCAAAACTCAAACTAAGACCAAAAACACTTCTAAACCAGCAATATGACTCAACCACGGACACAAACTCAACAAAACCAAACTGAATAACAAAGTTGCAAAGGCTCAATGGTGGTTTGGACAAAGTGATGAATAGATCTACTAAACTACAAGTTTTTTTGTGACGTTTTGTTGGACTCTAGGTATGAAAAACAAAACTAATGAAATGGATAGATGAATTACCTAACGGGCAACCTGGAAATTTGATACCAATTGATAAGGAGTTTTAGGCCCAATCTTCCGAAAGGTAATAGATAAGTCGATTCAGGTGGAGATCTCAACGTTGATGATCCGAGGCTCTCGAGTAGAACACGAAAAACCCCAACAATCACTACACCACCGCTCCGTTGGTTATCAACCGTGCTGCACACGATTGACCTCGCCAAGAAGGCTAATCCCTGCAAGTGCAACCGAAAACACAAGCAAGAATAAGGTAGACACGATCTGAAATCGCGAAGTTGGGGTTTCACAAACCGTAGAATGGCGATATTATTAATCTAAGCAAAAACCAATTGTTTATCGCAGCCACTATGGAGTATATATAGGTGGGAGGACGTCCAAGGGGGTGTTGGGGTCGTTACCTAATCCTAAGACACGAAAATAAGAGATGTAGACTTGATACAAGGCCCAATGGCCCAATATGGTGGCACAGCACCCTGACAGATTCTGAAGTCGATTTTGCTTCAATGATTCCCGTCGACTCCGTACGAATTTTGACATGCGACCAGCGCCGTTGGAAATTTTATACTCTCCCCTTTTCGTGCATATGTAGAATGTCCAAAACGGAGATCGTACGCTTCCTGGACGTCTGTTTTAGTGCGAACTGCTCCTGGACTCCGAGTTGGATACGATTTTAAGTTGGGCTCGGTTTCCAATTCTTTGAACGTATTCTCTGGTCCTCCACGTCCCTAAGACTTCCTCCAAGTGCTCCCTGAACCTCTCCATGGATCCTAATCATAATTAAATAATTAGGTAGCAATCTATTCTCAAAAACAAATAATGAAACATATAAGAACGAGCTCACCTCTAAAATTAATTGTTGTGTGTGAACTCTATTGATTGCATCTTGTATGTTCAATGGAGTGTTTTTTGTATCCATAGAAGTGATGTCCTCATCACCTCCTACATTGCCATTCGCTGTGTGGGGTATGTACATCTTGGGACCATTCCCAAAGGCCGTCGGAGGTTACAAGTTCCTGTATGTCGTCATCGACAAGTTTACCAAGTGGCCGGAAGCTACTTCAATTGTGACAATCAACAAGAAATCAGCAATCAAGTTCTTGAAGTCCATAATATGAAGATTTAGAGTTCCAAACAAAGTCATAACAGACAACGGAACCCAATTTACATGTGTTGCATTTCAAGAATATTGTGAAGATCTCGGCATACAAGTCAGCTACGCATCAGTAGCTCACCCAGAAAGCAATGGCCAAGCCGAAAGAGCAAATGCAGAAATATTAAAAGGACTCAAGACAAGCACATATGAGCACCTAAAAAATCATGGAACTAACTGGATTGAAGAGCTTTCGTCTACATTGTGGGTGAACAGGACAACACCTAACCGGTCAACTGGAGAGACACCTTTATTCTTGGTGTATGGAGCTGAAGCAGTCCTTCCTCCGGAGATCACCATGGAGTCGCTCCGGGTCCGGACCTTCGACGAAGCAGCGCAGGACCAGCTCCGGCGTGAAGACCTTGACCTCATCAACGAGGGAAGGTGCCAAGCAGCTGTTCGGAATGCACGCTATCGCCAAGCGCTCCGGCGCTATCATCAAAGGCATGTGCACAACCGCTAGCTCGAGGAAGGCGATCTGGTGCTACGGAAGATATTAACCCGTGAAGGGATGAACAAACTTTTCCCCAGCTAAGAAGGTCCCTTCCGAGTGATCAAAGTATCCTGTCCCAGATATGTTCGCTTGGCAACTGATGATGGGACTCTGCTTCCTAATACTTGGAACATCGAGTACCTCCATAAGTTTTATACTTAGAATCATGGAGGTGAGTCTGTAATTACACATAATGTATGTTATAGAGTCAATATACAGAACTGGGTAGGTCCTCCGGGAGAACATTCGGACCCCTCCGGGAGGGTCCGGAAAGTTCAAGTAACACTTGATACAGTCACAACACTAAAAGTGTAACTACCTGTCCTAGGCTAGTACAGGATGTATAATGCACTTAGCATTCGGACCTATAATGAAAGACATTGTTTTGTGAAAATAGGCTCCACGTGCATTTATTTTTGTACAAGGCTCAATATTGTGAATTATTTTTATCCTTCTTTTCTATAATGAAGTGTGCAGTTCTTTTTAAGTTTTAGTCCAAGTTATTCATATGCGTTACAAGTTATATTGTTGGTCTTTTTGGATCTGAGCATTGCTGCATAATTTACTTGCCTGAACGCCAAGCCAACATAGGTCCAGAGTGCGTTATCGACTTAGCCTGGTCCTACACCCTAACTACACCACTCTACCTACACCCCGGCAGGCCTCAGTAGGGTGAGTACTAAAAAAGCATGCAGGTCCGAAAAGATTACATCAATATGCTTGTTATCATATTGAGTTTCTTCGGATCTAAAACTAAAACAAGAACGGTAAGTCACAAACAATTTATAGATAAGAGGACGAATTTTACTCTTTTTTCTTGTCTTTAATGTACAGGAAAAACACATTGATGGTGGACGATGCCGGAGCTACCAAGCTCTGACAATCCTAGGGGGCCCGCTATCGATGTTTTACACATTGATAATGGGTGCCGCCGGAGCTACCAAGCTCCAACAACCCTAGGGGGCCCGCCAACGACGTTTTACACGCTAATAGTGGGTGCTGCCAGAGCCACTAAGCTTCGACAACCCCAGGGGGCCCGCCGTTGACGCAACAAAGGGTTTCCGGAAGTATCGATTTAAAGACTTTGGACCTAAAATCTACAAACTCGAAGCACTCAAGTCATCAACATACTATTAAAACCTTTCGGTATATGTTCACAACCAAAATGTGCACATCTACCAGGGGGCCAACAAGACAGAGCACAGTATATTGAAGACAAAGTGAAATTAATGGCAGAAAGAGTGGATTTCATTAATTCAAAATACTAGATTACAAAATTGGGATTACAGCAAAGGGCAAAAGGAAAAGACATAGCTACTGGAGGATCTAAGTCCTGTGGAAAAATGAAGCAACCTTCTCAGCAGCTGGATCAAGAGAAAATTGGGGGTCTCGGCTTTTGTAACACGCCAAGACATACTTGGCGATGATTTTGGCTAGAGATCTCCCCTCTGTCTCCAGTTGATCAGCGATGACATTACCCATTGCATTGAGTTTGCTGCCAGCAGATCCAAGTGCCACCAACATCTGGTCCAGCTCCTGTGTTGGGTCCTCCAGACGTACTGAACTGAAGCCAAGAGGCACAAGGGCCCTGTCCGCACGTCCTAGGAAATCCCACAGCATCTTCGGTCGCCCTCGAGCTCCGCAGCTCCTCCAGTGACCTCCGGGCGGCCGCTAGCTCCGAACTCTCCCGAGCGAGGCACTCAACCGCTTTGGCGTGTTGCTGCATATTCTCAGCAACTTGCTTTTCACGGTTGGTTAGCTCCATCTATCGAAGGTGGATACGGTTCCGCCGTTCGGCCAGGTCCTCCTCCCTGCCCCTCACTTTCCTTTCTCTGGCGGCAATATCAGTCTCTCTTTTCGAGAGCTCCTGCCCCATCATCCAGTACTTCTATTTTTCTTCTGTGCTCCACAGATCCAACTTCTTAGTGCGATTGCCAAATTTTGCTCAGTCAGAGTCAATTTCTAGGTGAGCTCCTCCTCCCTCTTCAAAACATCCTCCTGTTGTTCCAGGAGCTTCTCTTCTCTCGCATCAAGGTCCGCTCGACGCTTCTGGAGGACGTCATTTAATCCATTGAGGCTTTCGTGATGCTCATTAGCAGCATCACGCCTTTCTTTGGCTTGCTCGAGGATCTCCCGAGAGTTAGCATCGAACGCCCGGATGGTGGCTTCCTTCTATTCCAGCAGCTTGCCCCAGTATTCCATCTGGGTCATTTCCCTCTTGACCCACTCCTTCTGATCAGGAAGCCTCGTCTGAGCAAGCCTGGTCTCAAAATGGAGCCTGTTGCGCCAATGCCTCAAGGTGTGGCGCTCCTCCTCAAGGACCGTGCTCTCATGATCGAAGGCGAGCTGAACTTGTCGGAGGCTCGAGCAGGCATTCTCTATGGACAACGCCAAGGGGATAGGCTTCGGACCTGTTGGGGTCATCTCTGCTGGTTCCAGAGGATTCTCCATAACAAAAATAGGGTCCCACTCTACAAGTGAGGAACCTTTAGCTCCTGCGGCACTGGGGCCACCCTCCGAAAGCTCTTCAGCTGCAGCAGAGGAAGAACCCGCTGGGGGAACTCCTACCTCCGAGGCCGACGCCGAAGGTCCTGCTGCAGGAACTTCAATTGTTGGCTCCGCGGGAGAAGAGCCTGCCTCCGCCTCTTCATGGCGCTCTGCCTCGGGCGTGGGTACCTCCGGAGCAGTTACCTACGGGGTGGTCGTAGGCGATTAACCTGAAGGTATTTCCATCACCGGCTCCGGTGCCGGTGCATCAGCTACTTCCGGCTCAACTGCCGGAGCTTCAACAACTTCTGGCACGAGGGTCAGAGTTTTAGCTACCTCCGGCTCAACTGTCGGGGCTTCAGTAACTTCTGGCTCAAAGGCCAGAACTTCAAGTACCACCGACTCAGTTGTCGGGGCATCAACGACCTCTGGCTCAAGGGTCAGAGCTTCTGGCACCACCGGCCCCGTAGCAACTTATGGTGCAGGAACCAGAGCCTCGGTAACCTCTGGCTCAGACGCAGGAGCTTTTGGCATCTCAAACTCCCGCACTAGAACCTCAGCCTCCAACGCTATTGCCGGCGGTGCATCTTCAACTTCTTCCCCGTGGTCTGGCGCTGCCACGAGAGCTTCTGGCGATGACTCTGAATCCAGATCCACGACAGCTGGCGCTAGAGCTGTCGTGACCTCAACCACCACTGGAGGAGGCACGGGGCTTGAAGCAGAAGTTCCCGTCCGCGCTGTTTCGGCCAGTGCGACGGAGGCCGGAGCTTTAGACCCCAACTTTGACGCCCTGCAGTCAAAAAATTGGAAGATTAAAAACACGACAAAAATTAAAGTAGCAGATCAAGGTGAAAAAGCAAAGCTTACCTTGAAAAGCTACCACTCCAATCGGCGTGGAACCTCTTCGCCGGAGGCTCAGAGCCGGAGCTTGCCATGGTTGGCACGGAGGGAGCTCCAAAATGTTGCCCGGAGCCTGCCGTTGTCGTTGGTGTTGCCCCAGCCGAGGTCTCCCTTGGTCAGGAAGAACCTCCGGATCTGGAGCCCCTCGCTGGCACCAGGACTGGAGTCGATTGTCCAGAGTTGGCACCTCTCGAGGACGCTTGCACTGGAGGAGGTGTAGCTGTGGAAGATCTCCCTCGCCGGGGAGAAGAGGCTATTGCAGATGGAGCAGGTCTGACAGACCTCCCATCAGCATGCTTTAGTTTCCTCTTCCGACTGGAAGATTCGGCTCGCTCCTTGCCCTTGCCCTTGTCGTTGCCAATGTCTTCAACCCTCTGGCTCGGAGCAGGGGCGGCCACCCCCTCGGAAGCTCCGGGGATTACAACCTGAGAGGTCTGGCGTTTTTTCACTTCACCAAGCTCATCTAGCGTCGGCATCTTCCTCCAGAGCTCCATGCTGATCTCTGGAATCATGTTTAAAGGCAGGAAAGCAGCCGACGGAGCCTTCGTCAACAAGCCCATGTTGAAATTTCTTGAGATGAAGCTTCAAAGCTTCTTCATCTAAGTTGGATTTCAAACCGGTTTCAATCTGGTTGTCATCCATTACGCTGTTAAAATCTCAGGCAAGCTTCTCCCTCCTCCTCAGCGGAACCCATCTGTTCACCAAGAAATTTCCAAAGACCATCTAGGGGGTTACTCCACCCTCCACACACTCTGGGATCCTGGTCAGGACATGGTTGAATGCATCCGACAGCTTCGGAACTACATTCCAGGCATCGACATCGACGTTGGGGAGTCCTTGGGGCAGCTCCATCATATCATGCACATCCACTGCAATGATGACCCAATCCTTCTTCCAATCATCCCACTTGCCGAAGGGGAACAACTTCATGTACTTGAAGGGGCAGTTTTTGCGCTTCACGAAGTAGTAGAAGCCAATCAACTCAGTCCCTTTGCTGGTGGAATCGGCTGTGAAGAAGGTCCAGAGTAAGTCAACGCAGGGAGGCACACCCACCCACATCTCGCAGAAGTGGACGAAAGTGGCAACGAGTAGAAGGGAGTGCGGGCCGAGGTGATGCAGTTGGAGGCCGTAGAAGTCCAGCAGCATCAGGATGAAGCTCGTGAATGGTGGGATCAGTCCCACCATGGCGTACGACGAGAAGTACACCATCTCCCCGCGGCGCTCCTTGAACGGGATCTTGCCGGCACGGACCAGGTGGTTGAAAGAATCGCTGGACCACCCCATGAAGGTCCGAACCTTCATCAGATTGTCCTTGCTCTGGATGCGGCTCTTGGGAAGACCTAACTCCATCGCAGTAAGGTGGAGCGAAAGAGGAGAAAGCTAGGCAAAGTTTAGGAGGCTCTGAGCGCAAGTTTGATTGAAAGCGTAAAGAGTCCTCAAACCGCGCGTGCTTTCCTTCTTAAGTAAGCCTCCACGACGCTTGAATAGAAACCCCAACGAGAGCAAGTCCACACTACGAAGAACCTACCCCGTCAATGACGAATGGGCCCAGGGCCACCCTAACGAAGAGGTCGAGGTTATTACCCCAGGCGAACCGTTGTCAGGATGGGCGGCGGGAAACCCAAAGGCGGCAGTCTGACAATGAGCTCGAAACCGATATGGTTTTCGTATTGGGAACCGACGACCTTCAATTGCGTGAGATCCACACTCAAAGATCTCATCTGCCGCATTTAAGACAAGCCACGCGGCGATGGTTTAACCCCAAACCATCACCCCAACGGCACAACGGAAGATCTTTGAAGTTACAACACGGGAAACAAGGATGACCCCACCTCCAGAAGAATAATTTAACGCGAAGGTTTTCCTCCCAGAGGTGGGCCCGGGAGCCGCTATTGGTACCATGCATACCGGATACCCCATGATACCGCAAGAAGTGCAAGAGAGTTCCACCCGTCAGAGTTGAATGTTGCCTCAGGCCCCACATGTCACATGGCACTGGACCCACCTTCCTCTTATGGATAGCTTCGGGACTGCCACGTGTAATACAAGACCGGAGTTAAACTCCCAACAGAAGGAAGCTCCGGAGTTGACAAGTGGATAACAACCCCGGACCTAACCCCCAATAGAGGGAAGCTCCAATGTCGCCACGTGTATAACAGCTCCGGACTCATCTCACCGCGAAGGGAAGCTCCGTAGGTGTCAGATGTGGATCCTCCGGACCTTACACCAACGGGAATATTGATGGATCTCTAACAGCAAGGACATTCAAGGGACAGTTAAAGCGACAGTTACAAAATATGATTACGTGTCATTAATGCTATATTAATGACACAAGATCAGTGCGCTGTTAATAGGGGTAAAGCTATCATTAAGGTACGTTATCACACTGTTAAACACTCTTAATACTCATAGACCATGTATTAGGCTCTTAATACGCCAGGGCCACATGTCGGGCCAGACAAATATTGTAACGGTCAGTCCTTAGACTATAAAAGGATTGCGCCGCACGGGGCAGATCGGATCCAAGCTCAGACTCACACAATCTATACTGAAGCACTCAATACAAAACACACACCCCGTGGAGTAGGGTATTACGTTCAGGCGGCCCGAACCACGTAAATCCCACGTGTCATCGTCTTGTTCCTGATCTCCGCGCGCCCAAACCGATACAAGAACCTCTGCGGGCTACATTTAATAGTACCGGGGGAAGTGTCGTTGATATACTTCGACAGGCGCCAAGAACAAGTCGGTCGAACCAGGGGTTCGGCCGACCTGGTCCCTCCTTCAGGTGGCTGGCAGGTGGGCCCTCTGACCACTTTGTGGGTGCTACGCCATTGGACTCCCTTGGTATATTGACGGTTCAAATTGTTAATTAATCACCACCAACACCACCCGAGCATGACGTGTAGGCGCTCGTACTCCACTGAAAAGCCCACCAGAAGTCCACACCCTCATGCACCCGCTCCCACTCATCGAGTCCGGAGGTGCCTTTAGGCTGGACCCCAACACCGCCTTCACCCGGCGCCCCGAGCCACTCCGACGCAGGAAGCGAGCGCGGGATGAACGAGGTCGGGTCCTCTGCGATAGGCCCACGCTGCCATGACTGGCATCTGGCGCCGCCGTGTCGCTTTCACCAATCGGGACTTTCGGAATAACCGAACCCGAATGGTCTTCACCTCTGGCCGCCTCAACCATCGGCGTAGCAGCTCTCTCTATGGGCTCGATGGTCACTTCAATCGGGGCGAGACCCACCTTTGATGTTGCCTCGGCCTCGATGCCGGTGAACGCTGACGATGTCAAGATGCTCGACACGATGATGGCCCCGCCAAGGGGTGACTGAGCTGGTGCCACACTGTACGGAGTCAGAGGTACTGATGATAAGTGTCCGTCCAACAATGCCTGAGGAGTAGGTCGGGTCGTCCCCACCGAGCCCTTGGTCGAAGCACCAATTTGAGGGGGGGGGGGGCACCGATCGTATTTTTACGTGTTTGTTATCATCTTTCCTCAAAAAAAACTTTGAAGACCAAATGCGATAACTGTTAAACTATATCGACTTAACCGCAATTGAATTGTGTTGTTATGACTTTTTATATCACGTCCAGATATAAATTATTTATAACCAAAATTTCATTAATCAAATAATCAAACATCCACCCCTAATATCATGATTGCTTTGAATGACATGATGAATTCCTTATAATGTGAGTTGCCTTAGTCCCCTTTTGATAGAACATTACACAACTGATTCTTAGGCAAAATAAGCAAAGATTTGTCAAAGGGATTCTATGAATTGAATTGTTTAAATGAACTAGGGGTTTGACAGCTGAAAAAGTTTGTTCTCTTGACTCTATTAACCAATTCCGTCCTTATTATAAGAGTTTATGATAGAAAATAAAAAAGTTGTTTCCAATTTAGAGTCACTTCTCTTAAAGAATCTGATTCTCATAAAGAAGCACTTCTAACAAAGAAACATTTTCAACCAGACCCTTAGTATGTTTTTATTTTCCACATCTTGAATTATGAAGTCGTGGTGCACTTTGTAATTCCTGGCTTAGTGAAAAGTTGAACCCTATTTGCTCATTTGGGTCATGTTGGTCTGACTATTTGGGTTTTCTGTTTGGACCTTCTTCAATAGAGAGCCTAAATTGAGTTTATTTAACAGTTAAAGTGGAGAGTAATTTTCACAGAAGTTTATTCCCACTCGATGGGTGTTGTGGGTGGTGGGCGCGACATGTCATGGGCGGGGGTCGGCGCGATGCTACACTAGGAGGATGATGGTCGTGGCGAGACGGATGAGGAAGGGGGTCGGCACAGTGCCAAGAGGACGACGCTACACACGGCTCGATGGGATGGAAGCAATGTGAACACGAGGGTGGCCAGTGGTGAAGCCACGTTCACTCACCCTAGTGCACTGGCACCCGGATCCAAACCAGTGTGCAAGGCTAATTTGAAGAGTATTGTTTGTTAATTATATATATTTATGTATTCTGAGGTTGTGCACTAGGATATTTTTCGCCCTAGCTTCGCCAGTGAGGATGCCAGGGATGAACACGATCCTTGCAGCGTGATGCAGCCTAACGAGAGAGGCAGTCAAAGTGCAACGTAGCAGAGAGGTGCGGGGTAGAATAGCGGAGGGCCACGTTGGAGGTTAGGGTGGAGGAGATAGAGGAGGAGGGTGCACAGGGTGGGCGGCAAATGAGGAGGGGGCGCACAGGGAGGATGGCGGCGGAGGTGGGCCGTGCGGAGAGGGGGGCGGAAGAGGAGGGTTGCGCGAGGAGAGGGGGATAGAGGAGTATGTGCATGCGGTGAGGAGGGCCGCTCGAGAAGATGAAGGCCACGTGCGGGATGGATAGAGAGATAAGAAGAATGCAACAATAGTTGGAATAGACTTCATCCACAACGTCTTTCTTTTTGGACTACGAGTATGAACCAACTTAAAATAGACTATGATAATGGGTAGTCTATTGGAGAGTGTTTGAACTACATCTCACAACCTAAATTGGTTTAGATCACCCAATATGTACTGTGTTGGAGTTAGTTTAATAGAAGAGGAAGGGTGGGTGTGGCGGGTAGCTAAGCCGCTGGGTGAAGGGCGGAGGAAGCTTGGAGTCTGTTTGGATGGTAGCCAATGGATGTCGTACCAAATTTTAGTAGTTGATCATGAAAGGAGTGTGCATTTGGATTAAAGTTAAAATTTGCTGAGTCAATAGACCTATGTTTTGAGCTACTTTATTTTTTTGCCAACATTGACCAAATTTCAGACGATCGAATTCCTGCATCAAAGTTGATATTACCAAATTTTAAAAAGGTCAAGGGACAATTGCGCTCCTGACCTTATTTTGAATTCCAATTGCATGTTTGACTCTCTTTTAAGGTTTGTGCATATGAACTGGTTTTTCGATTGGAGCCACCGTTTGACCCTGTTTATAACTTCTTCCCAACTTATTTAGATTAATTAAATAAATATGGAAATTAAATTTTTTTACAAAAATGACCAAAATACCTGGAACTCCTTTTCCCATTCCTCCTCTCCTCTCCTGTCTCCAGAATCAGAGTCTCTCTCGTAACCTAGACGGACGGTGGTGGGCGATGGCGGCTGCGGTGCATGACAGGCAGCGACCAGCGGTGGCGCTTGACAGGTGTCGGCGGCTGCGCCTGCAACGGCGGCGCAAGTGAGCAAGGGCAAAGAGAGGCGGGCTGCGATGGCCGTTTCCGGCAGTTCTCCCGAGCTCCTGGAAGCCTCGGCCTTGCTCCCTTCCTCGCCCCTCAACCTTCTCCAGGCCCTAGTCTTAGTAGGCATAGTTCTTGGCCCCCATTTTCAGGCTTCTGCTACTCAAGCCTTGAAAAAAGAGAGACAGAGTTTGTTTCTTTGATGTCCAACAACATGTCAGTGCGTACAGCTTTAAGGCCAGGATCCTCTGCCCGTGGGTCACCACACACCTAATTAACCCAACCATTAATCACAGTTTAACTTCAATTACAAACGAAAGTAATTGAGCACTCGACGTGGCAGCCAGCGTGTCCGGCGTCTGCTGAACAGAGAGTGATTGCAGTGAATTTTACTGCACTGATTGAACTCCATGTAATTGCACTGTCTGCCCTTTGTAAGAAAATTCCGAACATCTCTTATCCCACTGACAGAGCATAGGGCTATGCTGCGTGAGCCAATCAAAACCCAAAATACCATCATAAGCTCCTAGAGATAACACTCTTTCATATCAGTGGCAAAAGTAAATCCATTACACCACCACTCCACTTGAGAAACCATTCTGTCACTAGACATTGTATCTCCATTGACTATTTTTACTGAAACAGACTCACATACATACAGTAGTTGCTAGACTTGCATGTTCAACAAAGGCCCTGTTCATGAAAGAGGTAGAACTTCCTGGGTCAATGAGTAAGAGAAACACTTGATTCTTTACCAATGCTCGAAGTCTTAAGCATTCAGTTCCCTCTGTGCCGGTAACAGCATGAATGGATACTGCAGGCATTCTTCAGATATCTTGTCTTCAGAGTCTAGTTTCTCCAGTGCTTCATCAGCGAGAACCATGTTCAGATCATCAACGGAGAGGGTATTTAACTGCATCAGAACTCGTTTGGGACAACGTTGTGTATGGCCCGACTCATATTTTTCACCACATGTGTAACAAAGCCCATGCAAACGCCGGTAGTCCCGAATCTGACTTTCTTTAGATGGTTCAGCATTTGGTACTCCAGGTTTCCGAATGTCAGCCTGCCTGCCCTCGAACTTCATGTGTGCAGCCAGCCGATATGATGTTTGATGCTTCAAGGTCTTTGGCTTACTGCGATCCTGCATATCTTGTTGCAGTCTTGCGAGCATAATCGCCCTAGTGACAGTCGTAGGCACCTGAGACAGGACCGGGTTCTGTACATCAAGCCTTAAGCCGTTCACAAACTGTGTAACGAAGAAAGTCTCATCCATCTCAAGGTTGTGAACTGTCGTGGCATAGCGCAGATCCTCGAATTCAGCAATGTATTCTTCCAGACTCCCATGTTAACGTAGATGTAGCAGGTAGTACATTGCCTTAGGATAATCAAAGGAACCAAACTTCATCTTCACAGCTTGAGTAAACTGCTACCACGACCCCAGGCCATCAGTTAACTTGTACACTTACAGCCAGTGAGGTGTCGCTTCTTCCATGTGCAGAGCTGCTGCTCGTCACTACAGGAATCCCGATGATTTGTGACAGTCGGGGTCATCGCAAATAAGCGAAAAATTGTCACAAATAAGCTATTTGCGACGACTTTTCTTATTTGCGACGGTTTTTGGCCGTCGCAATTAAGCTTATTTGCAATGGCCACCGTCGCAAATAACGCTATTTGCAACGGCTTACTACAATCGTCGTAAGTTATTGTCCGGGGGCTGGTGGGCCCCACGCTTTTATTTGCGACGGTCAGGCCATCGCAATTAAGGCCCTATTTGCAACGGCTAGAACGTTGCAAATAAGTGCAGCCGACGGGACCCACAAGGCCATCTGAGGGGACCCACGCGGCCATTTGCGACAGCCTAGCCATCGCAAATAGGGTCTTAATTGCGATGGTCTGGCCGTCGCAAATAACAGAGGCTAGTTTGTGACGGTACATAGCCTTATTTGCGATGGTACTATATAAAAAGCCGTCGCAAATAAGGTTTTTTTATTTAAAAAAAATAGAAAATGCTACCCGGCTCGATGGCCAGAATCACAGAACAGATAACACAAACAGAATCGCAAATAGTCACAAACAGCATCGCAATATATTGTCGATACGTCGCACATCACAATCAACAAAGCAAACAAGGGCTCACTCGCCCGTGTGACCTCCAAAGCCACCTCCGAAGTTGAAGTCATCGTCACGCCTCATTCTAGGTGGCGGTAACGACGGCGACGGAGTTTGAGCAGCCATCGTAGATCCCTGCAATTAATGAAACTTAGAGTTAGAATATAAATGCATCAACATCTCTCCCCCTCTCTTTCTCTCTCTCTATCTCCATCTACATCTCCCTCTCTCCCTCTCTCTCTTCATTCCTCTATCTATCTTTCTCTCCCACTCTATATCTCTATTGCTATCCTTTTCCCTGTATCTTCCTCCCACTTTCTCTATCTCCATCTCCCTCTCTCTCTTCATTCCTCTCTCTATCTCAATCTATCCCTCTCTCCCACTCTATCTCTCCATTGCTATCCTTTTCCCTCTATCTTCCACCCTCTTTCTCCATCTTCATCTCCCTCTCTCCCTCTCTCTCTTCATTCCTCTCTCTATCTCAATCTATCTCTCTCCCACTCTATCTTTCTATTGCTATCCTTTTCCCTCTATCTTCCTCCTTCTTTCTTCATCTCCATCTCTCTGTACCTCTATCTTTCTCTCTCTATCTCCATCTAAATCTCACTCTCCCTCTTCATTCCTCTCCCACTCTAACTCAATCCTTTTCTCTTTATCTTCCTCCCTCTTCTAACTCTATCTCTCACTCTATCTAACTATCTCTCACTCTATTTCCTTGCTTTATTTTGCTAAAGTTGAAGTAAAACTAGAATTTTTAAGTTGACGTAAAAAATACCGTTGAGAAAATTATCAGAAAAAATATTTACTACACCCCACGTACCTGTGTGTACTCCTCCTCCGTCAGGTGCCTCTCGTTCTCTTGTCGGAAGTGTAGCACGTGATGCTGGTTTGCCTTCAAGTTCTCATTGATAATTTGAGTACAAGCATTCGACAAAGCTTGTCGAAGTGCCTTAGCGGCGTTGTAGTGAAACACTCTCCTCGCATCCTCAACCATGCGAGGGTCGTTCTGGTCCTCTAAAGTATACATTGTCTGTGATAAAGAATATATTGAAGAGATGCTTATTAAAAGAGTTTATGAGTTAAAACTTAGAAACTTTTTTAACATACTTACCATAAAATCAGCCCATACGGACTCCTGAAGTATGTCGTGCTCCTGGTGATGGACGTGTGCGTAGTCCTCCCATGAAAGGGCAGGCACCCTGTCGATGACCCCGGGATAGTACAAACGCACTAAGGACCCGAGGACACCGTTAACCGGCCTATGGTGTCTCTCACCGGTGAAAGACGAGTCTCACCAAACCTTGCAAGATATTTATTGATTCATTACTTAAGTAACCAAAAGAAACTAGAATTGAACACTACAATTTTTATTACATGTCTCCGACTGGACGAATCACGATCCTTTGTGAAGGGACAGCAGGAGGACTGACAAAGTGAGTCCTCCTCGTCCTCCGCGTCTGCTAGGGCGCCACATCAGGTGACCCAAAAGGCTCGTCACCAGCCTAGTCAAAGAGCTCAGGAACAGAAGGCTCGCCAGCCGAGGGCTGGCTCAACGAAGGGTAGCCAAGGTCAACTGGCGTCGTAGCCTCTGAGTCAGTCGGTGAGGACTACATCATTCAAATGATTTATAAGTAAGTTTAATTGGAAATTTAATTTGAAGAATTTGTCAAAAACGAGTGAAATTTACCTGTGATGAAGCTCTAGAGCTGTTCAGAACGTGCCCCAGCAGCTGAGAGCGGCTGCTCCCGGTCGACGAGGCACCTGCGAAAGCGTCCTCAGGTCAGAGGGGTAGAACCCCCTCGTCGGCAGCACCTTCTTACCCTTCTTTGACGCCATCCTGTTTTAATAGATAATCGGTAAATATGTGTTGACGACTGCTATATACCAATTTCAGCCGTCAATATAACTCAATTATGTGAAGGATTGATCATTTCTTGCACACATCACCTTTCTACTTGACCTATTTCCACTTGTACTTGGAGAAATATGTGTATGCAGATATTTATACAAGAATTGAGGAAAAGTATGGGGAGCAATCCTATAAAATATCATTCCAGCCAATCAAGCGACGACACGTGGCACCACATGGATCAAATGGCCCACAAACAGAAGTATCCGAGGCCATCCAAAGGTGTAGCACCAATATCATTCAATGGGACCCACCTGGCAGCCACCTGGAGGAAGTACGGGCCGTTTGGAGCCCTGACCAGGTCGGCCGAACCAGGGGGTCAGCCGACCTGGTCCTGGCGCCAAACGCGGTCAACTTCCACGTGTTGGCTCCTCCCGGCTCCCTGGAGTCAATGAAGATTGATTCGCGCGCTTTTGGTGGCGGGAACCGACCTCACCACTAGTATAAATAGGACCCCATACCCCTCACTTCAACACACACCACTTGGGCATCATTCTATTGTATACACTATCTTCCATAGTCCTTAGAGGAGTTAGGATGTAGAGAGGAGAGCCTCTAGTCCCAAGTCCAAATTGGGAAAGGAGTAGAAGGAGTCTCTCTTCCCAATTCCACATTGGGAAAGGTACATTTCATGTATTCCCCCTTGTATTTGTGACTTTGTACTCAATAAAGATATTATCTTTAGTCTTCTTTTATACGTATACTTGGACAAAGCGTTTCTTGTTTGATTGTGAAGTCCATGTAAGTGGAAGGTATAGTCTTTATGATTGTACTCTCATGATCGCATCTTATGGTCATAAACACTATAGACCCCCACTATAGTCTATGTAGTTATGATATGATTATATTAATATGAATAACTATGTTATGCAATCAACATTGGTTCAACGATGATTTAGTTCATTGCCTTAGGATGGCTTGTGCTGCAGCTCTTAAGGTATTTGCTTAGTCTGCTAGCGTGGTGCTAGGGTATTTAAGTAGTGTTGGATGTCTCGTATACCCACAGATTGAAGAGGTAGGCAGTAGGTGGTGACAGTCCTATCTGTCTTTTGTAATCCTCCACGTTCGGCTATGACACAGGCTCTTGGCGGGAGTCGCCCTAGTATTGCTAGGGTAAGCCCGTGCTCGATGTGTTGAATAGCATTGCATAGGAATTTATCATTGACATGACCATTAGTATCTACCTTAGGCTATGTATATGTATTAGGAGTATTGTAGGAGCAACTCTCTAACTCTTAATCCAGTCTCCCTCTAGGACCCATTTACCTTTTAGAATAGATTGCCTAGGTGTGTGTCGCACTACCCCTATTATCAACTTACCCCCTGTCCGGATAATTGATTAGTACCCCATAGCTTGACCATAATAGTAGTATATACTTTACACCATTGCCTTCCTTTGGGATAAATATGATACCCTTGGGAATACTCATGGGTGAAATGCTACAACAGTATCTTCCGTGCGCTTGCGGATCTCATCTCTTTACCGGAGATGATCTGTGGTGTTAAGAAATACCAACAAGCATTTCTGGTGCCGTTGTCGGGGATGATTTGTTAGTATATCTTAGGAGCCGTCAACAAGCATTTCTGGCGCCATTGCCAGGAAAGGCAAAGGAAGTGAAGGATAGCTATCACTTGTGATTAAGCTATAGGTACTAATAGTTATTAGACGGGATTACCCTTATTTGTTTTCTCCTTTGTGTGTAAACAGGGTAGTGTTGGCCAACCCATTGTATGGTAGGGCCAACAAGGACGCAAGTGCTAAACTGCAAGATGATTCAAGGTGTACCTCAACAAATGTCCTCTAGGCAACACCATTGCCTTTTGCGGGAGAATTTCAGCTTTCAATAGGAGCCAAAGTCATCCATACCCAAGCTTGGGGAAGGCTCCAAGAAGTTCTTCTTGGTTTGCCTCCACCATGGGGTGGATAGTTGGCTCTTCATCCAACACTCGTGTCATGGGTTGGCTCCACCAATCCATGACCACATTCATGCTGGAGCTGAAGGAGTCCTATTCTCATTCATCATGGATGAGAAGAAGGTCTCCACTCAAGGGGTGGATTGAAGAATGCTCGAGTTCCCATAGCTTGTCATGCACACCACTTCACAAGGTGGATATGCTAGTTATGGAACTAAACCTCCCATTGAAGTATCATGAATAGCCAAGTCGTTGGAGATTTGTTTGGATAGTCCAAGTCGTGGATATTCACATGATTTGTGAGAATCCATGTCATCATGGGACGCGTGGGAATTATTTCCCTAAGACCCATGAGAACCTTTTTCAAACAACAACTCCAATGGCTACCATTCACAAGGAGGTCAAGGGTGGAATTAACATCACCCTTGTATTCAAGGAGGCTATGGCTTTCCAAGGGATTTAAGTTCAAGTAGCCTACCTTGAAGTATCTTGACCAAGCAGAAATCAAGACAACATTCACATGAAGATCTTGGCCAAGGACAAGAACTTAAGGAGCATTCAAAGTCCAAGATATCCCACATCACTTGTTGGGATCCCCACACTTCGACCAAACTCATTCAACCTCGGGCAAGTGACATGGTGGATGAAGCCCTTCTTCTTTGATTGTGGAGTCCACATGTCATCATCCCCAAGGAAGCCTTTGATCCATGATCAAGGTATGGGTTCATTCAATGGAATATCAATATGGTTAGAGTGGCACCCCTAAGAAGGACAAAGCCTCACCATGCTCATGAAGGAATACATTCAAGAGGGAGAACCCGTCGCTACAACAACATGTCTATATAAATACAACGGGGAGAGGCTAGGGCCACTATCGGTACCCTGAGTACCGTATACCCCTTGAGATTGCAAAGATCTCAAGGAAATGTCATCTACTTGATTTGAAGACCTTCGGAGGCCCACATGTCAGACATAACCGGACCCGCTTCCCCAACATGGTTAGTCCTAGGGTCGCCACGTGTACCATCAAACCGGAGCTACCGCCCACAAGGGGGAAGCTCCGGGCTATGTACCATAACGGCACCCCCGGATCTAAACCCAGACCGAGGGAAGCTCCGGAACTGACACGTGTCTGGTGGCACCGGACCTATCTGTTCCCCACAGTATGCTCCAGAGCTGCCATGTGTCCAACCGTCGGATCTTCAGCCTCAAACCTCCGGTAGAATCCACAACGGCTCCGAATCTTCAAAGGGAAATCAAGGACTTCAAGACCCGATTAAGTGTCATTAATACTATGTTAACGACACACGATCGGACGACCCTTATTACTAGTAACAGCGCTGTCAAAGCCTGTAACTCGGTCATTAAGGGTAATTAAGCACATCAAATGTATATCAATATTAGTAGCCACCGGGGCCACATGTCGGGCCAGGCCAACTTGTAACGGCCTGTCCTTGTACTATAAAAGGACAGGCCGACGATACATAGAGAACATCTGGTCTAATCGGCTCACACGCGCTCTCAACTCACGTCACCTGAGTTGAGTTCATACATCCAATACAACACCAACACACCCCGTGGAGTAGGGCATTACGCTCAGGCGGCCCAAACCACGTAAATCTTTGTGTCTCCTGTGTCATTTTACATTTCACCTTCTTGAATCTTCGCGCGCCCACACCGAACTTCAAACTCCGCAAACACTTTTAGTAGTGTCGGGAGATCTGTCGGATCGAAACCACCGACAGTTGGCGCGCCAGGTAGGGGGAGCCTGAGATTTCAAGAATGGTGAACTCAGCTGCTGAATCATCCAATGGTCATCCCGCTGTTCAAGCTGTTGGGGGCAATCCCTCCAATATGCAGCCACCAGCAGGAACCTCAGTTCCAGCAGGAGTCACACTTCCACCACCGCCGCCTCCACCAGCAAATCAAGTTGGGCAGCGCGATGGTGCACCGGCGTCAATCAATGCGTCGGTGAATCATGACAACCCGGAACACGCGCTCCATGCAGCACGTGCTCTCCTTCAGCACCCACCACCTTCGGATGCATCCCGGGATTCAATGGAGCAGTGGAGGGCCGATGTGGAACACTTGGTTGCAGCAGCAGCCGACAACATGAGTAACCAGTGTCCTCCTCCTTCAGGACGGGCCCCGTCGCAGCGACAGACCTTGTCTGGCAGACTTGGTTCGCACGTTTCCAACATCAGGAGACGTGATACGTCATAGCAAGTGACGTCGTTGCCCTCCGGGGCGCGACGCACTCACACGGTATCAAGGCTTTCAACTCATGACCTCCGGGCGGAGCTTGATCGCCGATACCATCAACAAGACGGCCGAGTCCATATCGAGTGTGCTCGTGAAAGACGAGAGGCTCAGGACATTCTTGCTCCTGAAGGAGTAGGAGGAGGCTATTCAGCCCTGGCCATGCATCTGCGTATGGTCAGGTGGCCACAGAAATTCTGGCCTCACCTGTCAGAGAAGTTTGTCGGGACCGTTAATCCCGTCGAATTTCTTCAGATTTGCTCCACTGTTATCCTGGCAGCTGGAGGAAATGAGGCTGTAATGGCCAACTATTTTCCAGTGGCTTTAACTGGGACCGCCCGGTCCTGGTTTATGAGCCTTCCACCCAACTCCATCAACAGTTGGGAGGAGTTGTGCTAACAGTTCACCGCCAACTTCGGGAGTTCATACACCCGACCAGGCACCGAACTGTACCTTTTTTGCAGTCGTGCAAAAAGGGGGAGAATCCCTACGAACATTCATCCAGAGATTCTCTCAGGTACGAAACACTATCCCTTCTATCTCTAGCGCTTCTGTCATTGTAGCATTTAGACAGGGCGTACGGGATAAGAATATGTTGGAGAAACTGGCGATCAAGGAGATCACCAGTGTCACGGAACTCTTCAACTTGGCCGACAAATGTGTCAGAGCTGCGGAGGGCCGTGAAATGCACTCCAAACCACCTCCGGAGGATCGCAAGAAATCCTCCAAAGGCGAAGCCACTACCTCCAGGAGTGGCAAAAAGAAGAAAAAGACCAACGGCAAGAAGAAGCCGTCCGCCAGCGCATCTAATGCTGCAGCTGCTGCAGCTCTGGGTGGCCGGGGGCCATGCCCCGAGAAGCGACCTCGACCGTCTTCTGAAGACGGTGGCAAACCCAAGGTGTGGTGTCCAATTCATAAGACGGACAACCACAGTTTGGAAGACTGCCGGGAGGTCTAAAACCTTATCGAGCGCTACAACAAGCGCCGGGAAGAAGTTCCTTTCCAACAGAGGGAAGGAAAACAAAAAGTTGACGAAGCTCCGGCTGAAGAGGAGTTAGGTTTTCAAGATCCTAAAAAGGTCCTGAAGGCCGTCTACACCTCCGTCGACGATGATTCTGACATCTCTGACAACAAGCATCGGAAGACCATGAACACCATTTTTGGTGGATCATGGGACATCACCTCCCGCCGCGTCCTCAAGACAATGCGTCGGGATATGGCCGCTGTAGCTCCTACAGCCAGGGCGAAGCCTCATTGGAAGTGGATGGACACAGCCATCACTTTTGATGCTTCGGACTGCCCTCGAAGCATGGTTGGAGCAGGCCAGTTACCTTTGATGGTATCTCCTACCATCAATAACATTCAGCTCCACCATGTTATGGTAGACGGAGGTTCGGGGCTGAACCTCATAAGCTTCAAAGCTTTTACCAAGCTTCGGCTTCGACCTACGGATCTTCACCCCTCCCGACCTTTCTCCAGAGTAGGTCCGGGAGCCATTACCCCACTCGGTGCTATTACCCTCCTCGTTACCTTCGGGACCCGGGAGAAGTATCGCACTGAGAAGTTGGTCTTTGACGTTGCTCAGATCAACTTACCTTTCAACGCCATCTTGGGTAGGCCTGCCTTGTACAAATTCACGGCAGCTGCTCATTATGGCTACCTGTTGTTAAAGATGCCAACACCAGTAGGCGTTCTCCGGATCCGCGGAGATCGCACTGCCGGAGTAACCGCTCTAGAAGAACTTCATGCGCTTACTACGACGCAAGAGGAGGACTCCAGGCAGGAACAAGCTACAAAACCCCCGAGCATTCGTCAACGAGGCTCGACTTCTGCACCTCGTGTGCAACCAAGCGGCGACACCGACATTCCCGTCAAAGTCGTCCAAATCGGTTCTGATGCCGCTCAGACCACCCATATATCGGGGGGACTGAATGACAAATAGGAACTCGCGCTCATCGCTTTCCTCCGGGCTAATGTCGACGTATTTGCCTGGCAACCGTCACAAATGTCTCCCCAGGGAAGTGATTGAGCACAATCTGAAGATCTACCCTGACGCCCGGACCGTGCATTAGAAGCCTCGGAAGCAATCCATGGAGCGACAGAACTTCATTCGACAAGAAGTGAAGAAGTTGCTCGAAGCTGGATTCATCCGAGAAGTCTTCCATCCAAAATGGCTGGCAAACCCAGTCGGTGTGCCCAAGGCCGGCGGGAAGCTTCGGATGTGTATTGACTACACAACACTAAATAAGGTGTGTCCAAAAGATCCATTCCCACTACATAGAATAGATCAGATAGTGGATTCCACCTCCGGGTGTGAATTACTGTGTTTCCTAGACGTATATTCTTGGTATCATCAAATCAGAATGTCTAGGGAAGATGAAGAGCATACCTCTTTCATCACAGTAGATGGATTGTACTGTTATATAGCCATGCCATTTGGTCTAAAGAATGCAGCTTCAACCTTTGTACGAGCTATGTACAAATCTTTTGAAGAACTCATTAGAGACATAGTGGAAGTGTACGTCGATGACATCGTGGTCAAGGTCAAGAACAAGGAGTCACTCCTTGACACCTTACAGGCTGTCTTCGACAAGCTGCGGGTCACCCAAACAAAGCTAAACCTAGACAAGTGTGTCTTCGGGGTTAGCTCCGAAAAACTTCTTGGTTTCCTGGTAAATCAACGAGGCATAGAGGCTAATCCGGCGAAGATCAAAGCCATTGAAGACATGCGGCCACCAGCCCGTATCAAGGATGTCCAAAAGCTGACTGGATGTCTAGCAGCCCTCAGCCGGTTCATTTCAAGATTGGCGGAATGGGCACTTCCCTTCTTCAAGTTACTGAGGAAGTTCGGACCATTCCAATGGTCTGAAGAAGTAGAAAAGGCGTTCCAGGAGCTAAAACAGCTCCTCACCACCCTGGTGAGCCTTTGCTACTTTACATTTCAGCAACTGACGAAGTCGTCAGTATGGTCCTGGTTGCGGAGAGACCAGAACCATCCCATGCTCAGTAATCCAGACCCCTTCGGGAGGGTCCGGAGGTTCCTGAAAGCGAGTTTGGGTCCCAGTTCCCAGAATTGAGTCCACAAGAAGTTACTTCAGGAGACCCAGACCCCTCCGGGAGGGTCCAGGTCGCTTCTGAAGAAGCTCCGGGTCCCTCCAGCAAGGACCCGGAGGTCCCCGAAGAAGGTCCAGATCCCTCCGGGAGGATCCGGGTCAATGAAGAGGAAGCTCCGGGCCCCTCCGGGAGGGTCTGGACCATCCAGCGCCCAGTGTACTTCATCAGTGAAGTACTTCATGACGCCAAGACTCGATACCTAGAGGTGCATAAGCTGCTCTATGCAGTTCTTATCGCCTTCAGGAAGCTTCGCCATTACTTCCAAGCTCACAAGATTTCAGTGGCAACTTCTTACCCACTTCGAGCAATCTTGCATAATCCCAATTCAACTGGGAATATTGCAAAGTGGGAGCGGAATTGGCTGAATTTGATCTCGAATTCATTCCAAGACAAGCAATCAAGAGTCAAGCATTGGCAGATTTTGTGGCGGAATGGACTCCCTCTCCATCAAACCCTGGGGGCCCTAGTGAGCAGAAGCCGGAACACAAGGCTCCGGTCTTCACCGAGCCTCACTGGACCCTCTACTTCGACAGCTCCATGAAAAAGCAGGGGGCCAGAGCTGGAATCCTCTCCTCGCACCAACCGGGGAGAAGGTAAAATACATGGTACACCTTGACTTCAAGGCGACCAACAACATGGCGGAGTACTAAGCACTCATCTACGGACTAAAGGTGGCACTGTCATACGGTCTCAAGCAGCTGCTGGTCAAGGGAGATTCACAGCTCATCATTAAACAAGTGAAGGGTGAATGCTCCTGCAACAATCTCCAGCTAGCTGCTTACCTCCTTGAAGTCCAGAGGCTTCAGAAGGACTTCGAAGTCCTAGACCTTCACCACGTCCAGCGTGTCCACAACGCTGAAGCCGACGAACTCTCGACAAAAGCGTCAACCGGAGCCCCAGCTCCTGACGGAACTTTTGTCCGGAGGTTGTCAAAACCCACAGCTCAGCCTGCCGAACTGAGCGAAGGGGGCGAGATTAGCATCCCAAAGCTGACGGTCCCGATGGCCCTGTTACCATGGCAGCCATCAAGGGTTGTAGGTGCTGTCGGAAGCTCCGAGCAACCCATCACGCAAGACTCAAATGCTCAAGTTAGCTCCGATGCATGGATCTAAGAGATTCGAAGCTACTTGAAAGACAACATCCTTCCTGACGATGATGTATCCGCTGACCGGATAGTCAGATTGGCTAAAAGATACACGTTGGTAGAAGGGGATCTCTACCGGCGCGGTGCCAACAGCGTCCTAATGCGGTGCATCACAAGGGAAGAAGGCTGCGAGATCCTCGCAGAAATCCATGGAGGCGAGTGTGGAAACCACGCGTCTTCCCGCACGCTGGTCGGTAAAGCCTTCCGGCATGGCTTCTACTGGCCTACAGCACTCCAGGATGCAACTGAGCAGGTGAAGAAATGCGAAGCATGCCAATTTCATGCAAAGCAAATTCACACACCGGCTCAGCCTCTACAAATGATACCTCCTACATGGCCCTTCGCTGTGTGGGGGATGGACATCTTGGGACCTTTCCCAAGAGCCGTCGGAGGTTACAAGTTTCTGTACGTCGCCATTGACAAGTTCACCAAGTGGCTGGAAGCAACTCCAGTTGTGACAATAAACAAGCAATCTGCTATCAACTTTTTGCAGTTCATTGTATGCAGATTTGGAGTTCCAAACAAAATCATTACTGATAACGGGACCCAATTCACAAGCTCTGCATTTCAAGGATATTGCGAAGACCTCGGCATTCAAGTTTGCTACGCCTCCGTAGCTCACCCAACAAGCAATGGCCAGGCCGAGAGAACAAATGCTGAAATCCTGAAAGGACTCAAAACGCGCACCTATGAGCGCTTGAAAAAACATGGAGCCAACTGGATTGAAGAGCTTTCGCCCACTCTAAGGGCCAACAGGACAACTCCAAACCGGTCAACTGGAGAGACACCCTTCTTCCTGGTGTACGGAGCTGAAGCAATCCTTCCTCCGGAAATCACCTTGGGGTCACTCCGGGTCCGGACCTTCGAAGAAGCCACGCAGGACCAGCTCCGGTGTGAAGACCTAGACCTCCTTGAGGAGGGAAGGTGCCAAGCAGCTGTTCGAAATGCCCGATACCGCCAAGCCCTTCGGCGCTATCATCAGCGGCATGTACACAACCGACAACTCAAGGAAGGCGATCTGGTGCTACGGAGAATACAATCTAGAGAAGGGTTAAACAAACTCTCCCCCAGCTGGGAGGGACCCTTCCGAGTGATTAAAGTATCCCGTCCCAGAAGCGTTCACTTGGCTACAGAGGATGGGACACCTCTCCCAAATCCTTGGAATATTGAGCACCTCCGTAAGTTCTACACTTAATATCACTGAGGTGAGTCTGTAGTAACTTGAGGTGTATGTTATAGAGTCGTTGTACAGAGTCGGGTAGTTCCTCTGGGAGAACAGCCGAACCTTTCCCGGAAGGTCCGCAAAGTTCATGCAACACTTGTCACAGTCTCAGAACTAAAAGTGTGGCTAGCTACCCTGGGTCAAACGAGAAATGAAACACACTTAGCTTGGTTCCGTACCCTAAGAGTGTACTTGTTTCCCTTGTACCCCGGACCTATAATGAAAGACATCTTCATGTGAAACAGACTCCACGTGCATTTATTTTGTACAGGCTCAACATTTTTTATTTTTCTCTTTCTTGTCTATAACAAAGTTGTGCAATTCTTAAGAAATTTTAGTTCGACCAGTTCATGTACAATTCGAGTTGTATTGTCAATTCTTTTGGATTCAAATATTGTTCATGGCCCACTCACGTGAATGTCGCCAAGCCAATCTAGGGCCGGAGTGTGCTATCGACTTAGCCTGGTCAAGCACCCTAAGTACGCTACTCTACCTACACCCCGGTAGGCTGAAGTAAGGCGGGTCTATCGGTACCCTGGGTACCATATACCCCTTGGGATTGCAGAGATCTCAAGGGAATGTCCTCTACTTGATTTGAAGACCTTAGGAGGCCCACATGTCAGACATAACCAGACCCGCTTCCCCAACATGGTTAGTCCTAGGGTCGCCACGTGTACTATCAAACCGGAGCTACCGACCACAAGGGGGAAGCTCCGGGCTATGTACCATAACGGCACCCCCGGACCTAACCCCAGACCGAGGGAAGCTCCAGAACTGACACGTGTCAGGTGGCACCGGACCTATCTATTCCTCACAGTATGCTCCGGAGCTGCCACGTGTCCAATCGTCGGATCTTCAGGCTCTAACCTCCGGAACACTCTACAACGACTTCGGATCTTCAAAGGGGAATCAAGGACTTCAAGACCCGATTAAGTGTCATTAATACTATGTTAATGACACACGATCGGACGACCTTAATTACCAGTAACGGTGCTGTCAAAGCCCGTAACTCGGTTATTAAGGGTAATTAAGCGCATCAAATGTGTATCAATATTAGTAACCACCGGGGCCACATGTCTGGCCACGCTAACTTGTAACGGCCTGTCCTTATACTATAAAAGGACAGGCCGATGATACATGGAGGATCTGATCTGACCTGCTCTGATGTGGCCTACGCGCTCATACACTCAATCCATCAACAAAAAAGCAAGCACAAGTTGGGAGTTTGAGCGCAAGATCAAATGAGAGGCGTAAAGAACCCCAGACGGTGCGTGCTTTCCTTCTTAAGTAAGCCCTCGCAATGCTTGGATGGAAACCGCAGGGAAGTCGAAGATACTATTCAAAAATTTCACCCTGCCGATGACAAGAGGGCCCGGGACCACCCCGACGATCAAGTCGAGGTTCTTACCCAGGCGAACGGTTGTCATCACGAGGCGGGAAGCCCGAAGGCGGCAGCCTGACAAGGCGCGTGGAACCGATACGATTTTCGTATCGGGAACCGGCGACCTTCAATTGTGTGAGATCCGCACGCCAAAGATCTCATTTGCCGCACACGGGATATGCCACGCGGGGGGATTTAACTCCAAACTATCGCCAACGGCACATCCGAAGACCTTTGAAAATTCAGTTCAAAAGTCGAAGGATGGACCCACCTCCGGCGGAATGACTTCACCCAAGGGGTCTTCCCCAGAGGTGGGCCCAGGGGGCCACTGTCGGTACCCTGGGTACCATATACCCCTTGGGATTGCAGAGATCTCAAGGGAATGTCCTCTACTTGATTTGAAGACCTTCGGAGGCCCACATGTCAGACATAACCGGACCCGCTTCCCCAACATGGTTATTCCCAGGGTCGCCACGTGTACTATCAAACCGGAGCTACCACCCACAAGGGGGAAGCTCCGGGCTATGTACCATAACAGCACCCCCGGACCTAACCCCAGAGCGAGGGAAGCTCCGGAACTGACACGTGTCAGGTGGCACCGGACCTATCTGTTCCCCACAGTATGCCCTGGAGCTGCCACATGTCCAATCGTTGGATCTTCAGCCTCTAACCTCCGGAAAACTCTACAACGGCTCCGGATCTTCAAAGGGGAATCAAGGACTTCAAGACCCGGTTAAGTGTCATTAATACTATGTTAATGACACACGATCGAACGACCTTAATTACCAGTAACGATGCTGTCAAAGCCCGTAACTCGATTATTAAGGGTAATTAAGTGCATCAAATGTGTATCAATATTAGTAACCACTAGGGCCACATGTCGGGCCAGGCTAACTTGTAACGGCCTGTCCTTATACTATAAAAGGACAAGCCGACGATACATGGAGGATCTGATCTGACCTGCTCTGATCTAACCTACGCGCTCATACACTCAATACATCAACAACACACCCCGTGGAGTAGGGTATTACGCTCAGGCGGCCCGAACCACGTAAACCTTCGTGTCTCCTGCGCCGTTTTACATATCACCTTCTTGAATCTCCGTGCGCCCACACCGAACCTCAAACTCCTCTAACACTTTAGTAGTGTCGGGAGATCTGCCGGATCAAAACCATCGACAGGGTCCAAATACAATTGGATCTGGAAGAAAGAAGGCAACACATTCGGTTGTATTCAGAATTGAGTTTGACCTAAAACTTTCTTGAGAATCATAAGTCGTGACGAAGTTATAGGCAATGAGCGAATTTTACTATTTTCCTTGCCTTCAGTGTGCAGGAAAATAAAGAATCCATGTTGATGGAGAAAAGCCAGAGCTAACAAAGCTCCGACTCCCCCTAGGTGGCTTGTGATCGATGTTAAACATTGAAAACGAGCATTACTGGAGCAACCAAGCTCTGACAAAGCTAGGGGGGCCAACTGTCGACGCAGAATAAAAGATGGTGAGAAGACCCCACAAGCGGAGTCTGCTGCCGACAAGCTACACGTTGGCAAAGGTCACTGCCAGAGCTACTAAGCTCCGACACCCCGGAGGGCTAACTATCGATGCTCTACGTGTTGATAGGGACTATTGCTGGAGCTACTAAGCTCCGACGGTAGTCAATGCCGGAGTTTCTGAGCTCCGACAACCTCAGGGGGTCTTCACTATCGAAGACTTCGGACCTACACTCTACAAGTTCGAAGCAAACGAGTCTTCAACAAAATACAATTTCCTCTTGGTACATGTTCACAATCAAATTGTGTACATCTACCAGGGGGCCAAGTGAAGACAGAAGTGTTGAAGACAAAAAATGAAATTCATTAACAAATTGTGGATTTCATTCATCTGGAGACAAGGGATTATAAAATTGGGGAAGAAAAAGAGAGAATACAAGTGGGAGCTACAGAGATGGTCCTAGACCCTATGGAAGAACTGGACGACCTTCTGAGCAACCTCCGACACGTTGGCTCGGGTGGCTTCACCTTCTCCTTCGACGGGACCTTCAAGCACCGGGTCCAGAGGAAATTGGGGATCCCGGCTGGTGTAGCACGTCAGCACATACTCTGCGACGTTCTTTGCCAGGGACTGCCCCTCAGCCTCCAACTGGTTCGCGATGGAATCACCCACCTTGGAGAATTTGTCACCCGCCGAGCTCAACGCTTGCAACGCTAGGTCCGGCTCCGGCTCTGGATCATCTGGACGCACGGGACTGAAGCCCATTGGTGTCAGCGCGTCGTTGGCTTTGCTCAGGAACTCCCAAACCTGTAGGGAGTCCGCAGTCCTCAAGCCCTTCAGTTCCTCCAAGGATCTTTTGGCTGCCGCCAGTTCAGAATTCTCACGAGCAAGGCGCTCAACCTCTTTGGCATTTTGCTGAATCTTTTCAGCAACCTGCTTCTCGAGTTTTCCGAGCTCCTCCTCCAGGAGGTGGATCTTGTTCCGGCGGTTGACCAGGTCCTTCTCCCGGCCCCTAACTTTCTTCTCCCTAGCAGCGATGGCACACTCTTGCTTGTAGAGTTCCTGCCCTCACACCCAGACCTTCTCCTCCTCCTCAACGCAACGCTCCTCCAATTTCTTGGTGCGTTCCTCGAGGCCCTTGTCAGCCAGAGCCACCTTTTCGGCGAGCTCCTCCTCCCTCTTCACGACATCATCCCGCAGCTCTAGGAGTTTTTGCTCTTCGTCTTCGAGCTTCTTCTCCCTCTCCTCAAGTGCCTCCTGGCGCTTGATGAGGCTAGTGTTAATGGCTTCAAGCCTTTCTTGGCGATCATCAGCCGCACTATTAGCTGCCTTGGCCTACTCATAAACGGCCCGGGATTGAGTGTCGAGGGCACGAGTCAAGATCTCCCTATCATCCAATAATTTGCCCCAGTATTCCAGGTGGACCTTCTCCTTTTTGATCCACTCCTTGTCGTCTGCCAGCCTCGATTGCGCCAGCTTGGTCTCAAAGTAGAGCCAATTATGCCACCGCCTAAGGGTTTGGCGCTCCTCTTCAGGAGCCTTGTTGTCGTGGTAGAACGCCAGCTGGACTTGACGCAGACTGGAGCAAGCGTTGTCAATGGACAACGACAGGGGAATAGGGTTCGGACCTGCTGGGGTCTCCTCCGCTGGTTCCAGCGGGTTCCCGCTTACAAAAATTGGGTCCCACTCCACAAGAGTGGTCCCCTGAGCCTCCACGGCACTAGGGTCGTCCTTTGGGATAGCCTCAGTCGCCACCGAGGAGGGTCCCACAGAAGAAGTTCCGACCTCCGGAAGTGGTTCCGAAGGCCCTGCCGCTAGGTCTTCATTTGCCCCCTCAGGCAGGGGGCCAGCGACTTCATCAGGGCACCCTGGCTCAGCAGCAGGCACCTCCGCCGTCATCACTTCGGAAGTAGGGGATACTTCCGTCTCCGGCCTGGGCTCCTCCTCCGTTGGTGGCTCGGGTGTTGGTGCCTCGACCATCACGGGTTCGAGTGTTGATGCCTCCGCAACGACCGGCTCGGGCGCCGGAAGGTCAACAACAACCAGCCCTGAGGCTGGAGCTTCAACCTCAATCGGCTCAGGCACCGGAAGGTCTTCAACTGCAGCCGGAGCTTCAGTGGCAACCGACTCTGAGGCCGGAGCTTCGGAGGTAGATGGCTCAACCGCTGGGACTTCCTGAACATCCGGCTCGCTCGCTGGGACTTCAATAACCTCCGGCTCAACCGCTGGGGCTTCGACAATTTCCAGCTCTGGGGCCAGAATCACTGCTTCCTCTGGCTCAGCGGCCGAAGCTTCCAACATCTACGCATCAAGACCCGGGGCTTCAACCTCCGGAGCAAGTGCCGCTGGCGCATCTTCTCTCCCGTGGTACGGCGCTACCACGGGAGTCTCGGGGGATGAGTCGAGGTCCATGACCATGATAGCTGGCACCAGAGCTGCCGCAGCTTCAGCCACCACTTGGGGCAGCACCGGGACAGGAGCAGAAGCTTCCGCCCTCACAGATTCAGCTGTTGTAGCTGAGGGCGGAGCCTCACTCCTCTTCTTGGAGACGCTGCAGATGATGGATGAAGAAACTTAAAAAACAGTTACTACAACAAAACAGCTGTCTGAGGTAAAGATTAAAAATTACCTCGAAAGGCTTCTGCACCAGCTTGTACAGAATCTCTTTCCCGGGTGTTCTGGATTGACCATGGCCGCCGCCAGCGTGGTAGCTCCGGAAGGCCCCCCGGAACTTGTTGCAGCCGCGGGCATTTCCTTAGTCGAGGCCCCCCTCGACCGGGAAGGACCTCCGGACCCAGAGACCTCAGTTGGCCCTGGTACTGGAGTCACATGCCTGGGGCTAGCACCCCGGGAAGACACTGCTGCAGGTGCAGTCGCCGCAGTTGTAGAAGACCTCCCCCTCTGGGGAGAAGGAGCTGCTGCAGAGGGTGCAGGCCTGACGGATCTTCCGTCGGCATGCTTCAGCCTCCTCTTTCGGCTCGAGGGTTCGGCCGCCGGCTCCTTGCCCTTGCCGACGACTTTGGTCCTTGGCTTCGGGGCAGGGGCAGAGCCACCTTCAGAAGCCCCAAGGATCACCACCCTGGAAGTCAATCATCTCTCAACGACACTGAGGTCGTCAAGCACCGGCATCGTCCGCCGGAGCTCCCTGCTGAACTGTACTTCCACATTCAGAGGGAGGAAAGCTGGTGGAGGGGTCAAGTCATCACCCGCGACGTCGATGCCGTGCTGGAACTTCTTGAGATGAAACTCCAAGGTCGCCCCTCCATGTTGGACTTCAGCCCGGTCTCGACCCGGTCGTCGTCCATCACACTGTTGAGGGTCCAAGCGAGTTTTTCTCTCCTCTTCAGCGGTGCCCACCTGTTGACTAGGAAATTGCAAAATACCGCTTGAGGAGTTAATCCTCCCTCCACACATTGGCAGATCCTAGTCAGAGCAGTGTTGAAGGCATCCGATAGCACCGGAGCTTCACTCCAGACTGCAGTGTCGATGTTGGGGAGGCCTTCGGGCAGCTCCAGCTTCTCGTGCTCTTCCACCCGGATGACTATCCAGTCTTTCTTCCAATTGTCCCACTTTCCAGAGGGAAACGACCGGAGGTACTTGAATGGGCACTTCTTGCGCTTCACAAAGTAGTAGAAGCCAAGGTACTCATCACTCCTTCCGGTGGTATGGACGGTGAAGAAGGTCTGGAAAAGCTCAATGCAGGGGGATGCCCACCCACATTCCACAGAAGTGGATGAAGATAGACACTAGAAGAATGGAGTGGGGGCCAAGGTGGTACAGCTGCAGACCATAGAAGTCTAGCAGCATCAAGAAAAAGGAGGAAAAAGGTGGGATCAACCCCACCATGGCGTACGCAGAAAAGTACACCATCTCGCTGGTGTGCTCCTTCTCGAATGGGAGCTTTCCCCCGGCGCGGACCAGGTGGTTGAAGAAGTCCGGGGACCACCCCATGAGGGCTCGGACCTTCTTCAGGTCACTTTCGGTCTTCAAGCGGCTCTTGCGGAGACCCAACTCAATCGCAGCACAGCGAGGCAAGGGAGGAAAAGCAAGCACAAGTTTGGGAGTTCGAGCACAAGTTCAGATGAGAGGCGTAAACAACCCCAGACGGTGCGCGCTTTCCTTCTTAAGTAAGCCCCGCAATGCTTGGATGGAAACCACAGGGAAGCCAAAGATACTATTCAAAAATTTCACCCTGCTGATGACAAGAGAGCCCGGGACCACCCCGACGATCAAGTCAAGGTTCTTACCCAGGCGAACGGTTGTCATCATGAAAGGCGGGAAGCCCGAAGGCGGCGGCCTGACAAGGCGCGCGGAACGGATACGATTTTCGTATCAGGAACCGGTGACCTTCAATTGTGTGAGATCCGCACGCCAAAGATCTCATTTGCCGCACCCGAGATATGCCACGCGGCGAGGATTTAACTCCAAAACTATCACCAACGGCACATCTGAATACCTTTGAAGACTCGTCTCAAAAGTCGAAGGATGGACCCACCTCCAGCGGAATGACTTCACCCAAGGGCTTCCCCAGAGGTGGGCCCAAGGGGCCACTGTCGGTACCCTGAGTACCGTATACCCCTTGAGGTTGCAAAGATCTCAAGGAAATATCATCTACTTGATTTGAAGACCTTCGGAGGCCCACATGTCAGACATAACCGGACCCGCTTCCCCAACATGGTTATTCCTAGGGTCGCCACGTGTACCATCAAACCGGAGCTACCGCCCACAAGGGGGAAGCTCCGGGCTATGTACCATAACGGCACCTCCGGACCTAACCCCAGACCGAGGGAAGCTCCAGAACTGACACGTGTCTGGTGGCACCGGACCTATCTGTTCCCCACAGTATGCTCTGGAGCTACCACGTGTCCAACTGTCGGATCTTCAGCCTCAAACCTCTGGTAGAATCCACAACGGCTCCGGATCTTCAAAGGGGAATCAATGACTTCAAGACCCGATTAAGTGTCATTAATACTATGTTAATGACACACGATCGGACGACCCTTATTACCAGTAATGGTGCTGTCAAAGCCCGTAACTCGGTCATTAAGGGTAATTAAGCGCATCAAATGTGTATCAATATTAGTAGCCATCGGGGCCACATGTCGGGCCAGGCCAACTTGTAACGGCCTATCCTTGTACTATAAAAGGACAGGCCGACGATACATAGAGAACATCTGGTCTAATCGGCTCACGCGCGCTCTCAACTCACGTCACCTGAGTTGAGTTCATACATCCAATACAACACCAACACACCCCGTGGAAGAGGGTATTACGCTCAGGCGGCCCGAACCACGTAAATCTTTGTGTCTCCTGTGTCATTTTACATTTCACCTTCTTGAATCTCCGAACTTCAAACTCCGCAAACACTTTTAGTAGTGTCCGGAGATCTGCCGGATCAAAACCACCGACAGCCACCATGTGGCCCACATGTCCAAATGACAGCCAAATGAGTTTGGCATGTCAAAACAGAATAAATTGTCCACATCTTCAACTTCGAGATTGGACAACAAATCATCGCGCTGAACAGAACGGAGGTAAGTCCTACTCATCGGACTTCAAAAATTTGGTGAGTCCTTGCTAATAGGTTAATTGGTAGTTATCTCATATTTGTTTTCCAAATTGCATCAACCTTTGCATTTGCATGTTTCAAATTCCACACTTGCATGTTGGAAAGTAAAATCTCCAACCATCATAAAACTAAAATTTGAATTAGGGGAGAAATTTAATTGAATATGAACTACGTGCATGACCACTTGAATTTATCTTCCTAGTTCAAACCAAAAAGATTTGCTTTGAGCCTCATTGCATTTACAAGTTATTTCAAGCTGGGAAAGACAATTTGAAAATTGGGTTCAATTTGCTTTTGGCTATCGTAACCCGTTTTTGAGTTGTTTTGTGTGTTCTTGATTAAAGTGCAGCTAGGTCAAAATTGTGAAGAGGTGGTATGGCAAGAAAGTGGAAGGTTTCATCAAGCTCAAGTCACCATTGGGAGGATTTGAGAACACTTCTCTCCTTCAAACTCACTATGAGTTTGAGGAAGAGAAATGTTCAAGAAGGTGACCCAATGGAGGAGCCAGAATCAAATCCATTGCCAAATCCAATCTCAACTTGGCATTTGACATCAACCATCAAGCCTACGCCAAAAATCAAGGTTGTTAGTTTCTCACACAAAGACCTTCGTCACCAACTCCTCTTCAAATAAGGTATGAGTCTAGAATTTTTCATTGTTTGGTTTGCCATAGAATTGAATGTATTTGCTTGCATTTGTGAGGAAGGTTGACACTTCCACATCATTTAATTCTCATGCATCCTCACACGAGTAAGTGTGGGTATTGACTTTTGGATCTCCAAAAGGAAATCCCAGCTTACTTGGAAAAATCTAAAACAAGTACCTATAATCCTTTAAGAATTGTTTTGTAGACTTAGTCATTTTTGTCTAGGTTTAGAAAATAAAACTTTTGGGCATGACTTAATTGGTGAATTGGCATATAGAAACTTGCGCATAGTGACAGCCATAATTTTTAATTGAGCTTCATGCATAGATGGTGTCACTAGATTTCAAACTCCTAGGAATAAGTGATATCCTTGCTCTAAAATTGAATTACATTTTTTGGAGGAGTCACTAAATTTTAAATTCCTAGTGAAGTTCCGGAGGATAAAATTAAGAATCTTGTTTGTCATGGTCTAAATGATAAAATTTGCTCTTGAAAGCTATGATGGTTAGAAACTTTAAAAGATGTAGGGATCCATATAGTACATTTCTATCACATGCATTGCTATGAGTAGGAGCTTTAGAAAATATGCAACATGAATTATCCATAAAGCTCCACTCTTATGAATGAATAACACATTGATCATGGATACACTTTACATTGGAACCGATGCATCTTTGATTTTGTTCTTCCCCGTATGTACAAATGAAAGTTCGGTTACCTAACCCGAACATTCATTTGTACAAGTATTGGGAGCTAACCATCCCTCTCTATTCAAGAGAGGAAGTTTGCAGGAGTAATATTACTATGCAGGCATTCAAGAAGCTGATTGTTGGGATCCCTAGAGGATCCCATTTCAACATCTCTTGGCCAAAGAGTAAATGAGGATGGTTGCTACCTATCGAAAATTATGCTCGAAGGTCAATTATTACTATACGAGGCTAGAGATTTGAAATGGGAACCCTCCACGAGCAACCAATGGGCTGCCACGAATGGGTGAGAGCATCATGCTCTCAACTATTCTAAGCACTCATTCAAGATCAAGGGATTTGCCACCATCATTGGGTACAAGTTATTCCTATGTGGCTAGAATGTATGTTGTACCTTACCCAAGGAACAACTGATCATACACAATGCATGTTGGGCACATGTCACTCCCTTATGGCAAAAAGATATGATACACCTTAGCCAAAGAATGATGAAACATACTCAATGTATGTTGAGTGCACGTCATTCCTTTGGATCTAAAGATTATCATTATCCTAGCCAAGGAATGACAAATCACACCCAACACATGGAGACCCTGATGTGCGGACGATCAACATCGAAAACACTCTATTCACCACACTCATGGTGTCCATGGGAGGAAACACAACAATCAACACTCAACCCTCCATTGTCAAAGCCACACCGCAACAAGGGTAGGCCAACTCATGGCCTACCTCCGTCATTAGGGTTTCAACCCCTATCACGGACCTTGATCAAGAATAAGCTTGGGGGAGGACTCCCACTTGAAGTAACTTGTATCACACCCACTGCATTTTTATTTCAAATTAGCCATTGCATATTTACTTTCCATTCATCCACCATCCACCATGCATCTAAAAAAACATAAAAATAGGAACTTAGATTGGCTTTGCTTATCAAATAAAGATGTACGGTAAGAATGATTTAGAATTCACATAGATGAAATGATGAATAGTTGCTCTGTTTTATTTTTCCAGGTCCCTAGTTTACAACTTGCTACTCTCCGAATATTGCTTAAATTGGGTAAAATTAACTTTGTCTTGATTTAGAAATTGTGGGTAGCAAAAGCTTAATCTACTTCTAGGTTGTTGGGAGATTTGAATTAGTAATAGGGCTGCTATTCCTATTTTGAAAGTGGAACTTAAATTTCCGGAGAAATTCTATCAAGATTTAAGTTTTCCTCATTTGATTGGAAATACCTACCAAAGCCATATGATATTCATACATAGACAACACCTTATGCATATGCTATTTGCTTTCACATTGATCCTAGTCAAACTAGTATAGACCTATGTGAGAAATCATTCAATTCTTTTTGAATTCAAGACTTCACTTGCACATGCTATACTTCTACACTAGAAGGAAGCAAAATTCCATCATATCCACCATTCCACAATAAAAAGAGAAACTCCATCCTATTCATAGTTAGCACTCTCTTCAAGTTATTGCATAAAAAGGAGTAGAAGACATGGCTACAAGAAAAAGAAAAAGAAAATGCATGCTTATATCATAAGCACGAGGAAAAAAAAAAGAAATAATATGCTTCCTCCATAAGCATAAAAAAGGGGGTAGCCATGTTTCATCCTTGCAATAAAGAGAGTCCACATCAAAAGGAGTCATCTCAATGTTTCCACATCCACCTCCATTCCATCACACATGCACATGTCTTGATTCAAAAGTTTGAATTGATTTCTCCTAAGGCTTGCTCTTTTGACTTAGCAATATTATGTGTTGCAAATATGCCTACTTACTTTCCCTACCAAGCTCCACATACAAGACATATTCAAAGAGTAGGAATAGTATAGGCATAATACCTTGGTGAGGACATATTTCCACTATACACAAAGGAGTGATTGAGAGAATCAATTGAGGTACTTATAATCTAATTTGAATCTCTCCGAAATTTAAGTGGAACTTGATATCTAGGCTATGCTTGCTCTATTTGTTGTTCTATATTTCAATTACCCATGAATAGGATAAGACATAACTCCCATAATGACTTAAGAAGGGTGACGTACCATAGCCACTTTTTGCAATACTAGGTAGAGTATTTTGTTGTGCACTTGGTACTTTCGAAAGGTAGAACATTATAGCAACTCCTGATCATCAATCTAAAGTCTTGACTTTGCTCGGGACGAGCAAAGGATAAGCTTGGGGGAGTTTGTTGATGGCTGTTATATACCAATTTCAGCCATCAATATAACTCAATTATGTGAAGGATTGATCATTTCTTGCAGACATCACCTTTCTACTTGACCTATTTCCACTTGTACTTAGAGAAATATGTGTATGCAGATACTTATACAGGAATTGAAGAAAAGTATGGGCAGCAATCCTATAAAATATCATCCCAGCCAATCAGGCAACGACACGTGGCACCACATGGATCAAATGGCCCACAAACAGAAGTACCCGAGGCCATCCAAAAGTGTAGCACCAATATCAGTCAATGGGACCCACCTGGCAGCCACCTGGAGGAAGTACGGGCCGTTTGGAGCCCTGACCAGGTCGGCCGAACCAGGGGGTCGACCGACCTGGTCCTGGCACCAAACGCGATCAACTTCCACGTGTTGGCTCCTCCCGGCTCCCTGGAGTCAATGACGATTGATTCGCGTGCTTTTGGTGGCGGGAACCGACCTCACCACTAGTATAAATAGGACCCCATACCCCTCACTTCAACACACACCACTTGGGCATCATTCTATTGTATACACTATCTTCCATAGTCCTTAGAGGAGTTAGGATGTAGAGAGGAGAGCCTCTAGTCCCAAGTCCAAATTGGGAAAGGAGTAGAAGGAGTCTCTCTTCTCGATTCCACATTGGGAAAGGTATATCTCATGTATCCCCCCTTGTATTTGTGACTTTGTGCTCAATAAAGATATTATCTTTAGTCTTCTTTTATACATATACTTGGACAAAGCGTTTCTTGTTTGATTGTGGAGTCCATGTAAGTGGAAGGTATAGTCTTTATGATTGTACTCTCATGATCACATCTTATGGTCATAAACACTATAGACCCCCACTATAGTCTATGTAGTTATGATATGATTATATTAATATGAATAACTATGCTATGCAATCAACATTGGTTCAACGATGATTTAGTTCATTGCCTTCGGATGGCTTGTGTTGCAGCTCTTAAGGTATTTGCTTAGTATGCTAGCATGGTGCTAGGGTATTTAAGTAGCGTTGGATGTCTCGTAGACCCACAGATTGAAGAGGTAGGCAGTAGGTGGTGACAGCCATATCTGTCCTTTGTAATCCTCCACGTTCGGCTATGCCACAGGCTCTTGGAGGGAGTCGCCCTAGTATTGCTAGGGGTAAGCCCGTGCCCCATGTGTTGAATAGCATTGCATAGGAATTAATAATTGATATGACCATTAGTATCTACCTTAGGCTATGTATATGTATTAGGAGTATTGTAGGAGCAACTCTCTAACTCTTAATCCAATCTCCCTCTAGGACCCATTTACCATTTAGAATAGATTGCCTAGGTGTGTGTCACACTACCCCTATTATCAACTTACCCCCTGTCTGGATATTGATTAGTATCCCATAGCTTGACCATAAGAGTAGTATATACTTTACTCCATTGCCTTCCTTTGGGATAAATACGATACCCTTTGGAATACTCATGGGTGAAATGCTACAATGGTATCTTTCGTGCGCTTGCGGATCTCATCTCTTTACCAGAGATGATCTGTGGTGTTAAGAAATACCAACAAGCATTTCTGGCGCTGTTGCCGGGGATGATTGTTAGTATATCTTAGAAGACGTCAACAATATGCAAATAAGATATACAAAATTCATGTTACTATCTTCAAGAAAACATTACTTGTAATCACTTTCAAAATTCGTCAACATCATTATCATGTGCCTTACTCCTTAAACCAGCCCAACGATCTCCCATCGTGGCCTGTTCTAATTTCCTTTTTCGCATGTCATCTGGCTCTACATCTTCATCATCTCCAACTAATTGATCGAGTCCTGCACCAAGCTCGACGATAAAAGTGTCTAGCAACTATTCTTCTTGGTACACTTCTTCAACGTCTTCACTATCATAGTAACCTTCATCCCCAGGAGTATATAACCGCTCACGAGGATTCACCTTATATACCACCCACCAAGCATTGATCTTCGTGCATGGATAAGGTAGATAATACACTTGTTCTACTTGATGTGCAAGAACAAATGTATCGTAACTTTGTAGTTGGTCCTTATGTTTCACTTCCACCATTCCAAATTGGTTTTCTCGAGTTCCATGAGTGCGATCAAACCAGTCACAGTCCATGAAGACAACTCGAAGGGTCTTATTTCTGGTAAAAGTAAATTCAAGGATTTTGTTAATGATCTCATAATAATCGGTTAAATTCTCTTGAGTGTCAATTGCTCTCGTCACAACACCAGAATTTGATGTTGCCGCGAGAGGATGAAGAGCTTCAAAATGAGTTGTACGGAATCAAAAGCCATTTACGCCATATCGACCATAACTTCCAACATTCACCAATCCATAAGATAGCTGGCGCAAATCTTCATGGACATTGTGAGTCCGACACTGTCATAAATGATCATAAGTTAAAATAACTCTTCTTTAATAATAGTAACTTATAATATATAGAAGACGTGAGAGTATTACATAATCTCGAAACCAGGATAGGAAACTCAGCCCTCCATTTATTCCTCCTTTTCACATCCCTTCTACTTGTTTGGCCATAGGTTGATACCTATGTGGCCAACATTGTCTGTGGAACTCGCTGAACGTGAAAAAACATCTTTTAGAATACATGTGTAGCAAAATATGTCGATTAGCATAAATGTAGGACAATCACTTACTCGAATTATTCCTGCATGCCTTCTATATTTGCGTACATGTAGAGTAAAGCAACAGTCCTATCACATTCGGATAGCACGTACGTCGTGTAGCTACCAATGGTAGTACCTCTCGTTTGAAAAATAGAGAGGTCGATTAAAGGGGGTGCTTCGTCAACATTGTACCGCACCGTTGAAGTATTGATATTGTTTTCTTCTGCAAAGTAAACACTTGAAAACTATCCTACTTCCTTAAGAGCATATGCTTTAGCGATGCACCATTCCACCCTTGCCCTGTTGCCAACCATTGGTTTCAGATATCGTAGCGCTCTTTCAATGTGATACATCCACTTGTATTGCACAGGACCGCCAACTTTAGCTTCGAAAGAAAGATGGATAAGTAGATGTTGCATTGGATTGAAGAAACCCAGTGGAAAAAAATTCCATCTTACATAAAAGTATGGATATCTCCTTCTCTAACTTATCCATCATCCCTATCTTGATTTCTTTAGCACAAAGCTATCTATAGAAATAACTGAGCTCGGCTAAAACCTTCCAAACTACATCGTCTAGATAGCCTCGAAACATAACAGGTAAGAGTTTTTCTATTATAATGTGATAATCATGACTCTTCAACCTAGTGAGGTTTCCCGTGTTCACATTCACGGCTCGTTTCAAGCTACTTACATAACCATCTGGGAATTTAAAAGTTTTCATCCATTTCATGATTTCTTTCTTTTCTTTAGATCGAAGGCGGAAAGAAGCATGTGGCTTGCTACCACTTTTAGAGATTTCAAGAGTTGGACGGTGACGAATGTCTACCAAATCTAGTCTAGATTTGTAATTGTCTTTTGTTTTGCCAGGCATATCCATGCAAGTGCTTATGATACTTTCGCTCATGTTACGCTCCTGATGCATGACATCAATGTTGTGCATTAGAATCAACGACTTCACATACGGTAGCTCTCAAAGTCCACATATGTGAGTCTAATTGTGTTCCTCTGCATAACCTACAAAATATCCAGTAAGACCTTCATCTGGCACCAATTTGTCCAACATATAAAAAATTTCGAACCCGTTGAGACGTTTCGGTGGTCCTTTAGTGACAACGGTGTTCTTTCTAAAAACATGCCTCTGTTGCCTAAATATATGATTCAAAGGTAGCCAACGTCTGTGACAATTAAAGTAAGATATTTTGCCTCCATGAGTTAGTCGAAAGCAATCCGTTTCTGAAGCACATATCAGATACGTTAGACGATCGTGAGTGCTCCATCCGGAAAATATGTTGTATGACGGCAAATCATGGACAGACCACAAATAAGCAACTCAAAGGTTTAATTTCTACTTCTTGTAACTGTCGTACGCTTTGACTCCTGTCCACAAGACTTTCAATTCTTCGATCAGCGGTTTCAACATCACGTTGAGACATGACCCGGGATGATCAGGTCCAGGTACAATGAGGCTGAGAAACATAAACTCGTCCTTCGAACAAAGAGCTGATGGCAGGTTGTACGAAATGACAAAGATGGGCCAACAGGAGTATGGCATGGCGTTGGTACTGAACGGTGAGAATCCGTCTGTCGCTAATCTGATGAGAACATTCCTCGCATCACGAGAAAAATCTGGATTGAACTGGTTCAGCGCCTTCCATGCATCACCGTCGGACGGATGCGTCAAGAATTCGTTGTTCTCACGTTTACCTTCTTTGTGCCATCTCATGTGTCTTCCGGTTCTTTTTGAAAGAAATAACTGCTTCAACCGAGGTGTCACAGGAAAGTAACGTTCTCGCGTTTACCTTCTTTGTGCCATCTCATGTGTCTTTCGGTTCTTTTTGAAAGAAACAACCGCTTCAACCGAGGTATCACAGGAAAGTAACGAAGCTGCTTATGTGCGACATCTGTCATAACATTATCGCCATCGTCATTAACAACTTCGACATACCTCTATTTATCACATTTCAAGCACATCTTCTCATTGGTGTGCTCTTTCTTGAATAGCATGCAACTTTCTGGGCACACATCGATTTTCTCATAGTTCATACCGAGACCAGATATCTTGATCTTTGAGTGATACATATCTTTAGGCGCTTTGTGAGGTTGTGGAAGAATATCATAGATCAATTTCATAAGATCATTGTAGAAGTTGATGGAAAAAATACTTGAACTTAATTGTCATAAATCTGGTCAACAAAGCAATTACGGTCACAACCGTGTGTTCATGCAATGGCTCTTGTGATTTCTTCAGCTCCTCGAAGAACTCCTTCGCCTCATTTGTAAGAGGATCCTCCGCTTCCAGAGCTTCTAGCATCTCATCTATCATATCAACCTCTGTTATATCATCGTCCTCATCCACTTCTGCTATGACTCGAGATTTAGTCTCGCCGTAGAAGGTCCACACTTCATAATGTGGAGTGAAACTGTTTTGACATG